>JAMXBD010000226.1:0-1361207 GCA_024138025.1 Combretum micranthum
AAAAGGTATTCAAACTGTCTATATAACCTCATGCATTGCTGCTACTCAGACCCTAGGTTCCAGTGTGTTATCGGATGTGAGTGCTCCACTGTTTTTCTATACTTGTATTTAAAATATAAACTTGCATTGCTTTTAAAATAGTGTGTGCGTCCATCTAGGCTGCGTTGTGTTGCTGTTGTACTGAGCTTCGCTCTTCTTTCTTTTCAAGTGTTGATTATTATGATGATGATACCTAGATACATGGGGTATGGCACAAATTTTGAGGAGTTTCTTGATGAGTGGATGACTAGAATCCACCAGATCATTATCTTATTTTCTATTTTATAAACTTCACTATCAAACTTATGTTTTTAATGAGGGCCTATCTGCAAGCCCATGTTTGTATTTGAGATACTTGAACTCTTTATTTTGAAATACCTGTTGTATGGTACTATTATTATATGTTGGTATACTCTCTAGAGTAGCCTATTAGAAAATGTTTTAAAAATTTATTTTCTGTTGCAATTCTAGCTGTTTCTACAAACTAATTCAATGATTTTAGAATCTAAATTTGTTTCAATTATCACGATAAACTGTAGAATAGTTAGCTTTAACGTATAATGCGTAAGTTTTATGTGGCGGTTGACATCCTGGCATGCCTTGACCCAAATCAGGCATGATAATACTGGTATGAGGGAGATACGGAAATAACGTGATTGTCTTACATTGTCAAAACTTCTCATAGTCTAGAATTGGAGCAGAATCATGAAATCATAGGTTCTCGAATCATTAGAGCTTCATCCTATTATGTTTATTCTTACATTAGTTGTTATCACACAATTTACTCCATCTCTTACTTTTCCCACTAACCATTCAACTCTTGTTAATTTAGACATCTACTAGTAGGTGTAAGGATCTTTGGTGAGAGAGGATCGTACATGTCATAAAGGTTGAAGCTGGGGTCTTGTGCTTACTATGATCACTGTTGTCACCTATGTCACGTTACACTAAAGAAACATGTTAGGCTATACATGGATGTCCTAAAGCTCATGTGTTTAGTCTAGTACGTCTACATCCACCAATTACTTCAAACTCAATGCATGTTTACGTCTAATCCACATGTGCACCATGAGGAACCCAAGTTATCTACTGGTACTTTACTGCAAGAAGAATATACAAGACTCCTATAGCGTATTTAGAATGCCCACAGCCGCTACATCTTCTTTGGCTTTGATCTAGTCAACTAATCCTATCATTCTATACTTATTCTCTCCACAACCTTGATTGTTGACTCTACACCATTGGTCAATGTTAGGTATATTAAATTGCTTTTCACAATTACCCATTGTTCTATATTACCAAATGTCACTCTTGTTAATGGTCTACTTCACTAGTTAGTAAGATGGTTCTGGATTGCCTCTTCCATTGTCTCGCCTTGATGGTACCCTAGTAGTAATATACATTCCACATTTGTATAGCATTACTAGTTAACCTTAAGAGAATGACATATTTTTAAACAAAAGGATCTTTTAGTTACGTCGATAAGAAATAATAAACACATATAAGATATAAATTAGTAAATATCTGCCATTGCAAGTAGTGAATATCATAATAATATTACATACCACAATTCTATTCTAATAGTCTTCAACACATAACTGATAATTCATTTACTAACTATCTTATGACTAGAAATAAAAATAAATAATATAACTCAAACATCCCATATTCTTCTAGCTTCCAAATTCTTACTAGAGCCATGCTCCCAAAAGTGACCAGCCAAGGTCGTAGAGTTAACCTGCAAGGTTTTTAGGAGTATGAGGGAAACCACGAGTTTGGTGAATAACCAGACATATTACACATCAAGCAAGTTTATTAACAAATCATATGAAATACCACAATTAGCATGAGCACAGATAGAAGCTTGTTAGTCTGAATTCAAATAAGAAAAAGATTTAAGCCTTTATTTAGGGTTGAAAAACAATTGCTTTTATGACCCACCTGCCTAGGAAAGACTAAGTATATAGAAAATCAGTGATTTCTTGTCTTAGGATTATCACTATAATTTAAAGGTATTTTAACAGATCATTTCCAACAACAATCCTTAGAAACTCCCTAAGTATTAATTATTTCAAAGCGATACTATGACGCATCTCATTACCACTTAGTTCCCATAGAACCAACGGAACAAAGAAAACCTTGGAAGAACTAACACTTTAGAAAAACCAAGCATTAACAGATAACCGAAATATTAATATGTAGCAGGCTATCACCCTTTTTGAATATGCAATAATGCAGTACATGCAATACATGATCAGGTTATTAATAAGCCAATAATTTTGACTCAGGTATATGGTGATCATACATTACACACATTAATCAACATGCTACTCTAAATCATCAAACAATTGTGTTATCACTTCCATTGACTTGTCTTGACATTACACACAATCAATTCCAGTCATAAATCATTCTTATCATGCTCTACACAATAACTGTATTATTATCTTTTCATTATACATGCCATTAATTACAAGAACAAATAGTATAATATATCTGAGTTACTCACTTACTCATATTGGCTAATCGTAATAATCCACTGGAAAATCCTCTATAGTATCAAGATCACCTATTTGAGATGAATAAAAATATTCATCAATAAGGCATAAATTATATACTAAACTCCTATGATTGTCTAAGTATCTTATATTGGTATTTGATTTAATTTAATTACTATATTGGTCTTTTAATGGTCTTATGGTAACAATTATTATTACTATTTAATTTTATTTTGTTTTTCTTGATCTATTTGATATTTATATTTTTATTGGGTGATAGAGTTTTTATTTATTAAATCACCATTATCATTACTATTTTATTACTTTGTATCATTCCTTAGCTAACTTATTATGGTAACTAATATTTATTTTCTATCATTAGTTTCATCATGTTTTTATTTATTAGCTTTATATATTACTTGTTATTTTTTGAAATCACATTATTCATAATTTTAGCTTATTTAGATTTCAATTCTTATAATTTATCTATATAAAACAAGTATTAAATAATTATCATATCCTATAATATATCTTCCAAAAATTTAGAGTTTAATAAATCTGTTCTGTTTATATATACATATATAATATATCTGTTTCGATCAAAACAACTTTATTCAAGAGAATAGGCATCTACACCGGCATTATACGCCATCAGCATTTATTCTTAGGGTGCCAGTGTTCATGTTGTTTTACACGCTACTTGTATCAATGTACACTGGCTTAAGACTACCAACTTTATAATGTACGCCAGTTCCAACATTGCTGGGGTTGGATTCCATTTTGCCAGCGTTCTTTCAATTTACATAAGAATGAATTTTACGTAGCTTTTGTTCTAGTGTAGGCCGCCTGAACATCCCCGCCCTATCTCTTCACATCGTCGGCGTTGAGCACATACACTGCTGGCGTAGTGCCAGTATTGGCATTGTTCATCATCTTCTTCGAGTTTGTCTGTTTTGAGGCTTAACTTTCTTTTAATATAAGTATATTATACTTGCATTTAAGCTACACCTAAGTGTTTTTCTACACTTTACATGTATTGTACATGATATATCAGTACATATTACTTTTAACTATCATACAACCAAGTTTTCTAGCTTCAACATATAACATGTTATATATAAAGAGTGTTGAGGTTGGATTTTACCTTGTATGAACTGATTTGAAGGTGTTACACTCCCCCTCAAAGCTAGATTCGAACTTAAAGTTAACAATAACAATGTTTGAGCTTTTCTTTAACATATAACTAACTTAAAAAAGAATTTAACTTACCTTATTTTTCCTTTTCCAAGCTTATTTGTGTTGTTATAATGGGGCTTGTTTATGGATTATGTTGGTATGTTTTAGAAGCTTAAAGGGAAACGAATTTCGGTTTTGGTTGTATGGTTTGTTGGCTATTATCTTGATGTAAGTTATGGGTTTTGGTTTGTAGTTCATTAAGTATTATATGTATATACGTACAAGGTAGCAACTTGTAAGAATTTTGGCCAAGAAGAAGAAATCTCCACCAACTTCCAACTGGATTGTTCATGATTTAGGCTACATTTATTGAATTGTTTTGTCGGGAAATTTTCATTGGCTGATCCTTTAGTCAAGTTGACCTTGTTTGGTGCATATTTGGGCAAATTATTTGAGGATTTTGGCTGGGAAAAATCAAGATCATTACAACCATTCATCCAAACCAAGTGCACCCGAATTTTGAGGGAAAATTACTATAATAATATTTATTTGTTTAATTATCTAAACTTTAGGATAGTTTATTAAATTAAATGGGTACATATATGACAATTATTTAGGAGTTTTGTCTCCAAAAATTTATGTAAAGCTTTCACAAATTTTCTAAGTTATTATTGGATTCAACTTTGTGTTTAAAGTTTACGTGATTAATTATTTTTAGGATTTTATCTCCAACGATTATAGTTTTCTAAGTTTATAGGCCAATTTTCGTTTCAATCTCCAATAGCTCTAGAATTTAAATAACTAGAACAATGGTGTGATCCAAGTATTTATTTAGAGTCTAGGTTGTTAGTTATGGATCTATTTTTGTTCTTTTTATTTATTTATAACCTAACGGTTTATCCTTATATTACCGTTTTCTAACTGGAAACTTTATTGATTATTGACCTTCTAATTCTCTTGAAATCTTATTTAAATTATTTCTATACTTTGAATTTTCGATACTGGCTACGTAATTCTATCTTTGATATTGTTATTATCTATAGAACTTTGTTTTAGGGTTTGAAATTATATATAAGCTCATTACTACTTGTGGTTTTATTCTAAGGTCTTTGTTGAGTCCTATATTAACTTTCTATTTTTTTATTTGCATTTCTATTCATTTCTACTTGTATGAAAATTCTCGAAGTTTACATCCATCACTTCCCTTGAAGTTTGTTCTAATATACCTCAATTACGTTTTAATTTATTATCTACCAGTAAACTCATGGCTTCTTTTAATTGTTCCATCACATTCTTTCATTGATCCTTTGTGACATAGGATTTGAGAACATGACAGACAATTGGTGGAAGACATGAGTTTTGTGGGCTATATTATATGGATTCAACATTTTATGCCACTGCACTCAACCACAACACCAAATCTTATGGAGATGCATTGTCGGTTTGGCTATCCATCCTTGAAGATTCTTTGTCTTATGTGTCCTAGTTTATAGTCTTATCCTAATCTCCAATGCCAATCATATCAATTACGCAAATAGAGTCATATTGCATTTAGTTTAGAGTCAATAAATGAGCCATTGCTCCCTTTTATTTGGTTCATTATGATGTATAGGGACCTGTAAGTGTAAGTTCTATTTGTGGGTTTTAGATACTTTGTTACATTTGTTGATGATTATTAAAAAATGACATGGTTACATTTAATGAAAAATCACTTGTAGTTATTTGATGCATTTTATACATTTTGTTATGAAATTCAAAATCAATTTCGTTCTTCTATTCATGTTTTTTGCACAGATAATACCAAAGAACACACATCTAATCTTTCAATCATATTTACAAAAGCATGATATTATTTATCAAAGTTCATGTGCTTATACTCAAAAAAGAAAGGAGTTGTTAAGCATAAGAATCGATATCTCATTGAAATTACTAAAATGTTACTAATTCATATGGATGTGCCTAAGCACTTTTGGGTTGATGCTATTCTTATTGCATGTTTTCTAATAAATAGAATGCCATTTACAGTACAAGGTAAGGTTCCATTGCTTCTCCTTCTTCCTAACTAATCACTATTTCCTTTGTCTCCCTGTGTCTTTGGTTGCTTATGTTTTATTCGTCAGTTATCTCCATGGATTGACAAACTTGATTCTTTATCGATTCGTTGCAATTTCATTGGTTACTCATGTAACCTAAAGGGATATCGATGTTATTCTCCTAAACATTATAAGTTTTATATCCATCCTGATGTCACTTTCTTTAAGTCTACTCTATATTTTTTTGCATCATTTGTGTCTACTGCTAAAGAGTCTCATATTAACTGTCTTCTTCTTACGTTGCCTTTGTTCATCTTCACGCATTCATTTTCTTTGACCAATGTGCTTCTACTCCTATACCACCCTCACAAGATGATTCTATTACGTTGCCACCATCTTAAGGATATCCTCGTCTTAACTAGCTAGACATATAAGTTTATGCTCATCGATAGTTACTACCCCATAAGACTCTTAACCTCCATCAAATCCTCCTCTAGACTCGAATCTTTCTTCGAATGATCTTGACCTGCTAATTGCATTAAGAAAACGTAAGTGTTTCCATTCACCTCATGTTCTTTATCCTCTTTCAAATGTTCTTACATACTCCTTCCTCTCGCTATCTTATGCATCTTTGTTGCATCATTACATACCATTTCTATTCCAAAATCTATTTCATAAGCATAGATAATCTTGGCTGCTAGCTACTATGCAAGAAGAAAGAAGAAATGTCTGCTTTATATCATATACGTGAAATCTTGTATCTCTTCTACTATAAATCTATGGTTGGATGTTAATGGGTATTCTTTGTAAAAGTCTTACCTAATGGCACTATTGATTGATTGAAGGCATGGTTAGTTGATAAAGGTTAACTCAATTATGTGTGTTGATTGTTGGGATCATGGTTGTTAAATCATGAGTTTATAATACAATTCTAAGTTTACATGTTTTTTCTTAACTAAAATGGAAGCAAATTCAATTATGTGCAACTTTAAGTAGAATAATAAACTTAGGTATACAATTCTCTTAGTTTACAATTTACCAATTTTACATTATTTTACACGATTCTACCGATTGCATACCTTCTAATGAATAATAAAATCACAATTTCGACAATCATGGTTAGGATACTTTTTGAGTGGTTGCTAAGATAACTTCTATATGCCTTTTAATTTCACTTGTTGCAACTCATAATTAGCTCTGTATTCAACAAGACATAAAAAATGCCTTTCTCCATGGTATAGGAAGAGGTATACACGGAACAATCACCAGGTTTTGTTGTTGAAAGGGAGACGGGTTTAGTTTATTGCTTAAAGAAATCCTTCTATAGGATGAAACAATATCCACGTGCTTATTTTGGAATATTTAGTTCAGTTGTGACTAAATTTAGCCTTCACAGGTGTGATTCAGATCATTCTATGTTTCATCAATAGTATAATGGTAAGAAAATTATATTGGTTGTAATATCGATGACATTGTGATTTCAGGAAACACGAGCAAAGCATTGAGAAATTGAAAGGTGTCTTATAGCAAATATTTCAAGCCAAGAACACAGGGAGCTTGAAATATTTTCTTGGAATTGAAGTTGCTCAATCAAAGCAGAGTATGTATCTCTCCCAACGTAAGTATGTGCTTGACTTATTATTCGAAACTAATTTAACTTTAGAGCAAAACCAATTGATTTACCTGTGGATCCTAATGTTAAGCTCTTACTTAATGAAGGTGATATCCTAAATGATTTAGATAGATATAAGAGGTTAGTTGATAAACTCAATTATTCAACTGTGAGATGTCCTCATATATCACTTGCAATTAGTATGGTGATACAATTCATGGCTCACCCCAAACTTGTCATTGGAAGGATTTGGTTCGTATTTTATATTATCTTAAATGATCTCTAGGATGAGGTATTTTATATACAAATCACGAGCGCATGTATGAAGTTCGATGTACAAATGCTGATTACGTGGGATCACCATGGGACAGAAGATTAACCACGAGATATTGTGTGTTTGTTTGTGGTAATCTTATCTCATGGAAGAGTAAGAAGCACATTGTAGTAGTAAGATCAAGTGTAGGATCCAGGTACAGGGCAATGGCATCCACATCATGTGAATTGTTTTGGTTTAAGCATCTATTTAGGTTTCCCCAATTACAACCAATGTTATTGATATGTGATAGTATATTGTGTCAAATCTAGTTTTTCATGAATGCATAAAGAACCTTGAGATTAATTGTCACTTTGTTCATGAGAATTTATTAAATAAGGAAATTGATATATCTTACATTAAATCAAAAGACCAGCATTTTACTCTATTTACTAAGGACTCCCAGGATTTGAGTGAAAATTGCATATAACAAGCTAGAAGCATATGATATGTCCCACCTTGATGAGTAGTATTGAGATGATTTAGTTTATTATCCATGGGTATTTTTATATTTTTAGACATATATATTATATAATGTGATATCGTGTTAGGGTTGTGATTGATGCTAACACTTCAAACTTTATCACATTCATTAAAGTAAAATCAATTACCTCATCTGAGTATAAGCACCAAGGCTTGTAATTGGCATTTTGCATGACTAAATTAGAAAAGCCTCATTGCTCAATGAATCTAAGTTAAGATGGAAATTGCAAGTTCATCTTGAAACTACATGAAAATTGGATTCGAAAGAGCAATCAGCAATAAAATGGACAAACAACATAATTATGGTCGTTATGTCTTTAGTGGTTTTCTAATTTGAATTTTCTTGGTGATGAAGTTAGTTCATAATACATGTTTTAGGATATAGCTTCTTGTATCTTTCTATGTCATAGATATTGGTAGAGTAAATGAAAGAGTAGATCTGACCAAAAAAAAAAAAAAGAAGAGAAACTCGATCCAGTTCAAGAAAATGATGATATACTAGCAGGAATGCCCTACATATTGATACATTCTTTTTCAATGTTTCAAACTAGAAAGGGCGATCATGAATTCTTCCCGAAAAACCTTGAGGCTAATGACCATAACATCATGTAGTTTCTCCTGCATTGAAGAAACTACATATCTGTATCCAACTCAAATCTTGCAAAAAAGTTTATTTAAACTCTACCATACTTGAGGGAAATAGTTTTCTGGCTTCAGGAGAACCATCTTTTTCCAGTCCTAGCATTGGCAGCCTTTAGTTTCATGACCAGCTCCTCGCGTTGAACTTCAACCTCGGCATATTTGAGGCTCATATGGAGATACCGCTCTCGTATATCTCTTAACTCCACTTCTAGTGATGATTTTATGCTTTCATGTTTCTCCCTAGGTACTACTTGACCTTCTGGCAGGGATTTTCTAGGTGCTTTTGCTGTCTTGTCTCCGGCTTCAGACAATAATCTGCAGACCCAAGGAAATGTTTATTAACACATTGGATGACGATAATGACAAAATGCTACTCGCTAGGGGGAATCTATTTCATCTCATTTGAAACACATGCTTATACTGTACTTGCATCACTAAATGACTTTGTTAAATTTAGATGCACAACCAATTTCATGGTTAAGTTAATGAATCTAGAGTCAAAACATTGATTCCTATGATTGTTTAAAGGAAAAATTGTAAATAAATCCTTTATAACTCATGGTATAATCTGAATAGAGACTTCCTATAACCTAAAACATAACTCAACTCCCTATGATATGCACTTGCCTCTGTCAGTGTCACTAAAGTTCCTTGCTATTCAAGGTCCTTTTGATGATGGTTTAGAAATTTTTTTGCGACGGTTGCAAAAGATAAGTGCATATTGTCAAACATTATGGAGGTAAATGCATGTTTTTGAAGTTTAAAAGTACCCATTGACCAATATTTTCGGGGAGTTTTTTGCATTTATCCACCAATGATGTTAGTACCACAACCATGTTATTTGAAAACTTAAACTTATAGACATAGTGTAGGCTATTAAATTTATTTCTTAACTCAAAGTACACCTTTTAATGACTTCATAAATAAATGCAGCCATAATCTTTGATCTAGCAAATGTGTACAAATGATGCAAAAATAATCCATCTTGGGAAAACATGGTTCCATAAAATTTACCTCTTGTTGGATACTTCCACTCCCTCATCTACCTTACTATTATGAGGGAAATCACTGTCCGGAACCACAGACCTTGGATCAACTTCGACAGAATGAAAACTATCATCGTCCGCCTCAACATCGTGATGATCCTGTAAGAAGAAGCGAATAAGTTAGATAAGCTTTGCCCTTCTTATTGCAGCTTAGCATATAGAAATTCAAATTCTTTGCTATCCCCTAAAATCCAAATAGAACATGAAATAAAATCCTGCCTCTATCTGTTCTTGAGTTCCTGTCTTCAAAAGGCTCTTCTTTCTGCTATTGAGCTGTGAAAGGTACTTCTAATTGTTTCTTTCTGTTGTAACAAAAAGAAAGCTATAAATAGATAGAAATTACAATATCACTATCAGAAAGAGGAAAAAAAACTAAAGGGAATGCTAACCTTTGAAACATTCACATGTTCACTGATAGGTATGACCTTATGGGTGGATTTCGAGGTACTAATACTTTTGTTACTACCAAAGTTTTTCTGATTATGTTTCTCTTCCTTCAGAAACTTTAACTCCTCTTCTTGTTCTCGAGTTTTCCTTACATACTCATTTTTCTTCTCTTCAAGCTGTTGCACAGTCTCTTGATATTGCTTGTTCTCTTTTGTCAAACGTGTGAGCTTTTTCTTCAGCTCAGCAGCCTCCAAAACTTGAGCCTCTTTTACCATTAGCTCGGTTTCAATCCGAAAAAGCTTTTCTTCTAGAGCAACTTTGCCCTCTCTACAATCTTCTAACTCAGAAACAATACTCTTCAACAATGTTATTTTCTCAACAAATGCATTTTTCTCTTCCTCCATTATTTTACATTCTTTAAGAATTGATTGAAATGAAGTTGCCATTTTCTCTTTCTCTACTTTTGTTGCCTGAAGCTCATTCTTCAAATATGAAACTTGTCCTTGAAGATGCTCAATCTTCTCTAACTGAATTTTGTGATCAATAGATTCATCCAAAATTTTATGTCGTTCATATTCAGAACAGTAAGCTTCAATTCAGCTCATTCACTGTAGTTCGTAATTTTTCTTCATTTGATTTCTGATTCTCCAGCTGCCTCGATAGCTTTTCTTTGGTAGCTAGAAGCATTTCATATTCCTGCTTGGAAGGAGCAAGGTCCTCCATAAGGCCTTGTATTTTCATATCATACTCCATTTTCATGATATTCATTTCACTCTCCATTAGCTTCACCTTACATGAGCTTCTTGGAGAGAAAGCTCCAAGTTATCCCTACATGCACATAAATTAGATGTTTCACACGCAGCATCTGAATTGAATCTCTCTCTTTAGCATGGTCTTCATGATCTGCTCGGCTAAACATTCCAGATCATGTTGAAGGTTCTCAACCTCTGTTGTTTTCTCCATATACATCTGATTTAGCAAGCACTCTCCCTGAGCAAGTTGCTGCTTGTGCTTTATGTTTTCATCAAGTAGTGAGTCTAGCTCCAATGTAAAATTTCTCTTCTTTGAGGCAACTTCTTCCAACAAAGATGCCAAACTTCCTTCTAATACATTGACTTTGTTGGAATAATTGTCAAGATTGTTTCTTACTTCTTTCAACTTGGTTGAGGACAATGTTGTCTTCATGTAAGTTTAAATTCTGTTTCCTGGACTCAGCATTTGATTTCTGAAGAGAGGTGCATTCTTCTGCAAGATCATCCACGCTAGCTTGTAACTTTTCATTTTCTTTTCTTAGACTTTCACATTTTCCTACTGCTTCAGACAATTGGTTTCTTATCATCAGTGGATCTTCCTTTAGCTCCATCATCTGTGTCTTTGTTGTTAACTTTAACTGTGTAATCTCATTCTGGAGTCTCTCACAAAGTGTTCGGGAATTCTCTATTTCCATTTGGCTTGATTTACTATCATCAGTCAGATGCATCAGTTGAGTTTCCAAGTCTGATATGCGGAGAGACATTTCTGCTTTTCGTTTTTTAACTCAGATAAATGGAGTTCTAATTCGCAGTTTTCCATCTCTACTTTAGAAAATTTCTTTCAAGAACTTTATTTGCAGAGACATGGGCATCAACACTGCTGCTTAAAGTTACCAAATCATTTTGCATCTCATCAAAGCATTTTGAGTTAATGTAACTTTCTCTCTGAGTGTCTTGTAATTTTTCTTGTAGCTGAACCATTTCTTTTTGCAGGTCAGACACCACAGATTCCAATAGACCCTTATCACGTATAAGCTCCCCAATTTCCCCTTCCTTTGAGTGCAGCAACTCCTCGAGTTTTGTCTTTTGCGACCTTTCCTCACTCAATTCTTGAAAAAGCCCTTTTATTTTACTTTCCAATTCCACTTTCACAATCTCATATTCCTGTGTGGAAATATCATAGCCTCTTTCATTTTTGCCAAGATTGCACTCCAAGGAACTTGCAACTTTTTCTGAAAAATCCCTTGAAGATAACTCGAATGCATTCTGCTGCTGTGAACTTTTATTTATTTCCTTAAACTTAAATAGTAGCTCTAAATTTTCCTCCGTAAGCTCATTGCAGTCCCTCTCAAGCTCCTGAACCTTTTCCTTCAGGGACTCAATCTCTTTTCTCAAACTCACATCACCTCCACTCTGAAGTCTATAGAATGTTGTTTGGTCAGAAACTCAAACTTTCCTTTTAAAGCAGCAATTTCTTCCTCCTTAGCAGTCAATTTTCTTCTATATTCTTCCTCAACACTTAACATATTCTTTTCCAAACAGGCATCATTCCATCATCGTTTTCCATCCTCCAAGGCCTGTTCCAACACTTGCAAATTAACCTTCAGCTCATCCTCTGACTTATGTGATTGTTGCAATTGGGCTTTTAAGTCCTTATTGTCTTCCATGCTCTGTATTAGAGACTCCTCCATATTAGTCACTTTTGACTGAAGCAACATAAATTTTCAATTTCATGTTTTTGCTTCTCTACCATCTCTTCTCCTGAATAACAGAAACAAGCTCTATGTTTGACTCTTGACTTCTGCTTAACTGGAGAGACAAATCAACATTAGTTTCTTTCTGAAGCTTTATTCTGCCTCTAGTTCCTTCTGAACATGGACAAAATCTTCATGCTGACATGTTGAATTGTCTAATGTTTCTTTCTCCTCTAGATTTCTCCAGCAAAAGTTTTAGTTGTTCCACTTCTTTCTTAAAGGCATCACATTCGGCCTTAGATGCTGAGAGCTCCATATCTAAATTTGCCTGGTTTTTAGACTGATCAGAAACTCCTTCCTCAAAATGTCCAAATCAAGCATTAATTTTCGAGCATTTCTCTCCCACATTTTAGCTTCTGCTCTAAGCTCTCCAATTGTATCCTCAGCAGCTTCCATTAGATTTTTTGAAGAGCCAGCGTTCCCCTTATATGATGTGGCATACTCTTTGTGTCTAGCATGGGAACTATCACCTATATCCATCTTGTGTGAACTAATTGAGGACTGATCTGAATGAGAATGATCACTGCCTGAAAAAAATCCTTTAGGCGCACTATGTGAACCTATTGAATTTTTTCTTCAGTCGGTTTGGGATAGTCACTGGTGATGTCTTCTCTTGGTAAATGTTTTTCCTTTCTTGATGAGTTGTCTGATGAGTCATAGCTGTGATTAGAACCAGACTCAAAGAAACTTGTTTCCTACAAAGCAAAGGTGACTCTCAACACTAATATATATAACTGGTCTTGAGCAAAGAAAGATGAAACCAAATCAATTTGCTTGATTATAGAATTGAAACATCAGATAATGCAATCACATGAAATATTAGGAATAATACAAAACAAGAGGATAAACCAACAATAATCAGCCAATTAGATGCAAGGTTTCATGACCAAATTTATGTACATCAAGATAAGGTGCCTAGAGGGCATGTAAATTAAAGCTTCACATGCAGTAAATAGAAGGCGCACAAATGGTATAGTAGGCACATCTTATCTACGGCTGATTCATGCTTACTACGATTTTAGCATACACACCACCATACCTTACTACCAGCTTCTGCTTGATCTAAGGCTGAGTCAAGCTCCTCTGGAGGATCACTGCCTCTTGCTATTGTACTTCCTGATCCGTCAGACTTGACATTTTCCTTCTCTGTATCTTTGGAATCATCTCCCCTAAAAAGATACAATGTCAACCCACAAATTGATTGAACTCTTTAAAGGAAATGACATAAGTGATAGCATTATGTTGCACTAAAACCTGAGCTCTGATCTTGGAGTAAGGCAATGAATTTTGACCTGTAAACCATAAGCATGAAAGAGGGTTAAAGAACAAAATCTATGATAAGATTAATGCAATAGAAGCCATTTAAGATAAGGATCATGTTAAAGTCATTTACTTTTTTGAATATTAAGCATCAATGTTGCATAGACGCTCTATATGAGTTTTTATATTTGATCCTATACATAGATGACTTCAAATGTAATTTACTATTATATGTTCCATAGCCTTAGAAGAATGCATATTTAAATCATCAACAACACACACATGCAGCAAAACTATAATACTACTACAAAGGTTGAATCATTCCTGTTTGTTTTTGAGGTCAGATCAAAGAGCATGGCAGCCAATCAAGAGAATGATACAAACAAAAAGAAAATTCTTCACTTAGTTACTCCATTGAATTTCAATATGAAGAATTATCAATATTTATTTTGCCGTTTGTTAATGGGAAATCTATATCTATATTCATGTCTAATATCAGATCTTCATAAAAGGACAAGCAAGACCATGCAGATTTTTCTGAAAACTATCCCATGTTAGATTCAATTTTCATTCTTTTACCTGAAGCTGGTAACAACATTCATTAAAACAGACCATGAAATCATAAATAGGCCAAACGCATTAAGCATGCAACTTTCATTATATAAAAAGTTAAAAAATAACATCGAAAAAGTGCCCCAAAGCATCATGTACAATGAAAATAATAAAGTAAAAGTACCTTCATATAAATAATCTTATTGATACTTACTTGTAGCACTGTCCCATGATTGCATTTTTTTAAAGGGACTGAAAGAGGGGCAAGTGCACTAGAGTTCATGTAGCTTGTCAAATTTATCGTCGCCTCTCCAAGAGCGCCAGATCTAACTGACCCCTATAATGAAAAGTTACAAAGAAGATGCATGCGAAATCAATGATATCAAGAAAAGGAAAAATGTATAGCATCAAGTGTACACGTAGGGAGCTTTTCAAGTTTCATTTAGAGGATCACTGATCCTGGGGTGCTAAGTGTTATAGTATATCATTTATAGCGTCACAGGATATGATTAATTAGATAATGTTTCAAAATCTAATGTTGGCAAAGCACATAGTGGAGAGGAATTGAGAGTAGTACCATGGCAACAATAAACTTGTATAAATAAGCTTCTGAATCCTTGGAAGAATCATCACGTGAAAGCCATATAGATTCATTTATGGCCTCTGTCCATTGACAACAACCATTTCGTACAGATACTTTATTCAGTTTTGCAATCGTCTTCCCGGTTTCTACCAAGACAATGGAAATGAAGAGCTTGTCCCATCCTTTTGGCACCTACCATGATCAGAAATTCAAGAGGTTAGTCTCATAATTACGACAGGCACATACAACTGCAGTTGTTGATAGTTAAAGACTTCTAGGAGAAACCAGCAACCAGCAACTATGATCCTGACCAACCTCATTTATGTCATAACTCATCCATAAACAACATCACAGTGTGTTTTTACATGCTTGCTCCAATTAATTTCTGACCTAAACCTTCTCAAGAAAACAAGATTTTCATGTGACGGTTTGTCTAACTCTAGCGGTTTTTAATTGCATTTGACTTAGCAAAAAATCAAACAGAACAGAGAACACAATCATTAAAATGCGTAGATCATGGCACTGCATTATCCTATTTTTTGAGGGTGTAAGTAATAAACTACACACAAGGAAACTTAGAACACATTCAAAGATGCATAATGAAAGATTTACCTGGAGAACTTTGAAATGAGATAGCTTGAAATCAATTTTTTCCCTGATGATTTAGCTGGTCTGTTCTTATTCAACCTGAACATTTTTTCTTTTCCTCCTAGTCAAAATATACGTATTTACCGAAAATTCCTCTGCCCCTATCGAACTCCAGTTTGGTAGTCTCTTCCACTAAGATGCAATGACTAAAAACTCAATCCATTGCTTAACTAAGACAATGCCCCACCAACAACAACAATTTAGACACAGAATCAAAATATCAATGCATTTAATGAGGAAATGTCTCTTAGTATTAGCTAGCCAGTCATTGTTAATAGGTTGTTATTTGATTTTCTACCATACCAAATCACCAACCTTGGCAGGTTCATTGCACAGGAAGGAAAGAGAAGAAGACTGCATATATGTGTGCGTGCAAGTTAAGCCATCAGAGACTATTGAAAAATGCTGGGCCCATGTTTACCAATGCAAACAAAAGATTTTAGTCATTAGTGTCCAAAGAAAAATCATTGACCTCATCGAGGCATGAAAGGAAAAAAAAACTCATCGATAACATTTTCTAGTACAGATAAACAATAATCATTAGAAAAGAAAAACAATAAAAGGGAAAAACAGTTTGCTTTATAACATAGCACAAACCAATGGACATAAAGATTGGCTTTTGGGGAAAAGACAGTAGATTCATCTTTGTTCATGACGATACTACTATTGTGTTCCTTGGATTTTGCAACATTGTTTCATCATTTTTGTCTTCTCTGAATTTAAGAAATAAGGAAATATTAGTAATCATCTGTATCCCCTAGAAACTATCTGCTAAGTACTCTAAGTATATTTAGGATTTGATCAAAACCTTTTATGGGCAAATAGCTCAATAGGGTTGAAATGATTATGCATGTAAATTTAATTTGTTTAACCTGTCCATAACTAAAAATATTATTTTTATTTATATTTATTTCTTAATAAATAATCTGAAGCGAAACAATATGCCAACATCCTAATAAACCAAATAGAGCCTTAAATCCGTTGATCATAGTAATTATTCTCAAATTAAATTTTGGCTCCTCCAAAATTCTTACAATGAATGAGTCATCCGCTTACAAAAATTGTGATGTTTTGTGAATATAAGATCCACCAATCTAGAGAGTTCCCCTCATATGTGTCACCTTGGAGAAAGAGCTTTATATGCAGAAAGTATATCTATACAAAGGCCTTGATAACCTTGTAAGTACACTATTTTCCTACCGAGATGGAACAGGTTCAATTTCCAACTTTTCATATTATTCATGAAGATGCATGTCCTCTTAGTTCCTGCTGGCCTCAACAACATGATTTTAAGGGAAAAGAAAAGGAACTTTAATTCGACGATACAAGCAAAAAGCCTTACAACATATTTATCCGCTGCTTCTTACAAAGGCTCAAAGTTTCACAAACAATAATGTTAACAATGAGAGTTCCCCTATCCTTTTCCACCAATTTACTTCTGGAATTCTAAGACTGTGTAGAAATGATCAATGTGGAATGCCCGAAAATGCGGGAAGCCAGCAGATAACGCAATCTGTCGGAATTCTTCTTCAGTCCTGTGCTTACCTTTGGCCCTATAGGTGGTCATCACAAAGATGTCCCCTTGAAGAAGTGCACGAGTTCTATGACTGTCGTCTGAGTGAGCCGGCAGCATCGGTTCACAGGCAATCATCTTTCCTCCAGCTGGGAGTGCCTTGTAGCAATTCTCCATTATCATCTTGCATTCATCATCAGTCCATGTCACTAGTATCCACTGTACAATGAGTAAACACTATCAGTTTTTATACTTTTTAACATAGAAATATCCAGCTAAAGCCCTCATAGCAGAGTAACATACAAATACCAGCTTCCAATGAGATTGACATAAGTTCGATTTCCCCTCTGCAAAAGTTGTATTTACTATTCCATATCATTCATTTACAAGAACGTGATTTTGGCTTTGAACGGCAATTCTAAGTAGTTTGCAGGGGTAAAACCACCTTTTACTTATTACATTGCCTAGTGCACGATAGAGATTGATGAGATAGACAACAAACTCGAAACAGCAAATATTTATTTTAGTATATGGGACAATCCGACATATCTGCAGCAATGCGTTGAGCAAATTGCTAGGATTTGTCAAGCAACTACAGTTACAACCAAGTACTCAATGTTACCTGCAGTGCAAGAATTGAGAATCAAACCATTAACATGATATTGCTTCCAATGCTTTTATCTTTATAAAAAATTTATACTGGCTAAAACTTGGCTATGTTTAAATAAGGGCTCATTGTTTTAATATGCTAACGTTATATAAAGTGGCGTAAATAAAGAACTAATGGTTTAAATGTTTGCTAATGGTTTTGTAGCCAAGTAGCATCATCTTTGATCTGTCAAGTGAAATATTTCAGGTTAAAAAAAAATTAAAAAATTGTTTAATTGATTAAAAAATTAGAGGATGAAATAAATAAATAAATAAGATATAATTATATTTCACTTGAGGGTGTATTTGTTTTTTTGGCATACAAACAGCACAAAGACTTTTCAAATAAACTATTTGTTAAGATACGGTATAGGTAAAAAACAAATATTTTTATCGATAAACAAATCAGATACAGATAATCCAAACAAACCCTTTAATCTTGGCCCAAAAATTTCAAATGCTAGGCCACATTTTGATGAATCCGGTAAAGTTCTGCCTAAGTGTATAGAAAGCCAGTACTTTATTTTTTCAATGCTGAAGAGTAATGAGATGAGAGAGGAGAAAGCATGCAAAATTTTAAATATAATTGATCAATTTATATAAAGAGGGTTTCAGCAAGAGGCACCTTCATGAAGATGGCGTCACCACTTGGGACGGACTTGAACATGTCACCACCAACGTGAGTCACACCTGCATCATTATATACTATATCAAGAAAGCTGAGTGTAACTAATGATTTTAATGAATACCGGTTTAGAAATAAATATAACAACAAGGAAATCATTTTTATTAGTTAGTCTATAACCCATAAACTAAATCTCATAAAGCTTTTCTTTGCAAAATAAACGCTACAATTTGAATTATTACTGATCGGCTAAAATATATTTATCTTATATATATTATTTGAGGTATTGGGAGTGTCAATATGACTTCTAAAATTATTAAAATAATCTCCTTCCCTAACAAAGAATTCGAATTGTGAAAATTTTAATGTAATTTATAATTTAAATTTGAAAAAGAAAATCCTTTTCTTTTTTTTTTTTTTCTTTGATACATTGAGATACTTAGTATTTATCAGTTTATTATACAATTACATTATATTCTGAGTTCATCACTGCTAATATGATATAATTATGCAATGTAGCTTTTAAGAATCATCCCCGTTAACATAAGTTAACAAACATAACGGCGTAACCATGTATATTAATTTATCCCATTTCCAATTTTTATGCCTACGTGTCATTTGTTATCTGATTTTATCTACTTTCATAATCATTTGCTTGAAATTAAGTACTAACTTACTAATTTATTACCTATAAATTATTTGAGATCATTTATATTATTGGATTTTATTGCAAACATGTAAACCAATTAGATAATTAAAAAAATTAACAAAATTAGGGTATCAAATTGAACTTTTTAAATATTAATAGTTAATTATAAAAATAAGTAAAAGTTCACATAATCAAATGTAACATTTACTCGATTTTTTTAATGACGTGATAATTCATGTCACTATGTCAATACAAAAGACAAATAACTTGTATAAACCATATCAATTACAGACATAAATTGATTAAACTTACCAGTGAACTGTCTGAGTTCAATTTGACATCCTACCTTAGTTGATTTAACAAACAATTTATAGAGTTAAGGCTAGGTTTCATAGTACTTGGCTTGACTAACACGTTAACTTAATCAAGTTCAAGCCGAAGTTAATTATTAGTTATATATAGCTTAAGTTTAAATATAAATATTATTTTGCTTAAAAATGATATTTTTTAGACAAATTAAGTTTAAATGGGTTAATAGGCTTGGGCTCAAGATTGTAAAGTAATATTTTAAATCAAGCTCGAACTAAAAATTCTAAGCTTGATTCAACTTGGGGCTTAGTATTGTATCAACTTGACTCATTTATAACTTCATTATTGATTATATTATTAATCGAAAACACCTTATATGATTCCATAATATCATATAGAGATAATGTTGCATTTGGCACCTGTACATTTTAAGGTTAGTAACAATACCTATTGTAGGTACATTTGACTTTTTTTTTTTACCAATTATGTACTACTGTATCACAAATGATTATTATAATAAAAACATTTTATTTAGTATACACGTAAATAGTGAAAATATCATCAAGTTAATACAAATAGTAGTCTATATTCATTAAAAATCAGATATTTTAAATAAAATATCTCATCAAAATAATTACTATGACTATCTATAATTGATAAAAATCAACATGTTGGACAGATAATTCAATACAGGGTAAATACAGATAATGTAAATGATATTGAAAAGTTTAATTGTATGCTAAAATTAGCAATATGAAGTATAGATAATTAATTGAATAATTGGCCAAGTTTAGGAACCAAACATGACATTACCCCTATAATATACATATATATATATACACATATATATGTTTATAAGGTAATTTACATCACACTCCTAATGTTTTGAAAATGGCATGCATCTCTAACTTTCAAGACTTATACTTTTGGAAAACTTTCATGGGCACATGTAGAATTTACCCATATTTACATAATATAACTTCTACATCATATTAAGTTAAAACACAATATTACAATATTGTTTTAGCACACCTTATTAAACCAAAATATCTACACAGAATTCCATACTATGACACATATCCATATGTATGATCTTTTTTTATTTTTCCCAATGTAAAGATACAGGAATATAGAATGCTACGAGGTTAGTGCATAGACCTTTCTTGGTCCACTTTTCCACGTAGCAGATATCACACAGATATATTGGAAAAAAACTCAGGATATTAATATATAATCCATTTATATTTTTAAACACAAATCGTAAATTATTATCTAATCATTAAAATGTCTATAAAAAACAATCTAATGAGATTTTAATAGCCAAAACATGACATCTATAAAAGTTAATATAGCAAAATGATAAATTAAATAATAACAACTATTCAAAATAAATATGGCAAAAAAATATTGGATAAGTAATACACATTACATGATATACACATGGTATGTAACTACCAATATATAATAAATATATAAAAAATGTAATTGATAGTTTTCGAAGTAACCACCATCTATATAGTTACGAGTTAGAAAAAAATTGATAACACATTACGTGTAAATACACGTAGCATATAATACCTATCTGATCTTTTTTCGGAAAAGATGCAGTGAGTCAAAGCCTTACCAGGAATCTGGGGTGCTTTGGCAACAACCTCCGGCAAATCGAAGTTTATCCCTTCACGTACGTTGGGGAAATGGCTCATGATCATCCGGAGGCAATCCCCAGCGCTCCCACCAACGTCAACCAACTTCTGGATACCCTTAAACCCATCGTAGCCCTTCAGTATTGCCCTCATGAACGGCACGGATACACCCGACATCGCTTTCAACATCAGCTCGTTCATCTCAGGCTTCTTACCGTAGTATGAGTACGCGGGCTCACCATTGGCCTTAGCGAAGGGCTCTGTGGTAGGGTCCACCACAGCCTCGTGCACCAACGGCCACGCTTTCACCAGTTCATCCTGTCCATGGATACACAGAGATTGTACTTAATCAAGTGTAAATGTCCAGCACCGATGGCCAGGAGCTATTTATATTACGCTATGTTTGATGAAACGGAGAAAAAGTGAAAAAAACCGGAAGAAAGTGTTGTATTCGGTATGTTTGCGGAGAAAGGAAATAAAAGTATATGGAGAGAGATCAAATATAATGAAAATGGAGACTCCCAACTTTGGGATGAAACGGGAAGAAACTAAGAGAAATACATTGAATGGATAAAAATATCTCATCTCTCTTCTTCCACTAATATTTTATGAAAAATAATATAGGGATAATTTTATCAATCACTAACTCCATTTCTCTCCCTTTCATCTCATTTCCTTTCTAACTTACCAAACATAATTAAAAGAAAAAATATACTTATTTCCATTTCCCTTAAAATAGGAAATCAAGGAAAATCAAAGGAAAGAAATGGAGCTAGTGATTGACAAAATTATCCTATGTTATTTTTCATAAAATATTAGTGAAAAAAGAGAGATGGGGTATTTTTGTTCATTCAATGTATTTCTCTTTGTTTCATCCTGTTTCATCCCAACTTTGGACAGAAAGTTGAGAGTCTCCAATTTTCATTTGATTTCTCTTCATATCCTTTTATTTCCCTTCCTAACAAATATACCAAACACAATACTTTCATCCGGTTTCTTTCGCTTTCCCTCCGTTTCATCATACTTCCAGCATCCCAAACATAGAGCACACAATAATTTTACTGAAAGTGCTGGATCAAGGGCCATGGGCTATCCGACTACATAGTTTTGTTCATATATTAATAATCCATTGAAAAAGAGAACCACTTATTATTGTGTGGTCATCCTTCTCAATTTTTATATATATTTAGACATACCTAATTTTAAAAGCATTTTTTCACTTGTCATCGCATCTTAGATTTAAAAAAAAAAAAAGAAATACTATATTTTTCTAATGTATTATTTAGGGAAAAGAAAATTAATATTAATAATTTAAAAAAAATTATAAAAATACCGATAGAATGAAAATAATTCAGCTAGACACTTTTAAGAGACAAGACGGTAAGTGCTAGCCCTGTAAACACAGAATCCATAATATTTATACCACATATTAAAAAAAAAATTCAAAACTAAGAAAAAATAAAACCTAGAATTATGAGCCAATTATACGATATTTCTAATGTTATATTTGTAATTTTATTGCATTACAAGGAAAAAGGGGATTCCAACTTATCTAATTATCATAAAAAATTATCATTAGATTCCTAATAATCACTAATAGTATCACAAAAATCACGATCTTAATCAAATTCATTTTGATTCCATTGGTAACGATATGAAACCGGATGAAACCTCTTAATTTTAAGAAACTTTTTTTCTAATGACTTTAACATATACAGAGCAGACAGAGACCATAGGATACCTGATGGTGCTGGAGGACATAAGCCGCATACGACAACCCTTCTTCATCAGTGACAAGGGTCCTACCAATGTCAGTAAGGGAATACTTCCTTTCCGAACCGAGCACGCGCTCATCGAACACGCCGTAGCTCGTGAGCATCCGGAGGATCCTCTGGAGGTTCTCCGGGTCGCCGGACGGAAGCACACGCGCCAGGATCTCGGAAGCGGAGAGTGGGATGTTGGATCCACCTTGCCAGATAGCATCAGCGACGTTGAGGCGTACAACAGCGTTTAGGCACATAGGTACGCTGATCATGTTGGCTAATTCTATGATGGCTAGACGTGCGTTGTTGCGCTTTTCCGAGGTTTCGTCCTCCATGTCTAATCGGGAAAAGGCGTAAAGCGGCTTTTTGGGTGTTGGTAAATGAATGAATGGAAGAGGCGATGATAGCGTTGGATGTGATTGAAATGGCGTATGGCTGTGTGCGATGGTTGTGGGGGTCCAGGGGATGGGGTTTTAAGGTTGTCTGAGTATGAACATGGGCAGCCCGTGAATGTGAGAGAGAGAGAAGAGAGTTTCGATCCCAATACCCGGAAATTACAGAAATACTTGGGTCAAGCCGCTGTACACGACATCTAGTCTTACGTTTCTTTTAAAAGTGGTAGCTGTTAAAAAAAAAAAGAAAAAAGTAAGTATCGTAGGTTAGGTAGAAAAATGGTACGTAATAGGTTAAAAAGGTCGACATCCTTTGAAAATTATTGTTTAAATGACTTATTTGTGACTTATGGGGAAGTGGTAAAAGTCATAATTGAATCTTATATCAAAAGGGATAGATGTGATACATTTTTACTGTATTAATGTGTTTGTGGTAATTTAAAAAATGCTAGGCGTAGTATTTACATAATTTTATATATTAAATGACTTGATATAATTCAATCCCTTTTAGATAACCGGATTAAGGAAAAAATAATAATATTTTCATAAAAGTTACACAAATTACAATAAATTAAAAATAATCTTAAAAATAGACAAGTTAAAAAGATGAGATTATAATATACTAATCCTGTTTCTTTAAAAAATTAGGTCAATATCAACATTATCTTTTCAAGAGATAAGATTATTGTAGAGATTTGTTTTATCTATACTAGACAAGATCACTGTAGACGTTTGTTTTTTTATACTAATCTCGTTTTTTAAAGATATGAGATTGACTACTTACGACCTCGAAAAAGATGAGATTAAGTTACATATTTCAATATTATTTTTAGCGCAATAAAATTTGTGTAATTATTTATTAAAATGGTTTTTTTTTTTTTCCTTTTCCCCTCGATGCCCAGCCCCGTTTTAGTACGAGTTGCCTAGTGGAGTAGTTGCACTTGGACACCGTGAATTTTGTTTTTTAGTTTTATATTCATTTGATATGTATTTAATTATTACTATTTAAGTGTTAATCTAGTGATAATTTACCATCCTGGTGAACTTTTCATTTGCACATATACTATAAGAACATGGATAAATCGACATACTTTACAGAGGAAGGCTGGACCCGTTGGGGCATCCATATCAGATTTAGCATGATGGGAAAAAAATAATAATATTAACAGTTTGGCAAATAATAATCAACCATGACTAACTTTAGTCACAAGAATTTTGGCAAAAAAAAAAATTTAGTTAGAAGAATATAATAATAAATATAATAACCTATGTGATATTTATATGTTTAAGTTTTTAAATTAAATTATTGTAGAATGATTACGATAGATTAAGTTTGGTATCAAAGGAAGAAGTTATAAATTTAAATTCTCGTGTACTTATTTTAAGTTTTTAATCCTTTTATTTGATGGTGAAAATCTCAATGTACATATGAAGATGTGTTAAGTTATTAGATTAATGCTTGGTTTGTTTTGAGAAAAAAATATTTCTAAATATTTGGCTAATTTTACGAAAGTAGTCTTTTTTTTATTTATATAATTTTAGGTAATTCATATATTTTAAATATAAAAAATAAAAAATACATATATTATAATGAGAAATAAATCTATTTAAAGGAAAATATTTTTAAAAAGTTAATAATAAATATTTTTTTTGATAATAAATGATTAGCGGATGAACTCGTGAGTCCATAGAAAAATGACTTACTATTTTGTATCTCGTAAGTTATTTTTCCTAAAAATAAGTTATAAATGAGTATATATTTTCCAAGATAAAGGAAAATGTTTTTTATTAATCGTCCAATTTTTCTTAAACAAACATGAAAAAAATACAAAATCATTTTTCTGAAAAACAAAAACCGTACTCACAAAATGAAAGACCCTATTTTTTTCCCATATCAAATTGCAAGGGAATCTCTGTAAGAAAAATAATCCTAAATGCTTGCGATGTTCATGGAGACCTATTATTTTCTATTCTGTATTAGTAAATCTTTCATGTCTTTACATCCTTTTTGTTATTTCTTTGAAAACCAATGAGGAAATCAAGAGAAAGGAAAAAAAAAAAATCAAGAAGATCCAAATCCTTATCAGGTCGCTATCATTTTTTAAGCCTTCAAAGAATACTTGCAATGAATAATTAAGAACAGTTCATATTAGCTTATTAATAAGTATGCCTAAATTAAGAATCTATTCAACAAAGATAAACACTGGAGCTTTTAAGGTCCATCGATGGAATCATGCAGTTAATCATCTAATTGTTAAATTAAATATAATAATTTTAATGATTCGATCATGATTAGATATGGTGTGAATCGTTGGGAAGTGAGAGATCAACCTTGTCAAAATTAATGACAAGACCATAGAATTTCCAATATAGACATAGAAAGAAGTTCAGGTCACTTTTCAAGAATCACCCAATTAATTGCAAATATTGTTCTCAAAATGGTAATGCTCCAAGAAGTGATATTATGCAATTTTAGGGAATAACAATGCCCATTCTACTCCTCCATGGCAGCCAAATCATGATTTTCACTGATCTATCCAATTGTGAAGTAGGAATTCTGGATCAAATGGGCTTGTTGTTTGAACGGACAAGAAGGAAAGCATGGTGAAAAGTTATTGAAGAAACATTATTATTAAAATCATGATTTTATTATTTAGTGGTATATAAAACCATTAAAATCGTATAAAATTGTATTGTGCAAAACCGAAAAATTGTAAACATTTAAAATTATACATTTAAATTCATAATTTTACCTAAACTATGCACCCAAGCAATCTTCTATCCATATGAGATGAGAGTATGTCATAGGTTGGATTATAAACAAGTTGGACCGAGCCAAACTTTTAAATGCTCGAGCTCTAACAAGCTTGAATCGAGTCAAGTTTTTAAGAAGCCTGAAAAGTATATGCTTGAGTCCAAGCTCGTTAAGGATTTGCAAGCTTGAGGAACTCTAACTTGTTTACATAAATAATTATACTATATATTTATAGTATTACATTAATATAAATAATTAATACAATATTATATTAATCTATAAATAAAATATATATAATAAAATAATATTATAAAAAATTTATAAAAATTATTCACCAGTTTGACTCACGAGCCATCAATAAGCTTATTCGCAAGCCTACATAAATGCTCAAAGTTAGCTTATTTAACTAAATAGGCTTCGTTTTAAGCTTGAGCTCGGCTTATTTATTAAACAAGCTTGAGTAATTGCTTGTCTAAATCTCTTATAAGAACAAATTCTAAAACTTCTTATCCTTAGAACTTCATAGAAAATCATAATAATACCTTTAAACTACATTAAAGTTATAAAACTTAACTACACACATATTACAAGGCGATATTACCAACAAAGGCTTATAAAGAAGCCAATTACAAAAGATATAGAAGTTAAACAAAAGCTTTAATAACCATTACATATATTTCCCAAAAAATCTATCTTATACTATTACAAAAAGATCCATCAAAGGCCAAGGTCAGTATCTAATCCTCTCAACTATCCAAGAAGTCCTCAAAATCTGTGTCATGTCCCATATTAGTGTAGAACTCATCATCATCATCCACACCTGAAATAGATAAAGCATGAATCAAAAGCCCAGTACATAAGTAACGAAAATAAATACGAATGGCACACATAAGCTTAAACTACATACAAATGCAACAACCATCAAATTATTATATAACCTTTAATTAGTCAAACAACATAGAAGTATTCAAACTCTGGAACAACCGAGAATCTGGGAGTCCTGAGTAACAATCTCGATGCTTAGGGGGTTGATACAAGTAGCTCGAATACTTATATCTCCTAGATGATATATCCACAAAAGAGAAATAGTCTCATCTAGGGTTCTTAGTCGTTTCTCATTTTCACTTAACTTAATCCATAATATTACCTAGCTCAAGTGTTCCCATAAATATTGAACTAAATCATATTATTTCATCTTAAGAATAAGCAAACGTTATATCGATACCAATAACCCTATCGACTACCTGTCGTACCACTTATGAAAGTCATTTCTCAATAACATAGGTGGCTTAAGCACCTAAATTATCATGTTAATCTCATAATAGGGTGCCGCTCCCCAAAGCAGATTCAACGGCGTAAAGCACAACTAATTCAAACAAAACTTAAGTTATCTTGAATTATGGTTAAATTAAGGTATGCTTATCCTAAGCAAGCAAACAACCAAGTTACTACGTACCTATGCTATACTGAGGATCAATGGAAGCACTCAACCGTGGATTAATAACTGTAGCAAGAAATTCATTTCATATAAAAATCATTAATTCTTACTTGATTAATCACTACAAATAATTACTAACTACTACACAACACTTTATTCATATAAACATAGATATTTATATCATTTTTCATTAATCATCCCTCCATCATTACTAATTATTTATTTACTTATTTTATTTTATTTTATTTTTTTATGAATAGTACCAAAGGGTAGGTCACGCCTGTGATAAAGGCCATGATACATATCACGCCCCCAATTACGGCCGTGGTATAAGTTGTCTCAAACTAAGAAAAATACTCAAAGAAGATCATTGGCTTTATTACAATTGTGATCATGATTAAAAATTTCTTCCGACGATATAACAGCTTCGGATACGGCCATGATCTATCTTTAAAAATCCATCCGATAAGATAACGGCCTCAATAACGGTCATGATTGATAGAAAACTTGCACCCGAGAAAATGACGGCCACGATCATGCCCATGATCAACAGGGCATTTACCTTATGGCACTTGTTTCGAAATTTCTCTAAGTTTTATGTCTTCTAACTCTTTTATAAGCTCTTATATTTTTACAAAACATGTTAAACTAGTCTTTAACACAATATTGACATCTTCAAGCTCTCACAAATATACGCACAACAATTTAACTCAAAAACACAATCTCATCTTTAAGCTATTAAACTCTACTATCACCCTAATCTTTCAAGTTATACTTGTTTATCACCAATAATATCTATACATACATCATATTACCACTAACATCTTTTTCCATTTCATCAAACACTTAGGATATATATTTCTATTTGTTTATCTACTTCAACATACATAATAGCATGCCTTCAATCCACATAAAATATCAAAGTTCTACCCTTAACTAACACTAACACTAACACTAACACTAACCAAAATCATAGATAAACAAGGCAAACAAGGAAATCACTTTTCTTATTTGTTTAGTTATCTCTTAAGATTAAGTTTACTTTTCTCACTTTCTTCACTTTCTTTTTACTCCACTTGGTTTGTACCTCACTTCCTAGTCTTGGAGCTAGTTTGTTATGGCTTAGAAAGAATTTCAATGAAAGAAATTTAAAGTTGGTTTTGGGCTTGTATGGGATATTTTTGCTGTCACTTTGATTTTTGGGCATTAAAAGCTTGTAGAAAAAGTATTTTAGACATGGGCTTGGGCATTAAAAGTGTGTGTGTGTGTGCCCAACAGTTACCGAATCGATGAGTAAATCTATCTGGCGGCAAGCAGGGATTCTATAGGTAAAAGTCGAAGGCGGCTGGAAAAATGGACGATATCACTCTGTTGTCGGAACAAGTGATAGCCACATTCATGGTGGAGAGTGAGTCATTCTTATTGACTCAGATGGTCTAGACTCTAGTTTCTCCATTCAATCGATGCAGTCCAAGTTATGGAAATGTCTTCTAGATTTTTGGGAAAGAAAAATCAATCCAGGCCTGACCTTTTGTGATATACTCAGCTTGATTCTTCTTATTTTAATTATTTTAATATTTTTAATTTTTATTATTTTAAAATAAATTATTTATTATAAAATAAATACAAATAAAAAATATATATTTTAACTTATAAATAAATTTATTAAATTAAATATAAATAAAATACAATAGATATCGGATACAAATCTGATTCCCAATGATATCATATGGATCAACTCTTGTAAAGATTTCCAGAGGCCTTTGATAGTGAAGTTTCCCGTCCTTTATAGCTGACGAAGACTTTCTACGAAGACTTGCCAGTTTACCAGCTATGGAATCCACAAAACTAGGGAGGCAAAACTTGACTTGTGTTTTTATTGTATGCTGAATTTATTTTAATTTAAAAATATATATAATTAACTAAAGGTCACATATTTGGCCCAAAAAAAAAAATAAAGGTAACATATAGTTAAATTTATTTATACCTTTTTTTTTATTACAATAGAAGAAGGATTTGAATTTAAGACCTTTTATTTGAAAGACCACGAAAATATCACTAGACTACAATACCATTAGTTAAAACTATTTATATCAAGTTCAATATTAACTTTTATATAACATATTGTATCAATTTTATATTTTATATATATAAACATGTTTTAACCGTGTTAGATTGTTACACTTTTTTTATTATTGAAATGCCCTAAATTTCCATTTAAGTTAATTAGAAATTATTAGATGATTAGTATAAAAATACGAGTAATTTTAAACCTTAACTTAAATTTAGTTTAGAGATTGATTTTAAATGATTTAGCTAGTAGAGTTTTGTAAACTATAGGATATAATTAGATAGTTTAAGCTAATTGAACTAGTAAATGAATTTAATTAAAAATAAAAATTATAATACCATTAATACTCAATTTAACCCATTAAACTACTTCAATCACCTATTTCAATAAATTCAAATTCATTCAATGCCTTATAATTATTACACTAAATTTTGTTTATCAAGTTCAATCACATAAACCCCTAAATCATCAATTTAGTCATTTGAGCCTAAATTCTAAGTCCTTAAATCTTAGAAATTTAAAACTAACTATTTTTTTTTTTTTTTGGCAAATACCAATTCCTAAGCCTCTAAACTTCTAAATTCAGTGAGATATCAATTTTTCTTCAATTAGAATTCTTAAACATAATTTCTAATGTCAATTAGCTAATTTTCTTTCTTTACTTTCTAAGTTCAGTTCTAATGCCCAAAACCCATAATCTAAGGGGCTAATCCATGGCATCAAAAGGTCAAACCCATTAACCTAGCTCAAGACCAATTTTAGAAAAGCCCATTGGTATAAACCAAGCCCATAAAGCCCATGTACCATCATATTATCATGCGCGCACGCACACACACACACATTCAATAAAACCTTAGAGTCTATAAAATATCAAGTGTGTGAAAAGACCAAAATGACCTTAACCAATTCAAGAAGAATTCTACACTAGGAAAAGACTCAAATGCTCTCAATTAATCAAGCAAAAGTATCAAAATACCCACATCCCTAATGGAAATTACAAAACATCAAATAATATAAATATAGATTTTAGAAAACCCTAATTTCCATTCCATTTGTAGCAACCCCCAAACCGTAAAAATTCTCAAGAAAACTCTCTCTAAAGCACACCAAAAATCTTACACAAATACTATAATAGTCCCTCATCAAGACAAGCTTCTAATAGGTAAGGAAATCCACTCTTTTTCCATCATTTAACCATTCAATTTATTCCCTAAAATCTAATCTCTACTTCAATTAATTATTCGGTGAAATTTGAAGACAAAACCAAGGATTAAATTGGGGATTAGCATTGGAAGCATCATCAACCTCTTGAAGTAGTAGTAGTAGTAGAGATTTCTAGGGTTTATTTGCTAAACCAAGTAAGTAATTGTAATTAATATTTTGATTATGTTAATGACATATATATGCATGTAAATTACTAAAACAAACTTAGATCTAAGTATTGATTAATATAGGTATATGTAAGCATGAAAACCACAATGAGCACACACACACACACACATATATATATGTGTGTGTGTGTGTGTGTTATAATAGTTGTTGATTAGTGAAATTATAGTATATTTATATATATATGCATGCTGAAATATGTATATAAATGTATGATTATATTGGATTGATGTGTTTTATTGAAATGAAATTATAAACTATATATATATATATATGCAAGTATGAATGCGTTACTTATATGCTGGAACTTGCAAAATTAGTGTAGATGATGATGGTTTGAGTCATGATCTGTGATTTTAATTGTAAAATATAAATCTAGGTATAGACTAGATGAAACAATATAGAATAAATATGTTTTAGATGATAAAAATAGGATGGAAGTCGAATTTAACAAAGGAAATTCAAAAATCACAAACATAATCTTGGATTAGCTTTAGCATCGTCACTGTGGTGGTGATGTTGGTGGCCAGACTGGCGGCCAAATGAGCTCTAACGACGTCAGAACCTTATCAGAACAATAAAACTACATCTCTGCTTTACAACCATGTGGTGAACCGGCAAAGAACCGATCATATCAATGGTCAAATCGCCCTAAACTGATTGGTTGTCGTTGTATATCTCCTATTTCCGGACAATTTTGAGTTGATCCAAATTAAAACCATAATTAACTAATTATTTTAAGCCAAATGAACTTATGAACATGATAATATATATATTAGATAGTTTACATAAAAATTTGAGCTTAAGAACCCGTGTTTAAGGTAGTGAACCGATTGATTTAAGTAAAGGTGCACATTGATTTTCTATAGAAATGAAAATATTAGAATTTACGGTTAATTGATTCTAATCAAATAAATATGAAATAAATATAAATAATGTGTTTTCATATTAAAATATGAATTTTAAGATGAATAATCAATTATTATGATATTAGGAATTTATTTAATAAATAGGCATAAATATGGCATTACAAGATAATATAAACATAACAGGAAACTAGTTTAAATTCCATAGCACATTTAGAGATAAAAATAGATTGTAAATGATATAAATAGAATAATTTTATTTTAAATGACTTATTTTACTTAATAAAAGTTTATTAGATCTAACACAAGATGTGTTATTTAAAATACTATTTAATGACCTAATTACCATAAAATGAGATTAGTAGACTTGACCGATTAATTCTATCTAACTTGGCCAGATAAAGTTAATGCGGACTTATTAACTAATATTGGCTTGGTAAATTCTTCAAAAACCAATAATTTACACTTAACTATTACACAAACTAGTGAACTCCTATAACACGATATTAATTTTTAATTGGCTTAGGATAGACTATGAATAATAAGGGGAATATGCGATTTCAAATGAATATTCACTAGAAACATGAGTGTTTTATGTGAGTTTAATAGAAATCAATAATTGATTTAAATGCTTATATGAATCAATTTTTTCAACATATATTTGTTAAGAGTCTACCCCCTGCTTTAACTTCTGGTCTGTCATCTATTTGTTCAGAATATAGATTTTGTACCAAGTACGTAGTGGCTTATATGTTATTTGCTATGATAGGCATCCTAAATGAATTAATATTTAAAGATGGCTTTAATAATTGCTTGTTGCTTGTGTGTGGTCATCTAACTAGGTCCAAGGGGCAACAACCTTGCTAAGTGGTGCTATCACAGTAGTTAGGCGCTTAGGCCACCCTCCCATCATTGACATTGGTCGAATAATGGTTATCAGTGGCTCAGTGGCTAGTTGATAACGTTATTCATATTGGAAAGAAGTTGTATTAAGCAGTTTAATATATGAGCTCTATTACTCATTTTAATCACAATGGACTAATATGGATAAAAATGAGTAACAGCTGTAACCTCCTAGATGAGGCTATTTACTAGATGTTCCTATTAGGGATATAAGTATTCGAACTGTCTATATCAACCCCCTGAATAGTTGTTGCTCCTCAAAAGCCTAAAGTTCTCAGCGTGTTGCCGAAGTATGAGTGCTTCACTGTTGTTTGCTACATATTTAATTTAACGATATAAATTATTGTTTGTTACATTGTATTTAGAATAGGTATGTGTGACCATCTTGTGTATGCTTGTGTTGCTATCGTATTGGGCTTTGGCTCATTCCATTCTTTTTTAGGTGATGATGACTATTATGATGATGATACCTATGACTACATGGGGTATGTCACAAACTTCGAGGAGTTTCTCGACAAGTGGAATAACTAGGATCCGTTGAATCGTTATCTTATTTCTATTTGGTAAACTTCACTATTAAACTTATGTTTTAATAAAGGTCTATCTGTGAACCCATGATTTGTATTTTGAGATACTTGAAACTCTTTTTTTTTTTAAATACCTGGTGGTATAGTACTGAGTTATATAAATATATATATTGGTCTACTTTCTGAAGTAGCCTATTTGGAAAATGTTTTTAAAATTTTATTTTCTGCTGCAAATTTTCAGTTGTTTCCACAAACTAATTCGATATTTTCAAAATCTAAAATTTGCTTAGCAACGATCAAAATAAACTATAGACTAGATTAGCCATAGCATATAACACCCAAGCGTTATGTACGACGGACTAGACAAGCCTTGAACCAATTTAGGGCGTGAGAATTATAACACATCAAAATTTGTCATTTCTATTCAATAATCATGACATATGCATGTAAAGGCTCCAGTGTTATATTGTGTTAATAATAATTCTATATTTTCATTACATTCTTATACTTTACAAAAAATTATAACAATATTAGTTAATAACATCAATTCCATAAGATTTCATATTATAAAAAAAAATATTGAATTGTTATTTGTTACTCAAGCCTATAAATAACAATTTAATGTTATAATTGATTTTTGCATAAAACATTCACATTTAAATAAAAAAATTAACATATAAAAAACCTATTGGAGCTCTATCTTATTTTCCCAATACACGTTACATATTTCCCCATGGCTTCAGAATCTTAAGGTCTCTTGAGGCAATTTTCTTTATTTACATATTGAGAATGCTTTACCAAAAATGCATATTTCTTTATTTGTATTCTTAAAAAGATTCATGATGCACCCCCAACGATTTCCTTCTTAGGATACAATTTTCAAACTATTATAAAACAAGGTGGGACTCTGAATTCGAGTACAGGAAAAAGAGTGATAGTTACACAGTTTCTGACATTAACTCCTCATCCACTTTAATAGAATAAGTATTCATTTTTCCGATGTTTTACGTAAAATTGATATTATAGTATTTAGTTAAGAGAAATAATAATTTATAATAAATTGTTATTATTATATAAAATAATAAATAATAACTCATAATTTACATACATGACTAATTTATTTTTAATTTTTATCATAAATATCTATCTTAAAACTTTGACCTAAATAATTATTATCTCTATATAAAATTTATAAATATTTTATTTTTACTTTAATAAGCTTTTATTTTATTTTTTATATCAAGTGAATAATATAATAAACATTACAACTCACACACTACAACTCTATGAAAAAATATAAATAATTTTTAGAATTTTAACCTTGAATATAGATAAACTTAAAGGTTATAAACAGGTCTTAAACTTTAATAAATTAGTAAATAATTATTAAAAGTTGCAATTAACCCCTTGATGCAGGAATACATTTTTGAACTTATCAAAATGTATTTCAAAATTTTCTTATATTTTGATGTTATTATATTATAATTTGTTTTGTTTTATGAAAACTAAAAACAGTAAATGCCTCGATATTATTTTAAGGGAATATTTGCAACATTTAAAAGCCTATAAGTTCTGATCATTTTTCTTATGCTGAATATAATATTATTGATTCATCTCCCCATCACCTTCAAATGTAAAATTGGGAAAAAGAAAATCATAATAAGGCATACTGAAATATAGTACACAAAGTTCGCTGCATGATTTTTCTTTGATTTATCTCTACCGTTAAATTTTTTTCTTTTATTTATTCATTTATTAATTTTTTTTTCACCAAGATACTTATTGCTTATCACTCGTTGAATAAATTAAGCTATAATAAAAATAATATTATTTAAGATTACATTCTCATTAAATTAAATTCAACTGCCATCTTTTTCCTAATTTAAAAAAAAAAAAAAAAAAAAGATGACAATGCATTTGTTACCTAAACATTGGTCAATTATGAAGTACCTATACTTTTACATTATTAATTTTAATACTGTATCAAACTTTGCAAAATCATTTATATTACATATTGAGTTATCTACAGAAGTAGTTGTTTTAATTTATTATGGACATCATACGTCGAATAATTATTTTCATAAAAAATTTTCACCTTATAATATATGATTTTATTTTTTTTGGGATAATTATAGATTGTTGCCAGTGTTAACTCTGCATTCCAAGATATCATTTTCACTGTTTATAGATGTCCTAATTATAACAGTTTCATCAAAATAATTATTTGCGACCACATTATTCAATAACTGAGGGAAAAAAAACAAAAAAAAACTCTTCCTCTATATTGTTTTAGACATAGAAAACAATAGGTTGTATCATTGAATTTAAAAAGTTCAAACGGTGACTAAACGGTGACTAAAATTAGCTATCTCAAAGTTCAAATAGTTAGTTGAATAATTGGTCTAAGTTCATATACCAAATGCGACATTTTTCCTGATAAAAAGCATTAGATTGTTACCATTAAGAGTTTAGTCATAACCAGCATGTTAACATTTCTTACCACAAATATAACATATGAAGAGCTTATGTGTACAATCCATCCATTAAAATGATTATGAGTTCATACAACCTTCACTCTTCAATAACTTACAGAACCAATCCGTTTAAAAGAATAGGACCATAAAATTTTCCCATGATTGCAAAATAAATTCTTATGGTCCAATAATATAAATACATCTGTAGTGCCACAATGTATTGTCAATAGACTTCCCATGATATTGCTAGCCATCGTTATACACTTTGAAAAGAATAAACGGATTCTCTCATACAAAGAGAACAAAAAATACAGGCCAATTTTCATCCTACAGAAATTTGTGAATGAAAAAAATGGATATGTATGAACTTTAAAAAGTTTGCTGCTTACCTTGAAGCAGTACTCAATGCATATTCAGTTTTGCGCTGGCTAAGTTTCATGTACAATCCCTGCAACAAGTTGTAAGGACACAAAGCAAGACAAACATAAGGCGATTCCGTGATAAAGAAACTGGAAATTTTCCATGGATATGAGACATGGCACTATATTAATCAAACTGTCTAATATCTGCTGACTTTTATTTGATTAATGAAGAAAATTTGTAAGGGAGTTGATCAAATTGCATTATTAGATTAATAAAAAGTTAAAACGGCGTACATTTGTCATGTGTATTGTTGCTCCCGTTGTCATGCTGATATTCTGATCAGGGACCAACACAAAATTTATGTGCTGTAACAAGATAGCAAGAGCCACAATTGCTTCTAGCATTGCAAACTGATCACCAACACATTTACGTGGCCCTCCACTAAATGGAATAAACCTGACAAATCACATAAAAAAAAAAAAAATTCAACCATAACTCACATGATCATGGCATTAGATGAAAATTTAAGTATTTTGTCTGAGCATATACCTGAAGTCGGTATTTGACTCATTAGGCAATGGTCCATCCACATCAAATCTTTCTGGCACAAATTCTTCTGCTCTCTCCCAAACCTTGTCAGTGATAACCAAGTAAAGGCAAAAGCATTGGTTAGTAAACAGTGAAAACGCACAAAGAAAATACACTTATATGTTTTAAGCGAAAACTCCAGACTAGATGAATAGCATGGAGAATTTTGGGAAGCCGATAACTGGGCTTTGACCCAAAATCTAAGCTTAAAAATATCAGCATATATTGAGAACAATGGGAAATAAGGCCATAACTTTCTGAGCAAACTGAAATGATGAATAAGAAAATTCTCAAGAAAATCAACAAAAACCACATGAAAAGCCATCAGAAGTAGATATTATAAGGATAAAGCAAAACAACAAATAGAAATTTGTGTACCTTTGAAGAATGATGAATGTTGTACACCGAAATCATAATATCTTGGCCAGGATTGATCTTGTAGTTTCCAGGAAGCACATCCGCTACTGTTGCTCTTCGAATTAACACCTATAAAAATTTAATGCATTAATCTAAATGAGTCAATGGTAAAAATAAATAAATAAAAGGGAACAATGAAATAAGAGTACATCCCCTAAGATTCCTGCCAAATTGTTGTCTTCTAACTTTATTTGCAAAAGATGGGTATTTACAGGAGGATGGGGATAAAGCCGTAGTGATTCATTAATACAACATGTCATAAACTTCAATTTCTTTATGTCTTCATAGGATGGAGGTCTCCCTTGTAAAACCATGTCGACTTCTTCCCGAGCTCTCTTCAATGAAGAACTATCCTGCACAGAACATGAAGAATATCAAACAGATCATGCTCCACATACATGCAAGAAGCATTAAATGGTGGTACTTTCCGAGATGGTGGTTACATACAGATAAATGACAAATAAGCTTGTTACAACATTAAGCATCGTAAGTTACTCAACCCTAATAATATAGGAAAACTTGACATTATACACAGTGATAAACCCTATCAATGGAATTTTACGATTAAGATTAAATTGCAATACAAGACATGGTATTGCATCTAACCAGGACTGCATATGCCATTCTTCTACCACTTGCATCTGTGTTCAAGAGGTTTTTTTTATTTTTCATTTCAACACTCCCCTAATTTACGAACCAAGACTTTTTTTATGACCAATAAATGAAAGTGAACAGATGACGGTTAAATGGCAACAGAACTTAAAATCTAAAATTGTAGATAGATATGTGCTTTTATGTATTATATATCAACAAACAAATCCTCAGGTGATATTGAGAGGACAAAAGAAAATATGCTATGGCTGCTAGAAAGTATTGGTTGAATACACCAACTCTTTCAGTAATCATTTAAATACAATTTAAGGATATAATATAGACATAAATTCAGTCTAACATCGTAAACAGAACTTACATAGATTGTTCAACATCATATTTATGAAGAGAAAAGTACCTTACTTAAAAGATACAAGGTCCATGTGAGAACTGAACCGGTTGTCTCATGCCCAGCAACCAACATCGACAGAAGGTCATCTCGCAGTTGCACACTTGAAACCTAACATAAAAACAATCTAAGATTCCATGTAGAAGGAGTTTGATTCCCCCCCGGGGCGAGTAAACAAGTCTAAATTTAGTACAAACAGAGCAGAGAAAGTAATGTGGTAGATGAACTTTATTTACAATCCACTTCCAATATAGGTTTTATTACATAAAAGTACAAGCCCGAGGATGAAATCAACTTAACCAACAGAAACAATATATGCTGTCATGACACATAAAGAACAATCAGCCACATCAACGGAACATATGTCTTATATTCAACCAAAACAATTGCTGTCCAAGCACAGACAGGCATGGCATCTAAGTAAGTCACTTCAGAACGCAATATCTTTGGAAGTAAGAGGAGGGAACTGGAACAATGAAAGAACTCATCTTGAAATGAACATTGTATAAGTAAACAGTGCCACAAGCTCCTGATTTATAAAGATGGCCACATACTTTCTCCATTTATGAAAATTTAAACTAATATGATGAAAGCAAGCCACCCTCTGTCACATGTTGACTTATGGTATACCTCTTCTCTGCTGGCAAGCAAAAAACGGAGAATACTTGGATCAGCATCATTGACATATTCCTCCTGGTCAATTCTTTCACCCTCAGTTTCTACAATCTCCTTGCACTTTGCAATGAGCTGCTCCACTGTCTGCCTAATCACTGCAACTGCTTTTTCGGCTTTCACCTGTCGAGGTACAATTTTGCACAGAAGTCCTATCTGCAGAAACATTTACTCCTGTTACAAAATTTTGTAACACAATTGGAGCAGGAAAAGAAAAGAAAAAATTTTCCAACCCTTTCAGGCAGAGAAGACACTTCAGAATGTGCAATTTCACCTTCCAATAAGGTAGTAAGTCAGTAGAACGAGCTTCTGCCTCTTTCAGAGCAGTGTAAACTGCATCAATAACTGGACTATCAGCAGTAAGGGAGTCAAAATTATAGTTGAATACAGAGAGACCAATCACGTCAAGAGTCAATTGAGAAAACTTTTCCTCCATGTTTACTGGAGTGCCATCAATTGCAGCTACTTGGAGTTTCTCCACTAATCTCTCAGCACACTTGCAAAAGACCCTATCAACTATCACACAAATACTTTTTATGTAGAGATGGAACGACAGCCCTACGCCTTGCCTATCACAAATTAAAGTAGCTTTGTCAGGCCTGATATGACTTACCAACTTGAATGGTATTATACACATACTATGGCTTTTGATCTCAACGAAAAGCTACCATATCAGGATTTGGTGCAGACTAAATTTAGTTAAATATCAGCAGCTTAGCCTATATCACAGTGTTCTCATATCAAAGTGAAAAAGACTAGCAACACTTTGAAATGAGGAACATGTAAGATCAAAATCTTAAAAGGGAAGCAAACCAAGAGGTACTAACAGCACCTACATAACAAGCGCCAGCTAATTCCGTGTCAGCAGTCATAGTAATATATATATGCAAGTGCTATGCAACTGAACTTTTCATTTTGTGATTTTCAGTTAGCCTTTCATTTGACATTTTTAAAAGTTTCAGTTTTTTGTTTGGAATTTCTTGCAAGTTCCCGGGGTATTTCTTTTTGGGGGAGGGGGGTGCTGGGGGAAAGGAAAAAACACTAACCTCAGCACTCTTTATGCATCTATATGTAGTTAGGTATAAATCAAAATAAATCTGAGTTGTAGTCTACAGTGAAAATTATAAATTACATTTCTTCAGGAAAGTGCCTTGAAAGATGCCATTGAGAACTATATGATCAAATCGCTTCAAATATACTCGACGAAACTGAAGAGCTTGAGCTTGTCAAATGCCAAACTTTGCATGCTTTATCAACAATAGCATGAATCATCCTACAACACATTGCAACTCTTGAAGACTTACCTTTGCAAATTGTGCACAATAACATTGCTCAAAGTATCAAAACAAACAAGCAACAAGTATAAAAGGTAAACTGCAATTTGAGCCCTTCATTTTCATGTTTTAACGCTTACCCTTACCTCTCAAAAACTACACTCCATAGTTGACCACTAAGTGAATATAACTCTCCATGCCATAACTAACTCTATAATTGATCAATAAATGAATATAACTCTCCACAGTGTAGCTATATGTACCAAACCATCAGCGTTCAAACATGAAAATTAAAGCCAAGCTGTTGTAATCTAGTGGTATGAACATCAGTCTCCCAACAAGATGGACCAAACTCGATTCTCCCCTTCCCACAATTACAAAATGTATACAATCAAATTTTATACAGTTTGGCATCAACACGAATCCAACACATAGTAACTAAGTGAATTGCTAAGCATACAATACAACCCTTAGAAAGGTCTTATACCGTCCAAAGGGGGCCTTCAGCAATGGCGAAACCGGACCCGAAAAGGAACTCAGAAACCTCAGAGACAAGCCCTTTCGCATACTTCCCATAATTCCTAAGCACGTGTTTAGCAATAGCAGGGTCACTAACAACCACAAAATTCCTAGGACCAGCAGCGAGCCTATAAACTGGACCATAATCATTCATCCACTTGAAGAGGGGCAAAAAAAGCACCCCCAAGAAGGTCAGAGACATCCTCAAGCTGTGCACTTGCAATGGGGATATTGGAGTCGTCGTTTGTGATGTTCAGGGTAAGGGTTTTGGTTAAGGAAGTGAGCCAGTTGGGACTGACCCATGAGCCGGTTTTGGTGTTAGTGGTGGTGGTGGTGGAGTTGCGAGGAGGTTTGGGGTTTAGAGAGGAAGTGATGGAGAGAGAGAAAGGAGGAGGATGATAAGGAGGAAGAGAGAGAGTGGAGGAGTGTGGGTATAGAGAGAGTGAAGAGAGAAAGTGGGAACTTAAGGTTAACATTGTTGCTGTTTTGTTGGATGGAAGGAACAGAGCATGTGAGGCTCTGCTCTGTGAGCGTATGGGAAAGAAAGGTTTCTGGCTTCTGGATTGCGTACTTTTTTGTGTGGATGAATTACGTTGCTGTCCATCGGGACTTCAATTATAGTAGCTTTCTGATCATTACATCACTTTATCCTGTTTTCCTGTTTTCATTTTTGGAAAAATTACATTAAAAATAACATTAGGCAAATCCAAATGAGATTGATGACTTGATAATGTGAAAAAAAAATATATAAAAAAATTCAATAACACTATTATGTCGTGCATTCAAGGAAGTGATAGGTAAGTATTGTTGTTTTTGAAACAAAAGATGAGGATGGATTGTAATTTTTATAAAATTATTGTTATTTTATAAATTTTGTTATTTTATAATTGTGTTAGTATTTATAGAATAAATTATATGATTATCGACCCGTATAAATAAAAATTATTTAAATAATGGGGTTCATTCTGCAAAATTCAATAGTTGGGATCATGTTCTCTAATTCTAATTATAATCGGAGTCTAAACAATATTGTTTAAGATGAGTTTTGGTATTGAAAACCAAATCAATTATTTCCCAAACATAGCCTAGAACCATTATCATGGCTAAGGTGAACAATATCATGTTTGAAAAATGTTTATGATCCAAAATGAGTAGATGTATTAATCTCAATTAATCATAGTCTACACAATTCACTAGCTTAAGATTGCGCCTCTCACGGCCTCCTGCCTTTAATGATGACTTACGATGAGCCAACCACCTACTCTTACATTCTATGTAAGTCATTCATAATACATTCTATGTTTCATATGGATATGGAAATTCATTTATGATATATAAGATTCTCATACAAGGCAAGTATAAAGCATACGTTGAATCTTGGAAGATAAACTAGGTATTTAAATAATTTCTCTCTTAATGGAAAAAATAATAATAATTTCTCTCTTACAAAATTTAAAGAGAGAAAGAGAGTTTAGAAAGCCATTGTTAACAAAGCAAGCAATAATACTTCTGATATGGGCTAAGTCTTCCCTTCAATTTCAAATGATCATCTATTTACAATAAGAGGAATAAGGAAGCAGATAAAAGCAAATTATTACACATGTGAATAAAAAACAAAGATAAGATAAGGCTACAATAACTTGATTATGAATTGATAGACTCAAAAGTCATAAAGCTACTTTAATAAAGCATGAATAGTAAAGTGCTTCGAAGTCAAAAAGCTACTTTATTAAGGTGCTACAGTAACTTCATATTATTTAGCTATTATATATTGATAAAGTGGCTTTTGATGATGACCTCTGTCACATGAAATGAGATGGAGACAAATCATTTTTTGGTAACCAATCAGAATCATCATTGTTTCCTTTAAGGTCTAACTACGTGAGTATTGGTGCACTATCCATGACATTTTCTAAATATCCATAATATGGATCTTGACTATATCTAGCAAGATCAAGATAAGATTGAGCTAGCTAATTATGTTCAAATTCTCCTTGGCTTGGTCTAGCTTGATCCATGTCCATTGGTTGATTTAGATTTCGAGTTTGGAATACGACTAAAGCTCTATCTCATAATCTTGGTTGTAATCCCATGGAACTTTAGATTCATAAGCTCCAGGTCAGATTTCCTTTGAGATTGTCATCTTTTGAATATAAAGCTTTCTTTGCAACTCTCGATAATTTCACATATATCAAACACAGCACCATCTAAGATAACATGATTTGAAATTGGATAAAATTTTGCTTTCTTTTGAATCCATTTTTGTCTTAACTGGATGATTAATCTCAAATCTTCTCTGTCGTAGCCTAGACATTTTTCTTCCACATGGTTTAACCATACCTGGATGATCACTTGCCAAACATGAATTGAACAAAACCATCTTAATAATTTTGCTAAATGACAAACTGGCATTTCTTCATGGTATATGAGAACATAAGAGAACCTTAATGCCTTCATCACTGGCATTTGGATGGCAGAACTATAAAGATGAAATAAATACCAGTAAAACCACTTTAAATCTTCTAGAAAAGGATCTACAAAACGAAATATATAAGGATGAACGAAGGGATATTTTAGATGGAGACCATATAGTCTAAGGTTCAATCCTCCATATTTGCTAAAAATGAGATAATATTTTTGCTTCATGTCTTCAAAGAACTTGTTTCTTTCGATTAACTCATCCATTTTTTGTGGAACTGTTTCGTTTGGCCATCTTGGCTTGTAATTTTTTTCCTTAACAGACAAGGAAGTCATTGAGGAAGTTGAAAATGCTCTCAAGCTCCAACCAGGGTTTCTAAAGATCCAAATGTGGCATACAAAGAGAAGTTTTCGAACTTGCAAGGTCTATATATGGCTATCATCTGGAATGCTGGAGTAGCCTTTTCTCCTTTCCCCTTATCAAAACATGCACGAATATCACCTAAAGTTGCATAATTATATCCTAGAGATAAGTCATTTGACAAGAGATTGCGTGATGGATGAATCCATGTTCTTTTATAACTTTAGATTTTAATGTCCTTTTTTTAAAACTTATGGACTTAGTAGGGCTTGATGATTTTGCTGAGGCCTGGAAAGAAAATCAGCAACTAAATTTTTCTACCCTAGAATGTGTTTAACTTTATAAGAGTATTTGGAAAACCACTCTTGATATCTTAACAACCATGGATGTGGGACTATTTTCTGCTTGAATCTGAGCATTTTAGGGAAAGAGCACATGTCCATCTCAATTTTGAAATGTGATCTCATCAAGTGGTATTCAAACTTCTAAATTGCATTTCTTACACAAGGATTTCCTTGAAAGTTGAGTGATAATGGATTTCAAAGTCTTTGAATTTGTTTCCATTACTTTGTTCAAGAGAAATTCCTCCAATATTTATCACTGGCATCTATTTGAAGAATAAATCCTCCATCATAAGGAATTTTTAATGGTAGCAAATCCTATAATTTTTGCTTTAATAGCTGGACAACTTTTGTTTAGTGATCACCCCATTTTGGATGATCATTATTTAACATCTTGGAGAGTAGACTGGACAATCTAGAAATTTTTAGAAAAAAATCTCTCCAATCGTTGAGTATACCCAAAAATCGCAAGATCTATTTAGTGCTGTGACTGGAATTATGAAACTTTAGCAGCTCCTATGTTATGGATGGTTCTAGTTGGCAACAACCATCTATTATTCTCATTCCCAAAAATGTTGAACTTTATGTTCATGAATGATTTTGATGAAAATAATCATTACACAATTAATTATTTAAATATCCTTAATTGTTTCAATACTTAAAATTTATATATCTGTGTGTGTGTGTGTGTGTGTGTGTGTGTGTGTGTGTGTGTTTTGTATTTGTTCTACTGTTGTTTAAGTTTTAACCGAACAAAAAGTTGAAGAAAAGTCAAGACAAAACTATCGAACCCAGTAGAAGAAAAGTGAAGGTACTATTCATCAGATAAAGACAAAATACTAAGTTTTGAGCAAAACTTGTAAAGTCAAACGTTGAAGTTTTGGGCAAAACTATAAAGTCAAGTGTTGAAGTTTTTGACAAAATCGTAAAGTCCAGGGCTAGAGTTTTAAGCAAAATTTATAAAGTCAAGGGCTGAAGTTTAAGCTTCGACTTCAGAAAGTTTACCCTCGGCATTTTTTTTTATAAAAAATAAAAAATAAATGAAAATCTTTTTTGGGCTCGACCTATTTGTAAGCATGACGATAAAAGTTTTTTTTTAATTATTTATTATTTAATAATATAAGTAAAAAAGAAAAAGAAAAGAGATGTTAGAATGCATTTAATGCATGTATCAAACACATTTAATGCTCTTTCAATTCTTTTGAACTTTTCACATTATTAAAACTTTAAGTACATTAAAAACAAGTATGGATTGTCAGAAACTTTTTGATAATGGGAAAATTTCTTATCAAGAGCTATAAATAGAATTTTTCTTTTCTCTTCTCTTCAAAAGAGAATGAAATATATTAGAATTTTTAAATGCACAGTAAAAACGAAAACAACGTTCTGTAAAGTTTTTTTTTACTTGTGTTTTTATTCTCGTTCTCGTTAATTTGTAAATTTTTTTAAGAGAGCAATTAATGCTCTGTTTTGAAATTTGCTGATACACTCTAAACAAGAGTTTTTGAGCATTGTTTAAGATTTACAAAAGTTATTTATCTGCTCGTTTAAGGAGCTCAGATTGTAAAAGGAATTTGTAAAATTCCTAAAGCATTTTCTGTTGTAAATCTGTTCAAGTAAGAGCATTTCTTTGTAAAGGTAATTTGTATATTTCCTTAAGAGCTTTTCAGTTTGTAAATCTGCTCATATAGGAGTTGTTTGTAAAGAAGTCCTCATAGAAGCAAAGTTAGAAAAGTCCTCAATGGAGGCAAAGTGAAGTCTTCGTGTGAGGCATTGAGAAAAATCATTGTAGAGGCAAAGGAAGTCCTTCGTGGAAGGCAACGAGAAGTCCTCAGTGGGAGGCATTTGAAGTCTAGTATTGAGTTATCAGCATTGTCCTAATAGCTATTAATCGGGAAGTCCTTTGTGGAAGGCAAAGAGCAGTTTGGTCGTATGTTACCAGCACAACACTTGATTTATCAAGTGGAAGTTCTTTATGAAAGGCAATTGTAAAAGTCCTATTATGATAGGCTTTGTTGTAATTCCTCGTCTAAGAGCTATATTGATTTTGGAATAATCAATATAGTGGTAAAAATCCTCTTTGAGGCATTTGCACCGTGGAGAGTAGACAGTGGCCCGAACTCCACGTTAAATTCTTGTGTTGCTTCTCTTTCTCTCTCTTTGTGCTTCTTTATCTCTACTTATTTCTTAATCAGTTTTAATTAGTTTATTCCGCTGCATTTGTTTGTTTAAGTTAACTCTTGTCTTATCTTAGTTGATTAATCTGGTTTGATAAAAGCAAAAAATATGTAATACTTAATTCACCTCACCACCACCACCACCCCCCCTCTTAAGTATTCTTTGTGTATTATTTCTAACAAAAAATTCCATTTCTATTCGAGCTATCTTCATCTTTCTTTCTGCTAGCAATACTTCTTTGAAGATGACTATCTCATAGAATTTTGAGAGTAATTTAGCATAAGAATCTTTGTCTAAATTGTATAAGAGGATATCATGTATGTAGATAACTATATGATCAACAATTGGTTTAAAATTTCTTATCATGGCTTTCTGAAAGAGTGAAGATGCAGTCTTGAGCCTAGATAGTAACACTTTCCACTGGTAGTGATGATTTGGGATACAAAATCCCGTTTTATGTCTATCATCAGGATGAATTATAAGTTGCCAAAAGCCAAATTTGAGATCAAATTTTGAGAATATTTTAGCTTTCGAAATGTTTTGGAAGATTGTATTCCTATTAGGAATAAGAAACTTATCATCCTAGACAAAGTAATTCAGTAGTTAGTAATTGATCACAAGCCTTCACTTGCATCTAGCCTGGTCATACTGGTTATTGACATAAAAGACTTCACAAGCCCATTAAGAATCTGATGGTTCTATCAAACCTTGTTGAAGTGACTCTTGGTACTCTTGCTTTGCTAACTTTGCATGTTCTGGGTTCATCCCTGAATGGCTTGCTTTGGTCGGGTTTATATCTTCATTCTTCTTGAATGGAACCCCTACAAAGAATTCCTCATTTTGCCACAATGGATACTTGCAATTCCTGAGAAATTCTATGTGGTTTTTAGCACATGCTTTTTTCAGTTTCTTAGTAACCTATTGAATATCACCCTTTGGATAGTATAAATCTTAAAGACTTCTGTGTAAGGTTTAAAGTATTTTTTAAACCTTAATCCCTCAACATGGACTTTTAGTTTTGGGATTCATTAAAGAACATCTCATCCAACAACAATATCTTTATTTGGCAATGGTGATCCAATGATTGGAGTGATAATAGAGCTTCCTAGGAAAAATTGGATTTTGATAGGTACACTTCTTAAGTATAGCTTGACTTCTTCCTTGGAAGTAGTGGCAAAAGTTTTGTCATAGGCTTCCAAAGTTTATCAGGTAATACTTTGGGATTAAAAATACTATCTACTACCTTAGTATCAATAAACTCGATCACTTGGATGGGTCTATCGGATTTTCCAATTATGATCTGGATTATAACATGGGGAGTTTGTTGAATGATTTAGATTTCTGGCAACATCTCCTTCATTGACAATACTAAGTATAATTTTTCTCCAAAGCCTGATAGATTTAGGTTAGATATTTTTGAGTAGGCCTTAAGTGGGAATAGGGTCCCTTTTTAAGGTTCTTCTTTTTTTGAAAATAAGGACTCTAAATCTTCCTCTTTGTCTATTTTTAATCTAGACTAATGGAAGATTGACTGAATCATCTTTTGTGCTCCTTTTGATGGGCATATTTTACATAATGTCCCATTTTATTGCAGATGAAGCACCAAGGAGATTTTCTTCCTTTTATGGTTTTTCTTCTAAAGTGTCTCTACATTGATCTCCTTCATCTCTTGGGTTTATAAGATCTTAACATGAAATATTTTCTATGATGCTTCTTCTTTCTATTAGAATAACTACTTTCTCTATTGGAATGCTTGCATTTGATGTGCAAATCTTTTTCCATGCACATTTTGTTTAGGATTTTTCCTCCTATCAAATAATCTTTGAACAATTAGTTTTTCTCGCACACGTCATCTATTACCAACTATAAGGTTTGTTGGATTTCTCCAACTGGAACATCTATAATCTTTTGATTCTTTTCCTTCAAGTATTTTTCTACTCCTCTTGCAAGTTATTCAGGAATTGATGATAGAAATGTTGGTTTAAGAGTCGAATCTACTTTACGTTGATAAAATAGTTGCACCATCTTCTTATAGTGTGGATCAAGATCTTTCTTTTTGAATGAGTAGCACTTTCTCTTAAAAAAACTCTTTTCTTTTAGGTTCTATGGATTTCCTAGTAGGAAGATATGGAGAATTATGATCACATGTTTGAAGTCTTTCTGATCAAGAAAGACTTGTTGATCCATGGAATGAATTGAGTTCCACCAGTCTTTCAATGTGCCTCATGAATCTTGCTACAAATTCCGATAGGACTTCATAGTGATTGTCGTTTGATAAGGACCTTGTGATCTGCTAAACATGGAATTCTTGTGATCTTTTAGGCTACTCTGAGTAAGAAATATCATCAATAGTAAAAATGGAATTACTCTTTGATGATCTTCTATTAGACTTTGTTAGCTTGAGACCAATTTTTTCAGACCTTACTTCCCCAGCGTCTCTTCTCATCATGAGGACTGGTGGTCTAGTAGTTAATCCTAATGAACTGATTGGACTCTGATCATAGAGTGTATGATCCGTGTGGTCTATGCTGTTTTCTTCACTTACCTCATTGGAATGTTATTCTGTATTAGAGGATGATTGTTCACTGTTTGAAAATTCAGTTGTGCTCTCTTCCTCCATAGTTTCCTCAATATAGCTTGTGCTGGTTATACTCTCCCTAAACTTTCTTATTTTTATTCAACTATAGCTATTTTTGAAATTGGTTGATCTAGAAAAGTATCAAGATCTTCAAGAGTTTTCGCAATGAGAACATTTAGACTTTTGAGATTTTGTCATGAGTTGTAATCATCATTTTCACTCCTTAAGTCTTGAGTTTGGTATAGGTCTTAAAGGTTAGAAGAACCGATTTTTCTTTTATGTCTTAAGGAAGATTCTCTCCTAACCTTTTTTTCTTCCTTGCTTCTTTCTCCTTTATCTTTTTGATTTCATCCCTCAATTCTATAATTGTTTTTCTTTCTTAGAGACTGTTGTGGTTCTAGCATGAATGAAGAGGGTCTTGTAGATCTGGATTGGCTTTCAATACTTATTCCTGTTCCAGGAGTGAACATGTCAAGAAAAGATGGAATTCTCCTTTTGTTTGCTTCTAACATGCTTTATGTTCTTTTAAGTTCTTGACTTCAAGCTCTTTTTGTTCAATGAACTTTAAAAGAGACATTCCTATAGTTGGTATAGAATGCTTAACTTCCTCTAATCGTCTTTGTGGTATAGATATCTTTTTGAAAGTTTCATCGATCATTTTTTTTTTTTTACTGAGGTAAAGCCTCACATTGATATTTTTAATGGTTGACCAATCTTTTTCAACATTCGATTTTGTGCCAAAGCATTCTTAATTTGCTAATTGAAAATAGCTTCTGTTGCGCTAGTTGTCTTGTCTTTCCCTTCTACATCCCCTTCACTAGGATTTAAGGTTTTGGGAGCATGCATGAATTCATCATACCTATGCCCATACTCATACTCATACTCTTTTATAATGGGAAACTCTTCTTCTCCTTAGTGTTCTCTAATCATGCAAATATCTCTAGGAGGAGATTTACATGGTTCTTCCTTTTTTGGTGATGGAGATTCTTGTTCTTAAGGCACGGCTTCAAGAACACTTTGGATGTATCTATTGATACTCTCGTCACTTAGCTCTTCCTTAAATGAGGAGGTCCAAGATGAGTCAATTGACACATATCTATTAGCAAATTTGGAGATAGACTGAGTCGGTGTTGAGGCTTCACTATGTATGGAGGCAGTGGCCTCATCTTTTTTTTTTTTTCCTTCTTAGGTACCCACATTTTCGTTGGTACTTTAGGTATTTTTGTCATAGGAGTTCTTTTCCTTTTCATCATACTCTTCTTCAGAGGTTCAGGAGCAAGATGGCATTCTACCTGCTTTATAAATGGCTCCTCGATTCTCAATTCAATCCTCTAAAGACCCATGTCGATGTCATAGAGGGATTCTTTTGATTGTGATGATAATACAACATCATTATCATTAGATAAGTCAATATCACCATCATTAGATGAATCAAGCTTTAGATCTTTTGATGATTCTCCATAGAATATCATGTACTAGCATTTGCCACCATCTTTTTCTAGAGGTCCTATATTTGGATCTCCTTGTTGATGTCTTTTCCACATAATGGAGTTGAAACCTTTCCATTTTCTTCTTTTTCCTAATCTATCATCATGATCAATGAGAAAAATTTCTTTGGACATAGAAATCATCACATGGACATTATGGGTTGAAATATTCATGTTTCCTAAAGTTTACCATTTTTGCCTCTTTATTGAAGGATTGGATGATCTCTTAAGTCCATCTAGCTCAAGGTTAACCAGATAGGTGTTTACTGGGTGAAGTATTGCCTTTGACTCTTTAATTATAAATAGGGTTGGAAAGACATGTTGTCCTTTCTTTCTTTCCTCTTTCTTGAAATTGATGGTCATGGCGTCGTCATTCTTCCTCACAAAAGTTAACTCTATGGATTGTACTGGTGTTGTACTTGGTTGGTGTTTCTCATAGCTAGTAACTCATTGCTCAAGCAAGAGCTTAATGAGTTCTAACTTTTGAAGTTACTTTGAAGCATGTATACACAAAGGTGTATGCTTCATATCCATGGTGATACATAGGGCTTCATCTCTATCATGGTGGAGATTTAGATTAAATGTATGATTTTGGACCATGTACACCATCCGGTAATGAAGTGTTGCAACTAAGGATCCTTCGCTCATATGAGCTCCAAGAATTTATACTTGGACTTTCAGAGCTTCAAGTGGCTTTGCTCAGCCAAGGGGATGCTATAGTTGGGAAATAAAGTTACGCACATTGTTCTAGCATTTAGTTTGGTCTTGATTGTGCCTGTTAATGCCTTTTGACACTTTAAGTATCTGGTGTCTAGTATAGCCATTCTAGCCACTACTGGCATCCCTTTGCAACCACATAAGGTTAGGACTAGCCTTATTGCACCAAAGTGAAGGTGTGTATATTTCTATGTGAGCCAAATTTTAGGTAGTTTTGGAGGAAACTGGAGGCTAACAAACTATTCCTCCTCTGTTATTTTGAGATGACATTGATCAAATTGAGTAGATTATACATTCTCATGACCTATGAGGAATGTGGTCTGATGAGAAATTTAATGGATGAAATGGCTGAGTGAGGCTGAGCAAAAGCAAAGTATGGATTTACGAGTGGTAATAAAGTATTATCTATTCTATTATCTTTTGAGTAAGACATCGCATATAAGTAATCTATTTTACTTGCATGGGATGTTCTAAAGGAACTATCATGATTGAAATTAAAGGTAGCTATTTGGTTAGGTACAATAGTAGCAGTGTTTTCCATCATGCACTTATTCGATTTCACTAATAGGAACATCTATAGTCTTTTGACTCTTTACCTTGAAGTATTTTTCTACTCCTCTTGCAAGGGATTTAGCAATAGAGATAGAAATACTAGTTTAAGAATCAAATTTTCTCTAAGCTGACAAAATAACTACACCATCTTCTTATAATGCAGATTTAGATCTTTCATTTTGAATGAGTAGCACTTTCTCTCAAAAACTCTTTTCTTGTATCTTTTTTAAGTTTTTCGGATTTCCTATCGGGAAGATATGAAGAATTCTAATCACATGGTTGAAGTCTGCTTGATCAAGAAAGACTTGCTGATATGTGGAATGAACTGAGTTCCACCAATCTTTCAATATGCCTTGTGAACCTTGCTACAAATTTTGACAAGACTTCATAGTAATTGTTGTTTGATAAGGACCTTGTGATCTACTGAACATGGAATTCTTGTAATCTTTTTAGTCACTCTGAATGAGGAATCTCATCAATAGTAAAAGTGGAATCACTCTTTGATGATCTTCTATTGGAGTTTGTTGGCCTAGGATCAATTGTTTTGAATCTTATTGACCAGCGTCTCCTCTCATCATGAGGATTAGTGGTCCACTAGTTAATCCTAATGAATTGATTGGACTCTGATCACAGAGTGTATGATCCGCATGGCCATGCTCCCTTCTTCACTTGTCTCGTGGGATGTTGTTTTCTATCAATGGATGACTTATTATTGTTTGAAAATTCACTTGTGCTCTCTTCCTCCATAGTTTCCTCAGTAGAGCTTGTCCCGGTTATACTCTCCTCTAAACACTCCAATTCTGATTCAACCATGGCTATTTTTGAAATTGGTTAGTCTAAAAAAGTATCAAGATCTTCATGAGTCTTCACCATGAGAACATTTGGATTTTTGAGATTTTGTCACTGGCTATAATCATCATTTTCACTCCTTAAGTCTTGAGTTTAGTATAGGTCTTAAGGGTTATAAAAACTAGTTTTTCTTTTATGTCTTGTGGAAGATTCTTCCCCAGCCTTTTTCTTTTTTAGTTCTTTCTCCTTTTTCTTTTTGATTTCATCCCTCAATTCTGCAATAGTTTTTCTTTCTTGGAGAATGTTGTGGTTCTAGCATGAATGAAGAGGGACTTATAGATCTAGATTGGCTTTCAATATTTATTCCTATTCCAGAAGTGAATATGTCAAGTGCAAATGGAATTCTCCTTTTATTTGCTTCTAACATGCTTACGTGTTCTTTTAAGTTCTTGACTTCAAGCTCTTTTTATTCAATGAACTCCAAAAGAGATATTCCTAGAGTTGATATAGAATGTTTGACTTCCTCTAGTCTTCTTTATAGTATAGATATCTTTTTGAAAGTATCATCAATCATTTTTTTTTTACTGAGGTGAAGCCTCATATTGATATTTTCAATGTTTGACCCAATCTTTTTCAACATTTGATTTTGTGCCAGAGCATTATCAGTTGCCAATTGAGAACAGCTTTTGCTGTGCCTCTTCTTGGCTTTCCCTTGTACATCCCTTTCACTGGGATTTCTAATTTTGGGAGTATGCCTAAATTCATCATACCATGCCATACTCTTCCACAATGGGAAACTGTTCTTCTCTTTGGTTTCCTTTAATCATGCACATATCTTTGGGGGGAGATTTGCATGGTTCTTCATTTTTTGGTGAAGGAGATTCTTTTTCTTGAGGTACGATTTCAAGAACACTTTGGATGTATCTATTGATACTCTCGTCACTTAGTTTTTCCTTAGATGAGGATGTCCACGATGAGTCAGTTGACACATATTGAAAAAATCCCTAAATGCATAAAATTAAAATGGAAAAATATAATTAGGTTTTATATAATTATGGGTAAATTTGACCTTTAAAATTTAATTTAGAATAATAATTTGGTTATATAGTTTAGTAACAAAAAAATATAAATTGACATGATAAATTAGTAAATCAATTAAAGTAGACACTACAAATTTTTAATTTCACCCATTTGAGCTATATACTTAATTTGATAAATCATTAAGATAAATTAAATATTTATAGATCAAACTCCGTGATTTCTTATTTAATTTGACTAATCATAGTTAAATTAAATCCCTTATTGTGACACGTCCATCGTCAAGAACTAGCTAGATAGTTAGAAAGGAATTAATCTTTAGGAGAAGAGGGTTTCTTTAACTAGGTTGCATTATTAGTAAATAAAATGAACTTTAGTAAAGCAAATACCCTTTCTTTTTCATCTAAAACCCTATTTAAACCCTATCAAAGCCATCCTGGAATTCTTATTCTTCATACAAAAAACAACATTCTAATACCACAAAAGCTCACTTTTGCACTCTCGTTTTCAGTAGAAAAATAAACCTTTCATCTTCATCTTTAACTTCCAAAAACTTATATATATATATATATAATATACCTATATCAATTACTAGAGGAAAAGAGGCAATCCATTTCTACAAACTATACCTATTCTTATACCCTTATGAAACCATACTAATCTCTACAAATTTTCTTGTTATCATTAGGTGTGTTTAGAGTTTATAGAAGATTAAGATTAGGGTTGGGAGGACTACGAGCTTTAACAACAAATTTGTAGTAGTAGTTGTGAGGGTGAAGAAATTATTGAGTCTACTTTGGTTTTTCTAGTAAGTAAATTTTAGATCATGTTGAAATTGCTTGATTTTGATGATGTTGATAATTTTTCAAACCTGAAATTTTGGATTAAATATGTTCATGAGATGATTTTTATAAATTAATACTTGGATGATATAATTTATGCATAGTATATGGGTAAACTTGGTTTTATTTGATAAATAGAATAAGAAAGTGTTGTAATAATATATCTAAATATAGAATAAGTTTTTGTAACATTTTTATAGAATACAAATATATTATATAATCTGGAAATTTATGTTCATAACTAAAACTTACAAAATAGCTTGGAAATTGATGTTTAGGCACTAGAAACATAGCATAATGATTTGAAACTATGTAAAAAAGTTAAAATCATCATATATTATGTTGTAAATGTGTTTAGTATGATTTATATATAGCCCATGATGATTTTAGAGTTATGAAATTTGCCTTATAAGTCCCTAATTGCTTGACTTTGAAAAATGTAGAAATAATATCAAATGATTTTATTTTTGCACCAAATTTTGAGAAAATGATTTTCAATAAGTTTATATTGGATCTGAAAATTTTAGAATTTTGGAAGATCGTTTAATATTTCTTTTAGATTTTTCTTTCTCAGGTGCACATTTTAAAACGTTGTTTGAACTAGAATTTCGTAACAACAAAATCGGTTGGTTTTTAATCTCTTTTTCCAGTGAGTCATGCTTAGATAAAACCCCTATGATGTCGAGTATAAGTGTATGAACCAAACCAGATGTGAATTTGATGAAACAGTGGTGAATTGGTCAATCTATAGACCATGTGTAGACCTCTTCTATTTTTCCAGCCTTGTTTTTTTATGAAAAATACGTGTAATCCGACTTCAATTAAATTTAATAATTATTAAACTAGCTTGATTAAAGTTTAATTAGTTATAATTAGTCAATTTAGGAATATTTTGACTTATTAGGCTTTTTGTTAATTAAAAATTATATATATAGGTTAATAGGCTAAATTAGGATAATTTGATACAAAAGGTCTTTTAGTTATAAAATTGGGTAAATAAATATAGTATGGTCCTAAATCAATATAAATAAATCATGATGGGATTTAGTAGCTAAATTGAACTTAGATAATTGCTTAGGGCTCAAATCAATTATATGGACTTAATTAGATTAATTATGTTAAACAGAATTATAATAAGTTTTAATTAACTAAATGTGCTTAAAATAGGTGAATAGCAATAAAATGAGCTTTATAGATGTAATTGGCTATAAAAATTGAATTTGCAATTTACTTAGGACTAAGTGAGCTATAATGACCTAAATTAGCCCAAGAAGTGAAAATAGGACATTTATGGCATAAATAGCTTAAATGGGCCAAATGACTTAGATGGGTATAATATGACTTATATATGCAAAAATGAACTTAGAAATTATTTAGGACCAACTTTACTAGTAAATATTTATTTTGGACTTTCATAACTAATTATGGGTTTAGACAATAAATTAGGGTCCAATTTGATTGAGTGAATACAAGTGGGCTCAAATAAATAAAATTGGCATAGAAACATAACTTCAAGACTAATAACTTGATTTCTAGCCAATTAGGTCTATTTAAACCTAAATGGGCTAAATCAAATTCTATCACGAATTCCTTAGTGAATTAGGGTCTGAATCTACAAAATAAAGCAAATACCTAAACATATGTCTTACGGACTTAAATTTCATAATAATGGAGCCAATAGCCTAACCTACTCAAATTGGGACTGTTCATAAAATATTTAAGTCCATTATTAATTTTGGGATCGAAATATCTAATTGGGCTCAAATTCTCTTCATGGCCCAAAAGTCTTAAAATACTCTTAATGGACCTAAATAGAGAACTAGAAGGTTCAATAGGTTAATTAGGATCCGAATTAAATTCTACTAGGCTTTAGACTCAATTATTAGGTCCATTGACCACTATTACTCTAGTTGGACCTAAATTTAAAATAAAGTTCAAATCTATCTAATTTAATATACATACTTCTTAGTGTGCTCAATTCCTAAATCCTAAAGCCCATTATCCTAAAAAGTGAAATATTTAGAAAATTTCTTATTGAGCTTAACTTATGATCTCTAAAGGCCAAATACATCCAAACAATGAATTCAATTTTCAAATTCAATGAACTTAGTACAAACCACCTAAGTCCAATTAGTTAGTTAATCGTATTGAAGCCCTTCTTCTTACAACCCCTTATAACTTTCAAAATATACTAAGTGTAAATTTGGTGAAGCCATACATATTTTAAATTTTATTGTAATAGTACAATAACAATCTTTCAATTATATCATTTTGTACAACGTTAAGAATTTTTCAACCAATTAAAATGTTCATCTTTATTTAAACTTACCTGGATATTAATTTCCTTTATTTTATGGTAGTGTTTAGTTTTCTGTACAGCACAATAATGAAACGATGCAAAAAAAAAAAAATATTATTATTATAAATTCCTTATATAATGTTTGGTATATTTTTTTTTCCTTATGTATTATATTAATTATCTTGTACATGTTACACCTAGTGATGGTAATGGTACGAATGACAGTGGTTAGCAACTTTGTGCTAACATTGCATTATGACAACAATAGCAATGGCTGTTATGGCTTAAAAGAAAAAAAGCCCAAACATTTATTAACTTGTGATAAAAGCAAAAGTTGTGAATATTAAAAAGAGAGAGAAAAAAAATCCATAAAATTAACAATATGAAATTATTGAAAAAGTCAAAAGGACAAATTATATAAATAGAAAATAATTAAAATTTTGACAAGAATGCCATCTAAATAGGATGCCATCAGCCTGTGGTATGCAACCACTAAAGTGGCCAGGCAATGGGCACCCGCATCTCTCTTAATTGGTTGCAACTAAATTAGCTGTTATCTTTTATGAGTTGCCCATTTGTTATTAATCATTAATATTTTATTTATTTCATCATATTGAATAAAAGGAAATTAAATCGTAAATCTACAAAAATGTTGTAGTAAAATTGTAATTATTGTTACATGTCCATCATATTATTTAGTTAATTAAAAAAAAGATAAGAAATTGTTTTAGAATAAAAGTTAAATATCTATTATGTTCCTATTACAATAGTAAAATATATATTACATTTTTAATTATGACAAATTGATATGAGTCTAGCAGTGGTAGTTGATAGCATTTCCATGGTTTAAATATTTATAAAAAGAAAATGATTAAACAGTAATTGATGAAGGTGGAGGAATGCATGATGTACTAACAATTAATATAAAATTGTTAATTAGTATTTAAAATGCAATCAAATATCATAATAACAACTTGATTCTGAAGGAGGAGGAGCAGTTAGAATAATTATTTATTCTAATTGAACATATGAGAGCTTGGAAGAAAAGCCCATGCCTTAAATTGGACCTGTAATTGAGCCCTAAACATGGCTTTGCCATTAAAATCAGTGTGAATGGGCTTGAGTCCAGAGACACAGGTACGTTAAACCTGCATCGGTTGATGTGCCTGGCTAGGCAGCAAGATTGGCATATGGGTCAACTCAATTGCGTGAAACTTTAAGAAAATATCTTCACGTTTGATCAAAGTCAAAGGCATGCAAAGTCAACTCTTAAACTAAATAGTTGACTTTTAAGCTTGTACAATCAAATGCCTATAAAAGTTAAAACATAAGTTTTATTAGGAGCTATGCCATAGGTGATGCTTTATGGTTTTTGAATGCAACCTGCGTAGAACATAGAGTTGTAAAATTCCAAAGTATGACGAATGATACGTTATTACAAGAAAATTGACTGTTATAGTAAGAAATTTTATTATAGAAAATTAGTAAACTTTTATTATTATAAATAGAATTAACAACGATGATTTTTGTGATAGAAATTTAATTTTAAAACGAAAAAATAAACTCAATTCTCTTGTAATGTATCAAGATGCAAGAATGATGAAAAATGAAAATATATAATAGAAAAAGTTGGATTAGTACCCATTGCTGGGAAAATTAGAAAATATATAATAGAAAATTTGAAAATCTTATAAAATTTCTAGTTTATATCTCTCGGTCTTTCCTTTTGCATACGCTTTTGTGTGGGGATTTTCCAATTTCTTAAATCCCTTCGGGCCTTGACAAGAGCATTGCAATATGAGATATTAAGACAATAGATAAAATGAGCCAAAAATTACAGTCTTCATCATGGATTTAGGTTTATGTCATAAAATAAACACAAAATATGTAGCCCTAGCAATCCACATAAAGTATTAAAGTAGTATAACTAAAACTTTCTTTTGCAAAAAACTGAACAAGTCTTACCCTTAGATAATGGATTAGATGGAACTCAACATCCCATCAACCAAGCATACATGTCTGACATGAGCATACAACATTTGACATTGCTAATTAATCATGAAGTCAAAACCTACCATGAAACATAAATCTTCAAGGTCAAACATGGGGTGAGTTGACTTTACAAAGTCAACATAGCAATTTATGTACCTAATAAATTTATAATGTCCATGAACTAGTATTTGGATTGTTTGGTTTTGGTTGACTTTTATCTTCTCGTCAGATTGAGGATTTCATACGGCAAATTGACATGTACTAAATTATAAATTGATCATCTTTATTTGCAGTGACATAATTTCTATGTGTTTATACACGGGTGTGTGAACAAGGACCACTTCATTTTCAAGGGGCTTCTCAACTGTATGAAAAGTTGGGATGTCTTTTTTATATCCACACTAAATACTTTTCATGAGATAAATGGGTTTATTCATGAATAGTTCCCAACCAGAATTACGCCAACATGTTTACCTAACTATGATGGTGCAGCTTAATTATAGGCTAAGTGACATATGAACAACAAGATTGCCTTGATTTGTCAAATTAATATAATTTCTTTTTTAGGTTTCCTTTAAATTGTTTGATTTGGGCCATAAAATATTTTTGCTTTCGAGTTTTAATTTATTCAAGAATAGTTCGTATAATCTGAAATAGAATCTATTTTGCTAATAGTAGTAGACCATACTAATCCTAGCAACATGCAAAAAAAAAAAAAAAAAAAAATGAATAGCATGTTCAGTTAATATGATAGTTATTCATTCCCTTCTTATTCTATGTAAAGCTGTTATTATAGTTTTTACTTAAAGAGAATTATAATTTATAATAAATTGCTATTACATAAAACAATGAATAACAATTCATGTCCTCACACCTATGAATTACTATTTAATGATTTACTTTTCAACTTTATTATAAATACTCCTATTTTGAAAATATTATCTACACAATTATCTTCTCCTTGTAATAAAGAAAGAAACACTATAGATTTTTTACCTTTTACTCCAATAATTAATTATATTATTTTTTACACTCAAATGAATAGTATAATAGTTAATACAACTCTATTATATTTCTATTGAATTAAAATCCAATTCGGTGGAATGAATAAGCCGGAAGGTTTTGGGTATTTTTTGAGTTAATTTGGTACTCCAGAGACCCTGGTTCGTAGTAGAAAATGTGGCGATAAAGTTTAGAACCTGAACTCCATTCGTTTTCTTTTAGACAAGTCAACACTTTGTTCCACCATGCATTAAGCCAAGTTCCGTATACCTTAAAAGTATGTGATACTCATTCCTTTATATATCGCTTCTAATACTAAAATCATATATAGACGACATGTAAGAGTCTAACGAATCATATATGAAACCAGTCAATGAATATTAGTTATCAATTATTAGAATATAAAGTCATACTATTATGCAACGAAATCATTCAAATACCAAATAAAAATATTAGCTAAGCATGCTATCTAAATTAAATATTGGCTCTTAAATATATAATAGATTTATAAATAGTTATTTGTTTTATCAATATTATTAGTTTAATTACATATATATATTTTTAAATATAATATGTAAATAATATGATATACGTATATGCTTACAAAAAATTGATAATTTATACATTATGAAATTGAAACTTGAATATATTGCTCCACTTCGTTCTAGCGTTCGCCATCTTGATTTTAATATACATTTTCATTTTACTATGCAATCAAATATATATTATCCATAAAGAAAATTACAAGTTTTTATAACTAATAAAGATATATAGGTACCCTTTCTCTCTCTCTCTCTCTCTCTCTAGCAAATGATGCCTTTCTTACTTAAACTATTATAGTAAATAACTAAACAAGTAACATCCTAAAAATTGTACGAGTAGTTGGTACCTTTTTTAATCCATAAAATGTATATATACTATTTAGCTAATTTATTCAATCCTCAAAGTAATATAAAGAGGATGTACGAACAAACTTGTGTGTATTTACTAACATCGGCTTCAATTTATTTTTGTTTGATATATCATCATATATTGGAAATAAATTACTAAAAAAAATGAAAATATTACATTTATAGAAACGCCCTTTTAAACATAACAAACTTAACTCTTTTGCTACCTAGCTTGACATAAATGCACTTAAAAAATCCGGATATGCATCATATTCTTACCCTACACTCCTCCTTCCAACATATAATCCAAGAGAGAGGAGGGGAAAAAAAACAAAAACAAAAACATAAACACCAAAAGGTTTAAAAAAAAAAAAGAAAAAGCCAAAGCAAAAATTAGGGCTAATTTTCTATATGGTATAAGTCTAAGGTACATATATTTTCCTTAAAACAAAAATTAGGGCTAGTTTGCTATAATAAGTCTTAAGATACATATATTTTCCCTTTTATTCAAGGGTCAATTTCCTAGATTCCAAGAAATTCTTCTTCTTAGGCTCGCAGGATGTTATGTAGTCAAGAAAAGTGGCAAAATCAGTGTCCTTGTAACGTCTTGGGTTGTCTTCGTTGATGAGTTTTGGTGAAGGTCTAATCACGCATTCAAATGGAAGACTATGCAGAGAGGCAACTGAAATCCGATGTTTTTGAGAATTTGCTACGACTCTGTGCAGGACGCTTTTGTATCTTCCATTGCTGAATATCTGTGCAGTGGGAAACAACAAGAATATTGATTGAATACACTTGAAAAATAATACTAGCAACTGTACACCCATGAGACGGGATATATTTAAAAATATAAATTGACCATATTAGAAAAGCATAGACATTTAGGGTCGGTTGGGATCATCGGATTTTTATTTGTATCATATGTATATCTTATCTGCATTTATATCTTAATCGTATCATATCTGTATCGTATCCGTTTGATTAAAAATGTTAGTTAACTAACATTTGTTTGAAAAAAAATAAAAATATGATACTAAAATGACCAGAATATAATTAAACAATCAAACCTAGTCTACAAGAAAATTTAAAATACTTTAATGATTACACGTATATCATTCACTAAAAACCAGCTGGCCTAGTCATTAGTAAAACCATTGTCCATGATATTAAAGTGTTTGAAAGATATTTGGTGTCTGTTTTTAAAATAAATTAGTTGATTTATGAGTTAAATACGAAAACATAATCCATGTTTTGATTTATAAATAAGTTACTTGAGTTTTATTTTTAACAAATACATGAACTATATTTTACTACTTTTGTAAATAAGTGACCTAAATTTTGATTTTTGGCGACATGTATTTTGTCTTTTTATGTTAAAAATAGAGCGTAATGTATTTGTTAAAAATCAAAACTCATATCGTTTATTTGCAAAAAAAATCAAAAGATTGGTAATATATTTATTAAAAATAAAACTTAAATAATTTGATTGCAAAAATATCAAAACACATGTTATGTTTTTATTTTTTAGTTAGAATAGATCACTTGTTTGTAATGGTAAAAAACACAAGTTATATTTTTATAATTTTCCCTTAATTTAATGATCATATAAAACAAAGGAGAAGCCGGTAGAGAAAAGTAACGTAAAAAAGTTGTATAAATGTATAAATATATATATATATATATCTAACTCTTTATTTGTATTTTCAAAAATATATTTTAAAATAAGTTTTTGCACCCATTGGTTGACATGATAAGCCACATGAAATGTTTGACGATATAAATACTAGTCAAATTTTTTAATATAAACAGTGATGGAAAACAAATTGATGTTTACCGATACTCGTCCGGATTGTTCGCGAATTACGCTCATTGAATTTTTTCACATAAAACACGTATAAACGAAAGAACTGGGCACTGACCTCAAGGTGATCACCAACATTAACGACAAAGGCATTTGGGATGGGTTCGATGGTGATCCATTTTCCCTGATACTGAATTTGCAATCCCTCAACTTCATCCTGAAGAAGCAGAGTTAAAAACCCATAATCTGAATGTGGTGGCATTCCTAGGGTCAAGTTTGGCTCCGGGCATGGTGGGTAGCAATTCACAACCATTAATTGACTCCCTTCTTTGAATTTTTCAAGTATTTCGTCATCATTTTCTTTCCTATCTTCTTCCATTATCTTCTTCTCCGGAGGAGATGCTCCAAGGCCTTCAAGGATGGCATCCATTAACGTCATAAAGAGGGATTTTGTCTCCCTTGCATAAGTAGCCGCCTTATTCCTGATAAAATCCAAATAAACAAATGGTTAGGATTATATAGCTAGGGAAAAAATATCCAATAAGTAATACATATCACGTGTATATATGTATACGTGGTAAATAACTATTAATTATATTTTAACATATAAACAAGAGAATAGATAATTTCTAAAGTAACTATGACTTCTATAATCATATAGTTACTCATTACATATATATTACATGTGATATGTAATACCTATTGAAACATTTTTCTTCATTTTTATTGGTATATACATTACAATTATTCTAATCAAATCTAATCCATTTCATTCAAGTTTAGGGTTATATTAAGCTAAAAAGATCTTGGCCAAAAGTTAAGATTAAAATGTTAACAAGCCTTCCATATTGACTCGTTAAACATAAAAGTGAAGAAAATTTATACTATATTAATTTATTCGAGTGTATAATAATCAATTTTATTTAGACTTTTTTTTCTAGATATCTGTTTATTACAAGATTTTATATTTTAAAGTCTTGCAAATGCAAGCCCAATACGTCACGTACGAAAAATATATTAAAATTTTGTTGTTAAAATACTACTTAAGTTTCACGTAAAACAAACATAGGCCACAAGATACTTCTTCACGAGAAAATTATGTTGTGGTTGATAAATAAAATATAGCGTAGAAACAAACCTAACTTTTTTGCACACGCGAGGAGAGAGAATAGTGAATAGATAGGATTAAAAAACTATAAAATAAATTTCTTATGACGCCAAATGATAAAAATTATATAAAACATTATAGATAACATCAATCAATCCCAACTTTCAAATTAATTGTTTTATCGACATAAGTTTAGTATTATCTTGATCTCTCAAGTAAGTAATACTAGTTTGTGTAATATCATACTTAAAAAAAAATTATACGAAAATGCTAAATTTGTCACATGGAATTATATGATAAAGGGAGGCATACATTCAAAAAAAAAAAAAATACTAAGTAAAAGTTTAGCATGAGAGACATGAAATTAACCTAAAGCCAGCAGGACAAGAAGGCCATTGAGACAGGACATGTGACATAGGCTGGCACATTAGCTTCAAGAAGTCCCTCCAACAGAAGATATTGTCTTTATTCTGATTAACGCTTGTCCCATATCTTACTGGCGCAAACATGTCAGAAGACATGTACTTGCCCCTTTCCTCGAATGGTAGCTCAAAAAATCTAGTACTTACGTCGATCATGTTCTTCATTACTTCCATTGGAACACCATGATTAACCACCTGCATGCATCTCCATGTTCAGTCCATCAAACTTAGAAGCATTTAATATTTCATCTTTGGAAAATTTAATAAGCACCCTTGAATTGCTTGCTAGATACCCTCCTTTTTTTTTTTTTGTATTTACTTGCTTTTTCTCAAAACATAGATAATTAATGTCAAAGCATGACATAATAATGTTTTTTTCCTACGTGTAGGCCTACCAAATGGCATGAAGGCACTTATTATTTTTCTATTTATTTGGCCATATATGAAGGTACTTTGTTCACCAACTAATAACATTATAGGTTACCAATGGGCTTATAGGGCTGATGGTCTTATAATCTGATGACACTATCCCTGATTTCTCAAGTAAGATGTTTTAGATTCGAATCCATCCCTATCTTATTGTAATAGCTAAAAAAAAAATAAAAAAGACTAATAAGATCAAAGTGATAAAATAGATATACCGAATAATGGATGACTATCAATCATTTTTTGACATGTAGCAATATTTATAAAACGTGATACTACCGGTTATGAAATAAGGACCCACCTGAAAGAAGCCATATTGCTGGCAGGCATCAGCCATGGTTTTAAGGACTTGGGCCCTATTCGAGCCATTGATTTGAGAAAAATCAATGATGGGCAGAGAAAGGTTGAATTTGGGCATGGTATTAGGACCAGTAGCCCCATTATCATCATTGTAAGGTCTTTCTTGAACTGGCCATATGTACTTGTCAGGTAGCCTTGTAACTCCATTTTCATGAAGATGCTTCACTCCCCTTTGGTATAATTGGTTCTCCTGGACATCATCATTGGTTTGGACTTCTACATCCATCAAGAATTTATTGCCAGCAACCATTTTTCAGATGATATATACTTCCACACCCTTCAAACTGCCAGAACATACGTTGGTCATAAAGTTAAATGCATATATGGCACATGAAATCAATTATTTTTTCATTTAATAAAATATTTGGTAACTTTACACAATTGTGTCAAAGAGGAAGGATGAAAAAAAAAAAAAATGAGTGAAACACTAAAAGAAAAAGTAAAAAAGAAAGAAACAAAACGATTACTTACTAATCAATCTTAGAACAGGGTCGTCGTTTCCCGAACTTGTTTTCTAAAAAAAAAAATGTTCAAATATGCGTTGGAATGAAAATAAGATGACTCTGGCCGCGCATTTATAGAAGTAATCAACAGCAGAGTTGACAGCAACAGGGGTCACTAGGCTTTTGTTAAACCAGCTCTGGATTTATCAAATCCAATGTACGTATGTTTCACGGACCTGTTTTTCATCTATATATATATTATATTTTATCTATATCTATATTTTATCTATAAACTGTTTATGAGTAATAATATTTATTTTTTTATTTATGTATGTTTTTAATAAATATTCTGATTAAAACAAATATCAAACTAATACTAAATCAAGGAACCAAATGCACCAAAATTTATTTTAGTGATTAAATGATAAATTAAATGGTGTTACTCTTACCTATCTTATCATTAAATCATTACGTATTGTATACCATATATTCCATATATATCGGGGTGTAAATATATTAATGAGATATTTTTGTAATGATTATATTGGATGGTCTTTTTTTATCTGTATATTTATATGTAAATATATCCGATTTATATTTATATTTTATCTATATTTGATCTTTTCATGAGAACTATCGATTTTTTTATTTATATTTATTTTTTAATAAACAATTTGTTAGAAAAATGTTAGAAAAAGTGTCTATATCTGTCTAAAAAAATTAAACAAACAAATTTGAAAAGTGGGGATCCAAGTGTACCTCTCACTTAAGAAGTCAGGATTGATGCCATTAAATTATAAAGTTATTGATTGTTATTAAGATATATAGAGGCTGCATATTATAAGCAATAGTTATTTTAGAAATTATTTATTCTCACTATTATATGTATATTAAAATTTTATTGGTATTTATAATCACAAATTCATACATATAGCAAGTAACTTATAATATTTAGGGAATTTTTTTCCTCGTTTTTGGGTCAAGGATCCTCTTACGTTTTTTGTATGTATTTTAAAATATTTACTACACTCTTTACACAAAAGGAAAAAAAATATATATATATATATATATTTAAAAAATATATCTGTGTACCAGTTTAATAAATGCTCTAATATATTTATTAAACTTTTTTCTGTGTATCGAGTAGTTATACAACTAGAGATCGGACCGGTACGGGAACCGAATTGAATTGGAATTGGAAATGCAGGTTCTGGATCTTGAAAATGAAGAATCAGAACCAAAACTATCTTCCACTGTTCCGATTCGGTTCTATGGAACCAATGGTTCTCAGTTTTAATTTTGGAACGTGGAACCATTTTTTTTCAAGTAAAAAAATGAATATTATATTTTAATAAAATAAATTTTAAATTCAAAATAATTAATTATTAAATCTTGAAAGTGTAAAATTATTTAGCCAAAATTTTTAAAAATTTGTTTATAATATGCATTTATTTATATACAAACATAATTAATATCAATTATAGTTAGTAATATAATATTACAAAATACTCTAGAGGATAAGAAAAATTATAATACAAAAAATAGTCTCACCTTATAAAGGAATCGATTTTCTTTTAGGAGAAATTTATATAAACTAAATTATATATAATTTTAAGTTATATTATTTGTATTATTGATAATAAAATAATAAATATTATAAATAAGTAATAATTTTTTTATTCATATGAAATAGTGTAAATATTAATAATTATATATTTAGTATAATTTTTAAATTTTTTTAATCTAATTATGTTTTTCTTTCAATGAAACTACTAGTTTCACTCGATTCTAATCTATAGAACTGCTTATAAATTAAAAAAATAACAATTCTATATTTAGTTCTAAAATCGACCAACTGATCCGGCTCTAATTTGATTATCGGATCAGAACCAAACCATACCTATATGTGCATACAGCGTTGACAAATTCTCAGTAGGAGCATGAGGTTATGATAACCTTGGCCTTGGTGGGGACGAAAAAACCTAGTGGACAGGAAAATTCTTAACCGCGTGGGCGAACGCAACTGTAGCCACACAGGCTCTCTCAAATGGGATATGCCTATGCTTTCATTGCATGCACCATTACATACGTTAGAGATCCCCAGATTCTTACCCTTCAAAGAAGGCGAATACCTTACAAAATTTTATAATTTGCCATCTGGACCCACGAACCACCATGTTGCATGCAAAGAACTTGTTTGCTCCTGGGAAAAATATTGAAACCGTGGTATTCACCATATGTATATATATTAGTTAATAATTATCAATTATATTTTAATACATAAATAAAATAATAAGTAGATTTTAAAATAATTACAAATCATATAACTATGTATTAAAAAATCATTCAACAATTACTTACTACGTGTATATTACACGTAAATTATATACCAACTTATCTATATTGTTTAAGTTGAGCGAGGGGTTTGGTGTCTTATTTTTACGATTTAATAAATTTAAATATCATATGATTTCCTTTATATACAAAGTGAAATTGGAAGGATATTATCCGCAGTTGACAAAGTAAAAAGAAATAACCTTCCGTGTTCACAGATTTTAACCCACAAACTCTGCAATTAACTTCTCATAAACTACACGCTTGCAAGAATTGAATATTAAATAATTGTCCCACAGCCACAATAACAAACTATCAAATGTATATTAACCAATAATTAACTCCAATAGATTATATTTTAATTTTTTAACAGTCATAATTAATATCAACCAATAATTAACTCCAATAGATTATATTTTAATTTTTTAACAGTCATAATAATGAAATTATCATATATCTTAATATGAATAAGTTTTTCAATAGCACAAGTATCGCAGATGCATCGACTGCTAATATAAAATTATTTCATGGGAAGTATAGTTTTAATCTTTATTGTATGTTCTTTTTTTTTCTTTTTTCATTTGGAGTTGTTATTTTTTTTAATTAGTCTAATAAATTATGATCGCATTCTCTTTTTAGCTATTATATAAGACTTTTGTAAATGTAGCTAAGTTTTCCATACAAAATCAATTTTTCAAAATTATGTAATCAAATATGTATATTTTTTTTGTCAATAATCAAATATGTATTAAATAATTAGAATAATGCAAGTTCGAAGAGAAAAGGATAAGATGAAAAAAAAAAAAAAAGAATCTAGCGGCCCCTTTTCTTGGGGTGGGTGTATTTCTCTAGCTTAGAATAGTTGAGTTTCCATTTTTCTTTTAAAAAATAATTGTCAAGCCTTTTTTTCTTTTTCATTTTTTTACTTGTAATTTTTAATTATTTTTATTACTTTTTTTAATTTATATAAAATTAATTTAATTATTTATTTAAATTAATTATTCCAAAAAAATCATATGCTTGGACACCAATTGTGAATGGAAAATTGAAAAGAGCATTAATGAAAGATCTAGATAGACATCTTCTCAGAGAAGGTTGGGTCTGGATTTAAAATTTGGGTACCTTGAATTAGCCTATGAAGGGGTGGATCGGCTCCAACTCATGGACCCGCCAGGCCTTGGAGTGGGTTGAGATAGGTCCAACCCGTCCCTTTTTAATACATATATTAATTATTTATTTATTTTTAAATTTTTCAAAGAAGGACCTGTACAGACCTGCCAGGTCCATGGATCCAACAAGTGAACTTGCAATGGACTCGTGGACCCAACAAGTTAGCTTTCGCAATCAGACCCATCGTAGCTAGGCCAAGTCCCAGTTTAGATCCAACCCGAAGAGTTGTCTAGTTCTAGGTAACTTGGAAAAAAGAAAAGACAAAATAAAAAGATGTTGAAAAACATTGACCAATTATATAGGGTGGGGCAAGCCTTTTATTTTAGGAAAATTGTAAATCCACCAACCTCCCCCCCCAAACTTTCATCCATATGTGGATATACCCTGAATTTTCAAAATGAATCTTTTGATTCCTTAAAATTTTAAAAGTTGGCATAGTTAAGAACACGTAGCATTTTTCATTAAAACAAAACAATGAGAGTTGCAAAATACTCGTTCGAACTTTTACCTATATGTGAATTCATCCCCTAAACTTTCATCTATGTGCAGATTTACCTTCCAAATTCACGAAAAATATTAATTGTCCTCAATGGTGCTAATTTTTAAATGTTTAAAGGGTCAAAAAGCTTGCTTTGAAAGTTTGAGGATTGAACCCACACATAGATGAAAGTTTATAGGGTAAATTTGCAAAATCCTCTTTATTTCATTAACTTACATACAAATAAAACAAGTCGTAAGTCTCAGACAAATAGGCACACCTAAGAATTAAGATTTCGACATTTCTTTTGTACCATATACATATATTAAAAAAGGTATAGGAACGAATTGAAGAAGGGAACGATCCATCCTTATGTAGCCTAAATTTTATGTCATGCACTTTTCGAGGTTTTTTGGTGGGATGGGGGGTGAGAGGCAAAAAAAAAAAAAAAAACTTATCTTGTGTCTTGTCACACAAATTACTGGTTATGCTCTACAAAATATGTAAGTAATTTAATAATTATATCCTCAAACCTTCTATATCTCCCTCTTATCAAGATGAATATAGGAACCAGTAATTAAAAGTTAGAACTTACAAAAAATTATAAGGTTGATGTTGGGTGTGGCTTGATTGATCCCTTATTCTTGAAATAAGATTAGTCACATTGTATTTTAGTACATTGGTGGAGCATGAAAAATGAGCTTAATTTTACGACTATTGAAGGTCTTCAAGTTGAGTCCAAACCAACATGGATAAAATAAGGGATTATACAAGTTTCCTAAAATCGACAATAATCACATATAATGTGTCATAGAATAAAACTCAAACCCTATATGATATCTTAACATGAGTTCCAAACTTGATCACTAGCATTATAAAAAACCTAATATTATCTCTAAACTCGATAGATAAGTCAATCAACTTAAATTAATTGGCCTATGTTTTCTCGATGGGATCAAAATATTACTAAACAACTCGTGCAAGTGTAAACAACATGAGTTAAGGTCCGATGATAGCCTAATTAGGATATTAAAACATAACAAGAAAAAAAATTAGAATTTGTAAAACACATGCCATCTTTCCTCAAGAATTTCTAAATAAGCAATTGGAGCTAGAGATTAGTGATCATGAGTGGTTGAGAGGGCGTAAACCAATGAAGAAGACGTCCTAATGGAGCTCCTCACGTCCTTGGGCCAAAAAGTGAGTTGTGGAATTCTCCTCTTTAGGCATCTAACATAAGCAGACCATGGGATTATCTAGATTAATCGCCTACAAAGGATAATTAGGTTTGCCAAAAGTTTAGTCTCAACATCTGTTGAAGTTAGCCATCGGATTGCTTCCATGGAGTCAGATTCTAAATATATATCTTGTGCAAGAAATTGTCATGCAGATCTAATCCCTAGAAAATCTCCAATTTTTACTTCTAGAGAGGGGACCTACATTAATTTTCTATATAAAGCACCTTTACACATGTCATTCGAATCTTGGATGCATCCTCCAATTCTAGACCAACTTAATTCATATAATGCCGCATTATATATAACTTTAGAGTGTTGAAATAGAGAAAGGAATATTGAGGAACAATGGCTTAACTTTTCCATTGGTTAAGAATGAATATATATACATAAAATGGGGCATTGTCAAGGGTTAAAAAATAGGAAACCATCTTAGAATTAGGGGATTATAATTAATTACAGGAATATAAAAATAGAAAGAAAATCTATGTAATTAATTCTCTCAAAGAAAATCTATTGCAATTAATTATCTAATATCTATTGTAACTAATTCTCTAATATGCCCCCTCAAGATGGAGCTTTAGAGGAGACGCCAATCTTGACCCTTATTTCTTGAAAGCAGCTTCATGAAGTGGTTTGGTAAGAGCATCGCATGTTTGACTGAGGAAACATGAGTAACACAGAGCACTTGATCTTGAATAAAGTGATAGTCAATTGTTTCATGCACGAATAAAAAACTGGATTAGAATAGAGATAGATGGCATAAACATTGTCACAATAGATAACAAGAGGTGTAGGAAGAGTGACACCAAGCTCTATGAGAAGGGAACAAATTCAATGATTTAATAAGTAATAGCAGCAACTGATCGATACTTAGCTTCTAGGGATGATCGAGCAATTTTTTTTTTTGATGATCATTGTCCCTTGGAGACCAAAAAATAGGATGAAGACCAAGATAGACAATATAGGCACTCGAAAGGTATATATCTTTGTAGCCAGCTAATCTGCATCAGAGAAGGCATGAAGAGAAAGTGGATTTTCCTTATGAAGAAATAATCCATGAGTTAATGTTCTAGGTATATATTGAAGCAGTTGTTTGTAGCATTCCAATGTTCAGATCTAGGGCGATGCATGAACTGGGATAGCTTGTTAACAACATATGCTATGTCTGGGTGAGCGAGGCAAATATACTGTAGACTGCTAACAATTGCTTTATATTATGTGTATCATTTAAAGTTGGTCTTGCATGAAGTGTGAGCTTTCCATCTATAGCAAGGGGTGTAGCAATAGGTTTTGCACCAAACATTTATGTTTGGGCAAGAAGATCAGTGATGTATCACCTTTGAGTAAGCAACAGACCAGATGGAGTGGTAAGAACCTCAATGCCGAGAAAATAAGACAGGGCACCAAGATCCTTGATTGAAAATTTTTGTGCCAAGAGGTCAATGTAGCACTAAATAATATGAGTATTGGTACCTGTGATAATAATGTCATCCATATAAACAAGAGATATATAGTAATGTCTCTTGAGTAGAAAGTGAATAGAGAAGTGTCTACATGTGAGTTTGTGAACCTAGACTCAATGACGAACTAGCGAAGTTCAAGATACCAAGCCCGTGGGGCTGCTTGAGTCCATATATTGCCTTCCTTAATTTACATACATGTGTTGGATGATCTTTATCAATAAAGCTTGGAGATTGGGCTATGTAGTCATCTTTAGAAAGATAGCTTTGAAGGAAGGCATTATTAACATCTAAATGTCGTAACTACTAACCTCCACTGACTACCAAGCTGAGAACAAGGCGGATGGTTGTTGGCTTGACAACTGGACTAAAGGTGTCATGATAGTCCACTCCAATCGCTAATGTAAACCTTTGCAACAATTTGGCTTTGTACCTATTAATAGAACCACCAGGAAGCCGTTTAATACCACAAACCCACTTACATCCAATAAGATTCATAAAGAAGTAGATGGAACAGGTTCCTAAGTTCCATTCTGAACAAGATCATCAAATTTCATCATTCATAGCTTGTATCCATTTAATCTTTTAGGGCTTGTTGAACAGTATGAGCTTAATGTTTGTTGTTGAGAAAGGACAATAGTGAATTCACCTTGGTTAGGAGTTATGGATGTTGTTTTTAGCTCAGTGCAAGGGATGGGTATTTTGATGGGTGCTATGTGTTATGTTGAAGTAAAGGTTTCAGAATTGTGTGGTTCTAGTGTAAATATCAGTCGGTATGAGGAACGGTCTATGGTTGGGGCTTGTTGTGATGATGTTGACACGAAGAATCCCTTTGTGGAGGCATATCGAGTAAGCTAGTAGAAGTAGGTAGAATTTGGATAGTAGGAAGACATTTAGAAATATCTCTAGGGCAGAACCGAGCTAGATGGGAGTGATGATTGTAAAAGGAAAGGAGTTTTCAAAAAATTTGACACGAAGAAATATATGTTTAGAAGTAGACAGATATAGGCACTTTGTGTTGAAGAATAACCAAGAAAAACATAAGGAGTGGAATGAGAGTCAAGTTTATATTGGAATAAAGGACGAGCCAACGGATACATAAGCAATTGAACACCCGAAGTTGAGTGTAGTTAGGTTGAGACTGAAAGAGTTTTTCAAAAGGAGATGAAAGATGTAGTGTAGTGTGGGCATACGATTGATGAGATATAGCAGTAGCAAAGCATAAGTCTAAAGTTAGAGGCATCGAAGCATGACGAGAAGAGATAGATTGGTTCAACAATATGGCGATGACGTCGTTAGAAGACCATTGTGTTCTAGTGTATAGGGTGGTGTAGTAAAATGGGATATACCATTGGTGAGAGAAAACTATTGAGGGCTTGATATTTGCCACCATTATCTAAAGAGGGAACAAGTCCATGTTTAAACTTGTTTTCCACTAATGCTTTGAAGTGCACAAAGATAGCATATACATATGATTTTTGTTTAAGCGGATAATACCAAATATACCATGTATAATGATCAACAAAAATAATATAGCACTAAAAACCATCAACAGAATAAATAGGAGAGGTCCATACATCAGAAAAGAGAAGTTCAAGTGGACGTGATGAGGTGAAGGTAGAAGAAGAAAATGGAATTCTATGACTTGTATTACATGAACATGCATTACAATGTGTGGAGGAGAATAATGGACTAGACAATTGTAAAGAAAACTTAGAGACAATATCTTTCATAATAGTAAAATGATGGATGACCTGATCTAGAGTGCCACTCGGACAAAGTGTCTTGACACTAGAAAAAGCAAACAACGTGAAGACAATTGAAGGGGATGTAGTCAGCCACTCAATACACTATTCTAAGTTTCACCCATCAATAGGATTGCTCCCGTGTTTAGATCCTTCACCTGAAAATCAAGTGTGAGAATTCAATAGAAACATGATTATTAATGCAAAATTGATAAATTGAAATTATATTCTTTTTCATGGAAGGTACTCAAAGAACATTGTGTAAAGTAAAGGAGTGAGAGGAAGTAGGTATGGTGGTAGAACCAGTATGGATGATATGAAGGATCGATCCATTGTCGATCATGACATCATCTGGTCCTTGATATAGGCTATGAAGAGAGATTGCTCAAGTTAGACATAACAAGGTGAGATGCTCCACTATCTAGTAGCTAAGTAGGAGTAGTGTTGTTGTCAAGAACATTATGATTGGCATGAGGTTGCCAGGGTGTGGAGGTGCCATAACCAGGTGCCATAACCTGGAGATTCTTGATGATAAGGTACAAGGGATTGTTGATTAGTGACAAACCGAAATATGAAGCATCGTTTGGCAGTATATCCTTGAATACCACATACTTGACAATGACCCAAATAAGGTTTGGATTGGCATTGAGCATGAGGAGAAAGCGGAGTGGTAAGACTTGGCTATTGTGAATTGGAGGCTAGTGGATGCCAATTTCGAAGATTTTGGAAGGCTATGGGATTTAACATTGCTGGTAGTGATAGAGAGGATGATTAAGTAGTCTGAAGAGATACTTCTTTGTTGAGAAGTTTCTCGTAGAGCTCAGCAAAAGAAATTGACATATTACGGGCATTAATTCAATCAATTACAGATTTGTACTCATCACCAAGTCCTTCAAGAAACGATCAATAAGATCCTCATCATCAACTGGCTTCCCAAAAGAGCAAGTTCATCAACATGAGTCTTGATCACCTACATATATTCACTAATTGATTTTGAGCCCTTGTTACATCGCTTTAATTGTTCCTTCAATCGTTTAATATGACTACCAGATGGTTTGGCATAGGTATTGGCTGAAGTTTGCCATGCATCAAGGGAAGTAGTGGTGTGGGCAATGAGAGGTTGTAGCAAAATGGAGATAGCACCAAGGAGAGCACTAAAGATGAGATGATTGTAGCGCTTCCGAGTTGTGTATGCTAGATTTGGGGATGCAACACCATTGACAGTGATGGTGGGTGGTGTTGGAGTATGAGTACCATCAATGAAGTGATGAAGATCATATCCTTCAAGAAGAGATTTGATTTGAAGGCTTCATGTCAAATAATTGGTGGATGACAATTTGGTGATATTGGAGAGATTGATTACAAGGAGGGGATATTGAGGATCTTGGGAATTTTGGATGGTGGTAGAATCATCGGTGAAAAAGAATGTAGCATCGAAAGCCATTGAAGAGAAATGATGCTGATTGTGGTGGAAAAAATATACCCAAGAAAATTAGGCTCTTAATACCATGTTGAAATAGAGAAAAGAATACTGAGGAACAATGGCTTAACTTTTTCACTAATTAAGAATGAATATATATACACAAAATTAGGCATTATCGTGGGTTACAAAAATAGGAAACTATCCTAGAATTAGGGATTACAATTAATTACAGGAATTTAACTATAGAAAGAAAATCTATTGTAATTAATTCTCTAATATAGAATCTTTAGATAGATGCTGCCATACCCTTTCCTCTTTTGGGATAGCATTGGTATGTTTGGAGAGTTCTAAGTTTGACCAGTATTCATGTGCATTCGTTTTGACTATATGGAAACCAATTGTTTCTAAGATGGCCCTCTATATATGTGTGTCTGTCACATTAATTGATTAGCTTATGCTAAAATCAACAATTTTATGCTATATATATATATATATATATATATGATGATGATGATGTGCACACACATATACAATCCCAAAAGATAAATGATTTGGATTTATGTTGAAGGTAACTTATGTCCTTAGTATCAGGTTCAAATTGTTTGATGCAGTTTTTGTTTTTGTTTTTGTTTTTCTTTCCCTCTACAAAATCATATAAGAAATGAAAAATTAAGTTGAAGCTCATCACAAGACATATGGGTTCAAGTTGAGTTGAGTGTCCTAGAAAACTAAATCTATTTGCTTTCTTACATGATGGGTAGTTATTTGAATCGCATATGGTCTTTAATTTTTCCTAAAGTTTTCAATATCATTTTTTCTTGTTCTTCAATTTAAATTAGAGGTTTGGGGGTTTTATTTCATCGATGGTTCACACCACCTATGAAGAAATTGCCAAGCGCTAGGCGTTCTAATGCATTATCAACAAATATTGTGTCGCCCCATAATTTCCACATGAAAATCGATGTTTTTATTGGAATTTGCTTGCTCCAAAAGCAAGGCAAGTTTGGAGCTAAACATTGAGCTAAACGGGCGTACGTTGAACCAATTTTTTCAGCTACAGAAATTCCTATCTGTTGTGATCTTCCACAAGATTATTATGTTTGAGTTATTTTGCTTGAATGTAATTGAGCTAACGATATATATACTAAGTCACTGTCTAATCCTTGATGCAAAAAGATGCTAAGGATTTGATGATTGTTGTTTGATGATGTTACCAAACTGGATTCAAAGAATTTACATGTCACTAAGGATGTAAGTCAAAGTGCCAATCATAGGATCTGACACTATGATGGTCATGTGATAACCCCATTTGTTGTTGGATTGTGTGTCCAAGAAGCATTCGATTTCATGGATTATTATGCACAAGCGTGGATTGTATATGCACATTGGTATATTTTATTGCTATTGCGGCTAAGCTAAGGTCCTCAGACATGGTGAGGCGGTGCTTTGAACAATATATTCATGCTGTTCATTGTTGTGACTTTTTTTCTTTTTTTAGCCGCTCAATGTTGTGACCTTATTAAACGCATATGTTCTTGGTATTGCTTTTGCGGCTAAGCTAAGGTCCTCAGACATGGTGAGGCGGTGCTTTGAACCATATATTCATGCTGTTCATTGTTGTGACTTTTTTTCTTTTTTTAGCCGCTCAATGTTGTGACCTTATTAAACGCATATGTTCTTGGGGCAGAAAAAAAAAAATGAGTAAAAAGACACGTGCATTTAACTTTCCCAGCTAAGATATAATAATTTTCGGGGAACTAGTTTTGCCTCATTTTCATCCATCTAAATAAATCTACGTTGTAGTCACTTAAATCTTCTGAAAAGAAAAAAAAAAGAAAAATATAAAATTTTGCGGTGTATAGAATGTGGATTACGCAAATTAGTTTTTCAATTAATATTTAGTGAAGAAGAAAAAATTTATTTAAATGTTTAACTTATAAAGATTTTTACTTTTAACTTTTCACTAAAATGAGCCAATCAAATGCTTTGTTGCATTTTCTATTGATATTTGCTAGCTTCACTCAAATGGCATGCTATAAAGTACTCGGAGAGTATAATATAATCCAAATTTGTTACTATTTTATTAAATTTTCCCACTTAAGAAAAAATTCATTGAAAAACTTCATGCAATATGATGGAAAATACCACACACAATTTAATTACTATTTTAAAATTGGAAAGGATATACCAAAGGGGAGCCATATTTGGAAGTAAATTCATATAAATTGAAAAAAAATACACGAGTTAATCACTGTCTCATTAAACTTACTCTCAATATTGATCTTCTCTCTTGTAAAATTTTCTTTTAAAATGTGAACAATTTATATGAAACACCAATAAAAAATTGGAAAAATTGCTTTTATAACTTTTTTCCATGATGAATAATCATATAAAACTACCTAGCAAATTTTGACAAGCAATATTTATATGACTTAATAAAAATTCTCCAACGTTCTTATGTATGTTTGGGGGCCCAATCATGTACGGTTTTTAATGATTTTGTTTACGCAAGAATAGAAAGTAAAACCAAATTATATGTTTGTTAGAAACTGATTAGAAAAATGGTCATATATATAGATAAAATTGATAGATTATGATAGGTCTTGCTTGTGCATAAAAAGCTAATGATGGTAGGATAATGTACTAGTTTTAGTGGGAGACATTGAATCTACATGAGAAAGATGAGAACCCCACCAAAAAATGTCCAAGCCAGTAATAACCGTGTAGATTTTATCAAGCACACGGAGTCTATTGTCGATATTCCAGCATGAAGACTTGTTTAGACGTGTGAAAGGATTTCAATAGGAATCAGTCGGCAAAAGATGACAATAGTTTTAGTCCACATTCTAATATGGTATTTTTATCCAACGTGGAATTTTTGGAAAACCAACATCGTCCAAATATGGTATTTTTTTAATTCTAATGTGGTATTTCTGTCAAAATATGGTACTTCTTTTGAGTACCGACTTTGTTCACATGTAGTATTTTTGTCATAATGTGGTAAAAGACTGCAAATAAGTCGAACTACTCACAAACTATTCGAGCTTTGCTCGCTTTAGGCTCGGCTCTACTTGAGTTGATCAAAATAAAACTCATTTTGTTAAACGAGTTGAACTTGAACTTCTGTTCAAGCTTATGAGTTGGTTCATTAACAACATATTAAGGGCTTGTGAGCCAGCAAATAGGTACATTAAGAGCTTACGAACAGATTTAAAAATAATTTTCTAATAATATTATTTTATTATATACAATTGTTTGTAATAATATATTATTATATATACTAAATAAGCTCATGCTTAAACGGGTCTAACAAACAAATTTAGGCTCGTAAATCTTTAAAGAATAAAGAGCCCAAGTTCAAGCTTATACTTTTTAGATTCGTTAAAAGTGCAGCTCAGCTTGAACTTATTAATTTATTAAAAAATTGAGTTTGACTCTTTAAAAGCCCGACTAAGCTTGTGTTGTTTGTAACCTTAGTGATTATGTTATTTTAATTTGGTATTTGAAATTTTATTTCTAATAAGTTTTGGCGACTAATTGTAATAACCACCTCCGTGTAAAACGGTGCCTTCTGCTTCTTATCTTCTTATCTTCTTATCTAGCGATAAACGTTAAAATTGCTCCTATTAACTCGTGCACAGTAGCTAGAGTAGATAAATAAAGGCATGTCGCTTTAATAGGACCTATCTACTGGTAGGCAGCAAAGGCTAAAGATGCCAAACTATCTACTAAGAACTTTTTTCTAGGGCTAAAAAACGCTTATTTTGTGGAGCTAACTTGGCAAATGTGCTGACAGCTCCATCACCACCCAACTCTAACAATATTTTTACATTTTATACGGCAAACCCCAATAGAAGGGATCATGTTAAGCTAAAAGATAAGAATGGTATTTAACTTTTATTATGGCAGAATAATTATTTTATTTTTTGATTTGATAATTTGTTTTTTAAAGAATACTTATTATATGTAATGTGAAATAAATAATGAATTTATATTTCTTTATTCATCAAAACAATTGCTATTTAAAAAAAAAATACATCTAATTATAAAGTAAATGAATTATTATTCTTTTTCAATTTTATTTCATTTAAATGAATCAAATATAAATTAATGTGTAGCCACGCGCAACAATTAATTAAAATAACCAGCTAAATAATCCAAAACTTTAACATTCACCAATATATATCCTCCATTTTAAGTGGTATTAATATTATGATGATCTGCATTAATTATTTGATGAGTTGATCATGTCATGCTAGTACGCAGTGAATAGTGTGTATTGACTTTTTATCAAATATAAAACAATATGTTTGATATCAGTGGGCGTTGAAATACTGTTATCCAAATTAATATGTAGATTAATATATACATACATACATAAATATATATTTTTTTTCTACAAACAGACATGTCATATAGTCTCTGTCTCGGGCTCCCATGAAGACGTTTAACATTTGACTTTGTCAGCTTTCATCCCCGGCCAGCCACCAGGCTGTGTTCGTTTAATTTAGACTATTTTTCCAGAATGACAATGAAAGATTTACGATTTTTATCGCCAAATTATACGAGATATGACAAAGCTGCACATGTTATTTAGGAAAAGATATATATGAATAAATAAATGAAATTAATGGATAACAGCGCATTCATCACTTATTTTTTAAGATTACTAAAATGAGTGAGTACTAGGGATGTATTTATTGAATGCGACAAATGTTGAAGTGATGTTTTCAGTCAACTAATAAAACATACTACTTTCCAAATCCTATTAATAAGCATACGCATTAAATATCGCTTTATTAAAATTCAAAGTATAGTACTTGGCAAATTATATGTAAAAGAATTCCTCTACGTTTTCAAGGACTGTTTCTCTCCTTAGTTTTGGGCCTGTCTTTTATTTATCTAAATTTGGTTTAGTTTATAATATTAGTAATTTCAATGAATTAATAAGATGATAATTTTGAGAAAAATCTTTATATAAATTATTATTCCATCAATATCACTAATTAGTAAATTTCTAAAATTACAAACGTAATTAAAACAATTTAGTAAAATATAAATCTATTGTTTTTTTGTCCTTGTTTTCGTTTCTAATTTTTCTTATTGCATTCAAAAGTTCCAGTGTCATGTTCTCAAATTGCATAAAAAATATGAAGAGTTGTTGTCCTTATAAGAGCTTCCTTTAGCTTGATTGGTTCCAAAGAAACTGAATCTTTTAATTTCATTCTTAATAGGATTTTCAATGGTACTAACCACAATCTCTTTAAGTTTTGAACATTTAAACATTCATCATTTTCAATCAAGTAATCCAACATGCGATAACATCCATTTGATTGTAGTAGCAGCCAAGAGATCTAATCATTTTCTCAAGCTCATAAAATGCCTTTTTTAGAAGTTGTATCATTCAAGTTCCTTGATGCTGCTTCATCTCCTAAACAAATTTTGCATTGTTTGAAATAACTTGCTATTGTTTCTTATTAACCATTAATTGTTTAAGCTGAGATTGTAAGATTGGTGACATATAAAATATTAATCTTTTTAGAACCAAATTATCCCAATTCATAGTTTTCCAACATCTTACATTAAAATCTCTGCATAGTACATTTTAAAAGTTCATATTATTCCAGTGTCACGTGGTTGGATTTTTTATGTCACATTAGGTGGCGGGGGAAAAAAAAACTCAACATTTTATAGCCCTTCAATATTTCTAGCATGGGCTAAAAAATATCTAACAAAAACAAAATTCTTCTAACATGCATTCTCTAGTCTAGCCAACAAAAACATTCATAAAAAAGCAACAATTATGATCTAAAAGTCAATCCAGGGCAAGTGTTTGAATCTATTATGACATAGCCATGAGGTGCTCAACATTTTGAAACCATTTGTGTATGAAATCAACATGGTGGTGGAAAGAATACCTTGCTACGTTTGGATTCAAAGGGTTTCGTTTTAACCATATTAAGGGTACCACACTATTGGTTGATCGACAATCAAAGTAAAGTTACCAATGGATCATGAAATGCTATGATTTAGTGAAATTCTAGTTCATTCTATAATATTATTTCTAAATAATATATTCTATTGAGAACGAAACTGAAAATATGTCTAAGAATCTAGTTTAAGACAAGAATATCATACAAAATATTTCAATAAAGACCATTGGATGGGTTACTTTTTATTGGCATTGGAAACACATCACATTATGGCAGGTTAACATTTCACAGTTTAATGAACTTCCACTTATTTGATGGGATGGCTAACAGATTATCTATGGTTAAACTCTTCACATAATGTATTGACAATTCATGTTGTTTATATTGACATCCTTAAAGCAATTTAGCTTTGCATACTTTCTAATAATCCATAATGGAATTTTTTTTTTCTAAGACATCCTCATTACAACAAATAATAGTTGTAAGGCTTTTTTTTTTAATCATATATTCCTCCTTCAAGTTGCTTTGTTGCAAGAGAATGCTCAGCTTCCATGCTCTAAAACAAATTGGTTTCATCCACATTAAAAACATCTTTCATAGTTAGTTTATTTTTTCTCTTATATGACTTTGATTTTTTCTCCGCTCTTTGAAATGACAAAATAACTTAATACTATGTATTATCTTGAACTTCCTAAGATAACCTTGAGAAAGGTTATACAAGAAGGCTATTAGGTATAAAAGTTTCATCATTTCCCTTGCTTTCTCCAAAATTAGTTCGTCAATTATATTGACATGATTTTAGTATTGAAGAAACCACTCACAAACAATCTTCCACATTTATGGAAATTTTGTCAATTTGTCTCACTTGGTATCTCTTCTTTTTTTAAATTAGTCAAAATGCACTCAGATGATTGTTGGAGGGTGTTTGATATTGTACCTTGACTAGCTTTCAAATGATATTTTTCATCAAACCATTGCTATAGATATTTTTGAGTGCATTCAAGGTGATCTCTCTTATATTCACATAATGCCATGTGTTTAGATGAGAAGCCATTGTTGGGTATGATTTAAAAATCTTTTATAATGTTGTTTATATAGCTGTTCCCTTCATTGTCATACGTTGATGTATTTAGTTCTAATACATTGACCCCATAAATACAAGTGACTTGTATTAAACTTTATTTAATTAATCAATACTATGAATTTCATTTGAGTATTAAAAACAATGAATACCATTTGTGTACTTATTTTCATAAATATATATGTATAATAATTTTCTTTTTAAATTATTTCGTAAACTATGATACATATATTAGTAATATACAATGATTTTTTATGTAACAGAATTTATATTCACGAAATTGAAAAAGAAGTCTCTAATTATATTAATAAATTATTAATTTATCAATTAATTAATATCGTCACGCCTCGAATTAGGGTCAAGGCGTGTCCAGCCACCACGTATAACACTTACATATTATGCATAACCTAATTTATAGCTTATCGTGATCGTTACTAAGTAAATTTTAGATTTTGAAATCATTAAATTAGATTCTCGAAACAACTGAATTTGTAGTGGAAAATAAATTTCATAAAATATCTTCCAAATAGGCTACTTGAAATAGTAGACCAAATTATATAAATAAGTTCTATATCATCAGGTATTTCAAAATAAAGAGTATGGAGTATCTCGTCATAAAATGATAGGTTCATAAATAAACCCTTATCAAAACATAAGTTTATGATCAAATCTTAGATAAGTCAAAATAAGCCCAGCAATCTTAGTCACTCCACTTGTCGAGTAACTCCTCGAAATTCGTGCTATACCCCATGCAATTATAAGCATCATCATCAAACTCATCAACACCTAAAAAATAAAGGAATAAACCAAAGCTCATTCTATATGCAATGCGACAACCAACAGTTTATATCCTTAAATCAAAGCATAGCAAACAATAGTGGAGCACTCATACTCGAGCAACACACTGGGAATATGGAGGTCTTGAGTAGCAACAACTGCTCGGCGGGTTGATATAGGTGACCTAAAAAATCTATACATCCTATCTCTACAAGTAATAACCTCGTCTAAAGGTCATAGTCGTTATGCATCTCTACCTATTATAGTCCATAATATAGTGTAGCTCAACCAATCCATAAAAACGAGTCACACTATATTACTTCTCTCGATCCAGGTAGACATTATCCCACTAACCGTTTCCTTCATCAGCTACTTGTAAAGACACCCGTGATGGCATAAGTACCTAATTACCGTGCTGGCACTATCTAGCAAGGTTATCCTCTTGGACTAGGTTAAACGACGTCACACAAGCAGCAAGCAATTACTAAGTTCATCTTTAAGTATTAATTCAATTAAGATGTCTATCCTGGCATGCAAGACACAATGTTACTGTGTACCTGAACTCAAGTAAAAATCCTACCTCAAAACAGATGATAGGCAATCTCAAGAATAATAATCTATATAGGAAAATTATCTCAAATGGCATTTAGTTGCCAATGCAATCATTCATTTTAATTAGATTAATTATTAATCAATTTGAAGTTATATGTTTATATATTTCCTATTCTAATTAAGATTTCATGGAATTCCTTTTTAACTATTGATTAATTTTAAATTCTAAAGTAAATTTATTTTAAAAACATTTTTATACATTATAGTTCATTTTATATGCAGCTTAGTCTCTTATTCTCATTTTACGGTAATTTAGTCCTTAAAATAATATTTTTAACAACATATCTTATGTTAAATCTAATAAACTTTTATTAAGTAAAACAACTCATTTAAAATATAATTATTCTATTTATATCATTCACAATCTATTTTTACCTCTAAATGTGCTAAGGAATCTAGTTTTCTATGATTTTTATACTATCATATAATGTTATATTAATACCTATTTTATTAAATAAATTCCTAAAATAATAATAACTAATTATTCATCTTAAATTCATATTTTAATATGAAAACACATTGTTTGCATTTATTTCATATTTAATTGATTATATTTAATTTACTTTAAATTCCAATATTTCATTTCTTATAGAAAATTAATGCGTACTCTAACTTTAATTAATCAATTCACTACATCAAACACGGGTTCTTAAGCTCAAAATTTTATGTAAACTTCTTAACACATTGTTTTACATGTTCATAAGTTTAATGGCCTAAAATAATTAGTTAATTATGATTTTAATTTCAATTAACACAAAACTGCCCATAACAGAGCATAGGCTGCAAAGATTAATTGGTTTGATCAAATTTGACCCTCAAGCTGACCGATTCTTGGCCATTTCTTTACATCATATTAACCTACATTTCTTAATATTTCAAACCGTTATAATTTTACCCAAAAAGAAGAAGAAAAAGTCACCAGTTCATGCCTAAATATTCACGCTACCACTGCTAGTCAAAATATTGTTTTGCCAAGTTTTGCTATTTTTTTAATTTATTTTTTAAAAATAGTAAATATATTTAAAAAATCATGAAAGTTTAAGCTTACATCTAGAAACTTTAATATATCATTTTTATAATTTTTTTCAAAAATAAATTCATTTGATATTTAAATTAAATCTCACAAAAGTATGCACACTAATTAATTCTAGTGACATATATTATCATCAATCAATTCAACAGCATATGTAACTTATCAAAAAGACATTCAATAAGATGATATATTATATTCACATGCTCATATACATATATTAATCATAATTTCATAAACTTCGCTATATGACATGCATATTCTATATGATATTTAGCTTATATGTACATTTAATTCATTTTCCTTTGTTACAATTTCTTAAAAACTAAATTAGCTACACATCATACAAATACATCCATACACATCCAACATACATATATTCATAAATCTATATGTTCCTAACAAATTTTACAAATAACAACATATATGCATGTATGGTATATATCCTATTTTCGATTCATGCATATATATATTCTCCAAATCCTAAATCTAAGTTTACTTTTATTGTTTTTCATGAATTCAAGCATATACACAATCAAAATATATTAATTAAATTAACTTACTTGATTTGTAGGAATCAACCACATAATCTTCACTACTACTACCACTCAAGACTTGTTGGAGATTCTTCAAGCTTATTTTCCAAACTTCAACTTTGTCTTAAATCTTCAATTTCATTTAGGATTTTAATTGAAATATATGTTAGATTATTGGGAAAAATGAGGAGATTAAGAAGTATAAACTTAGATAATACTTTACCTATTGTATACTTGGTTTATGGAGGGATTTTTGTGTATTTTTTGAGAGATTTGTTAGAGTGTTTTGAGAGGTAGGGCTGCTGAAAATAGAGGAAGGAATTAGGGTTTTCTAAGGGTATATTTATAGCATTTTATGTCTTGTAATTTTTTTTAGGTTAAGGGCTTTTTAGTCATTTTACTTGAATAGTTTAGGGGCATTTTGGTCCTTTTATAGGTGTAGAGTTCTCTAGATTTGGCTAAGGTTATTTTAGTATTTTCACCTTGATGGATTTCTCTAGAAATTATGGAATTGTTTGGGATTTGATGGAGTATGTTAACATTTATGGTCCTATGGGCTCAAGGGCTTGATTCATGGATAACTGGGTTTGACAATTTAATTATAGGCTTTCTAGATAATGCACTTGAACTTATGTTGATGGAATTGGATTTTAAAGTGTTGGATAAGGCTTTCTAGGCTATGGCCTTTTGGGCATAAGGATTGAATTTAAGAAGTAAGAAAATAAAGTTTACTAATTGGCATTAGAAATTGAAATTAGGAATTCTATTTGAAGAGAAATCAATATCTTACTTGAATTTAGAATTTTAAGGGCTTAGAAATTGGTATTTGAAAAAAAAATATATGGATTTAAATTTCTAGGATTTAAAGAGTTGGAATTTAGGATAAAATAACTAAATTGGATATTTAGGGGTTTAGGCTATTAAACTTGATGAATAGAGTTCAATTGATAATTGGAAAGAATTCATTAATTTTGAATTTGTTAAAATAGGTAATTGAAGTAGTTTTATTGATTGAAGTGGGTATTTATGGCATATTAGATAGGGGCTAGGGGTAGTTTAGTAATTAGATTTGATTAGTAAAAACAAATTAGATGGACTAACATGCCCTTAGATATTTTCAAGCATATTAGATAGGGGTTAGGGATATTTTAGTCATTCCACATGCATGGAATTCTCTAAAGCTATGGAGTACTTTTCTTGTGTTCACATTATGTGGAATATTGTAGTTATCTCTAGGTAAAGGGTATTTTAGGAGATGTAAGTTTCATGACATGTTAAGAAAATTATAGTGCCCTTTTATATTTTGTAAAAGTGATAGCTATTTAGTTATTTGGTATAGATAAGGATAGGAGATATTTTAGGGATTAAAGAAGGGAAATTTAATTTGTATAAGTAACTTTGAAAATGGCTCATGAAAATGAGAAGTAACCTTGAAAATGACCTATAAGAAGGAGAATTCAATTTGTCTAAAAAACTTTGAAAATGACACATGAGGATGAGAAATTCAATATATATACAAGAAATCTTGAAAATGACTTGGATTAACAAGATTTGTTGGTAATAGTAGTTGTCAATTTACTTCTTGAATAAGGAAAGATTAATTTGGTTCAATTTTTGTGAATTAGGAATTTAGATAATTGAACTTGAGAAATTGGTTTCAAACCACTAATTGCAATGGATTGAGTAACTTGGTATGTTGAAGATAGGAAATTAAAGTAATTTGATAGGTTAAAATGGGTATTTGCTATATTAGAATTTCTATTTTCAATTAAATTTATTTACTAATGCAATTATGTTCAATTATCTAATTATATTATATAGTCTACGAAATTCAATTAACTAAACAATCTAAATTTAATTACTAAGTTAAATTTAAAATAAAATTCAAAACTGCCTGCATTTTTATAGTATTTAATTATCACATTCCCAATTTAAGTTGGTAAAATTCGGGGTATTTGAAATACCTCTGTAAATCAATAAAATTTTATGTTCTCAACATTATTAATTTATAGAGGTCTTACCATGTGTCCTTGCTTTAAAATAAGTGTTTAGTCTTTTGAGTTGGAAATTCGATATTACAACAACGTTTCTCTGTAGTTCTAGTTGATCTAAAGAGTAAATGGGGGCAACTCTTCTAAGGTCTTACCATCAATGTCATATGTTAGATTACATTAACCATTGATGACCAATGTTGGTCTCTTTCATTAGTAGATCTCATAGTTGTTCCCTTATGGAACCGTACCCCTTTAAGACTTTTTTTAGTTCAAAAGCCTTTCTTATATATGTATTTTACTTCAAGCACACTACGCTAATTATTCCTTAATTATTCAAAAGTTAATGAACTTCGTTCTTAGAGTCTTACCATCTTACCTTAAAGACTTATAAAAGCTAAATCATTATTGTTTTTAGAACCTACTAATAAAACTTAGCCTCTACAACATATAACTAATTCATAGAAGTTCAAATATAATATTTTGAAAATTGACACAAACATGAGAGAGTAACTAACTATAACATCATTTCTAAGATAAAATGTTTAGAATTAATTTTTATTATATCATTTTATTTTGCGTCTTTAAGTCTTGTTGACCAATTTATATTTCTTTTTTCAATTTATGTTTTTACTTTATTAAATTTTAGGGTGTTAGACTTATAAAAACCTGGGTAACTGTTTAAGTTTGAAAATGTTAATTCTAAAATTTTATTCAAATATTATCATGCATCCGCTACATGATGTGTCCAAATGTTGTCGAGAATAGCTCTCTTAATTGTGTTAAATATGACACCACTTTAGACCAATTTTGTTTTTTTATTACATATATGGCCATCTAGAAAAAGAACCTTAAAAGCCTACTCATCATTAAACTATTCACGTACACATCTATATCATGATTTTTGACATCACATGGTAGCATATAGGACTAGCATAGCATGCCATGTGGTGCATACATATAGCATGTATATAGCGTAAAATTGTTAAAAGTATATATTACGAAAATATGATTAATTTATAAAATAATATTTGTAAATTTTAAAAAGAATCCACAAGTTTTTAGACTTTTGAAATCTTGCAATGAAGTCTTTATATATTCAATCTCTATGCAACATCTAATGAACAAGTAAATAAAAGACTTACTGTGTATAGCCTAATCAGCCTTTGATTTGCTCTCTTAAAAAAATTATATGTATCTTATCACATACCTATAAATTTTGTAATATAAAGATAAATAATTTATATAGAACGGTAAAAGTGTCATTTGTTTAAAAATAAAAGGGTTTTGTGGTCCATATTAATGTGTAATCATATGTTTTGTCAAATAGCAGACACATGATTGAAGACAAGGAGTCGCAGTTGAATGTCACCTGGAAGGCCACTGGCTTTGGGCTTCTATGCTGTCGGCTTATGTCATTATGCCGCCAGCGTTGGGCCGGCCTACATGGCCACAAAATTGTCCTTTGTATTTTAGGCTTCCAGCTTTTGTACCTAAGCCGCCAACCTTTCCTACACTGAAATTAAAATAGTTTTTCAAGTTTTCTTTATAAGTAAGCCTTTCTTTTTCTCCAAAATCATTCATAAGCTATAAAAATCTCTCAAAACCTCTCTGTCTGTGATCTTAGCATCAAGGGAAATCAAGAATCAAGATCAAGGTAAGTTGATCCTCTTCAATTCTTTTGGAGATTTAAAGAAAATGATCTCTCTCTAAAGTTTTCTTTTAGTTTCGAAGGGAGTTTTGGAGTTTTAGTATTCTGCAATCAAGGAGGAAGAAGAAAAAAAGAATTAGGTAAGTGATTCTTCTCAATTCTTTTGATGATTTTAAAGTGTAATTTTTTCCTAAGTTTCTAAGTGGATTTTGAAAGGGAATTGAGTTCTTGGAGAAATTTGGAGAAATACCCTAATTTGTGGTGTTTGGGGATTTTGTGGATTTACAATCAAAGGAGAATGGTTTGTATGAATCTAGGAATTTTAATTCTTTTGGATTTAAGGTTTGCAATACTTTTCAAATTAGAGTTTGGTGATGATGGAATTATGAATATTCTTATGAAAACTTATTTTGATTGAGTTTTGACTATGATCAGGTGATTTTGGTGGAAGTTAGCATTTATATTCCTAAAGTGATTTTAGGTATGACCTTACCTTGTATGCTACTTGTGTTTGTAGGATTACAAGGTGTAAACTAACTAATTGCTATCCACTTTTAAATTTGATGTGCTGCTTATCTTTAGCTGGGTCTAGTAGATTAGGAGGACCGTTGCTACTAGGATGGTATCCTGATGATCTGTGTTTATCGTTGTCTTGAATAGAGTTGTGCACAAAGATGATTCTGGTAATCTAGGAGTGGTACGAGTATGGTACCCAGGGTGTATGAGGAGTACCCAACACCAATATATGTATATATTACTATTTTCTATATGATTGTTTTTACAGAGTCATGAGTTACTCCCAGTTTTGGACTAGACTGCCAATGGTTCTAAACTATGTTGTTTGCTAGCTAATCAAAGATAATAATTGGTCTTTACTACATTAGTTATTAGGTAGTATGTGAAATTGTATAATGCTTGTTCATGTGCATATGTTTGTGGTATGGCGTACTGGGCTTTTGTGCTTACTCTTTTATCTTTCTTAGGAATAGGTGATGATCTAGTATTATTTAATTTATTTAGCTGTGACGTGTTTGTAGATTATGAAGAGGACGATAGTGGACCTGATTATTCTGCTAACTTTTAGATTTGCTTTAGATTAAAGATAGCTATTGAAGACCATATGAAGTTTTATGTAATTCTTATGATACTGAATTTTATGAGACTTTCTCTCTGATGTTATAAGTTGACCTTTGATTTATGCCAACTAGGTTGTTATGAAGTTTTGGTTATTATATGATATTTAAAAGTATCCTTATATCTGAGATGTTATTGATATATAATATCTATATTTGTGGATTAATGAAATAATAGCCTTAACATTTCCATCTCTAGTAAGAACACGTGACGGACTATAATGCCTTCAGATTAAGCCGTTACAAATTTTATAGAGTTTCTTTGAAAATTACCTTTACTTCATTGTAAAATTGTGGAGAGTGAAATGATTATTAAAAAAATCCTCATGCCAATCACATGTGCAACACATTTCATTCTACATTTTCCTCCTTTGTGTATTTTCTAAATATAGGAACTGTAACATTACTAAAACTATGCAAGCAGCAATAATCAGTATGTATGTATTTATTTATATATGTATGTATGCATATTTTATTTTTAACTCCTATCTTATTACATTGAAGAAAAAAATTCAAATATGATTCATTTTGTTGGAAGAAAGTAGATCTAATACATAGCTAAAAGTACCATGACAATATTTCTTAGTTTACTTGAATAAAATGAGCCTATAAATAGCCAAAAGTTGTAATGAATTGCTCAGTTAACTCCTTCTTTTTTTCCTCTTTTCAGCGTTGAATTTCAAACTTGCATCACGCTTGGATTGGCGGAAATCAAAGGAAATTGAAGGATGGTGGGAGAAATGGGATGAAATATATGTGTTTGGGTATGTTTATTAGGGTAGGAATGAAATGATTTGAAGCAAAGTGGAAATAAAAGGGTTTTTTTACCGCCAAGAACGGATGAAAGTAGGAGAAAAGAAGGAAAATTGATAAATATAACTTAATTATGCTCCAATTCTCTTCTTTTACTAATATTTCATAAAAATAACATAAGGGTAATGTTGTGAATTACTAACTCCCTTTCTTTTCTTTTTTATTTTTTCCATTTGCTTCATAAGTTACCAAACATAAAACAAGCATTCCTCTTATTTCCATATCAACTCTTTTATTTCCATTCATTCCCATTGATTTCCACTTTAAAAGAGGTTGCCAAACACAATGTTGGATTCTTCAAATGCTATCAAGATTTTTTTTCTTTATCTTGCTTTTTTTTCCACCACTAAAATAATAGCGTAGTATTATTAGTATTATCATTGATCTCTCAAGGGGATGTACTGGATTCAAATTCTCTCTCTATATTATTAAAAACAAAAGAAAAAAAGAGATTTTCCTTCATAGCTATCAAATTCACCTATATAAGGTGGAGGTTATATCTATGCTTCTTAAATTGAATTAGCCAACAGGTTGCTTTTAGCTGATTTTAGCCTTTTATGAATCCTGTATACCCATCATAAAGGGGGAATTGTAAAAACCACTCACTAAACTCTAAGGATAGTGCAAATTGATCCTCCCCCAAGCATGTTTTTTGACTTTCTAATCTATAAACAATAAGCACAGTTAAATACATTTGTACTTTTTCATCCTTTTTTCAGTACTAATATTGTACAAAAGTAGAATCCATAATAGTACAAAATATTGTACTTTTTGGATAGAAAAATACAATTGTCTTTAAAAGTGCAAATTATTTATTCATTAGGGGGTCAAAAAACACGCTTTTAAAGTGTTAGGGGTCAATTTGCACACCCTCTTCCTTCTCTTCCTCACTACTAGCAAACTCATTTCCGACTTTTGCTTCATTAATCCCTTAGTAATGGATATTACCTTTGAGACATTGTCTACCCCTTATGATCTAACGCAAATTGTAGCCTAGGTTAAGGACTAGTATCTTTAACATAACCTCTAAGAATTTTGAAACATCTTACTCTATATTGCTCTTTTAAGTAAGTTGAAAAAACTTCATTGAAGGCTTTCTTATGGCATTTTAGGGAAAGAATTAGTCCTTGAACTCTTGCACAAATTTTTGCTACAAAGTGCTGCTTAAGCTATTACCATAGAATAGCTAATGCTACCTTACAAGTTATTTGCAAATTTTAGAGATCCTTTATTTACATCCTTAAAGCTACGACAATCACATCCATTCAGACCTTAAACCTTTTATATGAACTCTAAATTACCTATCCTAATCCTTAAGTTTTTATTCTTTGGCTTTGAGATTATTGGTTCACTTTACTAGGCTTTTATGTTGCCTTCAGATTCCCATATAACCTCCCCTAGAGATTCTCTTTTAACTCCTTTATGTGGACCTATGACTTCTTAAAATCGCCCATTTACCTCAGGAATACATAACTCAATACTCTAAAGCCTAGCATTGAATGCCACACACATACCCTTTAATCATGCCCTTTTGTTGGTAAATTATCTTTCCAGCAATAGCCATGACATCATTTGACACTTGAAAACATTTTTACTTTTCCTCATAGGTTTAGTTATGATCACTATTTATTAATTTTTTTTCTCAACAGATGCTCTAGTATGGCAATGGGCTACCTATTTTTAGCGATACCCATGATTGACAGTGCGCCACATTGGAAAGAGGTTCCACATACGAGTCCTAATGTAGGACTATTTTCTTATGTGTAATCCTCCCAATGGAGACTATGGTTAATATGTGTGTTTACTCACCTTTTACTCATATACGACATTAACAATCTTGGAACACAACAAGAAGGTTAAGTTTTGTTTAATGCACAAAACAAAATATGTTTACAGAGAAAATTTGGGAGAACACATCTCTCTAAATAGTGGATAATTTACAAATGAGGAGCAACACCATGCCTTTTCAATTAAATGGCCAAGATCTATTTAATCTAATAGCTATGATTGATTCCTTCATGCTGCATAATTAATACATTGGGTAAATGTCACATTTAGTCACTAAATTTGAACATTTTTTCAAATTAACTATCAGAAGTTTAAAAATGTCAATTTATTACCTACTTTAAAAATGTTTATACATTAACACTCATATCTTCAAGTACAAAATATGAAAATTTACGATGTCAAATTTAATATTTACCTTAATATGTATTCACTTTTTCTTACTAATCAGACCTACTAATATATATAAAATATATATATATAATATTGGATAACCAGGTACGATAAGGGTTTTTAGAGGATGTTGATTATGCATTGCAATTGGCTAGGCCATGCCGAATGGATCTTTATTGACCTATAATTTGGGGCACTAAGCGATTATCTGTGACATATGCTTAGTGAAAACGTTTCTAATTTTCCTTTGCCAAGCTTGTGTGTATTGTAGTGATAATGCACAAGTGATAGTTGATCAAGAATGTGAGATAGATGGAAAATCTCATTACTGGAATTACTTTTTTGGCTTAGTTTATGATGGATGAATAATTGGGTTAGTGTCCTATTAGAAATAATCATGTATTGGTCCATGCCTGTGGCATTCTATAGCATAGAAATTTTTTTATGTAAACCATATATTTCCTTTGGATCAACATGGTTGTTGTTGTTATTATTTACAACACTAAAATTATTAAAATTTGGAGTTTCCAAAACTAATTCTTAACCAAACATTAGCTTGTTAAATTTACTACTATCATCTCCAATTTGAAGATGCCATATTTTGTATCTCATCTGGTGGAAATCAAAATTTGCAATTGAAACTAAGTTTGAGGAGGTAATACTATTGTGTAAGGTACTCACTTGTACTTTATTTAGCCGGGTAGGATCTAGGTTGATAATGAGGATCACAGGATAGGTTACATACACATGCATCTTAAAACTTTCCCTCGTAGTGTAGGGTATATGTATGTTGTTTTCATATACTATGTGCACCATAAAATATGTACCCTAATATATAGATGCAATAAGTAGAGATGAGTAGGCAACCTATCATACATGGTATCAACCCACACATACCCTACTCGATAGAGTATGATCTAGTTAAGTATTGATAGACATAGAATACAGTACATGTATGGATTTTTTAGAAACCTGCTTTCAAAGGATAAGGTGTGTATACAAAGCCCCATACCCTGTATTTATCTTGCAATCTATACTCTAATATATAGTGGATAAAAGTTTCAGCATATCATACACCTAGTATTAAAAAATCATAAAATAATATTAATAATTTAAAAATAAAGAGCAATAGGCCCTTTTTTTTAATTTTGTGATATCTTTTAGTCAAGATTATCATCAGTAGCCTATCTTCCAAAAATTTTAATTTTAGATTGAAAATGTGAAAAAACACTAGAAAATACTCTGGAGGAGGGGGGATGAATTGAGTATTTACTCTAAAAAGAAAAAACAATTAATTTTAATGCAACTGATCAAAATGAGCTTCAATAGCAGTGGATAACACAACAACAGAGTATAATATGAAATATAAAAGAGATAGGGATAGAAAATTTTAGTCCAAATTTAATGTGGAGTTTGACCTATTTCCTATTCCTCCAATCAAGGACTTCATAATCACTAAAAAGCACACGTTCAAGCTGAGCAATCTACTGCCTTAAACCACACAGGAAATAAAATATTTCCTTTCTCTCTCTAAATGCTTTCCGATAAAGAGTGACTAGCTATACCTATATGCTTTTTAAATTCAAATTCCAATTCTAGCACAGATTATTTAGCCAATAGAAACTAGGTACATATGCAGCTGGTACTGGTGAGACTAGGTCGAACCACACTGCCTTTATGCCGGTGGCTTTGATTTGCAGAAGTGTCGAAGTACATTCATTTGATGAAGGCTGATGAAGTTCGCTGATATACATTGGTAATGCATGAGCCAGTGTTAAAAATCTCGGTTATGCACATACTCTATGATGTCTTAATGCCAGTAGCGTATAATTGCAGATAGCTAGCGTTTGTTGAAAAATTGCAAAAGCTGGTGAGTTCTACTTTAAAGGCTGGCGGTGCTGCTTTAATTGGTAGCCGATGTTGGTTTTATTCTTCTTCAAATTTGATCAAACTTCCCCTCAAATTGCTTGTCTTTTGTTGTCCAAATACTCATGATCTAAAATAACACAATTGAACACATATAAGTACCATTTTCTTAGGATTTCTACAAAATCTATAACATATAAAGCCAATTTGATTAATGAAACGTGGATATATTATGACTTTATCAAAGAGCAAATACAAGAACAAAGCACTAGAACAGTTCTCTCTCTCTCTCTCTCTCTCTGTGTGTATGTATGTAGATGTTTATAAGATAATAATTGAGAGAATAAGAAAATTAATGATTTGTTCGTTTGCAAATAAAAAGCTCTTTTTCACCTTCACACTTCTCTCCTCTTTTTTAATCTCTTAAGGATAGAGTATTTATAGCCTTAAAAAAATCGAATGTCCATTGGAGATAACTTTTTTAAGTCACCAAGCATTTAATGTGCTTCAACGGCTCTTTTTGCTACATCGGCTCTTTTTTTTTTTTAAATTGTCATGCCCTAAAGCTTGTTGTGCCCTCATTTTAGTCCTTGATCAGGTCTTTGCTCATGGGGACTACATTGATCCTTGAATTTAAACTTATCGCACCTCAGACTTGTTGTGCCCTACATTCTTGGCACCTTGGTTTTGACCCTTAACTAAAGCTGTATATGTTTGAGCTTGTCGAGTGTTGGTTTTGAGCTTATTGCAACCTAACTAATTAATATGTCGAGTCCTCTACATGACCCTAAACCAAGACTGTGCATTTTTAATTTGTCGAACTTTAGACTTTGAGCTTGCCGTGCCTTGAGGAGTGAACTCGTTGAGCCCTCAACATGACCCTTGACTAATGAATTTGCATTTTTGAGCTTGTTGAGCTTTGGTCTTGAGTTTGTCGCACCTTAATGAATGAAGTAGTCTAGTTTTCAACTTAACCCCCGACCAAGATTGTTCATCACTAATTTGTTCCTATTAAAACTTGTACAATCTCCACAAAAACATGCAACATACACATATATATTCTACCATATTATTCATCATGTTGTTTGACTGATTAAGTACAGTTTAGCATAATTGAATAGTTAATTATGCAACATATTATCTCATCAAAATATACGAGTTTAACAATCTCCCCCTTTTTGATAAAGACAAATATACATAATTAACCGTTTTCAATTCAGTACACTTCCCCTCAATTAAGCATCTGGGTTTCAAGGGAATTTCCTCAAATTTGATTTAAAGACTTGATGCTTAATTCTAGAGAAACGCAAGCTACATTTAATATGTCATTTTCCTCCTTTTTGTATAGATAAACAACATTAAGCTCTAGTCAGCAATTAACTTATGCATTCAACACATCTCTTTCCTCCATTCAACACTTTAACATGTTCTCTCCCTTTGAATTATTAAAAACATGCTAAATGCCTGCATGTTGATTGTGTATTGTACACTTCTTCCCCTTTGTACCCATAAAAAAAGAATAAGATGACAAAGTTGTAATATTGCAAATTGGAGAGATGCACAAACAATCATATAAGATTCAACAATGGTATATCCAAAAAAAATCTCAATATATAAAAAAAGGTCCAAAGAGCATCATATAGTATGTTTAAACATTCAAAATCAAGTATTTGCAAAATTTCAGTTTGAGTAAGCACAAATTGGTTGGTTCGTTGGATAAACACAATTTAAAATCACAACTCGAAGTTGAAGTTTTCAAAATTTATAAAGCTATTTGGTTCTATTTAACTTCGGTTTAGTAACTTCCAATATTGGCAAGCGCACCTATTAAAGTAGTATAGAAAGAATTAGATTAGATCCTAAGGGATCGGTGGCAAATAACATACTCACACTCCATCCATTATCTAGCCAAGGAAAAGCTTAGAAGACCATGATAGAAACAAAAGCTAAACTACGTTAATGAAATATTCACAAGCATTTACTAGGAAAAATTAGATAATGGGTTTGTAACTTTGCAAAACAGCAGCCCAGGGTTTACTACACTAACTCCTTATTATGTGATTTCATAAAAACAATACTCCTAAAGATTGGTTTTCTGGGGTACTTGCACCGCTGGATTTCACTGAGGTAAACTAAAGCTTCTCTTGAAGTTAGTAGTTCTAGATCTAAATGCTAAATCCACATAAAGAATAAGAATCCTTTGTTTGAAAACCCAACTCAATGATTTTAAAATATAAGTGATTGAAAGTTTTCACCTGTCTTCTCTTGAGGTAAAAAGGTTTAACTCCATTAGTAGCCACAAATCTATTCAAAAGAATGTCCTCTCAGCCTATTCAATTGAAATCAAGCATAATCTAATAGATGCACCACACCGTTATACCTACGAAAACAAATCAAGCTACTAATTACAAACACCCAGTCAATTTACTTGAAATCACATGAATCAGGATTTAGATTCACAAACTATAAGCTGTAGGAGATTATTTCTCCATGGGTTTAAAAATTTAAGAATAAATATGAAGAAATAAATTGTTTGTCGAGTTTTATGATTTATAAACCTAATATTCTACTCTTACTCGATATGAAAGGTAAGTGCACCTATTGTTTTAGTTGCATAGAGTAGAGTATAGCGTCGTCTCTATAGGGAACATTTTCAAGCACTAGTACTACTCTAATCTTCCTATTATCTAGCACATCGATTAAGAGAATAGAATAGATGAAAGTTAATTAATCTAAAATTAAGAATCACACTCAATTATATGAATAACATAACACACAAAGATAAAACACAACAAGCATAATCAGATTCATTCATTTCCTTACCATGAATTCACACATATGTTTCTCTAATGATTATTATCTGCAAGAATCCATTAAGCAAGTAAATGTTCTTCTCAGAAGTATTCACATCTAACAAAAATTGTGTCCACCAAAATCTCTTTCTGATTAACAGCCACTTGAATGTTGCACTAAGATTAAATTATTTTTGAATTCTCCAAACAAATGAATAAAGTCTCACTGTGATATCTCTATCACTATGAGCGACTCACTTAGTAAACAAGATCTATTCGATGGAATCATCTCTCGATGTCTTCCATTGAAATCTAGTCAAGAAGGTATTGCGCTTTCACTACTTGAGATTACTAATTCTATTTACTAGAACTAGATAATTATTAGATGAATTGGACTTTAATGATCAAATTCACGTTAAACCCATGAATAAATCCTATTCTCTACTCATACATAATGACAGAACAATAAATAAATAACAGGAAGAATAAACACAATAGAAGAGAAGAGAGAGTAGAGAAAAGACAAAACCTCTTTTACTGAATTTGCACGAAGATTTGGAGCTTGTATACAACACATGGATGACATGAATCCTTTGAATTTCTCAAGTTCTTCAGGAAAACTTACAATTTTCAAACGAATATAAGATCACCAACACATACTATGAACAGATACAATCACTACGAAGTAACCCTCTCCCTCCTTGTAGGAGGGAGAGGTTCTATAAGATGTCAGGGTCCTATAATTACGATGAAAGAGATGAGAGCAATGTTTATCTTCTTCATGTTGGAATGGGTGTGTGTATTTTATAATCACCCAATTTCTTGAAAAAGCATCTGATGAAAATATCCGACCTTAAGTAGAAGACATACTGTTTAGTGAAAAGAAGCATAAAAGCCATATTCGTGCCTCTTAAGTTATCGCGTCTCTTCAAGCTTCAGATCATGGGCAACCAAAAGAGGGTGATTCTTGCCGTGGCCAAATTTCTTCTTGTATCCACTTCAATTGTGAGCTACCAAAAGGGAGTGATTGCTTGAAATTCTCCTAACACGGGCTTAATCATAGGCAACCAAAGGGGTGTGATTCTTGTTGTCTTCAATAATTTTCATATCACGGGCGACCAAAGGGGTGTGATTCTTACTGTATTCAATAATTTTCATATCATGGGTGACCAAAGAGGTGTGATTAGTTGTGTGATCGAATTTCTTCCTCCTCATCCTAGATCACGGGTGACCAAAGCCCCGTGATGCTTGCCGTGGGCATTGTTTTCTCCTATATCGCCCGTGATTTGTCTTCCAACATTGTTACTTTGGATATAATTGAGTCCTTTTTGCTCCAAATTGCTCCAAAATGTGTTGTTATAATTCAAAGTCACTTGAGTTGAAAATATTGTTGATTTAAGTATCAATTCTTAATGAAAACATAACTCAAAGCCTAAATTTTACTTAAATAGTCATTAAAAATCATAGATAACTCATGTTTATCATAAATCAATTCTAAGAATAATTTAATTAATTACTCAATTGTTTACAATAATTACAAACATCAGGGTTAATATAATTTTACCCAGAAAACTACGAGTCTTCTAAAGTAAGAAGAAAAATGATTTCTTTCGCCCTAGAATTCTCTTTTTAAAACTACGCCAGAGAAAATTTACACTATCGTACACTGCTTACAATGCATGTTTACTCGTTTATTTATAGAATAGAGGCACAAAAAACATGAAGTATTTATTCCATAACGTGGCAGATTCTTTCATAGCAGAATTCTTCTCATCTGCCCACGTGTGCATCTTTTCATGTGCTCTAGTTGTCGCAAGGCAAATTGTAACATTGGTCGAGTGCTTGCAATGAATGGAAAACATGCTCGACATTGAAATGCTAAAGAACACTTACGTTTTTTTCCATCCATCTATCAAGGATAAAATTGAAGTCTTCGAGGCTCGAACTGAGACTCGAAGTAAATCTATCAAGGAATTGGTCTTTAGATAGCAACTGTTGAGGGTCGAATACAAGACTTGACTTTGAGGCTCGATAGAAGCTATTCTATAAATTGAGGCTTGATCTCCTTAGAACACTTGTCGAGGGTCAAAGGACTCGAGGTTGAGGCACGATAAACCATTTTTCTTCGTTTTACTTCAACTTTTTAGCTTCGATGGTGATTTCACAAGGTTCAACTTTTTCCAACTTTGACTTTGTTTGCTGTTTTGCTCCAACTCTGATAAAAACACTTCATTTGTTTTTATTTGAATTCAAGGAGGTATAAAACAATAATTAATATTAAAAACATAGGTATTCATAGGAATTTATTCAAAAAAGGCACCAAAATGAGCTCAAATCCTATGAAAAAGATGGAGTAAAAGAGACTTATCAAATTCCCCCACACTTAAGCCTTTGCTTGTCCTCAGGCAAAACATCATTCCAAATCAACAAGGCTTAATTAGAAAACAAATAATAAATGAAAAATTGACTAGATCAAATACAATTTGAATCATCTCAGCACCTCGAAAATTCAATCATCTCTATTGATTATGCTAAAATTACTTTTGCTGAAATCAAAGGACTTATCTTTGTAAATCAGCCTTTACTCTCATCATTTAATAAGTAATTCTAAAGCAAAACTTATTTAGAAGATCATTCAGAGTAAGAAAGAAACTCAATCAACTTTAATCCTCTTATATATAAATATATGTAGTCCCTTAATCATCTCTCTAAGCAAAGTAATCAAGAATGAATGCATACACATCATTTCATCCCCTGAATTATTTTCCTCATTTTGTGCTTTTAATTTTAATTATTCCAAGCTGCAGAGAGGAAGGTTTTTGCCTTCTTCTTCACATTTCCTCTAGATGGGTTTTTACCCACTTCTTTTTGCTTCTACTTATATATATATATATATATATATATTAAAATCAAAAGAGGGATAAGAAATTGCTCTTCTGAGGACCAATCCATACCCATTCCTATTCTAATTTTTTTTTGGCACAAGGAAAAATTATCAAGTTATAATGATCATTTGGATATTCACTAGAGATTAAACAACTCTCAAAATGACTAAATTGAAAAACATATAGATCATTTAAGCTTTTATGAGAAAATTGAGTAGCCTTACTAAGGACCTTAAGCCAATTCCAGATCTAAATTTCTAAACTAAACAACAAGTAAAACTACTCCACAGAGATATAGTGAAATGATTTAAACAAATTAAACATAATTTAGTTTCATGATAATTTTATCGATTATTCAGCTGATTGATTTTGTAAAAAAAAAAAAAATGATTTTGTCAAAATTTTAACCATTTCATTGAGTCCTTATGATTTTTCATAGGAAAATTGATCTTTATTCACAATTACTCTATTTCAAATCATTCAACATTCAACCCAACGTCTTGCTAATCTTTCCTCTATACTTAAACTAATCATTATCCTCAATGCTTAACAACATAACAAACAAAGAATTCAAATCAAATCAATTTAGAGTAAGATTCAAAAGTTATAAGTTAAAAAAAAAACTTCTCTTTTTATGAGGCTTGAGGGTTAAATTGTTGTTATGGTCTTCATTGCCCTGGAATTCTATTCTAACAAATTTCAACAAAGATCAGCAGTTGTCAAGGCTCAATCAGAGCCTCGATAGAGTTATGGACAAAAATTTCCATTGAAAAGAATATGCATTATTAAATAGAAGAATATAAGAAATGGATTGCCTCCTATTCAACACTTTTTTAATGTTTTAAGTTCGACAACCTTTTCTTCTACTGCTTCATGAGGTTGCATCAAGCTCAACTCCTCTATCATTCTAGGATCATGAGATGGTCCTTTGTACAATTTGAGTTGCTGGCCATTGACCTTGAATAATTTACAATTTGAACCTTCAATCTCTACTGCTCTATAAGGAAAAATTGTGTACCTTAAAGGGTCCTGAGCATCTTGATTTAAGCTTCTCTAGGAAAAGCCTCAATTTGGAATTGAACAAAAGCACTTTGTCTCATGCTTGAAATTCATATGGAAGCTTGATCTTGGAATCATGCCATCTCTTAACCTTTTCCTTATATAACCTGTAGTTCTCATAAGCTTCCAAACGCAGCTCATCCAATTGATTCAACTGAGAAAACCTTCTCTTTTCGGCAAATGACAAGTCATAGTTTAACAGCTTGATAGCCCAATATGCTCTGTGTTCTAACTCTATAAGCTAATGACATGCTTTTCCATGCACTATTCTGTATGGAATTATACCCAATGGTGTTTTGAAAGCTGTTCTGTACGCCCACAGTGCATCATCTAACTTTTTAGCCTAATCTTTTCCATTAAATGCTATTGTTTCTTCCAAATTCGCTTGAGTTCTCTATTAAAGACCTCAGCTTGTCTACTTATTTGTAGGTGATAAAGGGTAGATACACTATGGTGTACTTCATATCTTTTTAAAACTTTTTCAATTTGATTGTTACAAAAATGGGTACCCCTATCACTAATTAAAGGATGTGGATAGCTAAATCTTGAAAATAATTTTTTAGAAAACTTGTGACAATTCTAGCATCATTGATAGAGCAAGATTGAGCTTCTAACCATTTTGAAACATAACCAATAACTACCAGAATATATTTGTTACCAAAGGATGTGGGAAATGGTCCCATGAAGTCAATTCCCAAGACATAAAAAATTTCGCACTCTAAAATAATTTTTGGGTCATTTCATCCCTCTTTGAAACATTCCCTATCCTTTGGCAACTATCATAATTGGAAACAAAAAAATTTGCATCTTTAAAAGTTGAAGGCTAGTAAAACCCAGCTTTCAAAACCTTGTGGGCTATTCTGTTTGCACCATAATGACCTCAAGTTGGCCTACTATGGCAATGATTTAAAATTTTTCAGCCTTCTTCGTGTGAAACGCATCGTCTAATTGCTTGGTATAAACAAATTCAAAAGAGATATGGATCTTCCCAAAAATAATATTTCTAAGTCAAAAAAGAACTTTTTCTTTTTATTATAATCAAGCTTAGTGGAAATCTCCTTATCGACCAAGTAATTGGCTATGTCCACAAACCAAGGCTCTAATTCATTTATGGTGTAAACAGAACATAACTTTTCATCTGGAGAAGTATCATCAATTTCATCTTTCAAATCATTCACATTTGGACTATCAAGTCATGACAAGTGATCTGCAGCTAGGATTTCACAACCTTTTTTTATCCTTAATCTCTAAATCAAACTCTTGCAACAATAAACTCCAACGAATTAACCTTGGTTTGACATTAGTCTTTGCAAGCAAGTATTTGATAGCAGAATGATCAGTGAAAACTGTAACTTTGGAAAGAATTAAATATGACCCGAACTTTTTAAACGTGAAGATGACAGTGTGCAACTCCTTTTAGTTGTTGTGTAGTTCGCTTGAGTAGCTGTCAATGACCTGCTGACGTAATGAATAGGCTAGAAATGGCAATTCCTCCTCTATCCCAGAACAGCTCCTACTACCGAATCACTGGCATCGCATATGAGTTCGAAAGGCAGATTCCAATCGGGTGCCACTATGATTAGCGCTTGTGTAAGTTTTCCTTTAATAATTTGAAGGCAGAATGGTATTCTTTATCAAAATTGAACTAAGCATCTTTCTCCAGGAGCTTGGTCAATGGTCAAGCTATCTTTGAAAAATCTTCCAGCATGACCTAGGAAGCTTTTGATGCCTTTGACTATAGTGGGTAGTGGCAGTTTTGCAATAGTGTCAATTTTTGTTGTATCCACCTCAATACCCTTTTTGGAAATTCGATGCCCCAGGACAATTCCTCTTGTACCATGAAATGGCACTTCTCCCAACTCAATACCGGATTTGTGTCTTGACATTTTGAAAGATCTTGTCCAGATTCTAAAGACAGTCATCAAATGTATGTCCTAAAACAGCGAAGTCGTCCATAAAAACTTCCATGATGTCTTCAACATACTCTTCAAAAATGGCTAACATATACCTTTGGAATGTTAGCCCAAAAGGCATCCTTCTGTATGCAAAAGTTCCATAAAGGCATGTGAAGGTTGTTTTCTCTTGATCTTCAAGGGCTATGGGTATCTAGAGGTAGGCAGACATCCCATCAAGGAATCAGTAGTAGTCATGACTAGCTTATCACTCAAGCATCTAGTCAATAAAAGGCAAGGGGAAGTGGTCCGTCCTGGTGGCATCATTAAGCTTTCTGTAGTCTATACAGACTCGCCAACCAGTGACTGTTCGTGTAGGTATCAATTCATTTCTATCATTAAGAATAACTATCATCCCCCCTTTTTTTGGTACTATTTGAGTGGGATTCACCCAAACATTGTTAGAAATAGGATAAATAATCCAAGCATCTAAAAGCTTTAGCACCTCCTTCTTCACAACTTCTTTAATATTTAGGTTCAATCGTCTTTGTGGTTAAGCCACTGGCTTGAAATTATCCTCCATTAAAATTTTATGCGTGCAAAAGAGGGACTTATACCGTTGATATCTACAATCTTCCATGATATTGCTTTCTTATGCTTTTTCAAAATCTTTATCAACTTTTGCTTTTGTTCCCCATCAAGCTTGGAATATATGATGATAGGCGATTTGCAGTTCTCCTCCAAAAAGGCATATTCCATATGATTTGGCAATTCTTTCAGATCTAATTCTAGTGTTTCGTCAATGGAGGGCCTCAATTGCTTGGCGTCATCTTTACCTTTCTTTGCCTCTCCTCCATTCTTTATAATTTCTTTGTCAGCTTCAAGGTGTACAAGCTCCTTCTCAAGCTCTTCTTCATCTTCATCCTTTCCTAAGTATGCTTTATTAGCCAGATTTTGAATTACTTTAAAGATCCTATTATCTATACGTTCTAAGGCCAAATAGTCATCATCATTCATCATCCCTTCCCTTGAATTTCCTGATAATTGGATTATCATTTCATCATTCCCCACTCTTAGTGTTAATTTCCTACTCTTTACATCTATAATTGCTCCTGTTGTTACTAAGAATGGTCTCTCCAGAATGAGTGCGACATCATCACTCTTGTCTATGTCCAAGATGACAAAGTCAATAAGAAAATGAAGTTCTGCACTTTAACAAGGACGTCCTCAATTATTCCTAAGGGATATCGAGTAGATCTATCAGCTAGTTAAACTCATTCTCATCGGTTTTGGTTCTCTTGATCCTAATTTCTTGAACATACTGTAGGGCATGAGATTGATGCTTGCCCCCAAGTCTGCTAAAGCCTTCTTAACAAGCAAATTTCCTATCAGACGGGGTATGAGGAAGCTCCCTAGATCCTTTCTCTTTTTCAGAAGTTGATTTAAGAGTAATGTAGAACATTCTCTCCCAAGAGTCACCAAAGATACTTCTTCCAGTCTTTTCTTATTAGAGAGCAGCTCTTTCAGAAATTTCACATCCTTTGGCATTTGTGAAAGTGCATCCACCACGGGTAATTTTATATGCAGCTGCTTGAACAACTCGAGGAACTTCTTGAATTGCACTTCATCTTTTTTTTCTCCTAGCTCTAGCAAGATAAGGCAATGGGGGTTTGTAAGGTTCAACAAGGATGTATTCTTTTTTTGCTCTAATTCTTTTTCTTCCCTCTTTTCTATGTTTTCCTTCCTTTTCTTTTCCTCCTCACGAATTATATTTTCCACATCATTTTCTTTTTCAATCCCCTCTTGTTTTTCCTCTTGTCTCTCTTTTTCATCATTTTCTTTTCTTTGAATTTTTCTTTTTCGACTCTCTATTCTTTTTCTTTTTGTTCCTGCTTATCCTTTCTTTCTTTTCTTGTTTCTTTAAACTCTTTACCACTTCTAAGGGTAACAACATGTACTCCCTCCAGAATCTTCTCTCTAAGCATAAAAACAACATTATTCACTTCCTTTTCAAGTTTCCTAAGAGATTGAGAGTGACTTTCGAGTATTAATTCAATCTGTTGGTATAGATTCTCAACATCCTTGATAAAGGACAGGAAAGTCTCTTGCAAGCCAGAATCTTGATAGACATGAGAGCTAAGACCTCCTAATTGCATGTTCTAGTGTTGATGATAAGGGCTCTATTTCTATTGTTCATTCCAGCATGCCTCAAGGTGAATTCCCGAATAATTACAAGGAAACATCTCCTAAGGGTCATTGTAATTAGACTACTTATATGGATAAAATCCTCCTAGGCGTTTCTCACAGATTCTTCAATTTGTTGAATAAAAAATTGGGTATTTTCCTCTATCCTATCTAAAGAACAAACAAACAAACATGGAAAACGCAGAAAAATAGACAAACTACACTAGTGAAAAGATGTATGCTAAAAACGACTAAAATAATAAATGGAAATGCTTTCTGATATTGCCCTGTGGCTTCAGAATAAATGAATCCAACACCGATCCTTAGCAATGGCACCAGAAAACTTGGTTGATTCGCTGGATAAACATAATTTAAAATCACAACTCAAAGTTGAAGTTTTCAAAATTTACAAAGCTAATTGGTTCTATTCAAGTTCGGTTTAGTAACTTCTAATATTAACAAGCGCACCTGCCGAAGTAGAATAGAAAGAATTAGGTCAAACCCTAAGGGATCGGTGGCAAATACCATACTCACATTGCATCCATTATCTAGCCAAGGAAAAGCTTAGAAGAACATGATAGAAACAAAAGTTAAACTATGTTAATAGAATATTCACAAGCGTTTACTTGGCAAAATTAGAGAATGGGTTTATAACTTTGCAAAACAGTAGCCTAGGGTTTACTACACCATCTCCTTATCATGATTTCATAAAAATAAGATTGGTTTTCTAGTATACTTGCATCGCCAGATTTCACTGAGGCAAACTAAAGCTTCTCTTGAAGCCAGTAGTTCTAGATCTAAATGCTAGATCTGCAAAAGAACAAAAACCTGTTCAAAAAAACAACTCAATGAATTTTAAAAAATAAGTGACAGAAAGTTTTTACTTGTCTTCTCTCGAGGTAAAAAGATTTAACTCCATCGGTAGCCACAGATCTATTCAAAAGAATGACCTCTAAACCTATTCAATTGAAATCAAGCATGAATCTAACAGATGCACCACACAGTTAAACCCGTGAAAACAAATCAAGCTACTAATTACAAATACCCAGTCAATTTACTTAAAAGCACATTTGAAATCACATGAATTAGAATTTGGATTCGTAAACCCTATCACAGTTAAAATGAAGTTACCCACAAAACTACGAGTCTTCTAAAGCAAGAAGAAAATTGATTTCTTTTACCCCAAAATGCTTTTTCTAAAACTATGTTAGAGAAAATTTACACTATTGTACACTGCTTACAACGCATGTTTACCTGTTTATTTATAGACTAGAGGCACAAAAAACATGAATTATTTATTTCATAATGTGGTAGATTCTTTCATAACAAAATTTATCTCATCTCCGCAAGTGCGTGTCTTTTCATGTGCTCTGGCTGTCCTAGGGCAAATTATAGCATTGGTCGAGTGCTTGCAATGAATGGAAAATAAGCTCGACATTGAAACGCTAAGGAACATTCGCGTTTTTGTATATCCATCTATCAAGGGTAAAATTGAAGTTGTCGAGGCTCGAAGTAAATCTGTCAAGAAATTGGTCTTTAGATAGCAATTGTCGAGGGTCGAATATAAGGCTCAACTTTAAGGCTTGATAGAAGCTGTTCTGTAAATTGAGCTCGATTTGCTCAGAACACTTGTCGAGGGTTCAAGTTTGAGGTGCGACAGACCATTTTTCTTCCTTCTACTTCAACTTTTTAGCCTCAATGGTGATTTCATAGGGCTCGACTTTATCCAACTTTGACTTTGTTTGTTGTTTTGATACAAATTTGATAAAAACATTTCATTTCTTCCTCTTTGGATTCAAGGAGCTATAAAACAACAATTAACATTAAAAGCAAGTATTTATAGGAATTTATTCGAAGAATCCATAAAAATGAGCTCAAATTCCTATGAAAAAAGATAGAATAAAAGAGACTTATCACACATATAACAAATTTTTACAAAAAAAACATATTACAAACATCATAGAAGTATATATGAACATCAAATGGCTTCTTAAATCCTTGGATCAAGTTCTAAATCTTCATAGCTCTATGATATTTAGCACTCATCTTATTTGATCATGCTCAATCCTCTCGTAAGGTGCAAAAACGATCTTAACTCAAGGGTTTGGTAAAGATATTAGGAATCTAATTGTTTATATCAACAAATTCGAAGTTGTATCTCTTTTTAGAACATGATCTCTAATGAAATGATGTCTAATTTCGATATGCTTGGTTATTGAGTGTTGAATCGGATATTTTTTTTTTTAAATTTATATCACTTGTATTATCGCAACGAATTGGAATATTTTCATATTTTAAACCATAATAAAGCAAAGTTTGTTTTATCCATATAACTTATGCACAATAGCAACCGATAGCTATATATTCAACTTCGACAGTTGAAAGTGCAACCAAATTTTGCTTCTTTGAGTACCAAGATATTAGGGAATTTCCAAGAAAGTGGCTTGTGCCACTTGTGCTTTTTTTTTTTTTTTAATCTACTTTGCATCTATCAAAATTAGCATCAGAGTATCCAACTAGATTAAAAGAGATAAATTTTGGATACTACAATCCAATTTCAATCATGCTTGTAAGATACTTAAATATGTGTTTACTGCATTGAAGTGTAATTCTTTTGGGAAAGATTGAAATCATGCACATGTATACACCGAGAACATGATATTAGATCTAGAAGTTGTTAGATATAATAAACTACCTATTATGCCTTTATCAAGCTTTTCACAAATATTTTTCTCATAATCATCTTTGTCAAGTTTTATATTTGTACTCATAGGTGTAGGTCTAGACTTGCAATTATCCATTTTAAATCTTTTCAACAAATGTTTGGTATATTTTGATTGATTTACGAAGGTTTTATTTTTATATTGCTTTATTTGAAGACCTAAAAAATAATTAAGTTCTCTCATCATGCTCATTTCAAATTCTTTCTTCATAGACTCAACAAATTCATTTATAAGACTCATATTAGTAGCTCCTAACACAATGTCATTTATACGAATCTGCATAATTAATGTGTTTGACTTGTGATTTTTGATAAAAACAATTGTATCAATTTTTCCTCTTGAAAATCCATTATATAAAAAGAAGCTACCGAGTCTTTCATACCAAGCTCTAGGAGTTTACTTGACACCATAAAAAAATTTATTTAATTTGAAAACACGATTGAGAAATTCATTATTCTCAAAACCCAACGGTTGCTCTATATAGACTATTTCTTTTATAAAACCATTTAAAAAAGCACTTTTAACATCCATTTGAAAAAAAAAAAAAAAAAAGGAAAATTCTTGAATTCAGTAAATGCCAAAAGCATTCTAATAGCTTCTAGGCTAGCAACTAAGGCGAAGGTCTCATCAAAATCTATACATTCTTCTTGATTATATCATTTAGCAACTAATCCAGTTTTATTTATTGTTATTATATCATATTCATCAAGCTTGTTTCTATAAACCCATTTAGTTTTAATGACTAGTCTATTATCAAGTCTAGGAACCAATTTCCAAACTTCATTTTTTGTGAACTGATTTAATTCTTTTTGAATAGCTTGTATCCAAAATTCAGCTTTTAAGGTTTCTTCAATATTTTTAATCTCGGTTTGAGATAGAAAAACAATATTACTCATATTCCTTAAAGATGATCTTATTTATACTCTATTAGAATATTCACCTATTATTAGATCTTTTGGATGTGATCTTTCATATTTCCATTTTTTTAGGAAGATCATTATTAACAAATTCATGCACAACATCTTTATCATGTTCATTTTCTTCTCCATTATTATTTTCAAGAGAAAACTTATTCAAATCAGCACAAACATCATCAACATCATCATTTGAATATAAATAAGATAAAGAATCATCAAAAGCAACATGTATATATTCTTCTACAACAAATGTTCTTTTATTAAACACTCTATAGGCTTTACTAGTTAAAGAATAACCTAAAAAGATTCCTTCATCACTTTCAGCATCAAACTTAGCTAATTATTCTTTTCCATTATTTAAGATGCAACATTTAGTGCCAAATAGATGAAAATACAAAATGTTAGGTCTTTTTCCTTTCCAAAGCTCATAGGAGGTTTTCTTGAGAATTGGTCTTATGAAAACTCTATTTGATATGTAGTAGGCAGTATTTACATCTTTAGCTTAAAAATGTTTTGGTAAATTGTTTTCACACAACATCATTCTAGCCATTTCAATTAAGGTTCTATTTTTCTTTTTAGCTACACCATTTTGTTGTGGAGTTTTAGGTGGTGAAAAAGTATGTTCAATGCCATATTTACTGCAAAAATCATCCACTTTGTAGTTTTCAAATTCTCCCCCATGATTACTTCAAATAGATATAATGTTAAGACCTTTTTCATTGTGGACTTTCTTGCAATATCTTAAAAAGATATGATTTGTTTCGTCTTTAGATGCAAGGAAGAAAGTCCATGTATACCTAGTGAAGTCATCAACAATAACCAAGATGTATTTCTTGTCTCTCAAACTTAAAGTTTGAGTAGGATCAAATAAATCCATATACAACAGTTCTAATGGCCTAGAAGTGAAAATAGCATCTTTAGACTTAAAAGAAGTTTTAGTTTGCTTTCTTTGTTGACATGCTTAACAAATCTTATCTTTTTGAAAATTTACCTTTGGTAAACCTTTTACAAATTTTTTTTTAACAGGTTTTGAAATTACATCCATGCTAACATATCCCTACAAAATAGAGTATTATTTCTTTAATACCCATTTGAGTTTGGGTCTTTTTTGGTTAGGTGGAATAAAGACCTCTCTTTTAGGAACCCAAACTAGCTTGCTTTTATGATTCAAATGCATAATTCTTATTATTGCACAACTGTGTGCAATATGACTAGATTTGCCATAGTAATTACATGTCCTATGGGTGGCTTTTACAAATTGATTTTTGTGGAACTTGCAGTTACCTTCTTTACTATAGCCAATTCCATATTTATTTGAATCATACCTTTAATTTCCAAGAAGTGTATTCAAATTCTTTTTCCCATTCGTGAACTTAGCTATAGTTGTGTTAATATATTATATAAGGATACAGCTGTATTTATAATTTACACGTGTTTGGCTAGGATTGGCTTACACACTTTTAGTTTGTTTCTTCTTTCTCTAAATAGAAAGAGAGTGTACAAATTAGTTAAGATATTCTTTTCAATAAAACTACTTTCTACATACTCTTGCTTGCTGTACTTTCTGGTACGAATCAACAACTGGAGGAATTAATCCATGAATGTTGATATGGTATCAGATTCAGTAAGATCATATTTTCATTGTGTTGATTCCTGTTGATTGCATGCTGTTTTGTTTCTTGCAAAAATGAGTACTTTGGTTGATAGAAACAGTGGTGTTACGAATGAAGCTGTGTTTAATGATCCTTTATATCTGTTGGGATCTGATAATACAAATATGGCAATTGGAAACATTTTGTTTGATGGATTAAATTACTTACCTTGGGCACGTTCGATTAAGATAGGATTGGGTGCTAAAATGAAATTAGGTTTTGTTGACGGTAGCTTTCTTAAACCTGATTTACAATCTGCTAGATTGATTCGATGGGAAAGAGCAAATTATATGGTTTGGATGTTGATTCTTAATTCAATGGTGAAGGATATTGCACAGAATTATGTTTTTATTTCGTCTGGCTTTGATTTGTGGAATGAAATCAAAGAGCAATATGGACATAGTAATGGTCCTTTAATTTTTCAAATACAATGTGAAATTTGTAATCTGAAGTAGTTGAATCAATTGATTGCTACTTACTATAATACGATGAAAAAATATTGGGATGAATTACAAGCATTGCATGCATATCCTTCATGTACATGTGGTAGAGTTGATGCTTGCAATTGTCCGTTGAAAGAGAGAGTTGAAGAGTTTGAATTAGAAACTAGATTGATACAATTCCTCATGGGTTTAAATGAGAACTTTGAAATGGTAAGAAATCAAATACTCTCTATGGATCCTTTACCAACTGTGAATAAGGCATACTATTTGGTTCAACAAATAAAAAGACAAAGATTTATCACTTCAAGTGTTACGCCTGATATAAAGCTTCAGCATGTCAATTGAATAGGTCTTCTAATTGGTCTAGGATGTCAAACTCAAAGAATTTTGTTGACAAAAAGAAAGGAAGACGCTTGTTTTGTAAACACTGCAGTACTGAAGGACATAGTATTGAAACTTGTTTCAAATTGGTCAGGTATCCTGAATGGTGCAAAGGAAGAAAAACTGGAAACGTTGGGCATAAAATTAGTAAATCAGCTATGAATGTTGTTGATATCAAGCTTGATGCATACAGTTTTGCAAGTCATTTGTCCTTTCCTTTGGACACATACTGTGCAGAGGGTTCTTTTTCTTCTGTTGTAAGATATTCACGTTCAGCACATACTTCTAGTGTTGATCCTCGACTGATACACAACTTATGTCATGAAGTTTTAAAAATGATAAATGAAAAACAAGCAGGAGATTCGGTAGCTATGAGCACGATTGGGTTTACCGGTAATATCACTCCATCTTATTGTTTTAGTGGAATGAGTAACTTGATTGATACATGGATAATTGATTCGGGAGCCACGGTTCATATCACACCTCTTTATTCACTTCTCTCTAATATACATTCTGTTCTTTACCCACTAAACATAAGACTACCAGATGGAAACACTAAATCGGTTTAACTGTGTGGCTCAGTTCATATCACTCCCAAACTGACCTTATCCAATGTTCTATTTATACTAGATTTTTCCTTTAACTTGCTGTCTGTTCATCGTCTTGTTAAAGATAGTAAACTAATTGTTCATTTTGATCTTACATCATGTATTTTTCAGGACCAAGCTAGTAAGATTGACATCATTCATGCAAAGGAATCAAGTGGATTGTACTTGCTCAAGACTGATGCAAATACTAGTATAGATTCTGTTTCGTCTACTATTCTAAACACATTTATTGCTTTTAATAAGTCCAAACTCGACATAATTTTGTTTCATAAAAGACTTGGACATGCTTCCTTGTCTAAGATGCAACACTTGTTTCCACATTCTAATTCCAATATATCATAATTAGATTGTAATGTTCGCGTTGAGTCTAAAATTCACATATTGCCTTTTCCTCATTCTGTTTTTTATTCTGATAATGCTTTTGACTTGATTCATGTTGACATATGGGAACCATATTATACTATTTCTATTGGAGGGGAGAGATTTTTTCTTACTATTGTAGATTATTATAGTTCATCTACTTGGGTGCATCTCATGAGTACTAAATCTCAAGTTGTTCTTTTTCTTCATAAGTTCTTCAAATTAATCAAGAATCAATTTGGAATCGTTCCTAAGGTCACGCACTCTGATAATGGAGCTGAGTTTTTGTCTTCTTCATGTCAATCTTTGTTAGATGCTTTTGGAAACATACATCAAATATCTTGTCCATACACTCCTCAACAAAATGGTCATGTTGAGCATAAGCATCATCATATTGTTGAAATGGCTAGAGCTTTAAGAATACAAGTTCATTTACCTAAATCTTTTTTGGGGGAATGTATTCTCACAGCGGTGTATTTCATTAACATAATGCCTATGGCCAAATTAGGTTGGAAGTCTCCATATGAGCTCCTTTTTCATCGTGTCCTATCTTATGATCATCTCTGTGTAATGGGGTGTCTTTGTTTTGCCGCCAATTTTTCTCCTCATCTTGATAAATCTGACTCCAAAGTTCTTCGCTGTGTCTTTCTTGGATATATGTTTAGACAGAAGGGTTATCGACTTTATGATTTGTCCAATAAAAGGCTCATTGTCAGTAGTGATGTTCTTTTCCATGAAAATACTTTTCCTTTTGCTTTAGATGCCATTTATCATGATTCTGATATACAACTTTCCCATACACTTTCTTCATTACAAAACAATGGAGGTAATTGAATGCATGCAGGAGCATCATAAAAACAGGGATTAGCACATAAACAATAATATACTGTCTCACCACAATACCAGCACACAATATTTGTTTTAATTCCAGGTTCATTTTGAGGATTATAAAGGACATTACAATATTGATCCCACCAACTAGAGTCCATTATAATGCCTTGTCAGGTTAAGCACAAAGAGGAAAATTTACCACAGATTCAAACCAAGTCTAAAATTTGCCACAAAGAGGAAGAGAAAAATAAAAAATGACTAAATTAGCAGCTAATAAGGCTTTCCTAATATTGCTAGATCCCGGCAACGGCGCCAAAAATTTTGATGTGTGTATGATCACCAAGTATAAAATTTATAATCTAATTAATTCAAATCCACACAAGGCAGCGCACCTATCTTGTAGTATATAAATTAACTCGGATGTCGTCCTAAGGATCTATGGGCAATTACTAGTAATACCCTTTCACTACTATCTAGTCTAAATTATCAAAAGATTGTATTAACCCTAATGACTAATTATACTAATAATTGACAAACCCTAATTATAGAATATGAGAGCTTTCCTTAATTTAATTCATTCACAACAATGCCCCTAGTTTTGATTCACCCTAACCTTAATAATTATGATAAAATTAACTGATGAAAATCAAATCTTGAACTGCGGGGTTTCTAAATTAAACCAATTACTCTCTTCAAGTCAATTGATTCCTAATTTTACATGAGAAAATGGGAATCTCTTCCTTCACTCACGCCAATGTAAAATTGCATAAAATCACAAATCCTAATAAAGATTTAATCTTTATAGCAGAAATTCGAAGCCTCCCTATGTCTAGGTGAAACATGCAAATTTATCATTCATGTAAGATCTATCCTATTAGTTGAAATCTCTTTCTAACTAATAAAAATCAAACAAGCAATAATCCTGGCCAGAAAATTATCACAAGACAATTAAATCACATGAATGAATTCAAGATCTAAACTTTTCATCAATTGATAACAATTCAGAACATGAGTTAGGGTTTCACAAACCTAGGCATACAAATCTTACTCTTCCATATGATAAACTTATAAGAACAATAGATCTAGAAGAGTTTTAAATGAATCATAATAACAAAAACCCCCTTGAAATAATTGTTGTGATTCCGGATGGTTGTGCCGTCAATTTCCTTGAAAAGCTCTCCAAAAGACGAACTTAGGGTTAGAAAATGATCTGACTCTCTCTCCATGTCTCAAACAATGAAAGAAGGCTTGTATTTATACAAAATTGCATATACACGGGTACCCTACACGACTCGTGTAGCTCGGGGCGTGTACAACTTAATTCCAGTGCATTTTCCTTTGATGTCATGTGTACACTACTCATCCTACACTACCCGTGTAGCCTGGGTTGTACATTGAAAAAGCTGATTTTTCTTCAAGTTTATCCTCCAAATCTACACTAGTAGTGTATAATTACTAGTGTATGACCAGTAACTTCATCTAGGCTCCATAATCCTTCAATAACTTGGTTTCTTTCATGATGAATCTCTCAAAAAGCTTCATTTATTCATAATCATCCTGAAACAAGTAATTAACCAATAAAAGTTCTTTCCTTTAATGACTTACTTAAATAGCATATAAAATATGCTCAACAATGCACAAATAATGAGGGTCTTAAGACACTTATCACTGCTTGTTTTTAAGGAGTCTGAGTTACTCCAAGTTTTGGATTAGTCGCGGATGATCTTAAACTGTGTTGTATGCTGGATTAATGAAAAGATAATAATTGGTGTTTGCTGCATTAGATATTAAGTCGTGTGTGAACTGTTTGATATATGATCATATGCTTTGTTTTCGATTTGGATGTACTGGGCCTTTGTGCTCATTCTTTTTTATTTTTCAGGAACAAGTGAAGACCAGATAGTGTATGGTTTATTTGGCTTTGATTTATTTGTACAGCCTGAGGACGACGATAGTGGACCCGATTATCTAGCTGATATGTAGATAGCTGGAGTGGAGTTTTATTTATCATGTTAAGTTGTTAGATTTCCTTTAGGTTTCCAATTGAAAAGATTTTATAAGTTATCAATTTTATGTTCTTATGAGGATTTTTATCAGTTAGCTTTGTTTATGCTAACATAGATTTTATTGAAATTATATTATCTGGATTTTCATATTGAGTATCATTTATATGAGTTATGGAGTTATGTGATGATATGTGTTGGGTTTAGATGTTTATAACCTTTGCGTGTACCTTTGAAGAGAGGACACGTGGCAGGTTGTAATGCCCTAGTTTAGGGCGTTACAGATTCAATACCTGTTACCCATGATTCCACTTCTATCACTACCTGTTCTTATCCTTTGTTTACTGTTAATACTTTTTCTACATACCCTAAGGTTTTTATTGATTCTATGACTCTTGTTTTCAATTCTCATGAACCCGTTACATTTACTCAAGCTGCTAAACATGCATAATGGATTTTTGCTATGAACAAGGAAATCGAAGCTTTAGAACACAATGACACTTGGGAACTAGTTGATTTACCTAAAGGTAAACATCCTATTGGTTGTAAATGGATTTACAAAATTAAATATAGGCCGGATGGTACTATTGAACTCTATAAGACTCGCTTGATAGCGAAAGGATACACATAAGTTAAAGGGATTGACTATCACGATACATTTTCTCCGGTTGCAAAGCTTAGCACAGTGAAAATATTATTGGCTGTGGTGGCTGCTTATCAATGGCCTTTACATTAACTTGACATAAACAATGCTTTTCTTCATGGATTTTTAGATGAAGAAATTTATATGTTGCCTCCACCGAATTATTCCAAAGCTGGATTATCCAAAGTTTGTCGATTGAAAAGATCACTTTATGGGCTTAAGCAAGCCTCCCGACAGTGGAATAAAGGGATTTCTAATTTCCTATTTAGGAAAGGTTTTTTTCAATCTTTTAGTGATCACTGCTTGTTCACTCGCAATGATGAAAATGGTTTCTTGGTAATTTTACTTTACGTTGACGATATGCTGGTCACTAGAAATAATACTTCTGCGATTGATCTTTTGAAGTCACAACTTGATCAAGCTTTTACCATCAAGGATCTTGGGTTAGCATGGTTTTTTCTTGGTCTTGAAATATGCTATATTTCATCTGGTTTATATGTTCATCAATAGAAATTCATTGTTGATTTATTGTCTAATGTTGGCCTTACTGCCTGTAAGCCAACCACGCTGCCTCTTCCTACTGGAAATCTTTTGAAAGGTGATGGTGCTCCTCTAGATGATCCTTCCCTGTTCCGACGAATTATAGGCAGGTTGCTTTATTTGACTTTAACACGACCATGATCTTGCTTTTGCTGTTAATAAACTGAGTCAATTCCTCTCCCAACCGCATGTCTTACATTATCAGGCGGCTCTTCATTTACTGCGCTATCTTAAAGGGACAATTAATCTAGGTATTTATTACTCATCTAATAATACTCTTAATCTCAATGCTTTTTCTGATGCTAACTGGGGATCCTCTACATTTGATAGGAAGTCTTTGTCTGGGTTTTGTATTTTTCTTGGTAGTGCACTTGTCACTTGGAAGTCGAAAAAACAATCTACTGTTAGTACTTCCACTACCAAAGCTGAGTATAGAAGTCTTGCAACTATGTCCAAATAATTATTATGGACCTCCTACATTCTTCGGGATCTTAGAATTCCTTGTTCTTTACCTATTGTCGTATTCTGCGATACCAAATCTACAATTGAAATTGCTTAAAATACTTACCTTCATGGATAGACAAAACACATAGATATTGATATTCATTTTGTTCGTGATCTTATTTCTGTGGTTCATCATATCTCCTCGATAAGCAAGTTGTGATTTATTCACCAAATTACCATCTCAAGATTCTCTTTCTTTTATGCTTTTCAAGTTGGGCCTTTGTATGGCACCAACTTGACAGGGGGATGTTAATATATTATAAGGATATAGCTGTATTTATAATTTAAACGTGTTTGGCTAGGATTGGTTTACACACTTTTAGTTTGTTTCTTCTTTCTCTAAATAGAAAGAGAGTGTATAGATTAGTTGAGATATTCTTTTCAATAAGACTACTTTCTACATACTCTTGCTTACTATACTTTCTGGTACGAATCAACAACTGGAGGAATTAATCTGTGAATGTTGACAAGTTACTTTTGAATCATCTAAGTTAGCATTCTTGTTTGATTCTTCCCCTCGCTTCTTAATGAGCTCATGCATTTTGAGTACTTCAAGGAGCTCTTCTTTGCTCATAGCACTTAAATCTTGTGCTTCTTTTATGATAGTTTTTTTTTACTTCCCAATCCTTGGTTAGTAACCGAGAAGTTTAGAATTTATTTTCAAGTTAGTAAAATTCTTCCCCAAGTACACTCAAAGGATTTATTATGTTGATGAATCTATTATGCAATTTATCTATAGATTTATTTAGAAGCATTTTAAAATTTTAGAATTGCCCACATAAAAGACTTATTTTTGTATCTCTAACTCTTTATGTTTCTTCATAAGTCTTTTCTAATTCATCCATATTTCTTTAGCTGATTTGCATGTACAGATTCTATTAAAATCACTTTCATGCAGCCCACAATACAATATGTTCATGGCAATTTCATTTAAATCTTATCTTTTCCAATCATCTTCATTAATCTCTTTCTTCTTTTCCTTCTATAATTGAAGGCCCATTTTCTATAACATTCTATATTAGTCTGTTTTGAGCTTTTAGAAAAATTTTCATTATACACTTCCAATATGGTTAATTATCTCCTCTTAGAAGTAGTAGGCCTTAAAAAGCTCAAACAATTAATTTTAATACAACAAATCAGAATGAGCTTCAATAGCAGTAGATAACACAACAACAGATTATAATATGAAATATAAAAGAGATAGGAATAGAAAAATTGAGTCCAGATTTAATATATAGTTTGGCCCACTTCCTACACTCCAGGATCCACAGCCTTCAATCAAGGACTTCACAATCACTTTATTTATCACCAAAAAACACATGCTCAAGCTGAGCAATATACCAAATTAAACCATACAAAAAAATGAAATATTTTCTTTCTCTCTTTAGATGCTTGATAGATAGTAGATACAAAAACAAAGCGCTAGAATAGTTTTCTCCCTCTTTGCAAACATTTACAAGATAATGAATAAGAGAACAAGAAATTAATGATTTGTTCATTTGCAAATAAAAAAGCTCCTTTTCACTTTCAAACTTTGCTCCTCTTTTTTAATTTCCCAAGGACAGAGTATTTATAGCATTAAAAAAAAAAATCAAATGCCCGTTAAAGATAATGTCTTTAAGTCACCTAGCATTTAATGCACTTCAATGGCTCTTTTTGTCACATCGGCTCATTCATTTAAACTGTCATATCCTAAAAGTTGTCGTGCCATAAATTATCACACCCTCATTTTAGCATTCGCCCAAGTCTTTGCTCACGTAGACTCCATTGAGCCTTGAATTCAAACTTATCGCGCCTCAGACTTGTTGTGCCTTACATTCATCTTGCCTTGGTTTTGACCCTTGACCAAAGCTATTTATGTTTGAGCTTGTTGAGTGTCGGCTTTGAGCTTGTCACACCTTTACAAATTAATACATCAAATCTTCGACGTGACCTTTGACCAAGACTATGTATTTTTAATTTGTCAAGCTTTAAACTTCGAGCCTGTCACATCTTGAGGCGTGGACTCGTTGAGCCCTAGACATGACCTTAACTAATGACTCTACATTTTTGAGCTTGTCGAGCTTTGATCTTTAGTTTGTTGCACCTTAGTGAATGAAGTCGTCTAGCTTTTGACCTAACCTTTTGACCAAGAATATTCATCACTAATTTGTAATTACTAAAACCGGCACAATCTCCATAAAAACCGCAACGCATACATATATATTCTAGCATATTATTCATCATTTTGTTTAACTGATTAAGTGCAATTTACCATAATTAAATACTTAATTATGCAACATATTATCTCATCAAAATTCACAATGAATATACAAGTTTCAACATAGATGAACTTGCACTATTTTATTATAGAAGAACAAGCTATTTTCATTTTGGAAGACTTTAATCTTATGTGCTTGAATTTCTAAATATATACAAGTAATGCTTATACTCAACATTAATTAATATAGAAGTGCCTCAACAATTTTAATTATGGAATTTACTATGAGTTATAAATTTTGTTTCATATCACAAAATAGGCTCAAATTATTTGTTACTATCACACCCAGAGGATACCAATGGATGTGACAAGCCACCATGAATGTCTATTTCGTCCACATAAGCACTTGCAAAACATTTAATGAACCACAAGCTCAATATGTAACATATCTATTTTAGCTAATTAATAGCATTTTAAGTGTTGTCATAAACATTTTGGCTATCTAACTTTTTATAGTTGAAACATAACAAAAGGCACCAACTACATCTACACTTCCCTATATTAATTCTTAAATCCCAAAACAACAAGGCTTAATAAGGTGATTCACTTGGCTGGGTTGTAAACATGCCTCGGTGTACTTGCAAGATGAATTACACTTTAAGATAATGAGTAAAAGTCACAGCACAATGGGATGGGATTGAAATTTCCTCATTACTACTCAACAAGGAGTTACAAAGTAAGTTATCAAATATATTTTATGCATGAGCAACCACATGCAATGCAAACATTGTATATGTTCTTCTGATAATCAATGTGAAGTCAAGGGTTTAACCAATCTTAAATGCATCCCTTCCCTAGTATACCTTAAATGCAGTCCCAAGTTCGATCATCCAAATAATTTTCTTTCCTCACAGATACCTTAAATGTAGTCCAAAGGTAGCGTAAGATATCTTAAATGCAATATGAGGAAAATATCTCTAAAGACTTATGACAAGACCCAAAATGATGGTCGACATAGCTTTGTAGTCCATGACTTCCCTAATCTTTTAGTTTGTTCTACAAAGCTAATAAATAAAATTGATAACAGAAATTTCAAATGACGATCATATATGAACGTTGACTTCATACTTGTTTTATGCTATTCCATTGTTGAATGGTGACAACCATGGGTAATGTCGTTCCCTTGTAATAGATGTCCTGCTTTATTTATAATCTAATAGTTGTTGATTGATTCAAGGCGGTCAATGCTCAATATACAATTTGATTCAAACAAGATAATGCAAAAAAACAAAATTTAGAGATAGGAGTACATTCAAGCAATTCAATATCAAAAACCAATCAAGGCATTAATAATTACTTCTTCTAAGTTAGTAGTGACTTTAATGAATATAGTAAGAATATTATCGACAATTTTAGAAAATGTCATCCCAGCTGTCGAGTGACTTTTGGGTAATCCTTAGGATCATTATTCAGGGTTTTCTCTTACTATCATTTCCCATCAAACACATACCAATGGGGTATATATATCTTTAATGTTGATACTCAACCTGCTTAGAATTTAGATCCATTACTTTTTATACCAACCATTTAAATTAGATAATATTTATACTTTGTTTTATATTTAACTAAAAATATTTAATTGAAGTCATCTATGTTTAGAATACAAAATGGAATCGGATGAGGGTCGAGCATTGGCAAAAGGTTTTTGGCAATTGGGTTATCAGCCTAGGATTTAGATCGAGTGGGAATCATTCGAACCATGAATAGCTAGATGGTAGAGTAGAGGTAGAGAGTTGGGTGTCCGGGTACCTTAACAGCTAGACGACAGTATCGTCCGGACAATAGGCAAAGAAGTGTCCAAACGTGATCGTCTTCTTCGTAGAAATCTTTATGTTTTTTATTGTTCGACTTCAAATTTGATGCAGCAATTCATGAAACTGACAAATAACTCACCAATAGCATGAGTCATTCAATAAACTGTAAATAAACTACCATGCAGCACACCAAACATATAGAAAAAAACACTAAATCATTAAAAATCTCACTCACCGTAACCTCATCTTGACTCAATCAAAGTAATTTGATTGTTGGCTCAAAAAGTCAAGTTTTTACTTAAAACAAATGAGAAAACATTTATTTGAGCCTAAAGAATATAACCAAGTAAGCATAAACTAAAAATTTATGTAAAAATCTTAAGAAAGGGTTAAATCCACATTTTTGTGCTCATATTTTGTAGAATACAATGCTAGAATCCCAATGTAGCTTGTCGCTTTGGAAAATGATGAAGATTGTGTGAAATATGGATTTTTAAAGTTTTGGTGGAGCTACAAGCTCGTGGACTTTTGATTTCCTTAGGTGAAAGTTTTCTATAAAGGAGAAAACTGAAATGGTAGACGCTAGGCATGTTAATACATTTTATAGTGAATCTGATGTGGCTGGGCAGTGCGGACAATGGATAATTTCCACTGCATGAGCTCTATTGGCATGAGGAACATGGAGGCCTATTATGGGTATGTTTGGCTGGTGCCAAATAGATACTGAGTCGATACAGATATAATACCAATGAAAAACCAATAGTTTTATTCATAAACTAACTAAACTGAACCAATACTGATACTGAACCAATACCAAACCAATATTGAACCGATACAGATCCAATACCCGACTATCCAAACAGGCTCTATAATGATACATCATTTACCTTCTAAGTTAAGCATCCTAAACACTATTAAATACTCAGCATTTATAATGAAGATGTCTAATTTTTTATTTGGTGTTACATTACGACTTGTTATGATTTTAGGGTTTACAGGTTGGATGATTAGGTTTCTAACAACTACGGCCAAATTATTAATGTAATATATATACTATATGTGTGTGTATACAAACGTATATAGCTCTTTGTTCATAAGAGTAAATGGATTAAATATAAATTATTTTAGTGATTTGATACCATTAGATATGACGTGAACTGTTTGATTGTGATGGGACCGATACTATCAAAATTAATGATAAGACCATAGAATTTCCAAAATTTTCATAAGTTATGCCAATGTTAGGCTTTTTTTTTCCTTGCCTTTTTTCTTTTACTTTCTATTTTGTCTAGAACAATATTATATCGTTATGACCAAATAACGCACCAAATCTGCCTAGGTGCATAAAGATATTTTACAAAATAGATTTAGATTATCCTATGCCAACAATAACGCACCACCACGATGGGAGTCTCTTAGAATATAAATTATTCACATATAAAAGTTCTAATGTTTAGTTATGAACTTTTACAATTTCTTTTCCAAGTAATTGCATAAAAAAACCTTAAAATATCTAATTACGATCATTTATAACTATCTAGTAGTTAATTTATTTTCTTTCAAGGAAGAAGGATTTAAAATTTTTCCTTTTTTCTTATTACAAGGTGGAGGGGGATTCCAACCTTACCCATTCCACTTTGGAAACCAATATTAATGACTTGAAGTTATAAGATTATTAATTAAATATTACACAAAACTTCCACTTTTTTTATAACAATAGATAAATATAGATGTATAAATATAGTAAGAAATTTATGTGAATGACAAATAGAGCTCTAAGCAGATCAAGACTATTTTGAAGCTACATGAATTCAACTCGGTGATAACTAAAATTTGATTCTATTACAATTGAGTTGAATTCAAATTTAAGCTAATCGAATAGCTATATCAAGTTCGAGTTTTAACTTACTTCACTCGAATAGCTCACAAACCTATGCAATCCTTTTTATATTTTTAATAGAAATATAAATTATAAAACTTGTGTTTCCCCGTTTCTAAAGCCTCTTTTCGTTCTTTATTTTTTTTTTCTCTTCATATATAATGGTAAAAATTAATTATATTTAAGACCAAGTCAACTAAAATTCATATATATTCACAAATCTCAACTTATTTTTTAGTCTAATTGATTTATTATCCAAAATTATTGAATAGAGTTCAAATTTATCGAGTATTAATTCGAGTTGAATTTGAGTTTCAAAAATAAAAAAAAAAATTGATCAAGTTTGAATTAAGCTCAAGTTTCGAGTTTTTCATTCGAATTAAATTTGAATTTATCACTATATTGTCTCGACTAGACTTATTTACAGCTCTAACAATGTTAGGTTTTGTTATGTGATAGATCATAATAATTTATAATCTAAACCCATCTTATAACGCCTAATATATTCTATGGACTCTTCCTATTATATGAATGGATAAATGTCAGATTTTGTATTTGACCTTTATACAAAAATTTAATTGATACTTAAACTTTGAAGTGGTCAACTTAATACCCAATTAAACTTTTTATGACTATTTTTATTGTGATACTCCTCAAATATAGGTTATGGAACTCTAATCATAGAGGCGCCTTTTCGGTATAATGGTTTAGAGTTTTTTAAAACTCCAAAGTTAAGCGTGCTCTAAGCAGAGCGATCCCATGATGGGTGACCCCTAGGAAGCGTAAGCACTAAAAGGACAAAACCGTACGGCGTATGGTAAAATCAGACAATATCTCGGTAGGTAGAGTTTTGAGTCGTTAAAGTTAAGCATGCTCTAAATAGAGTAATCCTAGGATGGGTAACCTCCCCCTCCTGGAAAGTGTAAGCACTAAAAGGATAAAACTATGCAGCATGTGGTAAAAGCAGACAATATCTCGGTGGGAAGAGTTCCGAGTCATTACATAGTGTCTCTGGTGTCCTGGTTGTGTCTGAAGATGCGCTGGAATGGCCAATGTACCTGGCATCATGATCCCTGCCCTGGGTGGCTTGAGGGTCTAGGGGTGCCCCCTCCGCTGCGGTGGAGTCTGGGGTGGTAGGTCGTGACAAATGGTATCAGAGCAATAGTTTTTGACCTGTGTAACGAAACTAACGGGGATGTCAGTTCTATAAGTGGGAGAGTATGTGATACCCCTCAAATATAGGTTATGGAACTCTAATCACAGAGGCGCATTTTCGGTGTAATGGTTTGGAATTATTTAGAACTTCAAAGTTAAGCATGCTCTAGGCAGAGTAATCCTAGGATAAGAGACCCCATAGGAAGCGCAGGCACCAAAAGGACAAAACTGTGCGACGTGTGGCCAAAGCGGACAATACCTTAATGGATAGAGTTCTAAGTCGTTACATAGTATCTCTGGTGTCCTGGTTCTGCCCGAGGGTATGTTGGGAGGGCAGTGTACTTGGGATCACGATCCCTACCCAAGGTGGCTTGAGGGCCTAGATGTCACGGTTCTAAGCTTTTTACTAGTACAATAGAACCGTGTGGCACTTACTGTCCTACTTAGTAGTAGTAAGTAAGCTTAATGTAGCACTATTCGATCAACGACCGGGCCTTAATATATGTAAGCAACACACGGAGGCAATAATAAATAACCAATAGTAAGTAAAAAGAGACATGGGCAAGAATCAATTTGAAAAGTATAACACTTTATTAATATCTCATGTACAGACAACAGCAAAGTGTGTATAGGGGTTTGTATAAAATGGGATATCATTGACTGTGAGCAGGCAACAGTTAGATATTAATAAAGTGTGATACTTTTCACATTGATTCTTGCTTATGTCCTTTTTTACTTACTGTTGGTTATTTACTATTGCATATGTGTGTTGCTTACAGATATTAAGGCATGATCGTTAATCGAATAGTGTTGTGTTAGGCTTGTTTACTACTACCAAGGTAGGGCTCGAAATAAACCTGAGAAATCAGGGAAGATAAGACTGGCTCATCATCCAGATTAGCAATAAACGATGATATGAGGGATGATCGAACGCCGCACAAGAACTCTTTGAGGGGTAAAATTCCCGTCCTATGACAAATGGTACCAAAGCCAAAGTTCTCAGCTCTATCATACCGCTTAGATGCTACCCAGAGTTCTTAATAAGTGGGTAATTCTTGTTATGGATGTGGTTTGTGTGGGCAAAGCTCAGGAGGAGCAACTACCAGAGAGAGGACATTGTTGCCAGAAGGCATCTGTGTCGTAAGTTGTGGAGACAAGATTTTAACCTAATCATATTGTTAATTTAGCTCATATAGATGAAGCTTAAGCGGAGCAGCCATTAGAGTGAGGACATCGTTGCTTGAGGGCGACTGTGTCGCGAGTTAGGGTTAAAGCAAGATCTTATGCTTAAACCCTATCGTTGAGCAACTCAACAAGAGGCGATCTCGGAGGATGGATGAATGGGTGAAGGTGAGAGGAAGCTTGTGGAAGCCTGAAGTCCTAGTGAGATAATCTTAAGTGTGTTGACAACGGGTGTAGAGAAGGGTGAGAGCTTGAGAGTGGGTAGTGGCAGCAGCAAATTTGCCTCATGATGCGGATGTCATGAATTTAAGTAGGGGAGAGTGTCACGGTTCGAGAGTTGAAGACTTTATGGGGATATTTAACTTGGGCATATTGAGTTATGAGTGGTGTCAGAGAGGATTTATTCAGGGAGTGGGTTACATCTGAAGGCGGGTCCAGCATCCCGTGGACAAACTGGTTGGGAGTTGATGCCGCTCTCCTGATGAGGCTAAGGCAGGCCAAACCAGTTGATATAGTTGAACCTCCTAGACATATGGGAGATCGTGGTAAAGCCAAGAGGGCTCTCCTTAGGAGAATGTGGGATTCGGAACAGACTTGGGAAGTCAGAAAATATAAGGCTGGCTCATCATCCATATTAGCAACAAACAATGATATGAGGTATGGTTGAGCACCGCATGGGAACTCTTTGAGGGGTGAAAATCCTGTCGCGTGACACTAGGGGCGCTCCTTTACTGCGGTGGAGTCTGGAGTGGCAGGTCGTGACATTTATTATTTTTTATTATGTTTAGGAAGTCTATCATTGAATTTTTATTTTTTCTTCTAACAGCATTTGGTACTCATTGGTTGTCTTTTCCACGCAGGAAACAAAACAAACAATCTTAGTGATATATTAAAAATGGCTACTAAAAGTTTGAATATGTATTAAATTGATTACATCAAAATTCATGTATCAAATTGAATTTTTATGTAAAATTTAAATATCAAATTTGACATTTTTCCCATATGAAACAATTCAATGTTATACATTGGCATTGGTTTAGAAGATACTGATTAATAAAAATATAATATCGTAGTTTTGTTTTGTGTGATTATCGGGTGGTTCGTCAATGAAATAATGTTTCATTTCAAAAAAGTTATAGTCTTTTAATATAAGAGTGAAACATCAATGATGTTTTGCATAGAGATACAAAGTAATTCGGATCTATTATGATCTGATCCCTAACAAGGTATTTCCCTAGGGACGGATCTTGGGAAAATTTTAGAACATTGTAGAATTTGGTCGAGTTTAGGAAAAGTTAATAAAACCTAAGCTTAAAAAAAAAAAAACTCTAATTTCAACATATATACAATTTAATATTGTTGTATTTTATTGAAATTTATTAGGAACGATGTCTTGGTCTTTATCTCTAGCTTTACATATTTTCACAGGAACAAAGGCACGAGAAGTACCTAAACTATTATTTTTTAACAAGTTGATGCTCAATATTTGATTTTAGGCAAAAAGAAACTCATACTTCTAAATTAGTTTGATTTTTTTGCTTAATATTAAAAGTACAGAAATACTAAAATGTTATCAATTTAAAAGTACAGAATACTGCTTTTCATTTAAAATCAAATATTGAGCATCAAATTACCAAAAAAATGATAATACAAACAATTATCGTACCTTTATCTTCATTTTCGCAATTCTACACCTTAAGTTTCAAATTATTAGATTATACAGTAAACTAGAAATGTAATTGTTTATTTTGCTACCTCATTCTTTTGGACAACTCATGACTATCCCAGTCATCGTGAAATATGTCAACTTTACATATTTTCACTGTTTTACATCTTAAGTTTCAAGTTGTCAGAATACAAACCCAATTAGAAATTAGTTGTCATTGTGGCTACATCGTCTTTTTCCGCAACTCACGACTATCCCCAGCTATCCTAGTCATCATGAAACACCAATATTTTCATGAAAATTTGTAAAACTTAATTTCAAACCTCATTTGCAAATCATCATCGAGTACCACTATGAACGAATTTTGTTGATCAAACTGAATGCAAAGGCGACATTATTGATTACACGAGAGATGATATTATTGGTTTCTTATAATAACTAAGATAGCAGTTAGTAATGGAGATGGATGAGATAGTATCTGACAGCTAAACTTTTAATCGGATGTATAACGTAACGACTTCAAACATGTGTTAAAATGAGATAGTTAAATTTGTAAGAAAATATTATTATTATAGAGCTTCTAAGATCTTGTTGATGGACTATCCAGTCAACTAACTAACCATTAAAATAAATATAATAATAATAATATTAATTATTTTAGTGATTCAGTCATGATTTGATATAATATCAACCGTTGGATAGTTGATAGGATTGATCCCGTCAAAAAGAAGGTTTGCAAAATCAGATGATTTACGTGAATTTGACTACTATTTCAAATTTTATTAATACCTATCCCAAATCTATCCAGTTATATCGTTTATTGTAATTATGCAAAATTCCAACCATTCTAATAGTTAAATTACTTACCTAATCTAACATAACCTTGAAAATAGAATATTCGAAATCATATACTATATGAAATTTGGTGACATGGACAAAAAGCCACAGTACTGTCGGACAAAGAATTTTTGCAGATTAATTCCTGTAGTATCACATGATTCCCAGATCCTATTTACATATTAAAGTCATTTACATGTTGGGTATATCTGACCATCAAAGCGAGAAAGTTAGTGGCTAATTAACCTAATTAACTCACCTTTTCGAAATAAGAACATAGGAGTTTTTTAAAAAATGCTCATTACTTTTCAAATATCTGTTCCTTATTAAATCCTTACTAAAATAGATGATTAGAGAAGATCTTTCTCCATTTACCAATCATTTTATCTTTTATATTGGAAGACTTTGGTAGTGAAGATGATAAAATATCTAAGCAGTTCCACAAACACGACTAAAAATCTAAAGTATCTATTATAGTGTAAGAGGGAAAAGATGCTCTTTGATTTCCAGAAAATATATATTTTTCAACCTAATTAGAGTTATAAACAATTCAAGATAAAACTATAGTGCTAAATTCGACCTTGAGGTAGAGTTTGATTTACAATTGGTTGAGATTAAAATTTTAATCTCAAGTTTAATTTATTTATGTTCATTCACACTTGATTAGATTCACAAGCTAGTTTAATAATATATAATTAAGCTTGAACTTCATAGATATTTTAGTAGCTCGAGTATATATTGAAGCAAATTTAAATAGTTTGTAAGTATATTTGACTTATTGAAATCACATAATGCCAAGATAATAATAAAAATGGTTCTTAAACTTTTACAAAAGGAACAATTATGTACCTAAAGTTTGGTTTTAAATAATTTGGTATATTAACAAAGTTTTTGTTAACTTTTTTTCATATCTAAAGTTTGGTTTTGACAATTCTGATACCTGAACAGACTTTTTATGGACTTTTTTCATACCTGATTTCACTTACGTGATATGTGAAAAAAGTGAACAAAAACTTTGTTTAGATACCAAAATTTTCAAAACTAAACTTCAAGTATGAAAAAAAGTCAATGAAAACTTTGTTCAGATACCAAATTATTGAAAATCAAACTTCAGGTACCTAATTATTATTATTAGTATTATTATTATTATTATTGCAGAAGTTCATGTACCATTTTCGTCATTAACTCTATAATATAAATACAAGAGCATAGTTGGTAAAATAAAGCTACTAATAGAAATCTACATAGATATTTTGATAGATTAATAAGAAATAATAAAGTTTCAATTTCTTTTAATGTATTCCTGATTATATTTTTTCCAATCATATGTTCTCATATATAATTATATAGAGAGAGAGAGATGTGTGCAAGTGGGCTAAGTGGAATAAATAGGCCAACGAGTTAAACGAGTTAGTCTACTAATTCTAATCTAGCCCATTTAACCTACTTTTAAATTTTTACCCATTTATGCTAATTAGATAAGATGCATGTAATAAAAAAATTAATTTTATAGAGGTTTATATGTACCAACAAGTAAGTTTATTGTTATTTTAATTAATTATATCTATGAAACACCCCAAACCCTAATTAGAAATGATTTAATTGAATAACATAATACATAGTTAACTATGATATTGAATTTGAGCTTAGTTAGAAGTTTATCTTAGATAGTTAAATAATTCAAGTAAAATAAAAAATGAATTATGATTAGATAATTTGACATAGTTAAACTAGTAAATAGAATTGAATTGAAATTGAGATTTTAAATGTTTTGCAAACTCCTAAACCCTTTAATTTTAGTTACTTTTCATCCACTCAAATCCCTATAATTTTTAAAAACAACTCCTTATTTAAAAAAATCGATTTTAAACCCAAGCCCGAATTAAATGTCGGATTTTCATAAATTAAACTTTTCAATTGTATTTTTATATCAAGTCATAAATTCATGATAAACATGTTCTCAAATTATTTTATAACTAATTATGATTGTTAAAATAAATATCAGAAATATTAAAATTATTACATTTATTCCAAAATATCTTTATATTTACTTTTTCCTTTCCTTTTCTTTTTTGTCACCTGCCTTTTTCTCTCTCTCTCTTTCTTTCTTTTTTTTTTTTTTTCTATCACCTTCTTTTCCTTTCCTTTTTCCTTTTTTTTACGTTTCCTGATCCTTCCTTTTATTCTTCTCTTCCTTTCCTTCTTCTTTTCTTTTCTTCAAAATCACACATAAAGCTCAAGTTCAACAAGATTAAAAGAAACTGAAGATAGAAAACAAGATTTAAGTAAGGAACTAGCTTGAAAAAGCTACGTCAACTCAAGTACTAGTAGTAGGAGAGAAGACCAATCTCCTTAAAATTGCTAAAAATATAAGTTTGGTTGTTTTTTAATTTTGATTGTTGTTTATATATGTAAATGTTAAATTAGGACTAGATAGATGTAGATCTTGTAATAGGATTGATAAGTTAGTAATATATGAACATATATGCTAAAATATAAATATGTATATGCAAGTGTAGATTATATGCTTAATGAAATTACTTGTGGAAATATGATATAGAAATTTATATAGAAGTGTTTATAGGTTAAGATTATATATGGGTTTACTATTAACAAGTTATTTTTGTTGATGTATGCTGAAAAGAAGTAATTAAAATTAGAGTAAAAGACAAAGAAAAAGTAACGAGATGCCCCTCTCCATCACGGCCATATCATGGCCCATGATGCAAGCTGAAAAAAACTTTGAGGATGATAACAAGAGTGACAAAGGGGGTGATCTCCTCTGATCATGCATTTTTTAAAATAACGGCCCATATCACAACCGTGACGAGGGGTGTGATCTCCTCTAGTCACGAATTTTTCCCTTGTCACGGACGTAACAAGGCCCGTGATAATTATTACGGCCTCCATTACTAGCGTGATGAGGCTAGTGATCGGGATCATGGCCCCCATCACCGGTGTGATCTATCCCTTGGTGTTGTTAAAAAAAATGAAATAAAATAAAAAAGATATTGATATTTAAAAGGTTATGCTAGTGAATTTATGAGTTAAGTGAATTTATAGATTTAATAAATAATTATATTAAATATAGAAGTTAGATATAAAATGAACTTAGTGAATAATCTTAAGTTCAACTTGACTTGATAACTTATAATGACTTAAAATGAATTAGATTGATTAAGTTTAATCAACTTGACTTAGTAATTGAATTGAATGATAAATTTTAATTAATTTGGTTAGGATTAAGTTAAAATAAGCAAATAACTTATAATTGGCTTAGAATAATGAGTTAGGATATACTATGAAAAACATAGGGAATATATTATCTCAAATGTCTGTTTGTTAGGAAATATAAGTATATTGAGCATGAATGATGTGATGATGCTTTTGTAACAAATGACTATAAACAAAGTGAAAAGAAATACTTTAACAGACAATGGAGAGCTGTCTATATCGTGGCGGCTAAATCTCGCAGTCATGGCAGGGTTCTTAATTAGTGTCTGATCAAATAGGTTTTAATATGAGTTTGATGTAAAGAGATAATTAATTTAGTTACTTATATAGTTTAAATTCTTAAACAGATGTTGCCTTTGATTTATCCTTTAAGATGGCTTCTATCTCATCTTCTAGACCATCTTATGGACTTCATCGAGTATTAGATAAGGTATACAGTAACTTACATGTTGTATTCTAGGATAGGCATCGTAAATGAATTAAAACTTAAAGATGGCTTAATAATTGAGTGATGCTTGTGCTTGTGCCATTGAATTCGGTATGGGAAGTAGCAACCTTATCCAGCGTGTGGGCACGATAGTTTAGGCACTTAAACTACCCCCATCATGATGCAATGACATTTATAAGTGGCTCAGCGGGTAGCTGATGGGGCAAACAACATCGATATAATGTCTACTTAGGCTTGGGATAAAGTAACATGTTTTAGTTTACATTTATGGGACCAATTGAATTAATTGATGAAATGGACAAGGATGAGTAGAATTGTGTAATAACTATAAACCCTAGATGAGGTTATTTTCTTGTAAGTTATGTAGGAGATATAGGTGTTTGGGCTGCCTATATCAACCCCCTAAGCAGCTACTCTTACTCAGGACCCCCAGATTCCCAAGAGTGTAATCGAAGTATGAATGCTCCAATGTTAATTTTTTTAACTTTAATATAAAGATAATAACTGATTATTGATGTATTGTATTTAGCTTAAGCTTGTGTGTCATCCCGTGTGTGCTTGTGTTATTATGTACTAGGCTTCGACTCAGTATTTTTATTTTTGTCTTTTTTTAGGTGTTGTATTGATGATTGATGGTGATGATGATGTTGACTTAGGTTATGAGAGTTATGGGAGGAGGAGTGAATTGGAGTGGAGTCGATGGATTATTTGTTCTGTTTTTATTTTGTTTTTAGTAGTGAAGAAGACCATGTTGTAATAAGCTTATAAAGCTTATGAGAAAGTTGATCCACTCTTATATGAGTGGAAGTTAGATATATTTTCATAAAGTTTGTTTTCTTGTTACAAATCCAGTTATCTATAGAATCTAATTCGATGATTTATGAATTTAAAATCGACTAGTAATGTTCTACATAAACAAAACTCTTTTAAAGGAAGCCTGAACATATAATATATGAGGTATTATATGTGGTGGTATACGACTTGATAAAATTTTAAGACGTTACAATCTAAAAATAAATGTATGGTGGAGTGGTATAACTAGCAAATCACGTGAAATGCGCATGTTGATCAACCAGAGAGAAGTCTTGAAATAATAACGTGCGTACAAATGTCATAGGAAGAGACATGGGTTAGGGGAAACAGGCCTTCTCAGGCACATGAACATTATAGGGGATGAAATCAACCAGACTCAATTGTTCTTGATTCATTCTTCACCAAATCGGTTCTTTGATCTTTCATAAGGATATTTCAATAGAGCTTCTACATTACTCTTAATCTTAGCAATATGTAGAATATGTAGAATATGTCTTCAAATGAGGAGAGGAGGCTCTTATTTATAGATGTTGCAAGCTGACATCAACCATCAAATAATATTTAGATGAATGGATGAGATCAAGCATCGCAGATAACTATTAAATCATTCTTATGGATCCAACGCTAATATAGAAGTTTTCTTTTCTTCTGTAGTCGAATGGGCTTTAAAGTGGGCTTTGAAGAGCCTGAAGGCTTTTATAAAATTAAAAAAAAATCCAATTTTCTAATAAAATAGTCAATATTTAATACAAAAGAGTTTATGGCATATTTAATCTACATAAGACATAATTTAGTCAAGCAAATGCTAAATTATTCTAGAAAGATGTTTTCAAGTCTACTTTTCGCATGCAAATAAATCGAATAAGGCAAAGAGAGAAATAAACTGGTCCAATCCTGTTCTGAGTCTACCAAGTCAAATCTCCTTTAAGACATTCTTTATAGGACTCATTTTTTTAAGGTTCCATCACTAACCCAAAAAATTGGTCCATGATATTAAATTGGGCCCATAGACCAATTACCGAAATAATTCTCTACAACAAAATTTTTAAAATAACTTTTCAAATTCAACCCCATCCTCCCTAACTCTCTAATTGAGTTTTTTTATCCCTTAAACTTTCAAAAATTGGCTTAATTAAGGATAGTTAACACTTTTCATTAATTTTTTTGGAGGTAAATCCACATACGAATAAAAGTTTAGGAGATGAATCCACACATAGGTAAAAGTTTCATAGGGTATTTTATAACTCGCCCTATCTTTTTTTAATGAAAAATACTAAATGTTCTTAACTGTACCAATTTTTAAAAAATAAGAGGTTGAAAAGCTTACTTTTGAAAGTTATAAAGATGAATCCGTATAAGATAAAGGTCTAAGGGAAATAGTTAGCAAGCTAACTCTACTTGTCACGACTTAACCCATTTTAACTTGCAAGTAGAACAAACTAGATATAATTGATCCGATTTTGAACAAATTAAAAAAATCAGCCTACCCAGTTTTAAAATGGGGTTACCCGCCCGTTGGTTTGAAAAAGGGGATGAAAATTTTCACTTTTACGTTTGCTTAAAATTATTAGTGCCATGTGGTAACTGCTAAGTAAAGAGACAAACATATAGATATACTTTAAAAGATCATGCTATGTCCCCCGAATCCTTGCCTGTTGTGTCAACAAAAATACATTAATCGAGATTGTCTTCCAACATTTTCCAATTCCATGAATATGATTGCTATGGTCCTGCAATTAACTTGCAAGCTTTTCCAAAACATCTTTTCATCTGTAAAGCATGAGACTAGATTTCATTTTTTATAAGGTTTTTTTTTTTTTTTAAATAAACTTCTCATTTTCTTAAATGATGTTTCCTGTCAACCGTCTTTTGAAATATACAGTGATATATATTATATAGAGAGAGAGGGGTAAATACTATAATTGATATATAAATTTTTTATATCATTTATAATATGATATCCTAATGAGGTAATTAATTGTACCAAGAGTAAAGTTTAGGAAGTTAATTACAAAAATTTAGTAAAATTTTGATGGTTGAATGCAAAATGGTAAAAATTATATATCAAAATGAAGGTCATTTAGTTAAATAATCAAACTTAAGAATTTTTTTTTTTAATGCTCACAACAGCTCATGATTAGCTCAACTCGTGAATGGTGGTTTTATTATTATATATAATTATTCTTATCAATATATTAATATAAATCATATATATAATTATTTATGTAAAAAACAAGCTTGAACTTACAAACCCTTAACGAGCTCAAGCTCAAATCCATACATTTTTGCCCTCTAAGAAGCTTATAACTTGTTAAACTAGCTGAATCTAATCGTTCAAAAGCTCGCTTGTCTATGCTTGTTTCCAACACTAATGCTATCAATTTAACAAAATTTAAAATATTATTTATAATATTTAAAAGTCTATAAAGACAAATGTGGAGAAATAATTTATTTGGATATTTCCCAAAAATTAAAGAACGGTGTATGTTTATGTAAGTGGTTGGGGTGACGCCAAATGGGTCCTAACCTAATAAAACTGTGTCCTGCATCCATGTCATCTTTTAGCATGAATTGAATTGTATTTTGCTCACCATCCAGTGCACGGATTCAGATCCACGTCAATTCATCAATATTGTAATGTCTTTGTACATCTAACCCTCATTAATTTACGTCTTTTCTTGGTGCATATCTTACTGGTCGCTTTCATTTATGGGGAAACACTCATAATTTGAATTCTTGTCTCTTTTGTATTTGATTCCACAACCATGACCATCTTGATCTAGCTTTTTAAATTTGATTGTTCTAAGGAAGGAAGTGTTTACTTGGAGTCAAGCTTAATAATGCACCTAATTAATTGGCTGAAAAAACCGTGACTTCAAGGTGCAGAGGACGATAAGATATACTTTGATAAGGTATAGGTATGTTTTGAAATTGATTTTAAAGTTTAAAATTAAAGGATCTTATCTGGTTTTTAATGGCTCATTAGAGGGTGTTGAGTATACTATATTTTTATGTTTAAAAGTGTATTTGCACTAAGATTAAATTGTATTACTTACATTTATTTGGATTTAATGCTGGTCACATGCATTTGGCATAATCTTGCAATTCACATGACCTTGGAGAAATGTTGATTTGAAGCACATGAAGGAATGTGATTAATAAGAGGCACAAGAGGAAGTACAAGTAATCTCAATCGCTTTCATTTGCCTGTGGCAATTTGATTGGTTGTTTGATCTTTAAAGCAAGACCATAGCATTAGTTTGAAGTTTCATTGGTATCACATAAAGAAGATAGAGCATTAATGTATAGATTTTGGAACTTATTCTCAGCTTGATGACTTCAAGATCAACAAATGAGATATGTCATTATTTTTGTGATCAATGAACTAGATACATCCATACTTAATAAATGACTCCTCTCTTTGGGCTTCAACATGAGTGATTTCTTATTGGGCATCTCTTCACCCAAGCCCATGGGCAAATTTTTTATTTGCTAGCTTCCTTTACAAGTCTTAACAACACATTCTTTATAAATGGGTAAGACTTTCTAAGTACTACTACAATCTGAAAAATGGGTCCACCTAATAGTGTCAATCCAAATAGACTCTATGACATCTCACACTTTCAGAAATCAAATTGCAACTTTGTACCTTAATTTGAAATGGTGTTTTATTTAGCTTCAACTCATAAGACTTCAATCTGATCATCTCAAAGTCAAATTTATCTCAAAACAAGCTATTAATCCTTCCAAAATACTCTTCTTTGAGATGATGGGAACGTAAAAGATATTTTCTTTTTCCTTTAGAAATGTTACAAGTTAAAGTCCATATGGTGATTCCTTTATTGTGAAAGTAAATTTCAAAAGATGAAGTCCTCCATTATTTAGATTATAGTTCAATACATTATAAAAGAAAATTATCCTTAACTTTGCAATCAATTGGAATAAGGTAAAATTATCTAGTCTTATCTCAATTAATTATCCAATCAATTCTTGTTCTTTACAATTTTCCAATTAATTTGGTCACTGATGGGAAAATTCTAATTTAATTGGTTTTTTTTGCTTTATGGGTTTCAAGTTTATATTATTTTTAATAGGCACATCGTTTGATTAACATACTTAAGACATAATTAATTTAGTAAAATATAAGATAATTTAATTAATTATAAAGGTATTAAAATTCTTTTATTTGATTACCCAGAGCCACCAGCAATTAGTAGTACATGGTGGATATATTGTTATATTGAGGATACCAACATAGGACAATATATGGAAAGATTGCATTTAAAAAAAAAGAAAAAAAATTTACAATACAATATTTTACATAAATGTTTGTAAAATGTGTCAAAGGTGCATTCATTGAGTGCATAATTTTGCTACCCGTGAAGAAGATATGGTTACTAGCTACACCTTTTGTTTAATTTCTTCATGTGTGGTGTGTCTCTCTCTCTCTTCTCTCATCTCGATTCCGACAATTTTGACTTTGGTTTTTTTATGTGTTTATGGTCATGATGGAGAGCCACTAGTTTATGCAACATGTTTGTTATGCAAAGGTTGGTTTCAAATGTGTAATTTGGTTGGTAATGGTAGTTGTGTGAAGGATTGCGTTCAATTGGGTAGTGAAGGCTAAAGAAGATATGATGTTCGATAATGTTGGAGATAGTGGGTTTGGTTTCCATGGGCTTACAAGTGTCAAAGGGATTTACTTGATGGATATTAGTAGAGGGTGTCTGTTATAATTTGATATTGGATTTGATTTGATATGATATGTAAGGAAAGTAAGGTAGAATAGAAGGAAGAAAAAGAGAAGATGAACAGTGTAGAATATAGTAAACTAAGTTAGTTACAAAAACTATTATCCATGCTATATATATATGTGTGGGTATGAATCCGGATGCAACGATCACGTGCGTGTCGCGTGACTATCGCGCTACGCGTGACCTAGGGAAACAACTCGTGATAGGATGATCAAGAGAGTATCGTGTAGGGATGAGGAGTAGGCAATCTCAATAGGCTCTAACACACGTATGACAGGTGAGGGAGATATTGAGCATCAACCTCACTAAGTACCACGAATATCATGTGCGTTCTTGAGTGAGTCAAGTAATCGATTCACAAAAATGAAAATCTGGCAGCACAACGGTGTTTGTCCAAGATTTCACCTTGTCCAAATGAGGTAAGGACTAAGGTATTTATAGAGAATCTAGCTGTCGATGTCGTCTGTCAGATGAGACAGACGATCGACGGTTAGGATGAGTCCCTCTCATTATGGATATGGATGTGAGCTTCCTTATGGACCCAGGCCCATAAGGCCTTCATTGTAATGTGTGTGAGCCAATTTGAGAAAAGTTGGAATTGGGCAGGCCAATTCCAGCGGACCCTACTCCAAGCTTTCCATGCCAAAACTCCTATGATCATCCTAATTGAATTGGGCCCAATTCTTTAAGCCCTGTCACATTAGCCTAAAGAATTAAATCCAAATAAGAATTAGGCTCAAGGCCTTTGTAATCAAATTTGTACATCTACATTTTGCCCCCTGACCAAAGTCTTTCGAGCCATATCGAAAGGATTTGGGCATTAATCAAGTCCTTTCGAATGACAAAAGCCTTATCCAGCGCATGTGCGCTATAACTTAGCTGCTCTACTGCTTGGTGTGTAAATTTCATAATGGCTTGCAATGTAGGAATCTGGTGCAACATCGTCAAATAATTGAATTCTTTCGAGAAATATTCTTGTAGTATCATCTGATGAGCATATCGTCTTCACATTGAAATTTTCTATCATGAAACAATGGTGTATTGGCATGTTCCTTTGTATATGAATTCATCTCTCGCTCGTGCTCCATATAAATGATCCTTCTTGGTTAAGTCGATTTTACTTGCGTTTTATGGAATCTTCGATGATACTCAGCTTGTTGTAGAATAATTGAATTCTCTTGAGAGATATTCCTGTCCCAGTAGTAGTTGTAGCAAATGTTTGTGAAACATTTTCCCACGTATCACAGATGCAGTAAGTCAGTTGAAGAAGTTTTGATGTCAAAGAATCTTCAGATGTTTCTTCAGAAGAAATTGATCCGTTATTGTACTTTCCTGAAGAGTCTAATGTGAGAGCAGCAGGTGTTGCCCACATGACAAAATTAGAAAGCTTCCTTGGATCCATGCTAACTATGTGTGTAGGAGGTGAACTATTGTATTGCTGCCCAAGTTCCAGATTTGGAATCAAATTGCTACTTCCACTCAAATTAATAGCTTCATATACATAAAATAATCCATCAATTGCAATGGTAAAAAGTGGCTGATATATCTTCCTCTTTAATGATATATTCTGTGTGGATATCAGTATCTTCAAGATCAAATCAATCACCAAAACATTTTGGCATATGATTGTTGAACCGCTCAGTAAAAACTTGTAAAGACAAGACGATATTTCCGCCAGCTGCTCAAGGGCATTCTTCAGCAACCACTCAAAGATGTTTCTGGACAAAATAACTTCACTGACAATCTCTAACATCACAATTAACTGAGCACTACTGAGACCACTTTCATCTGCAAATTGCTTTTCGCTTACTGCCATGATACCAGATGATATCCAAGACAACAGACCACAGTTCTCCACCAAATGCCAAGCTATCTTATGCAAATTTGCTGACTTCTTTATTGTCTGATCCAGATAAAATATTAATTTCTTCGATCTAGATAAACTGAAGAATCAGTTCCTTCGACTCATCATCAGAAAGAGGAGAAGTGCAGAAACTCAACAAATTTTCAAAGACACAACACTTGATGTATATCTGGACATCATCATCTAAGTTAAGCCCTACGTATATTAGTCGAAGCATCCACATTCTCTCGCTTTGGAAATTAGTAGAGCTACTCCATAGGAAATCTTGGAATAGTGGTATCATCTTCATAATCATCTTGGATATATGAGATCATCCTCCTCAGAAGTAATTGCTTCACCAAGGATCGCTGCATTCAAGTGAGGTATATTACCAGCACCGGAAGGCATATAGGCCATGGAGTCTATATGACGCAGATGATTTGAAGTAGCGATGCTCTTATTTAAATAATAAGATCTTATTGAACCAACTGAATCATAAGACAACGCCATTGTCAAAGTTCTTGCGGCTGATTCCCTGCTACTATTACCTTTTTGAATGATATAATCATTCATCTGTTATATATAATAGCCTTTCTTTTAATCCTATCTCTTCCTTCCATGTTATGTACACGGCTGTAAATGGGCAGGTCATGAAGGACCAATATGCTGCAGCAGTTGTATGCTGAATAATTCTATTGCAACAATCATGAATGAAATTATGACCTTCCAACTTTATATGCACTGGCAGAACATTTTTATAATTTTGTTTGTACTAATGAACTCGATCATTAGGTTTCTATATAGAATCGTGCTATCAAGATTTACTTTCAGTCTCCTGCAACATAATTTTTTTTAACATTTTCATTTGGTACAAGCTTGTCTCATGTCCTCACTGAAAATCACTGTTTGGTAGTTCAGTACATGGGTTTTTACTATATTAGCAACAGCACTAGCTGCAGAATAAATGGTGTACAAATTGGCCTCCACTCCGGCTTTATTCATCTCAGTGAAAATCTGCAATGCCTCTTCAAAGTGACCACTTTGGGCAGCACCAGAAATAAATGCATTCCATGATATATTGTTATCTTTAGCCTCAACTTTCTCAAATATGGCACGTGCTCCTTGTATTCTACCACACCGGCTATAAAGACTAACAAATGCAATTCCAACTGAACTATCATACATGTATCCCAAGACCAAGGATTGAGCTTGTATCTGTTGTCCTCGATCAAGTTCCCAAATACCAGCACAAGCACTAATTGCACAAGCCAATCCAATGTTATCGGGTCGTATCCCTAGACATAGCATTTTTATGAAAAGTTGCAAAGCTTCAGAATATAAAGCATGATGAATATACCCAGCCATCATTAATTAGTCCAACATGGATGATTTGATGATGAAAACGGCAATAGGTGTCCTTGGAGATTTGGCAGACACTCTGGGCAGTAATGTTGGTCCTTTGATTCAGCAGTCTGTATCAAGCAAAGACTTTCTCAATGAATGCCTGTCATCGGATGACCATATGATTAAGGAATCTGCCGAATGGGCCAAGATGGCTATCAGTCGTGCCATTCCTTTCTGAAGCCACTGCTAGTCCATTTATTCTAGGTCCTTTCATGCATTTGGTTGTGTAAGTTCAGGTCTGGCATTGCATAGCATGAGTCAGGTCATCACCATTTTTGGGTGCAAAATATTGGTCATTCACCGTCAATGTGTCATATAAGGAGTGAGAGGATGTCATCATCTTTGTTTTATTGCATAATTTTTATAATTATCCTTCACCTTGGAGGAAGATGGTGGTGATGTGCCCAGTGTCTGCTGACTTAGCAGACGCATATGATGAACATAGACTATGGAGGAAGAAAAGACTAATTAAGATGATGGTGAGTGGATGTGTTGGGAACTCTGTTTGCCCGTCATGCGCTTTAATTAAGATGATGGTGAGTGGTGTGTGTTTCTCTGAAAGCAGCAGCTTTCCTCCTTTTTTTTTTTTTTTTTTTTGAAAAAAAACAAATGTCCCTTGCTGCCAACACACATATCTGCCAAGGCTGTTACAATATTGTACTACTTGGGACAGGTGTCGTAATTTGATAGTTGTAGTACATCATGCTACAATATAATGCTCTATTTATTCCAGCACATGGGACGTCTTTTGTTTCCACTTTGCAATCCTTACCTTATTTGTCAACACTTTCTATTTCCTTCTTCATCCATTTTTTTTCTTAAATACTCTATCAGGCAGGGACAGCTTGTCTTTCATTATTTCTACAAAGTCCTGAGCTTCATTATAATAGATTGTCGGCTAGTGCAATGTTGGTTGGAGCTGTGATGAAGTGCAGCCAGCGATGGTTAGGGATCATCACTCATCTTGCTCATACAGGATGATCTACAAAGTCCTGAGCTTCCTCTTTCTCTCTTATTTCTGTTTGCATATTTATAATCATAGTATCCTGATCTTGTATGCAGCGGCTATTCTTCGCATTTCAATAACAACGCATTGTTGATATTGTAGGTGATTTTAATAGTTCAGCTATCTTCCAATTGAACATTGTATATTGCGGGTGGCAGCGATGATATAAAAGTAGCAGCCCAGGCAAGCAAGAAACTAGATAGGATTTTGTGACAGCTATTGAAGCTTTATAGACGATCCTTATGGGAAGGCCATTTCTTTGCTCAGCTTGAAATTTGATCTGATAGAGGTATATTGACTTCAATCATTAACAGTTCATTGCTAGTGCATTATACTGTCTCACTGCTATTAGTCTTTGCAAGAATATTTGTAGATAGCTTGTTTTTGATGATTGAGTGAGAAAGATGGCCTCTCCTTTTTTTTTTTTTTTGGCACTCAATAAAGAACATCAATTATAATGCATTTCGTACTGTTGTTCCCTTTTTTTTGTGGAAAAGTCAATGAGAGGAATCGGGAAATGAGCTCAAGTGCTAGCTCTACTGATCCTGGCAATAAACTGTTCAAGACCCTTACAAGGGTAAAATGACAATTTCTTACAACCTGGTAAGCAGATTAAAAAAAAAGCTCTTGGAGTGCCATTGGTGCATTTTGTCACTTTTTGAAGTACTTTAGTTGCCCATCATGCATGTTTTTTTTCAGCTAGATATCCTGAAGAATATTCTGCAATCTAATTTTCCAAAACTATGAGGTTAATGACCAATTGTCAGGCCCAGTATTAAGACATTGGGTGCCACCATCCACCAATACTTCAGCCCCACGCACACTGAATCAGAGTCAAAACAAATTTGAAAAAGATGCTGTCAAAACATTTTCAAATACCCTTGTGGTTGGTAAGGTAGCTGTAACATTTAGAGACAGACAATGATCAGTGACGGGTGAGTTGTGACAGCAATGTATCTAATCCTCTGCTGCTTTTGTCCTTAAGTGTAGATCAGTAAGTCACACTGCAAGAGCAGTATTTTTGAGGCTGATTTCGACCTTGATTCATTCCAACTTTAGCAAAACCCAAAACACGAAAGTTAAATATCTTTCCCTTAGCTTCCTATAGGATTTCGAATCACTTCAAAAGGAGTACGGATGAGAGAAATATCCACAATTTACTCAACCCCATCAAATCTGTGAATCAGAGCATTTCACTACATATCCCGTATATTCATAGCTAATTCTGTATTGATGCGTTGTGAATCCATCAAAACTCAAAACATGAAAGTTTTAGTTCTTTCTTTTATCTTTCCAAGGAATTTTGAATTACCCCAAACGGAGTTCATATGAGGGAGATGTGCACAATTTACGAAACTAGCTCAAATCTGCATTTTTTTGAAGTCACTGCTGCACTTGTAGTGACTTCAAGATGAAAACTGTATTTATATGTTGCAAATCCACCAAAACTCAAAACACAAAAGTTTTAGATCTCCCTCTTATCTTTCCAAGGAATTTTGAATTACCCCAAACGGAGTTCATATGAGAGAGATGTGCATAATTTACAAAACTAGCTCAAGTCTGCAATTTTTGAAGTCTCTGCTGCACTTGTAGTGACTTCAAGATGAAAACTGTATTTATGTGTTGCTAATTCATGAAAACTCAAAACATGAAAGTTTTAGATCTCGCTCTCTTCTTTCCAAGGAATTTTGAATTACCTCAAACGGAGTTCATATGAGAGAGATGTGCACAATTTATGAAACTAGCTCAAGTCTGCAATTTTTTGAAGTCACTGCTGCACTTGTAGTGACTTCAAGATGAAAACTGTATTTATGTGTTGCTAATTCATGAAAACTCAAAACACGAAAGTTTTAGATCTCCCTCTCTTCTTTCAGTAGGATTTTGAATAGCCTCAAACGGAGCTCATATGAGAGAGATGTGCGCAATTTATAAAATAGTGTTAGAGCTGTCATGTTAGCCCTCATTTCAGACCAGGACACTTCTTCTAGCATATCATCCATTGTTGTCCTAGAAACTAGATTTTTATCCATCTTATGCACAAAATGGGCCTCACCTCCACCCCTTTTTTTTTTTTTTTTTTTTTGATAAATTTAAGCCATCAGAGTTAACATCAAAATGCTGCAGTTAATTTTTAGGATCAGCTCCTGTAATTTCAGAATGATCTCCTTGATTCTTGGATGTGTGGAATCTTGAGATCCAATGATATGGACCATACCCTCAACCTCAACTCAAATACAGGCCTTTTCCTTTTTGACACCCCTACCAGACATCAAAGCTCTCACCTGCCTGAAGCCATCCCGACAGCCAGTGGAAGCAAATATGTTGGAAAGCATTACATAGTTTGAAGCTTTGTCCGGTTGAAGTTGAAAAAGCATCTCAGCTGCTTGTGTACCTAAATTTACATCAGATTCACCTTCTATATAAATCTATCGATCTCATTAAACATACCAGCCCTGCCAAACATATCAACCATACATGAATAATGAAATATATTAGGGGACACATTATGTTCTTCAGCCACTAGATGGAAATATTTCCTCCCTTTCTCAACCAATCCCCCATGACTACATGCAGACAATAGAGACACATACATTACTTCACTCGGACAAATGCCCATCTGCTGCATTTTTTCGAATAAGGTCATTGCTTCACTTAATCGATTGTGCTTTGCAAAACCAGAAATCATTGCATTCATCGAAACAACATTCTTCTCCTCCACCCCAGAAAACAAAAAAAATAAGCATCTTTGACGTTACCACATCTAGAATACATATCAACAAGTGAAGATACCACGAAAATATTGGAATCAAAACCATTTTTCAATACAAACCCATAGGCTTGCTTTCCCTCAATAAGAGCTGCCAATTCCGCACAAGCACGAATAACAGAAGAAGCCATAAAATGACTTTGCCCCTTTCCAATAACATGATACCTATGAAATAAAGCCAAAGCCTCCTCATACATCTGATTTTGCACATAACCAGCCACCATTGAACTCCACGAAACCTCACTCTTCCCTTCCATAAATTTCCCTTTTTTTTTTGTTTAATTCTTGAGTGTTTCAAGCCGTAGTAGTTGAGAATCGAACAACAGTAAGTTTCATGTGTATTTTCTAATACTGGCCAAGATAAGGAAGATGTGTTCTTTTGCTTTGATTCAGCTCAGTTTCCTGTTTATGGTTATGGGTTTAGGAGAAATTGTATGGGCTGTGTAATGGGAAATTGTATATGTGCTTCATGCCTTTCTGTCCATTTAATGCCTTGTCTTGTAGAGCCATCGTAAGTGGGTTTAGTACTTGTCAAAGAATCCGTGTACTTTTTATTATATATTGTCAGCATGAGTGAAACCTTCCTTATTTGTAAAACTAACTCATCTCATTTTCTTGTGATGCAAGGCTCTAGATTGAAGTATTGAATCTTCATCGTGCATCCACTTGACTTCATTTTTACAAGTATGATTTTTGAACACATTTAAAAAGAATACTTAACTTCATCATTCATGTCCATAATATGTTCCATTCATTCATCTAATGACTGCGGTGCCTCATGATTTTTAAGACAAAACTCTTTGTCGTCCGTGTTCTGACCGCATAAATGACAATCTTGAGACTATCCACTGTATGATGATACTCTCAGCCGTCCGGGTCCTAAATTTCATGTGACATACTTGGAACCGCACATTGCGTCCGTGTTCCATTCCTCACATGACAACCTTGGCACCGTACCACTATGAGAGAGGCTCTCCTCAGTTATCTGTGTCTCACTTGTCCATGCGATGATTTTGGAACCGCACCACCATAAGAGGAGACTCTTTCTTATCTTGTGCACCCCGTCATTTGGTGAATGAATGAGAAACTCTGGTAGCTGATGCACTTGTTGCATATGTCTCATGTCACATATTTGAGTTCACGATATTAGCATCTCTTTTGATCTTGTATGTGCATATAACTCCTTTATCATGTAGGTGTGCACAAAATAAACATCTTGAGGATGGTGAAGGAAAATAGAAAGGGTCGATCTTGCAGTGGCAACCATACAGACAAAAGTAATGAAATATTGGCGAATTCAGGTCATGTGCCAAAAGTTCCCTTGCCACGTAGTAAATGGCTTGATGCTACAATTCGAAATGATTTTTTCTGGAAAGATATCAAAAAGAGGGATTTGTGTGCTCATCCTCCTAAAGATGGTGAATTTCATTTCATCCAACCAGAGCCCCGAGTAAGTGATAGGAAGAACATAGATGAGAATTCCATTTTACGTTTTAGAAATGAAAGAAAGGAGCTTCCCCTTTCAGAGACAGTGTTCAGCTACCCAAAACAGATATTGCAAGGGTGGCAGTCATGGGTATATTACATTGTAAAGAATTCACATTATAGGTCTCGTTTAGAAAGTGAGGGGATCAATTTTGCTATATGGATTTCTTCTAAAATGGTTATCCGTTCTCAAAGTGTTGAAGCATGGCGAGCTATATTGGCACGTTGGAGCACATGTACACATACGTTTGTGACATCATGGGGGGAGATTACTCCAACTTTAGAAGATGTGTGCACACTACTAAGTTTCCCTAGTTCTGGGTCAACTGATATTGTCACTGCTGAGATTTCAGAAGAGGATGAAAAACTGGTGGAAGTATTAGAAGCTGATAGACAAGAAGCGAGAGACAGTCGTAGACAAGCATCATTTTGTGTATGGATAAGACATTTTTTTGAGCACGAAAGGACTCGATTCGAAGGCCCTCGATATGGATGCGAGTAAGTATGCATTCCTTACTTTGTTTATTTATGTTTAAATGTCATCACTTCAATCTGACTTTACTTATAACCCACAATTCATTTCAGGCATGAGTTAGAAGCTTTCATCGCTTGTTGGTTATCCATGTACGTGTTTCCTGGCGAGCCAAGAAAAGGTGTCAGTCCGCGATTTTTTAACTTGGCAATTCGTCTTGCTCGTGGAGAACGAGTTGCCTTGGCGCCTTTTTATTTAGGGTCTTTATATCGGCGTTTGGACCTTTACAATGAGACTTCAGTTCGATCAAAGGGACGATATATCATTGTATCAAATGTAGATTTGGGATTTCTACACTTGTTTTTCAGCAAACATTACAAAAGATATCCAGGTGTATCTGTTACAAAACCTGATCCTCCTGAACCTCGAGCTTGGGCCTGGGTTGATAGAAAGCCTTTGGGTTCATTACTTGATATTATAGATGATGCTCATGAGGTTGACTTTCGCCCTTATACAAAGGAATTGGAGGGATATGAGTGGTGCACAACATATTACCCTTCGGGTTCCAAGACCTTAGTGAATCTGATGGAATGTGGCGAGCAGCTTTTGATGCTGAAGTAGTATATGTTCTTTGGTGTACACCTCGAGGTTTGCCTGCGCTTCAGATTGGTGTGATTCTTCTACTGAGTTCTTGGAGCATAGAGTAATGTTGTACTCACCTCATCGGTTGCACGAGTTTGGGTTTGATCAAGGTGTGCCTTCTATTGTGGCTATCGACACAGATTTTAATAGATGCTGTGAGGCAATTAGTCTTGAGAAACGCCATGAGCTCTATTGTGCTGTCAGACAGATGTTTTTTCCATCTATCAATCGCTCCGGTGTTGCATCAAGTGGATGGTTAACGTATTGGACAGGGTGTCTTGAAGCATTCAAGAAATATACTCTTTCAGCTATAGATGACAGTTTGCCAGAGTCGGTCATTTATAAGTATGAGTTCCACTTTCAACTTCCAAAAGATGACAAGAATAATACTCAGGAAAAGTAGTGATTGGCGGACCATGCCTCCTGCATCAGTCATCAGTCAAATCAAGCGTCCTCGCCTTTGTGAGGTATTAAATCTTGTTATTAAGTGTCTCTATACATGCACATACACACACATATGTATATCATGAGGTCAACTATAACTTTTGTTCATCATTGTTTATTTGCAGGACACAACTTTGAAAGGTGCATCTTCAGCTTCAGCGGGACAGTCGTCTAAGAGTAAACACAGTAGCAGTCATGATATTATTACTCAGACCGTTGATAATTCGACAGTAGGGTCTACTCTTCCAATTACACACCTTTCCCTAGTCGCTATGGTCAAGGAAAGGTGTTACAAACCAAGGATCATGTAGTGACTACTGATACAACCGAAGAGGAAGATGATAGTGAGGAGGTTGACTATGAATTGTCTCTTGTTAATGATGCCAGCATTGAGGGTAATCCTTCAGTAGATGATTTAGAGATTTGCGAAGGCCCTTTTGCGAATGAGGAAGATCTTCGTCTTGATAGGATAATTGTTCAAGATGATCAAGAGCCTAGAAACATGGAAGATGTTATCCTCAGGCTCATGATGGCTCATTAGTAGACCCTTCATTTTGCAATATCATAGTTGATGGCATTGCTCCCATTACTACTTCAGTTTCTAATGTACTTCCTCCCTCCATTAGTGGTGAATCACAGCAACGAAGAGCAACAAGTCTATTGGAGTTGCAACTCATTTAGATGATACAACTTCATTTCACGGTTACATCGTGCCATCTCACTTATGGAGCCTTTACAGAGTCTTGCTACCATAGATAAGAATTTTGGGTTGGTTCTTCTTTGTCCAGGAACAGACTTGGCTAATGCAATGATGAAAATGCTCGGTGAAGCTATGCTATTGATTGAGCGATCTTGGAATTCTTTGTCTAAGACTGAATTAGAGCAACTTGTCCAATGTGCCGAGGGGGCCCGTTTGTTACTATTCAAAGTTGATAGCTTATAGCCAATTGCTGACAAGGTTAAGAGGTGTCTAAATTATCATGAAGCAAAGATCCGCCATGAAAAATTAATGATGAAGATGCAAGAACTTCGCCAAGAGGCTGAGGCAGCAAAGGCTGAGATGGAGGCTATGCTTAAAGATGAAGACCTAGAGTCCAGAGTTCGCTCAGACATTAGGTATAGTTTAGATTAGCTGATATTTTCTCTTCAATTTCAAGAACAATTTGTTGTAACACCCTTTTCGGGTAAAAACATTGTCTGGCTTGATCTTGTCATTATTGTTGCTTGATATTGCTTGATTTTTGTTTGCATTAGTGAATAGTAAGGTATCATTTGGTAAGATGCTCACGCACCTAAGTAGCAATGCTTTTACCTAATAGTAGTGAACAATGAAGCAACAAATATTGTTACGATTACTGTGTTGCGCATTAGAGAAATGCTCTCACTTGCCAGCAACGGTTTGATTCAAAGCTCTATCATGTTATAACTTATGCTCTTTAAAGAACATAAAATTCTTGTAGTAGTACGTTATATAGTATAACTTTGCGCGTTAATGTCATTATTTTTTTTTTCGCGAGCAAAGACATTTTAATTTCACAAAGATTGTTAAGGGGTATTACCCACTACTTAACCATTCCATCAAATACGATGGTTAATATAACATACTTAGACAAAAATCTGTATGCATGTATAGTGCCATGCGCTTAGTAAATTTGAACAATTACAAGCGCATGAATGAATAAACGAATGTCGCGCGCATAGGAGACGAGTCTCTTACAAGCAGCAGCAACATACAAATATAATGTATAACCAAATTGATTGATGAAAATCATGTGAAAGCAAGCCATATTATTCAAGTCATCATCATCACTGATCATGCTATTACATATGAAACTTCTTTACATATTGAAAATTTATAGGAGCTGTAATAGCATCAGTCTTTGGATTGAGGAGCTTGCAATACCCGCTATCATGGACTTCATGTATAATGAAGGGACCTTCCCATTTTGGCGTGAACTTTGGCGCAGGTATACTTCGGCGCACATGCTCGGCTGCACGAAGTACAACATCACCCACTTGAAAGGACCTTTTCCTCACCAACCGGTCATAGGCCAGACCAAGCTTGTGTTGGTAGTTGATCAAGTTGTTTTTGGCTATATCTCGTCTTTCATCTAAGGCTTCCAGATCTATTGTGCGTAAAGCATCTGGCTCAAGCTCAGCATTGATCGCCAGTCGTGCTGAAGGGATCAGAACCTCTATGGGCACAATTGCTTCGGCACCATACACTAGCGAAAAAGGTGTTGCTTGTGTTGGTCGCCGCTTCGAAGTCCTATAGGCCCAAAGTGCTAAAGATAGCTTATCATGCCATTCTTTATGGTTGTCATGTACCATACGACTGAGAACTTTCAAAAGAGTCTTGTTGTAGCTTCCGCTTGGCCGTTGCCCTTAGGGTAATAAGGGGTCGACTTCACATGATCAATACTATATGATTCCAACATTGTCGAACATGCGAATTGATGAAAGGAGTGCCATTATCTGAAAGAATGCGCTTCGGAATCCCGAATCTGCATATAATGTTCTCCTTAATGAAGCTTGCAACTGTTGGTCCCGTCGCCTTCTTTAAAGGAATAGCTTCCACCCACTTAGTAAAACATTCGGTTCCAGCTAGGATCCAAATACATCCTTTAGATGGCGGGTGAATAGGACCGATTAGATCAAATGCCCAAGTATGAAAAGGCCATGGTGTTGTTAACTATGAAGTGCGACCGCAGGAGCGTGGATCGCATCTCCATGTTCTTGGCAAGGAACGCATCGTTTAACAAAATTGGAACAGTCTGATTCCATGGTTGGCCAATAGTACCCCATGTCAAGTAATTGATAATACAACTTCCTCGCACCTTGGTGTTCACCACATTCTCCAGCATGTACCTCAGTTAATATTTGTTCCGTTTCAGGAGATGCAATGCATCTGAGAGGCTTTCCCATAAATGAAACTCTATACAATTCATCTTCATGCATTAGGTACTTGCGCGCCTTCCTTTTTACTAATTTGGCATCCGTATTATTAGTTGGTAGCACATTATTCTTCAAGTAATCGATGTACGGACGACGCCAATCTCCAGCACTTGCGACAAAATTACATTCTTTTGCATCTGGTAACTCAGAGCACTTGGGACAATGTTTGCACCTGAGATGCATCCTTAGCCATTGTGGGCCAGTAATACCCTGCACGTTGAATGCGACGATACAAGGGAGGTCCTTCTTCCCCACACCAGATCTTATGATACTTGTCCAATTTTAGGCGAGCCTGTTTCGCACAGATGCATCGCGATAGAACGCCCTCAGGTCCTTTGAAGTATAAGGCGCCATTGATGTGAACAAAATTCTTCAAGGTAACTATGGAGGCCGCATTGGGTTGCGCCAATTGGGCCTTGATACCAACGCCAGTCATCTCCTGTTTCCTCATCTTCTTCTAACAATTGCAAGGCTGTGCAAGGAATGGTTTTCTTGATAACTTTAACATCTAGGCTTTCATCTGAAGCATGCATCGGAATTTTGGATGCTAGTGTTGCCAATGCATCTGCATAACGATTTGTAGATCGCTTGGTATGTTCATACCTTACGACTCCAAACTTCCCAATTAGAGCTTGCACTGCAGCCCTATAAGGCGCAAGTGCTGGCTCCTTGAGGGCATATTCACCATTAGTTTGCTTAATGATCAAATTTGAATCACCACGAATACACAGATGGTTTGCTCCAGCTTCCAAAGCAAAGACGATCCCAAGTAACAATGCCTCGTATTCAGCTTCATTATTAGTGCAATGAAAGTCAAGTTTAAATGCCAAAGGTATTTCTTGGCCATTGGGTGATGTCAATACAACTCCTGCTCCCCAACCTTGACTTCCCGATGAACCATCAAACTGGAGTGACCATTCTCCTTCTGTTTCAATCATGAGTGAGTCCTCATGGAATTCCGCTGGTATACTTTCTGTGATCACATCTTCACTTTCATTCGGAAAATGAGCTAGGAGATCAGCTAAGGCTTGTGACTTGATAGCTTTAGGAGCCTGTATTGTAATATCAAACTCTCCAAGAAGCAACAACCACTTCGCTACACGCCCAGATAACGCTGGTCGTGACAATAAGTACTTGATAGGATCTGATCGGGTAACGAGGTTGACCTTGTGCGCTAGAAAGTAGTGACGCAACTTTTGGGTGGCAAACACCAGCGCGAGACAATGCTTTTCGCAAGCTGGGTATTTGACCTCGCTTCCTTGAAGCGAACGACTCAAATAGTAGACCGGCCGTTCTTGGCCATCTATTTCTTGTGCAAGTAAGGCTCCGATGGATCTGCTAGTAGAAGTAAGATACAATATCATCGGTACTCCCTTCACAGGCATAGTCATGGTGTGAGAAGAAGTGAGAATTCCCTTAATTCTTTGAATTGCATCCTCATGGACTTGGTCCCATTCAAATGTGACTCCTTTCTTCATGAGTTGATGTAAGGAATATGAAATCTCTGCAAGTGCAGGTATGAATCTCCTAATATAAGAGACCTTTCCCATGAAAGTTTTCAATTCTTTCAAAGTAGCAGGTGAAGGCATAGACAATATAGCTTGTATCTTTGGGATCAACATCAATCCCCTTCCTATGGACTACAAATCCAAGAAATTTTCCTGAAGCAACTCCAAAAACACATTTCAAAGGATTCATGCGAAGCTTATACAATCGACATCGTTCAAAAACCTTTCGAAGATGGACCAAATGGTCAGATGCATGTTTTGATTTCACAACTATGTCATCCACGTAGTCCTCCATGAAATCATGCATCATATCATGAAATATAGCTGTCATCGCTCTTTGATAAGTAGCGCCAGCATTCTTGAGTCCAAAGGGCATGACAGTATAATAGAAATTCCCAACAGGAGTTCGGAAGGCAGTACGCTCGGCATCTCCAATTGCCATTTTAATTTGATTATATCCACTGAAACCATCCATGAATGAAAATAATTCATGACCTGCAGTGACATCCACCAAGGTGTCTATATTTGGCAAAGGGAAATCATCTTTAGGACAAGCCTTGTTCAAATCTCGAAAATCCACGCAAACCCTTATTTGACCATTCTTTTTTCTAACAGGTACGATATTCGCGAGCCAAGTAGGGTGTTCGATTGGTCTGATAAAGCCTGCACGAAGCAACTTCTCAATTTCGTGCTTAATTTGAACTTCCACCTCAGGACGGAAAACTCGTTGTCCTTGCTTAATAGGAGTCGTGCCTGTGGGTAATATTTAGTGTGTGCACTACAAGGCTAGGGTCCAGACCTGGCATCTCATCATATGCCCAAGCGAACACGTCTCTATATTCTCTTAACAAATCAATAAGAGGACTCTTAACTTCATGTAACAAACCTTTGCTGACAAAAATTGGCCGCGGCGACTCTCCTGGTCGCGCTAGATCCAATTCCTCAATTTCTTCATTTTGTGGCTTTATTTGATCTTGCATTTGTTGAGGAGCGGGCTGAATTTCTTGAATTGGTACAGGGTCTGAGGAAGAACAAACTTCCTTAGACCCCGGAAACCGTCATAAGAGATATACTCTCCGCCCATCTTCTCTGACGTAACTTTCAACAGCATCAACCTGCTTGTTCTTCTTTTTACCGCCTCGACACCACGCATCTTTCTTTTCTTTTGTTGGCCCTCTTGAACTTTTTCCCAAGTGGGTAATGGCACACCTGAAGCTCTAGCAATAGCTGTCTCACCTTCATCGGCATACTCATTGAAGAAGGTAGACTCAATGAAATATGTCTCATCATGCTCAAAAGGATTCTTCGTAGCAGGAATAAATATATCCTTCCCTTTCCAATGTCCTTTGATACATTGATGCATAGTCGACGGTACTAAATTGTGATCGTGCAGCCACTTCCTACCTATCAAGAGATGATAGGACACAGGCGCATCAATCACATGAAAAGTAACGATACCACGAATAGGCCCAATCTTAAGATCAACATTAACTCTTCCGATCGTCTTCGTTATAGTATGACTAAAGCCATTAACTGAAATGGGTTGCTTCACCAAACGATGATAGTCGATACCAGCAGCTTCCAATGTAGTCTTAGGCATGATGTTGAGAGAAGAACCAGCGTCAATGAATGTCCTCTTAACTGGGTAGCCATTAAGTATGCCCTCCACATATAATGGTCGATTGTGATTTGGACTATCTACACATATCTGCATCGGTGAACAAGATTGCATTTTCATGCGCTCGAGCCATTCTTTTGACGGGCTGCGCTGCATTACACTCGGCATATTGTCCCTCGGAAATTTGCGCAAGTGCAGTTGCTGCTGCAAGCTTCGCCTTTTCATCAAAACCAAGTAGATCAAAGAAATTTCTAAAATTAGAAGTTTTCAAAAGTGCCGCAGCAATGGGAGCACAATTATTTTCCTCAACTTCATGTTGTTTTCCTTTCGCGTTACTTGCCTCGGCAAGTGGTGCATCATTGGCTTCTACTGTGGCAGGATCATGAATAACGACGTTAACGGCACCACGCTGATTATTATGGGTTGGAAGTGGATTGTTCCTAACGTCGTTATTTTCGATAACAAGCTCTCCATTCTGCACTCTTTCATTGAAAATCCTCTTCAAAGTAAAACAATCCCTAGTAGGATGCCCCACAATTCTGTGGAACCTACAAAATTTAGGATCATTCTTCTCCTCCTGAGTTGGTAAACGCTCTACCCTTGGGAGTTTGAGATTTCCATCTCTCAACCATTGATCTAGCATAGCGTGCACCTTTCCCATTGAGCAAGGATATGTTAGCACTTCCTTTGTTCTCTCACGTCCAGACTTTTCAACTCTTCGTTTCTTCTCATCTTTGAGATCCTCACTTTGAGTTGCATTCACTGACGGTCCTCTTTTGTTAAACTTCACATTTCCTCCTCTTTGTCGCATGACAGAATTATTAGTCCTTCGCGCATTCTCAACCAAAGTGGAGAATGAGGCTAAAGAGAGATTTTCCAGATGTACCGCATATTCGGTGAACATGCCTTGGATGCAAATTTTCACCAGCTCTCTTTCGTCACATATGTCTTGGATGTCTAGTGAACGTTCCCTGAAACGCTCAATATAATCCATCAAGTCTTCCTTGGGCTTCTGGCGAATCCGTCCCATATCAGTCAAGGTCACTCGTTCCTGTGTGGAGAAGAACTTCTCTAGGAACATCTTGCACATAGTTGCCCATGAATCTACTGATCCAGGGGAAGGTGACGTACCATGTGTACGCTTTCTCTGTAAGGGACTTAGAAAATTCTTTCAACTTGAGATCATCATCAAATCCATAAACCTCTAGCGTTTCAATGAACTTCAACAAATGTTCCTTGGCACTTCCTTTCTTACCATTGAATAGCATGAATTTGGGACTCACATAGTCTTGAGGATATGGCTTAGCAGCAATACGTTGATTGTATGGGAGCTTGAGATCCAATACTCCCACATCAGACTTAGCTTGTATTTCCCTCAAGTACATGTCTAGATCTTCTTTCGTGACGAAAGTAACTTTAGGAGTTGAAGTAGTAACTTCAACTGGTGTAGCTGGAGTGACAGTCTGGAGTGGAGTTGTATTTGGTTGAGCAGCAGGTCCACCAATGACAATCTGTGGCGTAGTCTGTGAGGATGAAGATCCTCCGGGTTGAACATGTACTGTAGGCTGGGAGGTTGAGGGTCCTCCTAGCTGAATTCCTGTGTTCACTACCTGAGGTACAGGCAATTGTGTAACTATGGGCTCCAACGGAGGGGCTTGCTCCCTAATTCCAATAGTGTCATGTTCAGGAGTAGGAAGAGGATCAACATCGAGGTACTTGAAGAGCTTGTGAAGTTTGAGGAGCTTGAGGCGCTTGAGGTGCCTGAGGAGCACGTTGCTGCGCAGCAATAGCAGGGTTGACAAAGTCGCGCCTTGTTGCGCGGCAGCAATAGCAGCTATACCAGGTAGGTATTGAGCAAACATCGTCATGAATTGTTGAAATTGTCTTGTAGACTCTTGTATCGACTGGTTGACTTGTACGGTATTTTCTTGTACAGCGCGTAAGATCGCAGCGTTGTCAGGTTGAGCACCGGTAAGTTGGTTAACATCTTCGAGTGCTGGCATGTCATGCTCAGCAACCTCAAGATTAGTATCAATTTCTTGAGTCACACCCTCAGTGGGATCAGTAGGTCTTTTTCTTGGAGGTGCCATCACACAAGTATTGATTTCCCTATCCCCAGTGGAGTCGCCAAAAATGTGTGGGTATGAATCCGGATGCAACGATCACGTGCGTGTCGCATGACTATCGTGCTACGCGTGACCTAAGGAAACAACACGTGATCAAGAGAGTATCGTGTAGGGATGAGGAGTAGGCAATCTCAATAGGCTCTTACACACGTGTGACAGGCGAGGGAGCTATTGAGCATCAACCTCACTAAGTACCACGAATATCGTGTGCGTTCTTGAGTGAGTCAAGTAATCGATTCACAAAAATGAAAATCTGGCAGCACAACGGTGTTTGTCCAAGATTTCACCTTATCCAAATGAGGTAAGGACTAAGGTATTTATAGAGAATCTAGCTGTCGATCTCGTCCGTCAGATGAGACAAACGATCGACGGCTAGGATGAGTCCCTCTCATTATGGATATGGATGTGGGCTCCCTTATGGACCCAGGCTCATAAGGCCTTCATTGTAATGTGTGTGAGCCAATTTGAGAAAGGTTGGAATTGGGCAGGCCAATTCCAGCGGACCCGACTCCAAGCCTTCCATGCCAAAACTCCCATGATCATCCCAATTGAATTGGGCCCAACTCTTTAAGCCCTGTCACATTAGCCTAAAGAATTAAATCCAAATAAGAATTAGGCTCAAGGCCTTTGTAATCAAATTTGTACATCTACAATATACAAGCTAAAACACATGTAGCTACTCTAAAAGGTCACATGACTTGCACGTGATAAATATTACAACATAATATGTTCATAGCCCCCCTCAAGGTGAAGTCTTGCAAAGGCCCAAATTGGAATAAGATAAGAAAATGGTTGTTGTAAGAGCCTCTTTGGTAAGGAAATCAACTAACTAATTAGAAGTAGAATCATGAGAAACTTGAACAAAACCTAAAGTGATATGATCACGAGTGAAATGAACATTAATATCAATGTGTTTGATACAGCTATGAAAGCATGGATGTTTAGCAATTCACTTAGCTACACTATTGTAAGTAAATAAGGAAACTAGTAGGGAGATAGGAACGTGAAGTTCACGAAGAATATAAGAGACCCAAAGATTATCTTTAACAGCCAAAGCTATACTACGATATTTAGATTCGGCGGATGAAGTGGACATAGTTTGTTGTTTCTTTGTTTTCTAAGAAACAATGGCACAACCAAGTAACATACAATAATTGGAGACAGATTTGCAATCAAAAGGACATGCACCCGAATCAGAATCAGAAAAGCCACCCAATTGAAGATCATTAGAAGATGCATAAAAGAGGCCAAAATCAATAGTACCCTTTAGATATTTAAGAACATGAAAGGTTGCTTGCAAATGTTGAACATAAGGCTTGGACAAAAATTACCTAAGCTGATGACCAATAGAGGAGATATCAAGCCGTGTAAGTGTAAGATACAATATAAAGCCAATAAGACATTTGTAAACATTGGGATCTACAAAAAAAGCACCAGCTTCGGCCTTGAGTTTCAAACTTGAAGGAAATGGAGTGCGAGTGGGCTTGCAAGTTATTAAACCAACATCAAGAAGGATATTAGAAATGAACTTGCATTGATCAATCAAAAGAGCAGAAGATGTACGACATAACTCAAGTCCTAAAAAAAATCATGCCTCCCCTAGATCTTTAATAGTAAAGGTCTGATGTAATTTAGCCTTTAAAGCATCAATGGAGGAAGTTTATGTCCCTGTGATCAACATGTCATTGCCGTGCAATAACACAACAAGAAATCCATTAGAATCAGATTTAGTAAACAAGGAATGATCATGCTAGGACTGGAAAATCCCCTCTACAACAAAAAACTTGGAGATCTCCAAGTTCCATTGCCTAGAAGCTTGTTTAAGGCCATAAAGTGATCTCAAAAGCTTACACACTTGACCAAGCATTGCTTTGTCATAATCTTGAGGAGGTTTCATATAGATCTCCTCATTAATATAGCCATGAAGAAAGGCATTATTAATGTCTACTTGACAAATAGGCCAATCCCGTGTGACATCTACAATCAAAAGAATCCTTACAATTTATAATTTGGCAACAGGAGAAAATGTGATATGATAGTCTTTTCGTTCAATTTGTGTAAAACCCTTAGCAAAAAAATGAGTCTTATATTGTTCAACACTTTCATCAACCCTATAATTGATTATATAAACCCATTTACATCCAATAGCTCATTGCCATGAGGCAAATCAGTAACTATCCACGTATTATTAGATTCAAGAGCAGCAAGCTCTTGATTCATAGCTTTACCCACAAACAATCTTAAGCTGCTTGAGAATAAGAATAAGGTTCTTTTGTTGTTAAAACATTAGCCATATATCCCACAGACTCCGATGGGTAAAGATGAAAAGTAGATGAAGAAAACAAAGGATAAGGAACAAAGGAGAAAGAACACATATTTTAAACAAAATGAATATAATTATTGAGCCACTATGGCAATCGAGAGGATCTTGATGAACAACGAATATGAGGAATAGAAGAGAGAGATGAATCAGTGTTTAGGACAGTGTTTGGGTTTGTATGTGTGTTTGGGACAGTGTTTGACAAAGAAGGTGAACTAGACATGACAGCAGAGGGATGATCAAGAATTGAAGATGGAAAAATAGATGTGTTTGAGAGATTTGTGTTGCCAAATGAGACATATATGAGCAAATAAAATCTGTACCAGCAGAAGAAAAATGAGATGCATCAAGTTGCTTAAAAGGAAATGTAGATTCAAAGAACACCACATTTCTACTCATGAGAAACTTTTGTGAGTTTAAATCAAAGACCTTATATCCTTTTTGTCCTTGACCATATCTAACAAAAACACACCTAGCACCCTTTGGATCAAATTTGTCCAAATGAAGATCATGCATCGCCACATAACACAAGCATTCAAAAACATGAAGCATATCATAAGAAAGCAATCAACCAAATAACATTTCAAATGGTGTCTTCCAATTCAAACTAACAATCGGCATCCTACAAATCAAATAGGAACACATTCTCCCTAAAATTCTTTAGGGAGACCAGCATGTATGCACAAAAATCTGGAAGTTTCAATTAAACGATGATGCTTATGTTCTACTTTACCATTTTGTTAAGGTGTATAAGGCAAAGATCATTGATGTACAATACCATGCAAAAGAAATAAAGTTTGACATTTTCTAGAGAGAAACTCCATCCCATTATCAGTCCTAACAAATTTAGGGGAAACAAGAAAATGATTATCCACATATGATAAAAAAAATTGCAGCAATTATATGACATCAAACTTAAGTTTCAACAAGTACGTCCATGGTCCCTCTGTATAGTTATCCATAATTGTAGCAAAATAACGAGCTCCACATTTTGATATAACATTGTATGGTCCCCATTTATCAATATGAAGCAACTCAAAAGGAAAAATTGATGCATGTTCACTTCTAGAAAAAGGCAACTGATGAGCTTTTGCCAAAAGACAAGTATCACATGAAAAATTTTCCAAGTCAAAGTGTTTACAATAGAAAATATGTTCCAATTTGGAAACAAACGTATGCCCAAGTTGGGCATGAAAAAAGTTTACATTAAGTAAAGAAATAGGTATGTAGCTAGAAGTACAAAGCAAATTACAATTTGAAGTAGAAAAAGGAATAGAAGGAAGACATGACTCTTATTCATTAGGTTTTGAAAAAGACAATGTATTTTAGTAAAGAATATATCAAGGGAATGATCAAGCATAAGTCTACTCACAGATAACAAATTATGCTTGAACTCCAGAATGAAAAATACATTTCTCAGAGGAGAAAGTCATTAATAGACCTAATAAGAGTAACAAATTTGATCGTACCATTAGGTAAACTGACTTTGATTGGAGAATTAAGATGACATTTGTGAACAAGAGTGTAAGCAAAATGAGTAATGTGGTATGTGGCCCCTGAGTCAAAAATCTAAGAACACAAATCCTTATCTCTATGACTAGATTAGCTGAGGAAGAAGAAAAAATACGCATACCTGCACTAGCAAAATTAACCCTTGATCCACTTAAGGAAAGATCTGCAATAGTTCCACCAACAGATCCTGATTGTGATTTCATGAGCTTCATCATCTCTTTACACGTATCTTGTACCAAATGTTGATCAACATGCTGAGTATTTTAATCTTGATGAATATTCTGACTTGTTTGACTAACATTATCATCTAGAAAATGATCAAAAGGTGTATTAAGAGCATCGGATCTATTGTTCACAGCTATGTTAACTCTACCACTACTTTTCTTGTTTTTCTTTCCTATATACCACTTAGGGTAGCCTATTACTTCAAAGCATTGTTCAATAACATGACCAACTTGGTGACAATGCTTACGTTTCAATTATTTCTTCTGCTGATCCTTCCTATTAGATAGAGTTTGTTTATAAAAATTCCTTCTAACATTGTGTTGGTCCCATTTTTATAACCAAAAAGGAAGGTTGAATTGATTATAACCAAAAATCTGAAATTTTAAGCCTTAAAAATTAAATCCCTTCTGTTTAAACTATGAGAACAAGTTAAGTAATCAATTAAATAAATTATAAATTATAGGAAATTAAAAGAATAGGAAAAGAAAAGTAAAATCGGCAATGTATAGTGGTTTTACCTCGTGTGTTAGTTCACTCTTCTAGCTCCGAGCCGGGACCCTGCAATCCTCATGGGTTTATTCCTTATATCCAGGGAAAACAATTTACAAGATAATACAATTCCCTCTGGTCGATCCTCACAGCTTTCATCAAAGTAATAACCGATACTACAGAGACTAATCTTGTAAACTAAACAAGCAAACAAGCTACAAGACAATAACAAGTTCCTTCTGTCAACAAGGAAATAATCAAAGGTTAAAATTAGAGCAAGAAATGAGTGCACAAGATCGAATCAGTAAATTCAGAGAAGTAACGTCTTGTGTTTTTGAAATATCGCACGTATATATTTATTTTTTTCGTTGTCTCTTTCTCATGTGATATATGAAGCCTCTTCTATTCTTCAACGTCTTCAAAGTTTGTTTCAAAAAATGGATAGGCTTCTCCACAAAAATCTCGGATAATATCTTTTTTTCTTTATCATGAATTAAATTCAAAAGATAATAGATACGTTATGTGTATGTGCACATGGATAAGTTCCATCCAAAAATTTAAAAACAAAAATATAGGAGAACTAAAGCTATTGTCTTTCCATATCAACTCATACTTCAGAAGGTTAAAGTATAAATAATTTATAGCACGAATTATAGCAGGTTTAATAAAACTTTGATAAAATGATTTTGATTTAACCCCGTGGATATTAACCAACTTTAGTGGAACATATGAGTAAATTACCCAAATATACCCATTTTCTCAGAGCTAGGTCTTTAACATATTTATTTGAATTGATTTGGAATGAAATTGATTAATTTTGAACCAATGAACTTTCTACAAAACCTTCTTGATAATCTTTATTCAAGTAAGTTTTGTAGAATTCGTTGGTTCACTTTTTTTTTTTTTTCATATAAACAACATTCTGTAAAAGTTTATGAATAGACTGACACTTAATCATTTAGTTGCACAATTAAAAATTTGATTAGTTCTTTTTATTTTGTTATCATCAAAACTTTCTTTTAGAGAATAGTATTCTCCCTTCTTTTATGATACAAAACTTTTCTCATAATAAGAGACATGATATTAATATCAATTGCACATCAAGCACATCATACATTTCAGCATGACACATAGCATTAATTCTATAGACTAATACAACACAATTTCTTCCCTTTTTTGTTATTATCAAAACACAAAAACAGAATTGGGAAAGAAAAAGATATAAAAAAATAAGTTCAAAAAAGGAAAAAATTACATCACAAGTCTGATGTATCTTAAAAAATAAAAGCACAAAAGAGAAACATTCATTTTTTTTAGATCCTGTTGTAAGAGATATGAGAGATTGCACTGCTTCTAAAATATTTAGACTTGATGGAATAGCTTGAAGATATTTTTACGGATTTTGAAGAACATCTAGAGGCTTAAAACAAGACTCAAGTAAGTAGGAGTTAGTTGATAAGGCCTTTTAGGTAAGGATTCAAAACTTGATTCAGACTAATTAGTTTGTATAATTTTAGGAATCTTGTCTGCACTTGCTTGAGAAGAGATAGGAGTCGACTTAATGAAGTTGAAATAAACTTGTTTGTCTCGGTGATCTATTGTTAGAAGCCAAAGACTCCTTGATTCCGTCTAAATTACATTCATTGAGAGAAAGTTTGAATGGATCAAACTTTTCTTTTACCAGCTTGGTTATGAACCCTTCAATATTTTATTTTGAAGTTTTACTTAGACCCTCAAATCCTAGTAAAAAAATCTTCTTCTTTACTCTTTGAACTTGAATCAACCCTTGCTCCTTCTGGAATCTTAAAATCTCTCCCTATCCTAGGAACATATTTTCTTTTATCCTTTTTAGACATAGGTTCTTTTTCCAGATTTGTGTTTCTGAACCTTGTCTTTGTTCTTACCTTGTGCAGTTTCTTCTGTAGCTGTGTCAAACTCCCCCTCAATCTCATCAATCACAAATTTCTAGTCAACATTTTTCCTATGATTCTTATACAAATAGATTGCTCCATCAATTGAGTACCAGAATTTCTTGTAAGATCTAATTTGCATATGATTGAGATTTCTCCTATCCTTTTCAAACTAATTGGAAATTTGACCTTAGATGGAAATTTTATTTTCTTGAACTTAAACACTTCCATCAATAGATTTCCATACATCTTAAAGTTTTTGTCTTTCCACATTCTTTTGATAATCTTTCTTGGCAAATCAATTTTTATCCCTTTCATCATTACTAAAATTATTAATCCATCTTCTTTCATCACTGTCGTAGTACTTCCTCTTCTTGGAAGTATACATTCACGGATAGCGTTATGTAACAATCTTACTACCAATTCAATTTCATGAATGGACACATCATCAGGAAACTCGCCAATACCACCAGACATAATAAAAAAGATGCCATTTCTTTTTAAAGAAATATAAACATTATCATCCTTAAAATTTTTCAAACCAAAACACTTTATCAAATCACTACAATTGATGTTGAGGATGTTCCCCTCAACAGATGATGTTAGGTTATCTCCATCAATATATCTTAGATTTTGATAAAATTCTTCCACCATTTCCCCTACAACTTCTCCTATTAAACCGCACAATTTTGTATACCCTAACTTATCCAACTACTCATTCCAGTAAAATCCATCTTTCGAAAAATACTAGAAATCAAGAAACAAACAATTATGGATATCTACCTGTTTTGATGAAACCCTAGAGATTGTATTCTTATCATCATTTGTTCTTTTCTTCTTTGGTTTCGACTGTTCTTTAGGAATTATTAGATTCTGTTTCCTTTTCCTTTGGGTCTATCTTCTAAAAGGTTTTGGAGATGACTCTTGTTCCTTGTCAAATGACTCAATTGTAATTTTTTCAGCTTCCTTGTTCATTCTTTAAGGGTTTTTCTTTAATTTCATAGTTGTACGACCAAAATCTTGAACAAGTTTTGGCCTTATTTCTCTAACCCTAGGGAATGGAGATCGAGAAATTTAGGACAAGATTTGTTCAGAGTCTGTGAATTCATTTGTGATAGAAATGGGTTCAGAAGATGTAACGGATTTGAATTTTTTGTTCAAGACATGTTGAAATTTTCTTGGTGCCATGGAATTTCTTAGGTTGAAAAGATTGAGAAAAACTAAGAGAAAGTTTAAAGGGAAGTAAAGAATTTGAAAAGACACCAGATTTCTTATTTATAAAGAAGCATAAATGCACGAATTTTCATATCCAATCATATTACATAATTGAAAAGAATATTAAAATGGATAACACAAACCAATCTCATTTTTTATATTCAAAATGAATCTTTTCTAAAGGTTTTGTAAATATATCTGTAAATTGATTATCTATGGATACATATTCAATAACAACATTACCATTATTAACATGATCTCTTATAAAGTGATGTCGAATTTTTATGTGCTTTGATCTAAAATGTTGTACAGGATTTTTTGTTAAATTAAATGCACTTGCATCATCATATAATAGGGATATGTTTATACGATAAGCCATAATCTTGTAATTGCTGTTTAATCCAAAGCATTTGAGCACAATAATTACCAATAAAGACATATTCAACTTCGGTTGTATATAAAGCAACTAAATTTTGTTTCATGGAAGACCAAAAAATTAGTTTGTCACCAAAGAATTGATAAGTATCTGATGTACTTTTTTTCTATATATTTTGCATCCTGCATAATCAACATCTAAATAGCCTATGAGTTCAAAATTTTTACTTTTAGGATACTAAATTCTCAATTTAGCAGTCTTAGATAGCTTCTTGAAAATTCTTTTAATAGTTGATAAATGTGTCTCAATTGGTAAACTTTGAAATCTAGCACATAAGCACACACTAAAAAGAATATCAAGTCTTGATGCCGTTAAGTATAATAAAGAATCAATAAGACTTTGATATAACTTATCATTTACCTTTTTTCATTCACATCAAGATCTAACCTTGTTGAAGTACTCATGAGTGCAGCACTCCTTTACACCCTTCATATAAAATTTCTTTAGGATTTGTCTGGTGCACTTCTCTTGATGGATAAAAATTTCCTCTTTCGTTTGTTTAATTTGAAGTCCAAGAAAGAATGTTAATTCACCCATCATTGACGTTTCAAATTCTTCCTTGCAAAATCTTGACAATATTTCATTAGTAGATTCAAAAATTATACCACCTATATATATTTGCATAATCAAAATATCTTGATCATATATCTTTAAAAACAAGGTTGTGTCTTTGAAATCCTTTTAAGATTAAAACTGAGTTAATCTTTCACCATGCTCTTGGAGCTTGTTTTAAACCATATAAAGCTTTGTTGAGTTTGAAAACATAATCATTTTTGAAAGGATATTCAAAACTAGAAGGTTTTTCAACATATATTTCTTCGTTGATTAAACCGTTTAAAAAGTTACTTTTTACATCCATTTAGAAAACTTTAAAATTTTTAGAACAAGCATATGCAAGCATCAAACAAATTACTTTTAATCTAGCAACAAGTGTATATATTTCATCAAAGTCAATTCCTTCTTCTTGTGAACATCCTTTAGCTACTAATCTTACTTTATTTCTAATTATTTTTCCATTTTCATCTAACTGATTTTTAAATGTCTATTTAGTTCCAATTATAGATTTTCCTTTAGATCTAGGCACTAAATTCCAACCATTATTTCTTTGAAATTGATATAACTCATCTTGTATGGCATTGATCCAATTATTATCATTCAAAGCTTCATCAACATTATTAGGTTCAATTTCAGATAATAAGGCAAAATGATTTAAAAAATTTTGTAAACTAGCTATTGTTTTAACACCAGATTGAACATTACCAATTATTTGTTTTTGGTTCAGATTCTTTAGGTTCCGGAGTACCTTCTGTATTATCCTCTAGAATATGTTCTGGGTTACTAGATTCCAAAGTTTCAATAGCTGGCACGTCAGACTTTGGTTCTAGACCATAATCTTCTTTAGATTTGCATTCCCTTTCATCATCAGTCTCTTCATCTATTATATCTTCAACGAACTTAACATTAATTGATTCTTCACTGATTTTGAGGATTTATTAAACATGCAATAAGCATGACTATTTAAGGAATATCCAAAAATATAATCTTCATACCTTTCATAACTTACCAAGATTAAGAGCATTCTTTTTCATAAAACACTTAAAACCAAACACATGAAAATAAAGAAACATTAGGCTTCTTATCTCGAAAAAGTTCATAAGCAATCTTTGATGTCATGGGTTGAATGTATACTCTTAATGATATAGCAAGTTGTTGACATGGCTTTGGCCCAAAATTACTTAGTAATACCACTTTCATTTAACATAGATCTTGTCATTTCTTGTATTATTCTAATCTTAAGTTCTAGAACTCCATTTTATTGAGGAGTGTATAGAGCTAAGAAATTGTGAAATATGCGTTGTTCTTCACAAAAATTTATAAAATATGTATTTTTAAACTCTTTTCCATGATCAGTTTGAAGATCAATTATGGAAATTCCTTTTTCATTTTGAATTTGTTTTGCACATTTTTGAAAAAAATAAGTATCTCTTTTATGTCATAAGAATATGACCAAGTATATCTTGAAAAATCATCAACTATAATAAGTCCATATTTACTTCCACTTATGCTTAAAACTCTAGTAAGTCGAAACAGATCAAGATGCAACAATTCAAGAGGTTTTTTAGTTGATATTTCATTTTTATTTTCATGAGAAACAAATACCATTTTATTTTTGTAAACAAGTATCACATTTTATATCATGTTTAATATTAATTATGGGTAATTCTCTTGTAATATTTCTTTTAGATAATTTTTCTAATTAAGAAAAATTAGCATGCCCTAATCGTTTGTGCCAAGCAAAAGCATGATCATCCATGTACAAAAGACAACAAGTAGATTCAATTTTAGCAGGTTTAATAAGATATATATTATTCTTCCTAAAACCTTCAAATATCTTAATACCTACTCATTAAAAGCATAGCATTTATTTTGTTCAAAAACCATTTTATATCCCTTATCACATAGTTAACTAATACTTATTAGATTATGTTTCAACCTTTTAGAGGATAAACATTTTCTATATTGTAAGGAGGCATACCAATATCTCCAGTTGCAACAATTTTACCTCTACTGTCATCTCCAAATTTTACATATCTTTTTGTTCCCATGTTATGTTATTGAACAATGAAGCGTTTCTTGTCATGTGTCTGGAACATCTACTGTCAAGATACCATGTTCCTTTGATTTTACCTTCATGTTCCTGCAAAATTCAAAAAAAGATTAAACTATTTTAGGAACCCAAGCAAGTTTAGGTCCTTTAAAAGACAAGCTCGCTTGATTTCTTTGATTCCCTTGTTGATTTATGAGCTTATTTCTTTTATAATAATAATACTTCTCTATGTGTCCAGGTTTATTGCAAAAGAAACACGTATAAGGTGTTATTCCAATACCTAATGTTTATCTATCTCAAATTGTTCAGTCTCGAGTAACTTTTGGTATAGCCTCTAGAGTTGTATTGATTGTACTCATAAGAAGAATACCTTCTTTTAGGATAGTCTCTAGGGTATCCTCTGGTTTTTCCAACATCATTTCTTTTCACATAATTTGATTTAGATTCATTCTTTTTAACAACTGACTCAGCATCCGCAACTTATTTAGCTTTCACAAACACAGTTTTCTTAGATGCATTTGAACTAGAACCATGCTTATATCCTAAACCATACTTTTCACTTGATAATCTTTGTGAAGAGATCAAGATGCTTAATTTTTTATCACTTTTATTGAATTTATTGAAGGTGTTCTTTATTGAATTGGACAGATCATCTATTTTAACTTTTAATACACCAATTTCTTCCTTAAAAACATTATTTTCCCTTTTTAGTTTCTCGTTATCAACATGCAATTTTTCATTATCATACTTCAAAATATCATTTTCGTCAATAAGTAAATAATTTGTTTGTCTTAGTGTTTCTTTTTCATTTTTAAGAGCCTTAATCTCATTATCAAACTTAGTTAATTTTATGTTAGCCTTTTTAAGAGCTTTCAAAAGCTTTGTCTTTTTAGTGAGCATGTCATCTTCAATTATCTCATCATCGGTTTCAGAATTTACCTTAGAAGTAGTCATAAGACATAAATTTGCTTCTTCCTCTTCTTCATCCGAATCCTCTAGATTATTCTTTGTGTCATCTAAGTCACTCTATGTAGCTAACATAGCTTGGCTCTTTTTCTTGTTCTTCTTCATTTTCTTTATCAAGGTAGGACATTCATATTTGATGTGTCCTAGCTTTTTGTACTCATAACATTGGATTTCTTTCTTCTCCTTTTCTTTTCTTTATCCTTATAGGATTTTCTTGCATCATTTTTCATATATTCAGTAGTCTTCTTAAACATACTAAACTTCTTACCTCTTTGCTTCTTGAGAAATCGGTTTAGCATTCAGGCAATAAGAGTTAAGTCGCCTTCATCATTCTCACTATTGCCAGACTCATCTTGATTAGAAATAACATTCTTCGCCTTGAATGCAATTCCGTTGATATTGGTTTCAGCTCCTTGCATGGTCTTTATGTGAGACTCGTACACCATCAACTTTTCTCCTAGTTGGCTAAGAGTAAGTTTATTTAGATCTTGAGCTTCCCCTATGGTTGTATTCTTTGCATCCCAAGATGTGGTAGTTTCCTCAGAATTTTCCTTACGAGGTCTGGATTAGGAAGCTTCTTGTTAAGAGACCTAAGCTCATTGGTTATTCTCGTGAACCCTTTAAACGTATCTTTGATAGTTTCATCAGTTTTAAATTTAAATAATCAATACAGTTAAACTAAAGCATTTATCTTAGTCTCTTTAATGGTATTGGTTTCTTTATATGTCTCTAATAGTGTATCTCAAATTTCCTTCACAGTCCTACAAAAAGATATCAAATAGAATTCTGATGTAGCAATGGTGGTTGCAATAGATTTTTTGCTTTGTTATTTTTCTTAATGATCTTCTTCTCGGAATCTGATTAGGTTGAATGTCCATTCAAAGTGATTACATTACCTCCTATGGAAATAACCTGTCATGGAGCATAATCGTTAGCTTTAATGTATGTTTCCATACGCATTTTTCAATATGAAAAATTCGAACCATCAAAGAAAGGTGCTCATTAATTGCAACATTATTCTTAGCTATATTGTTTGAATAAAAGAGCCTATCCGATATCAATTGTTGGTCCGACTTTTATAATCAAGAAGGGAGGTTGAATCGATTATAACCAAATCTAAAATTTAAGCCTTAAAAATTAAATCCCCTTTGTTTAAACTATGAGAACAAGTTAAGCAATCAATCAAATAAATTATAAATTACAAGAAATTAAAAGAATAGGGAAAGAAAAGCAAGTCAGCAATGTATAGTGATTCCACCTCGGGCGTCAGTCCACTCTTTCAGTTTCGAGCTGAGGACCCTATAATCCTCATGGGTTTGTTCCATTATATCTAAAGAAAACAATTTACAAGATAGTACAATTTACTCTGCTCGACGCTCGCAGCTTTCATCAAGCTAATAACCAATATTACAGAGACTAATCTTGTAAACTACACAAGCTAATAAGCTAAAGGCAACAACAAGTTCATTCTGTCAATAAGGAAATAATCAAAGGTTAAAATTACAGCAACAAATGAGTGCACAAGATCGAATCAGAGAAGTAACGGCTTTTGTTTTTGAAATAATAGCATGTATATATATATATTTGTTTTCTCTTTCTCATGTGATATATGAAGCCTCTTCTAGTCTTCAACATCTTCAAAGTTTGTTTCAGATAATGGATAGGCTTCCCCATAAAAATCTCGGATAATATCTTTTTTCTTTATCTTGAATTGAATTCAGAAGATGATAGATGCGTCGTGTGTTGGATAATATCAGATAATATCTTCATTCTTCAAAAGTGATGCGCACATGGATAAGCTCCGTCCAAATTCAAATTTAAAAATGTAAATATAGGAGAACTGAAGCTATTGTCTTTCCATATCTGCTCATACTTTAGAAGGTTGAAGTATAAATAATCCATAGCATGAATTGTAGCAGCTTTAATAAAACTTTGATAAAATGATTTTGATTTAACCCATGGATATTAACCAACTTCAGTGGAACATATGAGTATATTACCCAAATATCCCATTTTCTTGGAGCTAGGTCTTCAACATATTTATTTGAATTGATTTGGAATGAAATTGATTAATTTTGAACCAATGAACTTTTTGTAAAACCTTCTCGATAATCTTTCCCTATTCGAGTAAAGTTCTATAGAATCCTCTAGTCCACTTTTCTTTATATAAACAACATTCTGTGAAAGTTCCTAGATAGATTGATACTTAATCATTTAACTGCACATTAAAAATTTGATTAGTTCTTTTCTTATTTTGTCATCATCAAAACTTTCTTTTAGAGAATAACACATTGAATATTGACATATCAGTATCAAGAATGAGGCTAGAAGTAACTTGATGATCTTTTTCAACTTGAACAACCAAGTAAAAGGCCTTACTAACTGCCAGGAAAGGGTCATTGGATAAAATTTGATTCCTTACAAATTCACACGCTTCTAACAATCCCATCATGAACTACATCAGTTTACTTTGTGATTCAAATTCTATCAGCCTGTTATGAAGACCATAAGTACAGTATTTTACCCTTACCACACGTACAAGTCGAATAAACATTAATTAATGCAAATCATCCTAGCAACGCTTCAAATGATAATAGTAAGATGTTACTAATTGAGTACCTTATCAAATATTAGATATTTTGTGCTGCAATTGAAAGACCAAAGGCCCATTTGTCTGGCCATATTGATCACAAATTTCATTCCATAGTTCCTTAGTCATTGTGCATACATAAGCTTTGAGAAAATTCACTAGTCATAGAATTTGATAGCGAACATCTAATCATGTTATCACAACGAATCCACTTAATGTGATTAGTAGAATTCACTTATGGTTTTGCAATAGAACCATCTTTGAACCCTAATTTCAACTTTGCCCCTAAAGCTATGCGAATAGATCTATTCCAAGCTAGAAAATTTGTTCCATTAAAGATAATGTTTCCTATGACCATACCTGGATTATCAAAACCAGATGGGTAGAAAGTATCCACATTTGCATCTTCTCCGATCAATTACGAAATTTGGTCTGTTCGTGATATCATCATGAAATCCAATACTATAACATAATCAAAGAAACAATCTAATCAGGAAAAAAAATCAAAAGAAATCTACTTGAACCGCTCTGATACCATGCTAGAATTTGATATTGGATTTGATTTGATATGATATGTAAGGAAAAGAAGATAGAACAGGAGGAAGAAAAACACAGAAGATGAACAATGTAGAATATAGTAAACTGAGTTTGTACAAAAACGTTATCCAAGCTAAATATATACAAGCTAAAACACGAAGCTACATGATTTGCATGTGATAAATATTACAACATAATATGTTCACAATAAATATTACAACATAATATGTTCACAATGCCAATTAAGAAGCTCTTTAGGGAAGATGAGAGAGAGAGAGATGGAAAAAAAAAAAAAAGAATTTCAACAGAAGATCTGGTTGTTAGCCACTCCTTTACAACAGAAGGACTGGTTATAAAATATGGTATTTTGGTACTACTAGTATAGCATGTATAAGCGATTGTTTTCAAGTTGAAAACATAGATAAGTGTTTGATTTTTTTATATCAGAGTCATAATTATATCTCTATTAATTAGAAGTTAATATTTAAATGTATAATATGAATAGCATATTATTTTTTTTTTTATTATTTATGTATTTGATTGTGGTTGGCATACACCATTAAAAAAATATACCAAGCCAGCAAATATCTTTTGTTTTTTTAAGCTAGTCAGCAAATATATATTTGAAAATTATAATTTATAAGTTACCAAGGGCATTAAGACCAGAGATATACAAACTTTTAAAGAAAATATAGAACCTAAACTAGTCAATACTCCTATACTTAATAACTTAGGGACTAGGATCCATTACATAATTAGGTTTTTGGTAGAAAAATGTACAAATATCCAAATTATAAGACAACTTAAAGGTGAATATAGTTACTGTGAACAAATTTACATACCACAGATATATGAAGGAAGAAGTTATGGATCAAAAAGAAAAACAAAACCAAGAAGAATTAACAATACATAAGAAACAAAGAAGATAGAGAAATTTACAGACCTAGAAAAACCAAACAAAATTACAAACCTATAAAGAAATACTTCAAAAGATAAAGTGATGCTAGAATGCCATTTTTAGATGGGGATAGACATATTAGGAAATACAGCAAAAGAAGGATATACAAAAATAAATTTCTTTGCATGTGGAGAAGAAGGACATTTGTCTAAAGATTGTTCTAAAAGACATAATCTTCATGACAAAAGAGCCATAGTGGTAAACTACCTAGAAGAAGACTTACTAGCCATAGATGACCAAATGAGTGAAACAGAAACCGTATATGGTAGATCTTGTAACAAAAACCTGGTTTGGCTGTAATACCAATTAAAGGATTGATATGAAGGAAGAAGATGACAGGTTTAAACTAAGAGCATAATAATGTAAGATATGCAAATGAACATAACACTTTTCCCTTTCGCGAATCCCAAAAATGTACTTAAATTAGATAAGAAAATGTAAGAACAGAGTAAAGCACGGTAAAGGAAAGACTTACAAAATTTTTCTGAGCTTTTTAATCCAAAGAAAGGAATACAAGGGTAAGTATGAGAGTAAGGAAGTAATTTAAGCACTAGAGAGTGAGTGTGTGTTTTTTGTTTTCTGATTTTTCCGTGTCTTGACAAGAATGAACTAAGGTCTATTTATAGAAGAACTGAGTGGCAAGGCATTTTTGTTTCAGTTTTTTGGTTATCCTACTTTTCAAGGCTAAAAAAGGTATACAAAATTTACAGGAAAGGGCAAAAAGGGAAAAACACTATTTAATGTTTAAGTAATATTCTATAACTGTTCTTGCATGTCTTGTTTGTCGGTGTTTGTTTGTAATATGTTCTTGCTAGTCTTGTCATTAATTCTGGTTACCTGAGTTCCCATATTGATTTATTTCTTCCATGATTGAGGTGTCTTCCTTATATGCTTCGACCTTCATGGAAAATTCGGTGTCTATGCTTCTCCATATTATCATGTTATGGGAAGAGAAAATGTTGTAAATCTGAGACTGGTAAATTAAGTAATTCTCTTCAGGTGGTGGTATGGTTGCATGAGCAATTGCATGAGCTATCCAGTTTTCTATATGTAAATCTATTGGTTTTTCACATCTTTTTAGTTCTTGTGTAGGGTAAGTAAGTTTGTATCCTCCATCCATTATTATGTTGTGAACTGGTAGGCCTTATGTTATAGATGAGCCATTATGGAGGGATGCCATTGATTTGCATTCTTATATGTAAAGTCTTTTTTTTTTTTCACAACTGTCCATTGTCTTTAATTGCACAAACAACCTCTTTTATTGATTACCCAAATTCAGAGTCTAGAATTTTTCTGGTTGTCCATAAACAGATTCTAGTAATCCATAGTCAAGGAGGGTTTGTTCAATAAATGTATCCCTTATGTATAGTGGATCAAAAGTGTTAAGGCAGATGTTCATGTTGTAAATACTGTAATCAAGTTTTCCCTTGTGGTTGTAATGGTAGTCACATGTAAATTGTAATCATCTTTTGCCATGTCTTTTGCATATTCTTGAAACATTAAAAAGGGTTTCCAAAAATTTTTACAAGCAGAAGAAGTCATTATAGTTCTAGCTCTTTTTGGTAGTTTTTCAACAAAATTCATTCTTTTAAAGAAAAGGCTACTTCTTGTTTTTCATTAATTTCTTTCTTATCTAAATTATACTGTAAACAATGTCTAGGATTTAGTTGTCTGTAAGTCAACCATTTTTCAACTTTTTCATTTTTTATTTTTAGTAACTTAGTATCTCTTGTTGTTTTGAATTCTGAAGCTAAACAAGGTTCAACTCCAAAATCACTATACCTAAGTTCAATTTCCAGTAACTCAATTGCTTGTTGTAAGGAAAAACATCCTCGCCAAACTAGTCCAATGTAATTTTCAATTTGTGCTTTTGCATAGATCCAGTTTTCATAAATTCTAAGATTAAATCGCCTCATAACAACATAACAGTAATAATTTACATTTTTATTTTTTGTCATGGGCACATGTGGTTCAGTATGTCAGTATGTAATTCAGTATTCACATTCTCCATGTAATTCAATAATGCCAAACACACTCTTACCTTGTTTTTGTCCAAGGTTTATAATCCCCAAACAATCAGTGTCTTTTGCTCAACTGTAATTCTTGTATCATTGAGCTTAAAGTGTCTGAAGGATTGTGTGTTTTGGTGTGTTCTACAACTTGTAACTCAATGTTTCCAAACATCATTTTTCTGATTGGAGGGAAATAGTTTTTCATTAACTCATTTCCGGTAGGTTTATTTTCTTCTGAAAAGGATCAAGCGTAGTGGGAAAATGTGGTATGTAGGGAAAAGAAAGGTTTTCCGGTGAAAATTGGGAGGTTTGAGATAAGAATTGAGAGGGTTGAGATGTCTGTAATTCTTTTTCTTTCTGTAAGTCTTTGAGAGTTTTGTATATGTTATCTATTATTGATGTACCTGCTCAAGAGATTAGGAAATCATTATCTTTTCCTTTTAATGCTCAAAATCAACATTATATCCTTTGTTAACCAGTAAATCAATAAATTTGATCCATCTCTTTTGTGACATGCTTTTTTCATTTTTCTTTTCATAAAATTTGACAATAGCCTCATAGTCTGCTCTAACCAGTATTTCTTTTTTATTTAACAAAAACAATCTAAAAGAGTTTAGCCCATAAATTGCTGTCATTAATTCCATATCTATGCTATTTTTAGTCCTTTTTCTCTAAATTTATCACTATTGTATCTACAAATTTCTTCTTCCTTTTTCAAAAAGTATTTATGGGGCTTTCTGATCAAAATAGTCCCCATCCATTTTCACATCCATTAGTTTCTACAATTAGAAAATATCTATTTAAAGGTAATCTTAGTTCTAATAATCCTTTAACTAGTAACTTTATTTCTTCTATTAATTGTAATTCTAGATGGTAAGAATTAGAATTTATTGGTGACTTTAGATTCTTAAAATACTACATCAACTCTTTGTTAAAGAACTTACTACACTCCAAGATCCATAAAAAAAGTTTTCTTAAAATTTTTAAAGCTTTTATGGGTCCTATATGCAACTTTTACAAATAAAATAAAACAATAAAAAGGTAAATCATGTAGATTATTCCTATGAACTATTTAAATTATACCTTCATTTCCTTAGTTTTCAAAATATAGCATATACACCATAAAATTTATTAGTATCAATGTTAACCATTTCACAAATGTTGTCGATAACAAGTAAATGCATATTAAATTTATAAAAGAATTATTTATATATTAATAAAATAAAATAATAAAACAATTAAAATAAATCCAAAAAATTTCTTAGGAATGCAACGTCTCCTTTAAGTTTGCCCTATACATATATAAATATATATTAAATAAATTAATAAAATAAAGAATTAAAAATAAAATAAAATAAGAACATATAAAAGTGTTTTGTGACTAGTAATGACTGGGATGGTTGGAGGTCAGTAAAGGAAGTTATGTGACCCCTCAAACCTAGTCATTAGCCATTTCTTACCCATGGTTGTTAGCAACCACCCCTAAGTAAAAGGTTGGATATGACCTACTTCAAATAATTGATGTTGTATAACTATTGTAATGGTAGATAATCGCCCACTTCCTAAATTTAATATATATATACATATATATATATATCTCAAATCTTAAAAAAGTTTGCATGACCCCATATTTGTAGTGGACAACCGCTACTATCAATGATAGATTAAATGATCCACTTTTTGAAGTAGGTTGTGATTGCCTTAGCCAAGGTCAGATAATCCCATCAATGTGGCCGCTAGATACCCTAGTACTCAAATGGCTTTGCCACTGAACACTTTTTTTTTATACATTTTTTATTATAGTTTTTTATTCTAATTTATTATTTTCTTTATTAGATATGTGTATAATATAGATAAATGTATAGGATAGATTTTTAAAAATGTGCATTTTTAAATTTCTTTAATTTTTCTATTATTTTATTTAATTAATTGTATATAATATAATTTTAAAATAAAATTAATATATCAATGCAATGATATATTAGCATTTGTACCACTTCAACATGAAAGTTGACAAATTTAAAGGTATATGTGTTATATTTTGTAAAAAAAAAAACGTAGAATCTTGATATATTTTTAAAGTTAGTAGGAAGGGTAAATGTTATTTACCTAGTAAAAAAAAAAAAGACCCAAAAAGAACTAAGGGTCTTACTTTTTTTTTTTTTAATTCCTTATAGAAGAATTTTACAAAGTTAAAGAATTTGATTAATTGGTTGGAAATCCTTGGGTTGAATTACTTGACTTAGGTATTGTCCTAAGCAATTCCTATAAAGATGGTCTAATTAGACTTCGCAACAATTATCTTATAGAGATTTCACTCTATTTATAAAAGTAATCCCTTGTAATATTTAGTTAATTTTCTAATTTTTTCAAAAATTCACTTTTCGTAGGTAATATTTGAATTCAACTTCAATACCATAACCTATTCCTAGCATAAGATCTTTGTCAATGCTCATAACTAGTACGTTCATAGCGAACTGAAGACAAATGTGGGATAAGCCAAGAACCCAAACTTCTGTCAAAGGGAAGGTTAATATGTCCTTCATAAGGTAAAACAATCTTAAACTTTTTTTAGTAGGCCACTATGCACAACTAGATGGAATAGTTTCAAACCCAACTTTCGGAGCATGTACACCTGGTGTTTAAGTCCAATAGTTGTACATAGAGATCGGCAAGGACCGGATCAAATTGTTGAACCTGCCCAAACCGTCACCGACGGGACATCACCGTCAGTCCAGACCGGCCGTGTGGTTCATGGTCCTCCTAAGGAATTGGCGATTCGACGGGTTGGTGGCGATTCAAAGTCCATGACCCGACCAACCCATCGGTTCAACAAGTTCATAAAAAAAAAAAAAGTTGCAACTTAAAAAAAAATCTTGCAGCCTAAAAAAATTTCCACTATTATGTTTGTAACTTTCCATGCATATTTTCAATGATTATAAAAAGGTAGAAGTACTCTACAAAGCATTATTTTTATCTCCATTGATTAGGGAAAAAAAACATTTGAAATCCATAAAATACTATGTTAAAATAGTCATGATCCGTAAGTACATCATGAGACCTCATTTGTATAAACATAGATAAGTGTGTACATACATGTAATTATTTTCATGATTTTTGCAAAATAAAAGAAGAATTTGCTATGCTATTATTAGTGCAACAATAATTGATGGAGCTTAGATGACCTATGTTAATATTTTATGGTGGTAAAAAAAAAATAATTTCACATTTTTAAAATTTTCTCATTTAAAAAATGTTTTAATATTTTATTTATTAATATTTTTTAATTAAATTTATTTTTTAGACCAATAAGAATTAAACACGTATTCCTCTAATATTAATTAAATATATTGAGACTTTTGTATAGAACTCAAGTAACTTATTGGCAAAAAAAAAAGTGACGCGGTTCATGTATTTATAAATTGACCAAAACATGGGTTATGTTTTTGTAATTAATCATACACACACACACACACACACACAATATATCATATGACACGGCTTATGCATTTGTTTGTCCCGTATGAAGTTTCAAATTGATCTGACATTATTGTATGGAATAGTAAGTGTGTTGAAAGTTTGTATGCCGTCCAAAATTGCTCATACTTTGCTTTTGAAAATTTTGTCCTCTTGCTTTTGACAATGTAGTCTTCCTAGAAGAAGAATTTGCTATGCTATTATTAGTGCAACAATAATTGATGAAGCTTGGATGACCCGTGTTATTTTATTTGACAAGTAAGTGATCCGATTTTTATACAAAATTGTCGAGATTATTAAATAATTGATGGAGCTTGGATGAGCCATGTCAATATTTCAGTGGTCATAAAAAAATGATTTCACATTTTTTAAATTTTCTCATTTTAGAAAAATAATTTATAATATTTTATTTATTATTATTTTTTTAACTAAATTAACTTTTTTAGACCAATAAAAAATTTAACACATATTCCTCTAATACTAATTAAATATATTGAGACTTTTGTATGAAACTCAAGTCACCTATTGATAAAAAAAAAAAAGTGACACGGGTCATGTATTTATAAATTGATAAAAACATAGGTTATGTTTTTGTAATTAACCCTATATATGTATATATATAATATCATATAACACGGGTTATGCTTTTGTTTATCTCGTATGAAGTTGCAAATGGATTTAACATTACTGCGTGGAATAGTAAGTGTGTTGAAAAATCGTATGCCATCCAAAATTTTGTTCTCCTGCTTTGGACAAATTACTCTTCTTACTTTTGAAAATTGCTTACCTGAAGTATAGTTGTGCAGCCTTTGAATTGTAGACTCCGCATCTTTTGAAAATTGCTTACCTGTAGTATAGCTTTGCAACCTTTGAATCGTAGACTATGCATGCTTTTGAAAATTGCTCACTATCATAATGCATTATAGAATCCATGTAGATGTAATGATGTTTGGTGTTATCTCATGTTCTGCTTTATGCCATCTATCTCCAATAAATGTACGTTACATGCTAGCTTCAAAATTTATCCTTTTTCTTTCGAAAAATTCCATTCCCCCAAATACCACCTGTGTGCAAATACTTTCACTCCATATCCATAATTTTTTTTTATTGTTTGAAAAACCATACCTCTACCTCTATTAAAAAAAAATGAAGTCATTTTCAGGAGGATGTTCAAGTGGCTCAAAGAAGTCCTACGGTGATAATAGTAGTAAGAAAGGCAAGTCCATACAAGCTGACCACTCTGTTGATGCAAATGACCAACTTGGGTACGTTGATTATAATCAATTCCATTCTAGACATATGAATCCTGAAGCATTCCTGCACCCACCCACCACCCCCACCCCCCTCCCCTTCCGCCTAGGTTTGACAAGTGGACGCCAGTACATGAAACACATAGTGGCTCAGAGATAGAGGATCCAGAAGTGTAAGGAATGCCACCACCTGAGGTACAGGAGGAACAATATGAGCCTGGCAGATCTAATGTTATAGGTCAGGCTAGAAACCAAGGTAGGCCTCCTTGTCCTCTTAAGTCTGAAATTTTGACGAAACATTTCTGTAAAGTTACAGACGAGGATAGAAAAACACGCGGTTACTGCATAATTGTTCAACTAGCTACTCATGGAGATTGGGGGATGGATATGACACTTTTACCAGGCATATAAGGTCGAAACACCCATCAGAATTCGGTTTGCAACCATCCCAACAACAAATTGGTCGTTTCGGGTCAACCAAACAAGCTAAAATTTTTCAGTATCACGATGAAAATTATAAGCATGTCTAGCAAGAATGATAAGTGGTTTGCATTTTTCAGATGATGTTGGGCAATATCACGATCTGAGGTATTGCCACGAGGAAACATTGAACCCTTAGGCTTGCCCTTATAATACAAGGACCATGAAGCGATACACTGGCGACATTTACCATAAAGGTAAGCGAGAGCTTACATGTCGTTTTAAGTGTCTTAATACACATATTTCTATATGCTTTGATATTTGTACTGATAGGTGGAATGAGAATTCGTACATGGGTGTAACATGCCATTGGATAGATGATAAGTGGGTGGTGCATAAACGACTTCTTGTACTTAGATACATGGATGGTAGGCATACTACATAGAACATATATTCAACCATAGCTACCATCCTACGAGAATATCATTTAACAAAAAAAATATTTTCGATAGGGTTTGATAATGCAACAGCTAATACCAAAACTCTTCCGGAACTAAAACGGCTATGTTAGCCTATATTGGGTGAGACATTTTTTCATATTAGATGCACATGTCATATAGTTAATTTGTGTGTAAAGAATGGATTAGAAACAATGCAAATTAAATACCACCCAATTAAGGAAGTCGTGGGAGATTTGGCTGATCACCCAACAGTGAATAAAGCATGGCATAGATTCTGTGTTGAAAATGGTGTTAGACCACGCAAGTTTAAAAAGGATGTACAACACAAATGAATTCTATGTACAAACTGTTGCAAAGTACAGTATCGTATAAGGAACCTTTAAGTGATCCTTTGCTAAGGACTGCAGCGGACAAGTCCCAAAGATGGGAAGAAAGTCACACCCATAAGAAAGACCTAGAAATTCACTAATCCGAATCTGTGTCTCACCTTCCTGACATGTCGTTGCATCCAACCGATTGGGACCCCTGTGTGTAGTTTGCTGCAAGTTCTAAAATTTTTCTATGACTGCACGAAAATATTTTTGAGAGTTTATACGCCTAGTGTGCATCTGTTCATCATGGAAGCTTGTAACATTGTTAGTACATTGAGTCAAGTAAGGACTGATGTTCTCTTGCAGGGTGCCATAAACGATATGTGCTCGAAGTGGCTGGACTACTATAGGGAAATTCCAATGAATTTCCACATTGGAATGATCTTGCATCCACTGTTTTGGGTTGAAGGGCTCAGACATTACATCGATTTATACTATAAGATTGTTAATGAGTTGTCAAACACACAGGATAGGTGTACTATCAATCTAGTGCAAGTGGTACATAAAGCGGAGAAAGTTTTCAATGATTTGTATAACTTGTTTTCCTTTGCATATGGGGGCAAATTCCCATAAGTCTAACCTCTGTCTCCCAGGCAAACATCTCAAATTGAAGGAGGATCACCTGGCCTAGCTGCATCCACCAGTGGTTTAGGAGGTCTGGAGGTTCAAGTAGTTCTAGAGTTGTAGAGGAAATCACTAATTACCTTAGCACTGCATTTGAGTTTGGCGATAATATTGATGTTGATGATTTTCAGGTCATCGAATGATGGCGAAGCCATAATAGAACATTTCTAATTCCATCTCACATGGCGAGACAAGTTTTGGCTGCTCCTGCATCAAATGTCGCTGTTGAGCATGCATTTAGTACTATCGGCTTAATATTAGATGATTGAAAATCAAGAATGGCGGCAGTAACAGTTGTGTCTCTTACCTGCAACGATGATTAGAATAGAATTGAGCAATGCCTCTAAGAAATGATATGCAACACGAGTGAGGAGGATAAGTATTTTAGTGATTTCAACGCCTCTAGTGGTTCCATGGGTGGCTCTATGTCAAAACGTGCCAATCAAGACGAGTAGTACATGAGGAGAATGGGTATCTTTTTTAGCTTGCAATAAAGTTCGCTTTGTTTGTCAGATATGAACAAGTTTGATATTTTACATCCTCCATATATATATGTTGTACGATGCTAAAATGTTTTGTTTTATTGGTACGTTAAAGTTTGTAAAATTCAACTACTAATTTATTAACGTAGTCAAGGCATCCATTATTCAACGTAAAGTTGCAATGAAAATTTTATCATAATTTTAAAAATTGGTAAAATTTAATTAAGTTATTATTTCCCACTTTTTTCAAATTTATGAGTTATCGATTTTTAATTTCAGTGTTTTCAACACTTCTTGCGGTTTGACGGGTGGCTCCACATCAGATCGTGCCTAAGGCAAGCAGCAAGTGTGGACGATGGTTTTTTTTTTTTTAATGGATGCTATCAAGTTCGCTTCGTTTCTAAATTATGGACAAGTTTGATATTTCAAATTCTCTCTCTCTCTCTATATATATATATATTATATTATATGGGGATGCAATGGTTTGCTTTATTTGAAGTTTCAAGTTTGTATAATGTCGTTCTATAATTATCACTCTTGTAAGCACATGCAATTTTCAATTATGAAGTTGAAATGATGATTTTATGTGAATTATAAAGTTTCTGTAAATTAATATAATTTTTTGTTTCTTATTCTTTTTTTCAATTTGTTTTTTATTTTTCAATTTTTTTTAAATATTTATCGGTTCAAAGGGCCATGGACTGGCAATTCGACCCAGACTAAACCGGACCGGCCCTTGGCCTGGTAGGCCGATTCTGAGTTGGTCTAAACCTAACCCGTGAACTGACGTTTTAGGGCCGGTTCCAAGCAAGCTGAACCGATGTAAAACCCTCGTTTTCTTAGCAAACCTGAGTTCGATTTTAGAAAAACTTAAAATCGAAAACTGAAACCCTAAAAGGATACCTCTGGATCAATCGGACCTGGAAACCCTATGTCTGCCAATGCCAAGAATGAAACCCGAAAGATTAGAAACAAGTTATCTCCAAGTAAAACCCTAAATCAGAAAGTCAATCGAAAACTCTAAGTCAACAAAACTTCAGGAAACCCTAATAATTAGATCCGGCAATTCCCTGTTATCAAACCAAGGAGTCGAAATATAAGTGAGAAGTATAGGTTGGCTCGTATTAATATTAAAATACTTAACAATATCAGATGAGTGGATTTTCGACCTATTTTGAGCTCGAAAAGATATAAACCTTAAAAAGCGTGTCTCGGGGCTCGAGATATTAAATATATGATATTAATACCATTAGATTCGTAATTTTATAAGATTTCTAAATATATCAGTTATATAATTTTTCGGGTTATAAAAGTTATAGTTATAATCTTTTTATCATATTTTCTATACTACCGGTACTTTAATTGTTTAATCTACTTTTTGATTTCTAATATACTATTCACAAGTACAACCACCCATACTCTACTTCTTATATCCTTACAACCTATTCGTACAATATTTTATCATTTTCCTTACAATTTACTTTTCCAATATAATTTTTACTAATTAAATTACTTATTAAATTTTAAAACTTACACAACACACATCTCTCTCTCCCCCATTCTCACTGAAACCGGTGCCCCTCCCTCTATTCCCTCTCTCTCTAATTTGTTTTATTTTTCTTTTGTTTAATTAAAGTAAACCCTAATCCATTTTTTTATATATATCCATTTATACCAACTTCATTTCACTTTCCTTCTTTCTTTACAAAAATCAACTTTTGGAACAAGTTTTCTCTCCCTCTCCTCCTCTCATTGCAGTGACCCTCTCTCTCAACACACACACTCTTTTGTTTTTCTTCAAGTTTCTTACTCCACACATCTAATAGGTAATAGATCTACACTTTATCCTCTTAAAAACATGTAATGGCAAGATGAGATCCTTGCCATCACAATGTTATAAATCTTGTTATTTAAGTTATTTTGCTATTATTTTGTTTTATTATTAAGTTATGTTGTTATTATTAATGTTTTGTGCATGTATTCATCATCTAGCCATATTCACATAATGATCATAGAGTTCATGCATTTACGACTAGTATAGTAAACTAGATCTAGTGGTTTTGAGTTCATAAGTGCCTTAGGTTTTTGTTTTATGCACATAAATAACTTGTAATAGCATGATGATAGTAGGAAAATGTTAGAAAGCTCAAGATCTACTTTAGTTTTAACAAAAATGATTTTTGAAAATTTGGATAAAAAAGGAACCCTATTTAGAAAAGTATTTTTCAACTCCAAAATGAGTTTTTACATTAAAAATGAAAAGCTTCGGGAATAGATATCATAAATGAGTGATTTTGATGAGTAAAGCTTAGATCTACTAAGGAATATTTTCGAAACAAGGAAAAGTTTACAAAAGTTATGTTTCAATCCCAATAACAAGCTTGAAATTTGTAATAAGGAAAGCTTGAAGTGTAAACATCTATTTTTCAACCCCAAAACAAGATTTTCATTAAAGAAATGGAAGTCTTAAGGAGTAGGTTTGATTAGGGAAAGGTTTTTAAGAGATTAAATGAGTATTACCAAGGAAACAATTTCAAATGAAACTTTCAAATTTCTGATTTGAAAATGGTCATTATTTAAACACCTATTTCCAAATGCCAAAATGATTATTTTTATGGAAAAATGGAAGTCCTAGGGAATGCATATAATAAAGACCTAGTTTTGACAAGGATAAGTGAAATTTATTAAAGTATATTCCTAAAATAAGGAAAGTTTTCCAAAGACAGATTAAACAATGTTTTCATTCCTTAAAAATCTTGTAAAATTTGTATCTAGGTAAACTCTTTATGTAAACACCTATTTTCCAACTCCAAAACAAAGAATTTCATTAAATTAAAGAAGGTGATAGACATATAGGTCATTAGGGAAAAGTTTTTGTAAGAACAAGTGTGATTTTGCAAGAAATAAAATTAGTTTTCTTAAGTTTTGAAATTGCAAAAGTTTTACAAAGCAAAAATTTTCTAAAAGAATTTTTGATATCATATCATTAAGAATATACATATAGATAGCTCATATCATGACATTCATGATTATAACTTGTAGATATTGCATGTACATATAATCTACTTGTTAGAAATAATGCAAATTTCACAAAACAATTTCGGAATTTCAAATTCTAGTTACTGATCAGATATAATCCTAACATTCTGAGACCTAAACGTTTTCAAAATATAGTAATGACATAAATAGATAGATCCTTCGAAGTAGATAAAGATCGATAGCTTATTTACGAAATTCCGAGTTAAAATGACTAAGTTATGGCCATTTTAAGCTGAAATTTCCAATCATCACGGAAGTTACGAATTCAAAGAGTTTATTTGAAAAGTTTGGAATTAGTTATGGTATGAAATACTCGGGGGGGTATTTCTTTCATTTAGGTGATTTTGGAATTGGGGGAAAATTCGTGTTTCTGGATCACTACCATTAGAGACCGGAGACCATGGCCAAGTAAGTTCACTATCTTTAAATTATACACTTATGATTGTGCTTATGCTTGTCATGTTAGTGGCATTAGAACTAGGGCAAGATAAAAGTTTGATTGGGTGTATATGAGTTCTACTTAGGTGAATTGATGATAAGAATATCGAAACGAGCTTGTTGTAAATACTTGTATGATTTAATATAGAATTGAAGTATCTACCATATCTATGATCACCCATAAATTGTTAAATTAATATGCCATGATCTTATAATCAAATTGGCCATACATACCATATGTGAGTCACATTACATAGGTTATTATACATTTGTGGGAAGATTGCATAATAACTGGACAACGAGGGACCTGTAAACTCGAATGTTGGTGTAAAAGGCTAGAATTGAAAATGTGTGTGGTGGATAAATGAGAAAAATTGAAATCTATGGTCGTATGGGCCTGAAACACCTAACCCTGGATGGAGGGCGTAAATCTATTCAACATCAGATTTTCGGAAAGTCTTATGTATTGTATGCTCACGTGCATGTGCATTTCATATGGTTGTTAATATAACTTGCCTGATATATATTACTTATTGTGCATTTAATTTTGGACGTGAAACTCACTAAGCTAGCGTAGCTTATTCCCCCACAGCTTCTTTCTAATGCAGTTCCCGTGCATATGGCTAGTCCCCAGACCTGGCCAAATCAGGTAATGCGAGACTAGGAGTTATCTCCTTAGAAGCTTACGATTGGTTTTGTATAGTTTTTAGTAGTGAACCTACAACGATCAAGTAAGAAAAAAAATACCTAGACTTATGTGTAAAAGGAGAATGCCCCTTAATGCTTTGTAACTGATCTGAGATATCTGTGGTTTATATTTTTATGCTTATCCTATTAGGTTGAACTATCTATCTCCAATTGTTTATGTATTCTATTGTCGTAAGGGAACGCCTTGCATATTAATACAAAACTTTTGAATGACTGTGGTAGTGATTCTTATGTCTTGTTTAGCATACGACGGACTATTACATTTAGGATACCATTTAGGGCGTGACAACCGAAGCCCATGTTTAGTTGTACATTGTGTTTGGCAATATTTAAAAGATGAAAAGCAATAAAAGATTGTGAGAAGGAAAAGAGTGGAAAAGAAACATAAGAAAGGAAAAGTTTTGCTCTTGTTTAAATATTAACACTGCATTTGGATGTATGGAAAACTAAGGAAACCTGTAGGGAAAAAAAAGAAAGTAAAATTATTTGAATATTCACATGTATAAAGTCAAAGAATGGTTGTTTAACAAATATTAAAAACTTTAGACTCCACACATTGAAATTACTTATTATACTTCATGACTACATCTAAGTTTATGAAGACAAATTTATATAAGAATTTTAGGAGAAGATCTTTTGAAATTCAACTAATAGTGCATTACATATTTGGAGTAGGAACTACCATCTTCAAGTCATTTCATTAGTCATCATAACTTATGGAATTTCTTTCCATAAGCATCTATATTAAGCCAATACCACCTCATGTAAATTCTTTCTCATAATTTTCCATTCACTGTGTTTAAATTATATCTTCTAAATATGACATTAACTCTATTTTTAATATACATTTGTTCATGTAGTTTTGTTTTCTATTTAATATTTCTAATGCATATTTTATGGGTTAATGTGAACAAAAGGTAAGTTTGGAAATGCGAACCATTCTAAGTACTTAATGTATGTTTATGCATAGATTTAGGTGATTTGGAGTCGTTTACTCATGAATGTTGTAGAGTATGCAATATAGTATATATATGTATTATTATTACATGTATTTGTGGCAAATACTAATATCTCTATATATTATTATGGATATTATAACTCTCTCTTTATGTTACGTCATTTTTTCATAATAATTTAGTCATAACAATAATTTATTCTTTTTCTTCCACTAATAAACTAGCCTTTTTGCTCTTTAACTTCTTTTTATTATTTCAAATTATAGTTACCATTCAAGCCAAAAAATATGAAAAAAAAAAAAGAGGAAAGTGGATCTTACTTTTTCATTTTTTTTAAATCAATTAGCCTTATCATATATATTTTCTAGTGCATATTTTGAACTGCTTATGCATATATATATTTAAATTATCAATCGGTATGATTATCTTTAGTTTTTATACATACAACGTATCCGTAAGTAAAAGGAAATAATGAAAAACCACGAATGATGGATTACACCAACGTGCATACGAACAAGACATGTTGTCTCCATGATAATGTCATTATAAGATGCTTTCAATCAAAACTTCTTTGCAAGATAAAAAGAAATAGATAAAAAAAAAAAATTACCATTATTTCCGGGTCCATGTCCCTGCTTCACCTACAATATGTCGAAACAGCTAGGATAGCAATTCCATAAAGTGTAGAAAAGGACAACAATATGAGAAACTGAGAATTGTGATTTCCATTTCTTGAATTATTTTCTTTTTGGTGTGTATGATGCGATTTGGTCCAATCTGTCTTCAAATTAAACTAAATAGTTTTTCTTTTAAATTTGAATTTAGTGATGTGGTTTGGTTTGTAATATTTTGAAGAAAAAAAAAACGACGGATCTATATGCAGCTAAACTGTTTTTACACATTATTTAAAATAAAAAAAAAAAAAGAAAAGAGAAAAAAAACCAAAGAAACACTTCCTACCTAAATTTGATTTCCCTATTTTTATTGTTTATTGTATTCTACTTTATTGCTCATGCATATTTTAGAATAATCTAATTTAATTAATTTATATTGAGTTTAATTTCAAAATTTATTTTGACCGTTTTAGAAAGAGATCTACCTTATAATTTTATACATATTAAAGTCTTTTCTCTAAAACTATATTTGTATATTATGATGTTCCCCAGCATAATTTAAGTTTTTTCTTTCTTCTTTTTAATTTGTAAAATAGTTCAATTGGATGTCATGAGCTGAATACCCTCCACCAACTAAACTAATTCTATGGAGACCGAAATTTCAGTTTAGATAGATTCAACTTTTTTTTTTTTTATTGTATAGCCCCAATTTGACCTTTATAAATAAATCATGTATTGTCTCTATTATGATTGTGCAATGAAAGTGATTGAACCAAATTAAATTAAAACTTTAGGTTTTTTCATTAAATGGTTCGATTTGCAATTGGTTTAATGAAGGGTATTTGATTCACAACTTGGTTTTGCTACCCTAACAAGGACAGAGTTTTTACATATCTTGCCTAAAATGGGCCAATGAAATTTGAAATCAAATTTCAATATAATTAATTAAATAGGATTGCTCTATTATATGCAACCCAATAAACTAGAATATAATAAAAAAATAAAATAGAGAAACCAAATTTTAATAGAATGTATCTTTATACTTTTTTAAGAATAAAAAACCTATTCGAATTGTAAATTGAAGGACATAAAACGTTTTTTTTATTAGAAAAAAATTATGATTCCAAATGTGTGATTATGTTCAAATTAAAAAAAAAAAAAAAAAAAAAAGCAGTGTGATTTTGGGGGCAAATTAGACCAGACTGTACCACGATTCACTCTTTAGTGAGTTAGAAATGGCTACATATAGTTAGCAAATCTATTAATGTCGTGTAAACTCCATTGCACTAACTACTTTACCTATTCCAAAAATACAAACACAGTTGCAAATGTCTCTAAATTTGCTATACCAAGGTTTTCTTTCTGGTTCTCTCAACAAAAAAAAGGGTTTGTTTTTGGTTTTTGTTTATCAATTTTACGTGATATTAGATTAATAAAACATTTAGTTAGTTTGATCAGAATTTTCTAGTTTTATTATAACCTTGGTTTCATTTTGATTTCATTGTAAAGGAGGAGGGCTTTGGCAAAAGGAGTTTATTAATTGTATAAACACCATTGCACATAACTACTTTACTTGATCCAAAAATACAAACATAGTTCCAAATGTCTTATTACATGATATAAGATTAAGAAATAATTTAATTCAGTTCGATTAGGATTTCCTAGTTTATTATAACCTTGATTTTATTTTGATTTCATTATAAGGGAGGGCTTTGATAAAGGAGTTTCTTACAAAGTCACTCAATTTCAAACCCATTCAATGATCCTCTTCACTTAACCAACTATGATCATTTATTTAAGATTATCCCTATTCCCTAATATCATCTAGGGCGAGGCAAATTACCTTAGACAAAGCATATGGATTCACTAAGCCTTATGCCAAAAATGAAGCTAGGGTTCAGAGATGAATGTTGTATTTAACCAAGATGTTCTTCATTGACTATAAGGTGAATGAGTTACACCTGGCATATTGTGTCACTGTTATTAATTTGATTATACCTATCTTTCAGAGGTAATAATTGTCTTAATATGCTTAGGATATGTCTAAAGAGTTAGGATGTATTCCAAAGCAACAGTCATTTAGTATACAAGATACCACATGTAGAGCCAAATTACTTAATGAAATTATCAATTGTAGCGTATTACTCCATACTAAAAAGATATTTGGATGTAATCTAAAACTTGAATAGGTTTTTAGTGAGCTCTTGTGATGTTTTAGATCAATATAACTCTTAAATAGTTGATGAGTTCTTTGCCATTCAAGGTAGGAATAAGCTTATACAATTGTTTATGGCATTTCACTGATTATCGTAAACATGAGTCTTGTAATAACATCTTGACTCCATGGATTTGGTGCCAAACGTTAATAATTGTGAGTTATCTTTTGGAAAAAGTTGCAAAACCAAAACAGATGACAAATCACAATATGGAATTGTCACATTCTATACAAATAGATGAAAAAAACATGAACTTTGGAAATTACTCAAATAAATAAAGTTGGTCTTAAGAAAAGGATTGTCGAATGTCAATGTATATTGAATGAAATTTTAGATAAAAAGGAAGCTTTGTAATGAATGATCAAGGGCAAAATGGATTGTGAAGAGGGAAAGAGCTACTAAGTATCATCATGCTCCAACAATAAATATAAAAAAATCTAATAACAGGATCTTAATAATTAAAATACGGTAGGAGAATGAAAGTTTGAACTACAAGAAATTCAAGGAATGCTTACTAAGAACTTAAAGGAATTATTTACTCCATAAGAAATTCAAGAAATATTCACCAAGTACTTTAAGGAGTTATTTACTTTTGGAAAAGATAAGGGAGACTTCACAAACCCTTTCCCTTAAATGTGGTGTTGTGGATTGAGTGATGGGCAAAAAGAAAATCTTATTAAACCAGTTGTTGATGGTGAAATATTTAATACTCTTTAGGCAATTGGCAATTAGAAGAAACTAAGAAAAGATGACCTTCATGCTTTCTTCTTTAATAAATGTTGGCCAATGAAAGGAGAGTCTGTAATCCAAGACTCAAGACATCTTTCTAACTCAACAAATTCCTAAATCTTGTCCCTAAAACTTTAGGAGTTGAATCAGTAAACTACTATTGGCCAATTAGCCTATGCATACCTTACATAACATAGTAATCAAAATCTTTGTCCATTAGCTTTAACCTATATTAGATTAACTAGTTCATCTAGCTCAAGGAAGCTTCATTCAAAATCGAGAGATCACTGACATTATCATTTTAATTAATGAGGTAATACATAGCCAACATAAGAGAAATATCAAATGTAAATTGATGTTATTGAAAATTGATCTAGAGAAAGCTTATGATAGATTGGAATAGGACTATATACATCAGGTGTTAACTAGTTTAAAGTTTCCTTAGTGGTGGATACAACTTGCATTTCAACTACTACCCTGAGAGTCTCTAGTTGCACTCCGCTGCTTCATTGTATGTTTGCCTTATATTGACATTTTTATCACCAAATCACAAGATAGATTCCAATTCCACGGATTGCATCGAATTGATGGTAAGGACCACATGATTGGATACAAAAGTTTGATCCTCAACCAGAACATTGTTAGGCAACATTGCCAACTTTTATTGTTGTTGACATTATGATTATAATGGTTAGAAACTTCATGAGAAGAAAAAAGATTGTCTTATGTTGTTTCCAATGGATAGCACCAAATGTTATCGCCTGAGTTTGCTAGTAAAGAATTAGATTGATTAGGCCTTAAAGAAGTAAGACTTGTAACACAATAAATCGTTAGTAGGCTTTGTGCTTTTGTTTGGCATTGCTGTTATGATACTTTAGTTAGTAGTCTACAGAAGAAACTTGATAGAATAACAGTAGTATCAAGAGTGTGTAGATGATTATACAAAAAGGTAGAGATTTCTATTTATAGTAATGAAGAAGGCAATTGAATGGAAAGTGGATCATCATTGGCTGAGGGTAGTGTATCTCAATATATCAAGAAAGCAATCTCCCTATCGAGATAAGTTTAAAATCCTTTCGTGGTGAGTTGAAGATAGTTTAAATGTTAACTCATTACTCAATAGAAGTCAAGTTAAGGTAGGGTAGAGTTCTTATCAGGACGTCCAGAGGGTTTGTTCGATAGCGCACAAGAAATGACCAAGTTGTTACCAATAGAGCAACTTGGTCCCACTCTACAAAGCTATCATAGGGTTTCAAATTATGCTAGACTAAGCCTAGAAAGTCCAATCCAAGGCCTCTAAATAGGTCAATATGGGCCTAAAGGGGCCACATATAAATTATTAATTATAACAATCCCAAATGACTCAGATGTTTCCTTTGCTGGATAGAAAACATGTTGCTTAATTGATGCAAAATTCGCACAATGAGAGAGACAATAGTCTATTACTAAGAGAACCAAAGTAATATTTTTAACTAATCTTCTTCACGACAATAGTTTCTTTTCCTTTCCAAACTTAGATTTTATAATTTTAACTTCGTATGAACCAACTTCATTGATAGTACAAACAATCTTATAGCATTTCTCGAATCGGCAATACCAACATAAGGAGTAATATTGATGTGAATTACCTTAGCTTGTTACTCTTAGCTGGCCCCATTTCAAAGAAACATTTGGAACAGATGCAGTATTTTCATGAGGTAGAGATTTTCTCTAGCACTCATAAGCAAAGTAATCCATTTTAACAAAATTTCAAATTGAAATAGTTGAGAAGACCTTGCGTTCTATTTCCTATCCAATTACATTTTCCTCCTCACAATGTAGGTTTCTCATGTCTATCCTTAGATTATCAATTGAGAATACCATGCTAATAATACTTTAGGTTAATTATAAATAATGACATGTGTTTTGGCACTTTAACAAAAACATAACCTGTAAAATTTTTTTAAGAATGAACTAACCCGAAATTTAAATTGTTTGTTCGTTTAGCATATCGTTAAATTTACCACGTGTCAGCACATGTGAAGTAAACATAAACTCCCAAACAATTTGATTTTGATATAGTAAACAAACAGAGGGATAGTTCAAGAAAATAAAATAAAATAAAGTTCTTATTGGAAATAAATCTGTACAAGCGCTCAATCTAATCACCACAGCACAAAAGACCCAAAACTATATTTTCAAATTTTCATTTTTAATTAAAAATTCTTTAATTTGTCCTTTATTATCAATATCTTGTAAGGTCCATATCCTTGATTCTCATTCATCAATCTCTTCATGAAGCCTCCTTTAGTTGATCAATGGCAGTAATTGCAGTAAGCAACTCAATATGAAACCTAGCCTCTCTGCAAACAGAGCAGAGCTAAAACTGAAGTTCTCCACCGTCGGCCTAATATTTGGAGACAATCTAGCTCTCACTAGTGATGAGTTAATCCAACGCTCCAAAGATCAATATGTTGGAGAGCTGTAGTTCAACGATTATGTACCGGAGCTTTTCAAAAGAGGTGGAAAGACACTTTTCATTGATTTCAGAGGAAAGATAATGACTCTGATCTTTTGATTTAGAGATGAGGACTTAATCGTGAAACTTTATCATATTCCTCAACAAGATTCACTAAATCCTTCATTGAATTTTATAAGAATCAGCATCTCAAAATTACTGTAAGGTAATTGACACTTCAAAAGAATGGAGAACCCACTAACTTTTTGGGTTTTTTTTTTTTTTTTTTAGATTGTAACAAGAAGAAGATGATGAACTTCATTTGGTTGAAAGGCTAGGAAGAAATTTTTTTTAAAAAAAAAAAGCTTAATCCAATGGCTTGACTGATTTATCTGTGATAGAAGCATTGTATAAAGGAGAAAGGAAGCAATCGCGAGTGTTAGGGTTAGGGTTGAAGGGTATCCATTGGTTTTTCAATTTTGATTGTTGTCTAGGACGTAAATGGGGAAGAAGGTGAATTTTCGCCTTAATTTTTTTACTTTGCAAGGGTTTACAAGTGCAAGACACGTGTATAATTAACGGATATGAGATGGAACATGACAGCTGGTATTTTAGATCAGCTCATTATTAAAAAAACTTTCACAAGTCATGTTTTTGTTAAAGTTCTAAAACACAAGTCACTTATTTGTAATTAACCCTAATACTTTTTGTTTCAATATTCAAATTACAAATCATTAAAATTTAACTTGTTATATCATAGTTTTTATTACAACTTGTCTCCAAGTCATAGGCTACTATGGGAGTTCATTCATGTTGTGAATTCTAGTAGAAATTTTCAAAATTCTGGGACAAAAATTTAAGAGGAAAACAAAAGAGGAATTTAATTTGTTTTTAGAATCTCTTAAAATTCTTTTGGATTTATGAAGCATTTCTTTTTTTCAATTTTATTTCTTCACACATTTATTTGAAGACATAAGCTTTTATGTCACTTTGGTATGCAGGAATTGTTTCCAATGGAACGGATTGGATTGGATTGGATTGGATTGGATTGGATTGGAATGAAATGGGTTTTGGAATAACAAATCCATTCCTATGTTTGGATAGTTACATGAAATGGAATGATTATAAAGTATATTTGTTAAAATTGTCTCTAGTAATAAATGTAAATACAAATATGTGATAGGATATAAGGGTAATTACACTTTGCACAATTAATGAAGGTAGAATGGAATCATGATTCATCCTTTGAGAAGACGAAATCGAATTCCCCTTTGAAGCTGAAATCATCGATTTTGATGAATCACGATGTCGGCTTCCAAAAGTACATCCAAACGTAAGGAATAGAATGGAAACCGGAATCATGATTGCATTCCGAGTCCATTCCGACACACCAAACATAACATTAGGGATAAGAAACTTACTGGAGAAACCTTGAGCTTTGCTTCTTTTGTTGCAACAAATCATTTTTTTTAAGTGAATTACGAGGAGGAGGTTAAGGTCTATCTTTGGTTTACTGGAATAAAATTGGTATTCTACCTTTATTATTATAGAATATCTATTCCTTTATTTGATTTGCAAAAAATTTCTATAAAAAATGTACAGTTCATGTAATACATAATAGATAATAAATCTTCATTCCTTCATTTTACTAGAGAAATAGTTATATCTAACCAAAAGCATAATTTGTTCTAAGAATACCCCTAATGATAAAATAAGGAATTGCAATTTCTTTCTAGCCTCATTCCATTCTAGCGAATCAAACTTACCATTAGTGTTTTTGGATAATTTTAAGTGGGCCTTAGTTTTCAAAGTTTTTAATTGCCTTTCCTTTTAAATTGCATAATTAATATTAGGAAAATTTTATGGTCCTATGTAATTTTTCTAGAAGCCGTAAATTTTTTGTCAACTAAAATTTATGTTAAAAATGTTTTATTTATGTATGTCCATAATTAGTATAATTTGTTATTTATTTGAATACAATATTTTGGGCATGAATTTCTCGTGTATTTTATTTGAAATAATTAAGAGTTAAGCCAATTCTACAAGAGGAGGTCCATTTGGTTTTTCGATATTGGACTCCAATTGTTTAGGGCTACGACGAACCATATAAAAATTTTTCCAGGTTGTTGGCCCAATGGGATGGAACTCAGCCCATATGAAACATGTTTGACCGTCTGCATATGTTAATGCATTCCTCGTTTTGGCGATTCAGCAACATTTTTAGGGTACTTGGTGTGGTTTTACCTTTTTACTTCACCTCATTTTCTAAAACCTAAACAAGAAGAAAAGAATACATCAATGTGGATAATGATAGGGTAAAATCACATTAGAAGCAACACTGATCAAGATATACAATAGATAATGTGAGAAATATATGAATTTATACAAGCATGTATGCAATCAAAATTTTAATTTTATTGAGGGTTTTGGGTTTAATGTGTTTTGAGTGAAAAAATGAAATTTTTGGTTTATTGTAAGAGCATTTCATTCCATTTATCATGTTAATTAAACCTAGAACACTTTCTAATGTTAGATTCACATTAAGAAGTCTCATAATTGAAAACAAAATGAGTTTGGTTGAAAAAAAATCAAATCACCATCAATTCCAAAGTATGAAAACCTTTAAGCTCAATTACTTATTTTTTCCACTAGATGGTTTTCGAAGCGATCCTACCAAAATGCCGCCAACTTTTCAATGTTTTCAATGTTCTAAACGAAGAAGAGGATACCTCAAGATGTTTGTGACTATTGACTATTGGATGATTCTAGAGATAAAAAGGATTTAATAAGCCATTTATGAGAGTTGTTGGAATCTCAATGACAATTGATCAAAGAGATTGCAATCTTCTTAATCCTTTAATTTTTTTTTGGAAAAAAAAAGGGGTTTGAATGAAAATGGGTCTTTATAGGCTTAATGAATGGGTCCAAGTCTTTATATAGAAAGCCCAAGGCTTATATAAAATTGAAAATTCTTTATCATGATTGTTTTGCACGTGAGACACTAAAGTTGTAAACAAGTCAAGTTAAGATGATACAATGCAAACTCAAACTCGACTCGAATAAAACACTCAAAACTCAAGTTTGACTTGAATTCAATCAAGTTTTGATTTTCAAGCTTGAACCCGACTTGAATTGATAATCGTTAAACTCGAACTTGACTCGATTACGCTTGATTAATCCTACAAAATTAATTAGACTAAAAAATAGGGAATTTGCAATTAAATAGATTTTCAGGTGACTTACTATTAAATATAACAAATGTGGATCATTAGATATGTTAAAAAAAAATCAAGATATGAAAATAGGCTTTAAAAATAGAAAATCACAGATTTTATGATTTTTTTTAATAAAAGAATATAAAAAACTCGAATAAGCTCGTAAACTACTTGAGTATTTTAAAACTTGAACTCAATAACTACTCAAATAACTCAAACTCGATTAGATTGCAATTAAGTTAACTTCGAGTTATTATCTAGTCAAACTTGATTCACTCACAAGTATTCTCGACTCACTTACAACCCTATGAGGCACTAGCCAAATAAGGTTGAGAGCAAACGAGTTCATATCATTAAATTGGGTTACTGCCATTCAAATGGTGATCTACCATATAATATATAACAACATTAATACATGTTCAACTACTATGTTTGAAATATAAAATACAAACGCATAAATCCTTACGTAAAGATATTGCTAAATAATCAATATCTTAAAATACCAACACATAAGATATTGAGCATAATAAATGAATACAAAAAGACCGCTACTTTCTGTAGCAATGACAAGGCCAAGAGCCAAGCCATCTTAGATGACAATTGATCCTCAATGATTCAACAAAATGTGAAGCACTAGCAGTTGCATATGGCCAACTATGTTCCAACCTTTATGTCCGTCCAATGAATGACAAAGAGAATCAGATGGTTGCATCATTGAGCAAATCAGAATCAATTCAATGAATAAGCAGCAACATTTTATTTTATGGTTCAACAAAGTAATAATAAGTATGCTCGAGTTCTTCTACATTTGTATTAGAATTTAATTAAGCCTTTTTATCTTTATGCTCTCACTCTAACTAAGTCAAAAATATATAACCACATATTGTGGAAAAATTGAACAATAATAAATAAATAAATAAGAGAGGTATTCTTGGCAACAATACAAATACGAAAGGCTTTTAATTGGTGGATTAAAAATGACTTGATCAAACTTAGGTGACCTTATTGAATTTTGAAGTCTTTTATATTGATATCGAAATTTAATTCAACCTTCTTTATATTATCGCTCTAAGTAAGTCACATGTATATAACATAACATTCTGAAATAAATAAATTATTGAATAAATAAATAATAGAAAAGATTTCATGATGTAACAACACAAATATTTAAGTGATTGCTCAAAATATTACTAGCTTGATTGGAATTCGAATACTTAAAATAGACTAAAATAGACTCAATTAAAACATAATGACCTGATTAAATTTTGACTCAAACATGTAGGATTTCTGATGTACATCTCCCAATTAAAAAAGAACCAAATCCATTTATGAATACATGACTATTGACTGGATTGAATTAGATTATGCAACATCCTGTAATTTTGAAAACCATCCGAACAGACAATTTTATAACTTAATTTTTACACAAACAACTACCCCCCTTTCTATTCCTTTCCAAACCGCATGAAGAATCTACAGTTTTCAAGTCGACAAAAGGGGATCATAAGGCAGAGATTTCTTCTTCATCAAGCGTGACAAGATCCAATGAAGAAGCCCCGCGGCGAAGAAGCTGAAAAACCAAGCATTGTCGTATATAGCAACAAGGGTATTTGGAATTGTAGACACAAGTCCAATCTTCTGCAGAAAACCCGGAATAACCGGAACAATCCCCACTACCAGAGCTGCTAAGGCTGATAAATTGTAGCCTCCAAAGTAATAGTAAGCCCCATAAGGACTAAGTGTGTACAAGTCCTTGATGCTCAAACTTGTCTTTTGTACAAGATAGTAATCTGCTAGGATTATTCCTCCAATTGGACCAAGCAATGCAGAATAGCCAACAAGCCATGTATAAACGAACCTTTCGCTCGACTTAAGAAGCCTCCAAGGTTGAAAAGCGATTCCTAGGAGTGCTGTCAAGAGAGCACCTCTTCTAAATGTGAATTTTGAAGGGCTAAGGTTGACTAAGGCATTGGCAGGAGCAACAACATTGGCAGCTATGTTGGTTGTGATAGTGGCAAGGCTGATTCCTAATATAGCCAATATCATAGTGGTGAGTCCACCAATCCGACCTAGAAGTTTGATAGGATCTGAGATTACTTCACCAAAGATCACTTTTGTTGATGAGGTTGCAGCTAGGCCAACGAATGTAAATGCCCCCATGAAGATTGGAAGGCCTGCCTGACCAATGATTTGATCGGTTTGGCTCTTGGCATACCGAGTAAAATCCGGGATGTTGAGTGCCAGTGTGGCCCAAAAGCTAATGTTGGCTGTTAGGGAAGGGAAGAAAAGCGACCAAAATTGAGAAGGGTTTAGTCTTGAAGATAAGGAAAGCATGGAGCCGAATCCACCAGCATTGACATAAGCCCAAATCAGGAGGGCAGATGTGAGTGCTATTAGTATTGGAGCTGAGTACTTCTCAAGTTGTCTTATACCCTCCATTCCTTTCCAAACAGCGGTCAATTGTGCTAGCCAGAATACAATAAAACAAGCAAACTCTAGCGGGGAAGTGCCAAGCCAAGGTAAAACTTGTGAAACTGAAGATTCTTTGATGCATTTTGGTAAGAGAAGGAAAATAGCCTCACCACCAATCCATGATTCAATTCCATACCATCCACAACCCACCAGGGCTCTTAGGAGGGTAGGAATATGCGCACCACGGATCCCAAAAGCCGACCGGGCTAGCACAGGGAAGGAAATCCCATAACGTGCGCCAGGATGTCCTGTTAGGACCAGTGGTACTAGTAGAATCATGTTAGCAGCAACAACAGTTGCAATTCCTTGCCACCATGCCATCCCAAGGTCCACAAGGCTGCCAGCAAGGTAATAGGTTGGAACACCAACCACAAGGCCAATCCATAAACTGGCCATTTCCCATCCTGAGAAGGTCCTTTCTGCTGCTTTTGTTGGGCGAAGATCATCATTTGTAAGCGTAGGATCGGGCACGAATTCGCCCGAATTGGGACTAGGATTGGATTGGCGTGAAGACATGGTGATAAAATTAGAGCATCTTTTGAGTGGAGGAGTGAAAATATGTAGCAAATTTTGAGGGGCTGATCTAATTGTCAAAGGAGTGGGGATTGAACTAGTGGTATTGAGACAACAACAGGAGGCAGGCCTAGTGGTGTTAAAGGGTATTGAAGAAAGAGAGGCGTGGGGATTGGGATTGAGATGTATGCTGAAACATTTGGACATCATGGTTTAGTGAAAACAAAAAGGAAAACAGAAGATTCAAATGTTTTGTGGTGTAACTTTCGGAATCTATGGCTTCAGTTGAAGATAAAAGATTTGTGGTTGGAAATTTGTCAAAAATTTTAAGGAATCTTATTTTCATTGCCCAATTAGAAAGATGCATTGTGGCATTGGAAGTTAAGTACGTGCCAGATAGATAAAAATTCTATTTTATTCCGTTTTGTCAACACATCAATATTTAATTAACAAGCATTAGGCACGTTCTTCCTTTGTATAATGTTCACTTGGAAGACTTCCCTCGGTGACGGTCCGATCAAACAACATTTACAAAGCGGAAAAATCGCATTCAAAGTGTCTATATTTTACATTTTAGATAAAATAATATTTAACTTTCATTTTTTATATTTGTGGTATCTCTGCTTTTATCATTTTGACCATGTTACTATTTTTAAAGACACTAAAAATATGAAAAATAAAAGTTTAGACATTATTCTGCCTAAAATGTAAAGTTAAGACACTTTAAATGCCTTTTTTCCTTGCAAAGCAGTCACACCTTTCTTTTTGAAAAATTGTTTTTCTACCTATTTTTTGAAAAATTATTTATACAAATATCAATTATATAAAAATAATTACTAAAATACTAATGTATAATTGTATGTATAAGATATAATTTTATCTTGTCAACAAATGTCAAATGTCATGCAGTTTTTTTACAAATTTTATGAAAATAATAAAATTTTTCATTTATAATAAATCACATTTTAAAGATACGATTTTGCTTTTCATTTATAGTAAATCTCATGTTTAATATGCGATTTCACAACGTACTAAAATTTCAAAATCATTGTTAAATATATGATTTTTTGTTAAAACAAAAATCACATGTTTTAGAGGTTATTTTGCATTGATATTTTAATCATTATAATTATGTGAATTTATATTTAGATAATTTTCAATTTATAGGATTAGTATGTATATGTGTTACAGCATTTTTTTCTTTCTTTAAATCATATATTAGGATTAGAGTTTTTCTACGGTTTGGTTGGTTTGACCATTTAGTGGGTAGTTTTAGTCATTAAAAATTCTACCGTCTTAATTCAGGTGGATAATCTTATCAGATGCTACTAGATCAGGTGGATTTTAATGAATGCTGTGGACTAGGTTTTATGCATAATTCCTTAGAGACTGCCTCAGTAAAAAGATTACTCATATAATGTCTCTATATCATTTATATATTCCTGTATATACAAAATAATATTATTTTTTTTATTTTTATGTTGTACAAAAAGGAAGGGAGGAAAAAAAAACTTATATATGTTTGTTTTACCTTATTTTAGATGTTTTGGCATCTTATTTTTATTATTTTCAAATCAGTGTTTGTAAAAATATAAATATAGATGAAATTAAGACATTTTTACTCACAAATTGATTAAACAGATCGGATACAGATAAGATATAACTTTAGATCAGATACATATAAGATGTAAATGAAAATCAAACAATCTAAAAAATCTTAAATTGATCTATTTGGATTGTTTGACTTTTATCTGTATCTTATTTGTATCTAATATGTATCTGTATCTTATCTATATATAATCAGTTTAATCTTTTTATAAGTAAAAATATCTGTTTTTTATTTATATTTGTAACCTAACAAACATATGATTGAAAACAGCAAAAAGGAAGATATATATATAAAAAAAAAAAAAAAAGATGAAACACAAGTCACAACACATGCACGTTATCTACAAAAATCTTAATACATTTTCTCTTTCATCTCATATAAATAATAAAAATATTAATAGGTGCCCCGTTCAATAATAGTCAAAAGAGGATAAATTTTCCATCTCTTCTACGCTATTTTTCTTTTTCCCTTTTTTTTTTGTGTGAAACTTCAATTTTTTTTTTTTAAATAAAGTTAGTTTGACAAAAAAAATGATAAGTTAATAAATTTATGAAGCCTATCAATATCGAAACACTATAAGAAAATCAATATTTAAAGATAGAAATTATGTGATAAAAAATTAGTAAAATAACTCATGGTGATTTTTACAATAAAAATAAAACCCAGTTTTACTAAAATGAACAAGCTCTTTGGACAAAGGTCATATTCTCTACCTTCGATCTGGAAATATATAATGTCATGAATAACGTGAGTTATAACCACTAGAATTATGTTAGGATAAATCATTAAAAAGATTATACTACTAGGGCGAGCTTAACAATAATAATAAAGAAGACGGGATTCGATGAAATGGTCTCAAATTTCTCATCAAAATAATGATTCCATGATTTGAATTACATTAAACTGGGTAAAAGTTGCATTGCTCTTGGTTAAAATCTAGTACTGATAAAGTACTTAATTTTATTGGTTTAGAACATTTATATATGGACTTTTTAGCATAAGGACATACGGATGAGGATATTCTCCAAAATTATTTAATGCAATTTATCCAAATTAATTTAAGGAATATTTCATCTTCTATGAAGATTGACTTATCTTTAAGAAGAAGACTATAAATGTTTAGAATAGAGGAATCTATAGATTTTAATTTTCAAAATTTTTCAATTTACGAAATTGATAATCTATAAGATTTTCTTTTTCTATTCACTATATATATGATAAATTTGGTAAAAAAAATCGAATTCGGATTTATCCTATTAAGAGATTATTATTCATGCCACTAGACTGTAAGAGTATAGGCTTATGATGATAACCTCCTATTAATATCTAAAATGCCATTGGGAAGTTATAATTTGTATTTTTTATAATTATTATATCAAGTCAAATATTTTATATCAACTATCAACATCCCCATAGTATAAATATAGCATTTGTTACTCGAATTTTATCCATTTTTAATTAATCATTTAAAATTTAAAAGTTTCAATTTGGTATTTAAATTTTTTTTTCTACTTTTACATTTACCTATGTGAACTTTACTTGTTTTTGTAATTAATTATATGTACTCTACAATGTTTTGCAATTTACGAATTAGTGTATGCACTATAATTAACCTCAAACTTTTGTAAGTAATAAATTACTGTTTTTTAAATTTTAAATAGTTAATCGCCCATGAAATAAACAAAATTGAGGTATCTGATATGACAATTTTCCTTGTTAAAGCAAGATAACCGAATTGAAATTATAAAGCCATAATTATGAATTTTGTGATTTTCTTTTTTATTTATTTATTTTAATTTACGGACTAAACCAAGCATTTTGTAATATACAATCACCTTTGGCTGTTGCCGGTCGGTGCCTTCTTACTCGGAGGTGGCTCATAATAAATACGGCAGTCACCAATTCACCATCATTGTCTTTATAAGTTTTGCTTTTTGCCTTTTTTTCTGTTTTTCCTTTTATAATAAAATTCTTTGGTAATATTTTTTATTGTATTATTTATCACAATATATTTAATAACAATAATACTTTTATTACATTAATTATTGAATATCTATTAGAAATAGGTAATTATCAATACCTCAACTTTTTGGTTATTTTCTTAATTAATTACCTGAAATTTAAATCTATGAAATTGGCATTTGAATTTTTTTTCATTTTTATAATTAACAACTTAAACTTTGCAATCTTTATAATTAATTACCTAAACTTTATGTAATTTTGCACTTAACTATTTTATTCTAGTATTATAAATTATCTTAAAAAATTTGTTGGTACTTGGTAGTAAATGAACCCTTTTAAACTTCAAGTAAGTTAGGAGAAATAGAAAAATTATGTAACTAATTTTAAGATAAACAAAGTTTATGTACTAAATCTAACATTTACTACTAGAATTTGACATCATTGCTAACTATTGATGAAGTTTTTATTGTAAAAAAACTAACTCATGTATTTTTTAACAAAATTAATATAATTAGTTAAATTAAAAAAGAAAGTTACACCAAATCCAAAAATTTCAAAAGATAGATAAACTCATGGTCTTTATTAGAAGTGAGAATGTTATAAATGGTACTTGAACTTTAGCAAATTATACAATTAAATACCTAAACTATTAAATTGATCAATTTAGTACTTAAATTTTAAAATTGATTGATTTGGTATCTAAAAATTTTTGAAATTGATTAATTTAGTACATATTGAGGTATTATTGGCATGCGTGAAAATTTTTTTGGGGTACTAAATTGATCAACTATGAAGTTTATGTACTAAATTAATCAATTTCAAAGTCTAGGTACATATTTTGTCAAAATTCAAGTATCATTCGTGATATTAACCCTTATTAGAATACATATAATGGAGCATTGCTTTCTAAGGTCGACACCATTTAATTTGGTCTTCAAATCATATAGAAGGCAAGGAGTCTATTTGAAATTTAGAGGTACTAGGTAACTCTTGGAGAACCTTTTCCTTGGAAAATCTCTTTACTTTATTTGAAGGTTATATAATTAGATTCTTAATGTCATGTAAACTTGTTCTTTATTCATTATATTTATGTGAAGACCTTTAATATTCTTTATCTATTATTGTTAGTGCCTTTACTTGGCAGTAGAGTATGTTAGATCTAAACTTTTGATCAAAGGGCCCTCAAAATTGTAAGCTCTCAATAGACACTGAGGTATTGTTCAATATGACCACTTCCAGAGTTAAGTTAGCAGAGTGTGTAAGAGAATAATTAAAATGACAAAGTAATGTGTAGAGATTAGTAGACTTATCATTAGAAGACATCCACAGGAGTATTTATAAATTGTCTTGAATGACAGGTATCCATTTGTGGCAGTAGTGGAGGTTATAAAGGTCACACTCTTAATGGTTGAGGGACTACAAAACCATGCTATAGGGACATAGAAGAAAAGGGTGTCATGGTGTGTTGATTTCTCTCAAATAATGATTTTGATGATAACAAAAAGGATTAAATGATTTCTTACATATTTGATTTAGTATGCAGCGTAAGATGTATATAAGATAAAATTATGTCAGAAAGTATATCAGAAGGTTGGAAGATTTTCATTAAGAACAATTTGTATATCAGAAGGTTCCACAATGAAATGCAAGTATATTTGAACTATCAGAAGGAACGTCAGAAGGTTAAAGAACAAAAATAACATTACATCTCATAATTATTTTTCAAAGGCCTAGCTCCAATGTTGAGTATAATTTGGGTACTATGCTCGATGTGTTCCACAAAGTTTGTGCAATATCCATAGGATCAATTTTAATTTTTTTTTTTTTTGGGAAGCTCATAAACGTATTATTGAAGAAGGACGGATCAAACATGAAAATTGATTCATAACGAATTACAATTGAGGAGAAAGTTAGTGTGCATAATATGAAGTACTTACAAAACACAATTTAGAATTTTATGGAATGTGTCTAAGGATTTTTGAATACTCGAAAAACGTGGAAAGCTTGGATAGAGCATGAACAGTACCAGACGAAAGATTAGTTCAACTACGGATGATCTCAAGTCCGAAATTTCAGTACAAGATAAACATACAAGTTGTTAGATATTTGGAATTATCTACTGAAGCAAAGATTTCGAGATTCCTTCAGGAAATCAAATTTCAAATTGAGAAAAACGAATGATAAACATGAGCAAATTTTTTGGATGATGAACGGATATCACGCAAGACCAGGAACAAGTTTATCCATTTTTGTGAGTCTATAGCCGTTAGAATGAATAAGATTAATACGTCCAAACACAAGATAATAAAAAAAAAAACAAGAATCACGTGAAAAATAAATTGCAACAGTGATAAAAGCATCCTTACGCAAAATACTGTCATATTCTAGTTTATTTTTCTTTGAGCGAATACTTGGAGGAAACTTAATTTTTATTCCTCTGATTTGATTTTATACTTAGTGAGTTAAGAGTTACAAGTAAACTTAGTAGATTAATTGATTAGGAGAAACAAGCTAAGTGAATTGTAGCCAAAGAGAATTGGCAAAAACTTCTTATAACTTTTATTGTTTTGATTGGATAGTGGAACACAACCAGTGTGAAATACCGGGACCCTGGCTTGGAGCTAGAAGAAATGATTGACGCTCAAGTCAGAACCTCTATAATTCGCTTTGCACTTTCTACTCCCTTAACTCTCTTTAATTTCATGCATTGTTGTTTATGTTTTATATTTGTGATATATGCTCAGAAGGTTAATCAAAAAGTAGCTTGCATATAATTTTTTTAATCAGAAGGTTGATCAGAGAGTAACTCTTTTATATTTTCTTTATCATAGAGTTAGTCAGAAGGTTTCTGGGAGTAAAAGTTTGAATTATATTGATCCAAATTTTTGTTCAAATTTTTTATGTTAAGAAAGTTTCAAAGCCATTTTAATTGAGTAACCAAGTGGTGTGAAATTTGTTCAAAATTTTTAAAAGTAAATTTTTTATATCCAATTTATCCCCCTCTTGGTTATCTTTTTGAGACCAACATGGTGCAAGTGGGAGGTGTTGGGTTGAGTAACAAAGTCTAACTAAGTGTGGTGAGTCTAACAGGAAGAGTCAAGGAAAGTTAACCGTGCCTAAGAGGATCGACAATACAATTATTGGGTTGACTTGTACGTAAATTGAATTGGGCAGGCTTAAGGAGTCCTTTGTCTAAATATGCCCGTAAATAATTTTGTAATTAATTCATTTAAACATTGTGTTAAAATTTGAGACTTAGATTTTTCAAGGATCTAGATAAAATGATGAATAACCCAAAAACAAGGTATTAATATAGGAATAGATAAAGTACTTTTATTATACATACCCTTATAAAATCTAAGACCTTTCATGATGAACCTTATTAATAGTCATTTTTTTTATCAAGCCTCCAAACCAAAGTGTGACTCATTAAACTTTTTCTTTTTGGAAGGAAATCAATTTCAATTCTTCCGCCTAAGGCCAATTCTAGCCTCCAAGCCAACATGAGCCCACTTAAACACCTCCATTTATATGGTAATCAATTCCAAGTCTTTCGCTCAATGATAATTCATCCACTCATCTTCAGTATGTGGTAACCATACTAGGTTAGGGACAAAAATAGGTAAGTGTGTGTCCTCCCTGGTAAGGTAAGAGATCTCTTTTAAATCTTTCGATCTCCAAATAGAGGAGAGGAGGAGGGAGGGATGAAGGAGATCTTCAAGAGGATTCAAAAGAACCTTGAGAACACTTTTCATACTTTACCTCCTTATCTTTGTGGGAAGTTATCAACCAATCCTTTTGATTCAACATGCATTCTTAAATGACCAAAGTTATGTTTTCTACTCCTGAAGGGTCCTTTACTAGTTTTAGCGTCGAAGTTCCTATGCCATGAGTTGTTTGTTACTTGTGTAGACTCAAATTCAACTCCTAACACTAGAGAACCTATTCAAGCAAGATCACAAGTTACAAGATGAAAAATATACACTAATAGGCACAAAAAGGTTTGTTTTGTCACTTTTAAAAAACACCTAAATAAACTAATGGTATAAATAAAAAATACTAAAGGTAGGAGTTATAAATAAAATGACCCGATATAATACCTAGGGAGCTTAAAGAGCTTATAAAGTAGACACCTAGGCTTATAATCTAGGGTAGTGTTTGGTTACACAATTTTTCGTGCTACAAGACTGGACAAAGCCATCGTACCATATTTGGTTTACAATATATATTTGGGATTGAACAAAACTCTCTCCATGGGATTAGAAAAAACTTAAAATTTTTGTTCCTTATATTTTATGGTACAAAAATATTAAAACTTGATAAAAATAATCTCCTAATAAAAATTTTATCCAGTGTTGTCCTATACCATGCGAACAAACGTTATATAAAAGAATTGTATTATCCAATACTTCTTGTACTGTGTTATTTAGTTTCTTTATTCTATCTAATTTTTGCAAAAAGTATAATCTTCTTGTACCACATTTAGTTTGCATGGTATAGGATAACACTAGATAAAATTTTTATTAAGAGAGTTTATAGATTCCTAGTTCCAATATTTTTATATCATAAAATATAAGGGACAAAGATTTTAAGTTTTGTACAATCGAATAGAAAGTTTTGTCCAATCTTAAATATATTTTACACACTAAATATGGTATGATAATTTTGTTCAATTTGGATCATACAAAAATTATATAACCAAATGCTGCTTAAGAGTATCTCAAATGGAAAACGAATTCACATAGCAGTTTTTCTTGTTTTCGCCATCAATTCATATAGCAGTTCGAAAGTGCGTTTTCCAATATATAAATAGATGATCATCAATTCCTTAACAAACAAGGTCCTATGCAAATTTTGGTTTCCTTGCGCTTACCCGGAAACAACCTACCAATTAGATCACGCCACGTCACCTACACGGCACACACGCAAAACATTGGGAGAACGGCACCTTCGTGAAGACCCAAACGGCTTCTTCCGTCCATCCTCTGTTGCCAAAAAGTCTTTTCTCTTGCTGTTGCCTTCCTTACACTTCTACGCTAGAGAGAGAGATCATAAGAGACATTTTTTCTCTGTCTCTACAAATTAGGGTTTAGGATTTATTGTTCCCTAACTCTCCCGGAGCTGTAATTTTCAATTGATCGACTAGAACACTAAATTCGAACCATGTTCAGATTCTGGTACGTATAAACCCCTTTTATTCTATCACGTAATCGGGCTACAAATTTATGCCTCAACTTGCATCGTTAAAACCCTAATGATTCTCTTATAGTTATAAATTTTGTTTTTTCCATCGTGATTGCTCGATTTCTTCATGATTAGGTTAATTATTTTTCAGGATAGTTAGGTTGGACATGCTAGCTTTTGTATCGATGACTCTGAAAGATTGTTGCTTTCTTGTTTGTATTGGGGGGAATTTGTATAATTTAGGAAATAATTAGGGTTTTGTATGTGATATGGACTCTAGGAGAATTTATGCCTTTGCTTGCAAGCTTGCGAAAGGATCGTTCTTTTAGTATATCTGTGTGTCGAAACGGTGTGCTTTATTACTCGGTGTTGTATTGTGGAAGAGGGATTGGTTACATGTATGTTGATGAATGGACGCAGAAGGGAACTTGCTGGCAGGTTGATTAGAACTTCTTCTGTGGAATTAAGACTCCTAGGAAAGTGCTTTGTTAATCTTGGGTTTGGGGGATTGATAACTGTGCAGCACGAGCCGATACCCTTTTAACCTGAGTCATAGATCAAGTAAAAAGCATAAGAAAAATGGTTGCTTTGGCTTGATTTTATCTGTATGAAAAGATATATTTGGTCTTTACTTCATAGTGGAGCTGGTTCATTCATCATTGGCTTTCCCGAAACTTTTGAATTTCGAATTTGATTGGATGTGTTAAGCTAGTAGCCATGTGTGATAGAAACTATTGTTCTTTGGCTGCATTTGTTAGTTAATTATGGATTTGAGATGGATTTTCTTTATCTTTATTCTATGAATTTCTCAGGGGATCCCAAGAGCAGCAGCCTCAGCCTCATCCACAGGATTCGTCTGCTCACTCCTGGTATTCTCATTCAGGTGTAAGCTCCCCAAGTTCTTCCCGTCCATCAACTCCAAGTAGTAGCCCTTCTGGCAGTTTCAATTACTTCTCGCAGTCCACATCACATGTTCCTCCTGGTGAAGCTTCAGGCATCATAAATCACTTGAAGGATAAGAGGTAAATTGTTGTTTCTGATGCATGGAACTATTTCTAGATTTTTGTTGATGTTTTTGCTGTTTTCACCCCAATGCTTCTAATATCTGAACTTGCATCCTCAATAAGCTAGGATCCTTTTAACATTTCAGAAGTTAGACTCTGCATATGAAAAAAATCATCACCGAGTTCTACCTAAGAGATTTTGTCTCTTACGTAGTATTTCTTGTCTTTGGTAAGCTTTAGTCAGTTGATGGTAGTTGAATAACAGAGTATTATAGACTACAGTGATTGTTTAGTTGTTAAATTCGTGTACATCGATAGGTGGCTCTTTGCTTTCTTATCCTTCCTTTTACATACTTTTTCATTGCAATTTATCTTACTTTAACCTATTGGCAAAGATTCTGAGAATTTCAGAAGTTTTGGTATGTTGAGATCGAAACATGGCTGTAGGGCCCCAAAAAAGGGGGTCTACAGTCTAGAAATCTGTTTGGATGTGTGAACATGCGCACTAAAATTGTGAGTCAATAAAAGTGTAGCAAGAGAGTAACACTTAGGAGTGTTTGTCAATCTGGCATTTGGAGATTAGTTCCTAGTTGTAAATTTTTGCAAGATGTGAAGGATACAAGGAAGAAGTGGAGCGATTTGAATGCAAACAAAGAGATATCAACTTATGAGGTGCATTACGCTTGAAATTGGTTACTCTCTTTCCCCATGTCAGGAGAGACCTACACTAGTAGAGAAAGGATGAGGAGAATTGTAGAGCCAAAGTCCATAATGCTGCTGCCGATTTGAGTGGCCTTTCACTTGCTTTATTGTGCTTTTCTGCTGATGTCATTAATCTTCTATCTTCATAAGATAAGCTGATTTTTACATCAGCTATGACTGCTCCATTCTTACTTGCTTTGAATTTATTTAGTGTTGATGAGCTACGAAAGCTTATGTCCGACAAGGATGCATACCAGCAGTTCTTACTGTCACTTGAGCAAGTGAAGACCCAAAACAGTGTAAGTTGAAAATTCTTCTCTTTTCCTGCTTCAGAAATTTGCATATATTCCTTTCTAGTTGAATAGGGAGGTGATTATTTGCTTGTGCATGCATATTGGAGGTGAGAGAAGTCTTGTTAGTTGTAAGGTGAACTGATTGTTTGAGATTCTCAACATGGCTTTGCAGTGAGAGTAGAAATACTACTCATGTTGAGAGGGAAAAAAAAATTGCTGCTGCCAAGACAGCTGAATACCCAGATGAGTGGACATGTGCTTGGGTATTATGTCAACCGAGATCAGTTGTACCAGGATTAGAGGGATTACCTATGTTCGGTCTTATAATTGTTGTTTCTTCTTCTTCTTCTTCTTTGGAAATTTGAATGAGCTTAATTTAGTTGGCAATGTGAACAAAGATATTATACAATGTAACACAAGAGGCACAGCTTGTAGTTTATTGTTACTTTAGACAGTTGTGGCTTTCTTACTCTTCTTTTCTTTCCAATTGCACAGATAAGAGATGAACTTCGGAAGGAGACTCTCCAGCTTGCTAGTAAGTTGTTAATTTTATCAATTCACAGTATAAAGTTTTTGCGGAAAGTGCATCTCTGCATCAATGATGGATTCCAAATATTTATTTTGATTCAGGATGAACTTGGAAAAAGAACCACAAATAATGGAGCTCAGAAACCAGGTAAATCCTCATGGATGTGCTAGATTACATGGTTCATATTGTACCGATGGCACTAGCAACCAAGGATCATGCACAAACAATTGCTAAAATGAAGAAAAACTGAAATTATTTATTGGTATTTTCAGTGCAGGATTATTAGAACAACAGAGTTGGCTGCTGCACAAGAGAAACTTAGTGAACTAGAGAGACAAAAGGAAGAGATAATGAGGCTTTTCTCCTCTTCATCTCTTGTGCGGAGACTTCAAGGTGCAAATGATTAGAAACTATTAAACTGAAAGCACAAACCATGTCTTTATGTGTATATTTTTTTACCTCTGCATGTAGCTTGGCCTGCATTGTTCTCATCATCTTATATTTTGCAGATGCAATGAGCAAGACAGAGGAGGAATCCGAAGCCCTGCATCGGCAGTTTCTTGATCGGGAGATAGAATTCGGAGTGTTTGTACAGAAGTACAAAAAGCTGCGCATGACCTATCACAGACGTGCACTTGTCCATCTTGCGGCAAAGACATCAACGGGGTGAGAGCTCGTTTCAGAGATTTGTGAAGGTGCTTAAGATTCTGATGTATCATGAATGGAGGTTATACATATGCTCTGTATTCATCTGTGTATTGTTTTTTTATTTTACTTCTCCTTTTTCATATTGGGTTCATCGTGTCTTTCCATTTGTACTCAGCATGATTCTGGCCTCGATCAATGCAAGTTTTGTCCTTTGCTACACGCTTTGTCTTGCAGTGAAACGAGACCCAGTATGAGGGTTAGGAAAGATCTGACTATATATTGCCCACTCTCTTAAGTTGTTATTATCATTTTTTTTTTCAATTACAAGGGAAGGGGACTTGAACCTGGACCTGTCACTTGAGAGACCAGGAGATGCCACTAGTCTACAACGCTAGCCAATTAACTCTTGAGTTGTTATTCTTCTTGCAAAGTCGTTTCATTGTTTGCATGTTCTTTTTAATTTATATACGGAAAGAGGTATCACACTTGTAGATTTTTTAAGTGGAAATGTGGATGCAATACTAGAGGAATCCGAATGGATTTGTGAACCGAACCTGCATATGTACACTCTGCAATCCACGCTCTCTCTCTCGCGATGGGTTTGTTTGGATTTGTGAACTGATAGGCTGGTTTTGAGTCGGTTTTCGGTCATACTCAATTCATGTCCATATCTAGAGCTGGGCGAATGGGCCATCGCCTGGGGCTGGCCCGTTTAACCCATTTTAAAAATGAGTTAGGGTTGAATTTTTTCAACCTGTTTAAAAGCGGCCAAATAAACTCAGCCCGTTTAACCCGTGGGTTAAAGCGGGTTAGCCCGCTATGGGCCAAGTTGGCCCTTTTTTTTTTTTTAATAAAATGGTTTGCTTTATTTAAAACTTAAAAGTTAAAACTTTTAAGTCAAAACCTTAAAGCAAGATAACATACGGATAACACCTGTCCTGCCTCCTCTTCTTCTTCTATAAGCACAACACAGTCGAGTCATCTCCTTGTGTCCCATTTTTGGCCATTGATTCATTGTTTGTTTCACTAATCGGCAATCATCACTGTCCAACGTATGATTTTCTTCTTCTTCATTTTTTTGATTACTTGTTCGTAGATCTCTCCATGTTCTATATATAGTAATTATAAATGTTTTATTTAATTTAATTTGATTTCTTCTCGATAGACTTATAAATTGATACATGTATCTTTTATAGTATTAAATAGAATTATCAAATCGTATATGTATATATAAACAACACAGGTTACGCAAGTTCCTGAGGCATGAGTGATGTCCATCTTTTTTTGCGATTCCTTTATTGATAGAAGGACATGAGTGATGTGGGAAAAATATGATAATTATCCCATATTAGATTTTTGCATAATATTTTTCTCAAATGGCAAAGGTGGGACAATGACTTATAATTTATAGTTTGCTGTGAATTTACGTTGGTTGTTATTGGAGAAATAATATTACATTTATTAAATAAGTTAAGTTAGTGGGTTGACCCGTTTAACCCACCAGCCCGCACGGGCTGAGTTAGGATTATAAATTTTGGCCCATTTACCAAGTGGGCTGAAATTTGTCAACTCGCTTAACTTGTGGGTCAAAGTGGGCTAGGTCGGGTTAGCCTGTTTTACCCACTTGCCTAGCTCTATCCATATCTAAATGAAAGGAATGATTAAGAATTGCTTTTCGATGGACCTAACACAATTAGTCCCTGATGTCTGATGGTGCTGTGGACTAGTTATGGGCCTCCTTTTGGATGACTCAAACCATATAGTTTCATAATTCTTAATCATCGAACCCGCGCGAAACCAAACTTAAAATTTAAAAAACAAATTGATGGGATGGACTGTTACGGCTTCAAGCCCAGAATTGTGATGATGGTCGTAACTAACCAACCATACTAAGGGAAGAAAGGAGATTTTAACAGCTAAACATAATGTAAAGGTAAGCGCCACGTACAAGGTAAGCTGCTCATGAATCATGATGGAGCATTATTGTAGAAAGTTGTATTATTATTAATTTTTTAATAATAAAAAATCAAGTTTAATGTTAAATGTGAGATACGTTAGGAAGAATAACTAACAAAATTAAAGTTATGAAGTAAACTATTTATCTTTCATAATACCTATTATTGAGGTTGTATCACGTAAAAAAGTCGGATTGTATGTGGTACTAGTGTATCATGGTACCCATCATGGTTCGTAATCCTATTTAACGCATTCTGTAGAAAGGGTGTTGTCAAAATAAGTAGTCAAAGAACTATCTATCTTTTTCTTTTAATCTTAAACCATGTCCTCTAATATCCATGTTTATATTTAATCTTAAATATCCTTTTCCTCTGAAAGGATGAGTTGAAGTCCATTATGTAACCATCACAAATATATATGTATCGACCATCACTAGCTCACACGAATACTTAATTTTAATGCAAAAAGAAATCACAAAACAAGTAATACAATCTTAACTTCCCAAGGCTTTGAATAGCTCATGACTCCTTGGCACATAAGAACCATGGTGGGCATACTTTGGAGAACTCTTAAAATTAGATAAGGTCACATCATCTCAAGGTTGTTATTGAATCGACCTTTAATATTATTAGTCCACAGCAACTATTCATATAAGTCATCATATATAGTTGATATGACCATTATGCTTTTTTCCACCAAACTAACTCGTAACTCAATAACTATCTAATTAAGACGTTGTAGCATCTTCACCTAACATACACATTATTTGGGATGACTACCCCACTTAGGACAAGGTAGTTATTGTTTAGTGAATGCCATATTTAGTCACCAGTAGCCTTGCATATTTTCGATGCGATCTAGCACATTTAGTAGACAATTAAGGTTTTGATAGATTTAAACTCGGTTAGCTTTAATCTATCAAGTGCATCTATCAAATAAGGTAAACATGTACTTGGATAGTGCTTACCAAACTTAAACTAGTTGATTAAGCTATCAAAGCATAATATTTATACAACACCATTGATTAAATTTCTTAATTGTATTATAGATTGATAAACTCATACATAACTTTTGAGGTTTTAGGAGCTAAGAGACACTATCTAGGGCCTTCTAAGGGAAAAGCTATTCAACTTAAAAGGGCTATTAGGGTCAATCAGACACACATAAGATAGAGAATGGGTTAACCAGCATGGAGGGGGTTCGTGATCAACCAAAGTATAGGAAATGATAGAGTTACCTATTCTCTTTAAAAATTTAACACTAGTTGACCCAAAGTATAAAAACATTTCATAAGAACCTTTCCCATAATCAATTTCTACAATTATAACTCTTAAGGATTCAACACTTAAATCTTGCACAACTCTATAAAACATGAATTTTACAAAAATCAAATTTACAACTACAATATTGATTCCATTCTATGTTAGAGCCTCAGTATTGCAATTTAATCTCATTTGAACCAAACCTAATTACCACCATGATCTTAAATTTAATCTGAAAACATAAGAGGAAGATGTCAACATGCTTTTTGTGTATCATATCATTTACGATTCCAAGAGTTTCTACACCCAAACAAGTACTATTCGTTCACAACATTGAAGTCCCCAAAGGATTCCTTTGGAAGTCTTAATCTTAGTTTAGGAGCCTTACAACATTCTTACACTTAGAAGGAAGCACTCTTGCTAAATCTTGTAAGAGTCACCTTCAATACAACTGATACTTGCTCACACAAAATTCATCTAATCCTTTCTACTAGGGCTTAACTAATTTATAGAGAATGAAATAAGTTAAAAGAAAAGAAGGAAGAAAAAAATTGAAAAGTGAAAAAAATAAAATGAAGGAATTCCTTTAGGAAGAGTCTTAGACTCTCAACCCCATTATGAAGAGGGATAATAATAAGGAAGAGGTTATAGGGTCCATTCGGATTGGTTGTTTCTCATGTATCTAAACTTTATGTGTAAATGTGTATTATTTGCAACTATATTTTATCCGCATTTAGTCTATTTGATGTTTTTATGAAAACTGCTATATATTTTTCATCTATATGTGTTTCTTGACGGACTATTTATTAGAAAAAATTTAAAATAATGTTTGTCATCTGTCATCTACCGGATGTCAAACAACCCTTTTCACTCATTGCAAAGCTTATTGCTTCTACATATAAATAGAGAATGTAATTTTCAAATGGTGTAAATCGAGAATAATTTTATGTATAATATGTGGTTCATATCAAGGATAAGCATGCTATTGATTTATTATTATAGCTGTATTAGCTCTATTATAAGTGTATAACTGATTTATACTTGTAGGCAAATATATTCATCTATATATATTGTATTACAATATTTGTCTTTTCTTCGAAATTATAGGACAAATATATATTCTCTAAATTGATTTACGTGTTGTAAAGTTTATTTAGTTTGTTTCACTTTAAATTTGCATCCTTTATTTACATTTGAAAACAAACATAATTCCACTCTATTGCAATTATCCCTAGGGGTGGGCAAAAAAACCGACTGAACCAAACCAATCCGTAACCGAACCAATCCAAACCGAAAAGATGGTTTTTTTTCATGGTTTGATTTGAAAATTTTCAAATCCGAACCAATCCGTAAATTTATGGTTTGGTTTGGAAGGTAAACCAAACCAATCCGTAAAACCGAACCAAACCATTTTAGAAAAATATAATAATATTTTACTATATATTTATATGATTTCATTTAATATTTATTATTTAATGAATATTAATTAAAATCAACTTGTTCGTTATAAAATTTTTTTTTAAGCTCATGATATGTAATTTTTTTTTTTTATGATGAACTATTGTTTTTTTTAGTAGCTTTTAACTTTGTAAAGTATGAAATTTATTTATTTAGTCATAAACTTTCATTATGTATTAATTGTTTAACATATTTTGTCAATTGGTCATTTTATTCATTGATGAATTTTGTTAATAGGTGATTTTTTATTTTAGCTAAATTATTGGTAGATAATTGACATTACGGTCATAAATTATAACTTACTATGTATTGGTTAGTGAATTTATTTTATTGGTGGATAATTGATTTTATAGAGAACTATAGATTAAAAGCATGATGAATTTATAAAGTATTTTATCGTGGTTTATAATATCAACTTTGTAAAATGATATAAATATTTAAGAATCTACACAAATATAAAAAAAAACTAGCACAAGAAAGATTTTTAGTTAGAATTTTGTTTTAAACCGTAATCCAAACCGAACCAAACTGTTATTTAATGGTTTAAAAAATTTATAATCCGAACCAAACCGTTATTTAATGGTTTGATTTGGGATGGAAAAAAAAACCAAACCGTAAATTATGGTTTGGTTTGGTTTTAGGAAAACCGAACCAAACCAATCCGTGCCCACCCTAATTATCCCTAATTAAAATATTGCTTGGTTCACGAGTTCTCTCGTTCCTAGGTCTATCAAAGTCGAATAAGACCAAGAGGGCTTTTATGATTCATATATATATGAATCTACTCTTCTCCTTTTATGGTTTATGAAAAATGAACTTTATACGATCCGCTTATGATAGAGAGGAAATGGGGACAACTGTACAAGTACAACCTTTGCATCTTTTATCTTTCATCGCATGTCTGTCTAATATCTAGTGAAAGCAAATTTGACAGCTCGTTCAAAGTAAACTAGAATTATTGTCCTACAATTGTTGTTCACCTTATTATTATAATAATTATCAGAATCGTATATAATTCATATTTTCATATAACTAATATATACTTACATTGGTGATATCATTTCTTATTTAGCCATTTTTTAAAAAAATTATATAAATACAACTTAATCATGCAGTATAGGTTTTTTAGAGTGTATCGCACTTTGAAAGTATAATACATGTGTAACTATTATGTATCGCACTTTTAAAATGCGATATATATCAAACTATGCACCACATAACCAATATGCAATATACATTCAAAATCCATTACTATATCACATGTTGGATAAGTGATACATATCTTACATGTAATTCAGGATAATAATTTAATAATTTTTTTAATTTTTACTTTTATAATTTTTTTTCTTAAAATTAATAGACATGTTTTTCACCCCTTATATTGTTATACATACACGTTTGATGGGTGGATATCACACGATCGAAATTCGGATTTAGTCGTATGATTCGAATATAGCATGAATTGGCATATGAAAGCTAGAATATTTAAATACTATCAACTGGTCATACAAAACCTTAATTGAACTTCAAATGTTAATCGAATATGATACTATGATCGGCCCCGTTCTTTGAAACGGAAGTATTATTTCTTAAATGAATACATTTAAACCTTTTTATATTTGACCATTTTAAAGGACATAATCGAATCTAAGAATTATGTATAGAGACAAAACACAGAATGGACACAAAACAACATATCATCATAATAAAATAAATTGCATTTTAAAGGACATATTCGAATGTAAGAATTATGTATAGAGACAAAACACAGAATGGACACAAAACAACATATCAGCATAATAAGATAAATTGATTCTAACATCTCAATAAATCTAGAGTTGTACATATGAGGCGGGTTATGCGAGTTAGCTGGTATAACCTGTAAAAAAATATGGGTTAGGTTAAAAATTTTAGCTCGTTTAATGTGCAGGCCAAAATGATCCTGCTTGTATAACTCACGAGTTGAAGTAGGCCAACTTGTTGTGAGTCGGGTTAGCTCATGAACCCACGTTTAAAAGATATTAAAAAAATATATAAATCTTATTTAAAAAAAGAAACCCTGATATATTACCTTTTTTCTTTCCTTTTCATTTCACTTTTCTATTATTTAATTGTTAAATATTGATTATATAATTTTTATGAATGTTATATTTCAAACTTTTAACTTTTATGTTCATTATATCCTTAGTCCTTTTATGAATACCTTTTCTTTTATATTTATTAGATATTTAGATGATTCTATTTAAAATAAGCAATACAATACCGATTGATAATTTTTATGATGTATTTTTCCTTGCCAAGTTAAAGAAAATAATTGAAATGGATTCTAATTTCTTTTAGTAAAAATAAATATTTTTATGTTGAGATAAAAAAATTTCAAAAATAGAAGTTTACAATTTTTCCATATACAGTTATCATCTAGGATTAGTATGTAGGTAATTGGTGAGGTAAAAAGAAATATATTATACATTAAAATTATTAAAAATTTAAATTTAAATTTGAATTCTTACAAAATTTTTTAATAAAAAAATATTAGCAGGTTCATGGGCTAGCCCATTTAATCCACCAAGTTGCATGAGGTGGGTTGGGCTGAAGTTTTTAGCCAACATAACCCGTGGGTTAAAGCGCGCAGGGTGGAACGAGTTAGCTTACATAACTCATTTGCACATCCCTAAATAAATCCAATCATATCTATTTATATTCTATAGTCATATTGTGACATGTAGCGCAAAAAGGGAGCCGTAATTTTTTTTCTTTTTATTTTGGCCCCCAAAAAGAAAACCTCTCTTAAGTATAATTTAATTGATAAATTCATTATATAGATTTACTGTACAATATCAATCAAACTCTTTGTCGACATTAAAAAAAAAAAAATTAGAATTTGATGATAAGTGCCCAACATATCTTCCAATGGAAACATGCAAAAAAATAGATAAATAAAATAGCGAAAATAAAAAGGAATGGAATCTTTATTTTATATTCAGTAACTTATAAAAAAAAAATAAATTTAATAATTAATAAAATTATTCTTATATCATGTTTATCAAATATTGATAGAAAGGATAATTTGGTAACTTCATTTGTTTTCTCGGAGTTTGGACAGAAGATTCGGTGACGCAATAGCCGAAAAGTTTCTCTTCCGTTGTAAAGAATTCCACTGTTTAGTACCAACCATATACCTTCCATCCACTTTCACTGCTTTCCACAATTGTCAAACACAGTGCAAACCTCCACTTTTTATTCACTTTACCTTATGATAAAATATAATGTTGGTGATTTAAAACTTAGCTGTTAATAGAAATCATTAAAAAATTTATAAATATATACAATTCGAGGTTTAGGCATTAATTATTATGTAAAAAATAAATTGGATGAAAAGCTTGGAGGAACAGCTCATAGTACAAATGAAACGACCCACAACTTATGACACATATCTTACAACTTCTTTTGTGTTCCAGATTCCAAGTGTCACAGCTACTTGTAATACTAATGACATCTGAACCGTAATCCATAAAGAAAACAATTAAACAATTAAATTTTAAAATATAACTTTACCCTTTCATGACTTTTAAAAATATTTATGCCCTAAATCATGGATTTATGATTTTGATAGTTAGTAGTATATTTTTAAAAATTACAGAATCATAAAGTCATATTTTAAATTTAAGCTTTAAGAGTTGAGATACTTGCTAATAGCCTCGTAGTCTAGAGGCATCTTCCTTGATCTACCTAACTCGATTCGTCACTCTCATGTTATCATTACTAAAAAATAAAAAATGAAAGTTGAGATACTTATTTGGACCTAATTAATTAAAGATATGTAATTATAATTATTTATATATATATATAGATTCTCTTAATTACTATCTATAAATACTTATCATATAGCTAAAGAAAAACTTAATTTACTGAAAAATCCATCATTTAAATTCATATTTAATGGTAGGATTATAAAAGTTCCTAGTTTCAAATATTTAATTTTTATAAACAAATCCTTGCAGAATGCAAATTGCAATTTCTATTGTCACCACCAACAACTTTGCAAATTGCAAACAGAAGTTGAGAAACTTCTGAGAACACAGCAAATCTCGTCTCTTCGTTTTGAGTACTCCATACTTTAAGGTAGGAATCCCAAATTGCACAGAGGCGGAGTTGAGAAACCAAAAGTCAAATTTCGCCTTGACAAACGATATACTGTGTTCACACTATGATTTATCGTATTGACGTCGACAGCATCGGTTTGCCCCCGAAATTAAGATGTTCTGACAAGCGTTTTCTTCAATTTGACTCGGTTTTTCCGGATTTTCCTCGACGATTTTAATCCCTATTTTCAGATTCTTTTCCTTCTCGGTGGGGAATGAGCCATGTTCCACGGTCCCGTCCCGATATCAAGATGTTGCGAAGAGCATTTTCTTCAATTTGACTCGGCTTTTCCGGATTTTCCTAGACGATTTTAATCCCTATTCTCAGATTCTTTTCCTTCTCGGTGGGGAATGAGCCATGTTTCTATCAATAGGACCATCTAGTCCATCATCTCATCGTTAAAATAAATATAATATTTAAAATATTAACTATTTTAATTGTGTGATCATAATTAATACGGTATGAGCAGTTAAATAGTCGATGGAACCAATTCGGTCAAAATTAGTGACAGGATTGTAAAATTTTCCTAACTTCAACCGTGTTGATGAATTGTGATAATTTCGGATCCTGTTGATAGGACTATCCAATCAGTTAATTAATTATTAAAATAAATAAAATAATTAAAATATTAATTATTTTTAGAATGCAATAAAAAAAAAGGACCTCAGGAAAGGGCAATAGGAAATTTCAATAACGATAAAATACAATAGTTTTTTTTTTTTTATTAAAGCGTTTCTATACATGATTTATGAAATAACTATTTTATGGCTTTTTTTTTACTATTAGGTAAAAAATTGTAGTTTTTTTGGCAAAGTAATATTGCATTTGATTCATTGGAGTGAAATAAGACTAAAAACAACAAATAAGTTTTCTTATATTATTTTGTTTTATGATAAGAGATACTTTTGGAATAAAAGTTATATTTTATAAAAAATAGCAATTTCTATAATAAAGAAAAAAGACTAAAAAGAACCTCTTATTTAATTGTCACTATATCAAATAAATATATATTTTTGTAAACAAAATAATGGAATAATTATTCCACAAGAAACAAAGATGAGAAAAATAAGATTTTAATTCAGTAAAGTTTTTATATTTGAGCTCAAAACCTTTCTTAATATGGTTTATGCATTAAAAAAAGTCTTTAATAAGTTTGAATAAAAAGAGGCTTATTATAGATCCATTTACAAGGACTTATATCAATCATTAACACAATTTGAAACTTCATAAATACTCGAGTTGTTCTTCATTTGGATTATTTTGAAAATACTTGATCATCCCACACATGCCACTCCACATAATTCCTCTAAAATCATGCATAGCATGATATGTGCATAACATACATGTGATCAATTCATCTAAATCTTTACACTAGACATAGACAAAAAAAAATAATTGTTCTCAGGCTCAATTTTATACTAAGTTAATTTTTTTATTTTAAATTTATTTTGTAATTTTATCTTTACTTTATTTTTTTACAACTTTTTAATTTATCTTTTAAAAATTATTTTTTTAGAAAAATAGTCTACTCAATGGGCCATGAATGACCTATGAACCTATGGATGGCCTAGAACTAGCACAGGTCATAGGGAGGCCAAATATAGGTCTCCATTGATGTCACAATTAAAAGTGAATGAATTTATACATAAATATATGCACACCTTGAACAATATTTTCAGCAAATGAGCTACAAACTATTGTTATTAGGCCCAACTTTACAGTAAGTTATAAATCTGTTTTAGTTAATCTTAAATTTATTTTGTAGTTTTATTTGTATTTTATTTTTTTAATGAATTTTTAATTTATATTTTAAAAAAATATTTTTAGAAAAGTTAACCAATTTAATAGGTGAAGAACAACCTACGAATCGGTGGGTGGTCCAGAACCAACCCGACTTGGCTATAGATTAGGATAAGTAAGATATATTGATATTCTTAAACATATTCTTAATTTTTTAATAAGATATATTAAGTGCATCACATTAGAAAAAGATAACCATTACTTATCCATTCATTACAAATTGTATTTTTGTTTAATTTATTATTTATTTTTCATTGTTGTAAGCAAATGTGCCGTTGTTGGGAAGGTAAAATTTAAAACTTACCTAATCATCTACCAAATGATTTAATACAACGTTGCATATTTGAAGAAGTTTTTAGGATTCCATTGATAAAAGTGTACGATCAACCATCTAATACTTAAAATAAATATATTCATCTGATGTGAAGGCGGACGTCGATATGCCGCTTTTGGATTTTAAACAGGACAAGTGTTCGAAATCGAAAAGCATCCTAGTGGCCACTACCGACCATTTGCCTAAGACTGATTCAAAGTGAGATCCCCATTTGGTAAGGTGGATCACAAAAGTAAGCGCTTTTGAGCTGTATGGTTACAACTACACTGTCATTGTCGATGAGGTATGTCGTTTCACTTGCCATTTGTGGTGGAGATATATTCTGAACGTAGAATGAAGCCTAGCTCGGCCCAATACTCTCACCCCATTTGGCATTCCGAAAATTATGGAAATTTAGCTTGGCCCAATACCTTATTATTTTATTTATTTTTTCCTGTACGAACAAAAAAACACAATATATATATATTTGTATTTTCAATATGATGAGATCGGTGTGCTTAATGCAATGCTAGTAATATTTGAAAAAGATTAGTTTAGACATGGGCACGAGCCAAGTTTGATCGGTGACTGGCCTAAACCGCCATCGTCGAGTTTATCTGTTAGTCTGCCTTAACCATATGGATTATGACTCGCCATCAGTGAATCTACTTGTTTGGCTTGCCTCAGTCGTACGGGCCATGAGTAGCCAAATCTGATGTAATCTTCTCTTTCTCTTGCCTCTTTATTATTATTGTTTTAATTGTGCATAAAATAATTGAAGAGATAATGATTGATTAGATGTGCTTAAAATCTGTTTTAAGAACATACCTCATTGCTTCAGCTTCCACAATATGCATGTGCGTGTAATCAAGCCTAGTCGATTGATTTTTTTTTTTTTTATTTCAATATAGTAAGGTGAATGAGCACTGCTATTCTTGGACCCAATTCTTTTTTAAGTTGAAAATTTGTCTTAGTTATTTTTTAATTTATTTTTTGAATTTATCTTTATTTTATTTTTTCAAAATTCAATTTTATATCTTTTAAAAAGATTATTTTTATGATATTATTCTAAATTGTTATTTTTTTTTAAATTATAATCTAGTTCATCAAGTCATGAACCAACCCGCACATTAATAAGTGGCCCAGAACCAACCTAACCCATCTTAAGGTTGGCCTAGTTCTAAGTTACCCCTGACTAAACCCATGAGTCAAAGGATCTAGGTTGGTCGAAGCTCATGCCCTTGTCTAGATTAGTTGTTGAGCATGAATCGACTACTGAGCACTTGTTTGGTTAATTTTCTTTGGCTATTGGAAATCTTGCACAGCAAATGCAACAATCTGCCCTACATTAATAAAAGTTATTTAGGAATTCATAGGCACTGTTGATCATAGTATGTGCAAGTTTTTGTTTTCCTTTATTGCCATTGTATGTGCGAGTTGATCATCACAAAATTGTCAATATGAGAGAAAGAGGCTCTCACGAGGATGTTAGAGGCATGAGCCTCAATTGCTATGGTGTTAATCAAGACACACTATCAAGTGTTAAAATTGATATGGTGGATGCCTTTGATGATGGTTGTGGTTTGAGAAGGCTTGGTTAGATGAAGGGTTGAAAGTAAGATTTGAAATTTTGATGGTTCAAGGATTGTTGATAATTATTAATTGGTTAGATAAACTACAAAAGATGCTTTTGTGTCAGGATTACTACGATGTTGTAAAGGTCAAGTTGGTTATCATTGAATTATAGGTTATGGTTGGCCTCAATTAGAGAGTGTCGTGAGTCATAAGGAAGGGAAATGAGTTAATTAGATACCTTCCTAAGAGGAGATAAAAGAAATTATGCATTGGTAATTTGTCTCCTATTATTGTTGTTCGGAGTTGTTTATGAGGATCTAGATTTTATGATGGGTTAGTATGAGTATAGAGTGATATGTAAAGGAGCTTTAGATGCAAATAATTCATTATGATATGATGGATTTTCCAAAACAAATAATCGTACTTTTTTTTACTATGTTAAATCATGAATTATCTTGTGCTATTTAACAATTTTTTTAAAAAAAAAATTCTTTAGGATGCATAATTATTTATATAGAAATACATCCAACATTAATTATAGTATTAGTAATGTGAGATTATAAAATACGCAAGAGGTTAGAAAGAAACTTACAATACAAAAAATAGTCTCACATATTAAGGAAAGGGATTTTAATTTTAGGAAAAGTTTATATATACTAAATTATATATGCTTTTAAATTATATTTAGGGTTAATTATAAAAAAGTGACATGTGTATTATCCCTTTTGCAAATAGATGACTTGTAATAATTTTATTGACAAATAATTGACCCATGTTTAACTTTGTTTTGTTCCATGAAAAATTCCATTACTTGAGGGCCACATGCCAGTTACTTGACAAATAAAAAAAGGATGAACCATCATTTTCTAGAGAATATATCAACCTATTGTAGATAGCAGATTGAAAAATTGCATGCACAAAAGAAAACAGGGTTGAAATCCAACTCGAAACGAGTAAAGCATTGATCGGATCGCTATTGTTAATAGGAAGTTGTGTTTGTCGTGGTGTTGGTTGTTAATGGTAGATTTGAGTTCGGTTTTATGTTGGGTCATGTGGTGATGAGATGAAGTTCTCAAAGGTTTGTTGGTTGTTAGTGGGTAGTCTAGTTTGCATGATTTGAATGTCTGAAGGCAAGGAGAAGACTTGAATTGTGGTTCATATTTGGTTGAGTTGTGTGGAGAAGGAGATGGAGAAGTTTGATGTGACTCGGTGATATAGTAAACTAGCTCGGTTTGGAAGTTTCAGTAGGTTGTGTGGCGTTGGTTTGGAAGTGTCGATGGGTTACAAATGAGGTTTTAGGTCTTCGATAGTAGTGGTGGTTGTGACAATGTTTGTTGATGGCTTGGCAAGGTGAAAGTTTTCATGTCGAGCTCGCACTTAGGTCAGTTTGGCATGGTGAGCACCGCAATGGTGGCTGAGAGGCAAGGAAGAAGATGGGTGTCTTGAGAGAGAGGACTAATACTTGAATGGGGAAGAAATGTCCATTTTGTTCTGTTTTTTCTTTTCTTTTTTTTTTTCCTAAAAGATTCATGCTTCTATTCTTTATCTTTCTCAACACTCTCTCTCATGTGTTTGAAGTTTGAACGGAGAAGACCATAACATGCACATCATGTAATTTAAATAAATATTTAAAATCACGAAAGGAAGAAAAGAAAGAAAGCTTGACACGTGGCTCTCAAGTAATGGAATTTTTTATGGAACAAAACGAAGTTAAACATGGGTCAGTTATTTGTAAAGAAAATTATCATAGGTCAACTATTTTCAAAAGAGGCAAAACACATGTTACTTTTTTATAATTAACCCTTATATTTATTTGTTGTGTTGTTAATAACAACACACTAAAATAAATAGATAATAAAATTTACTATTCAAATGAAATTATTCAAACATTAATAATTACAAATTTACATTTATTTTTTAATTTTTCTTCTAATTTTTTAATGAAACCTGTTGAAATTGTTGATTTTACTCGGTTCTAAGCCTAAAAACAAAGCAGGCCAATCAATTCGATTTTGATTTTGAAACTGCTATTGGCTTTCGGTTTCAGAATCGAATCTTGACCATGTTTAGTGGTAGTCCATGGAGAGGACGATGGTGTGATGTAGATGTTCACGCGCTTGTAATGATGCGATGGGTCCTATGTTGTCTATAAATAGGCTTAGCTAAAAGATCTTATGTCTTATTCTCACAAAACGAGCAATGTAAAAAATCATTCATATTAAACACTACATGTGTGGTACACCATGTTCCATTTAAATAGATACTAGTGATTGTGCAAAGGCAACATTATCCCAATGTAATACATCGCACAATTTAGGATAAAATTCTATTAAAAACACATCCATTTCTCCCTTTCATTCATATTACATATTAGAGCTAGGCATACATGTAATCTCACAAGAGGAACACACAATGCATTGATGATGTTATTGACATATATTGTCCCAACTCCCAAGTCGTCCCAAGTCATCGGTCTTGGTCTAGTTATATTCCTAGGCGTGCCGTATGCGCAGGTTTGCATTTGGTCAATGAAGGAAGGCGCACGTGTCGGTCCTAGCACGTGCCATGGTATGACAATGACCTTGACCACTACAATCTATTCATATGGGTCAGTGGGAAAGGCCGAGGTTTCTCGCTAGTCACTCCCAATTCTCCCGGTCTTTTTTTTTAATTACAATGAGAAAAAAGGATTTAAATCTGAAATTTCTCCCTTTCAAAATTAAGAAGATACTACTAAAAATTCTATGCTACAATGTTATTGGTTCTTCTGGTCATTCATTACTCATGCATGTTTCATGTTATTTATGAATTTTAATCCAGGATATAATTGCGTCAAATGATTGTTTTCCTGATTAAAATAGAATTTATTTTTTTATAATACTAAAATCTTTTCTCTTATATTTAAAATTTGAACCCAAATGTCCATATTTTAATATGTAATTTTTCTCTTACAATAAAAATCTTGCATATAATTTAAAAAGAAAAAACCACAAACTCTTGAGATTGACATGAATAGTTTTTTGCAAATGGGAAACTGACATCCTTGGTCCTATAATGAGATAGTAACGTTATTCATACGAAAATTAAATGAATTATAAAATAAAATATAAAAATTTTAGAGATTTGATTAGGAAAAAAAGATTTAAATTATCCATTAATGTGACAAAACCGATCGCATATGAACTTTGAATTTTCCTCTCACTGGAATCTTCCGATGAAAAAGTGATGTTATAAGGGTAAGGCCCTTTTTTTTTTTTTTTTTTCTGAAGAATGGACGTAATCAAGCAGTTAATAAATAATCTCAACGATCTCCAGAATTCTTCTTCTTTGTCTAATCTACCCATGATGGAGACTTGTTTCAGTTATATACGAAATTATATAATATTGCATGCTTTCGTAAGTCTACATCTGATGTGATTGAATATTTTGATGGATGTGACCAATCTTGACTTGGCAATTTCCTTTATACATTATAGTATATCATTTTCTGTATAAATAAAGAAAAATGTTTAGTGATAATGGAAATCATTTCACCTCAATGACTAGAATAAACCTTCATCCATTTGAAATTATAGTTTGATTTGGGATTTTTCCAGTTGTAATCTTTTAAAAATTACAAATAATCTACCATTGGATATTTTTGTTAAACCAAATTGAGAACTAAATATTTTACGCGAAAAAAAAAAGAAAAATTAATTATACATTGAAAATCTTTCAAAGTTTTATTTTAGAATATAAATGAGCCAAGTGGTTAATGAGTTATGTGAACCAGATTTACTTTAAAGTTAATTTAGTTTGAGCTTAATTAATTTAAACTCAAGCTCAAATAGGTTTAAATAAAGATTTTTTATTTAGACGATGTGATTTCAAATTGCTATTTAGATTTGGATAAATTATACCAAAATATATTATTGTTTGGATATAAGTTAATTTAAGGTATTAATTTTTTGAATGATTAAAAAAAAACAAACATGTTTAGCAAAGTGAATAAATAAAGTATATGCTTGCAAAGTTTATTTAAAGCACTAATGTTTAAATTAATTTCAATTAAGGTTTTTTAATTTTCATCATTAGTCAATTAATAATATATATTTTTATCTTATTGTACAAACATTGATTTATTCTTTTAACCACTTCAAACGTTGATACCTTAAATAAATTTTCATTCAAAGGTTGATTTCTTATTTTAATTACTTGAAATGTTGATATCTTAAGTAAGTTTATACTTAAACGTTGATGCTTTTTAATATAATTTATCTAATTAGACTTGTAAGTCGACTTAGATTGCATTATTACAAAAGTTTAAAACTCGATTGATTGACCAGATTTATAAAGATTTAGGGACTTAAAATACATCTATTGGAAACCTTACGTTTCCAATTTTCAAAGCTTAAAAAATTGTTAGGGACTTTTTTATACATTATACACCAATCGTCCGACCTTAGGCTTTATCCACAAGGTTGAGCCAACAACGGGGTGACAAATTTTATTTTTAGTGCAATTGCGCAAGGCATTGGCGTGGCACTCGACAATGGGTTTGTGTGTCCGTAAAATCTTTGTCCTGACAGAGATCATGCGGCGGATCGCGACCTGGGAACTGTCATTAGTGTGATATTATTTCTTTTCTTTAATCATCGCGACCGTTAATCAATATCTTGGTACACCTTTTCCAACTTTTGCGTTTTTGCTTTTATTTTTTTCTTTTATTATTATAATCTTATTGTAATTTGGTTTAAGCAAAGGCTTTGGAGTTTTATTGTCAATAGCCATTTTTTAATATTATTATTATTATTACGTTGAGTGCATGAAATGGCTTAGCGAATGCAGGATAAAAAATTATTTACATTAATGCAGTTTTTTTTTTTTTGGGAAGTCAAATAATATTATCAACTATTTTCATATATATAAATTCCATAAGTATTAGCAAAGAAACTATAATTTTTTTCTCCTATAAAATTTTAAAAGGGTAAATTAATAATACTTCTCTAAAAATTTTGAGGATAAGAAATACTCTCAAAATTCTTAAAAATTCAACACATTTATGGTAGACATGTAAGGCCCATGTCATTTTGTTGACGTGGAAGAGAGAGTTTATCATTTGAATTTTTACTATATTTCTTTTATGTAAATAAATAAAGCAAACATTCTAAGGATGATAGTATATATAATAATGAAAATTTTAATTGGGTGTAAAATTGGTCACTTCAAAATTTAGGTGTCAAATCTAATTTTTGTGAAAAATTCACATACCAAATTTGGTAGATTCCCTTAATTAAATGTCATTTTATTATAAATTTAATATGTTTTTCATAATGTTGCATCTTGTTGATTGTTTCCATTTTAACTGGAAAGGCCCTGCTTTGTTGAAGCACATTTTGCGTTTTGCCATTCCAACTCAATTGGAGTAAAATTCAAGTAAAGGGCATGCATTAAGTGATTGCATAACTGAGGCAAGGAGTATGTTTGTAGGTGGGGTTCATGCTGAGATTTTATAACTCCTTCAATTGTGAAATTTGTTCTAAACATTTCATGTATGGAATGTCCTTTGATAAAAGAAAGTAGAGGAAAACGTAGTCTTTGGACATTTCATGTGCGAATTAGAGGATAAGAACACACGAGGGATCAAAATATCATTAGGTTTAGAGTAAAACAAAAACAAGTATTCGAAATTTGTAACAAAAATAATATTCGATATTTGATTCAATATAGTCGATTGAAATTTTGCAATCAAATGCTATTAAAGAGGATGAAAAATGATAAATAAGATGAGATCCTCCATTCCTAAGATGTTAAGGAATGAAGGAGATGATGTTTTTTATTCGAGTGATGATGTAAAAAAAGTGTTTATAGAAATTCCATCTATAAACATAACTTATATTTTGTACTCTAAATCAGCTCTAGATGCTGACGATATTTATAATATCCCCTAAGTATTATGTTTTATAAGTAAATATTATGGTTTTAACAAGAAAATATATTATTTACAGCAATACAATAAGAATAGAAAAGGTAATGATTATTTTAGACAACATCACATGCAAACTCTTAAGATTTTCACACATACTTGACCAAATACAAGAAAATATGATAAATTAGGCTTTGGTCATTGGTGAGATTGCTTAAGTCTAAATCAACGCCCACCAATCATTGCCAACCCATGCATTTAATCTTTGCAAGTCTCCATCTCAAATTAATAACATTAACCATAAATTGATGGGAATTGCTTCGTCTTTTCCTCTCCATCAATCACCATATGAGATAGAAGCCTTTTGCCTTTCTTCTCCTTTTCATTTTACCTTATTAATATATATTATTATTTTTATTATATCACCCCAAATGCCTACACATGGCTGCCTTTTCTCATATGTGAAGGGTCAATCATGAATTGTTAGGTAGCTGTGCTTTTATAAATAATCAGTCCGTCCATGTATTTCATGGCTCAAATTCATATCTAGTCGTGATTGTATTATCAAAATAGTTAATATTTCAATTAGTATATTTATTTTAATGATCATAAAAGTTCAAAAGCACACATTAAGAAAAATGATAGATCTATGATTATAGTATTATGGTCTCATCATATTTATTTCTTCAAATTGCTTTTGTAAGAATTAATGTAATATGAATTAGGGGAAATTTTACAATTTCATCACTAATTTTTGCTAGACCAATCTCACATCATATCCAATCATAATCGAACCATTAAAAAAGTTAATATTTAAATTACTATATTTATTTTAATGATTAGATAATCGATTGAATGATGCCATCGATAGCACCGTAGAAGCTATTGCATCACTATTGGCGGAATATCATGTCTTTTGAAATTATCTTGTAAAAAATTTTCTACTTCCGGTGCAAATTGCCATTTAGGAAACCTGATTCAATTCCCTGAAATAAGGGAATCAAACTTGTTTGAATAGCTGTCTCCCGGAGCTTTAATTTAAACAGTGAAGTCTTGGACACTTTTCCTTTTTCTTTTCTCCAAGCAAAAAGCTCTATCCAATCTGCATTACTGACTGTTTGACAAAAAAAAAAAAAAAAAAAACATTTTAAGAAAAAAAAGCAACCCTAATTATTCTATATAATATGTTTTGTTTACACTTGATTTATGCGCTGAAGAGCAAGACGTTAACAAGATAAGTACATCGGATGATGTATGTTTCGGATTAAACATTAAAGGGGGGCAATGTATGCTTTTTTCCAATATAACAAGGTGATGAAGGTGGATCTGTTTTTCATATTTATATTAAAATGATATTATATATATATATATATGTCTGATTTGCATCTATATTTTATATATATTTATATTTACATAAAAATTACTAACTTTTTCTTATTTATATATATATTTTGATAAATAATTTGTTAAAAAATAGTTTGAAAAAGATGTTTGTATCTATAAGAAAAAAACTAACCAAATAGACTCGACCCATAATATAAAAGGTCCATTTAAGCCTTTAAAATCAACATCGTGTTGCCAAATTAATTAATCATTTATGTGTATATATATATAATGGTTTTTTCTTTTTTTCAACATCACTTTGCATTTATATTTTCTACCACTTAAAATTTGTGATATAATCCCCATCAACGGATACGGGAAAAAAATATTATAATAAAAATAAAAAACAAACCGTATAAAAAATAATTAAAAGAATAGATAAGTTAAATTCTTTTTTTTTTCAAAAAATAGGGTAATGTGTTAAATTGTCTTTTTATGAGATAAGTACAAGATAACTCAAATGAACCCATCTCTTCAAAATACAGAATCATTACAGCCTAACTTGTATATTGAAAAATAAATTTAATTTACTTATTTTCTAAAATTATTTTCAAATCAATAACATTTATGATATTTTTTAATGAGCTTAAACCCCTGTTAACTACCCTTATAGAAAAAAAATTACTCTTGTTAATAATGGTCATGCTGTATCATAAAAGTAAGTATATAAAAGGATAAAATGTTTACTATTTAGCAACTTGGCAAGTGTCTTCTCTTAATAACATTTATCATATAAATGTTCGAAATTATTAAAAATAGATTTGATAAATATATCGGTAAATAGGGCTACTCAAGCTCGATTAATAAATGAATGGAGCTTGAATAAAGCTCGTTTATTTAAACAAGATGAGCTTGGGTTTTGATTTAGATTTACGAGCGGGCTCGTGTATAAATTTGTTTAGGCTCGTAAACAAGCTCGCGAATAGGCTCGTTAACAGCTTATTAATAATTTTATGAATTTTTTATGCATGATATATTATATCTAACTATATAACTAAAACAACAATAATTGATTTCTATTTAATATTTATGTATATTTATTCATAGCAACACTTATATAATATATATTATATTTTAGGTTTGAAAAAAATGGAAAACAGATTATCTAAATGAGTTAAACTCAAGCTTGAATTTCAGGTACGATAAAAACTTGACTACACTTGAGCTCATTTCATAGATGAGCCAAACTTGACCTCAAACTAAAACCCGTTTAGCTAAATGAGTCTTGCTTGAGTCTAATTTCTACATTCAATAAAAAAGTTTTGTTTAATCTTGATAAATTATAAATGAGCCAAGCGGAGTTGAGGTTTTAAGCTTGCTCATTTACAACCTTACTAGTGAAAATCTATAAACCAATTTAAACCAAATTGGATAAACTTCTAATGAAAAACAAGATTACAAATAAATCGAGTTATTCGTAAGTCATTCTACCTCATTCTCAAAATGAAACTTGTCCTTGACAAGTCAAGAATGAGTTTTTTTTTTCAAGCTAGCAAATAGGCTCATTAAGAGCTCTCTATCATGTAATTATTTTATAATATTATTTTACTATATATAATTATTTGAATTTAATATATTTATATAATATTAAAAATATAGTCATATATAGTTATTTATATAAACATGTTAAAGCGTGAAGCAGAGGCTCGTTTAGATACATTAAACTAATTATGCCTGTGAATCAACTCTAGATTTGGGAATCTGAATAAGCTCGAACCATTTTTTAAGCTTTTTAAAACTCCGATTTAATTTAAACTTATTAATTTATTAAACTTCCTGAACTCTTACTTTTAAAAAGCTTAGTGAGCTTGGCCAGATTTGGCTTATTTACAAAAGCATCGATATTAGTATAGAAAAATCACAAAATTCAATAATAAATTAATAATATGTTACAGTGTGGTTGGCTCATTTATATCTCTAAGAGGCAACTTCTTGTTAAATTATGCACTTACATTTTCATAAAAACATGAACATGTAAGCGTACATTTACCGGACCCATGTTTTAGATTAATTATTAACAGCCGACAGCAAATATGAAAACAATACCAAAAAAAAAAAAAAAAAACAAAAAAAAAAAAAACACAAAGGTAAGTTTCATGTCACACATACTAAATTATAAATATCCCCCCACCCCTATTTTATTTTTTATCCGGCAATTTCAGTTCTACGATAACACATTTTCTTTCTCTCTCTTCCCCTCCTTCTCTCTCTTCCTCCCACACAAAGGAAAAGCAAGAGCAGTAGCAGAAGAAGCAGTAGCAGCAGCAGCAACAACAAAACAAGACGCAAACATAAACACACACACCCAGATAACCAAAAACCAAACACCATTATAAGCATTCAACACCACCACTATCTCAAAATCTCCAAATTCCCCATAAACCCTCAAGATGCGTCCCCTCAATGCAATACTGCTGCTGCTGCTGTCCCTCACCACTGCCGCCGTCGTCTATCCCCAGACCATCCTCCCTCTCCACCGAGCTTTTCCGGTGACTCACCGCCATGGACTCGACCTCGACTTGTTCCGAGCAAAGGACCGACTCAGGCATGCTCGAATCTTGCAAAGTGCCGTTGGTGGTGTTGTTGATTTCTCGGTTCAAGGCTCTGCTGATCCACTTCTTATCGGGTACTTTTGTTTTTTTCGTCATTTCACAATCTTGCTTTTTTAAGTTCGTTAGAATGAGAAAATTTAAAGAAAGAAAGTTGGAGTGAAGAAATTTTAAAAAGTGGGAAAAAGGAAGAGAGTTCAAAGAGGCTTCCTTTCTGTATATTTATTTATTTATTTATTGCTTCCAGTTGTTCATTTGGTTTGAAATGAATAAAGTTACCATATTGGGTATAGATTCTGCTTAAAGTTGTAAACTTTAACTTAATTTACGAGTGTTGGATCGAAATTCAAGAATGAGGATTCAATCGGGTTCTTGATTAATGATAAAGCTTTTAACTCTGATCCTGTCTCCACCAATCACATATTAGAGAGTACTGGGTGAAACCGAAACTCGGGCTTCATTAAATATGGATTATAAACAGTATCACATGATTAATGTATATATATGGAAATCGAATCTTTCAATTTTATGCATAAGTTCATGTTTGGCTGATTAGTTGGTTATTTATTTATGTTCAATTGTTACCTTTTTTAAATTCTTCGCAGGCTTTACTTTACGAAGGTGAAAATTGGGTCTCCTCCAAGGGAATTCAATGTGCAAATCGACACTGGAAGTGATATTTTGTGGGTTACTTGCAGTTCTTGCAATGACTGCCCGCTAACTAGTGGCCTCGGCGTGAGAGTCTACTGTTTTTTTTTTCTTTTTTGTATTTTGATGAATGTTAAAGTTGGGTAATGTATTAATCAGAGCTCCAATGTCTGGTTTTGCGGTTTGTGAATTTGTAGATGAGTCTCAATCTCTTCGATTCGACTAGCTCTTCATCGGCTAACCTGGTTTCCTGTTCAGACCCAAGGTGTGGATCCGGAGTTCAAACTTCTTCAACCCAATGTTTTACTCAGACAAATCAATGCGGTTACTCTTTTAAGTATGGAGATGGAAGTGGAACATCAGGTCATTATGTGTCCGATGTGTTGAGTTTTGACATGATCCTGGAGGCGTCTACCGTAGTCAACTCTTCAGCTTCTGTGGTTTTTGGGTGAGGTGTCATGCGTTCTGTAAAGTTGTTTTTGCTTCTTCAGTTGAATTTATAAAATCGAGCACTTAGACAAAGATGTAAGAGAACAAATTGGATTGGGGGTTTTTGGTGGGTGGGGGTAAGCAGTGGTTGTAAAAACAATTTCGCAGTTAAGTTTCTGCCAGGAAAAACTTTCATGATTTTGGATCTAAATGGTTCCACTACCACATAAAAGTTTGCACTGTCCACAAATCAAAACTACATGAATTTAAGAGCTGGCATTCAGATAATTAGAAAGTTCTGTCTATTTTCTGTTTTTGCAAAGATAGCTTTCACCTTTTCTCGGCTAAAAGTATCACTGCGTACTAGTTCTTTTGCAGCTAACTTCTTGGTGAATTTGGAATCAGGTGTAGCACCTATCAGTCTGGGGACCTCACCAAGTCAGATAAAGCTATTGATGGTATTTTTGGGTTTGGGCCAGGAGATCTATCTGTCATATCCCAGCTGGCATCAGGAGGGTTGACACCAAGGATATTTTCACATTGCTTGAAAGGCGATAGCAATGGAGGGGGCATAATGGTGCTCGGTGAGATTTTGGACCCGAGCATTGTGTATAGTCCACTTGTCCCATCTCAGTACGTTCTCTTTTCTATAAGCTATTGTAATATCAGCTATTTGCCTTTATTTTTGTGTGCTGCTTTTCATAATAAGGTGGTGTTCAGTGATTGAGAATCGAAAAGCTTTGATGTACTGTTATTTTCACTGACTTTTCTGGTTGCTTCTCATTAGCATAGAGGTAATATTTTGTCTCTTGTTACTGTTGAAGAGACCAGTGATATTAGATTAAGGAAATAGTCTGTCTTTAATCCTACTTAGCAACTTTATATTTTCATATTCTTTTTCCTTTATTAAAGAGAAAGTGTTGCCATTTCAGGTAGGCCATGTTCTGAGATAGATATCTGACATTGCATCCAAAAAAAAAGAAAAAAGTTCTGAGATATACTAAAAATGACAGACTTCTATGAGAAGTGACCTTCATATATAATAATTAAGAAGGGTACTTATGCCAGGTTCCAATATATACTAAAAATGACTGCTTGTGTCGCCTCATGGTTCTATGGTTAATTTTTTTTCCCCCCTTCAATGTGGAATTCCTGGCTTATCATTGTCTATTCTCTCTCCAGCACTCCCATTGAATGAGAGTGTTATGTCTACATTGCAATGCAGAAGTGAGAATGTAGCACTTGTACTGTGATCACTCTAACAATAAGGGGCATTTGCCATAATTTTATATGCAATTGCTCTTGGATTTATGCTTCTACACATGTAGTTAGTACTGCAGATGTAGGAAAATTGTCCTTTTGTGTTGGAATTTGATCATCAATGTGCTGAGCCTTCCTATTAATGCATTTCAGGCCTCATTACAATTTATATCTACAGAGCATTGCTGTCAATGAGCAGCTACTCCCAATAGATCCGGCTGTCTTTGCAACATCAAACAACCAGGGAACTATTGTTGATTCTGGAACAACATTAGCATACCTTGTGCAAGAGGCTCTTGATCCTTTGATCAATACTGTAAGTCCAAATTTTTATGGAGCACTGTAGATCATATGCTTTATCAACAACTCTAAGGTTCCTTTCAGCTGCATAAAATGGAATTGTTTTCGATGTGCTGGAGGCCTAGCTTTTCAACACACTAACTTGACTTGAGCTGGGAAGGGAGTTGGGGTGGGACTGGTGTATGTACTGGCATTATTACATCATACAATATATGCATCTTCCCATCCTTGTGGTGGTCAAAATCTGGGGCTATTGAGTATATTCATATATGATTATCATTTTCAAATTTCAAAATACCAGTCTCTGTGCACCTATGGTTAGTTATGATCTGATGAACATTTAAGTACTTGAGAAGCAATCTTTATACCTAATTAATTTGGTCCTATAACTGGATATAATACGTTAAGTATTTTGTTTCCGTGGTTTACTTGTGCATGTGTCTGAAAACATTCAAATGTGGTTTTTAAGTCTGTATAACTGTTTAAATTGTTCAAGGATGACTGTTGTTGCAGTTTGCTACATGCAAAAACATTTTAGCTGTTGCAGTAGCTTTCAGATTTTGTTTGTAACTTTTTGTATTTTCATATCCAGATAACATCGGCAGTTTCACAATATGCAACCCCTATCATTTCCAAGGGAAGGCAATGTTTTCTCGTCTCCTCAAGGTATAATCTTAATTCCCTTCAAACTACTGCATTGTTGGATGCATTCCTGATTCTAAATGAATTCTGTAACTTTCTATATTGCAGTTTATCTGAGATTTTTCCTTCTGTTACATTAAATTTTGCTGGTGGTGCATCTATGGTACTGAAACCAGAAGAATACCTTATACACGTAGGTTTTACAGTTAAGTTCTTCCATTTCACCCTCCATCTTAAGCAACTTTAGTGGCTGATTCAGCAGAGAAAAAGTTTATGGTATTCTCTCTGCTTGTTTAACTCTTGCATTTTGTGTATACAGGATGGAGCTGCTTTGTGGTGCATGGGTTTTGATCCTGCTCAAGAGGGAGTGTCGATTTTAGGAGGTTAGCATCTCACGTACAACATTTCGCATGCATGCTTTTCTGAATGAAACAGATTGTTGAAAATCAGATTTCTATGTTCACTCCTTTCTTGTTATTCTCTGGAGTATGTAACTCCCTTTTTATTTTATGGCAAACACGTAACTCCCTTTCAATGACTTATTATTTGCTATAATTCTTTGCAAGATGTATTGCGTTTTACATTATGCTCTATTGTATCATTGAAAATGTTTCTGTGAGTATGCAAACCTACTCACCTATATACAATTCTTATGAGCTAAGTACACGAGAAATCCACTATATGTTAAGCGAGCCATTTGAATATAGATTCATACCAATATTCAGTTAAGCCCATGGGCACATCATTATACTAAGAAAGTTTTGGTGATGCAACTCAAACATTAATTGCCCATTCATTTCATTGAATGGAATAAGTTGTTAACTTATTGCTATTATTGAGGAATGAAATAGAGATGCAAAAAGATTTTTATTTGTTGATTTTTTTTTATTTTAATGAGGGTATCTTGGAAAAAATTGGATTCCAGCTTTGAATCATAAGTTTCTATTATGGAATTGCTATTACAAATTTCTATTATAGCGAAGTGAATGAGTAATAGGTATTTTAGTCATCCACTCAGAACACAATGGACTTGACCAAGGATGTGTATGTTTTATGAAAGAAAAATTTCTGCATTTTTTTTTTAACATTTGATTTGAAAAAAAAAAAAATGTTTTTAAGAACAGGAAACTGTTTTCTTTATATTCCACTGTCGTTTTCCATGGTTCATCGACGTTGTGACATCCCCCTCCTATTACCACTTATTACTACAAGCCATTAATAAACACAACTGGTTGAGATTAGTATCACTCTTGGTAGAGGACTTAGACGACTCACTTAAAACATAGTCTTGATTGAATTTCGGTATGCAAACTACACAGCTCTTAGTGCACTTATCTCACTTCTTGTACTTGTAGATCTGTGCTTCCTTGGTTGGTGAAACTGTGACGATTTGATATTTCTTCTTTACTGTTTGCCAATTGCTGTGTATTTTGGAACAGGTGTTATAGAATAAGAGCTAAATCTCATCTCATGACTATAATTTTTGCCAGATATTGTCCTTAAAGATAAAATTGTTGTATACGATCTAGCACATCAAAGGATTGGATGGGCACCTTATGATTGTAAGTTCATCAGGCTTGTTAGTTTTGTTTTCTTGGGGAATGCGCTTTATGTCTTCTTTTCTTCTTATATACTTGTTTGTTTTTTCAGGTTCAATGGCTGTCAATGTATCTATAACTTCTGGCAAGGATGAGTTTATAAACGCAGGACAATTGAGTGTGAGCAGCACTTCCAAAGACAGACTCTGCTTTCTACTACCAACATGGTTCCTAACACTATTGGCGCACCTCGCACTATTTAAAGAGTTCCAGTTTTTGTGATAGCTAGCAAGCTCCTATTAAAATTTTTTATTCCCTAGGGAGCACATCGGCTTTTCCAATCTTAATTTATTGTGGTCAGCAAAGGCTGCTGGTAATGTTTGTAGTGTGGCAATAGCTTTGAGTATGCTGTGGGTATAATTGGCTTGTAGATGACCAATTGGGCATTTTCTGTTCTTCCCATTAGCAATTTGTTTTTGCCATGTAAAGGTTTAGGGCAATACCAAATTTGTAAATGAAATGTAATGTAACATTGATTTGTGTCATCCGGCTTAAGTTGGCTGGATAAAAAGGAAAATGTTTCCTCTTCAGATGAGGTTCAGGTCCAATTTCAGCTATTCATGGCTTGAAAACATGTGAAAAGCCATCTTCAAGTTTGTGTGCTGTTATGGGAGGCCCACTGCATATTCAGCCACCAAATCAGCAAAGATAGCATTAAAGGTTCAACCAAGGTTTTCAGAAGGTTCACACTTGGAAGGGAAAAGAATTTTATCCTCATTTAAGGTTATTCCTCCTTCCCAATTCTTGATGGAAGAATTTACTTGTAGCAATTGTATCTCTGTTACGTTTGGTTGACTTCATAAGGGTGGAGGAAATTATTCCTTCTTGCAGACCTCTAGTGTATAATTTATCTATGGTAATGTTAATCATTTTGTGGGCATCCGTGTCATTCGTAATTTTATCAATGATGCCTTTTTAATGAGGGATAGCAATGGAGATATTTGATTCCCATATAATCTTTGAGAATGCAAATGATGCTTTTATTTATCAAATGAACTAGAAAGATCTTTTCTTAGATGTTAAGAGCTATGGCTGTCAGAAGAATATATCCAAGAATGACATTTTCCATTATGATTGTTCCTCTTGTGAGACTCAATGCAGCTGGAATGATCACACTTATATTTGGACCAACTCTTCTTTGTTTTTAAATCTTTATAGATGGTTCTATTTTAAGTGGTCATCCATGGTGATTCCAATTATCAGTCATATTTGTGAAAGTGGAAATGATAATGGAAAGGGGAGCTCAGGTAGAACTAGGACATTGAAATTGTTTGCCTCTTGTGCTTATGCAAAGAACCTAACAGTACTTTTTTTTTTTTTAATGCTCGGTGGCAGCTAATGGTAGAGCCAAAGCCAATATGTGATTAAGGAGCTTTCTATCTACTTGGTCTAAAAATTTATAATTGGTGCTGATTTAGTCTGTTTGTGTTATTATAAAGCATCATCATTTCCCCCCTCTAGTCCTATATATGAGATATATACTCCTAGAAATGTATATACATATATGTTTGTATATTTGTGTGTATATATACTCCATACTCTTTGATTTCCAAAGATTAAGAGGTCAGTTATAAGTTAATTTTTACTTAATTTTTAGTTTTTAAAAAGAAATGGCATGTCCTCCATAAAAATGCAAAATTACATATCTATATGTGGTGTTTATAGATAGTGAATATAATGTGTTTAACATGTAAGATTTATAGAAAATGCAAAATTTCATGATTAAAATGCAATTTTGTAATGGTATTTATGTAATTATTGTTATATAATTGGTATTTGTGTAGATAATTTACGGTGAATCGGTAACCAAACGAATATTATAAATTATTTTTAGTAAAATTGAATATGTTTTGCAAACCTTATAAGACGTCTTATTAACTGCTCGTTAACTTCTGTAATTATAATTTTATTACAATTTTATTCCTTATGAATAGCTATTGCGGCGTTTAGTTCACTAAATAGAGATCTCATAATGAATCTCTATTACACAAAACATTGAATAGTCATTCTTTATTTAAACCTATGAATATCAATTCATCATTGGAATTTTTTTTTTTTCAAAATACAACCCTTTAAATAAAAAAATTTCTATTATAATTCTATTTCATTCCTTCATAATAAGAATTTCATTACAATCTTATTCATTTTATAAGTCTTTTGTTCCCCATTTGACTTAAATGAAATTGGTGGTACATGAATTCACTATCATATGCAAAATTTGCAATTGCATAAACAATTTTCCTTTATAGTGGGAGCGTGTTTTGCATCTCTTTTGACTTGTGTAAAGAACAAGGTGTTAAGACATAGAGATCTCTTGAATGACTTAATTTAACAAGAATTTTCTTGCCCTTAGTTGCGATATATATTTATATATAATACGCTAGAAAGAAAACTTTATATTATCAAAAGATGAGTTCGGAGGTTGTGGCTCTGAACCAATACAAAGTAAAGAACATCGATAGAAAAACAAAAAAAGATAGATAATCCACGGATATACTTATCTTTAAGAATACTCTCTAGTAAAAGTGTACCAAATAAAAATACGGTATTGTAGCAGTTTCATACACAGCACTACATATGTATTGTAAAGAAAACTTCTATTGAGGATGTGGCAAATTTATAGTAATATAGTGATCCCACACGTAATACTAAATGTAGTATCATATGTGGTCTTACTTTCTTATATGATACAATCTTAATGAAAGATATTACTAAAAATAGGTAGGCCAAGAACGTACCTCCTTTTTACTCGTGATGGGGGTATAATCACTATAAATGATTTGTCTTTTTTATTTTTTTTTTCTTTTGGCCCTTCGGAAGTCTCCACAACAATCTTTCTCCATTGTTGTTGATGAGCTATGTGCAAAGCATGTACCATGGCTTTTGAGCTTCAACCACTGCAACATCTTGAACAGGAAACTTCTTTGACGCAGCCCACAAGAGAGCCCCTCTGTTATTACTTGCAATGATTCCTAATTCAGCTTCATTTAAAATGCTGTCGACAGCAGCATCACAGTTGAGCTTCCCATGATCAATAGCAGCGACTTCCACTAAGATATTCCTTGTATTGGAGGAGAATTCCTTGATGTCTGCTGTGTTCGAACATTCTCAATTTCCACAAAAAACATACGCATTCTTTAGATGGTTGCAACCGGGTCCGGTGTAGCATTTGGTATTAACACATGAACTTCTTTCTTTCCACAACTGCCATAGTGTAAGTGCAATGTTGGACACAGTTGAAAATCCATTCCTGCCATGCTCAGTACACGAAAACCAGCAATTGATAAAAATCACGATTTAAATCTTTGCAAGAAATGTTCAGAAATATGTTAGCCAAACAAAGTAAACCAAACCACTTTAGTTCAACCACACAATGATTGCATATGTTACATAGTTAGAGGGAAATGGCCTCATTGTTAATTTTGATAGGATTAGTCCCGTTGACTATTTAACAGCCCAGCCCAGATCACATCATTTGTTATCTTACCACTAAAATAATTAATATTATATTTACTATATTTATTTTAGGATTAATGTAAAAAATGATACTTAAACTTTTGCAAAAAATTTAATCAGGTACCTAAAGTTTTGTTTTGAATAATTTGGTACTTGAACTTTCGTAAAAAATTCAATTAGATATTTAAAATTTGGTTTTGATAATTTTAGTACATAAACAAAATTTTCGAGGATTTTTTCCATATCTGATTAGACTTGCTTCATGTATAAAAAAAGTCTATAAAAACTTGGTTTAGGTATTAAAATTATCAAAACCAAACTTCAAATATGAAATTTGTTTATGTTCCCAATTATTAAAAAAGAAACTTCATATATTTAATTGAATATTTTGTGAAAATTTACGTATCATTTTTATTATTTACCCTTGATTTTAACGGTTATATCTTAATTGGAATGTCTTATAGAAAGCAACCTCTAGATTCTTTTCTATGGAAATCACACAAAGGATTTTTGGCGAACTTCCACTCGAATATATTCACGTTAGTGGCAAAGGAATTTGTATTAAGACGCCAAAGGAAATGCTTAATCTTTGGTGGGATATCAAGAGAAGAAGCACTTCAAATTTTACTCAGTAATCACCAGAGAAAAAGTAGAGTTCGTGTGTTCCGCAATAATTTCTGTACCTAACAGCGAGAAAATCTGTGGTTGAATTTATGGATGGACAGGGCAAAGCAGAGAAGAAATAGATTTTGTGTGTTTTTGCCCTTTTTATGTACCTTTGAACCGGTCTCATCCTGACGGAAAAAATACCCACTAAATTTCTTGACCCCTCCCATACCCATCCTCTCTTTCTTCCACATTTGTGGTTTTTTTTTTTTTTTTTTTCTTTGGCAAATTTTCTCTCTCTCATGCACTCATAACTTGCAAAATAGGTGCAAAATACCCACTAAATTTTTAGTCGTTGTGGCATTTTATTTTAATAATTTTCAAACAGATATTTGTTAAGAAACAAATATAGATGAAAAATAGATATTTTTATGCATGAATAGACAAAACAAATCGAATAAAGATAACATATAAATAAAAATCAGACAGTTCATACAAAATATGCACATATCACTTGCAAAATAGTTAAAAAAATACCCACTAAATTTCTAGTTGTTATGACACTTTATTTTAATCATTTTTAAACATATATTTATTAAGAAACGGATACAGATGAAAATGTTATGAAATAATAATGACAAAAAAAATAAAGATTGAAATGACAAAGACACAAAATTGTTTACCCAGTTCGTCACGGATTGTGACTACGTCTGGGGGCGCTACCAAGCCAGGATATACACTATATGTTAGAGAGATGTGTATTACATAGATGGGCTATTTATAAAAAACCCTAATGACAATTTTACGTGAACTGCCTAAAATACCCTTACTAACAATAATAATGCCTTTTGAGAAGAGTTACAACTCTTCTATATACCCCTTCAAGAAAAGTTACATTGTTTCATATACAAGAAACATGTCCCTTCGCATATATATTGAGAAGAATTATGACTTTTCAAAGGTGTACAGTATTCAGGCTCCACAACCCAACAATCTCCCACCTGGAGACTGAATCTCATGTAAGCCACTTCTCAATCTCTCATCAGTAACTTGCACCAAATGGTAGCGCCAAGACTTCTCTTCAAGTTTCAAGCCCAGTTGAAGCCATACATAGCTTCAACTTCTCTAAGGTCACAACCTTAGTCAACATATCAGCAGGATTCTCGCTCCCTTGAATCTTCACTAGCTGCAAGATCTTTCTCTCCAAGAGATACCGTATGTAGTGATACTTCAACTCAATATGCTTTGTTCTTGAATGAAATGCTGGATTCTTAGCCAAGAAAATAGCACTCTGACTGTCACTGTATAGGGTACCATCCTTATGCTTTTTCCCCAATTCACTTAAGAAATTCTGCAACCATACCATCTCTTTACTTGCCTCTGTCACTGCCACATACTCTGCTTCTGCAGTTGATAAGGCTACGATCTTCTGCAACTTAGAAGCCCAAGATATCGCTGTACCACCCAAAGTAAATACATACCCGGTTGTACTCCTTCTCTTATCTAGATCACTAGATGCCAAATCCGCATCAACATATCCTGCCAACTTGCAATCCTTGCCTTGAAAACACAAACTCCTATCTGTGGTACCTCTCAAGTACCTAAGGATCCATTTCAGTGCTTCCCAATGCTGTTTGCCCGGATCGCTCATAAAACGGCTAACAACTCCCACCGCATGCGCAATATCTGGTCTCGTACAAACCATGGCATACATAATGCTTCCAATCGCCGAAGCATAGGGAATCTTCTTCATATGGGTTCGCTCTTCCTCACTCCTAGGCGACTCTTTGCTAGATAGTTTAAACTGACCACCTAGCGGGACACTCACTGGCTTAGCATCTTGCATATTAAACCGCTTTAATACTTTCTCGATGTACTCAGCCTGTGAAAGATACAACTTCCCCGCCTCTTTGTCTCGAATGATACGCATACCCAAAATCTGCTTAGCCTCTCCAAGTTCCTTCATAGCAAATTGCTCGGATAACTGCTTTTTCAATTTACTCACTTCTCGAGCACTGGACCCTGCTATCAACATATCATCTACATACAGCAGTAGAATGATATAGCTTTGGTCAAATCTCTTGAAGTAACAACAATGGTCGGCATTGCATCTGACAAAGTCAATTTCCTGCATAAACCCATCAAACTTCTTGTACCACTGTTTCGGTGCCTGTTTCAAGCCATATAAGCTCTTCTTGAGCTTACACACAAGGTTAGTGTTACCCTCTGACAAGTATCCTTCTGGTTGCATCATGTATATATCTTCCTCCAAATCACCATGGAGGAAGGCTGTTTTTACATCCATTTGCTCCAATAGCAAGTTCTCTGCAGCTACCATACTCAACACAATACGTATAGTGGTTAGCTTCACAACAGGAGCAAAAATGTCAGTATAGTCAATACCATGTCTCTGCTGAAACCCTTTCACAACCAGCCTTGCCTTGTAACGCTTGCTTCCATCAACCTCCTGCTTAATTCTATAGACCCATTTATTATGCAATGGTTTCTTGCCCTTTGGAAGCTCGACAAGTTCCCAAGTATCATTGGACATCAATGAATCCATCTCATCATCCATCGCAAGCTTCCATTTGGCTCGATCCTGTCCCTGGCTAGCCTCTGCATAACATTCAGGTTCACCACCATCAGTTAACAGCAGGTAATAACTTGACGGTGAATACCTGTCTGGTGAACCACACACTCTGGTAGACCTCCGCAGCGGAGCTATGGGCAGTGGTGTACTCTGCTCTGCCTCAATAACAACCTCATCATTCTGAACAGCCTTGCGCCCACCTGAGTTCGAAATATCTAACTCAACAATCTGGGTACCTACACTGTTAGAATCTGGTGCATCCAATCTGTCCTTGTACAGAACCTGCTCATTAAATATGACATCTCGACTACGAATAACTTTTCGATTACGTTCATCCCAGAATCTATAACCGAACTCATCACCACCATATCCAATAAACGTACATTTAACAGATTTAGCATCTAATTTAGTTCTAGCAGCAGCATCAACATGAACATAAGCAATACAGCCAAATACTCGAAGAAACGACAGGTTTACCTCTTTACCACTCCAAGCCTCCTCTGGTATGCCGTTCTCCAAAGGGGCTGATGGTCCTCTATTGACCAAGAAGGCAGCAGTGTTGACTGCATCTGCCCAAAACATCTTGGGTAACCCACACTTCAGCCTCATGCACCTAGCACGTTCATTAAGTGTTCTGTTCATGCGTTCTGCAACGCCATTATGTTGAGGAGTTCCTGGCACAGTCTTTTCCATGCGAATACCATTATTAGCACAAAATTCTTTAAACTCACTGAGCTCATATTCACCACCATTATCAGATCTCAGACACTTCACTTTCAGGCCTGTTTCAACTTCTACCAGAGCTTTCCACTTTCTAAAGATATTAAAAGCATCAGATTTATTTTTTAGAAAATAAACCCATACCTTTCTAGTGGAATCATCAATAAAAGTCATGTAATATGACGCACCACCAAGAGATGTCACCGGCGCTGGTCCCCATAAGTCACTGTGTACTAACTCAAGCTTCTGCTTTCTCAAAGTTCTGCCAGCCTTCGAGAAACTTACCCTCTTCTGTTTCCCGAGTACACACTCCTCACACAATCCGACTTCAGTTGTCTTGAGGTCCGGCAGTTTTCCTTTTGAACACAGCTCCTTCATCCCTTTCTCACTCATATGACCTAGTCGGCAATGCCACAAATCTGCATCACTGTATGCTCCTGTAAGAGCAATACTATCCTTGAGATTTGTCGTCGTATACAATGTACCCTCCTTCTTGCCTCGAGCCACCACCATGGCTCCTTTTGTAATTTTCCAATTATTGCAGCCAAAGGTTACATCATAACCTTCATCATCTAACTGCCCAACCGAGAGTAAATTTCTTTTCAACCCAGGGATATGTCTCACGCCATGCAACTGTAATACAGATCCATTCGGTGTTTTGATCTGAACATCTCCCTTCCCCACGATTTTCAGAGGTTCGTCATCAGCAAGATAGACTTCTCCAAAATCACCAGAAGTATATTCTTCCATTAACTCTGCACCACTGCAAGAATGAAACGATGCTCCAGAATCCAAAACCCACGATTCCAATGGACTGCTCACACTCAAAATTAATGCATCTTCGGTTTCATCTACTGTTGCATTTGCCTCCTTCTTTTTCTTCGGTGCTGTGCACTGATTCTTGAAGTGACCAAATTCCTGACAGTTCCAACACTTGATTTTACTCAAGTCCCTTTTCGATGCACTTCTTCCCCTGTTCCGACCTCTTGATTTCGATCTACCCCGATTCGTTTCCTTCGAATCAGATCTGCCCCTATTTCCTGTGTTCAAAACTGACCCTGAAGTAATACCTAATTCCTTCTTGCGAATTTCTTCACTAATGATCAGATCTCTTACTTCGTCAAATTTCAACTTCTCTTTCCCCGATGAAGCACTAACAGCTGTAACTGTTCCGCTCCAACTCTCCGGTAAGGAAGACAGCAAAATTAGGGCTTGGACCTCATCATCGAAATCAATATCCACAGCGCTTAATTGGGTTGTGATCAAATTGAACTCGTTAAGATGATCGGCAACCACAGTATTCTCTGACATCTTTAGGTTGAAGAGACGCCGCATCAGATGAACCTTGTTTTGCTGATGGTTTCTCATACATCTCCGATAACGTCTCAAACATCTCCTTAGTGGATTTCGCTTTTGCTGTATGAAGCGCAACGTTCCTGGACAGAGACAAGCGAACCACGCTCATCGCCTTCCTGTCCAACAATTTCCAGTCTTCGTCCTTCATATCCTCTGGTTTTGTACCCAGAGGCTGATACAGATCTTTACCATACAGATAATCCTCGACCTGCATCTTCCAGAATCCGAAATCTGCTCCGTCAAACCTTTCAATTGGCAATTTTCCGTCACCCATCATATCTATCCCACCAAACCTTGCTCTGATACCAATTTGTTATGAAATAATAATGACGAAAAAAATAAAGATTGAAATGACAAAGACACAAAATTGTTTACCCAGTTCGTCACGGATTGTGACTACGTCTGGGGGCGCTACCAAGCCAGGATATACACTATATGTTAGAGAGATATGTGTATTACATAGATGGGCTATTTATAAAAAACCCTAATGACAATTTTATGTGAACTGCCTAAAATACCCTTACTAACAATAATAATGCCTTTTGGGAAGAGTTACAACTCTTCTATATACCCCTTCAAGAAAAGTTACATTGTTTCATATACAAGAAACATGTCCCTTCGCATATATATTGAGAAGAATTATGACTTTTCAAAGATGTACAGTATTCAGGCTCCACAACCCAACAGAAAAATGGATATTTTTACTCGTAAACTAATAAAATAGATTGGATAAAGATAAGATACAGATGAAAATTAGACAACCAAACAATATAATCTTTTTTTCTTGCTTTTTCAAAATCTTTCCATTTTAAACCATTTAAAATGGTAGATGGCCTGTACTAGTGCAAATAAATACCTGATTTTTGCTTTGCAAAGTAATGAAAATATGTAGACAAGTTTTTCACCCTCTACTCCAAACAAATATGCATTAAAAATAAAATAAAAGCATTGGAATCCTAGTTAGTTATTATTCAATAAAACTATAAAATTTATCTCTTTCAATTGAATTTTTAACTTCTTTTATATATGTATAGATATTATATATATATATATATATATGTACGCGACTCCGTAGGAATGAATACTTTATATATTGATCAACAGTATTAGAATAATATATTTGAACATTCATTGAAAAACATTTAAATAAGATAATATCTTTTTAGTTAAATCAGATTTAAATGGTTTTGAATAATGACATTTTACAGGTCTTAAAATTTGAAAATTTATACATGGTTTAATTTTTGTATTATAAGAATAGGAACTGAGGGGAATTTCTAGGTACTGCTACAATATTATAATAATTAAATTGATTTTAAAAATTAATATGAAAAAATCTAATGATTTCAATCATGCTGGGAATATATTTAAATTGTTAAATGATGTGACTGAACCGATCCCATTATAATTGTAGTAGGAGCAAAGATCTTTCGAGGAAGTAACAAAATATTTATCTTGTACCGGCTGCCCTAACTCTAATTTATCTCAAAATCTCTAATTGGATGTAATAAGACAACCGATGGAATATGCTTCAATTTTCAAAATTCAATTTATATATTCTCATTATGTGAATATTATTTACTTCATTAAAATCACCGAAGCGGCAATTTCCCGATAATTATCGTTGACCATCAAACCATCCTTGGCCTAAAATTGATAAAAGAAAGGAGGAAACCCAACCAACCTTAAAAGCTTTCTATAAAGTCTTATTGCTCATGTTATTATGCCCATACATTAGAAACTCATGTAACCATGAATTATACCTAAAAACAGTTTTGATATTTAGGGGTGTGAGCGGATAATTTTATTATACAGAGTACTCATTAGGATCTTATTTGACCAGGTAGGTTTTGAAAGGATATTACAAGTCACAAGATAGATTTCAAGTATGAATTTTCTAAAATCTACCATTTGCAACTTTCCTTACAAGGTAAAATGTGGGTATGAAGTATTTATAAGCTATACTTATTCTAAAACGTGGACTCTAGTATATATAAGATACATGTTCAAATTATCCAATAATTGTATAATTATTCTAAATAAATGGTTAGGTATAGGTATGGGGTCTTCATAACCCATACTCACTATAAAACATGTACTCTAGTGTATACAAATAACAATATACAAGTTTAAACTATCAAATATCCTTCCTATAATTAGTCTAAATAGATAATAAATCTAGGATTTCTCTTGATGAACTTGGGAATTGGTTGAAGATTTGATGTTAGTTGCTATAAAAATTAGTTATTCTAGCATTAATAAGGATTGGAAACGTCCTAAATCCTTCTAATTTTCTAAATAATACAAATTCATAATTAAATCTTGATATTTTAAGGACTAAGATTTTATTTTTCCCAATTTTCTCAACCAAATTTGATCTAGAAAAATCTTGAACTAATATACAATTTTGCTATCAATCCCAAGTATTTCATGCTTATTTGGCGATTTCACCATCAATATGATGAAACCACGATAAGAAGTTGCCAAGGAAATGGCCTTGAACTAGCTAGTTCGACCATGTTTGGCATGTGCTCCACCCATGCCATGGGAACACATGGCCCAATAAATGTATGCCACATATCCTTTGTTGGCTAGAAAAATGAAAGGTATTTAGCGGTTCATTCACTTCCTTATAAAATAAATGGGGAATTGAATTCCAATTAGAATGTAATAGATGTGTAATGAAATGTTTACTTATTATAAAAAATAATTAATTAATTAAAACAAGGAACTGTTTGAGTAAAAGTAAAATTTTTGTGTCTCTTGTCTTTATTACAAACAGATGATGTTTATATAAGCATTATTTTCAATACATCACTATTTATGACAAAGATTGAAAATATACCATTGAATGACAATTCATGTATGTGAAGACATGAATTGCTATTCATTATTTTGTATAATAACAATTCATTGTGAATTGTCAGTCCTCAACTAGACACGATAATAGTAGCTTTACTTAGAACGATAATGGAATGAATAGATATTCCTCTCAAATGAATGGGCTATTAATGCCTTCCCCATAACTCAAACCTAAGACCTCTTATATATGTATGTATTGTTGGAAAAACTATGCATCACTAGGCTTGATTACATGCACATATTTCTTAAAAACGATTTTAAGCTCACTTAACTAACCATTATTTTTTTTTATCTTTTTACGCACAATTAGAAAAATAATAATAAAGGGATAAATTAAGGAGAAAATTATACCAGATTTAATGTACAGTTTGACCCACCTCCTATCCTCCATGGTCCACAATTTGCCTCACTCAAGGAACATTTCACACTTCATTTAATCAACAATGCCTCACAAAGAGGACTTCCCAAATGCCTCACGACCAAGTACTTCACATTGCTACAATACAGAGGATTTCACTCAATGCCTACACATATGTAGGACTTCACACAAGTGCCTCAACAACAGAGAGACGTCACCTATTGCCTCAAATATAAGAGGAATTTACTAAAAACACTCATATAAAACATGTGAATAATGCCTTATAATATTAACTTACTAATCTCAAGAATGATACTACTCACTGAATAAAAACAAACACAAATAGAGAGTATTTTTACATAATCTATACAACTTAAGCTCTACTCTCTTTGCTCTTCTGCTTTTTTTTTTTTTTAACTAAAAATCACCTCAAAACATTCTATATATGTCAGCTTTAAAAATATAGCCGTTTACCTTTAAAAGAACATCCAACGGTCGAATTTAAAAGTGTACAACAGCTATTTTTTAAACTATCATTCGTTAGACTTGTTGCGCCCTAAATTCGTCGCACCTTAAACTTGTTGTGCCTCAATTTACCTTACAACCAAGTCTGTGCTTGCCAAGTGTTAGTTTTGAGCTTATCGTATCCTGACTAATTAACACGTCGAGCCCTCGACATGAGCCGCGATGAACGCCACGACCAAGACTGTGCTTTCTCATTTTGTTCCACTAGTCACCCCTTGTCAAACTTGTCACGCTTCGAATCAAACTTGTCAAGCCCTCTATTTGCCCCTCAATCAAAGCCGCGACCAAGGCTGTGGCACTTGATTTGTTATTGCGCAATTTGCATAGAACAATATGCATATAAATACAAACATATATGTGCACATTAAAGTTTAAAGATACAAAAAAAAAAAAAAAAAAAGTTTGCTTATTAAATGTAGCTTAATTAAGTTAAGAAATATTTGCACAATATATTTTCTCAACAAAATAAGATTGTAACCAACCTTGGTTCATCTTGTAAGTTGTATGTCTTCTCTATTAGGACATTTGCCTATGCCTTGATATTTCATGACCCGTGTTAATTTTTTTGATAAATTAGTAACTCAAGTTTCATACAAAAATGTCATTATAATTAATTACTATTAGATGAATAGATGTAAGAGTCTTATTGATATAAAAAAATAATTTAATAAAAAATATTACTAATAAAATTAAATAAATAAAATATTATTTTTAAAAAATGAGAAAATTGAAAAAAAAAATGTAAAATTAATTTTTATGACTAATAAAATATTGACATGTGTCGTTCTAAAATTATTAAATAATATTGATACTTTTGCATAAACTCTGGTCACCTATTTATAAAAAAAATTAACACAGGTCATGTATTTATAAATTGACCAAAACACAAGTCATGTTTTTGTAATTAATCCTATTAATAATCTAAAAAAAATTGTAGATAAAATATCAATATGTATAAACTTAAAGCAGTTAATTGCAAAAAAAAAAAAAAAAAAGTACGATTCAAGGCAAATATAACATTTACCTTTCCTTATTACATTGAAGTAGGTAAATCTCTTATATGATTTTCACCCCATTTTCAAAATTGTTCCTTGTTTAAGACACTTATTAAAAGCAATTGTTTAATTCAGGTCTAATTAAAATTAATTACCAAAGTATAATTTTAAAATTGTATGTGTTAAACTAGATATGTGAACTAGCCTTATGTTCGTATGTTATATATGCGATATACACACATATTCGGTCTTGTAAACATGATATACATGTATATCTTGTCTTGTTTATACAATTTTGCAATGGATTTTTGTAATCATTTTCAGTTGACTAAGATTTTAGTAATTTCTTTTTGTAAACTATAAATATATTGTTTACCCCTTTCATTTCTAAGAGCTAACACTTCCTTAATAAATAAAATCATCACATTAAGAAAAATAAGGAAAAAAAGGTATTTTATACTAAAAGAGAGAATGTATTGGCAATATATCAATGTTTCAAGTAACGGTGCAAAGGTTCATGAATTATTTGAGATCGGCTTGATGTTTACTCGAGTTTGATTCAAAAATGATTAAGCCAAGCTTGAGCTACTCAAGTAGTTTATTGAGTCAAGCTCGAGCTTTGTTTATTTAGTTTGTTTAGCTTGTAGACGTAATCGAGCTCTATCAGATTCGAGTTAAGTATAAATATTAATTATATTCAAATCAAGTCTAGATATTAATATTATTTAAATCACAATTAAAAATATTTTTTTTTATAAATCAAGCCTAAATAAACTTAGTTGAGTCAAGGTTGAGATTATGCAATATTATTTCAAGCCAAACTCAAGCTTAAAAGCTTAAAATCTTTAGCTTGATTGAGCTCGAGCTTTGAAATGTCAAGTCAAGTAAGAGCTTAGCATTGTACGTCTGGACTTGACTTATTTGCACTTTTAGTTTCAGATAGTTAAAGAGAGAAATCAACATTTTATGAAAAGAATCAAATGAGTTATTAACATCAATGCTTTATTTGATCTAATTTGTAAAATGTTAATTTCTTTTTTAACTATTTCAAACCATTGATATTTTAAATGAATTTAACTCTAAAAATTATTTTTTTAATCATTTAAAATTTTAAAATATTAAATGAGCTTTTTCTTAAATATATATACTTTCCATGTAATTTATCCTTAAAAAACTAAATATTTTTATTTTTGAAAGTTTATTAAGAAAGTCTCTGGATGATCGGTTTTACTCTTTAGTGATGTAATGACGAGAACGTGTATATCTCTATTCACTTCACTCCCCCCCCTGGCATCCTACAGCTAACGGTTCCGCTTTCATGCAAACAAACGCAAATACACACAAAATAACACACACTCTCTCTCTCTCTCTCTATCTTTCTCTAAACAAAAACACGTTCCTCTTTCACCTTTCCTTCCATCCTAACATGCCTTCTCTATCAACAAAAACTTTCCAATTTTAATACCAACATTAACACTCTTTCTCTCTCTCTCTCTCTCTCTTCACATTGTTCACTCTTCAATTCCATAAAAAAAACTGAATTTTTTCATTTCATCTGTTGGATTGAATTGAATTGAATTATTGGAGAAGGAAGAAGAATAAGAGAGAGTTGGAATGGCGGTTCCAGGGCCCGTTACGGCCACCGCAGCCTCTCTTTACGTCGGAGACCTCCATCCCGACATCACGGAGGGTGTTCTCTTTGAATTCTTTAGAGAATTCAAGAGTCTCACGTCCGTTCGTGTTTGTAGAGACCTTTCCACTGGAAAATCTATGTGTTATGCTTATGTTAACTTCGTGAATCCTCAAGACGGTATAAATAACAATCATCCATTAAAAAAATAGAAAAAAAAATTGTAATTTTATTGATTTGTTCTGTTTTTCTAGTGAAATTTGTGTTAAAGATGAAAATTTTGATGTTTTTCAGTTATTGCATTGTGTAGATGTATGTTTCGATGCAATGCAGATTGTAAATGTGACTCGGAACTGAATCTACGTATTTGATTTGATCTTTTACGTGCAGATTGCTCGCATTGATATTAAATGAAAATTTTGGCTTTATCATCAGAAATTTGTGTGAGATTATGTTTGTTTGGATATTTGATTACGATGATCTGTTCGAGAAAATAAAAAAGCTGTGATCTTCATCCGATTAAGATATGATTTCGCATTGATGTTATATTTGTTTTGGTATTTTGATGATTTTGATTGCAATTTTGTTTTTTCAACTTGTAATTCAGGAAAATCTTGTACTTGCATTGATTGTTTGATTCGAATTTGTACGAAAAGCTGATTTTTTTTATTTATTTCTCTAAGTTTTTTTTTTTCTCTTTCTCTTTCTTTTTTTATTTGAATCATGATCTTGGTGTTACATAGCGGGATGGCCTTCCTCTTCAATATTCTGATTTTATTAAATTTATCTCTGTTAATTCTATTGGAAGATGAAAACTTGCAAATTTTGGTGATTTCTTTTGGTTCTAAATCTGTAATGGTATAATGCAAATTATATAGGTGACATGGAATTGAATTTTTCTATAGTCTAGAATTGTTATTGACAAAAAAATTCTGGTTTGTTGTTAAAATTTTATGGGACATGGAGTTTTAAATGATACATGTGTCTGTCAAAATAAAAACTAAATAAATAAAGAGTTATTGTAATAATATTCTCGCTCGATGAATGCATATGTTTTGCTGTTCTTCTGAGATTGATTGTTGTTCTGTTTACAACAAATCTGTGTTGGATGGATTATCAAATACCAAAGGCTGTAGTATGATTGTGATTCGTAGGGAAGATCACTATTCTAATTCTTTTTATGCTACATGGTGTGATGTTTTTTTTTTTTTTTTTTTCAATCTTGTTTAATATTGTACTTTCTCCTGTCACTTTTCAGCTGGTGAAAAATTGTAAGTTTTTTAAGACATTATTCGGTATAGGAATGACTACTGTAATTGATTTATAATGTTGTCTATCTGGTTTTGCAGCAATGCATGCTATTGAAGTTAAGAATCACTCTCAACTACTTGGAAGAATGATAAGAGTTGCTTGGTCAATTCGTGATCCTGATGCAAGGAAAAATTGGAAAGCAAATGTTTTTGTAAAGGTAACATCTTCTTACTATATATTTTATATGGGGAAGATTTAATAGTTAGCTATTTTTTTTTATAATATGCTTTTTATTGGTGATCAGAACTTGAGTGATTCTGTGGATAATATTGCACTCCAAGATATGTTTAAAGAATTTGGCAACATTACATCCTGTAAAGTTGCAATGTCTGAGGATGGTAAGAGCAAGGGCTTTGGCTTTGTTCAGTTTGATTCAGAGGATTCTGCAAACGCTGCTATTGAAAAGCTAAATGGTTCTGCTTCTGGAGACAAACAGCTGTATGCACTGCTATTGGGTCTTTTCTTGCTGTTTTTGTTTTTGTTTTTGAAAATCTGTTTTTAGATCCTGATAAATCGATTCCTTTTCTTTTGAAATAAGAATCTATCTCATCATTGTATTGGTATCTTGCAGTTATGTGGCAAAATTTGTCAGAAAGAGTGACCGGCTGCTCTCTGGCAATGTTAAGTACACTAATCTGTACGTGAAAAATCTGGATCCTGATGTTACAGAAGAGAAATTGAGGGAGAAGTTTTCTGAATTTGGGAATGTTACAAGCCTAATTATCCCAACAGATGGCGATGGAAAGCCAAAAGGGTTTGGCTTTGTGAATTTTGGGAAATCAGATGATGCAAAAAAAGCAGCTGAAACTATGAATGGAGCACAACTTGGTAGACTATGTCTCCAGTTACTTCATGATTGAGAAAGGAAAATAAGTAGCTATTTTAAGCTAATCTGTTTTAACTTGTGCTGCTATGGCCAGGAAACAATGTTCTGTATGTAGCAAGGGCACAGAAAAGGGCAGAGCGTGAGGAGATATTGCGTCGCCAGTTTGAGGAAAGACGCAATGAGCGTATCCTCAAGTACAAGGTGGGATTTTGTTAAAAGAAACTTTAAGCATTACATCGGACCTTTGATGGATTTCTTTCTTCATGTCTCCTTGTGCATACAGGATGCAAATATCTATGTGAAGAACATTGATGATGATGTCACTGAAGAGGAGCTTGAGAACCACTTCAGTCAATGTGGCAGAATTATTTCTACAAAAATTATGCGAGATAACAAAGGCACAAGCAAGGGTTTTGGATTCATTTGCTTTTCCAACCCTGATGAGGCCAGCAAAGCTATAAGCAGTTTTCATGGTAATCCACGGTTTTGAAATATTAAACTGAAGGAGTGGTCAAATTTAATTTGATAGCACCTGTTCACTACTCGTTTTAAGGATCTGGAGACAAAATTGTAGTTGAAAGTTGAAACTGCATCAGGTGGCTTGATAGTTCTTAAACTCGTATACATGCAGTTGATGGAATGAGATGTACAAATTCAGTTAACGACTCTTATGTTAAAAAAAGAAATCTTATGATATCTATGTTGTTGATGTTTCTAATTTCTCTTGTAGGATATGAATGATCTTCAATGCATAGGATGTTAATGAGTTTTATGTGAACGATCATTTAGTGGTGACAGCATCTTATAGTGTGTTGTTTTATGAAAAGCATCTCATGTTTTTCAAAATGTGTGGTTACAATGCTCAAATATTATTGTGGAAATTAAGAGTAATAAAAGAAAATTGCTTTCTTCCAAATGCACTTGTAGATCTGCACAATACACTAGGTGTTTGATGTACTTCTTTCATTTGGGTGCAATCTATGTGGCTGCTTCATTGGCAAAATATTCATTTATTTTGGTTAAGTTTCTTTGGATTTTCCTCATACTACTTGGAAGAAGGTCGGAGCATAATAGCTAGACTGATATGAAACAAGTGAATTTGCATTTTTTCGTTGGATTTCCGTTATTCGGCAGTGCATACTGATGATGCCTTAATTATTTGCTTTTATGGTTATCTACACATTCTTTCTGAGTCAAGGTATTAACTGGTCTTGAATTCTTCAGGATATATGTTTCATCGGAAACCACTTTACGTGGCAATTGCTCAGAGGAAAGAGGATAGACTAGCACAATTTCATCTTCACTATCCTCAACAAATTCCTGGACTAGCTGGTGCTTCCTCTGCTGTAATTCCTGGTGGTTATCCTCCATATTATTATACAGCCCCATCAGGTCTTATCTCTCAAGCATCTTCACAACCAGGATTGATGTATCAGCCCGTAGGATTGAGGCCAGCATGGAGGGGTGGTGGACTTGCACCTCCAACTAGGCCAGGCTTTCAAAACCCATCCTTACCAGTTGTAAGAATTGACCTTGTTCGCATATTTTTTTTTTTTTTTATTGTATGTTCATTACTTTTACATCCCAAATTATTTTAGGCTTGAAGCTATCAGGATAGACTGGTTATATTTGTTCAATAATTCTTGCATGCCAAAAGATGATTTTCTTCATACATTTAAGCATGACCAATCTGAATGGAATCTGGGTAAGAGGGCATTTCAGTAGACATTAAACACAAGTTATCTATCCTATCAATTATGGTTTGCTGATGAAAAGCTATAACCCATATGCTGTGAAGTTTAATTCAAGTCATTATATGTATCAACAGATCCCTAATGCTCCAAGGGATAGACACAACAGAGGGAGGATGAATCCCGCCATGCTTTCACATGGAGGTCGGCAAACTGCAACCTATGTGCCGCATTTGCAACAACCAATTCCGTCTGATACTTCGTCAAAAGAGTCCAGCAATCAGCAGGTTTGCTTCCTTTCTTTTATTGTTATTTATTACATCATCTACCTGGTTTTCATGAAGAGGAAAACATAATATGTTATGGATAAGTTCTATTTCAGTTTATATCTATGCATGATAAAAGGTGATAATTTTATAGCACGAATTCAGTTTTACTAGTCATGGTGTTTGATAATTTCATTGTAATAGCTGAAATATGGTCAAAGGCATGATCAGGTTCTGAGTCTACCTAACATTGTGGTCTAAACTGGTCAGGCTGATTCTAGCCTTTGATGATTCAGTTATTTGTTCAGCATCAGTTGAACTGGCTGTCTTGGGTAGGTTTTCCAACTCTAGGGCTTTTTCTACCTCTAAACCAATCAATTCGACCCCAAATTATTGAAGAACCATCACTGAAAGGATCTCTTTTATGGTCTGCTCTCTTTGCACCCATCCAAATTGATGAATTTAAATGCGGATCTGCACAAAGGTAGAATGGGGACTTCTTGTTACTCTTAATGAGCTACTTAGAACGCAGATTTTCACAAAGATAGTATGTTCACTTTACTTCATAGAACAAAGAAGAAATTGAAACATAATTTAATGGATATGTAATTAAGTTCTAACAAATACCAAATGCCTTTTCCATCATCTAGTTGATAGGGAAAAAAAAAAAAGGGTGAGGAATTATATGAGAATAAAAGCAAATATATTTATTATACTTAGTTGTAATAGCAAAATATTTATTTTATCCTTTATGATTGGCAAACATAGATCTAGTATTGACGGTATCTTTAAGGTATTTTTGAGAAGATAATAAATAAGCTATTGAACATCATTAATTCATATATTATTATTCATTATTTTGCGTAATAGGCAACTCATATAGAATTGCTATTTGGTGTTTAAAACGCAGCTAAACATTGTAATTACAACTTCTCATGGAATGATGGGAGAATGGAATAACTTATTTTACTAAGCAAACATGGATAAATTTTTTTTCCTATTTTATTTTAGAGGATCGCTTCCTCTTGTAGATACTATGTTATTATTATTAGTCAAAAGTGACATGGTGCACTGATGACAGTGTTTTTAGTAGATCAATTGGCAATAGTTTTAAGATTGTTTTGTGTACCTTTCTGAATTTTATGGAATATTAATATTGGTTTTTGCATTGACAAGGCAAATAGCTTCCAAATGGTGGTAAGTTTTGCTCTTAGAAATACTTCATGTTATACTATCTTTATAATTGTTTCTTGGATCTTGTATGCATGATTATCCTTAATTTTCGTGTTGCAATTGGTAGCGTACTAGGCATACCCGATATGTACCAAATGGCCGTACCCGTGAAGTGTCAAATGGATCTAGAGCTGTGCCTTCTGCTTCTGAATCTGCTGGAAACGGGGCAGAGGGAACAGAAATGCTGAGTAGCATGCTTGCTGCTGCATCTCCTGAGCAGCAGAAGCAAATACTTGGCGAGCGCCTGTATCCATTAGTCCAAAAGCACAAGGTAGTCATTTTAAGTGGTTTTGTTTAACACATGAATAATTTTTGACATGAGTATTTTCTTGCTTCATAAACCTGCATTTTTCTGTTTTCAGCCTGATCTTGTTGCAAAGATAACGGGAATGCTTCTCGAGATGGATAATTCAGAGCTACTTTTGCTGTTGGAATCCCCTGAGTCCTTGGCTGCCAAAGTTGAAGAAGCAGTTCAGGTGCTGAAGCTCTCAAAGTCCAAAGCTTCTAGCCAGGAATCCATGCATCCCGGTTTTTTATCCGCGGAGGTCGCTGTAAGTTGATAGAGACAATTCGTGAAAAACATATACATATATTGATTTAGAGGTGGTGGTGCAATTCAAGTTCTGGAACAGCGGCAAGTTTTGATATATGTTATAGTGTAGGCAGGTTTGTTGCCTTTAGATGGATATTTACTTTAGTTATTTGTTGAGAAACAAAGAAGTCATTTGGATTTTTAACTCATGAAGGGACAGTGTACTGGTCCCGAGTAATTAATTATTGCATATAGAACTTTTTATAAATCAACAACTTCAATTAGTTTTGACTTTTCCACCGTAGGTATTATATACCACGTGTAATACACATATGATGTTTAACCACTAATGATATTTTAACATGTAATTGTATGGGCAGTGATTACTTGATAACTGTCCACTACTCTGTCCATATATTAACGTATGGTTGATAATTACACCACATATGTTAGAACCAACACAACAGAAGTAGCAAAATACAAAGTGGATAATTGATAAATAAAATACGAGCAAAGTAAGTAAAATAAAAATAAATGTCACAAGCAAATTTTAACGTGTTTCACCTTGTATAGGCTATATCCACGGGACCAACTCCAAAAATTTCTTCCATTATGCAAATAGTAGACTTACAAGAAAGAGACTTCTCTAGAAAAATTATCTAGAGGTATAACACAAATAATTGAGATGAGCCAAAAATAGTAGCACACAAGTATTTCTCAAACACCTAAAATAATCTCACTAATTTGTCATTCCTTCAAATAATCTCTTTCTAAACAATTTTTCTTCAAAGCAAAACTTTTGCTTACAGATACAACTCACAAACACGTAGAACAAGCACTCACTAGCTCTCTATTTTCAATTGGTAGCAAAGGCCAATTTATAGGCAAATATTTCTTGTCATTTACACTGGTGAAAATCCAAAAACAGTGGCTTCAAATTTCTACATTTCTAACATGCAGAGGGTGAAAATCATGGCTACTTTACTAGCCAATCTTGACCATTTCCCTTCTTCCTTGTTTTTTCCAATAATGTGGGCCCTCATGTGAGGAGGTACCCACCAACAATTCTACCCCTCCCAACTACATGAGGGGACTCCACTAATCTTGTTGCTAATCAACAGTACTCAAACTTATCCCTTAGAAGAGCCTTAGTTAGCTTGTCTTATCCATTTTCATCAATATGGATCTTTTCAAGCAATAATAACTTTTTCTCGAATACATCTCTAATCCAATAATTCCACATCGATATGTTTTGATCTGGAATGTAAAGAGGAATTGTTTCCAAGATGGATTGCACTCTAACTATCACAAAATAGCTCATACTTCTCTTGGTGGAAACCAAGTTCATTTAAGAACTTTTTCATCTACAGCAACTCTTTACAAACTTCAGTTGTTGCAATAAATTCTGTTTCAGTTATTGAGAGAGTAATACATTTTTATAATCTTGACTGCCATGACACAGCTTCCTCTGCAAATGAAATCAAGTATCTTGATGTAGACTTTTTTAAGTCAATATTGCCAGCTATATCTGCATCTATGTAACCAACCAACATAGGTTTTTCATCTCCATAACATAAGCACATTTTAAAGGTACCACGAAGATATATAAAATCCATTTCACTACAGTTCGGTGCTCCTTACCAGGATTTGAAAGGAACCGGCTCACTCTTCCAACCGAGTGAGCAATATCTAGTCGTGTACATTCTAAGAAATACATCAAACTTCCAACTGCTGAAACATATGGAACCCTATCCACCTCCGCCTACTCTTTCTTAGTAGAAGGGTACTGCTTGGAGCTTAATCTAAAATGATTCCCAAGAGAATAACTAACTGCTTTAGTTTTGTCCATATTAAACCCCTGGAGTACTTTCTCAATTTACTTCTCCTATGACAGCCATAATTTCTTAGCACCCCTATCTTTAGTTATCTTCATGCCGAGAATGTGTCTTCCTAGCCCTAAGTCTTTCATAGCAGAAGACTTGCTTAACTATTTTTTTTAGATTATTGATTTTGGAAATATTTTGGCTAACAATCAACATATTATCTACATAAAGTAATAGAATAGTGAATCATCATTGGAGAATTTCTGCACAAATACATAATGATCTAAAGTAGTCTTCTTGTAGCCTCACTCCCCTATAACCAACTTAAACTTCTTGTGACACTATCTTGGTATCTGTTTAAAGCCTTAAAGGCTTTTCTTCAATTTAAAAACATAATCCTATTTTCCGTTAACCACAAAACCCTCTGGCTGCTCCATGTATATCTCTTCCTCTAAATTACCATGAAGGATGGCAGTCTTCACATCCATTTGCTCGATCTTCAAGTCGAGATTTGTTGCTAACCATAATATTGTTTGAATGGATGTCATTTTCACCACTAGTGAAAATATCTCATCAAAGTCAATCCCTTTCTTTTAGCTGAATCCCTTGACAACTAGTCTGGCTTTGAATCGTGGTTCGGAATTGTGTTATTCAAGTTTTATCTTGAACACCTACTTATGTTTCAAAACCCTCTTACCTTTTGGTAATTTCACGAGCTCAAAAGTTTCATTCTCATGCAAAAATCTCATTTCATCTTACATAGCCTAAAATCCATTTCCTTTTGTGTTCATCATCCATTGCTTCTCCAAAGTCCCCTCCATCAATTAATAACACATATTGATCTATAAGATATCTAGTAAAGAGTTATCGAACTCTGGTATATCTCCTTAGTTCTGGAGATCTATTGGAGTTGGTGGTTGATCATGAACACTGTCATCATCAAAATCATCTAATGGAAATTCAACGGGAGCATTTGCATCACCTATCTCAGGGTGGCCATTTTGTGCTTCATCTCTAACTTCTCTTAGCTCCATTGTTAGAGGAATCTTCTCTAGGTTTGCTGCACTACTGTTAGATTTGGATGCATTCTTCTAAGCTTTCTCTATATCCTCAGTGGTTTCATCTTCAACAAACGTTGCATCATGGCTTCTCACAAGCTTCTTTTGGACTGGATCATCAAACCTATAGCCAAAGTGATCTTGAACATAACCAATAAATATATATTATCGTGTCTTGACATCAAGTTTAGACCTCTCATCCTTTGGGATATGAACAAAGGCTTTACACCCAAATACTCGTAGATGATCATAGAAAATATCTTTCCGTGACCATACTTTCTCTGGAGTGTCAAATTGTAGAGGCATACATGGTGAAAGGTTCAATACATGAGACGCTGCCAATATAGCCTCATCCCAAAACATTTTAGGTAACTTTGCATGTGAGAAAAAACATCTAACTCTCTCCATCAAAGTCCTATTCATCCTCTCAACAATACCATTCAATTGTGGTGTTTTTGGAGGTGTTATCTGATGTTGAATGCCATGCTCTTCACAATAGGCATGAAACGGTCCTATGTACTCTCCACCATTATTTATGCAAATGCACTTCAATTTCTTGTCGAGCTGTCTCTCAATTAGAGTTAGAAATTGATTAAAAGTATTTAACACTTGGTCATAGAATTCAAAAGATATACCCATGTCTTCCAAGAATGATCATCAATAAAAGTCACAAAGTACTAAGCACCACTAGGTGACTTTGCATTGGCCCACACAGATTTGAGTGTACTAAATCTAGTATATTCTTCATTCTGGAAGGAATGGAAGTTTTGAAAGTAACTCTATTTTGTTTTTCTATTAGACAATCACTGCATTTCTTCAAATGAACTTGATCCAATCCAGGTAATACGTTCTTCTTAGCCAAACGGGTCATACTTTTCTCACTCATATGATCGAGACATTTGTGCCGCTCAACTATATTGTCGTTCTCCCTCTATTCACAGCATCTTGGGGGAGTTTTGCATGCATAAAGTACAGTTTAGAGAACTTCTTTCCTCTAGCTACTACCAAAGAACCTTTGGTAAGCTACCATTTGCCATCAAAGAAGGTATTGCAAAAACCTTTATCATCCAGTTTGCTAGTTGAAATTAGATTCAAACGCATATCTGGAATATGCTTTACATCCTTTAAGACTAACTGCGTACCATTCTTTGTCTCCAAAGAAACATCTCTTTTACTTATAATTTTTGAGAAATTCTCATTTCCCATTTCACAACACCGAAATTGCCTGGCGTGTAGAAAAAAAAGAATTATCTTCGAGATTTAGTATGAGTGGTAGCACCACTATCAATTACTCAACTTGTCTCATGAGTTGCAAGATCGACCAGATCATCATCATCATCATAGATGAGGTTGAACTCCTTGACAGCATTAGCTTCATCATCATCATTGCTTTCATTTTTCTTATGATTTTTGCCTTTGTTCTTCTTTTGATCTTTCTTGAGTTTGCAGCAAAACCTTTTAATGTGCCCCTTTTTCTTGCAATGTCGGCACTTAACATTGGCATATTTTCCGTCTACTCTTGTCCTAGGTCTTGGACATCTAGATTGACTTCTCTTCTAGATTCTGCAACAAAAACTTCTTCTTATAATGAAGAACACCCTTGTGTTCTTTGTCTCACTTCTTCATTTAAGACTCCACTTTTAACAAATTCTATATTTATTATGCCATTTGGTGTAGAATTTGTAAGTGAAATCTTTAAAGTCTCCCAAGACTCAGGTAAGGAGCTAGAATTAAAAGTGTGAGTATCTCATTGTCAAAATTTATGCCTAATCTTGATAGTTGCTCTACAATTCCTTAAAAATCATTCAAGTGATTTGCCATCGATGTACCTTCCCGATACTTTATTTGGAGAAACTTTGTTACATAAAACAATTTGTTGTTGCTAGTTTTAGAAGCATATAGCTCCTCTAACTTATTCCACAATGTTCGTGCATGAGTCTCGTTACATATGTGATTATACACATTGTTTTCAACAAACTGTTGGATAAAACCATATACTAGCTCATGCTCAAACTCTCGTTCCTCAGCTATCTTATCTTCGAGTTTAGAAGTACCAAACATCGGCAAATGCATCTTTGTCACCAATAGGAGATCTTTTATCTTATTTCTCCATATGTGGTAATTTGTGCCATTTAAGTTAGTCATTTTGCTTGTCCTCACTTCCATGATTCAAATGAATGAATAATAATCTAACTTATTTTTTAATGTGGAGGATCCACAATTTAGTGGCAACCACAGAGCATGCAATAAGTAGTTATATTCACCCAAGTAAAGCTCTAATACAAGTTGTTGGAGCTAGCGCAACGGAAGTAGCAAAATATAAGATGGATAATTGATAAATAAAATATGAGCAAAGCAAGTAAAATAAAAACAAATGGCACCAAAAAATTTTAACATCATTCACTCTTTGTATAGGCTACGTCCATGAGACCAACTCTAAAAATTTTTACCATTATGTAAATAGTAGGCTTACAAGAAAGAGACTTCTCTAGAAAAATTATTTAAAGGTACAACGTGAATAATTAAGATAAACTTAAAATAATAGCACATAAGTGTTTCTCATACACCTTAAAATAATTTCACTATTTTATCACTTCCTAAAACAATCTCCTTCTAAACAATTTTTCCTCAAAGCAAAACTTTTGCTTTTGCACAACTTACGGACACAACTCACAAACATATTACTCACTAGATCTCCATTTTCGATTGGCAGCAAATGCAAATTTAAGGGCAAATATTTCTTGCCATTTACACTGGTGAAAGTCCAAAAACAATGGCTTCAAATTCCTACTTTTCCTACCTGCAGATGATGAAAATTATGGCTACTTTGCATAGCCAATCTTGACCATTTCTCTTCATTCTTCTTCTTTTTTTTTTTTTTTCTTTTTTCCAATGATGTGGGCTCTCATGTAGAAGGGATCCACCAACAATGTGTATATACACATTGTGTGTATCATCTGTTAAATATTTTTCCTACCTATAAGGAATGCAAGTGAGACGGGTTTGGTATTTTCATAAAACTCGAACCTCTACCTGATATATGAATAAATTCTCAGTATGAATTAGTTGTGAAAAGCGTTAGTGAGATTTCTCTTTAGCATCAGAGTTGGATGCCATCTGAAATGGGAGCTGTCGCAAGGATATAGAACTGGGCTTTCATTTAATCTGCTAGGTAAGCACGGGCTCAGGTGTCCGACGGAAGCACGCATTCCCCTATCTCGGCTCATGACTGGCGATCCAAGCATCGACCCAAAGCTCAGGCCCTTTTGTTTTGACACCCCTTCTTTCCTGTTAAAGCTGCATGACATGACACTTAGCCAAAAACATACCTGATTAAACAATCAGTGAATTTTAACTCCAAAACAAAAATTAGTAAATAAATAAACAAACAAACAAACAACCAAAAAGAAAATTATAGCGGTGTACACACGGGAAAAAAAAATTATATAAACAGATTTATATTATATACGTGGAAGTAGTGAGTTTTGGCATAATGTATAAATTTATCGAATCGACACAATATCCCTATAAAGATTGGATATTATTATCTGAGGTAATGGTGTTGTAATTTATTTTAAATTAAATTTTTAAAAATTAGAAAGAATTAGTGTTCTTATGCATTGTCATAATTTGAAACTCTCCAGAAGAATAAGAATAAAATCATTAACTAAATAACTTGTTTTAATACATTATCCATATTATTAGCATGTCTTGTTCAGTGAATATATATTAAGTACCTATAACAATTTAAAGATGCAAAATACAAATTCTGGGCTGCAACGGCCTATTTAACTTAATAATGCAATTGAGCAATATATTGGCTTAGGTTGAAGCATTGATCACAGTTAGTACTGATAAACAAAAGCATTCAATGAAAAATTAAATAAACTTATTAATAAGTGGTTGTGCTAAGGGGTGAGAAAAAAAATGAACCAAATTGAACCAATTTATAAACTAAATCAAACCAAACAAAAAATATGGTGTTTAAATTCTCAATCCAAATATATCTATAAAACAGAACTAAATCATTTTAGGAAAACATAATAATATATTACTTCTAACTACTAATTAATTAAATATTATATATGCTCTTATGGTATTATTATGATATTTATCATTTGATAAATATTGGTTAACATTCATTTAATCTTTTTTAAAAATTGTTTTTTTACATTCAAGATATATATTCTTTCATTGATAACATAATGTTCTTTTTTGTTAATTATTTTAACTTTGGGAAGTATGGAATTTTTTTTTAATTATTTATGTTCATTATTATTTATTAATTGTTCGATATATTTTGTTAACGGATCACTTTTATTCGTGGATAACTTTTGTTGGTGGATGATTTTCTATTTTCATCAAATTTATTGGTAAATGATTGGATAAATGGTTTTATGGAGAATTATGGATTACACCATGGTATTACTATATATTAGTTAGTAAATATACTTTATTGATACATGAATTATTAATGACTAAATGACTTTATGGAGGACGATAGATTATGAGTTTGATGAATTTATGAATATCTTGTTGTGATTTGTAATTTGAATTTTATAGAGTAATTTAAGTATTTAAATATCCACACAAATGTAAAATATTAGAATAAATATTTTTTAACTAAAATTTTGATCTAATCTGTAATTCAAATTGATCCAAACCGTTATTTAAGGGTTTTGTTTGAGATGAGAAAAAACAAAACCATAAATTATGGTTTGATTTAACTTTTATTAAAAAACAAATCATACTAATATGCACTCACCTCTGGTTGTGTCTACCCTATAAGAATATTGCACAATATAAGTATAGCACCAAGTAAAACCTCTATTGGGAGTATTCCCCTTTTAATCGATGGAATATCACTCGGGACCCTATAGGGTTTGCAAGCCATGATGCTACATCAATAATGCAATAATATATCACACAATTGTATTTGAGGTGTTGTAACTAGGGCTACAATCAACTTGAATTGAGACGGTATACTATTGAGTTCGATTCGAAATTTCAAAGTTCGATTTGATTTGAGTTCGATTTAATTTGAGTTCGATCGAGCTTAATATTTTAAACTCGAGTTCAGCTCGAAATAAAATTATATAATCTTGAGTTCGACTTGATTAAGCTCGTTTAAACTCGATTTGTTAGAAAATATATTTTAAATTCTAATTAAAATAATATTACTATCTAAACTTGATTTGAATTTAATTAACATTTATGCTCGATAAAGCTCGATTAGACTCGTGAACTAATCGAATCAAACATATAAAGTTCGAATTATGTTCAATAAACTATTCAAATAGTTTGAATTCGAGTTCGATTCAACTATTTTTGAATCAAACTAGAATAAACATCAAGCTGAACTTGAGTAGTTTGTGAACCGGTTTGGTTCATTTGCACCCCTAGTTGTAACATTTGATGCATACTTGAGGGAAAAAATAATTCCATTATAATAGGCACCACTTGCCCCATTAATTCTCAACTAAAGTATAGCACTTGAAATATACATTTTCTATATGTAATTTAGGCTAATAAAGTTAACTCTATGTGTTAAACTAGCATTACTATTGAATGTGGAAGTAACACGTGTTAGGTAACTAGTAAAGAAAGTAAGAAATTAGATAATTAAGCAGGTGAATTAATACAAACATTTAATCTACTTACTTAATTGTCTAATCTTTTAGTTTTTAATTAGTTATATTTTTCTATTTACTGGGTTGTCCACTCAACTAACAAAATTAGAATGGTAGTATTAATGGATATATAAACTTTAATTGTGTATTAAATTAACTAGTTTTAAGTTTATGTAGTTAATTGTACATTTTTAAAAAGTTCAAGAGTAGTTAACCAAATAAATAATAAAAAAAGTACAGTAAAACCTCTATAAAATAATACTATTAGAATCAATAAAAATATTATTTTATAAATATTATTTGTTTATTGATAAATGAATATTTATTAATTTACAAAAAATTATATTTTATACACTTTTTTTTTCAAATTTTATATATAACTTATCAATGAAAACTAAAAATAAATAGGAACAAAATCCATATATATTGTACAAATAAAGAATTTCAAAAATTATAATGCACAAATATAAAATGAAATAATAAATTTTATAACACAAAAAACTATAGTAAAATTATTGTAAATCTTGGAAACTAGAATGATGAGCATATAGAAAAAGGAATTTTTCAAATTAATGCTTTGCAAGATAGAGGGTACAAAATATTTTAAGTATTTAATGAATTATTAATTTATATTTTTGTTGGGCTTTAATAATTTTTTATAGATTATTATTTTATGTATTTTACGAGATTATTGATTTAGTATGTTAATCCAAGTTAAAACCAAAAAAATTATTATCTAAATAAGATTATCAATTGTCAATGACATTGTAACCTAGTAACATCTTCTTAGTCTCTCAAATAAGAGGTTCCAAGTTCAAATATCTCCTTCTCATTGTAATGGTAAAAAAAAAAAAAAAAGATTATTAATTTATTGCACATTCATTTATCAAACCAGTAAGAGCTATGGAAAAAAAAAAAATTTCTTATCATGGATGCCACATCTTGTTTCTAAACCACACTTCAATACCACAAGAATTATTATACATGATGATATAAAATCATTATAACGTATCAACATGAAGAATCGAACTTACTACCACATCCTTAAGACCAAAACCAAATGCCAGTAGACTACTAGAAAATTCCAGCCAAACTTTCATTGTCGCTGTTTCTTTCTCGTCAACACGTTATGAATTGGATGCAGCGCAGTGCAGTCCGCCCGAGCTTCAGAGCAATAACTTCGAGGAGCAACAGATATTTCTGGTCAACGATATTTACTATACGGTCTACTTATGGATGCTTTAAATAGATAAATCTATTGGTAAATTATTTATCTCGAAATTTACTTAAGATGCCCAGTTCGAGTTGGATTGTGAGTTTTATAAATGTTTAAGTTTTAATTAGATCGTAATTTTTGTACAACTTAAATCAAATTTAAATATTAAGCAATAAATAAATTATACCAGAAGATTACAACGTTTGAGAGTAAATTTATTTATGTTCATAACATTTTGGATAGTTCGTTTGAAATTATAATATTTAGAGAAATTGGTCAATCAAGATTATACGTATTAATAAGAAGAAAAAAATTAATTAAAATTCAAAAGATTTGTCACGTTGTAACACATGCCAATATTGATCTCAAATAACCCATTTACCTAAATATTATGACTTTAAATGAACCACTCAAAACATTGTGAAATCATATGGGTTTATCATCAAATATTATAACTTTTCAGTGTAATTTATTCATTAATGAAGTTTGAGTTAAATTTAAATACTAATATCATTTTAATTAGAGTAACAAAATTTTAGATAACCAAACTAAAACATGTTTAATATAATTAAACTTGGACTTGTCGGAAATGAGCTTAAACTCAAAATTATAATCTTAATATAACTCAATTAAACTAAAGTTTTGAAATTTCATTTCAAGCTCAAGATTGGGCTCTATAATTTGTCTTTTCATTTCAGTTTATATATAATCCAACTCCTAGATATTTGTTAGAGCCTAACAAGTAACAAGTAATTTCTTGTGCTATTTAACATATATTATGTTTTTCATGAAAAAAGAATATATGAATCATCGTGACTATATATCAATGTAGATATTTTTATAATTTAATAATTTAAAGTTATATTCCACCATGATCGAATCCTTAAAATACTTAAGTGTAGATTATTTACCGACGTACACTGTGCACTGCATCCTCTGAAGCAGCCTATGTTTACAGAAGCAATGAAATAAAAGCATGGCCATATCATATAAAATCATAAATGCTCTCAACCACCTAAATTAAAACTTTCGTAATCAATACTCCGTCCTGCATCTTGTTCATGCCAAATTATTGCCCTGGTTACGTCTGTACTATATTTACTATTTAAGCTAATATTAGTTCAAAACTAATATCGATTATGCATTAAGTAGTTTTTAACTGTTTAAGATAAATTATGAACATATTATCTTATGTTTGTTTTAAATAGACCTATTATTCGATATTTGATTTTAGGGAAACTACTAAATATTACAAATAACCATCTAACATTTGATAAATTGGTAAGATAAATGACACTTAATTTTGTAGCTCAACAAAAACATACTAAAATCAGAGTTATGAGGTTGTTAAAGCGCACTTTAATAATTTTTTTTAGCCAATATACTTTAATAAGTTTGAGAGATGCCTTTACTCCAAAATCAAAATTTAGGAGATTATTTTTAACTTGTAAGACTATTTGCTAATTTATCAAAGTTTTTTTTTTTTTTAATTATTTACAATATTTAAAAGTTTAGGAGTTGTAATGCATAAGGAGCCTTGGAAAGGAAATCTCCATGTATATGGCTGGTAGAGTTTCGTTACTTAAATCTATCTTGAATGCTTTTCTTGTCTTTTACAGGCAAGTTGCTAAATTACCAAATAAAACTCTAAGTAGGAAATGGAACAAATAGTCACAAGTTTCCTTTGGGGGGACAAGAGAATCATGGAAAGACTCATTGAGTATATCGGGATTTTGTTCCATACCTAAATAGTTTAGGAGCATGGGTCTAGCTAGCATACCATCTGAGAATAGGGCACACCTCTTAGCACTTGCATGAGTAAAATTAAAAAAAAAAAAAAAAGTAGCGTAAGTAGACTTATTGAAAGCTACATACAAGAATAGTATTAAAAAGAAGTGAAAATTCTATAGTTCCATCATTAATTTTGATGAGATCAATCTTGTTACCATCTAACAGCTTATACTATATCAACCGTGATCAAACTACTAATATAATTAATATTGTAATTACTAAATTTATTTTAATGATTAGATGATTGACTAAACGATCTCGTCAATAGGATCATAAAAGCTTCCTAAAAGAAGATGTGATATATAAGAAAACAAACTCTTCTTACAGATGGAAAGAATTAATTTCGAATCGAACAACCATGGTGAGAAAATAATGGTTCTGTTGGATTAGGCAGAGGTGATTTGTTGAAAAGACAAGATTATGATATGATTGATGCTGTCTTGGACTCATCTAGCATTTAATTGAATAGTCATTTAATATTAGAGATAGAAAACTTAGTAATAAAAGGTTGTTAAATATCAAAGCCATGAGATAAGTCCGAGTTATTTGAGGTAATCAGATAGCTTGTTTACCTAGTGGTGGAAGGAAGATCATGACACTAAAGGATATTTATTGTCACATTGACTCACAAAGGCAATTAAAGAATTTTGAAGATTAGTCATTAGTGGATATTGGAGTGTCTATTTTGGTCCAAAGTTAAAACTTCTCTTATGGAGAATGATTAATAATGATTTACCCACTAACCTGAGTTTACGAAAACTTCATATAAAAAAATAGATGATGTACGTTCTCGATGGGATGAGATTAAGGAAGATCTACACCATGCCGTTGGAGGATGTCCTGTTTTATCACTTGTTTTCCATCATTTTCTATGCCACAGATCCAATAATTGTTAACATGAAGCTTGAATTGATAGATTGGGTCAATACTAATAGCTTATTTAAAAAGAGAACTTAATCAAACAAGACCTTCTGAAGCAATTTTGTTTGTTTACATGCTATGGCTGATCTAGTTGGATAGAGAGACAAAAAAAAAAAAAAAAAAGCCTTACACAAGAAGAGTCTTCACAACTATCTCTTTGCAAATAAATATAAATCCCTAGAGAAATTATGAATTCTGGGCCTTCCCTAAGAAGAAGATGCAAATATAACAATTCATAAACAGTCCATTGCTTGATTGCCTCCAAAAAGAAGGTCGGCTTAAGCTCAGCACAGATGGACTGGTCTCCATCAATAATCCATCTTGATTTCTCGCTCATAAACGATTTCTAATTCGATTAAAAGCAACTGTAGCAAAAACTTGTATCCATCCTTGTATACAAGGTAGGTCCATCTGTTTCTTATAATAATTTTATTAGAGTAACTTGGCATCGGTCTCCGTGCTAAGTAATCCAAATAACCAATAAAATAAGTTGTCGGAAGATTTGCCTGACACAGGAATCAAGACCAAATTTTAAGCAACTCAAAGTAACAAATTTCTTACTTTCTTTTCTATTTTTATTGATAGAATATGGCACGTGAAAACTATAAACTTTTAAAAATATTTATTAACTCTTAAAAAATTTACTAAAACTAAGAGTTAGCTTAAAGAAACAGTTGCTTGATAATATACTGAGATAGTCGAACAACTTCTTAATCAACCACCAGATAAAGTTGCTCTTGGCCACGTTATGGAGCAATGGTGGCAATGTCGCATGTCTAATCTGCGGATCCATGTTTTCTCTAGTTGATTGCATCGTACCTTCCTACCTTATTGACCATTATATTAAATCATACTAGGGTTTGGGAATGAAGCATGGAGCACCCTTCCTTAACCTACTAACAAAAAGGCCCTTTTAAATGAAAAATCTTGGAATCCGTGTTTTAATTTGACAAAAAAAAAAAAATATCTTGAGGACACGCTGCTCGTGGTAAAAAAGTCCTGCGAGCGTTTTAAATGACTTTCTAAATTGCCAACTGCATTGTTCAGACCAACTTTAAAGTGCGCCAATCTTCGAGGCCTTTTATTTATGTACTTCGTGGCATGTCGAAACGGACTGATGTAGCGCATGGGCGAAACAAGCATTACCTTTAATTAGCTAAGAATGGAAATGGTGAAAGAGGACAAACACGAAACGCGCCCTCAAATGATGATGATAATAATAATAATTTAAACTATCTCATTGTTTAGTTTATAAATAAGGAGAAACTGAGTAGAAGAAAAATTTAGAGGTGTAGACACAGAAAAATCATTCTCTCGATGGTGAATAACATGCTTTAATCTTATAGTCTAAAAAGCAAATTTACAATTACATTCCGATCTAATTAATATTATATGCTTTAATTACTTTTTTTTTTATTTTGATTCATATTTATTATTAATATTTATTAGTAAAATTATCTTTTTAAATACCATAATATACACATCCTATTCCATTTCCTTTCTTTTATTTTATTCCGGACAATTCCTTTATGAGAATTAATTTTTTTACCATCACTCTATAAGTAGCCTGTCTCATAAATACTACCCGAATTACTTTCTTTATATTGGAGCGCTCTCTCTATCTCTCTCCCTGGGGGGTTTACAACTTCGATTAAACAAAAGAGATGGAGCTGCCAAGTGGTGCTATGACCACCTTAATGCTAGCATTGATCCTTTCTGTCGCTCATGGGGATCCTCTTGTTCCTGCGTTATGCATTTTTGGTGATTCTGTTGTGGATGCAGGCAACAATAATAACCTCTATACGCTTGTGAAGGCCAACTTCCCTCCTTATGGAAGGGACTTCGTCAACCACCAACCAACAGGGAGGTTTTGCAATGGAAAACTAGCAACAGACTTCACTTGTAATGACTGTCTCTCTCTCTCTCTCTCTATACACATGCAGAGATTCTAAGAGCTTTTCTAAGAACTGATTTTTTTTTTCCCCCTTCATCATGCAAAGGTGAGTTCCTGGGGTTTAATTCATATCCACCAGCTTACCTCAGCCCAGAAGCCAACGGAAAGAAACTCCTGACTGGAGCCAACTTTGCCTCTGCTGCTTCAGGGCTTTCCGACCGGACTGCCCAGTTATATGTGAGTGATAACTTCAAAGCTCACAATTTCTTGATTCTCATGCACGTTTGTCTTTTTTTTTTTTTTTAAATTATGGGAAATTCTTAGGTCAAGTCGCTACTTTTTGTTGTACGGCGACTTGTGTACAAGTGGTGACCCGGTCATCCAGTAAAAATCAACCTAGAACAAACAAACACACCTAGAACATTAAGCAACCTAGGACAAATACTCAAATCTAGAACATAATAGAGGAACCTAGGATATTTGTTAATCTAGGATAAATGCAAATACCTAGAACATATTAAAAAAACTTAGGATATTGCTTCATCTAGAACAAAATATAGAACCTAGTACATTTCGAACACATGCTACTAGAGTTTGTCCTAGGTATTAACAAATGTTCTTGGTCATGAGTATCAGGTCCTAGATCCTATGTTACTACATATCTCTCAGGTAAGAGTGAAAGTTCCAGGTTATAGTACATCTAGAAAAAATGCGAATACTTAAAACATATTAAAAGAACTTAGGACATCCTTTCACCTAAAACAAAATACAGAACCTAGTATATTTCAAACATATGCTACTAGAGTTTGTCCTAGGTATCAGTAAATATTCTAGCTCACAAGTCCCAGGCATTAGGTCCCAGGTTACTACATATCTCCCAGGTAAGAGTGAAAGTTTCAGGTCATAGTACACCTAGAACAAATGAAAATACCTAGAACATATTAAAAGAATTTAGGACATTTTTTCACCTAGCACAAAAATAAATAACCCAGTACATTTCCAATATGTCTTACAATAGTTTGTCTTAGGTATTAAAAAAATGTTCTAGGTGATGAGTCCTAGATACAAGGTACCAGGCTACTATATATCTCTAAGGTAAGAGTGGAAGTTCAAGATCATAGTATACCTAAAACAAATGCGAATACTTAGAACATATGGAGACCTAGAACATATGGAGACCTGAAACATATGGAAACCTAGAACTTCCGAAAGGATCTGGGACAAACATATCTACCTAGGATATTCTTGAACTTAGAACATTAGAAGACCTAATATCTAGAATAAATGGACAAACATGGAACATTTATAAAGATCTAGAACATGTGGCAACTTAGAACTTTCGAAAGGGTTTGGAACAAATATGTCGACCTGGGACATTCTAATACCTAGAAAAAATGGACCAATCTAGAACATTTACGAGGACCTAGAACATATGGCAACTTAGAAATTGTGATAGGACCTGAGAAAAATATATCGACCTGGGATATTCTTGAACCTATAAAATAGAAAGACCCAATACCTAGAACAAATGGACCAACTTGAAATATTTACAAAGACTTAGAACATATGGCATCCTAGAACTATTGAAAGGATCTGTGATAAATATGTCAACCTGAGACATTCTGGAACCTAGAATAAATGGACTAACCAAAAACATATAAGATGACCTAAAACATATGGCAACTTATAATTTTTTACAATACATAGGACAAATATATCAACTTGTAACTAATCTAACGGTTCTTATTTTTTCCCTCTCATCTAATGGTTGCAAGTGGCACTTGTACACAAGTCTTTTTTTAAACGACTTGACGTAAGTGTGACCCTTTAATTATTATTATTATTCTGATAAGAAAAAATACTTGTCTGGTGGATCAACTATGGTATTATTGCCATAGCATGCTATTTCATTACCTCAGCAGTTAAACTACTACAAGGACTGGCAAGCCAAAGTGGTGAATATGACGGGAAGAGAGAAAGCTAGTACCATATTTTCAAGTGGAATCCATCTTCTCAGTGCAGGGGCCAGCGACTTCATCCAGAACTACTACATAGATCCTTACCTTAATAGAGCTTATACACCTGATCAATTCTCTGACATGCTCATGGGCTCTTACACTGATTTCATTCAGGTCCCTTCTATTTCCCTAAGAAGCTGCCACTTATCTTCTACTTGTTTTTTTTTTTTCCTTTCCTTTTTCATGAGAAGCTTAGAAGGAGAGAATGGCATTCTGATCTGTGAAATTTACAGATAAGCAAAAGGATGATCATTTATAGATAAATGTAAACACCAGCTTTACACATATACTCATTTTCTTTTCTCTTTCTTTAAAAAAAAAAAAAAAATGCAACCGCAGAATCTTTATAATCTTGGAGCGCGGAGGATTGGAGTGACAACCTTGCCACCAACTGGATGTTTGCCTGCAGCCATCACCCTGTTCGGAGCAGGAAGCAACCAGTGCATTTCAAGGTTAAATCAAGATGCAGTCTCCTTCAATAATAAGCTAAGCCGCACATCCAAGAATTTGCAAGCAAAGCTCCCTGGTCTCAAACTTGTGGTCTTCAATATCTACCAGCCTTTGTTGGACATGATTACAAAACCTGCAGAAAATGGTAATTTATTAATCAGTAAAAGGGATGACATCCTCTATCTTCACATAAGATTAAATTAATCATTCCATCATAGATGTGTGGATAGGCAGATTCATGCAGCATTTTCTTTCTGCACCTAATTGTGGATTTATCTTTTGCCAAGATTCGTTTTTGAAGTGAACGAGGCTTTGAAATGAGATGCAAGGTTAGCTTTAGTCCAAATTCAATACTAGGGTGCTGATTTGGATTACAGCCCTCCACAATATCAAAACTTTCTGGTAACCACAACAAAGTATTATTCTATTAGAAGGAAATACAGAGTCAGAATATTTAGTGGACAGCAGAAGGAAAAATCTCAAAATTTTTCTCTTTATTTGTAATATACCACCTAATTCTTTATCTAGTGCTCCTACAGTGCTATTAACATGATTCTATTGGGAAAAAGAATACCATAGCGGCTGCTCGTCAGCAACTTTCCCAAACCCAAAAAGAAAAAAGTCTTCCAATTTCTACCGTGATCAAGAATAGTCTATGACACAAAGAAGTTGTGAATAGTAACAAAGAGCATGCAATCATGTAGTTTTTAACTCGTCTTTGCATTACCAGATATTGTCTCTGGGGCCAAAATTCTTCTATAACTGAATTGCTCTTATATGGCAGGTTTCTTTGAATCTAGGAAAGCTTGCTGTGGAACAGGTACACTAGAGACTTCCCTGCTCTGCAATACCCAATCAGTAGGAACATGTGCAAATGCTACAGGGTATGTATTTTGGGATGGATTTCATCCCTCAGAAGCTGCCAACATGGTCCTAGCAAACAATATCCTTCCCCAGGGATTTGACCTCATATCTTGAAGATCCATCGTAGCTCAAATGATTCACCAGGATCCTCACCTTCAGATTTTCTTTCCTAATATGGATATTTTCGCACTTATACATAAGTCTGTGATATAGGCTCCAGACCTTCAGCTATGACTACTAGATCTTCAAGAGTTGAAGAGTTTATTTGCGACTCTCTTACTACAATTCTTATATGTTGATGTTTGTTATGCAAAATTCTAGAGAAGTTTAATTATCTTGCATGTATTATTGTTGCTGCAAACACTGCTCAATATTCTCACCAAGCCAATGTAATAGCAGCAACAAAATCCTAAGCTTTTTTCTTCTAGTTCTTCCGACAGATAGAAAAGGCCACCAAAAAACAGTGTTTTAGCCTCTTGATTAAATGAATTTAAATAAGGGTAGATTGCACTTTCCACTCTTTAACTTCCCTATCTGGGAACCTATCTCTCTTGATTCTCATAAACATAAAACAGGGTGAAGCCCCAGTCCACCCTCTTGGTTCTTAAACATAAAACAGGGTGAAGCACCAGTCTACTGTTCATAAAAAATTACAAAAATACAACACCATATAGCATTTAGGAATGACGATACAAGTATTTGCACTTTTATCGCAGGTAGGACTAGTGATATAACAAAAGTTTATCCAATGCTGTATAGCGACTAGGAATGGAAATACCATATGTATCGCAACAAGGAATGGTGATACACAACTGTATCGCATTTCACCATGCCCCATACCCTCTGCTGCATCCACTTCGCCCCTTCAGGCTCCTCCACCAACCCAAGTCTCAACCACACTGAGCTCACCTTCCTTAGCGCTGACCGCAGGCTGCCATCCAACATCAAGACCACCAAGAGCTTGTCCTTAAAAGATATACTAACATTTTGCCATGCAACAACCACCCTCCAAACTCCATTCGAACACCTCCTAAAAGACATAGTCTCTCACCAGCTGCCACCGATCTGTGTGATCTCCGATGCCATTAATGGGTGGGCGGTGGATGTCATGAAGAGGGTCGAAATTCCAAGTTATTGCTTCAACAGCTGTGAAGCGTACAGTATAGCAGCGTATGTGTCGCATGTTCTAGTGGTGATACATGCACATTCCCTATATTTGCCGTTTGGACTCGCGATACACAGCTGTATTGCAATTTCTAATAGCGATACATACTGGATTCTTATACCCCACATTCAAGTTGCTATACAGTGATGGTATTGTTGTAATGTTTTTCATATAATTTGTATTCATGTAATGTAATTTTTTTTTTTTTTTTTTAAATCAATGGCTAAACATGAAATAATCTCCATAAAAATTAAGAGAATTTTACGCCATGTACCCATTATATAACTGTTATTGAAGTATAAAGCACCAGAATTTCAACATGCACATATGTACGTAGAAGTGATTAGGCTCCTCCTGCCTATTATCAACATCAAAAGGCCATGCCAAAGCCAACGTTCGGAGAATATGATGAACCATTTATGCGAAAAGAAAATGAGCCGAAGCCAGGCGAAAAGAAAGACAGATAGAGAGAGTCATAGCCAGTACTTTTATAGCTCATTTTAAAGCACTTGCCTAGTGAATGAAGCCCCAACACATTGTGTCCAGAACTTGATACCATAGCAAAAAGATTAGACGACCAAAATGGCAGAATTTGCCAATTACCTTAGGCAGTGCAACACTACGAAAGTTCAAATCCAGCATTTGAACTGATTGCATAGAGAAGTTTAGCTCTCAAAGTGCTTGGACGCTTGTACGTTGGCAGCTGCAAGAAACTCAATACAAGTTAATATGATACAAAGTAGAAAGAGAAGAAAAATGACAAGGAATAGTTATAACATACTAATCTGTGGAATTCAATCCATAACAGGAATACTGATTAGTAAAATAAAAGTGAAGTCCTTCTAAATCACCTTCAGGGTATTGTAGCATGTGGAAGCAGATGGCAGTCGGTCAACATCCTGTCCGCCAATTGTCGCCCATAGAGGGACATCACAAGCAACCTGTATGATATCAGACTTCAAGTCACAGTCCTATTCAACTGTTATCACATTTCTATCCAACTAATAATTACAGATATACAAGCCATAAAATTCACCACAGGTACATATTGTGCTCCGTGCTTGCAACATCCTCCTCCAAATGATCACATATTTGTTTCAAATATTAAGTATAAATTTTCTTTTATTCTATTAAACATGGTTGTCAAACTCAAGATTTTATCTAGAATTGCCGGGGTTCTATAGAATCGGAACATAAAATTATAAGATTCTATAACTACTGTAAACTTGCATACAAAAACTGTAGATTTAATTATTATATTAATAAAACTTTAAATAAAGAATTCAACATTAATTTTAGTTACGCATAACCAATATTTAAGTTTTACCAATCACAATTCACATGCTCTCATTAATATGTTTAATACAATCCTGATAATTACAATAATTATTTACATTTACTAATGATTCACAATCTATAATTATTAAGATGCATTGCAAATCATTCAAATTATCATGTGCGAGCAACTGGTTTTACTTAGTAATGAATATTTTTATGTTCACTATATATTTGCGCAAAAAATCATTAAATTTATGGCAAATAAATTAAATACAAAAAGTTTTTAAAAAATTGAGAAAATATAACACTCTATATATTTGTTCAATTTTTATTCCAATCATTCAATATCAGAGTATATGACTCAAAAAAAGATAACCCCCTAAAAAGAAGAAAAGAAAAACAAAGCAAATAAAAGGGGAAAAAAAAAACAAACAATCCTAAAATTAGATTAGCTTAAATAAACATCAAAACCCAGCTCAAAAATTCCTAAATTTAAACATATTATATTACTTGCTTTTTTAAAGTTCAAATAGAATAAAAATGTGTAAAATTGCTACACTACGACTACGATTCTACTACCGATTCTATGATGTGGAATCGTGAGCCTATAGTTTGCACCAAAAAAGATTTTATATACTAGTTAAATCAAAATCGTGTCATTAGCTCATAAACTTGTATAAATATACGAGCTGATACGCGAATTTGACAACCATGCTATTAAATGAATCAAGGGTAAATTCTAAGTACACCAATTGAGTGTTTAAACCCCAAATCTTAAGAAACATGCTTTTAGACCTTCACATGGCCATTATCCTTGGATTAAAATCACTATAAAGTAGAAATAAAAGAATATAATATTAAGTATAATACAATATTCATAAAATAATATAGTTCTCTTCACACCAACACCACCCCACCCCCCTAAACCAAAAAGAAAAACCCAACCGGCCCCCTAGACAACAACGACAATTTTAAAGTTTTGTTATTTCTGTAGGGTAAAATGGCTGAGTAAGAACCAGCAAGCAACTGTTCAAAGATTTGAGGGGTATAAACACTCGTTTTCAAAGATAGGAGGTCGAGTACACATGGTAGAAAGATAAGGAAATATAATTTTAATTATCCAAATATCTGCTTTTATCTTACACCCAAGCCTCATAATAGATATAAGCACGATGTAATTCATATTCCAATGCAGCTTCTTTGCATAAAGCAAAGAAAATAAAGCAGCAAATTTAAACTTAAACCTCTTGTCCCAACTGACAAAAAATTTTGAATAAATGCATAATTTATTTACCGAAAAGCTTAAATTTCTAGTGCAATTTAATTATTATAACCACACCCAAATGCAGCGAACATAACTCAATATCTATATTTACTCCATATCCAACAAAAAAACTTCAAGTTCTCTGCTTTCTATCTATATTAGGCTATCTGCAATGTCTTTGTAAACAATTCCATATGCACTAGCACTCCATTCAAATATAGATGCAAAATGATTTTGGGCTAGACTTTTAGCTTTGTACATGCAGCATGGATAAAATTGTGTGTCTATGAACAATTTGGACTTACTAGCACTCTACCCTAATATAAATACAAAATGACTTCTGGCTAGCCCTAGCATTGTACATGCAAAAGGATAAAATTGAGTATTCATAAGAACATAAAATGCACAATTGCAAGACTGTAATAATATACAATATACACTATTCTTGCACAGTAAATTTAGAACAAAAAGTGACCTACAGCCACCGGAGTGCATTTTTAATTTCAACCATAATATTCCCCCCCACCCCCCCTTCCCTTCATGAAAGCTTGTTTACTTTCACAGCTAAAGCATTTTCAGCAAACCCTTGCAAAATAAATACAAAAGGGGAAAAAAATTGAATGGAGGATATGCACACTTCATTTTGGTGAGATGTAAGTGAGGGAAAAGGAGAATGATGACTAGAGAGTTCCAAGAGGATATATATACGAAAGTAGTTTACCAATTAGCAGAAATCATAGACCAAAATCATATCTGCCTTCATCCTCATAGTGCAAAATGCAAATTTCAGTTATTCATCAACAAGTAATCCAAATATTAGTCTTAGGATCAAAATCTTGCTAAGTTAAACCTGTAGTTTTTTTCAGAATGTCCTTTTCAATAACTAATGCACCGTTAAATTTAACAGTCCTACCATGCGGTTCCAACTCCCTACACAATTTCTGCAGCAACCATCCAAAATAGTTTGCTACTTATAAAACTAGAATGTGAAACTATCCACATACAAATGTATGATAATTTAGAGTAAAACTGTCCTGATATAATATAATCTCTGAACATTTCACAGGGAAATTATGCTCTACTGAGTAATCATGAAGGAATATATGAATATCACATGAATAGTATGTACTCAAGAGCAAACCTTGTGAATGGTAAAGGTTGGGTGCAAGTACTTAAACCCAAGCAAGGGAGGGCGAGAACAACTCGTGACAAATTTTAGAAGCAAACAACGTTCTTTTGGCTCAAATCCTTTCATAACCTGCAAGTGCAAGTAAAGAAAAGTTTTCAGCTAAACAACCTCTCATAATTTTCAAGAACCCTAAAATAAATATATCAATAGTAAATAAATAAATGCAGATGAAAGAACTATTTTGTATGTCAATTAAATACTACTCATTCAACTTCCTTTTTCAGTATTCTACCTCCCAAAATAATTTGATCGTCCGGCTTCCCTCCGTGTAACCACCAGTATAGCGCGTGTTGCTTCTTAAGTCATTAATGTCAATGTCATGAGTCCCACCTGAAAGCAACTGGTGAATGTTCCAATATCAGGATTTGACATAAAACAAGTAAGTTCTGTCCCACATTAGGGTACAAGAATGTTTCTACACCAACGGCAGAATAAACCTTATAACACAGGAGTATGGCCTGGATTTGGTTGGGTTCAAAATAGTGTGTTAATGTGGGTGGGAATGCGTGATGATGGCAGTTGGGGTTGCGTTCTGGAGGCTAATTGTGTGTGTAGGCAGCTGACCAATCAATTTTTTCTTTTCCCTGTTTAATATGACCAATAAATGTTGGAAAAAAAAAGGAGGGGGGGAGGGGGGGGGGGAGGGGGGAACTGTTTAGTGTCACAAGGGTACCATCAACCACCATGCTTGTGCAGCAGCTATGTATTTACATGACCAATCATTGCAGCAACATTAAAAATCATTTTTCAGATTACTGCAGGCAGAAAAATGTACCTGGTTGAATTCGCTCGCATTAAATAACTTCAGCCAATATGGTGATATGAGGTCAGTCAATCCTCTGTAGAATGCATTTGCAAAAGGCAATATCTGCAATTTCAACAAAGATATTACTACACAAGAAAGTGAGATTAGAAACAAATGCTTCAACCATATGCCAATCTGGTACAGACCTGTCGATTAAGTTTGTAATCGGCAATTGCATGAATGTATTGCATCTTGTTTTCATTTGTTACACACGCATCCTTGCCTCCAGGTCGAAGTTCAATGACATGTCGTTTTCCAAAAGATTCTTCTGTAACAGTAAAATCCAGGGAGAGCTCCTTCACATCACCTTCATAATGCTGTCAAAAACTTAAAAGTATGTCATGTAGAAGGACTTGAGAAACATGACCATTAAATAGGCAGACAGAATCAAGATATCCACCCAACTTGCACATAGAAAAATGCAAGACATTTAACCAGTATGGTACATAAGTATGAATCTAAAATTAAAGCAGATGAGTATAAAAATGCAGACAACAAGGACCATAGAGGTTTTTTTATTGTCGATCTTTAAAGGGACTTTAATTATCACAAGATTTGATATAATGAAATGCACTGTTTGTATGTATCATAGATTGCTTCATCCTTTCTGTTACCCTGACAAATTTCTGTTCATTGGGCATTCGAATTGCAGAATATAAAGAGTGATATAAAGTCTATACAAATAAACATCACGCATAATGATAGAAGAACCACCATCAGCTATCTGCCACCATCTGATAATTCATCTCCAAACATAAGTACATACTAAGTGATTCTGCATTTCCAAGCTTTTGGCTTATCCATCAATCTTAATATTTGTCACTGTTCATATTAAATAAGAAGTTTCCGAACTTTAATTAAATGACAGGGCCCCCCCCCCCCCCCCCCCCCCCCCCCCCCCCCCCCAGAAAGTGGTGGGCCTTTGTTGGTCCATCCCTTGTACAAGGAATTTAGTAGACAATGAATCTAAAGCAGTCAGCCCATGGAATACATTTCAAGATTTTCAACCCAAAAAAGTTGATAAAACTGAACAGTACAATGTTATGATCTGTTTACCAACAAAATTGTCAATACAAATCTAAATATTTAGCATGGTGTTAAGAGTACCCTGAGATAACAAGAAAAATCTATATAAATACCATGGCATTAGAGTACCTTGAGATTAATTGAATTTACCTTCACATACATTAGATTCCTGTAGAGCTCAGGATCAACTGTCGATAGCTCATCAAGAAAGCTATAGCGCCCCAAAAGCTTATGGACAAACACATGTGAAAAAGCATAATCTAACAATATTCCCTCGTAAAGTGCTTTACCAACCACTCTTCCGAGAAACTCAATCATCTGAAGTCCATTTTCAAGATACTTGGCTGATGTATTTGGGATCAAAAGACTGTCTTCTGTTAAAGTTTGGGAAAATAGTCCGTACCTTTTTATACACAGGGAAACGTAAATTCAAAATGTTACTTAAGAAAGAGAGAAATCTTATTATAGAACAAAGGTATTCAGAACTTACTCTGGAGAAAATGCCAGTTTTGACAGGTCAGTCAAGAACTCTTTAGATAAACCACCATAGTCCAGACCAGCCTCAGGAAGGCCACATTCGCTGACAAATGACACATGAATAGATGACTTCAACCTTGAACCAAGGCTATTAAGTTGTTGAAACCCATCTTCAACAATATGACCTCTGCGAACAACTATCTCCACATTCCGTGAACCAGGCCCAGAGACCTCACCAGCAACCGTTCGAGAAACTTTGTCCATCTTGATCAACTCTCTGAACATCTCTACTCTGCCAAGACACTATTATTTTCAATTTGTGTGTTTTTACAGAAAGTGTAAAGAGATGGCAGTAAAGAAAATAGGAGCTTCTGACCAATGATCACAAAGAATTAATAAATAAATAAATAACAATATATTCTGACTGATGACAATATTGGACATATTTTTTATCAGTTCTTTTAGCTTCTGGAAAAAGTTGCCTCAACAGAGTGCTGATATCTTCAGCATTATGATATCTCTTCATTAGACTCAACAAAGATGTATAAAAAACTGAAAAAGGCATTCCATTAGTAGGTATACATTTTCAATCACCAACACACTCCATAGCCCACAGACATGATTAAAACGAGCTTCTATTAAGAGAAGAAATCACATAATACGTAAAAAAAAAAAAAAAAATCAATAATAAAAAACCAGGTAAGAGAAATAAACATCTATCCATAGCTGACGCTATTTGCATATTATAACTATGTGCATCTACCTTTCTTCAAATGGGTAAACATGTGGCATATTAGTAATGACAGAATCTGTGCTTGAAATCATCAGCAGATCATCTGATTTAGCATGCACAACTTCATGTGTTCTTGCAGCTATTGCTATGGGTGGCCTATTTTTTCTGGCAGGTGACAACCATAAAGCAGGGGGGCAAAACGAATGCCTGCAGTCCCTTTCATACAATAAATGCAGGCATTTTGTTGCAGATTCCATAAGAGATTTAATCTGCAGATTACCATTACAGGACTGACCATTGTAGACCAAGGTATTGAGCACTGATGTTATCCTCCGCTGTTGCTCCAGCCTGAAAGGAACCTGGCCACATAGAAAATAACCAGTTAGAATTGTATACTGACCCAAATAGTCAAGAGAATGCAGGGAAAATTACCTGTTTTTCATAGAACTCTATGTCATCAAGAACTAACAGCAAATGCGAATAGGTTGCACAGAATAGATGAACTAAACAACATATATCTTTTGAAATTTGCTGAGGACCACACCTAAGGACCTCTACATCCCATATATCAGAAGCATCATCATCCACCAGGCTATTGCTACTATTACCATCACTAGAGCCCACATGATTATGCTCAAGACCTGCTTGGGATTTTCCAGTAATTTTGTGTACCATAGAGGCCCACTTACTGCCTCCACCTTTCCCTTCACGCTTGTAGTTTTCATCAAAAGTCAAATGCCATTCTTTCCCAGAATATATATTTTTAACATCAGCACCAGTGGCAGAACCTTTAAAGAGTTTATTTTCCAGTAAAACCCATAAACTGGCAAGAAATCCAGGCATAAATGCCAGAGTGTTAAGGATAGGAAAAGATCCACCCACAGGATTAAGGATTGAAAAGACTCTGAGCAGACAAGAATAGAAGTACGCCACATCCACTAGTTCTAGCACCTTGTAATCATCAATAGAATTTGAGGGAGCACTAACAGCCTTGTCATAAGCACGATTTGTCTTTACTATGGCCAAAAGTTCCATCAGATGTGATTGTTGGCAGATGGGCCTAAACTGATCCATATATGACATTAGTAGCTCAGACGTAGTTTCTTCCTCAATAAATATCGGCTCTTGCCCTGCAGAAGTTCCGATTTTGTGCACATATTCATGATCTTCCTTTGCAATGGATCTCACATGCTCAAGCAAATTGAAGAGGTTTTCTGCAAGTATGATGATAACACGGACATATAATGCATAATCTAAACCTTGACCGAATGACTTGGTGTCTAGAGAACCATTCTCTTTTCCTTGTAGGAGGCATATAATGTTGGCCAGAGCCCAACCAACAGGTGGAATTTCTTTTGCCCAGCGAGAACAATTAAGTAGATCCACATCTGATGTTTCTGTTGAAAGCTCCCCCTTCATAATCTGCCACCATCCTGCCATGGTTTGATCAGTGCCTATATAATTTAATGACAGTGTAAAGAAAAATCATAATGAATAATGAAAGAGGTATCTCTCATTACTATCAGATTTTAATCCAAAGAGATAAATTATAATGTTGACAGATATGAGCAACACCAGCTGTAGGGTAGATAGTAGATACTAACAACAATTGAGTCTTAAGGACAGTGAAAGCCAACTAAGCTACCCCAATTTTCACCTAAGTTAACAAAAGAAATTAACACTATCCTGAATTCACTTAAAACATAGAAAATTAAGAACTAAGAGAGTCACGGAAATTGAATAGGCCCACTATGCCAACTGAAATCCAATTCAACTTGCAACTAGAAAAATATCTACTCAGGGAAATGAAAAGAATCCCAAACTATTATTATTTAAATTCAAATCCAAGGACATTTTGATCTTTTTCATGAATTAATAATGAATCAGACTTCATCATTATATCATAGCGCAAAGCTGTAAGTTTGAATCTTTACGCTGTAAGAACCAAATTCTAACACAAACAATGCATTCTTAACCCCATGCTGTTGTAACATTAATGTTGTGGTGGCGTAAGTTATGGGCAGGATACAAGGGATAAAGAGATTTGAAAAAACTGGAAATTTTCTTGATGATGTACTCTATTAACATCCTTGCTTAAAAGTCTCAACTACTTCACTTCTGGGGGTGAAAATGACTAAAAGGAGAAGATCATGAGAAACCAAGTTTTGAGTTTCAAAGAATGGGAATGAGACACAACCTCAGTTGTTTATGCTGCTGGCTATCTTTCCATACATCACCTCATCATCCTGTCTCTATCTTTCTACCTGAAAATATCTCAAGCACTCAACTTTCTATGCTTCTCATCATTTATTCTTAGCCTCAAATGGCAGTTGCTAATATATTCACATTGTTCAATTGAAAGATAGAAAACAAGAAGGATCTAAAACTAAGTACTTATTTAAAATGCTGTTGAGACGCAAGAGAATTCATCTTATGTATTAGATTTGGCAACCTTACCTAATAATACTAATTCACAGTTGACAACAAAATACCAATCCTGCATCTGACACAGCACAAATCCTAGTTGACATCCATCGAAGTAGATAGAATTATCTCTAAAAGCAAGAAAAAAAAAGGTATTTTATGCTAAAGTTGGATGTACAAATCTTAATGCATCCAATTGAACTAAGATGTTAGAATGAAAGACATAAAGAGTGAGAAGTAGAATATGTTTCTGGCCATTAAAAGAGCCTCACCAGTAGCATCTCAAAGCATGGAAGCAGCACAGATTTGTGCTTTATAGCAGGTAGGAGAACAGCTGGCAACTTTTGAACCAGCCAAGGTATTGTCAGAAGAAACAAACAAAACTGCTGGGGTGCACAATAACTCTCTATGGAGCTAGCATCACTTCCACCATGGTGTATTGCATGAAATGGCCGTAGAGCTAAAGTAATCGCACTGGCAGTTATCAAGAATTTAACATCAGTGTGCCCTGCATTGTTTCTTTGCCCCGGCAAAGGAGCATCCAATTTCATGATGTATTTCCGAATAGATAAGTAAAGACCGCTCCTTCCCATAAAGCAGATTAATCCCTTCACAGCTATATCAGCATCATGGACATTAGCATCAGTAACCATCTTCCATCCTTTCGAGTCACTCAAGGCAATAAGAAGACGCATTGCTAGAGAGGTTAGACCAATGGTATCTTGAGTGGAAGAAGTGTTATCACATGCTGCCAAAATACATGAGCAAAGATTGACAAGTTTTTGGGTCTGATAAGTCCAGCTTTTTCTCTCCTCAACTGTACCAATTGCCAAGGAGCAAAAGTTTCTTCTTGGATCTAGAAAGTTCAAAAAGAAAACAGATACATCAGAATTTTGTCGAATGCAGCTTCATCTATTATGGGGGAAGGCTATGGGGTGATACATAAAATTACCAAATTAACTTTATTCAGTCTAAGAGAAAGAAAAAGTTTATTATGGGTAGTTATGCATAAATCATATTTTGAAAAGGTTGGGGAAAAAGAAAAACCAAGAAGAAGAAATTTGAAAAAAAAAAAAAAAAAGTTATTCTAAATGATGAGAAACTAAATATAGAGTGAATTACACCAGAAGTTCCCAACGTTTGAGGATAAGTTTATTTAAGATCCCAACGTTTGGGGATAAGTACATTTAAGATCCCAACATTTAAAGAAGTAGGTCAATTGGAATCCTGAAAGACACATGTCAATAAGAGAGAATATTTAATTAAAACTCAAAAGACTCTTCTTTTGTCGACACATGTCATTAAGGGCCCAAATTGATCCACTTCTTCAAACATTAGAACCTTAAATGTACTTACCCTGGGACCTCTTTTTAACCACTCAAAATGTAGGAACCTTAAATCAACTTATCCTCAAACGTTGGGACCTTATGGTGTAATTTACCCTAAATATTTAACCTTTTGTTATGTGATCATTTTATATTTTCAGGCACCTATGTCACAGGCGTGCACCACATGTTGGTATTAGAGTATGATGCTGATAATCAGGCAGCACAGCAGATATGAAACATCTGATGGGCATTAATGAATTTGAAGGTCTTGTGAAAAACAAATAAATAATTAATAAATCACCATTCTAGTAGACAACATCACTAGCAAATATGAGAAGCCTCACTGCCATCTAAGAAATGAGATTACTTTTTAAAAGTTGGGTCAGCTAGATAGGTATAGTCCTTGACTAATGACTAAGGGACACCATACAATTTTCCTCTACAAGCTCCAACATGAAAACTACCTCAAGTAGAGTTTGTGCTCATGTTTCACTATGAGTCAAATGCATCATGTTTCAAACTATGACATAATGCAGATTTTGTACAGAAAATTCTATCTTGCAAATGGTCTAAGCTGCTTCAAGGAGGAAAAAAGGGATACAAGGATACCTCAAAGTGATTCAAGTTTATAAATAAGTAAAGATTTTCAACTAATAATATGCCAAAGTCACAAATAATACAATAATTCATTTTGAGCAGCTACATTACCTGCAGAGTCGATGCTTTCCAACAAAATCTTGAAGCAATTCTGCATACAGGGCAGATCTCTGGCTTGGATTTTCCGATGCTTAGTTGACAAACACGTGGTAAAATAAAGAAAAGGTCTAAGTAGGTGGGAAGAAATCCATGTTCCACTAACTAAACCATGACTTTCCTTTATTAAGCTTTCCCATTCTTCTCGAAACTGCAGGGCTGCTGTTCTAGTAACACTATATCTCCTCCATACCCTCTGTCATTAAAAAAAAAAAAAAACGTTAAATTGACTAATATATCTGCACTCATAGCGTTTTTTTCATAATATTGGGAATGTTTGCTCTTAAAATAACATTTTTCCAAACTTTTCTGGCAGTTGCAAACATCTCCTTTTATTTGGAGCACTGGTGTGTGTGTGTTTTGGGGGGGGTGGGGGTGGGGGTTTCACTCAACCACCCACCAAAAAAAAAAAAAAAGAGCCTTTGAAATTTAAAGATTTTCTTCAAAAAAATTGTTGACCTTTATAATCTTACCTAAGCTAAAAATTAAAATTTGCAACCTGCCCCCACCTTCCTAAGTGAAAAATAAGCCTATTATCATTTTTAGGCATGTGATTGGGGAGCTTATAACCAATGGAAAAAGGTCTAAGTTACAGTTTTGTGAAACAAATTCACCCTTGCATATAGCAAATTTTTCAAAAACGCTTTTAGCTGCGCGTATACATATAACTTGAGGAAAGACCAAACTGAACCAAATCGTGTAAAAGAAAAAATTACACTGCACAAATGAACAATTTGAAGAGCTATTAATTCTAATAACTAATTGCAGAATTGAATCATTCGGACCTTCCAATTCCTAAAAAATTCCATCTTCTACTCCACTTCAAACATAAACTTACGAATCACAACAATGCTTTCCCTACCTTTTCATTTTACTTCCAACAATGGATAACTCTTTGTACACAAAATCAATCAGAACAAAATCATGCAACTCAGTGTCGTATCTTCACCTGAATAAACAAAGCAGCAGCAGTAGCTCGTCTCGCGTAACTCCGAATCTCTCTCTCCTGAGAAACTTTCTCAAGAAGAGCATCTCTCGTTATCTCCTTCGCACTGGCTCCTCTCAACGAAACCTAAAATCAAACTCTCAGCAATTTTCATCGATTCAAATCCAAATGTAAAAAATTAACGTTTCCAAGACGCTCAATAAGAAGAAATTCAATTGTTCGATCTTCTCTATTTACTAAATTACATTCGTATATCAATTGCAGAAACCTAATTCGAACAAAATCCAGTATTCAAGTGAATGATTTCATGATTTAGTGTGTGTGTGTGAGAGAGAGAGGGAGAGAGTATGCCTGGTGTTTGCGAGGATGATCCATGGAGAAGAACAGGTCATCCTAGAGAGAGAAAGAGAGCATATAGATTTCGAAGAATCCAATATATTCTTCAGTTTTGCTTATGCGTTCGTGAATTGCATTGGATTTGTATGCGAACTTAAGGACTTCGATGATCTATGACGAACTGACATCATGTATCATGTGTATTATTCACGCTGGGGTTGGGCATCTCCATGCTCTTACCCTTTGAAATTACAAATCTCTCTGTATGTAAAAAGGCTTTTTCCAATTTTCCGATCTTTATATCTATTACTATTAAACTATTACCATTTTACCATTAAAGAAATACCCAAATCAAAAATTTTTATGAAAGTGATGAAAGTTATTATCTATCACTAATTACCATAAATATATGATTATACCTTCTTTCTGTCTCTCTCCCTCTCTTTTTATTTTTTTAATAGTTTTTATACCATAAATATATGATTATACCATAAATCTATCACTAACACCCACTTTTCATAAATAAACTTTCCACATTTTTTATTTTTCTTCCTCCACTTTTCCTGTTTTTCTCTATTTTTTTTATTTTTACACATACAACGCAACGTGGGTACATCGTTTATTAATTAATTACTACTTAATTTTATATGGGTATGTTTGTACATTTCTAAATAAACTAACATATAGGCATCACTTCGGGTTTTGTATGGAAATACTCATATTTTTTAAAATAAATCCCAAAATATCCAACTTTGAAAAATATTCCGAAAATAACCCACCGAAAATGCATTTAAGGTATGCGTTCCCAAGATTCACACACAACAAAATGAAAATCGAAGGAAAAGTGGGAGAGAAAAGGGAATGGGAATGGAACGCATGTGGTGTATGCGTTGGGGAGGTGGGGCGCATTCCCCACATGCGGCTGAAGTCCCCTCGACAAAGATTTTGAACGCATTCGTGGTGTGCATTGGAGACCGCGGTGGGACGCATTCATCATATGCACCCATTCCCACTCCATTCCACGTTGCGTGATATTGGACGCATTTACTACATGCGTTCCAAGACAGTAAAATTTTTTTTAAGCACCACAAAGTGGCATACAATCCCAAATACATAATAATAAAAAATCAAGTGCACCATACATCGCATGTCAGTAACAAAACTTTAAAATCATTCTAACCTAGATAGTAAGTTGGTATATAATTACAAATTTGTTAAGCACGAAACAGTAATGGAGATAATTACAATCTAACTAATTCTTCTTCGATCGTCTAGTGAATGTTATTCCAAATCTTCTAAACACAGACTCCTTGTCCTTGCCTCTATGTGGTCGATCACCCTTTTGGTCACTTGCTTCAGCAGAGGCTTCTTCAAAATCTCTAGGGGCCATTGGACTGTAGCATGTAGTGGATTAGGTCAACTATGTTACCGCTGCTCCTTCCCCTTCTCGTAGTCGGGGCTCATCTAATATATGGATACCACGCTCTCTACGTGGTGCTGGAGGTATAGTAAATGATTCATACAAATCGTGGCTGAATGATGGAGTGAGAAATGTATTCGGATCGTATATTGAACCACCCATGACACCAAATGGGTATGATAAATCAGCCTGGAATGAACTGCCACTCGGGTGTGATATATCACCCAGGTATGTGCTACCTCTGGCACATGTGGTCTCATATGGAAATGTGCTACTCGTAGGGACATTAGAAGCTGATACATGCACGGGGTATTGTTGATGGGTGGGTATGGAGGATGTGCTTCGATGACCTCGACAAGCCATATCTATCCGTCGGCGACGTAGACGTTGTGGTTCAACATTTGCTGCGGCTCCTTCGTCTACATAAGGTGACTGGGCTTCCTCTCCCATATGTGCTCCTCCTGCTGGATATAGCCCGATTTCATTCTTGTTCTCCGCAATTCTCATTGACTCGTATGCAAGATCACGTGTGTGGTCCAAACTATTTGATCGGCTGATATCTCCCAGTGTGCATATCTGAAAAATAGCAAAATTAATTTTAGTGGATGTGCTATAAGAATATACTGAAATTAATGTTCGTGATCTCACCAGATGTCCTATCAATGTACCAGTATGAGAGATGTATCTACGAGTGATACGCCAGTACAAATTCATATATTCAACATCTACCCCGGGTCCCTCTTCAATCTCAATTAGGTTTGCATGGCGATCTTGCCACAGAGCAACATAACTCATGTGAAGCTGCTGTCAATTTGCATCTGACTTTCCGCGTAGGTCAACGTCATGGAGCGCTCCATCTGTGTTAACATTGGTCGGGATGTGCTGAAGGCCTTCAACCTGTCTCGCAACTTTATCTGGGAAGTGCCACTCAATGATGGCGAAGCAAATAAGTGGCACATGGGCTGTCCATATTTGTCGCCCTGTAGAACAAAACAGAGGAAGTGTCGCCAACTAGTTCTCAAGATACGATTCCCAGTCCACCTGCATATAGGACAGTAACTGTATGATGAGATATGAACAAATGTAAGACGTACGTAATGAAATGATACATGTGTCATACATACCTAGTGAGGCAAAAGGCGATCCAAGGCTTGTCGATATGCTGTAACCACATGTGTAGGATGGTGTGTCGTCATTCTGCGCATATGCCATCTACATGCAAGTGGCTGACCAGCAAGTATCATCATACCATATCTACTACGAGGAGCACACTGGGGGAATCTATCCCATCCCTACACTTGCAGAAGTATGGCTGCACCTGCTAACTCCTGGGCAACCGATGTAGATGCACGACATAATTGCCTGTACAACTGTGCCAAACACACAGCCCCCCACTCATATTGCCCTACATCATTTAAATCTCCTAACACACCAAGGAACATGGAGTGGACAAGGTTTCCTGATTTGTCAGCAAAAAGGAAACCCCCAATTAACTGCAGTATATATGCACGAGTGTACCTAATAATTTCTTCCTCATCTGCATTTTCAGATATTTCATTAAACTGTTAGGAGATCCATTTGAGGATAATTCGCCCTCCCCTTAAGTTTGTGTTCCCTGGTATAACTCCTAAAAGGTTTTGACATAGCGTTGGAATATTTAGATTGCTGCTGCCTATCAGAGGTAATCCATCTACATGTAAGCCTAATTGGACCTCCACATCCTGTAAAGTTATTGTCATCTCCCCTGTCGGCATGTGGAATGTATGTGTCTCTGATCTCCAATGCTCAACAAGTACTGTAAGGAAGTGCCAGTCAAGCTAGATGAATGGCAGACAACTAGCTCCATAGAATCCAGCTTGTTGTAGATATGGCACTATTCGAGGATCAGGATGCATAAGGGTCATCTCTCGGCGCCTGATAGTCAATGTCTGAGATGGAATCATTGGATCCGCATTTGCCTGCAAAAGCCATCAACGTAACTGTTACTGGATTTCTACAAAAATAGATTCGTTGAAATGATCAACAACATTCTACCTCAACAATCCACACATCCTCTGAAAGATGCGTCGCCTGTTTTGTCAGCACGGACGGATCTACTGGACCTGGCTCCATCTACCCTGCAAATGAGAGGTAATGAATGTTAGAAAATTACAACAATAATGCATCACAGATTGCAATAAGTAACAAATGCAACATTAGTTCATGATCTTAACCTTGTTGGTAGGAATTGGGGCATCGTCTTCTATTGTGACCTTGGTTGTGACACACACTGCAGGTAATCGTATCAGTGCACCCTCTAATGTCCATCTCCATCCGAAATCGACGAGTTCGTGGTTTACCTTTCGCACGAGTCATAGTACGATCAGGAACTAGGCAGGGGAAGTTGGCTGGTGCAGGCCACTCTAACTCATCCCCAATAGGATGGAAGTGAGCTCCATAGCACCGAATCTGATTCGTCCACCTATACCATGGCCCCACTAAGGTTGTTGTGTCCAATCTCATGTGTGCTGCAGCAGCTATGGCATGTGAACATGGTATCCTGTAGATTTGCCATTTGTTGCATGTACAAGTGTGCTTCCCCAGGTCGACCTTCCTTGTCCGACCTCCCCCCTTCAAGCCACCACCTACCCGACGTGGCCCTGTTCGTACTTCAAACAAACCAGTATTCCTATGGAAACTAATCACCTGATGGTTCATGGAACGTTAGCCCTATACATCCAATTTTTCGCGAGTATATGTAGTGAACACTTGATTGGCTTTTATTGCATCAGTGGCTTCTGTTATTCGTTTCTCCCAAAGCATTACGCAATTGTAAAAAATTTGTTAACGAGAGATGTCATAGGAAGACCCTTCGCACCTTGGATGACAAAATTGTAAGCCTCCACCATGTTCATCATGTACCTAAAACGGTAGTTGCCATCATATGCCAATGTCCATTGCTCTCTAGGCAACGCGAATGATCCATCTGACTTAGTCTTGTTAAACCACTCAATTGCTTCTTTATTAATATCCTTAACTAAGTCCATGAATTTCTCAAACTTCCTTGGTTGTGCTTGAGAGGCAGCATATGTAACCAAATTCTACATCCTCACATTCTTATAGACTTTGTTGAAATTACTGGCAACATGTCGAACACAGAACCTATGAATCGCAAATGGAGATAACCACCCATTCGATTGCTCTTTGCATGCAGACATAATTCCTACGCCCCTATCGGATATCAAGCATATTGTCTCCTCACCACGGTGACTAATTACATGTCGCTTCAACCGTACTAGAAACCAGCTCCATGACTCCATTGATTCTGTCGGGGCTAAACAAAAAGCCAAGGGTACAATCCTATTGTTGCTATCTACCCCACATGCAACTAACAGGACGTGTTTGTACTTCCTATAAAGAAATGTTCCATCCACACATATAATAGGTCGACAATACTTGAATGCTTCCACCGAAGTGCCAAAGGTCCAGAATAACCACTTTAAGATTGCTTTTCCAGGCTCTACAGATCTTGTCCAACCCCATTCAACCTGTGTCCCAGGATTAGTGGCTTTCATTGCATATAACAAATTCGGAAGCTCATTGTATGCATTTTCCCAGTCTCCATATACCATGGCAATTGCTCTCCTCTTCCCTTCCCATACTCTTCGTCGTGATATTTTGTAGCCAAACAGGGCCTCTGCATGCCCCTGCAATGCTCTCGTTTTTACATCTACATCATCCCTAACCATTGTCAAGAACTCTCTTGCAAGAACATTACAATCTATCTAAGAATGGTCTTACCCGACCATAGGGTTAAGGCATGTGTGAGGTCCTTCTAATTTGGTGATGACGAAGAAACCCTCAAGGTTCTTCTTACAAGCATGCAGTCTCCATTTACAACCCCCATCTCGTTTCATACAATATGCTGACCAGACAGTTTTGGTTGAATCATCCACCCTAAAGTTACAGTGTTGCTTCACATGAAATTTTTTCACATGGTTAATAAGATCTACTTTTGTGGTGAACATCATACCTTCGTTAAGATCATCTGCATTTGAAATGTTCTTGCTCATTATACCCAAGCTTTCCTCAAAAGTTATATACCTATCACTGCTGCTAATATTGAAAAACGGTACCTTATCCCTCACACCACCCTCAGAGGGATCATTACTTAGAGAATTTTGTCTTCCACTGGATGGTTGTTATGATGTGCTGACGGTCACAACATCGACATCATTGATCCGTTTGGGATTATCTTCCTCTTCACTGTCACTTTGTTCGTCCTCTATTGCATCCCTATGTTTATCCACATAATACTGACCATCCCAATTATCATTCGTGGCTCTAGGATTTAGAATTGACATAACTTCTTGTTCAATTCTCCTTTTAAGTTCCACCATTCCTTCTTCGACGTGCGTTGGCTCATACTCTTCAAAGTTCATAGGGGAATGATGCACCATAACTTGCCGTTGAGGTGTTTGATTGCATACACCGACCCCACCTATGGGGTGAAGAAATGTGTTACGCTGGTCTTCCACATTTGGAACTAGAACTTCCTGCGATTGAAATGGCAAAAATTCGGTCTGATCACTACATTGTCCTTATACCTGCACATATAACTCTTGCAATAGGACTGAACCAAGTTCCTTAACCTGGTCAATCAAGTCTTCAATACCTTCGTCATCTACAATAGGCAGCAACATGAACGATGGCCCATTCGGCATATAATGAGGGTGTCTGTGGATAATTTAGACAGCTCCCCTAGTTGGATCTACACCGACACTAGCACATATCTTGCTCAAAAATTGGTTAAAGTCAGCATTGGTTCTCATCTAGACCTTCTTCATGAGAGCTCGGTTATACTCTGGACCGTATTTTCCAGTCACAACATTTCCATGAGCATACACAATGAACCGAACAAAATCCCCCATTGTAAATCCTATGTAGACATTATATCGAACATTGTCAACACTTCAACACATATAAACTTCCAAAATCATTACCATTCAGCCCAGTAAACTTATATCAACACAAAAAAAATGCATTACCATTTCAACATGTCAATCTATGCTACATTCATTTTTTGGGTTTCATAATCTATAATTTTAGAAATTACAGAATCAAACTAATAAATATAAGATACGTTTTTCAGTTTTACCTTAAGAAGACTTTCTTAACACGTGCAACAAATGGAGACCTTCCGATTTCCTTACACCGACTAAGAGTAGAGAATGCGTTATTGGGTGGTTGGCAGAGGAAGTACTTCGACGCATGCAATGAATGTGTTCGTTGTGTCAGATGGTCGAACGAGGTCTGGGCTGCCTGGTGCACGGAGGAGCAGGCGTTGTGCACGCTAGCAAGCGTGCGCGTGGAGGAGGGGGTGCTGTGCGCGGGCGCCGTACGCGTGGGTGCTGTGCGGGTATGTGCTGCGTGTGCTGGGAAGTTGTGCAAGCGAGGGGCTTCCGGTCGAACGTGCTTGCGACAGATCTAGCGAGCAACGTTCAGATCTGGCGAGTGTGAGTGAGCTGGGCGAATGTGAGTGAGCTGTGCGAGTGTGAATGAGCTGTGCGAGCAATGGATTGATATATAAAGATGGTAAACCCTAGCCGTGTGGACTACATGCGTTGGTGCAACAAGCGCATTCCCCATATGCGCCCCACCTCCACAATGCATCCCCTACATGCGTTTGATTTCTCCTCCCCGATTTTTGTTTTGTTGTGTGTGGATCTTGGAACGCATACCTTAAATGCGTTTTCGGTGGGTTATTTTCGGAATATCTTTTCAAAGTTGGGTATTTTGGGATTTATTTTCAAAAATACACTTGTTTCCGTACAAAACCCGGGATCACTCCTAACAGCCTCCCTCAGAAGAGAAGTTATTTATTACTACATGGTACGACCTTTTCATATGTGCATAGTTTTATTATTTTTTTTTCATCACAACCTTTACTTTTATGGCCAGTTAATCTTGTGCCACCTGTCGAGCCTGGTTTTTCGATTTCCTTTAATCCGATTCGTACTGAACCCTAACCCATTTAATACGAATCATCGACTAAGAATTAAAGGAAATTTTGAATTTTTTAAAATATTTTGGAGTCGCCACTCGACTAAAGTCGAGAAAAAAAAAACCAAAACCAATGGGTAGGTTGATTTTGGCTTTGCTACTGATCTGCAAAAAAAATCGTTTTTTGAAAACGAGAACCAGAAATTAACTTGAGTTCGGGGGGCTAACCTATTAAAACCTAGACGGTTACCACTTTAACTTTCCAAATTTAAATTGCTTTCTTTTAAACCCTAATTTCAAAATCTAAACTATTTACCAGGATCTAACATATGTCTAATATGCACAAAAATACTAATCAAATTCCATCAATAATTATATATAATCTAAAAACTCGAAATATTCAAATTAATCAAATCTTATCAAATTTTACCAATATTCATGTATTCTAAACTAAACTAACAAATCAAAAAAATTCACAAAAAAATAATTTTTTTTTACATATTTTAAGTCGCCCATTTAAGTGCCTACGTACCCGCTAATCGGGATCAGACCACACGTAGTTCTTTTAGAAAAATTTAGTTTGTTGGTTAATTTTAAAATTTTTCGAAATCTTTTCACTTTAAGTTCATTAAGTTTGTTAATTTTATGAAAAATATATACATATCTTTTAACATGAACCCTAAATCTATTAAGTTAGGTTTTAGCAATTTTATGGAAAATCGGATTTTTCTAGGTGACAAAAATTTTGAACAAGAAATCATAACCACATATCATGCATATCAATTGATCATACATATCATCAAGAATAAAAATATTATAAGGAATATCAATATTTAACAAGCTAATTTCAACAAAGCAATATCATGGCATAATCAAGATTTATATATCATTGAAATTACATTATGAAGGGCAAAATTTCAATGTGGTTTCATATATGGTGAAATCATAAAATTCAATATTATTACAATCAAGGTCATCACTATATCATGGCATAAAAGGAATATTAATGACTATCATCATACATGATCACTAAAACTCTAAAAAATTTCATATATTCCTCACGATTAGGGCATGATTATAGGTATATTATCAATAACAAGATGTTTACGTAATTCTATGAACACATACCTAATATGATTCAATTTTATCACAAAAACAAGATCATTACCATGCAAAATGATAGAACATTCAAAAACTATATCATGACAAATTAGATCCTAAATTAATATTTTTAGAACAAATTTATGAGACAAACATTCATTGACAAGGAAAAAAATTAATTATAATGACTATACTATTATGATTAAAGCTATTACTAATTTAGAAAAAAAATTATTGTCCTTTTTTCTCTGTGACTTTCTTTCCATATGTAAACAAATTAAGGTTATTGATGACATCGCTCAATCATGAGCTGTATGTATGGTATTTTCTAATTCCTACCACAATTCATATGAATTTCAGGCAGATAATATCACATGTGAGGTGTATTCATGCATTGCAAAGAAAGGAAAGAAAATTATCTCGCCCTTAAAAAATGATTAAATTTTAAAGATGACTTGAATATTTAAAACAACCATACTTATATCGTCTAAAAAAAAAAGTTGATACCACAGAATTTCTTCTCAACAATATATTAAGTGGGTTGTTTGTATAAATAACATTTATAATTTTATTTTATCCGTGGGTAGTTGATATAAATGATTGTTATATTGGTTGATTCAACATTTTATTGTATGGACTTAATCAAGTGATGGATTGATCTCAAAAAGCAATTGCAGTTGCGTATTAATTTGAAGATTAATTTGATTCTTCGCTGGATTTGCCGAATTTTATTAGTGTATTATTTTTTTTTTGAACTCAAAATGTTTATCTAAATTTACAAAGTTTTTTTTAATATATATATATATATATGTATTGTTGTAATTTCCATAAATTTGATATTTGTAATTCTTATAGACTATTAAGCACGTAAGTTTTTTATTGTTTTATGTCCATATATTTTGAAATCAATTGTTATCATACCAAAAGGATAAAACGATAGATTTAATTTAGCACGTATTAATAGTATTTTCATTAAAATTGGTTAACATCATTATCCTATATGGTGTTTTTAATTTATATGATGAAAATACTATTAAGATATACGAAAAATTATTTAAAGTAAATTGATACATATTTTGAATTTTTTTTTAAAAGAAACACAATATATTCATAACAGATTTTGATATTACAATTATATACTAATTTTTCATTTTTTCTATTTTTATTTTCCTTTTTTTTATATTATTATTATTATTAATGAAATGAAAAAAAATCAAGAACAGGAGACGTAACTGTTCGAACAGTAGACGCGCTGGGAATATGAAATTCAAAAGCCAAGCCCGACGATCAACTCTGATGCGCGCGGAGAAAAAAAGGAACGGCAACGTAATGGCAACGACGAACGACTGGTGACTCCGGCGACGTTCGATGTCAGTGGACTGTCAAATAGGGTTTCAGATCGCGCTGATCACTCCTGTGACGGTGGTTCTAGCTCAGGAGCAGCGTCGGACAGGTCGAACTTGGCCTTGTGAATACTCCAAAGGTGTCTATTTGCTGTAGATTTTGATCTCCTAAGTATTCATATGCTATTTGATTTTTCTTTTCTTTGTTTTCGTGTCCTTCTTTTTCGTTTTTTCTTCTTCTATTTATAGATCTAGGGTTTCATATCTTATTTTGATTTTTATCTGAAAAAATCGGACTAAAACAGTTGTAAATTTTATTAGCTGTCATTAACGTTATAATGTTAACGTTCAAACATGTTTTGAGCGAAAAAATCGGAGATTTGAGCTTTTTTTTCGGAAATGTAAAAACAAATTTTTTTCAAACTTCAAGTCCGAATTTGAAATAGTTATGGTTTATGAAAATATGCAAATTATATATCAAAATGAAGTACTCCGTGTCTAGTTTCAAAATATGTATTTGTTTTGTTAAAACGGGTTTGGAAACCGATCAAAAATGCATTTGAAAACACCTCATCGGGCGGCCGGAGGTAGGAGACGATGAACAGTAAGTTTTTTTTTTTTACGAATTTTGAAATTATATTATACTATATTAATTATCCATATTACATCCATTATATTTATTTCTATTAAATTGATTTATTATTATTATTTTTTTAAATTTTCATCCCTAGCTTTAACATTTATAATTTGTAAAAATTCAGTTAATTTAATTATGTGTATACTAAACTTAGTACCTTTTTTGACAAAAATAAATGTCAAAATGAGGTGTCTACACCACCCTAAACATCTCTCATTGCAAATGTAAGTACCATTAATTAACGAATAATTTTTAATGTTACAGTCCAAGTTATTTGAAACATTAAACTTCTTCTTCATCTAGCTTCCTTAGCTCTACCTTTCTTACCTTCTCAAGAAGGAGATGCCATCTCCTTTAACCACCTTTATCTTGGTTATTGAACTGGCAATAGTGCCCCATAGGTCCTAGTCAAAGAGACTATTTTGCAGAAAATGGTGTTTAAACTCACCCACACAACCATGTTATGCATAGTGTTCATTGCATCTTTCCATGCTTTGTTTCATCTTTGCTGAAAAATAGTGAAAGTCTTTTAATAAATGCTATTATTGATTATAATTTGGCTTATATTTTAATTGGTCAAGGAAGGAAATTCAATTTTATTGATGTTATTTTAGGAGGATTATTTATTAACATTGTCATCAAGATCTATGTCTAGTTTTTGCTCTATTACTTTTAATTACTTTTTACATATTATTTTGTGGTTGAATTATATAGAAGTGTGATATTAATCAAAGATTCTAATCTTTCAAATTTGTTCATTTCCAACATAATGAAATTATACTTTCATATCAATATTCTCATGAGAAATTTATAGGTTGTTGCTTTTCTTTTAATAGAATGTATATAACTTTCTATTTTATATCAGATATGATCTTTTGAAGTCAATGGTTTTATGAAAAATAGAATTTATTTTTTCCATCATTTCCATACCATCTACTTTTTAAAGTTTGAAGATTTGTAGAAAAACAATGTATCAATATCTAACTGGAGGACAAAGCAGTTTCTGTTTGCCTTTACACAAACATATTGAGATAATATATAATGAGTAAGTTCCATAGCTTAAAGATTTGATTAATTTATAATTTAAACTTTTTTCCATGGCAAATTATAAATTAAGAAAATACATACACTTAATATTGTTATATTTATCAACAACTTTTAGAGCTTTTTTTTTTTGTATTTATAATCTTACCTTTATATAAATTATTGTATAATTACTGCTTCATATATTTAAAAATTTTTAACTTTGCACACACAACGTGGGTGCATGGTCTACTAGTTTTTCTTTATTGCACTATCTTTGTTAGAAAAGATAATAACATTTTCAAAATAAAAAGGCTTTTTCCAATTTTTCCAATCTTTATATTAATTACTAATTAATTTTATAAGGGTATATGTGTACATTGCTAAATAAACTAACATATAGGCGTCACTCCTAACAGCCTCCCTCAGAAGAAAAGTTATTTATTACAGCAAACACTACCTTTTTCATTTGTGTACAGTTATTTTTTCGTTACAACATCCCCTTTTGTGGGCAGATACTATGTGGCACCCTAAACATCTCTCATTGCAACCTTAACAGGTAATTTTTAATGATATAGTCCAATTTATTTTGAAACATTAAAACATTAAACTTCTTCTTCATCTAGCTTCCTTAGCTCTACCTCTCTTACCTTCTAAAGAATGCCATCTCTTTGACCACCTTTATCTTGGTTATTGAACTAGCAATAGAGCCCCATACGTCTTGGTCAAAGAGACTATTTTGCGAAAAATGGTGTTCAAACTGACCAACACAGCTACGTTATGCATAGTGTTCACTGTATCCTTCCATGCTTTGTTTCTTCTACTGAAAAATAGTGGAAGTCTTTTAAAAAATGCTATTATTGATTACAATTTGGCTGAATTAATTTCTTGTTTAAGACACTAATTAAAATTAATTCCTTAAATAAGGTTAAAATGAAAATAATTATACGAGTGAATAGTAAATACATGTATATCGCGTCTTTAAAACACGATATATACGTGCATATCGCTACTAATGTACGGAGCAATATCAATTTCGCGATTATTAACCACGATACCCCTAGAAAATATTTATATCACGATATTGCAACCGTAGTTAAACAGTAAATTGCCATTCTTTCATGCGAATTGTGTAAAATTGAACATCATGTTTCTTAAATGCGATTTGGCAACTGGAAATCGATAATTAATTTCATCCAAGAAGTATATTAGTAATTATTTTGTATAGTAACCTTAGACGTGTATTGAACTCCAATTTGGTTTATATCTTAATTGGTTAAGGGAGGAAATTCAATTTTATTGATGTTATTTTAGGAGGATTATTTTTTAATGTTGTCATCAAGATCTGTGTGTAGTTTTTGCCCCATCTTTTAATTACTTTTTACATATTATTTTATGGTTGAATTACATAGAAGTGTGCTATTAATCAAAGATTCTAATCTTTCAAATTTGTTCATATCCAACACAATAAAATTATACTTTCATATCAATATTCTTATAAGAAAATTTATAGGTTGTTGCTTTTTTTCTTTTAATAGAATGTATATAATTTTTTGTTTTATATCGGATATGATCTTTTGGGGTTTATGGTTTTATGTAAAGTAGAATTTATTTTTTCCATCATTTCCATACCATCTACTTTTTTACGTTTGAAGATTTATAGAAAAACAATGTATCAATATCTAACTGGAGGATAAGGCATTTTCTTTTTGCCTTTACATAAACATATTGAGATAATATATAATGAGTAAGTTTCATAACCTAAATATTTGATTGATTTATATTTTAAACTTTTTCCCGTGACAAGTTTTAAAATAAATAAAATATATACACTTAATATTGTTATATTTCTCAACAACTTTTAGAGTATTTTCTTTTTATATTTATAATTTTACTTTTATATAAATTATTTAATTACTGCTTCACATGTTTAAAAATTTTTAACTTTGCGCACTTAGCGTGGGTGTATGGTCCACTAGTTTTTCTTTATTGCTATCTTTGTTAGAAAACCAAACTTTAGAAATAAATAAAGTACTTTATGTAAGTTTCACAGGATAAGTAAAAAAAATATTAGCATTTTCAAAATAAGAAAATTACATAAAGTCCACCATCTACAATCTTGTTTCTTCAAGAAACAAGTTCAAATTGCCTATTTTTTTTGTTTATTTTTATCCTTATGGTACTTGTGTAATTTTCTTTTAAATGATATTATTATTTTTCTTTTCCATTTCATCTTAACAATTTTTTTCTAATTTTTTAAATTTTTATTAAATTATATTATATTATTAACTATATTTGATTTTTAATTATATTTTGTAAATAAATATATATATATATATTTTTTGCTATTACAACGAGGGAGGAGGATTCAAACCTGGTACTTCTCACTTAAAAGACTAGAGAGATGTCACTAGGCTACAACGTCATTCGCATAAAATATTATTTTATTGTTAAATCAATTATTGTAAATTTTTATAAGATTACAAGTCCTATTAGATTTATAAAGTTTTTAAGTGCAGGAAAAAAAGATTGAGAATCAAATACAAAAATATGTTAAACATTATGAAAAAATGATACTTTTTCAAAATATATATTCATGTTATATTAAAAAAAACTATACTAAAATGTATGAATGTTAGAGGCTAAGTTTAAATAAAATATTAACATTTTAAGTTGTTAAAGAAGTGAATTAACATTTCACAACATGCATTAAATAAGGAATAAACATTTTTTACAGTTAAGAAAGGGATCGTTTTGATTGAGTGAATTAACATTTCACAAAATGTATTAAACAAGGAATAAACATTTTTTATAGTTAAGAAAGGGGCCAACACATTGATTGAGTGTCAACTAACTAAAAAAAGTGATAGTATTTTTTTCTTTAACAATTTAAAACACTGATCTCTTATTGATCCACTTTGTGAAATGTTGATCTCTTATTTTCACCTATTCAAAATGATGGTACTTTACTTGAACTTACTTCAAATGTTAAAATCTTTGTATATAATTCACCCATGTTATATTATTGAAATTACTAAAAACTCTTTCAAAGTCATATTATAACAACATGTACAATAGAAATTGTAGCTATTTCTTTAGTTGTTGACTTATCATTTGATTTTGGAAAAGTTCATCTTATTACCAGTGTTTTATTTCTATAATATCATTTAGAATCTATTAGACTTTATAATTATATATAACTACTATATTCTTGTGTTATATATTAAGTAATACGTGTATAATTGCATCATTATTTCAAGATAATATCTTTAAAATTAAGCTAAAGGCTTTTAAATTATTCGTAGAACATTTTCAGATTGAAAAACTAAAATTTTAAATTTATGCGATTAAGTATTTTAAGATTTTTGGAGTTTACAGACCCGATGGACCAAATTGTAGTTTTAGGCTATATAGGCTCAAAACATTCTAACATGCTTGTTCATGAAACTGAAATTTTTATCTGAGCTTTTCATTTGTAGGTTTTGATCAATTACTAATTTCATCGCGTATATTTCAATTCTAGCTATTTATCTTTAAACTATCGTTCTCTAACAAATAGATTCTAGAAATTTATCTCTTCATTCTACACTTGATATCTAGAGTCATATATTTGCATTTACTAAGTTATTGCTTCGTGACAAGTAATCATGTTATTTTTTACTAGACGGGAAACTTTTAATCGAGTGTTAAACTATGAATGAGTTCAAAATTATCTATGTTTTAATTCATAGTATTTAAATGTACATTATATCATCATCCATTATGTGGTATTTAATTTCTTATTACTGATCTTGAAGCAAAAAAATCGAGGGGTTACAAGTATAGTATTAGTAATAAAATAGTTATGATCTTACATAATTAACGTTATCAACTTATCAAATTTTTTTTAATATGTGGACCAAGTACTGTATCATTTATTATATGACAAAATAATCTCTTTTATTATTCACCACAATTATACTATTCATATTTTAATATTTTTAAATCATGAAAAATTGTGAGTGATCTTTACAAACTTTTTCTCAAAGTTCTTCGAAACTCTTTATTATATTCTTGATAATTATCATATTCAAGTTGTGCAAAATTAAGAGGTTTACAAAGAGATTGTCACATCCCAATAGCTTAATGAAGACAGTCCCGCCGTACATTCTAAGTGAAAATGATAGTTGGTGGCCTTAACTATCATTAGCAAGTAGAATATACAAGGCTTATCTCATTAAACCAATTTATTAACAGCTCTCAAGTGATGGCCAACACACAAAAATACAAATAATCTGAAGAAATACACTTTATTCATACCTTTATAGTAATATAATCTCAACTCTCCTTACATAATCCTTAATATTCTCATCTTCCATTCTACTGAAACCAATTCTCATACTCCTTAGAGAATCTTGTATTTTTGTAAAAATATCTATAAGGGTATGAGCATTAAACCACAGCTCAGTAAGTGGATATAAAAAGGGTAATTATAAAAATTATAGGATAAATCACAATCATTGTTATTATTAGAGTGAATTGCGCAGTCAATCGAGATGCCATCCGCGTGATGTTGACCGGTTCATCACGAGATTAGAGAAATTAACCCCACTCTAATCTGGGTTTCGAGGAGTTTAACACAGATTCATTTTCCATAAAATCAGGAATGTGCAATGGACTGCTGTCCTCCCAAAAACCGTTTAGGACTATCCCTCAGATAGCTTGCAACCTTTACTGCGACCTCCTCTCTTGTCACTTAGTTCAATAAAGGTTAGAAGAAGAAATCCATTCTCACCTGAACGGCCGGTTTTGTGGATGCAAGGATGCAAAATGAGTTATTCTATGCATGATCGGTTATTAGTTTCACTGTATTCTTAATAATACATTTTTACTTAGGCGATCAAACATGTATCTCACACCAATACAATAGGATAAGTAAACGTCCGATATCAAACAAAATCAATCAACCACACACGTTTTATAGCTAAGTTACAAGCACAAACAATTATAATGTAAATAATATCCCTTTTTACAATTACCATATAAATGAACCACTTACAGAAATTGCGATTTATCAGCGTTCCCCTCGAACACCTAATAATATCCAACAAGGAATAGTTATGAGTATCTATAGTTTCATACAGAGGTTGGCTGGTCATTTAATCATTGTCCTTCTTTTTCTTGATGTAATTAGCAGGGGTAATAATTCCTAATTTAGCTAATTGGGAATGGATTACAATTATTAAAGATATTATGATGTATTTTAATAGGGTTTAAATAAAGCATAGTTTTACATTGCCTTTTATTGGATAAGTAACTTATAATTGAGGTTTATTATAGTAAGATAAGTAAGGTTAACATCTAAACTTAGAAATTTTAAAAGTTTAAAGTGAGCTACAAGACTAATTTAGTTTTTTTGCGATGTTTATTTTACTTAACTTTAGAATATTAGAAAATATATTTTAAAAATAGGGAACATGTGATGATAATTCTAGGAAATTATGAAATATTGATAAAATTATCTAGATTTTACCTCTCCTCACAATACCCCTATTAATTATTAGAATTTGAGGATAAGTAGATATTTATTAACTGAGTTGTATAATATTAATTCCTTTTAGGCTAATGTAGGATCTAATTATTTAGTATAATTATTCCTATATAATATGTACTATAGAAGCAATAGTTAAAAGATTAAGTATAGTTAAATATAAGCTTTATAAATATTTGATATCGACAATATAATTAATTTTGTCATTTTCTTGATACTTAAGCTTAACTAGATTAATAAATATTTAAAGGAGATAATTAGTTTAAGCAAATCGAAGGGTTATTATTTCTTAAGTATTTGTTATAATTTCTTTGATAATATATTTAAAAAGTAGTAAATAACTTAGGGTAGTTTAGTTATAGATTTAAGTTATACATAGCCATTTATAAGGTAATTAGTTTATAACAATTCGTGTAATTATAGAAAAATAGTAGTATATGTTATAACTTGATAAAGTTAATATCTAAGCTTTATAATGAGCATTTAAAAAGTGGTTAAAAAGTTTCATGTATAATAGAATCATTTTACTATATTTCAACATATAAAATATGCACTAATTAATTTTATTTATACTGGCAGAATCTTAGATTAATTATAAAAAATAGTAAATGACCAAAAAAAATTACGAAATTTTTATAAGAGGTACCTAATATTATTATGAGTTTACCTATAAAATATCTTTACGAAAGGAGCTCGAATAACTTCATGAAAATTTCCTCAATTTCCGCCCATCCACGGCCAAAACGACCGTCTCCGGCCACCTTCTACCACCATGGAATTATCGTCTATATAGAGCATAATTTTTAGTAATAAACTGAAAAATTTGGTGATTTTAGGATGCTCGAAAAGATCGGTGTGAATTTTTTTATGTTAGAACATGGTATTTATAGCATTTTACCACATTTTAAAAATGCCAAATGTCATTATTTTTGCATGCAACTTTTTATCTGGTCATATGGAAATAAAACATGTGTCCTGGTGAGGTTTCAAAATTTTTGGACAGCTGGCGAATTTTTGGTGAATTTTACATGCATTTTGACACAATTTTGAGAAATTTATAGGATATTTTCTAAGATTAATTACATGTTTCGAATTTTCCTAATGTTTTCCAAATTATTCCTGATTTTTCTAGAGTATTAAAGGATTTTTTTTCCATTTAAATTATTTTTTTGTGTTAGTTTTGCCATTTTTGTGAATTTAAATGGGCATTTTAGTAATTTCATAGGTTAAAGTAACCTTATTTGAAAAATCTACATTAATTATTATATTATATGCTAATTCTATATTTTATATTTACTTTTTTATATTTACTAGTTACTTTTCATACCTTCTTAACTATTTACTACTTACTATTACTATTTTACCTTTTATTATTACTATTTACTTTTCATTTTTTTTTAATCAAATTGAATTTCATGATTTTAAATTCTAGAGTAGTTTATATATTATTCCTTGTTTTAGATTAATTAGGCCATCTGTTTAAACGATTTCCTTTTATTCTTAGGGTTATTATAGTTTTGATACTTTCTTTTCTTATTGATTATTCCAGATGATTCTAATTATATCCTTAATTTAGTTTATAGTTGTCAAATTAGATGCCTTAATATCGATTTACTAATAATTTTGCATCCAACGAAAATCAAGGTGTCATAGAGATTGAGTGACATTTTGAATTTTCCCCATTGGAATATCACGTGTAATAACCACTGTAAACACCCTATTTTTGCCTATTTAAGACTTCAATTTATAGTAAAATTAATGTTATATTAAGTCCATAATTATAATAAAAAATAAAATATATAATAAAAAAATATACAAATTAAAAAAATAATAATCACAAATAAAAGTGATACGGGCTTGATATGATACTAATTTTAATTATAAATCTTTATGAATCCAATTAAATAGCCAAGTGAATTTGTCTATTTAATTAGGCCTATTTTTGAAGCCTTAAATACATATTCCATGTAAATTAAAACCAAGGGGCCTAATGGTAAAATATACATACACACACAAAGGTGACCAACATTTGAATCCACATGAGCGAAGCATAAAAAACTATTCTTAAAACTCATGATGTGGCATGCGATTTTTTTTATCCAAAGTTTGCATAAAGGCTGTTTTTCGTGCTTGAAGCAAATTCAAATTTCGATTCGAACTAACCACTTAGCTTCTAAAAACATATATTTGAACTCGTTGTCCTCATTCTCGATGTTCATTAAGCTCGAGAATTATGAAAAGGCTTAAGAAGCTCGATCTCATGCGCATCTTATCATCAAGGTTGTTGGCCGTATCCCACCTAACACGACCCTTAGCCAGTATAAATAAGGTCTAGTTCTCTATTCATCAAATCGAAAACAATCAATTCCATTAGAAACATTCAAAAAACACTTTTAAGCTTCGAATCAAGCTTCTAGCATCTAGGGTTTGATTTCGAAATTTTGTCAATTACTCTTTATAGAGGTCAAATTGGACCAAACTAAGGCTATAGTTAGATCCCAAGGGGAACGAAAGCTTTAGTTAGTAGCTTTCCCATTCATCTAAAGCCTGTCTCCATCTCCAATGAACACCACCATCGACCGCCACCCACTAGAAATCAAACCACCAACTTCCAACCAATTTCAAGCCAAACGACCACCGTTGGAACCTTCCCCATCCCCTAAAGTCCCTGTCCAACATGATTGTGACCACCCAAACCGCCAGATCGGCGGTTTCGAATTCCGCCGGCCGTCTGCTTCTAGATTCAAACCGACCCGAGTTTGTACCCAAATCCGAGATCCAACCCGCACTGATCCAAGTGAGTCTATTCCGTTTTCTTTCTTATTTATTTATTTTAGAGATTTAAATATAAAAAATTATTTTTATTTCTTTTTTCTTATAAACAAAATAAATAAAAACTCTTTTTTTCTTTTTTTATAGGATTAGTATACTATAATAATAATAATAATAATAATGTGATGAAAAAAACTTTTTACACATAGAAAATCTTATCTTCTAAAAGTAAGAAAAAAAAAATCTAACTTGATAGCCCGTAAAGTCACAAATAAGAATTATTTTTGTAAAAATTAAAAATTTAAAGAATTTAAAGAGAAATTTTTTTTTTTTAAACACCAACCACTAAAGTTTTCTTAAAAAAAAAACCATGTGTTGTTTGATCTCGATTAGTGGGTATGTAGGTACTCCCGGGGCAACATAAAATTTGAAAAATTCCTTTTTTATTTCGTCATATTCTTTTGTATATGTGTGTATATATATTAAACTAATTTGTTATTTCTTATAAATACTTATTGATTTGTGATTGAAATTGTAAATACTAAAATTCATAATACTTGATAAGATTTTGAGTATAAAAAAGAAAACTTTAATTTAAGAATTTACAGGTGGTAACCTTTTGGTTTTAATAGGATAGCTCTCGAATCCAAAATCTCTAGTTTAACAAAGTTGATTTTTAAATTAATTTTTTTTTGTAGACAAGTAGCTAATTTAGGATTAATCAACCCATTGATCTTAATTTATAAATTTTTCTTGATTTTGATTGGCTGGCAACTCCTAAAAATTTTACAAAAACCAAATTCCTTTTAATTCCAAGTCGAAGGTTCGCATCAAATGAGTCGAATTTAATACAAATCGGATTAAAAGAAATAAACCATAAATGAAAAATCCATACTCGACAGCTTGATGACTCCACTAAGGATGCCTTTTTTTTTTTTTTTTTAAGAGGGCTAACCACTCAAACTTTATGAATTTAAAGGTTATTCATTTTATGCTCATTCTTGTATATTACTTATATAATTATTAATCTCTAAATAGTTATATTAATCTTTTTCTTTAAGTGACACAAATAAAAGTGAAATTTCGTAAATAGCCCTAATAGAGGCACATAATACCTTGAAATAACCTCCCACTCAAGTTCAGTGTTGATTCTCGATCTACTAAATCAGGAAACCTTTAGAACCAACCCAATTGCTTTCATGAACATGGGTTGGCAAATGAATAAGAATGGGCATACCTTAAATAGTTACGGTCTCAAATCCCTTTCAAAACGTCCCCTTGTAAATTTTTATCTCATTAAGAAAAAAATGGTTGCAACTCAAATGAAAATGTCAAAATTGCCCCATTATTATTAGTTGTTAATCTTTATATCTGCATCCATGCTATTTGCATATGTAACAATAATTTGTGAATATTTGATCTTGTGTGAAAAAATTATACTTTGTTTTATGTTAATGTAGTTTTTTTTCCTTTCCTTACTCTTGTGAAATAGTATATATCTTTGTAAAAAAAAAAAAGGAAAAAGAAAAAGAAATCCCTGTATAATTATCATTAATCTTATTTTCTTCCACATCTTCTTTTTAAAAATAAATGAAACTTCAATATGCATTTGTTAGGGAGATGTCAAGGGATCTGCAATAAATTATGAGACTTGTTCATATCTTAGGGATCCCCCATTCGCACCTTCGCCTGGCTAAGATGAAGACCTACCTTTGGGAGGAAAAAACCCAAACATTTGAAAAGAAAGTCCGAACTCTTTTAAAAGATAACCAAAAGTTATTGGACTATTTAGATCAAATGGAGTCCCTAATGAATGAAATGGCAGAAATGCTACATCAGCTGATTATGGGATCTTTTCTTCTCCCCCAGAAGCCTCCCCAACTAAAATGAATTTGGCATGTTATGATTGTTGAAAAAAAAAAAAATAGTATTTTGATGTATTCAAATATTATTGAATGAAATAAAGGACAAATTCATGTTGATTCTAATGTGCCATTTTATTTTTCTTTGTTTGTAGAACATGTAAATATTTCCTTGCCTAAATTAATTTTTCTTGTAATATAGCATTAAAAAAAATCGTAAATATTTTATAGGATAATAATAATAATAATAAAATAATAATAATAATAATAATAATAAATAATAATAATAATAATAATACTTGTATATATAAAATATATAGTGAACTTGTAAATGTCCGTAGATTGTAAATAATACGATTATCTTCTAGAATAATTCCTCTTTCAGATAGTTTTAGGTCCATCTCAACTCGGATAGCTTTCATCATTGGTATTCCTTTCCATTAGCCTTGAGTCCGTCATTCTCCATTTGTAAATGTTTCTATTAAAAAAAAACAAAAAAAAAATTCTTTTGAAATTAAATGTCAATTTGTGAAATAAAATTTAGCTATTTTTTTTTTTTTGAAAAAACAGATAATTTGCTAATAAGAATGGATTTTTACAATACTTTGAAATTGGCTTTAAGCAGGCCTAGCTAATCCCTTAAGTACATTCATTCAAGATGGCAAAAAACAATAGTAGCCTTAATTCAGCTGCTGAGTAAAAAATCTAGTCCATTGAGTATTCAGTGCTTGAAATGGCCAAACGGATGCAAATGCTCAACTAAAGCATCTAATTATTGAAAACCCTTTAACCACCATTTGAATGACATTTTGAAACTCAAAAGGGGGCTGATGGTTAACCTATTGAAGAAGAAGGAGTGCACTATGTGCTCGAAAATGTCAAATGAACTTAACTCTAGTGAAGTGAAGAAGGAGTTGAATGCTCAAAACAAAGAAATGGAAAAAGGGCTTGTCCTTCAATTCATTAAAAAATTAAAGACATTTGAGAAAGCTGATGGGTTTGACTAAGTTAAGATCACGAGCCTACCTATGGCTCAAAATGGTGCCTTCCCTGAAAAATTCAAAGTACCAGATTTTGAAAAGCATGACGACATAAGCTACCCCAAACTGCATGCTAGGCTCTATATGAAAAGGATAGCCAATACACCCAGTATGAGAAATTAATGATTCAAACTTTTCAAGATAGCCTTATTGGACCTGCATTAACTTGGTATGCCCAACTAGAACTCAATCAAAATTGATACTTAGGACAAATTGGCCAGGGAATTTTATAACAAATACAAGTTTAATATTGAGGTTACCCCATACATGTGGGACTTTAGCAACATGAAAAGAAAGAGGGATGAGATCTTTATGGAGTGTGCTGAACGATGGAGGGCATTAGTAGCTACGGTTGCCATACCTATTCTAGAGAAGGATCTGGTATTCACCTTCATAAATGCCCTGGAAGAACCCTTCTTCTCTCATCTTGTTGGACACACCATAGAGAATTTTTCTAAAATAGTAGGGGCACAATGTAGAATCGAAAATGCCCTTATTTCTGGCAAACTTCAAATTCACAAAAGAGCTTATGGAAAACCTACAGTAAAAGAGGTCACAGTCAACACGGTGAGCAAAAAAAGCTACATCAAGCCTACACAGACATCTAAGAGGAAATTCACTCAAATCCCTCTATCTCAAGTTTACCATAAACTGAAAGGGGACCACTTGTTGTACCCTAAAGAGCCAGCACTAGGGTATAAACCATGAAAATATGACCCTGATGTACAATGTGAATACCACATGGGTCAACAAAGGCATACTACTGATGCTTGTTGGGAATTAAAGAAAAAAATTCATGATCTAATTTGCTTAGAAGTAGCTCAATTGCAATTCATGGATGGTCTAATATCTAACTTCAACAGCATCAACATGCTTCATACATAAGATGTTGGTGATAAATCAAATCGAAGAAGTTATTTGCAAGAGAAGGATCAAATTCAAGGCACCCAAAAGGAAGGGGCGCATGAGAATCTAGAACAAAGACTTGCAAAAATGGTAGGGAGGATTAAAACCCTTGAGTGGGTTATAAAATAGGTGTTAAACAAACTCCAACATTTGGACCTTAATGCCAGCAAGGTACCATCACATGAGACTCAAGAGGAGTCATCGAGCTGTAAAATTGAGAATGTGCCAAAAGAGATGAGACAAGAGATGAAGCCTCTAACTTCAAAAGCATTGGGCCGAAGCAAAAAGTTTGTTCAATACAACAAAGGCATTTCACACAATTTAGGATTCCGACGGTCCAAGTTTTTAACCAATGGAGACATCATAATATGATAACATAATATGATAACATATAAGAACCCCAAAAAAGGGTACGGACCATGGAACTATAATCCTAATTCCCAATGTGAGTACCATATGGGTCAAACAGGCCATTCTACATAAAATTGTTGGAGGTTAAAGGACAAAATCCAAGATTTGATTGATGTTGAGCTTATCCAATCTAAGCTCCTAGAATCTATTGAGCCAACTAGTAGCGGTAACTCTATCCCAACTCCTGTAAGGATTTCAAGCAATTCCTCTTCAAGTATTGAGAGTTTACTGTTACCATCTGATAAGATAGCATACCATCTGATAATTTGTAAGGGTTCGGTAAAGACAAAGAAAGAGGATTGATGATGGTGCTTATCTTTGTAATGAAAATGAGTAAATAAACCCTCTATCTTTTTTGTTGAAAATATGTCTTTTACTATCTTTCATAGAATAATTTGAAATACTTGATTATTCAAAGGGCAATTCGAAATAAAATAAATGTTTGTTTGAGGATATCTTATTGTTTGAAAATTTTAGGATGAAAAAAAGCAACCAAATACCAAATACTAACCTTTAAACAGTTGAGAGTCGAGTGATATTATTTGTAAGGCTCAAAGGTCTGTTCTGAACTTGGTACGTAGGTCAAAATGACACCAGACATTTATTTCAGTAACCAAAATGCACTTACCCCTTGTTAACCCTATCGAACCCAAATTTTGCTCTTATAATGATTCCGATCCATATCAAACTTGGCTCATTTGATATGAAATACTCGACAAAAAAGTAGTAGGGTATTTTTTTTTTTTTTTGTAAAATGCCCAATTTTTTAAAAAATTATTTGATTGGAGTCGCTATGAAAAGAGTGAACCAGAAACCAAATAAGTGTTTTGGTTCTTGGTGCAGCCACTGGTTCACATGAAAAAAACCAAAGATTGTTCAGTCCGGGATCTACTATTTTAAAACCTAAACAATTATCTAAGCTTTAGATGGGCTTTAGAAATCTCGAATATATGGGCCAAAAACTCATAAAAATATATTTGATTTGGATTTTTCAATTTTTTAAATTTTTATTCTTTTTTTAAAAGAGATTTATATATTTACAATTTTTTTGTTTTAAAAAAAGATCTTAAGAGTTTTTTTATTGTGGTGACTGCCCCATAGGTGCCTACGTATCTGGCTAATCGAAATTAGGTCCTCATAGTTCTTTTTCATTTTTGTAAAACTTTAGTGTGTTGGTTGATTTTATTTGTGAACACCACTAAGTTTAAGTTATTATCCGCTTTGATATTATTTTCACAAAGGTCCTAGAAATGGTCTAATTTTATTTGATGATTTCCGAAAATAACTAAATGATTTTAAATTTAAAAAAAAAACCCTCATTTATTAGTTTTTGGTAACTTAGAAAAAGTTTGATTAATTTCACCTATTCAATTTTCAACATGAATTGCAAAAGTCAGATTCTTAATCTTATAGAACTTGTATCTTGATGGGTAATATGAAAAATTTGGCTTGAAACAAGCTCGAAATTGAGCTTTAATGGTGGACAAGGGTGCACTGGAGAAGACGAGGTGTGCTGGAGAAAACGAGGTACGTAGTTTCACGTGCCCATCTTGGAATCCACACGAGCGCCAAAATAAAAAATTAAAATCCATGTACTGAGCATCTCAAACCCACACCTTAGCCTCGTTTATTTTAACAAATTATTTATCGAGAAATCAATATAGATAAAAAAAATTGATAATTCTTATAAAAAAATCAAATATAGATGCAAATAAGACTTATTTATGCATATCATTTTAATATAAATACAAATGAAAACAAAACATACAACATATCCTAAATTATCCTTAACTCAAAATACCATAACTAGATATGGATTTAAATGAAATGGGCAAAAATGGATATTGGCCCATGGCCTGAATTAATTTTCAAATGCAACCTAGAACATTATAAATTAATTAAAATATTTACAAAGAAGCCTAAACTAAAATTTTCTTTATATTTTTTTCTTTTTCTAATTTTTATCTTTTCATTTTTTATTACATTTCCCCCTTTTCTAAGAAAAGGATTTTATTTATAACCTATTTATTAAAAGATGAGGTTTTCTAAACTTATATGATTTTTAACTTTTAATTTTTTTTCCTTTTCTACTTTTCCAAATTTATATATATATTCTGTTAATTTAACTATGAGGAGTTGACAAACCCCATTAGGTCTTTTTAAAGAAGTGATCTCTAAAAATTAAACCCTATCAAGAACTACCCTGCAATGGGGCACCCCACAATGGGGCATCCAAGAGATAAAGGTTGTTATTTAGAAGACATAGATTAACTAATTTATGCTTGCCATAGTTGCATCAATTCAATAGTGAAATTTTGTTAATGATAATTTAAATCTTTCAAAAGAAAGGCCCAACTTCATACACAAAGCATACAGATAAGTCAAACACTTTGAAGCCAACAAAAAATAAAAGAAGAAAAGAAAGGAAAAAAGTGGGAGAAGAAAATAAAAAGGATGAAGGAAAGCCAAATTAAAGTGTTTGAGCACAAAAATAAGGAGAATGGGCATACTTCAAAACTGAAATACACTTACAACTTAAAGCCCATCTCCATCACACCCATGAATTACGACCCCACTTACTACCATCTTATGGAGGCTCTTTCGATCATTAGAAATAAATTATCCTTAACAAAAATTACTTTTGAAACTTGGGCAAGCCCACTTTAATTATCTTGAAAAGGTTCTTGACTTATAAGACCTGAAGAGATATGAATATGAAATTTTCTAAATAGCTTGCACATCCTTTTTATTGTAAGCTAATGACCAAAAGCCTGAGTTACAACCCAAGAAAAAAACCTAGTAGATTAACCAAGACGTATCATTTACAAATCGGACTATCATTTTTGGAATCCGAGCCATGTGTGAAAACAAGCCAAATAGAGTGTGAAAAAGTACTCGTTGACTATATACAATAGGCATAGGATATCTAATTCAAGATCAAGGAAATGATGAGAAGTATAAGAATTCATTTGCCTCGAAGTCAAATAGTGAAATGTCCTAAAATTGAAGGTTACTGCCCCTCAAAATGGAAAAAGGCCACTAAGAAATAATCTTCAAGGAAAGAAGTGATTGGATAAACAATAGGGGTGAGACTGTTATTTATTTGCAATTTTGAAGTCGATGAGAATTTTACTTGTTAGCAAATTGTTTAAAAAAAAAAACAGAAAGAGAAAAAAAATTCCAAGACTCACTTTTTAGTATTAAAAAAAAAAAAAGACTTCCAAATTAAGTTAGTAGTAAATCATCTTTCCTCCTCAATCCTTAGGATGGCTTGCTTGAAGGAGCACTATCCTAGTTTTTAAGGTCGCTTAATCATAGAAGCGCCACCCGCCATAGTATTAGGATTGCCTGCTTAAATAAGCATTATCCTAGTTTTTGGATCACTTACTCGTAGGAGCGTCATCCAGTCAAGTATTAGGATTGCCTGCTCGAAGGAGCATTGTATTAGGATTGCCTGCTCGAAGAAGCGTTGTCCTAGTTTTTGGATCATTTGTTGATAGGAGCATCATATAATCAAGTATTAGGATCGCTTGCTTGAAGGAGCGCTGTCCTAGTTTTTGGATCACCTGCTCGAATCAGCATCGTCCAGTCAAGTAGTAGGATTGCCTGCTCGAAGAAGCACTATTCTAGTTTTAGGATTGCTTGCCCAAAGGAGTACTGTACTTGTTTTTGGATCATCTACTTATAGGAATGTCGTCTAATCAAGTATTAGGATCGCTTGCTCAAAGGAGTGCTGTTGTAGTTTTTGGATTACCTACTCGAAGGAGCATCATCCAGCTAAGTTTTTAGGATCACTTTCTTAAAGGAGCGTTATCTTAGTTTTTGGATCACCTGCTTGAAGGAGTGTCATCTAACTAAGTTTTTAGGGTCACCTGCTAAATGAAACACTGTTTTAGTTTTTGGATCACCTGTTCGAAGGAGTACTGTCTAGTTAAGTATTAGGATCGCTTACTCGAAAGAGCATTATTCTATCTTTCAAGATCGCTTACTTAAAATAAGCGATATCCAATCAAACACTCCAATTCAAGGCTTGCTAAGCTCAAAGGAGTACCTCTCAAGTTCATGAAGTTGCCACAAAGGTACATAATCATAATCCCCAGTGAATCAAACGCAAGAGCTCGTTATTTGCCTTTAGTTTCACTCTAAACTTCAAGGAGCAAAAGTAGGATCTCTCTTTTTATCTTTGTGGTGAAGTTTTATCAAACATCACCATAAAGAGGGGCAACTATAGATACCCCATTTATACCTATTTAAAGCTTCAATTTATAGTAAAAATTAATATTATATTAAGTCCACAAATTATAATAAAAATATATGTAATAGAAATAATAATATAGAAATTAAAAAATATAATAACAAATAAAAGTAATATGGGCTTGATATAATATTAGTTTTAATTATAAATTTTTTTGGACCCAATTAAATAGACCATGTAAATTGGTCTATTTAATTGGGCCCATATTTGAAGCCTTAACTACATATTCCATGCAAAATAAAACCGAGGCACAGGCCAACGGCTTGATGGTAAAACATACATACGTACATAGAGGCGACTATTGCTCAAATCCATGTGAAAGAAGCAAAACTTTTTTTCCATCAAGCGTGTGTGCATGGCTTCACCACATGCGCATCAGCTTTCTCCAAAGAACGACCAGTTTTCCCACGTGATATGGCTATTTCAAGCTCGTTGTTTACCCATTTTTGCTTCGATTTTCACTAAGTTGATTAAGGAGATTTGAAGAAGACATGGGATACTATGGGATTGGATCATAAACTAGTCTTAAAACTCATGATTTGACACTCAATTTTTTTATCCAAAGTTTGCAAAAAGTTGTTTTTTCGGCGCGAAGAAAATTCAATTTCGATTTGAACTAACCACTTAGTTTCTAGAAACACATATCTAAATTCATTGTCCTCCTTCTCGATGTTCATTAGTTTACTAATCGTATCCCACTTAACTCGACCCTTCATCACATTAGAAAAAATAAGTTCCATCAGATACATCTAAAAAACACTTTTAAGCTTCAAGCATCTAGGGTTTTTATTTCAAAATTTTTTCAATTACTCTTTATAAAGGTCAAATCAAAGCAAACTAAGGCTACAGTTTGATCCAAGGGTGGTGCAAGCTTTAACTAGTAGCTTTCCCTTCATCTAAAGCCTTTCTCCATCTCTGACAAACACCATAACCGATCGCCACCCACTAGTAATCAAACCACCTACTTCCAGCCAATTTCAACCTAAATGACCACCGTTGGAACTTTCCCCATCCCCTAAAGTCCCTATCTAATACGATTGTGACCACCCAGAACCACCAGATTGGCGATTTCGAATTCTGCCAGCGGCCTGCTTTTTAGATCAGAACCTGACTTGAGGCCGTCTCGAAATCTAACGCCCAAATCCAAGATTCTACTTGCATTGATCCATGATATTCTATTCCGTTTTCTTTCTTATTTATTTATTTTAGTGATTTAAATATATAAAAAAATCTTTTGTATTTCTTTTTTTTTCCTTATAAATAAAATCAAAAACTCTCTTTTTCTTTTTTTCAAAGGAATATAGGATTAGTTTACTATACATATAATAATAATAATAATGGAAATGTGATTAAAAAAAACTTTTGACATATAGAAAATCTTAACTTCTAAAAATAAAAAAAACCAACTTGATAGCTCGTAGGGTCACAAATAAGAATTATTTTTGTAAAATTAAAAATTTAAAGAATTTAAAGTGAAAAGAGTTTTAAGAAAAAAAAATCAAACTATTAATTTTTTTTAAAAAAATAACTATGTGCTGTCTGATCCTGATTAGTTGGTACGTAGGTACCTTCGAGATGATATAAAATTTGAAACATTCCTTTTTCATTCCATCATATTCTTTTTTTTTTTTGTGTGTGTGTGTGTGTATATATTAAAATTAAATTAATCTATTATTTCTTGTATATACTGATTGATTTGTAAATGAAATTGTAAATACTAAAATTCATAATATTTGATAAGATTTTTAAGCATCAAAACGAAAACATTAATTTAAGAATTTACAGGTGGTAACTGTTTGGTTTTAATAGGGTAGCTCTCAAATCCAAAATCTCTGATTTAATAAAGTTGATTTTCAAATCTTTTTTTTTTTTTTTTTTTTTGCAAACAAGTGGCTAAGTTAGGATCAACCGACCCATTAATCCTAACTTATAATTTTTTTCCCCATTTTGATTGGGTAGCGGCTTCAAAAAATTTTACAAAAACCAATTTTTTTTTTAATTTCTAGTCGAGGATTCTTATTAAATGAGTTCGGATTTAATACGAATCAGATTAAAAAAATAAAATCAGAAATGAAAAATCTAGGCTCGACAACCACGATTTACGTGTAAAAATACTGTATCTTGATTGTCAAACACAATATAGCTATGGTATTAAAGCATTAAATCATGATTTTCAAGCAGAATATATATGTAAGTTTCAATATACTTTTTTACAAATGTGATTGTACAACAGATTAGTGATTAGTTTCATCAAACTTGTATACTAATAACTTTTTTTATATGAAGGGTAGACAAGTGTTTCACCTGAAATTATTGTGTCTCCCTATATCCAATTATTTGTGTATGATTGTGAATCCAACTTTTAAAAATGTAATCGGAGGAATTGCCCTTGGATCTTGAAAGAAAATCTTGAAATCAAGGTTTCCAATTTCCAAAACTTACTATTTGTAAAAATTTAAATCGGATTCTAAAGATTCTATAAATACCTTCCAATTATTTGCAAGATTGAATGAATATTCAACAACATACTAGATATGCGCTTTCTATTCTTGAATTTTTCTTTACATCTTCAAAATTATTTCGTCAAGGCATGTTCTCATTCTTCTTTTCTAGTGGTTTCCTTGTTTTACAGAGAGCGAATCTTATCTAATAACATTATATCATAAAATTTTCCATGCAAAACAATATCCATATCTTACATATTTGAAAATTTCCATCATAAACAAAAATTTGACCTTTCGAAAAACTTAGTTATATAATTTTCCCCATAGATATATGTTTAATTTATAGTAGAACAATTGAATACATTTCACTAATATGTTAAATATATGGAGTAAGGCCTTCAACAAAAAATGGTTCTATATATGGAAATTCTTACTTTTGTTTCTGCTTCTAAAAATGATGTAACATAAAGTTTTTTTTTTTTTTGTGTACAAATATTTTAGTCAAGGTTAAAACATGTGATCAATAAATTAGATGAGATAGATATATTATTCATATTAATCGTCTTTCATTATCATCAAAACACTAATTAAATATTCTAATAAAATGACAGTCTAAATTAATCAAAGCTTTAGGCAATAAAGAAGCTGAACTAAAGAATAACAATTGTTTGATTATAGTTCATTAGCCAAGTTGTCTCTTTGCTTCTAATTGACTTGTCTAGCTACACAAGATAGCACTAATTGCATTGAATAATGCAGATATGAGCTATATCACTATGTAGTGACTTATGCATCTAAGATAAATCTAGAACAATAACAGCTATGCATGCATTTGGAAAGTCCAAATAACACCACAGGGTATCCATGATAGTGCTAAAGCGAGAGCTCCAAAGCATAGATCGAGCAGGTAATCCATTTAAGCTCTTGTTTAGCTCGAGCATAGTTGATTGCAATCAACATTGAGTTACGTACGATTGATTTTTAGGCAATGATCAAACTTTTGAACTCACCTTGTGGTAATCCACAACAAGGTCGATCTAGTGTGATTTACCTTTACTGAACAACATACATAAGTTTGACCAAAACCAAGTTTTGTGGAAGATCTTGTCACAAGTGCTAATTGTTAAGCCACGTGTAGGGCTCAATCTACAACAATGAAAAGCCCTATCCCGAAAGTTCTCAACTACCCAAAAATAAACTTTTCTCACTCTTCTAAAAAAAAAAAAAAAATAAGGTATCTTCTCTATCCTTTCCTCTTTGTTTATTCTAGAGTTTCTATCTTTTGTCAAATTATCGATTCTTTAACAAAAGAAACTAGTAGATAGAGAAGGGTAAGTGAGATCTTCAATATCTATTCTATTGATTACTAAAGCATGTCTCACTAACAGTTTGTTTTATTGTGTTTTTGCAAGATAAGAATGGGAAAAATGTTCTCGACTTCGAGTCTCCAGAGGACTTCCAACACTTACTATTTTGAGGGTAAAAGCTTGTCTGTTTTCTTACTTCCTTTTATGTATTTATATGCTTATCTATACAGAGCAGTTACAATTGTTTGCCTTGTTTGAAACAAGGATTATATTTCGAAACATGTATAGCTATAACTTGTAAAGTATTTGTTTAGTAGTTTTACTACTCTATATGCTAGTCTATGTTAACGTAGTCAGCTACGTATTGAGGCTTCCTTCTTTATCTTCTATTGGAATTCATAACATTTTCCTCCAATGTTGAAAAAATCACCTTATCCTAGAGCTGGTAGTTAAGATAATCCTATTTGAAATATGAGAGATCTATCCATGATGCATCCTTAGTAAGAACAGATTCCCATTGGATTGAAAGTTAGGGTACATTAGCTCCTTGTCGAACCAATGTCAGTGTGTCTGGAATAGCTAAAGGCCTTAAAGTAGGATGATTCTCAAAAGAACCTTGAGGAAGTGGTACCATCTCAAAAGAGTCTCCATAAGCCTTTTTTAATAATGAAATATGAAAAACCAGATGGATTTTTTAATATTATGGTAAATCCAAAAGATATGCAACATTCCTCCCTATTTTAAAAGGCCCAAAGTAACTTCGTGATAGCTTGTAGATAGCTTGTAAGAAAACCTATTGACCAAAGAACTTTGCCTATAAGGTTGCAGCTTCACATACACTAAGTCCCCAACTTCAAATGATTAATCTACTCTGTGGTTGTCAACTAAATGCTTCATATGAAGCTGAGTTAAATTATCTTTCAAAGTTTTCAAAATAACATCTCTAGACATAAGTTCATGATCAACTGCTTTTAAAGAGGACTGACTTTGCACATAATGAGGGATATTAAGAGGAATTCGACCATATAATGCCTGAAAAGGTGTCATGTTGACACTTGTGTGATAGCTAGTGTTGAAATAATACTCAGCCTATAGCAAAAACTTAGTGTAAGGACCCAGAATTTACCCTTATATTTAAAATAGGCAAATCCAATTCCCAACCACATATAATCTGTAATATTATATGTAAGGTTGTAATCCAAAATTAGTTTGTATAGTTATTTGGCTAAATGTTTTATAAGAATAAACTTTATTACTTATAGTACATATAACATTCCATAAAATACAACTTTTAACTTTATTACTTAATAAAAGATCCAAATATAATACAAACATATATACACACACACACACACACATACATTACAAACAAGGCTAGTAAATAAGCCATTTACAAAATATACCAAAAGATAACAAAAATCCTATTAACTAATACATAGGTTTTCAGAACATATATGTACATATAGCTATTCTATTACATAAGGGTTCCACCAAAGTCAAGGCCATCTCTACTCCTCTCAATCATCTAAGAACTCTTCAAAATGCGATCCATATCCCTTGCTTGTATATAATTCGTCATCCACACCTGAAAAGAATAAAAATATGAGCCAGAGACCCAGTACACAAGTAACAAAAACAAATGCGTAATGGCACATGTGATCTTAAACTATAATGCAATGTGATAATCATTCGGTTATTAGATAATCTTTAATTAGTCAAACATCACTGGAGTATTCAAACTCCGAACAACAAGGATATCTGAGGGTCCTGAGTAACGATCATGACGCTCAAGGGATTGATATAAGCTGCTCGAATACTTATATCTCCTAGATGATATATCCATCAAAGAGAAAATAACCTCATCTAGGGTTAACAGCCGTTACACAATTTCACTTGTCTTAGTCCATAACATCACCTAGTCCAACTGTTTCCATAAACATTTGAACTAAATCATATAATTTCATTCTAAGCTTAAGCAAACATTACGCCGATACCGTCTTCCCCATCAGTTACCTGACATACCACTTAGGAAAAACCTATCAAAAGACAGGGGTAGCCTAAGCGCCTAAACTACCGTGCACCCAATATAAGCAAGGTGCTACTCTCCGAATCGGATACCGGTCTGTCATCTAGGCCAGATATGGAGCATAAGAGACATCTAATTTAAACAAAGTTTAAGTTTTTCTATATTGGAGATGGTTAAATATATGTCTATCCTAAGCAAAGAACAAATACTTTACTGCGTACCTTATGTAGGAAATCCAAATAGAACCTCAAGAATCCTTCAGAAGATAATCCAAATTCAAATCAACATTATATACTTGGAATTACATGTAAAGCATATCAAATCTTAAGCTTAATACATAAGACTTCAAATATAACTTATAAAAAGTCATAACATATCATTTATCAAGATCATACAAGCCCACAAAGTCATCATTATACTTTAAATATCATCAATCTATCTCATTTTAGTCCAAAAAAATCCATTTCATATGCAAACACACATTTAACAAGAAAATATAAGTTTTTAACCTTGTTTGAAAATTGTATCAGCTGAAAATAAACAAAATTTAAGCTTAGATAATTTTGAAATTTGTAAAAACTCAAAACATAAAAGTTGTATATCCCTTTGTAATCTTTCTAAAGCAACTTGAATCACCTCAATCGGAGATCAGATGAAAAAGTTATGGCTAATTTACAAAATAGTGTCGCAACAGGGAAGAAATCAGAAACTGCAACACCCTTGGCAACGAGGCCGTTTGGGAAGCCGTTTCAACTTTAGGAAAATGAGATTTTTGATTCGAGGGCACAACACCCTCCCAACGGGGCTATTTCCAAAGTCGTTTGCTCCAAACACCCCTCCAAATGGGGCTGTTTTGATAAGTGTTTGACAGTTTTTGTACACCCCCTGTTTTGAACACGAATTTTTTACAACTTTAACAATTTTAACTTCCACCAAAAAACTTTCTTAGCTCTCTATAACTTGATATATGAACTTCACATCATCTATTATGCATTTCCAACTCATTAAACAACATCATTTCACTTCAATCTCCACCCTCCAATCAATACAACATTCAACACAACTTTCAACAAGCTCAACCTCACTTAACCCTTACTACACCACTCATACATCATTCCATTTTCATCAACACACTTCAACTATTAAACATGCATATATTATACTTCATTGGCAGCCCAAACCTTCGTCAACACATCACCAATACATATATACGTATCAAATTCATATTTAACAAACTCTACACTATGAAACTTGCATCAAATGTAACTTTAATTTACCTCAAATATTTGGGCTTGATTTGCAAGGCTTTAGAAGGGTCTTTTGGTGGCCAACTTGTAAGAATTTGGATGTGGGTCTTGGTCTTGAAGTTGGGGTACCTTTGGAAGAGAAAGTAATGAGTTTTGTGTTTGTTTAGGAGGTTGTTTTGATGGTGGTCTGGTTTTGGACGAAAATGGGGATATTTTTGGCTTAATGTTTATCCAAATTTAACTTTTAAGGCAGCCCAAAATAAAGTTATTAAGTGGCTTTTACTTAGGCTTAATTAAGGTTATTAATTTAGGTAAAACAAAAGGCATTTGGCTAACTTTTTGGGTTCCAAAAAGAAAATCTGCTACACACAACACTTGAAATATACATTTAAGTCTAATATTACTCATTTCATATACAACATCAATATGTAAATCAATATTAAGTATTTATTATACTAATGCAAACATAATTATTCTATACTACTTAAACACATTCATTAAATTACACTAGCTTAATCTATATGTAAAACATGTTATTTATTTATTTTAATATGCAACTATAATCACTCATATATAATATGATATCGGGAATAAAAGCATGGCTATTACACTTAGGCCACAGAGTAAGGGAATCCATGACACATGCTCTTAAGTATTGTTCCAAGCATCGATTCATCACCTCAGTCTGACCATCAGATTGAGGGTGATAAGCTAAACTCATCTTTAATGTCGTCCCACTCAATCTGAATAATTCATTCTAAAAGCGGCTCAAAAACACCTTGTCCCTATCAAAAAGAATGGATTTAGGAAATCCATGCATTTTAATCACAATATCTACAACATAATGAAGCTACTAATGTAACTGAGTAGGAGGCTGTAAGAGTACCTATATGACAATACTTGGTTAAATGATTGACTACCACCAAAATAACCGAATAACCTTTGGCTAATGGTAGTCTAATAATGAAATCCATAGACAAATCCTCAAAAACTTGTTGAGGAATAGGTAAAGGCTGAAGTAAGCTTGCCAAACTTATTGTCAAGTATTTGATCTGTTGGCAAATGTAGCAGTGCTTTGCAAAATCATCTACATCCTTCCCCATACTTTTCCAAAGGAAAGATTCACTGAGTCGCTTAAAAGTTTTTAATGCTCCAACATGTCCACTCATATGTGAAGTTTGATATTCCAGTATACGTGGATTGATGATAGAGGAGCGAGGGGAGGGGGGGAGGAGGGGGTAAAAATCTTATCTCCAAGAAAAAGCAGGCCATCTCGAATCTTGAGTGGCCACTGCGTAGAGACTCCCTACTCACAATCGATCATCCATTTCTTCCATTCCTTATTATCTTAAAACTTTGTTTTAAGTAGTGTAACAAAGTTAAAAGATGGTAAGGATAAAGCAAAGAATTGAGCCTCCTCAGAAAAACTCTGTGACAAGGCATTAACAACCTTGTTCTCGGTTCCAGGCTTTATATAACCTCATAATCTTATCCCAAAAATTTAACCAAGTATTGTTGTTGTTTCAGAATTTGGATCATTTGAGTAATATCTCTTTAAGACTCTTTTGATTTGCCTTAATAATGAAATGTCTCTTTAAAAGATAGTGCCTCCATTTTTTAACATCTTCAACCATGGCGACCATTTCTCCAACATAAGCGTCGGCTTTCCAAAGTCACAAAGAAACTTTTCCACTAAAAAAGGCTATGGGTTGTGTATTCTAATCTAGCATCACTCCCACTCCATCACTTGATGCATCGAACTCTATAACAAATGTTTGAGAGAAATTAAAGAGGGCTAAAACTGGGTTGGACATTAAAGCGTCCTTTAGTTTTGAAAAGGCAATAGTAGCACTTTCATCCCATAGAAAGGTATCTTTCTTTAACAAATTTGTGAGAGGAGCTACTATAATAGAATAATAACGCACAAAACGTTTATAATAGCCTGCAAGACCCAAAAAACCCCTTAATTGTTTAGGAGTTATAGGACTAAGCCATTTAGGTATTGCTTGTACCTTGCTCGAGTCTGGAGTGACCCCTTCAGCTGACACTGTATGTCTAAGGTAATCGATCTTGGTTTGAGCAAAAAAGCAATTAGACTTCTTCACATAAAATTGATATGCTTCCAGACAAGTAAAAACTTATGTCAAGTGTGAGATATGATCCTCCATACATACAGCATAAAACCAATATGTCAATTAAAAAAAAAGGGATGACAAATTTTCCGAGGTAGGACTAAAAAATAGAATTCATGATGGCTTGAAAAGTGGAAGATGCATTAGTAAACCCAAAAGGCATAACAAAAAATTCATAATTGCCTTCATGAGTATGAAAGTCTGTTTTATGAACATTCGTAAGAGACATACGAATCTGATGATAACCTGCATGTAAATCCAACTCAGAAAAAAATATGTGCTCGATGTAATCCATCAATAACTCATCAATAGTATGGAAACTTATCTAACATTATGGCTTGATTTAAGGTTCTATAACCCACGCAAAAATGCCAAGAAACATCTTTTTTCTTTACCAAAAGGACTAGGGAAGAAAAAGGACCGATACTTGGGCTAATAACTCTAGAATCCAGCATTTCTTGAACCAATTTCTCAATCTCGGCTTTTTGAAAATAAGGGTAGCAGTAAGGCCTGGCATTAATAGGTTAAGACTCATTTTGCAAGTGAATATGATGTTGCACTATTGTTGGTGGTATCATGACAAAAATTTGCCTTTTGAGTCACAAGACTAAAAAAACAAGCCATATTATCATATTTCATCAATTTATGATGTGGTTCAATCTGTTTGAAACCAATAACCGAATTGCCTTTAAGGAGAATGTGTTGGCCATTTAACATAAACTGCATTGTGAGTTTGGAATGATCCACGGCTAATAAGCCCCATGGTAGTAAGCCATTGAATTCCCAGAACCACATCTACTTCTTGAATAGGAAGAACAAAGAAATTGACTAGGAAGTCATTGTCATGTAAAGTAAGAGGCACATTCTAACAAAGATTAGAACAAGTAAGATATTCACTGTTGCCAATCATCACTTGAAAATAATTATAGGTAAGAATGGGTAAACATAAATGTTTAGCCACTTGTTCTTGGACAAAATTGTGGGTACTCCCTAAGTCCACTAATATAGACACTTCCTTGCCAAAAACTTTACCCATCAATTTCAAGGTTTTAGGAGCATGAGTCCCAAATAAAGCATGATAGCTAATTTCAAATTTGTTTAAAGTATTCGAACATTCTCCTAAATCAGTCACAGATAAAATATCACAATTAATTCATCATCAGGTTAGGTTAGCATAAAAAAATCAGCTTTACAGATGTGGCCCGTATGAAATTTCTCGTCACAATTGAAACACCGGCCTTTTTTTTCTTCTAATGGCCATTTTGGTAGGAGTAAGCTTTTAGAAGGAAGTTATTTTTTTAGGATAGTGGAAGAAGAAGGTGAGGTGGTAGAAATAGGGGTTTTAGGTTTAGAAAATATAGAAGAAGGTGGTGTACAGGAAGAATGGAGTGTGGATTTGTAAGAAAAGTGAGGTTAAAAGGGAGTAGTAGGGTATTTAGAAGTACTAAACTGCTAACTTTAAGATTCATGTAATTTTGCAAGACTAAGAGCAAGCAAAAGGGAAGTAGGTTGATAAGCGAGAACTTCTTGTTGTAATAAAGGTTTGAGACCTGAAATGAAACAACTCTTAAGAAAATCCTCCAAAAGGCCATTTATTTGAAAGAGATTCAAAAGCATGTTGGTATTCAATAAAATTCAGTTCGAACTGGTTTTGATAATTTGCCTTGATAATCATCAAACAAAGAAGGACCGAATCTAGTCTCTAATGCTTTAATAAAAGCAGGCCATGTAGATAATAGTCCATTGCGATACAACCATTGATACTAATCTAAAGCATCATCCTCCAAGGCAAAGGAAGCCAATTTTAATCGTTTGGATTCAAGGACATTATGAAAATCAAAGAATTGATTAGCTTGAAATGTCTGTGATAGAAGGTTGGAACTAGAAAACTTTGGAAGGTCTAATTTGATGTTCCTTATATAAGTAAACTGATTATCATCATTATTACATGAAGGAAATGATGAACTACTATTATTACTATGAGTAGTCCGATTAACCATTTGCAACTTTAACAAATTGCAGTATTCGAGCCATATCAGATAGCAATTTATCAGTTTTCGATTCTAACGAAGAGATCTTACTTTTCATGTTGTGGCAAATCCTTTGCAAGTGGGCAATGCCTCTTATTCCTTCTACCATGGTGATTGAGGAAGAAGACATTGAAAGCATTAAATGATAAGCCACGTGTAGGGCTCGATCCACATAAGATCCTTTTCTCTCCGTTTATTCTAGGGTTTCTATATTTGTCAAATTACTGATTCTTTAGGAAAAGAAACTAATAGATCTAGAAAGGTAAGTGAGATCTTCACCATCTATTCTATTGATTACTAAAGCTTGTCTCACTAACAGTTTGTTTTATTATGTTTTTACGAGGTAAAGAAGGGGGAAAATGTTCTTGACTTTGAGTCTCCAGAGGACTCCCAACACTTATTATTTTGAGGGTAAAATCTTGTCTATTTTCTTACGTCTTTTATGTGTTTATGTGCCTATCTATACATAGGTAGCTACAATTGTTTGCCTTGTTTGAAACAAGGACTATATTTCAAAACATGTACAGCTATGACTTGTAAAGTATATGTTTAGTTGTTTTGCCACTCTATATGCTTGTCCATGTCAAGTAACATAGTTAGCTAAGTATTGAGGCTTCCTTCTTTATCATCTGTTGGAAGTCATAACACTAGCCTAATTTAAGATCATTAATTAGAATAGAAGAATATAAGCTGGAACTGCAGATGTTTAATCAAGTGACCGAAATGCACAACTTAAGATCACAATTCTATCATTTTGCTAAACTTGAACAACATACGTGCAACAGTAGTCCTTGTTCGAGTTGGTCACATTACTGAGCTCCAAAGTTGAGAATCTATTTGATTCCATCTTGACGAGGTCAAGCTATTTACAATCGCAAACCATGACCCTTGTTTACTAATGAAAAGCGGACTTGCTATGAGAGAGGTGAAATAACCTAAATAATTTAATCATAAATAAGGGTAAAATCATAATATTCTATCCTTTAGTGGGATTATTTTTGTTAATGGTGAAATTTACAGTGATTTATGACATGTTATGAGACTTAGTGTGTCTACATTAAATGTAGACTTCTTGTTACGTGGCAATCATGTTATGCGGGTTAATTTTATAGGATATTAGATTAGGCATTACTTTATTTGGTTGAGTTTCTTTTAAAAATATAGGTGACATTATCTTGTTAGCAAAAAAATATGACATAACAGTTATTTTATATGTTCTATTACACATAAGATGGAATTCGCAAAAACCTACCAATTCACATAACAAGTGGGAGGGGTAATTGTTCACTTTTCAAAAAGTAAGGGTCATGCCATTTTAACGCATGTAATTTACCTTAATTTATCATAAATTTGAATTTAAGAAATAAATAAAAAAATTATAGTTTTCATTAAAAAATTTATAGATTATATAGGTACCCTATACCTTGTAGGTTTTACAAAGTACATGGTGAGTCAATATATTATATAGTAGGATTTAAATAAATATTTTAGTACTTTGTACCTTACAGAATATGGTATATGTAAGACTTTATACTTTATCTACACTGAATCTGCTCACTCTTAGTACGTAGAGGCTTGTTTAGTGATCATAAGTGCATAAAATGCTTTTGCAACACTTCAATATGCAATTGTAGCACAAGCAACAACAAGTAATGTAAAAGGGTCATATTTGATTCATTTTAATGCTTGTTTAGTATCTATTTGGCATTCACCTAAGTGTACATGTTTATAAAAGAACAAATGAGAAAAAAAAAAATGAGGACAAAAATACATATATACCCCGTTTTAAAATTGGGAAAATTTTCAAATTCAATACCTAAGCTTTGCATAAAATAATTAATTTGCTACATGAACTTTAAAGTAGACAGTTTAATATTTAATCAAATTTTTCATTGAATTGTTATTGAGTATTAAAGTGACCACAAAAAGTTTGATTGAATATTAAATAGCTAGTTGAAAGTTTAGGTATCAAATTGAATTTTTATGTAAAGGTTAGATATTAAATTTGACATTTACCATTTAAAATTAAATACCTAATGAATCCTTATAAAAATGGACTTATTTACCATTTACTTTATTTGCTTTTATAAAAATAACAATTATTTTTTCAATGCGTAAAATATATATCTACTAATATACACATATATTTAAGCCTTTCCTTTTAAAAGTGCAAATTTTTGCATCTCAATTCTTACGTTTATCATTATTATGAAATGAAAACAAATAAAATAATTTTTCAAGTGCTAGGTTTCAAATAGATACAAATAAAAAATGAATAAAATAAAGACACAAAATAAAACAATCCAAACTACATAGGTTGTAAAGTAAAGAAGAAGAAGAAGAAGAAGAAGAAGAAGTAAAAACAATAAAAGTGAGATAAATTAAAGCCCTAACACATAGATTTTTAAACTTTTGCTTACATCCTCTATCCTAATATTATTAGCTTAATTGTTAGAACCACCAATGTTGGCACCTTAGTTTTGTTGTAGAGTTAATTGGATTTGAACCTCTTGATTAATAGGCTTGTAAAACAGCAACGGGTTAGTGTTATAACTCCAACTCTAAAGATATTGTAGCCTAGTGTTATCTCATTTAGTCTTTCAAGGGAAAGGTATAAGATTTGAATCCCCCATTCTACATTGTAATGGCAAAAAAAAAAAAAAAAAAAAGGGGGAGAGCAAGAAAAAGCACTACCACTCCAACGATCAGATAAGTAAGATGTTTGATAGAGAGAGTGAGCACATAAAATATGGATGAAAAGCTAACAATGTTAATAGTGGTTTGGGTTTGAAAATATTTGAAAGGGAAAAGGTTAAATTTAGTATCCAAACTTTACAAAAAAAAAAATAATAATAATTTAGTATATAAACTTTGAAATAATTAATTTAATACCCAATCAAAACTTTTTATAATTATTTTTACTATTCACTAATGTTGTTTGTTTCGTTTTCTAATGTAGAAGAAGTAGCTTATAATGATAGATAATAATAGGAGAAATAGTACAAATTCAATTATATACTACATTTTATAAGAAAGCAAATAGGATAAATAGTGTTGAGATGGTAGCGTAAATAGTTGCAAAAACATTAATCGAGTATTAAATTGAGCACTTTAAAATTAAAATATCAAATTAAATTTTTGTGCAAAATTTAAATATGAAATTTTAAGTTTACCCTACTTGAAAATGTTGATATCCAAAAAAGAAAAAAAAAAAACTTTTCTATTTTTTCATTTTCTCTCAAATATAAAAAGATTCAACAGCCTGTAGATCATTCTTTTGGACCAAAAAGCCCAAGTTTGCAGCCCATTTTAGCTTGTACGAAGAGTAGACCGCATCAAGCTGTTGGGTCCTGTATGCTACCTTTTAAATGCTTGGAATTGTCTTAAAGTATGTGTTTACTTCCAAGATGATTTCATAATTTTATACTTTAATAATCTCCAATTTTTTTTTTTTTTTAAAGGCTAAATTACGAAGAAACTTCTTTTTGACAAAACTTCTATTTATGGGATCGGCAACAAATTTTTTTCCATGAAATCTAAGTTACCATCATTAAAAAAAAAAATTCATATAGGAAAGATAATAATTTTTTTGTCATTACAAGGGGAGAAGAAAATAAATCTTGAGACCTCTCATATTAGACACCAGAGAATATATCACTAGATCATAAGTTTATTAACATGTAAGAAAGATAATTAAAAACATACGAACTCTATGCTTTTTGCTTTCGATTTCTCAGAGCTGGATTCATCTTCCCATTGTTTTTAAAGACTGCAAAGGATTAAGATCCAAGACTGTAAACTCTTGAATAAAAATTTTTATCAAAATGGAGAAATTATTGAAACCAATTTATACTAAATGAAGTAAACTAGAATAAAATAAAATAAAATAAATCCTAAAAAGGGATTCTAAACCTTCATTTAAAATAAGAAGTTCGATGTCAATAATATTATAACTCAGTGGCACAATGATTGTCAAAATCATAATTTTACTATTCACTCAAGCATAAAGAATTAGTAAAATCGGTAGAATTGTACAGAATCGTGCAAAACCAGTAAAATCATAAATGTGTAAAATCATACATTTAAATTTTTAATTCTATCTAAAGTCTGCACCTTAATAAATTTTTATCCGTTTTAATTAAGAGAAATAAAATAAAATCATAAACTCGTATAATCATATATTTGACTCGTGATTTTGACAACCGTAGTTATACTAATATTGCTCTCTCACATGGAATGTTTTATGTTTGAATCTTTTTGCGATAATGAAAAAAAAAAAAAGAAAAAAAAGAATAATTTTGGAAAATAAACCTTTTAAAAATAAAAAATAGATTCTATTATGTAGAATTAGACATCATCACAGATCAGAACCAAACCCAAACCGCCTGTTCTTAGTACTAAAAATGGTGGAATCGAAATCGGATTCGTAGGAGCTAGTCCGGTTTCTGGTTCTTAGGAACCACCAGTTCCGTTGGTTCGATTTTAGTTCAAGAGCAACCGGGAACCATGAAATAATTAAAAAAAATAAAAAATTCGATCAAATAATTTACTTAATTTAATTAAGAAAATAATTGCAAAATAAATTTTTAACTTAAAATAATATTGATCCTAACAATAATTGTTAATAGCCCATTAATTAAAATAAGTTCTACATTTATACATTTATTTATATACAATCACTTGCACTTTTTTAGTTACCATGTTAGCAACATGTCACTATAAAATATTTAAGATACAAATAAGTCCATACAATACAAAACAAGTCACACAGTTGAGAAAGAAAAGTCCATTTTGGTTAGAAGTCTTTATAAACTCAATAATACATGATTTAAAATATATTTATTACTTATGTTATTAATAATAACTCATCAAATTCATGCGAAAATAGTTTTAAATATTTGTTTATAATTACAATTTTTTTTATAATTTTCTTTTTTTTTTGGTAACATAGAACTGTTGAAACTGCCGAGTTAGGCGATTTTAGGAGATGAAATTGTAAAGACTCGCCAGAACGGATGAGTCCTTTATTGGTTTGTACCCGCCATTGGTGGGTCGATTCCCAATTCAAGAACTACTGATGATGCGAAATCGACCCATGATGATGTCTATGTAAAATTACACAAGTAGAAGTTTAGCCTACATATGTGTGTAGATATATACACACACAAAAACAAGGTAGAGATAGCTAGGCAAAACTAAGGGCTATGGCCTGGGTTCATGAGTTCAGAAATTTTCAAAATTTGGGTGTATATATATATTTTATATAGAATTTCATTAAAAATGGAAAAGGGTGTCTTTAGTGATCGAAGTTTTTGTTTTTATTTACTATTTTGCTAAAATAATCCTATGAATTATTTAATAGATAATGTTTCCAACTAATTAACTTAATATGCTCAATTTATGGTTTTTTTGTTATATTGCATATAAAATAGAACATTTCAACTTAAAGATTCCACTATACTTATTTAAACACACACATTGCAAATTCATAATTGGCTAATCTTTATTAATTTATGATTGCCATTATATATGGGTAAATTATATTAGAAGGTCATAACGTTTTGATGTAAGTTCATTTAAGATTCTAACATTTCGAGTGGTTAAAAAGAGGTTTCAACGTTTGTGGATAAGTTCATTTAAGGTCTTAACTAGGGATGCAACTAGGTGAGTCGTTATAGGGTACCCGACCCTTCCAACCCGCTAAAAACCTTATAAGGTTATGAAACGGGTTTGGGAAAAATTTTTGTGACCCTATAGGGTTACGGGGGTTCGGGTTATAGTTATTATCCTATAGGGTCGATCCAACCCGTTAAGATTAATAAAAAAAATAGTTTCATAACATCAAAACTTTGATATATCCAATGTTTATTATTTTTATAGCTCTATGATTGTATAATTTATTTTCTTGTCTCATTGAGAATATCATGCTTTTTTATAATTAATAAGAGATCATATTTATATTTATGTATCTATGTCAATCATCAAGTAAAGTAAATTCTACTATGTTATGGTACAAATTGATTATCATACATCGAAAATCAATTGTCTAACTTATTGATTTTTTTTTTTTAAAATGTGTAGCTTTACCATCAAATGAAAAGAAATTGAAACAAATAAGTGAAATGAAGAACATAACATGAAGACGAGTAGACAAATAATAAATAAAAAGAATGAAAAAAGAAAAAAAATGTAAAAATAAAATCGGATCAACAAGGCGGGGCGGGATGGGACGGGACGGGTCAGGACCATGACCTTGTAGGGACGGGTTTGGGAATTGCACATATAACCCTATACGGTCGCGGGTCGGATTTGGGTAACCCTATAGGAAAGCAGATCTGGTTCGGGTTTTATATGACCCATCCCAAACCCGCTCTGGTTGCATCCCTAGTCCCAACATTTAAAGAATTGGGCAATTTAAGTTCCAAAAATTCTTGTCAACAGAAGAAGAGTCTTCTAATTTTTAATTAAATATTTTCTCTTGTTAACACGTATCATTGAGGAACTAAATTGACCTACTTCTTCAAAAGTTGGGATCTTAAATGAACTTACCCACAAAAATTGAGATCTCTTTTTAATCACTCGAAATGTTGAAAGCTTAAATAAATTTATCCTCAAATATTATCACCTAGTGGTGTAATTTTCCCCATTGCACACTTATTTTTCCTTTTTTTTTTTTCTCCTGTGTAACTCATACATCATATTAGTCCTTGTTAGCAAAGAGACATGGTGGACCGGGACCACAGGTCCTTTTAAAGGTGTCTGGCTCACGTATAATGGAAATGAAACTTTCTTCATGTGGTAGGATCCAACTTTGGTTGTCTCTGTTAAGGACCTGTCCCAACCAAACCAAAATAAATTTGGCCTTATCCATGTGAAAGATCTGTGCTTGATTTTCTTCTGCGATGTAATCAGGGACTAAATTCATGTGGCTCCTTGTTGATTTCAACACTAGTTGTCCCCAAGTCATTTATTGCCATATCAAATTCGAAACATTATCAAATTCCTTTTTTGCAAAAGGAGAAACTATATTAGACACTCAAATAATTCAAGGAATCATAGAACTGATTATAAAAATGTTCAGCAAAATAAAACCTACACTTTTGTTAAATACTAATTTAATTTCTCTTCTAATACCAACAAGAAAAAGGAAAAAAAAAGATGATTTCTCTTAGTTTCATTTGTTTACTATTCCCAAATATAAAATAAAAATTACAATCTTTTCCGTTTCCACTTGATCTTGCCTCTTTACTCTATCTAAAATTGCCAAACAAAGAGTAGATACCTGGAAAATCCCTATGAGACAAATTTTTTAACCTTTTATTTTATTTGTTTAAGAAAAAGAATAAAAAATCTCTTTTTCAATCAGATCGATATACGTGTTTTAACTTTTTCCGTCTCGTACGTAGACTTCTATCTTACAACCCATTTTCTCCACTTCGAATCTTCATCATAATTATAATAAAACACAAAAAAAAAAAAGAAAAAGAAAAATCTAGTTATCATATTTGGAATAGAAACAAATTAGATAATATTAGATTGTTTTCAATTATCATACTTAAAATATATAGGGACTAGATATGAAATAACACATATATTGTATAATTAAAAAAAATTGAGTAATATCATCGTGACACGTTTCATAAAATTAGAGATGGTTTTCTTTTTTGCATGGAGGGTTTCTAGTGGATGGTAAAGGTAATCTTACTAGTTACTACTCAATCCCAAACAAATGTAGGAAAAAAAGCAGGAATATATTGTATAGGTTAGAAAAATGATGTAACGTTTATTTGATGGGTGGATGTGCACATAAAGTTATTTTAGGTATTAAATTGACCAATTTCAAAATTTAGATATTAAATTGATCAATTTAAATATTATATAAGTTAGAAAAATGATATAACATTTATTTGATGGGTAAATATCACGAATAGTAAATGAACTTTAACAAAATATATAATTAGATACCTAGACTTTGAAATTGATCAATTTAGTATCTAAAAAAAATCTTCGTGTATGCTATCTAATATCACAGAGTATTATTTGTAAACCCTAGATTTTACGAAAACCTTATAAGGTTGGTATTGTGATCAAAACTCTAAAGTCAAACCGAGTCAACTCTAGACCTTAGGATACACTGGACTTGATCAGACAGATTCTAAGATCTTAAAGTATTAGACGAGTTAGATAAGTGATGGAAACCCTAAAAATAAGTCAAGCATAAGGCTTATACCCTAAAACGGTAGGAGTTTCCAAAACCTTAACCTTTTCGGACCCTTTTCGATAATAGTTTCTATATCCAATCATCGACATGCAAATCAATGTAAGATATTTCACCAAACAATTAAAAATCGAATAATATAAATTCATCATTATAATATCAAATAAAATTTTATCGAAGCATAAAAACTCAGTTATAGCAATTTATACATGTATTTTACTTTCTAGCGATAAACAATTAGTTTTTTTACCATCCATTACTATTCACTACTATTCACATTAATAAACGTTTTCTTTCATTCTTACACACCTATTCTTACACAAACCATAACCTACTCTTATATACATAAAATCTATCTTACTTTTCTTAATCTTTTCTCTTTTCCTCTCTCTCTCTCTCTCTCACGCCAGCCATGCCCACCCTCTCTCTCAATTTTCATTTTTCTTTTTCATTTATTTTTCATAACTTAATTCACTTTTTTTCCTCTATAAATACTATCACTTCTCCCTCTCATTTTCACTTTACAACTCCACTTTCACGCTTAAAACTCTCTCATTTTTCTCTCTTCTTACCTCTTCCCTTTTGGAGCCGCCCCCTTCCCTCTTTTTGTCCCTTGCACACAAAACTTCATTTCTTCTTTAAATACTTTCCTTGAATACCACTCCTATATCATGCTATATTCATGTATGCATGTCTTTAAATGATTTCCATAAATATATCCCAATGATGTACCATGCTAGGGAATGGAAAAACATTACAAAGATAACATGTTTTGAACAATGCTATATTCATGTTGTTATATATGTTGTTTCATGTTTCCTAATATAACTCTTAATATATATATATAAGTATTTATATGTAAATATGAACTATGGAGCATACTGCTCATTTATTTAACTATTGTTTATTTAATGTTCTTTTATTTCATGTAATTTATTTATTTACATGCTTTAGACTTATTCATTTCAAATCACAATAAGACCACTCAACTTTTAGTCTTGGACTGGTTTATAATTAAGTCCGAATGAGACTGAGATATTTCAAGTCTTGGAAAGCCTTAACAAAAATCTAAGACTCTTACTTGTTTTTATTTCATCTTGTTTTGTTTTATCATTTTATATGGTGACCGGATTAATTCAAGTCCCAAGGAGCCTTGATCATAAGTTGAGACTCCTATTTTCTATTTTTTATTATACTTATATTTTTATTTTTGATATTTGACCTTATCAACTTTTATTTTAAGATCACTTTGTTAGTAAATTCTCCTTGAGTTTAGTTTATGTTTATGTACATAAGTGCTCATAGTGATTTGCCATAATGATAAAATGAACTCTTAAACTTTATATGTTGACAATACTTTGTTATGCAAATATTTTCAAAAACTTCCTTTCAATGCATAGGAGACCCTTTGTACAAAAGAAGAATTTGAGATAAAAACCAACCTCCTACTCTTCTCAAAATGTTGAGACCTAGGTGTAACATTTTGAAATTTTTACAACTTGAAATCTTTTCTTAAAAACATGTGAAAAATTAATGTTTTGACAAATGAGTTTTTCAAAAAAAAAATTTAAAGAAATTAAACAAATTATGATACTTTATTTTAAGTTTGAATAATCTATTTATAGGTACTAAGAAATAAAATTTCACTACAAGTTTTCAAGAGTTTGATTTTCATAAACTTAAGCCTTCTAATTTGCCATAAAAACCACTCGGTCAAAAATTCTATTTTTGAGCAACAACACTAGGGTCATGCATATATTATGAACTACTAATTAGTTCTTAATGTGTTTGGGTGTAAGGACAATATACATATTTGTCTCATAGAGTCTACTTAAGATAAAAACTTGCAAAAATGTCAAAAAAATAGACTTGAACCTAAATCTGGGCACAATCTGACCCCTCTAGTTTTGAGACCTAGATCGCCCTAAATGTTTGAAATAATCTTAGAAATGAATAGAGCATTTGAAGTAGGTAGAAATTGACTACTCATATGAGAAAATCAGAGCTAAAATGAGGAAGTTGTAGTTGTTTTAAGATCCAAACTTAGTAACCATGAAATTATCATGAATAGAATTGATAGAGTTAGAAATTTGGGTAAGACTAATACGAAATATTCATTTCGGGTATTACTTTTATTTAAGTGACGATGACTACAAAGCCCCGTTTCGAGAAGATTACTTTGACTAGAAGATCTACAAATGGTTGATTGAGTTTATTTTCTTGCTTTACGTATTCTTGCATGTGCTTGTAGAATAGGAACACTAAAAGATAGGAAAAAGATAAAAATGAAATTTTATGTGGGGTTATCATGGGTTATGTTTGTGTTTCATGATGCTTGACAACGAAAGGTAAGTATATCAGAACTTGAATTATTGATTAACGTATTTTTTTCGATATCACGTTCAAATGTTTATGCTAACTTTGGTAGTCTCCCCTAAAATGGATAGTAACTTGGTTTAGAGTTAATTAATAATTTGCTCATGCATGGTACAAAGTGAAGTCTCATCATTTTCATTACTATTCTTTCGCGTGGGAGCGGGGATTAGTAGTGGTGGTTGGTAGGAGCTAATAAATCTACTATAAATTGATAGTATGTAGGAGCTTGAAAATTTACAAAATTTGGTGGTCGTATGGGCTTGTAACTATCCTTAACCCCTGATATGGAGGACGTAAACCCATATATATGATTTTCGGTTAATTATATGTATTTGTTGTTCATATAGATGATGCATCTCATATGTTTGACTGATAACATGATTGATTATATTTATTGTATGGATATGTTGTTGCGGGAATTTACTCACTAAGTTAGTTATGCTTTCTACTGTAGACGGAATACTTGTGGCTTTATCTAAGGGGAATCTTTACATAGGTAAATTATTAAAGATTATGAGGAGTTTTTGGAAGAAGTTTATAAGAAGAGTTTTGGTGTAGACTTCCATAGAAATCTCCTTATAGAGTATTTAGACTTTGAGATCTTAATGGTTTGTATTTTCCTTAAGATTTGACAGGGGCATGCCCCTATGAGTTGTAAGATTATAATCATTTAAATTATGAAGTTTATGTTTAGATATTATCTAATGCCATTTACTGCTATCTTCTTAAATTACATAACTCCACCAGCATCCTATTGTCGTGAAAGTATGCTTTGTGCATGATATTGAAGCTTTTGAATGACTAAAGTAGTTATTCTTAAACTTTAATGTCTTGTGTGACAGACTACTATGTTTAGGATAATTTTTGGAGCATGACATTATTGGCGTGCACAAAAACTTATTTTATGTGCTCAATTGATCAATTTTAAAATTTAGGTACGTAATTGTATATTTTGTCAAAATTCAAGTACTATTCGTGATATTAACCATTTATTTGATTGTTTTGCACATTAAAGAAGTCCATTATGATTTGACATATAGCGAATTCAATTTTTCTTGCAACACGATATAAGTACAAGTTAAGCTTAGATAAAAGCCATGGCATATAACTAATAGCATAAAATAATTAAACCGCTTTGTAAACTATTTGAGTTTCAATTTAAAAATAATTAAGTTGAGCTTGAATTCAAATTGCTTGAGTGGCTTATTAAATTGAGCTCAAGTTAAGTATATATCTTAATAGGGATCGAGTCCAATTTCGATATTAATATTACTCTAGTAGAATAAAAAAATATTTATTCTTATGAATTAAGTCTAGACAAGTTTAGTTAGTTGAACTCAAGTTTGTTCAGAATTACGTTGAGTCGTGTTTGAATTTCAAAATTTAAGCTTAGTCAAGTTCAAGTTAAGCTTGAATTTTAAAATTTTGATTCGAGTTCAAGTCTATGCCCAATTAAATGTTCATATAGAACTATATATCAATTGTATATAGACTTTTATAATTTTTATACCAATGCTACAATCTAGAAGGGGAAAATATCAAATTTAGTACCTAGACTTTGCATAAATATTCAATCATGTACCAGAATTTTGAAGTGATTAATTTAATATCTAGTCAAACTTTTTATGGTTATTGTTAATACCTCATTAACATCATTTGATCTATAACTTGACATAAAGGAAACAATTTGTTAGTACTAGACTGTGTTAAAAAAATTAATTAAAAATTCAATAACAAGCTACATTTTTTATATCAGCAAATAGAGTAAACAATAGTAATAGTGTAGCTGATATAGTCATAAAAAGTTTGATTAGATATTTCAAAGTTTTGATACTAAATTAAATTTTTGTGTAAAATTCAGATACCAAATCTGACATCTACCCAATCAGAAGGGATAGAAAAGTAGATAAGTGTTGTACTTTATTGCATAATCATTTTGGTTCTTACGGCATATTTAACCGATTTTATCAAAGTAGAGTAGAATAGTTATTTATTTTTGGATCTATCCTTATTTTATCAAATAAAATAAGAAATTAAAATTTTTTGTTCTACCATATTTCATTTTATTCAGCCAACTAAGCAGGCTTCCATTTAATAAGTACGTGAAAATATAAAGGTCTTTCTTTTTTTTCCCTTCCTTTTCACCTTTACATATATGTATAGGTACCATATCTCTTAAATTATTTTTCATATTTGAATCAGACAAATCTGGATTTTTTTTTTTTTTTAATGAAAAATGATCTTCCTTCTAATTTCTTTCCGGTTTGATTAAATGAGAAAATAAGTGGATTTCTTTCCTTCCCCTGTCAATTCCAAAACTCAACTGGGGACTTGTAAACAATAGTATTTCTTTCTAAACACTTCCCAAGTTAAAGGGATTTGCCTTCTCCTATAAAACGATATCAAAAGTTAACAAAAATCTCTAATGCAAACTATCTTTTTTGTTGCACCATTTTAAAATATAAAGTTTCGTTTTATTTATTTATTTTTGGGCAAGTTATTTTTTGAAACTAAATTTTTGAACTATTTAAAACTTATAAAATTTACATGCGTCTTGAGTGCATTTTGCTTAGAAACAAAATGTGCATCCTCGTACCGTCCATGTTTCCTGTGCATTGTGATGTATTTTCCGTTCGTGAACATACTCATATATTTACAGTAGCAAACGCATCCACTTTGCGTGTGGAAAAAAAAAAATTATAATACAGATCAAACTAATAAAAAATTATTATTGAAGAGAAAAATCTATAAGACAATTACATAAGAGAGAATAATATTCAAATAGTTATTATTGAAGAGAGAAAAATATACCGATGATTATTTAGAAGATATAAAACTATACAAATAGTTAGTGGATGAAACACATGTCTACCATTTCTAAATAAAATTACACAAATACAATTTAAACAAAATTAATGACATAAGTACCATTATTATATCACATATTAGAAATGCGATATATTATTTTACAAGTATATAGCATTTTCAAGATGCGATAAAATAATATATTTGAAAATACTCCATTGTGTATTGCATCATGCAGGAGCGATACAACTGTATATTGCATGTTATTAGTGCGTCATCTATGTATCGCTAGTTGTTACATGCGATATCGCAATGATATTTATGTAACTAATTTTGTCAAAACTATGTAACATGTGTTTTTTTAGTCGAATAAGACTTGTTCTCTTCATAGTAATAGGTATATACATATATAGCACATTTTAGTTTCTAAAACTCGCTAGTTGAGTCTTTTTAAACTTGTGCTGGTATTGACTACTAACTTTTAGCAAAAGACTAGACCTAGACGTCCACATAGATCCAATCCAGATGTGAGTATGGAATAAATTATAAAAGTAGAGTAATCTTAGGCATTTAAACGAAAAAATTTTAATCGTCAAAATATTTTAGTTTAATTTGATGTTTATTAACTTGTGTTTGACTCGATAGCATCTCTAATTTAATTTACTTAAATATGTTACCGAATTAAGTACAAACTTAATAATACCCTACTTGACTATTTTATGAGTTTGATTGCATTCAAGTTCAATTTATGTATTAGTCAAATCAAACTTCAGTTATGTTCAAATGCTAATTGGGTTGGAATTAAATGTAAATACCCATATTATTTTAAATAAAACAATGTTATTTTAGATAATCAATTTGAAACGCCTTTAATTGAGTCAAATTCCGCTTAATTAATTCCATTTTGTATTAAACTCAAACTCAAAATAAAAAATAACATCAAATTAAGTTTGAGTTTTAAATTAAATCAAACTGATTGAGCTTTTTATATATGTATGTATATATACACATGTAATGTCAAATCCAAATTTTATAGGAAAGCAGTGCGGAATCAAACATGTTCAGTTTCAATTTGAGAATATGATTTATTATGTACTATATTGAACACGAGGAGTTCGACTAATTCACTTAGTTTTGATTACATTAAAGTCCTTTTCTTGTTGGAATTGAAAATATTTTACAAATGGCATAGGCACGTTTTCAAACATTAACAAAGTGATGGACTTACTGAGAAGTAGGCAGGCTCGATTCCCTCTTATTGACTCCTAGTGTGAACGTTGTTTCATAATTGATAAGCTATCTATCGCCTATCATTTCTAAAACATAATGTTATGATGGTTTGTTTGGATGATCTGGTTTTTATTTGTATCTGTATTTATATTAAAATGATTAATATAAATATGTTCAATTTATATCTAGATTTGATCTTTTCATGAAAACTGCCAACTTTTTTATTTGTATCTACTTCTTGATAAATAATTTATTAAAAAAGTTTGAAAAAAATCAGTATCTACCAAAAAACACTAACCAAATAGACCCATATAACCATCATCTTACTATTACAATATTTATGTGTCCAAGTTAAATTTTTAAGATCTTGCTCTTGCAAGTTCCACTATATGTGGTATGGGAGCAACCACATATGTGAAGTGATTGAGAGGAATGTATTTGGGTGTTTTATTTTTATATGTATCTTTTTTATATTTGATTTGTATTTATATCTTATCTCTATCTGATTTGTAAGATTTTTTTCTGAGAAAAATATTAGTTTTTTATCCGTATTTATTTTTGACAAATTATCTAATTAAAATATATGCTAATTCGACACCAAAACGATAATTCAAATACAACTTAGTAAAATAGGGATAAGACAAAAATCGAAAGCACCCTTTCCTAGGCCTAAAATGTCAAAAATCCTTAAATGAAAAGTGATTAGAGGTATTTATAATTTACAAACTGTGGCTATCAATATTATCTCTTACATTGCATGGACAATTTATGGCGAAGATGTCTCTTTTGATTAATGAATCTCAAAATAGATTCCCTTATCGACGTAAACCCATTAAGGGTTCACTTCGTTGTAATGACTAAGGGGAGAATTGAATTCCAACTCAACATGAATGTAATAGAGTTATAATGGTTATTACAATGTTCACTTGGTTTAAAAGTTAAAACAAGTAATTATTGGAGTAAAAAAGTAAAATATCTAATACTCTTTGTCTTGATTATAAAGAGAGGATATGAATTACAATTTATGGTATGTGACATGAATTGCTTTTCATTAATTTACGTAATAACAATTCAATATGAATCGCCATTCCTCTTAAGTAAACACTGTAATAGCAGTTTACCTAGAATAGAAAGTTAATGAATAACGATTCATGTCAAGTGAATGGATTGTTAGTGTATAAGGTTTATTGTGAATTGTAGTCTTATTCAAAATCTATAATGTCAAATATCCCTTGATCAATTTAAAATAATCAACTTAGACTTTCCACACCATGTTGCCTTAGCTTAATAAATTATATCTAAGTAATTATTAGAATAAAGCCTCCAGAAAAAATTTAACCCTCTACATAATACATTAGGAGGACAAAAAAAAAAAACCTCTACAATACTAGCACGCTGATAATTATTTGAAGGGATAATATCATAAATACTATCCGAACTTTTTGAAAATATTCAATTTACTATCTGAACTTTTATTGTGTTAAATGTGGTACCTAATCGTAACATTTCAGGTGACCATTACTACATGCACTAAATAATTAACGTCCATTTGTATATACCTAACTATTTTGCGACATGTGTCATCTAATTAAAAAAAGGGAAAACTATAGAAATTTATTATAAAAGAAAATAGCTTTTACTCTTTGCTTCTTCTACGCTATTTTTTTACCAAACCCAGCTACCACATCATGTTTCCTTATCTCAGTCTGCATTTGCATATTTCCAAACCTGCACTTGAACGACTTCTCAAAATAGTACAAGTACTTAAAATACATCAACTTTAGAGATGCCCTAACAACAAAAATTCAATTAAAAATAGTAAAACTAGGTAAAACAAGCACGAAATATTTTAGTAAATTCATCACTACATTTGCAAACAACCCACCACCCCCAGGACTCAGCAAAGGGACCATATCGAGGTAATATGAATTATCTTCACAAGATTCGATTTTGTCAATAGATTTTATAATTAAATTTCTCTTCCCCCCTAACCCCACCACCTTTTCTTTTTTTTTTTTCCTTCTCTCTCTTCAAAAACTCATCATCATCATGAAGTCTCAAAAGTTTTTACTCTTTTTATGTTATAATACAATGGAATCAAGAAAATGGGGATGTTACAAAACATCCATTTAACATAAATTTCGCAAATGACAATAAAACTTGAAAACAAAAAAACAACAGCGTCTTATATTCAAATGAAGGAACTAGGGAAAGTAGTGATCAAAAGTTTTTTTTTTTTTTGTTCTTCTAAGTCTATCTTATTTGTTAAAGAGGGTATTAAGATTTTCACTTTGATTTTGCATCATTAAGTTGCAAAAAAGAAAAAAAGTATGCAGTGCTAATAGAAAGTAAGAAGGAAAAAAAAAGTGTGTCTAAGATAGCTTCAATTTAACACAAGGATAGTTAGAATAAGGGATATGATATGGGGTTGAAAGTAGAAGATTGGGAAATTTCTATTTGGACAAAATAATGTGCTAGGTTTTATGAGAATAAAATTGTGAAAAGCTATTTTTTTTTAATTAGATGACATGTGTCACATAATAATTAGATATATATATATATATATATAAACAAACGTTAATTATTTAATGCAGGTAGTAATGGTAACCTGAAAAATTACGATTAGGTACTACATTTAGCACAATAAAAATTCATATAGTAAATTGAATATTTTCAAAAGGTTTAGGTGGTATCCATAATATTATCCCTTATTTGAAAAAACACTAATACTTTACTTTTTTTATTCATATATCATGACACTGCAATTCATGTGACATGGATATAGGGATACAAGCTGGGAGAAAATTTGTCCATTAGAGAACAACCTTCGTGAATATTATGAACAATTATAAATACATAATTGTGCCGAGTATATTTGGATTATCAGATTTTTATCTGTCTCATATATGTATCTGACCTACATCTATAACTTATATGTATCATATCTATTTGATTATATTATAAGTAAAACTATTAATTTTTTATCGATATATATTTCTTGATAAATATATATTTGAAAACAATGCAGATATAATATTAAAAGTACAGAAAATATCATGAAAGAAACAGTTAATTCAATTATTCTAACGAGACAAACCCTCCACATCGGTCAATTAAAAATGGGTTTTCAATCATTAAACAAAAGATTAAATAAATTAAAAAGATTGGGAAGAGAATCCATAAAGTGAGAATCCATAAAGTATCTCGTAATGTTTTTGGCATATCCACGAAAGTGAAAAAAATAAAAAAGCTTATGTTAATTGTGCAAATAAATCCAATATAAGGTTTTGTTATTTGTGGGGAACGACGTATTCAATTGCAATTCTAATTGGTGGCTTGATGATGACGACGTGATGATGTGAGGTCCCTTACTCCCTTAAAGTTTTACTGGCCTAGGAGTGCAAAACTAAATAATATCTTTTTAATTTGTTCTGTCATCCAAGGCCATAGCTTTTAATGTGGATCACACCAACATTATTTTCAGATATTCCCTGGCATGAATAGGGAGCACCAGACCGTCACGGATCGGCATCCAATAACAGTAGAGCCTGTTGGGACTTGCTAAATATTGCAAAATCATAAAGGGTCAATACTATTTGCACAAGAATTTAGTAACAGCCGTCGCAGGGTTAACATGCCATTCTCAATTATTTTATAGTCCAATGATATCTGATTTAGGTTTTCATTATTAATATAACGAGTTCGATTTTTTATATTAACATATTATAATAATCCTTATATAATTATATTATAATAAACCTCGTGATCCACAAAAAAAAAATAATATATCATTCGGTTTCTTATAACATTATTGAAAGTTACATCCACTAAATAACCAACTTAGTTTCTTTTATGGACGTACATATGGTATGTAACTACTAATTATATGCTAACACATGAAAAATATATTAGGTGGTTTTTAAAGATAATCACTACCTACATATCCACGTGTCAGAAAACTATTGATTATTATGCACTCATATATATTACACATGGCATATAATACCAGTTGAATGTTTTTTTTTTTCGTGCTAATTCATTTTTGTTAATTGATACTTCTTTAAAGAGGATAAAAAGAATGAAAAAATTTATAGTTTCATTCATATTTTAATAAGACCGGTCCTTAAATTATTAAATAACTCATAATTATATATAGAGTTGTTGAAACTAGAATTGTAACAAACATTTTTCCTTTAATACTTAAGTAGAAATACTACTAAATAATTTTTTTCCTTTTTTTTTTTTTAAACACACGTTATAACTGTAAAGAAAATCAAGTTTAATTCGTCCGGCCAGGAAAAATTATTCATTCTACTAAATTACTATATTGGCCCTGACATTACTCAATAGTTTAAATCGTATTATTGTTCCTCATTTCTCATTAAGTTTTCTCGTTATTGCGAATGGCCAATTTTATTATTATTATTATTATTATTATTATTATTAATGCCAATAGCATTATAGTTTAATAATAATCTATTTTGGTTTCTCAAGTTAAAAATAAAAGTTTGAATTCTCCATTCCTGTAGTAACTGCAAAAAAACGTATTATTATTATTATTATTATTATATATAAAACTGACAATAATAAATTCTTAATTTACAGAGTTCATAATATAAGTTAATTTATGGCAGTAAATTTAAACTGATGATTTATATTTAATTTGCTTAGGCAAGTCCAGAAAAGAGTACAATTAGGACATAAAAACATTCTATGAACAGATCTTGTCCTTATCTGTAACCATTCTCACTTCAAGACATTATCAAATTACAATCAATGCATTTGAAGGACCTCTCTCTGTCTCTGTCTCTATCCCTCTTTCTCTCCTTGGGCTACCATGTCTATTTATATATACGGTGTTAAATAAAAGTGGCATATATATATATAAATATATTTGTACTGGGCTATTAAATACTGAACGTACGTAAATAAGTTTTTCAAGAACAACAACGTTTGGTTGGTTGTTGTTTTTAAGTTTTTAACCTCTGTAACGTGTGTGTTGTTTAAGGATTATGGGCACAAAATGGTTTGTTATGTATATGCTTTCAGGTTTCTCTATAGCTATTCTTTCTGGGCATTTTCTTACTCGTCCAAATGATGATAGTGAATCATCAACCAACGTACCGTTGCTCTCTCTGCATGATTCCAGCAATGAAAAAGTTTGGCCAGTACGTTCCATCTCTCTATATGATATATATTCAATGGTTGAGTTTTTCTCCTGGCAACTATAAGGTCATGGGTTTTAAGGTGCAACCAAGGTTGCATGTATATTTTTTCGTATCTTTTATTGATGTATTGATACATAGGATTCTGGAATCTTTTTGGAAAAATTAATGAAAGATGCATCTATTTTAGAAACAGTTTTTTTTTTTTTTTTTTTTTTTTTTTTTGCATAATATAGAAAAAGTGGGCTAGATATGCCAATAATATATATTTATGTAAATTAGGGAGTGTTTGAATTTTGGGCTGTGACGATTTTGAGATTTTTTGTGTTTGTTGATGTTGTGGTTAGGAATTGGAGTTTGGATGGAGGATTGTGGTGGCAACGGTGATAGGGTTTTTGGGGTGTGCTTGTGGGACTGTTGGTGGTGTTGGTGGTGGAGGCATTTTTGTTCCAATGCTTACTCTCATTGTTGGGTTTGATACCAAATCTGCTGCTGCTTTATCTAAATGTAAGCCAATTTTACAATTCAGTCATATCTTTTGTTAATTTATATAAAATTTAAGTGTTTGTTCTAAATCTTAGATCTAGGACAATAATATGTAACTTTGACTAGTCAATGAGGATGTAATTGTTCATGAATGATTTTAATGATAGCCGTAACGGTCTTGCAAATATGTAATCACTTGGAAGGATTCAAATACAGCCCGGATAGATTTGCTGCAGGAAGTAGCCTAAAACATTGTTAATGTCCAAGATTGTCATTGAAAGTTACGAGGCGAAAGAACACACGTTTAAACATCCTTCTTTGTGATTCCTAGGCAGAATTTTTCAGAAAATGTATCAAGTTTCTGCTGGAAATCATGTGAAAGGAAGTAATCAAGCTTTGCTTGCTAGCTGCTAAATGGTGGGGAATTTTGTTTCAGGTATGATAATGGCGGCATCGGCTTCATCAGTTTGGTACAATTTAAGAGTGCCTCATCCCACAAAGGATGTTCCCATCATAGACTATGATCTGTCCCTCCTTTTCCAGCCTATGCTCATGCTTGGTATCACTGTCGGAGTATCTCTCAGTGTTGTCTTCCCTTACTGGCTCATCACAGTCCTTATCATCATACTCTTCATAGGTACATCAACAGAATGTATGTCAGCTGCTTACATTAACATCAATCGCACCTCCATTGACTAACACTGATATCCAATTTGGCTTCTAATTTTGGATGATTAGGAACCTCATCGAGGTCATTCTTCAAGGGGATCGAGATGTGGAAGGCAGAGACAATTTTGATCGTAAGTCTAATTTTTGGTTATAGAAACAAGCTTTCTTTCTTTTTGTCATTAGTAGCGAGCACTCATCCTCTTACAATGTTCACAATATTGCAGAAAGAAATGGTCAGACAGCAAGAAACACTCGTTAGCTCTCATGGTGAACGTATGATATTCACCATCTTGATAAATTCCTCGTTTCTTGGCCCTATTTACAATGGTTTGAATGAATTAATCTCACCTGTTGTGTTTGCTATTTGCAGTTCTGATTGATACTCAATATGATCCTCTGGTTCCTGAGGAAGAAAAATCGAAAATGGTATGACTTATTATGCAAACTACTTATGAATTCTAAATGCTATCCATATGTATAACCCGAAATGCTAAACTATTCCTTCTTTTCTGCAGCAAATATTATGCTCTAATCTTAGTTGGAAAAGGATCTTGGTACTTGTTGCTGTTTGGGCTGCTTTCCTACTTCTTCAAGTCATCAAGGTAAGCAATTGTTTTTACGAAAGCGTACTTTTACGTCAACCTTATTAAAAAGTGAACTAATATACCTTATGACATGCAGAATGATTTAGCAGCATGCAGTACATGGTATTGGATTCTCTTCTGCTTGCAGGTGATTGACAAATCAAACCCATCTTATGATCAAAATCCTACATTGTTACAAGGTTGCATATGTATAGTTCAATATTCTTATGCCATGTTTCGTTGCAGTTCCCAATTGCACTTGTTGTGTTTGGATATGAAGCAGTAAAGTTATACAAGGAGCACAAGAAGAGAGAGTGCTTGGGTAACACTGAAACAGTATGTGAGGCTACAATAAAATGGACCTGGATGCACATTGCATTCTGTGCGCTCTGTGGCATCCTAGGAGGGTGTGTTGGCGGCCTTCTTGGGTCCGGTGGTGGGTTCATTTTGGGTCCCCTGCTTCTTGAGATTGGTGTCATACCTCAGGTATGGAAATTTTCCTCAAAACTTCTTACAAAATTGCAACCTCCATTTAAAAATGAGGGCAGTTTGTCACTAGTTTATTGTTTTGTAGTGAAGATACTAAGAAAAATCATATAACAAATGCACAATAGATACAGAACAGATATTGAACCATATAGGTATACAATCTGCACAATTTTTGCTTGATTTTTCGACGATGATGTACTAAGCTAACTTTCATTTACAAATTTCAATTGCCAGGTTGCTAGTGCAACTGCAACATTTGTGATGATGTTCTCATCATCCTTGTCCGTCGTGGAATTTTACCTGCTCAAGAGATTTCCTATCCCCTTTGGTATGTTTTATTGATGTCAACTTAACTTGTTTATTCATTAGTAGAATTATGGTTCACAATTGAGTGCAATCGATCGTTATGATCAGACATAAACACTAACATTTGTTTCTAGTAGTAACTAAAGGATTTTTCTTTTTTTTGAGCCGCAGCATTGTACCTTATGGCTGTTTCCACCATTGCTGGCTTCTGGGGCCAGTTTTTAGTAAGAAAACTGGTTGCAATTCTGAAGAGAGCTTCAATCATTGTGTTCATCCTCTCGGTGTCATTTTTGCTAGTGCTCTCACAATGGGTAAATTAACACTTTTGCCAATAAAACCGCTCGATTCTTCTTTAATCTTTCTTGTTTCTTTTCTTAAGATGTCTGACTAAAATTTGGACTACCATGTTTTCTGGAAAATTTACAGGGGTTATTGGCACAGAGAAGAGCATCCAAATGATCAAAAACCACGAGTTCATGGGGTTTTTGAACTTTTGCAGCAGCCAGTAACAATTTAATGAAGAAATGAAAGTTTCCAGTGGATTTGATTAAGGGCATGAATTAGGAGATGGCCAACACCTAGTTGACCAACTCAGGCTGTGATGCCCAAATGGAATAAGGTTTTGCTGTATTCTAGTACATTATTGAGTGTCAGCTCTTGGCTGACATCATTTATCTTAGTAAATAAGATCATCATCTGTTGTCTTAGGTTAGTTAGTACATTAGTCCCTATGAAGAAGAGGGAAAAAGATGAAAAGATCATGTGATGCAATGTCTTTAATTTTTAATGTCTTCTAGACTCCAGAGTGCTTCAATGAAAAAGAAGGCTTCTTTATTTTATTTAAACAATGCAAAATCTACAATAAGGAAGGAATGAAATTATCATTCCTAAGATATAGAATGTAAAAATACTGATTACTATTTTATTCATTCACAGTTAAAATGAAATTAAAAAATGATGTAGAATATATCTAAAAATACTAACATGCTTTAGTCTTGTGGATAAATATGGAATAGTTATTCTTATCCTATAGAGGAATTGTATCTTCTCATTAGATAATATAAATTTCATATAATAGTTATTTCACAAGTAAATTGGAGTAGTAGTTTTGGAAGGAATGAACAGTAATTATAGAGCATTTGGATTATCTGATTTTTATTTCTGTCTATATCTTATTTGTATATGTATCTTATTTATATCATATTTAGTTAGTATTTGGTTTATTTGATTTATTTATGAGTCAAAATATTTGTTTTTTATTATCTATTCTTTAACAAATAGTTTATTCAAAAACGATAAAAAAAAATTATCGAAACGACAAAAAACCAATGATCCAAAGAGTATCTTATTTTATTTATAGGAATAAACATGCATATAAAATATTTCAAAATTTTATGCCAATCTAAATCGCGTGGAATTGTTTTATTCTAAAAGCATTTTGTCTTGAGACTAGCCAACGAGGACTTACCACTTTAGTGTTAACTAATTGTCATTCTGTCACTGATTTGGGAGATCATGCGTTTGTTAAAATTAGATTTATTTCACGTGCAAGCACTTGTGATATGACTAACCACCATCATTGCAAAATATATTTTTTTCGTTCACAGATGCACATACCTCATATGATGCCAGATCCATTAGTCAATAACCAGGAGATCTTTTTACTACTAAGTCTTGTAGGTGAGTGACAAATATTAAACCATTAAGGGTCTGTACGAATTGTATAGGATTTTTCATTTGTATTTTATATATGTTTAATCTGTTTGATCTATTTATGAGTAAAAATATTTATATGATTAGAACGGACCGTGTTGACATATCTTGGCATGTTTCTAATACAATCTCCGCCGCTTCCAATCATCACCAGTAATTGCCTAAATATTCGTAATTAAAGCTGGTGTTACAAAGTTTCAAGGAGAACTGTAATTTTATTAATATATTATGAAATAAATATATGAATAATGAAGAATTTTTCTTTGTTTTAAGGAAAACAACAGAATTCGCAAGATAGTAACAAAATTATAAATAGCTATAGAAGCATGGTAACAAAAGACCTTTATAAAATTCTTAATATATCGCATTAGCATTTTGAGAATTTCTTTTATTGAAAAATTTTACTATATTATTCCTGAAGACTTTTATATAAGGTTCTTCACATCTGTTTAATATTGTGATCCCTATTTCCTTTATATAATATATTTAAAAAAAAGTGAAAAATCTTAATAAAAATCCCAAAAAGTTTTAAAACTCCCTCCTATCCTACAAACCTCCTACAGACCTCAAAAGTGAGTTCGAAGACATAAGGTCCCATGACTAGAGGATAGGGATCCTTTAGGAGCATATTGTAAGTTGCTTGACATGAGTTCATATGCCAAGCAACTATTTTAAGCATCCCTATGAGTTCCTAAGAGATTTATTTAACGAAACAAACCTTCCCTTTCTAGTTTCTATTAAGTGAAATGTGTCACCTACTACGTAATTTTATTTATCATTTCTTCCCTTTATTTTTGTTCTTTTTAACATAAGTAGGTCATTTCTTCTTTTTATTGTGCATATTTTTTTCTTCGTTCTTATCTTTTTTTTAACTAATCTTTTTTTTTTCACTATAATTAAAGTAGGCCAAATAGTCCTTATTTGAAATAAGCCATTCATTCAGCCTTTGCTTTTCGATATTCATGGCATGATACTATTGGATATATGACTCTTATGACTGTTATGTAACGACCAAAAGTGGTATGTCTTTTTTTCCCCTTCTATAAATATATGAGAATTAATATCAATGTAAAAATATCTCTAGTTTACAATTTGTTCTTGCACATGTATTTTAACAACTTCCAAAATTTATCATTTTTTATCATTCTCAAAACCTACAAAATTTCTCACCTATTTCACAATTTGAATCGTACTTTCCATTTGGTGTAATTTTTGCAACAATAATTTAAAAATTACAAGGCAGTCATTATTGTTGAACTTGTATTCAATATGAATTTTGATGAGACAATATAATGCATAATTAACTATTCAATTATGGAAAATTGCACTTAATTAATCAAACAATATTATGAATAATATACTAGAATATATATGTGTACGTCGCATGTTTTGTGGAGATTTTGCAGGTTTTAGTAGGGACATATTTCTCAAGCATAGCCTTAGTTGAGGGTCAAGTCATAGGCTAGACTAGTTCATTCACTGAGGCGTGATAAACTAAAGACTAAAGCTTAAAAATGCAAAGTCATTAGTCGTAGGTCAAGTCGAGAGCTAGGCTGCTTCATTCAATAAGGCGCGACAAACTCAAAATCAAAGCTCAACAAACCTAAAAATGTAGAGTCATCAGTCGAAGATCAAGTCAAGGGCTCGATAAGTCCACTTCTCAAGGCGAGATAAGCTCAAAGTCTATAGCTCAAATAAATTTAAACAATGTACAATCTTAGTCAAGGGTTGCATTGAGGGCTTGACATGTTAAATGGTTAGGGTGCAACAAGCTCAAAACCAATACTCGATGAGCTTAAACATACACAACTCTAATCGAGGGTCAAAACCAAGATGTGATGAATGTAGAGCACGATAAATTTGAGGTGGGACAAGTTTGAATTCAAGAGTCGATAGAGTCCACATGAACGAAGACTCGGTTAAAGGCTAAAATGAAAGCATGACACTTTGTGGCACGACAATCATTAGGGTGCGATGGTTTAAATGAATGAGCCGATTTCGCAAAAAAGGCCGTTGAAGGGGATTTAATACTTGATGACTTAAAGACATTATCTCTAATGGATATTTGAATTTTTGAAGGCTATAAATACTCTGTCCTTGAGAGATTCAAAAAAGAAGCAAAGCGAAAGTGAAAAAAATCTTTTATTTGCAAAAAAAAAATAATAATAATTAATTTTCTTATTCTCTTACTCATTAATTTGTAAATATCTAGAAAGAGGGAGAAAAATATTCTAGCGTTCTATTCTTGTATTTGTTATCTATCAATGAGCATCTAGAGAGAGAAAAGAAATATTTTATTTCTTAAGTATTGTAAAGTGGTGTATTGCTCAGCTTGAATGTATTTATTTGATGATAAATAAAGTAGTGGTAAAGTCTTCAATTGGAGACATTGGTGGATTATGGAGAGTAGGAAGTGGGCCGAAATCCACATTAAATCTAGACTCAAATTTTCTATCCCTATCTTTGTTATATTTCATATTATAATCTGTTGTTATATTATCCGCTACTATTAAAGTTAATTTTGATCTATTACATTAAAATGAATTGTTTGAGCTTTTTAGAGAAAATACTCAATTCATCCCCCTTCTTGAGTATTTTCTAATGTATTTTCACGTTTTCAATTACATCATTCTTATAGGCCACTACTTATGTGACAAGGAATTTTGCTACCTTAAGACAATTAGAGTTACTGCCTTCGTTTATTGAAGCTTCCATTCAAAGCTTACAACATTTCTTTTTCTGACCTTCTAGCATTAGGCAGGTGTTAGACTCTTTATACATCATGTTACGCAGAGCCTTGTGTTTTAAACAATCTCTACCCTCTGGTATGTGCCGTTTTACTAATCAAGAGATAGAAGAGTACCCCTTCTCTTATGTCATTTTGTTGAGTTCCTTCTACATGGTTTTCCCAAATGGATCGCCCTCCCTATTCGAAGTTTTTTCTTGGAAGTTTAAACCTTGTTGATTATGACAACAGTCATGACTATAAACAAATTTGCTATTATGAGTGCTAGTTACATGGGCAACTAGGCTAGCCTAAGTCAGAGAGGCTTTAATGATTCTAGGTTAATATTAGGGCAAGAAGAGTATGACAAAGAGGTGGACAACAATTTTTTAGCAGTTCCTTGGGGATCGATTCCCTCTGCGTAGATTGATTGAACATAGAAAGCCTTCCACTAGTCAACGATCATATTTTTCATAGAATTTCTTGTTACCGATGTCATCATTCTCACTTTTAATATCTCTGAGTGTTGTCACCAAAACCTTCCTCGGTTGATAAAACATCCCATTACTTACACTTGAAAAAGCTGTTTTCAAAGTCTTGTTGCTTCGGTGAATCACCTAAGTCTTGATCCTTTTTTGGTGCATAGAGCTAGACCAGTCAGCCATTACATTTTGTTTAATGGATGGTTGCTCCTAAGCTTACCTCCTAATTGTCATTGTTGGATTACTTCCTTTTTCACTAAGCTATTTCTTAAGGACCTTAGTATACGATCTAAGTTGTTTCCCTCTCTACTTTAGATCTTAGCCCCCTAAAAGTTTATTTGTATAAACAATCTAGGCTTATATTCATAGTTTCCATAAGGTTGGTAACGCTAAATGGGGCCACCCAAACCTATTGAGTGCTCTACCTTAGGCCATCGACATCATATAGTCTAATAAAATGTATTTCTCGGAAAACCAATTATATCCAATCATGGTTGGCCTTTCACCTCTAGCCACAAGCCTATAAGTCATCCTTGTATTTTGCTTCATACATGGGTTTGATTCTCTAAGGCTTTAAAAGCTCTTTTAAGCCTACTTGTAGCTAAATCAATCTATTTTAGGTAAAATAAAAAGAACTGAAAGATTTCTATTTGGGTGTAGTCACATATTTTATCATCACTTTTTGTATAAAAAATTAACTAAATAAAGCTTTAGCTAAAAGGGAAAAATCAACCAAGGCTCACGCACATGTACAAGTGTAAGGACCCGGATTCACTACTTACTAAAAACATGCAAATCCTGTCCCCAGACACATATAATACACAATATTATATGTAAGGTTGTCTGTAAAGGAAGAGTTTGTATAAATTGTTTGTTCAAACTTATAATAAAAACCATTCCAATAGCATTTCGCTAAGTAAAACATAATATATTACATTACAAAGCCTTGTTCTTCTTTTAAACATTAGGACATAGGGCTATAATACATATATTGACATACTTAAGATTACAAAAGATAGATTGGAGATCAAACCTATACTAAAATACATGTATGTTTATCAAAATATCTACCAAAAAATTTCATTGTTCCAAAACGTTCCTCCTAAACTATTACAAAAGCTTTCCAACACATAGATTGGGGCTCCTAATCATCCCATCCATCCAAAAAGTTCTCAAAATTGGTTCCATACCCTAACTGAGTATAAAACTCATCGTCATCAACACCTAAAAGAAAAGATCATGAGCCAAAGGCCCAATACACAAGTAATAAAAGCAAATATGCAGTGACAAGCACACTTAAACTAAATGCAACGCATCAACTATCTATTTATTATATGTTAATTAAGTTTATAAATCAACAAATGAGTATTCAAACTCCGAATATAAGCCACGGGGTATTTGGGGGTCTTGAGTAATGACACAACGCTCAGGGTGTTGATATAGGCAGCCCGAATACCTATATCACCTAGATGGTATAACCAATAAAGAGAAAAGTAATTCTATTTAGGGTTAATAGACGTTACTCAACTTTACTAAACTTAACCCATAATATCATTTAGTTCAATCGGTCCTATGAACGTGAACTAAATCATATTATTTTTTCTTAAGAATAAGAAAATGTTATACCGATACTATTCTCCCTATCAATTACCCACCGAGCCACTTATAAAAGTCATGACACCATGACAAGGATAGTCTAAGTATCTAAACTACCGTGTCCACTAGGATAAGGTTACTGCTTCCCAGACCAGATTCAACGGCATAAAGCACAATCATTACAAACATTTATTAATCCATTTTGTCGAGCCTTGATTTTTCATTTCTAGTTTAATTTCTTTTAATCCGATCTGTATTAAAATCAAACCCATTTAATACGAACCCTCGATTAAGAATTAAAAAATTTTTAATTTTTCAAAACAATTCGGAGTCGCCACCCGATTGGAATCGGGAAAAAATGTATAAGTTAGGATTAATAGGTTGGTTAATCCTAACTTAGCTACTAGTCTGCGAAAAATTTGATTTACAAACCAAACTTTATAAATCAGAAATTTTGGATTCAGGGGCTAACCTATTAAAACCATATGGTTACCACTTGAAATTTAAAATTTAAAGTTTATTCTTTTAATGCTTGAAAATAAAAAAATATATATATTTACAAATTGTAACATCTACAAGTTATTATTGCAATTTTAAGGAATAAAAATCATTATTTACATTAACATTTACAAATAAGTACAAATAATATTGATATTTACAATTTATTATTAAAGCTTACAATATGAATAATGAATTAATTCAAAATAAAAATAAACAAATTTTTTTTATGTCACCCCTGAGGTGCCTACGTACCCGCTAATCGGGATCAGACAACACGTAGTTTTCTTAATGAAAATTTTAGCTTGTTGGTTAATTTTAGAAATTAAAAAAAAATCTTATCATTTTAAATTCATTAAATTTTATTAATTTTACAAAAATCGGTTTGCATGTTAGCCCTAAATCTATCAGATTAGGTTTTAACAAATTTAAAATAGCCAACCTTTTTCTAAGTGATGAAAAAGAAATTTTTATGGAAACACAATCACATTTCACCTAAATCTTATATCAAAATACTTAACATGTTATTAAGAATAAAGATTTCTTTAAGAATTATCAAGTATCAACATGCTAACATTAACAAAATAAAATTGTATATTCATATTCATGTCAAACATCTTAGTGGAAAGCAAACATTAAGGAGAAAGTTGATTTTTATAACAATTTAGAAAATAACATCATTATTTAAAATATTTTAAGACAAAGTAATATTAATTACGAATTCTATTCTTACTAATTGGACGTTACACATACATATAATATTATGAATTTTTGTCCTTATTATATTATTATTATTATTATTATTATGGCATCATTAAAGTAAATACTATGTACATGTGTATATATATTTATCTATTCATATAAAAATATGATGGTGATTCACATGCATCATTCCTAAATCTTATTATTAAAATAAGAAAACATGTGAAGCAAACTTACCTGGAGCAGCTCGAAGGACAGGGATAATTAGATGATGACAACGATCGAGGAGTTAGATTCTTGGGTTAGTGGCTAGCAAAGTTAGGCTTCGGCGGAGATAGGTTAGATTCGGCTCCGTCGATGGCGGTCGGTGAAGCTCCGGCTGCGTTAGTAGCACTTCAGTGATGCTTGATTTCACTAATTATCCTTTTTTCTTCTTCTTTTTTTTTAAGTGTAGTGTGTGAGTCCTATTTATAGTGTTAGGATGGCGAATAAACCTCCATGTCTTACCAATTTAATCCAATTTTGAATCTAATGCTTTTAGGGCAAGTTCTTGCACAAATTTGAAAAATTGGCTCCAATCGATTATAACTTTCTAATTAAAAGCAATGTTAGAGATGTATATACCATATTATAACAACCTAAATCAACAAACTTTCCGCAAAAATAAATTTTGACGCGTTTTGAATTTTTTAGGAAAGTTAAAAGACGAGTTTTTCCCAATTTTTAGATCCGAATTTGAGGCACTTTCCCTTGATTAAAATACGTGTTTTAGGTACCAAATTAAATCTCTCCATGCCTACTTTCTATTTGTACAAGCGGTTTTTTTTTTAAATAATAATGCAATACATATGATATTATGTGTATACTTATATTATATCTATCATCTTTATTTCCTACAATTTGATTTATTTTCCTAATTTTATTCATTTCTAATCCTAATCCCTTTATAATTACAAAAATTAATCTAATTCTTCAACTTAGCCTTAATATTAACATATAATTAACAACAATTTAATAATTCGACAAAATGAGGTGTCTACACATTTCAATTAAGATTAATTTAGACATGCTTAACCAAGGCAAACAACAACCAAGTTACTATGTACCTGACTCGTCATGTTTAGGATAAGAAGATGCAATCAATTGAGGATTTGAAGCTGTAGCAAGAAATTTATTTCATATCAAAATCACTAATTCTCATTTGAATATTCATCACAAATAGTTACTAGGTACTAAACATTTATTACATTCAAATGAACTCATATAATAACATAACTTAGTTTTTATACCCACCATAGATTAATATAAGCTTTTTAAAATAATCATAAACTGGGAAACAAATAAGGAAAAACATATAAAGTAATAAATTATTTCTAGCAAAAATTATTATTATTATTTAAAAAAAAAGTATGGTATTGCTCATGTCCATTTAGGTTTCGTTTGAAGGATCGTATGGATCATATGGGGCCATTTGGAGGGTCGTATAAATTTTAGAACAAAATCAGTAAACCAAATACCCCTCCAAATAGGCCTGTATGCAAGGTTGTTTGGACTCAAACACCCCTCCAAACGGCCCCGTATGCAAAACTGTTTCAACCAAGGAAATTTACTTAAAATGGTGCGCTCCTCTAAACGGGCCTATATGTAAGGCTGTTTGGATCTAAGGAAAGCTCATGAAACTCAACCGAGAGTGCAATAACCCCTCCCACAAGCCGTTTTAGGGCCATTTGCACCATAAACTCTCCAAACACCCCTCTAAATGGGCCGTTTGGCAGGGTGTTTGGAATTTTTCAAACTTCCCTTTTTTTAAACTCAATTTTTACACATTTTTCACTTCTCCAACCTTACTCTAAGCTTAATATAGACATCATACAACATTCCACATGCACCTAACAACTCAAAATATGTATGAACTTCATATTTCAAGCATTAAACAACTTCTTAACCTACTTTTATACACTTCATCATCATCATGAGCACATACACCATCTCAAAACAACTCCTACACATGCAACCACTTGTCTACTACAACTTTCACCTTCATGACAACTTCAATACTTCTTGTACTCAACAACCACTTCAAGGATATAAAAGCTTTCTCAACAACCTAAAACAACTTAACATATCAAGATTACTTGTAATCTACCATGGGACTAACTTTTGACAAAAATTTCAATTAACAAAGAGATAATAATAATCACAATAAGACATGTAAACTTACATTAACTTATATATGATGATTGGAAGAGATTTCTTGGTGAATTGAGCAAGGAACTTTGATCAAGAAGGTTGGAAAATTGAGCTTGAAAAATCCTGCGAATTTTGGGTCTGTCTTTTCTTCTTCTTCTTCTTTTTTTTGTTTTATGGTTTTAAGAAAAATGAAAGTTGATATTTATTCTTTATGTTTGACTTTTGTTGGTAGATTTTGAATGGGATTTGGCTTTGTTTTGGGCTTGGTTTGAGCCAAATTTTCTACTAAGTTTGGGTTTGGGTTTTAGTTGAGTTTTGCTCTAATAAAACTTGTGTTTTTTATGCATTACACAACTATCAATACTATTATCAAAACTCACTAACACACACATAACATATAACACTACATCAATTCTAATTCTTATAAACACAATCAACATGTAATATATTACAATTTACAAATCATGCCAACACATCCTATTTCAATATCTAATAATCCACTATAAATTCTATATTTCAAGCAAGCACTACATGTATATTCAAATTAATTAAGCATTAAAATTTTTTGAATATTTCAACAAGGGACAATAATTTTCCTTTATAAGAAAATTTCTGTTCTTACAACATTCGTTTATCTTAACATATTGATAAATAATATAAGCAATCTAAACAAGTATCTAAAATATGATATTTGACTAATAAAGAATAAAAATAGGTTATCTATTTCTACATATACATAAACACCCCAAAAATAATTGCAAATATTAGAAAAGGGATAAGAAGTAATTACATGTATTAAAGAGGGGTAATATGGTCCACCAATTGATAATCTTAAAAGATAGGTTGAGCCAACGTATAAAACCTTTAGAAAACCTGATCTTCACTCTTGAGACAAAATTTGTAATACTCAACGGTTATTTAGAGGATTCATATGATAAGTGAAATGTCTCCCTCTATTTTCATCATTCTCAACGAGGCAAATATTTTGGTCATAAATTTTGGAGTTTTCTATTGCTAAGGACATTTTTACAGTAAGCATTGAGTTTTGGAAGATAGATTTATTGAGAAAGCCTTTTAAAAACAAGAATTAAAGGTTTAAAAGGATGACATATTGGAGAATTTCCATAAGGTAATGACGTCTAACTCTTGGTCTAACTTTTGTGGTATTAATTTTGGTAAAGAATGCGTTTCATGATTCAACAGTAATGTTTGAATGATGGTAGCAAGTGCAAAAGGGGTTTTAAAACGTTTTTGGAGTGATAAAAACTCTTATAGGAGGATTTAAAGCAAGTTTGGATTGAAAACAGAAAACATATCTAATTTAGAGAAATTTGACGAGAATAGTGCTTTTCCAGAAGTACACAACCAATACATGGCCCTATGTTTATGGTCATGTACCTGTCTATGGTCAAAATGATTATGTTTCTTTTTGTGATTTTTAACAAAAGGAAATTGGTAAAGAATAGGGTATATACACGATCTAAAGTTCTTGCCTATGTTTCTCTTTGTGAATTTTGAAATTTCGCTTAGAAAAGAACATAAGGAGAAACATGAGGTCGTATTTTCCCCAATGTATCCCCCATGTATTACCCATGTACCTCCCATTGAACTTTTTTTATGACCTCTTTTGCTTAAGTAATATCTAACCGTATACCCACTTGTATACTAGTTTATGCATGTTATAGCATCTTGAAAATCATTCTTTTCTACCCTAAACATGACTAGATACGTTAAACTATTTACTTCATAATTTAAGCATACTTTAAAGTCTTGAGAACGTAGATAATAACGGAGTTTGACCGAAAGTGATTGGAATAGAATGAAAGTTTAAGTTAGACATATAGAAGTTTTTTAACAACTTATGTATATGTAATTTAGGTTGTATATACTATTTTGAGCAGAACGACTTCTAAGTACATGCATGCCGTGCTTGTGGCTTGTGCTTGTGTTTGTCCATGATAGAAGTCAAAACAAACTAATTAACTATAAGGCTTTACTAATGTGATTGTTGTTTGTGTGTGGTTGTTGTAATAGGTGGAGAGTATCCATGTTATTATTGCAACATCCCAATGATCCATGTGTGACGATATCCCAAGTGTAGTCGTGCATAGAAATGATCTGATAGATTTCGGTTTCGAGTCTATTGGGGAGTACCAATATTCATGTTTTGGACTCTTAGATGTTGGGAAGTACCAAATATCATATATATATGCATACTATTATAATTACGTGTGTCAGGATACTAAATTATCCCATGTTGTTTATCCAGTTTAAATCAAAGATAATAAAACATTGGCTGTTGCATTAGTATTAAGTTTGTATGTAATTGTATGCTTATAAATCATGTGTGTATGTTTGTGTATACCTTATTAGGCTTCTGCTCACTCTTTTCTTTTACAGGTATAGGTAATGATTGTGTAGACCGTTGTATCGCTAGTTACTATTAGATAGTGGGCTAGGAATATCGTTAGTACTAAAGTCCCTCAAAGTGATGCTTTTTTTTTTTTTTGGCCTCTCCTCAAAGTGATGCTCAAAGAACATATAAAGATTATTGGAAAACATAGGCCTTAGTGAAGTGTTGTCGGTCTGAAGAATACTAAGTATTTAGCATTTATTCTAGAATATATTGTAATGGTAGCTTATAACCTTGTAACTTTAGTATGAAAATGTTAGTTAATCTCTTAAAAACTACAAGTATATACTTATGAGGCTAATTATGGTTCCAAATAAGTGAACTTATGAACTTTGGAATCATTTATACATGAGCGACTTTGGAGCATTTAATGTATTTATTGTAGTTATAACAAATTCTAAGCCTTTATGTGTCCGTATATGATATGGAGACATGATGAGTTGTAAATAATCCTAAATTTAATGTCACACCTCGCCCGCAACACGGCAGTGTGATGCTAGGAGCATTGGCCCCCATCTAGAGCCCCCTAAGGCAACTCTTTCAAGGCACTACTCAGGTATTGTTACTTCAAGGATAATTAACCTTCTAGCCGCAACTTGTAAGGATCGAACCCAAGACTAAGGACTTTTGTCTCCTCCATCTACTTTTAGCAGGAAGCGCCTTTCACCAACTAAAAGGTCAATTGGTGAGAGACGTTGCCTACGAGGTAAACAAAAGGCCTTGGTCAGGGATTCAAGTCGCAACGGCTGCAAACAAGCTTATGCCCTTGACCAAATCATGATGTAATAGTGAGGCCATATAATACCTTGGAGTGCTCCATCGGTTCATCTAATGGGGGGACTTGTGGTACTTCCTGCGGAGATAGTAGCCATCACATCGTCATCGCTTGAGGGGGCAAGGTGTGATATTAAAAGGCACCTTTTATGTCAATTGGTAAAAGGTGTGGCCTTTGGGGCCAACAAAAGGCATAAGTCTGGGGTTTGAATCTTGAAAGCTGCAATTGGGGTCAATTCTACCTATACGTAACAATACCGCTTGTGTTCTAGTTGTGCTTGAGGGTGCACTAAAAGGCCAGTGTACCTGGCATCACGATACTTGTTGGGCTGCATTGCCTCTAGGGGGGGTGCAGTAGCTGGGCTCCTGCGGAGGTTAGCTAATGCACAGGGGGTTGTGACATTTAAGGTGTTACATATACATCCCACTGATCTCATGGCTTATGAGAAAATTAAAAATACTATTATATCTTATTAGCCATGGGTGTAGAGATATATATATATTTGTGGGGCCAAACTTACTTGCTGATGTTAATATTTAAATTAACTATAAAGAAAAAAAAATCCACTTTATAGTTATGCATCATATATATATATATATATATATAAGGTTAATGTTATAATTTACACTTTAATTTTACGTTTTTTTATAATTATACACATAAAATTTTAAATTGTTTATCTACTTTATTATATGTAAATCCTGATGATTCATGTATTCTTGTTTGGCCAACCGATATCTATTATATTGAAAAATCACTGAAGGTGTAAAAATGATATCACCTAGATCGCAGCTCAAATGTTCTAACCAAAATACTTTGGGGTCTCATTCAGCAACCATCTTGCAGGTTGACCTATGAATCCAGTTTCTTGAAGATGTATATTAAAAAGGATTTCATTATTGATTTCCTCTAATACCTTTTCATCATTTTTAACATGATTAAACTTTTGCATTATTTAAAAAAAAAGGCAACTATATAAAAATATGATAAACTTCAAGACATCTCTTAACATAAATTTATTAAAAATTATTGGGCTTGTTGGGACCAGGGTTTTCGTTTCTTTTTGGATTCTTTTTTAATTTTTATTTCAGAAACAAGCTTATTTTAAAACTTAATACGGATATGGATGTATGAAGACGTTGTTAAAGATGGACTATTTGATTTTATACTATAGGTGTCATTTTAGTGTATTGGTATTACATTGAAGGCACTGTCTAAGTTGGCGCCTGCAATTTACACTGAAGGCGGTGTTTTCAACAGTGCCTTTAATGTGATTTGTCTATACTAAAGGCGTTGTTAAAGATGACACTTGCACTATAAAATCAAAGGTGCTATCAAAAACTGCATCTTCATCCACCCATTTTTAGGTCTGTTTGTTTGGCTTTTTCCAGCAGATATAGACACTTTTTTTAAACTTTTTTGTAATAAATTATTTATCAAAAAATAGATATAATAAAAAAAAGTTGACAGTTCTCATTAAAAGATCAAATCTAGATAAAATATAGTTACAAATCAGACATATTTACACATATCATTTTAAAAAAGATATAAATATAGATGAAAAATAGACCATCCAAATAAACCCGACATATTAAGTTTTACAATAAGCTTGTTTTTTAAATAAAGTTTAAAATAAAACCCAAAATGAAACGAAAACCTAGGCCACGAGGCCACCAACCTTTGCTCCCATCCCACCAAATACAGAATGCTTTACGTCCAAGTCTTTTAGAATAATGTGGATGGTCAAAATCAGGGCGATGTCTGCTTTGTCCAATTGTATGATTACAGTACCAATCATACTATCGTAACTAGGATTTCATTGGCTCTCTCTTGGGGCCATCTGGGAACTTCCCTATAGATCATTATTAAGGTGTGTGTTGTCCTAGTTTTGAAAAGAATTGGTCGCACAACAATCATTCTCCCTTCTGAAACAGATCCAAACCTATCTAAGTAATTGACAAGACAATGCAAGACGAGGTTCAAAGCATTTTCACAATTTTTTGAGCCTCCTTAATAATTGAGAACGAACTCAAAAACATTCAGGAAAAAAAAAATCATGGTAACTCAGGTATGTTTGTTTAGGACAAAAGGTTTTTTCCTTTTCTTGTTTTATATTTGTCGTGATCATTATATTCCAATTGTAAAATAAAATACTACTCTCGTCTCAAGACGCTATAATTACTGTGATGCCTGAAAAGCAACAATAGTAGGCAGCCTCTAATAATGAAATTAAATAACAGTTATTATAGCGGAAAATGCTAATGAAGCATAAAGAAAACCATTTTCGCATCTAAGAAAGGAAATCATTTTTCCATTTTTAGTTCAAATAACCATAATTAATAATTATTGACAACCACCTTGGCTTCCTCCCATCTCTCATCATGAAAAGCCTTTAGGTGTGTGTGATTCCTTGGTGAGACATCTATTTTATTTATTTTAATTAGATTATTTGTTAAAAATAAATACAAAGGAAAAACAGATATTTTTATCCATAAGCAAATTATACAGATTAGAAATAGATAAGATACAGATAAAATATAAATATAGATTAGATACAAATAAGATAAAAGCAAACCATCCTAACAGATAATTTATATTAAAGTGTGACACATAAATAGGTTTCATATGGGAACCCTAATTCTAACATCATATGCTCAATAAAAGGTTCTATTTAAAAAAGATACGTAAGGGATTACCTACTTTTTTTCACTCATATATGTCTTACTTTACCATGAGGACAATTAAAAGTAAAAGATCTTTATATTAACACATGATGTATTGCTCCACTTGAACATAGCCATGGTTACGGAACCATAATAAAAAACGATTGGTTTTTAGTCTTGAAATTAAAGAACCAACGATTCATTACCTATTTGTAGAATTGTGAAACCACTAAACTTTATATTTTAAAATTTTAGTTAAAATTAAAAAAATACAAATTAATTTTTATTTTAAATAAGATAAATTTAAATCAAAATAATAAGTAAGTCTAAGAGTATCAAAATCTCTAACCCATTTTTTTTATATACGTTTATTTAGATACAAACATATCTAATTTTAATTATAGTGTTATTAATGAGATAATACTCTAAAGGCTATAAAATAAAAAATTACAAGGTAAAAAGTAATTCCAAGGAAAGTGATTTTACTTTTGGAAGAAGTCCACATAAATCAAACCAAATATACTTTTATGTTATATTTATTTGTTATATTGTTAATAAAACAATAAATTAAATATTGTAAATAAGGCCTTTTTTTTTAATGAAAATATTTTTCAAGAAAATATTTTTTCATTTCTTCATGTTTGTTTAAAGAAAAATGAGATAATTATTATAAAACATTTTTCTTATTTTGGAAAACGTAGATTCATTATAGCTTATTTCAAGAAAACAATTTACGAATTATAAAAGTATAAGTGATTTTTCATCGATTTACAAGCTCTATATACCAATCATTTCTATTTAAATACATTTATTATTCTTTTTTTAATATTTTCCTTAAGGTAGATAGATTTATTTCTCATTTAAAAGATGTATTTTTAAAATTTTTTATACTTCAAATATATAATTTCCTTTAAGTTATACAAATAAAGAAAAGCTATTTTCATAAAATTAGCTAAATTTTTAAAAATATGCTACTTTTTAAGAAAACATTTCAAGGAAAAACGTTTTTCATTTTCAAACAATTTTCCCAAAATAAACATGCCTAAGTAATTATAAATTGTTACTATTTTATAAAATAGTTTAAACACTAGTAACTATATATTTAATTTTTTTTTTCCTAATAGAATCGACCAAAACCCTTATTCTATCCGATTCTAAGCTAAGGAGTAAGCTACGATTGTGAGGATCGGCGGTTTCCTTACCGGTTTGCAACTCAACTGTGGGTTTGTCTAGCTCCACCAAGTGCTGTTTTCGATTTTCATTTGAAAAAGGTTGGGATGCCCATCATGATATCCGACAGAAATATCTCATGCGAGTACCAGAATACTACTGTCCGTTGCACTCCCACCCCTATTTTGCTTGTGCCAAAACCTACCATTCTTCTTGTTTATGTGGTAGATTCACGCTCCAACCCCGTTTCAAAATCCGCCTTCTAGTGAAAATCTCAACGAGTCATTTAATTTGGTTATATAGCTACCAGTCTACTCATCTTCTGGACCATTTATGAGCTCGAGTCCTATTTGCACTCCCAGGAATTTAGAGTCTCAGACACTATACAAAATTGTATCCGAGTTCTTAGAGCATCTGCATCCATAGAGTCCTTCACAAGATTCTTCGCGTGCCACATCAGCATCTGAAGAAACTCTCCTCCTAAAGGACCTTATCATTTTGTTATGCGTTTCTTCACAAAAATCGTTCACTCTTTTTTATTTTTATATAATATCTTATATTTAATCTAAAATGACAAAAAATGTATTTAGTATGTGACATACATATATTATTAATATTCAAATTATATATGTTATATTATCATATTAATATGTAATATTAAAAAATAAATTTAATATTAATAAATTATACAAAAATGAAAAAAAATATTAACATTTGAGAATGTAATTAATAAAATTTATATTAATTTAAGAAAATAGCCTAATTTAAAACCAACAATAGCTTACTTTAATATAAATAAGCAATACAACAATAAAGAAACTTAAAAACATCTAAACGAAAGTAATAAGCACAAAAAAAAAAAACATAATTTAAAAACATGAACAATCAATAGATAATAGAAAACTCCAACTAATAAACATTAAATAGAATATCCAAATCGCTGCCACAAATATTCGATCAAGTTAACTTGTAGCTGGCGATGTTTTACCCTATCATGAAGTCAGATATTGTTTTCGATATACGTCGCATAATTCGCAATATAATTGTAAGAGATGTGAGGTGTCGAATCACCGGTGTCTCTCGATTCATAATCCGGAACTTCATAAGTAAAGTTGTAGCCATCTCGTTCATCCTCAACTATCATATTATGCAAAATTATACATGCTCTCGTGATTTGCCAGTGACCTCTTGATCCAAAAACGTGAAGGCCTAGGAACTATGTGTAAACGAGATTATAGCACTCCAAAAGGTCGTTCAACATCTTTTCTACATCCTTCTTGGTGTCAAGCAAATAATTACTCTTTGCACCCCGTGGTATGAAATAGACTTCACAAATATTGACCACTCTGGATATATACCATTTGTTAGACAATATCCTATATTATAGTTTTTACCATACATAGTATAGTTAATTGGAGGAGCCCGTCCCTTAAGAACATCATTGAATAAAGGTGAACGCTCTAATACATTAATACATTGTTCAAACCTAGGACACCAAAAAATGCATGCCATATCCAAGTATCATATGAAACAAAAGCTTCAAGCATAATTGTTGGAGAGTCATGATCCCATCGAGTGTACATGCCATACCATGCAACTGGACAATTCTTCCACTCCTAATGCATACAATCTATACTTCCCAACATGCCAAGGAATCCATGTTGCTCAGCAATAGTAAGTAAGCGTTAAATATCGGTGGGATTAGGGCTACATAGGTACTCATCACCAAAACAAGTAATGTCACCTTCAATAAAATGTTTGACACATTTTATTATTGTACTCTCACCCATTCATAAATAATCATCTAAAGCATCTCCTGCTACCCCGTATGCCGGCATCCGAATAGCTACTATGGATTTTTGTAATGACAAAGCACTAGGTCTACAACGGCATCCCTTTTGTTGAAAATAAGGAAAATAATCTTGTAGTGCTTGCACAATGCGAAGGAATACACCTTTCCTTATTCGAAATCTTCGTTGAAATTGCTTGTCATAAATATCGGTTATCCAAGATGTAGTCGGAATATAAATGGTTGTGATCTTCAAGACGACCTTTTCAATATACTTTCTTCTACATCATCTTGTGGATGAACTCGCGGTTAACTCTAGAAGCATTTGATATAAAGAACTTATGAGCTCTATTTCATTGTTGCTTAATTCTGAAAGAAATAATTCTTCAGCTGCCTCATGGGCTGCTTTTTCCAACTCATAATCATAGCTACTTGCGCATGATTATATAAGAGAGTGAATAGGTTTTGATTTGGATGGAAAAGGGAAATGTGGTAATGTTTGATGAGGATATGTTTGTTTGCCCATATATATATATATATATATAGAGAGAGAGAGAGAGAAGATCAATGGACACTCCTATAACGGCTAGTTTTTTTTTCAAATTGATTTTAAGAATAGTTACCTTTACAATGATTACTTTTTAGAAATTGATTTGTTGCCTTTACAATAGTTAGTTTTTTTTTTAATTGGTTTGAGTGATCAACGGCTGTACTTTCACAAATAAATTCCATTCATAAATATTCTTACAATGACTAATCACATAATTAATGGAGACGTACACACATTAAAACCTACCATGGTAGCTATTTTATTAGAAGAAACTTTTACAATGGATATTTCAAAATAGAACTAATTGTTACTTTTCCTTTGCATTATATCTTTATGCATCTCTTCAATCCATTGCCTTTTCACTTCATCCATTGATGATGTATCTGCAAATATTATTGATTTTTCCCACTCAAGTTGCTTCTGATGTTCCTTTTGTTATTTAAGTTAGGTATATTTACACAACACATCAAATTTTTCACGAGCTATACTACTTAAGCTATCTAACTTCTCAACCACTCCATCTACTTGCTTACTACATTCAGATTTTCTTTTCCTTTTCTCTTACTTGTTGCTTTACCAGGTAATCAAATGACAACTTCAATGACTTCATCATTTTTCGATGCATCATTATTTAAGGATGAACTTATATACGTTCCAAATGCACTTATCTTGGTTCACTTACTCTGGCCTTTTTTGTCGTTTTCAGTTTGAGACCTCCATTTAGGTTTATTTTACAATATAACCCAATAATGCTCCACCAAACATTGTTTTTTCTCATTTTGTTTGAATAAATCATGAGCATTTTTTCATATAATCTTAATCGTTTTTTCCACTTTCAACTCGTCGTTTTATTTGGTCATAGTAAGCCCCGAAGTTCATAACATCCTTTGAGATTTTCATCCAACAAGATTTGCATTGTTGCCATGTTCGTTTTAGTGGTTTTTTTTCCAGCCTCAAGGCTTTGTCCTTCCTTGAAGCTTTCATGAACTCGATGCCAAAATGTCTAGAGTGGTTGACTATTTCCAATAATTGGGTCTTTACTAAACCTTAACCATGCATAAATAAGAAGCTTGTCATCAATATGCTCCCACTTTTTCCAACGTTCATCATCTCCTTCATTTTCATCATCTTCCTCATCTTGCAAATTTACTTGTTGGGAATTTTGTAGAAATTGAGAAGCTGTGCTGCTAGGTGTTTGTGGCAATTAATCTATGTAGGTTAAGAAAGATTTGCTCCAATTGGAGTGAATTGTTATATATTTTCGGGCCCAAAGTTAGGAGCATATTAAAAACATGAAGGCATCATCCCACTCGAACTTCGAATAAAATTAAATGACAAACTCAAATTGGGAAAACTTTGGTTCATCATTGGAAAATTTTGAGGATTTTTACATTTTGGAAATATGCAGTAAATGGAAAATAAGAATTACTTTATGAATTTGTGGGGATTTGAAAATTTTGTGTCTTTTGCAGATTATTGGATGGTAGGAAATTTTGTGAATTATTGGATTCCATATATAGCTCAAGTTTAAAAAAGCAAAATTTTGTAGGATTGTAAATGATAGTAAAAATTTTGAGTAAATGATAAATGAGATATGTCATATATTTATACTTGGAAAGGAAAGAAAAAAATTTACTATTGCAAATTACAACGAAAACTTGCATCTAAAGTCTCAAACGTAAACCTGCAAATATTCCAAACGTAAACTTGCAAAATAATGTCTCCATTTTTAAGTTAAAATCATCAAAACATTAAAGAAATTATTAAAATAATATGAATCCAATTTCTACAATGTTTTAATGTCTCCAATTTACTTTGGTGTGAATTCTACAAGGTCAAGAATTCCGGCTCTCAAGTCCATGTGAATAATAATAATGATAATAATAATAATATTTTGAAGGAACACACGAAGGACCCCAAAAAGTTGAAAGAACTCTCCATATGACCTCAAAAATTGAGGTCCTTCGTCTAGAAACCTGCACGAAGAAATTCGGATCTAGGTGTTCTTATAACATATATTACGTTTGTGCTAAATAAAACATGTTTTGGTATAGATACATCGAGCATTACACACATATTATATACAGTATATGCAAATTATAAGGCTAATTATTTTGGAAACTATCTAATCCATACTAATATATGTGTCGAAAATTTTGTTGATACTTATGTATCACAACTTCATACACGTGATATTTAATATCTAATAAATCAATTTTTTTTTCATAGTAAAGCAATTATACAACAAAAAGACTTCTCCTCTCCCCATTAGCTAACTATATAATGACTTAAAGGTTAGACATACTTCTTACTTTCTGATGAGGCGGAGATAATGGCGAACAGTTACTTAAAAAAATGGGACAAAAACTGGTCTGTTACCGTTGAGTGATTGAAGACCTTATCTTAATGGAAACGAGCTAACTTAAAGAAGTCACCTCTTTTGGCGGTGTGCTAGGCCAATTTTTGGCTAAATTCCTTGTTTAGGATCTCAAACAGCGTTTTACTTGTCTTTATGTGTACTTTGTTTCAAAACCTTTTTAATTTTTTGGCAATTTCTGTTTTATTTTTGGTAACTTTTAAGTTAACCTATAAATTATATGTCCTAGGGTACATAACAGTCACTTATCATATTTTTCAGTAAAAATTTTAAGCAGTCATTGCTCTTTTCTCAAATTTTCGAATTATTGTATATAATTTCGAATTTTGATGCCAACAACTTAAAAATTCTCAAAATCAATAGGTATTAAAGATCATAAGCCGGATTTCCGTGTGGGAATCAAAGTCTTACCATAAATCCTTAATTATCCACTGCATCACTTTTTGAGGTAGAATAGAAACCATTACGATGTTTTAGGACTTCTAGCATAAGTAGTGATAGGAGACAAGAATAATAATTGATGTCTGCTGGTCAATGATGCTGGTTTGGTTACAAAAATTATCGAGAAATCAATGGAGAAAATGATTTCCAATTACATTTAGAAGGAAAATTCATTTTCCCTCACCATCTCTTGACATTCTCATGACAATCGACCCCAACCACCTTACTGGTATGCCATTGCTTACTGCTAAAAGTTAGAAGTCTCGGATATATCGACCAGCTAGAGCAGTCTAAGCATTATAATGGCATGAAATTTTTCAAATAAGTGATGCAATAATTAAATTAAATTCTCAAAGCCAAGTGATCCTTAACACCATCATTGCAGGACACAATAATTAAATTTGCAACGAGCTCTGAAGATCAAAAGGCTAAGATTCAATTTACAGCATATGCTAGTATCAATTGTCATAAAGAACTCAAGAAAGTTTCTTGTGCCGTAAAAATCTTAATGCAAAATGAAATAAAATCAAAAAATGAAGACCTACAAGCCATAACATCTAGTGCTTAATGTTTGGAATGTCAATCTATTTCTAACTGAAAAAGAAATACCATTATGTAATCAACCCTTCTCTTCCCCTTCGAAAGGATTAATGCAAACTCTCTTGTAAGTTTTACCTATCAAAATTCTTTTACAATTTTATAGGAGTAGAATTTTCATAAAATCATGAGTTTAGGTATACGATTCTACCAATTTTTATGATTCTGAGGTTTTGTACATTCTAATTCCAAGTAGACTCGTGAGCTGGGCAACCAAGTTAACCATCAAAAAGTTAATTCAACAACCATAACTCCTCCAGAGAGTGAATTCTCCTCCTCCAACCTTGCTAAAGCTATTGAGTAACGAGCAATGACCATGAAAATGAAGGTGATTATGGTGCAATAGGCGCTTCTTTCTCCCTCAGAAAATCCTTGGCTTCCCAGGCAACAGCAGCAATAACAACCACAAACTTGCCACCTCAAGGTATTATGTTTGGATAAAAATACACAAACTTCAATGTGACGGTGATGTCTGCATAAGATATGCTTTCCTGGATAATAATAATCCCTTGAGAGAAATATTAGTACTAATCCGTTCTATTTGGTTTCAAATGAAACTGAATGACAGCCCAGAATAAGGGGGAGACGGTGATTCATGTAATCTGGAACAGTACCATCTAGGTCTGTTTGCTATGGTTTCGAGGCAGATGATAAACATTTTTTTTAAATTTTTTCTGATAAATTGTTTATTAAGAAATAGATATAAATAAAAAACAATTGATAATTCTCATGAAAAGATCAAATAGATTAAATATAAATAAAATATAGATGTAAATCAGACATATTTACACATATTGTTTTGATATAGATACAGATACAAATGAAAAACAGATCATTCAAACAAGATTTACTAGGGAAGCAGCCTGTCTCACGTCCCATGAAAAGAAGGATGTGGATGAGCAGTGAGATCTTGAGATTCTATGGCCAATATCTATGTTTGTTTCGGACTTGCATCGGAGCTCACCTCTCTGAGACCAAACCGTTAAAGAGTAATGGAAAGTATGAATGGAAACAGGTAGACAGAGACCTTTAATCTAATCTAAGCTCGTCCTTAATATGGGAAGGAAGCAATATGAGAATCTCTTGAAAAGACTTTACTTTCCAACCCTTGAGGGAAGCTAGCTGCCACTTGCAATTTACAGATCAGGGAATCATTTGGATTAAAGAAGAGACACAGATCCAAAATTCCATAGTGGCTAATCTATCAAAATCACAGACAATACATTAGTAAAATCCTAGTAAATGAAGTTCGATATGAGGAATAGACCATCCTAGTAAAATCCTAGTAAGTAAGCCGCTGGTTACTTCCAATGTTAGAGGGGACTTGAACTAGGAAAACCCCTTCTCACCACATATTATATTGGTAATAGCAAGATTGAAATGCTCAGCATGGCTATTCAAAAGCTAGCCATATTGGGAATTTCATCGTGATGCGGGTGATATGACACTTTCTCTTTGAGAATATGAATACAAGGCCGTTCTTAAACAAATTATCAGGATGTCCAAGTCAAGCATCTTTGGATAAACCATGAAGTTGAGTTCCCTGGACAAATTCTTATACTTCAGAAGGTCAATCTTATGACAAAGCAAAACAGAAGCTCCTTGTACTATGAATTCAAATCCTTTGATGTTTTATCCGGAAATGAGTCTCCGAATGTGATCCATTTTCTACACAAGATCAACACACAAATGCAGCAACATTTAGCGAGAAAATCTCACTTCCACACCCAACTCACATCAGATTGAACTTTGTGATGGGAAGAGCTCTATAAAATGGGACATGATACTTTCTACTTAAGGTCACTATGACTGCTCCTCCTTTAGAGAAATTTACAGCATCGAATTGTGAGCGAGTGTGGTTTTAGAAAAGCTAAAACAGAGATAAAAAAAAAAAAAAAAAAGGCCATGGTCCGTGAATTGAGAACGTGAGTGAATTTAATCACAATGGTTGGAGGTATGCCTTTTTTGTGCATTTTGCTTCCACTAATTGATCTGAAGGTGTGTTGTAGTTTTCAAACATGTTTAGATAGATTCTAGGATTATTTAATTTTTGGCATCATAGCACTTTAATTGCCTATCTTATATCTTTCTTTAACTTAGTTTTGGACAATCGAATTTACGATTTGTGCCTTGTTAATTGTAACTGAGATTGGAAATCATTAAGTTGATAAATTCTAAACATGTCTGTGCGTTTACATGTATAGAGAATTGCTTTGCTTGCTTTGAATGTTTCAAGCTGTTGATTGATAATTTCGATTTTTAGATATTGGGTACTAAGATTTTGATGTTTTTGTTATAATCCCAATAAGGTTAGAAATCAATAAGAAATCGGATTTCCATGTTTTCTAGGCTTTAAAACATCAAAAAACCGTTGGGTTTTCCATTCGAAGCCACGAGCCAAAACCAGGTCTCAAGAAGAAGATGACAAAAAATAAAATAAAATAATTTTACAGAATGTTATACATGGGTTTTACTGCTTGTAATAAATTGTCAAATGGATGTCCATTCCAATTCAAAGCTGTAATGTTGAATCCACCAACCTCACGAAACCAACTTTTGCTTATGTGTCATTGATATTGCTTCCAATTCCATAATATGGTCTGCTAATAGGGATTACATTGTCCTAATTGGACAGTTTTAATGAATTTTAATGTGTTTAAATTATTTATTCCTTTTGATGAATTGCGTGTTTAATTTTTTGTATTTATTCAAGCAACCAATATTAAATTGAATAATTTATGCACATTAAAATTAGTGATTAAAGAGTGTATATTTTTTCAACTATTGAATAATTGTATGCATATATTGTTTATTTATTTCCTAAAATTTGTATGTATGAACTTACATTATTGTACATTCAAAATCATGTTACATAATATTTATGCATAGTTATTGAATTCATTTGCAGTATTTAGGAAGTTATGCAACTATTTAGCTCTTTATTAAGAATTAATGTTAGGTAATCAATATAATTTTAATTAAGTGGAGAGTAGCCACAACATCTTTAATTAATTAGAATTATGAATTTAATTTTAAGATCACATTAAAATGTTAATTGTAGTTGATCATATGTGATATAATAAATCTATCCATAGGAATTTTATTGTATTTTTATGATTAATTAGGATGAAATATCATATTTTATTTCTTAATCTACCCACGGGAATTAAGAAAGGGAACATAATTTGATAGTTTTGTCATAAGGCTATAGATGAATCTAATTGAGTAAGACCTCAGTGACAACTATAAGGTGTGGAAGGAGAGAGTTCTCCATCATTTAAGATAGATGGATATAGATTATCCTATTAGGAAAAATGAACCATCTAGTATTAATGAAACCAACACTCCAAACGATGTTGATCTTTATGAAAAATGGGAGGGATCTAATCGACTCTCCGTGATGTTCATAAAGACCAAACTATCTACTGGTATTCGTGGTTCTATCGAATAGTATGATAAGGTCAAGGATCGTTTGAAAGCTATTGATGTGTAACTCACTACATCTGATAAAGCCTTTGCCAACACCCTGATTATCTAGTTCTCATCCATGAAGCTCACCAGGATAAGGGGCGTACGTGATCATATCATGTGCGTGAGGGACATAGCGACTCGTCTAAAAGCCTTGGAGGTTACCATGTCAAAATCTTTTTTATTGCACTACATTTTGTGCACTCTGCCCCAACAATACAGTCCTTTCAAAATCTCTTGTAACACACAAAGGATAAGTGGTTGATTAATGAACTATTGACCATATGTATGCAAGAAGAGGAAAGGTTGATAATGGAAGAGAGTGAAAGGGTGAAATAAACTATTCTTGGAAAGAAAAGGAAGGATGATGTTAAAAATAAGGGAAAAGGCAAGATTCCTCCTAAGCTAGTCATAAGAAAGAGTCAAAGTATTTCTTTTGCAAGAAAAGGAAGGATGATGTTAAGAACTGGCTCGACAAGAAAGATACTCCATTTTTGTTTGTTTGTTATGAATCTAATATGGCAGATAGTGGATTGGTTATGGTTCTACAATCCATGTTTCTAATTCCTTGCAGGGTATGCAAGACCTAAGGAAGCCAATGGAAAGTGAACAACACGTCTACTCAAGAAACAAGATGAGTTCACATGTCGAAGCCATTGGTACTTGCAGTTTGGTTTTAAGCAGCAGTTTTATTTTGCATTTGGAAAAGACCTTTTATGTTCCAAGTTTCTCTACGAGTTTGATATCTGTTTCAAGACTTGTACTTGTGGGTTTTTCCTTTAATTTTTCAAATTCTAGTTTTAGTTTATCTAATAAATCTGAAGTTATTGATTATGGTATGTTGTTTGATGGTCTTTACTCCATTCAATTACAATGATCTTACTTATAATTCTATGCATGTTACTACTAGGTTAAAACAATTTGTTATGAGTGAGGAATACTCGAAGTTATGGCACCGAAGATTAGGACACATCTCCATTAAGAGAATTAAAAGATTGGTAAATGAAAGGCTACTTAATACTTTGGAATTTGTTGTTTTTGAGATTTGTGTGGATTGCATTAAGGGTAAGCAAACTAACAAGTCTAAAAAGGGTATAAAGAGGAGCACAAACCTATTAAAGATCATACATACAGATATTTGCTGTCCAGACATAGATGCAAATGGTCCAAAATACTATGTTACCTTCATAGATGATTATTCACGATATATGTATCTGTACTTGCTTCATTCCAAGGATGAAGCCTTGGATGACTTTAAAGTTTTTAAGTCTGAAGCAGAGAATCTATGTGGAAAGCAAATTAAGATCGTGAGATTAGACGGAGGTGGAGAGTACTATGGTAGATAAATAGAGAGTAGAAAAGCGCCTAGTCCATTTGCAAAGTTTCTATAGGAACATGACATTATTGCCTAATATACTATGCTTGGTTCTCCGGATTAGAATAGAGTGGTAGAAAGAAGAACGAAATTTTAATGGACATGGTGAGAAGTATAAGGAGTAACACAAAACTTCCTTAGTTCTTGTGGACTGAAGCACTAAAAATGGTTGTGTATATATTAAACCAAGTTCCAATTAAAGCTATCTCCAAGAACACCTTTTGAGTCATTCAAGGGTTGCAAACTGAGTTTTAGGCATATATTCATTTGGGGATTGTAATATACAAATAAATAAATCATAATGAAGGGTAAAATGGTAATATAATGATTTATTAAAGAAGAGAGTTATTTGGCCAATCCTAATAAATGAGATATAATAATCATCCCTCACATTAATGATGATAAAAAAAAAAATAGTAAATCTTCATTAATTTATGACGTAAGGTTATGTTTTCATTAATGATAGCCAACAATAATAAATCTTCATTAATTTATGACGTAGGGTTGCGTTTTTCCTAAGGGTTGCGTTTTTTCCTAAGCCATCTTCATTAATTTATGACGTAGGGTTGCGTTTTTCCTAAGCCATCTTTCTCTATAAATAGGCCTTAGACCCCATAAGTTTTCCCACATTTCTTCTCAACCAAAATTAAGGTATGTGGGTCTAAACTCTCTCTTTTTCAATTCCTTTCCTTTAGGTAGATAGTCTAATTCCAGTTTTATATATCGATTGAAGGAGATTCAAAATCTAGAAGCGAAACACTATAGTGGTTTTGAAGAATATCAGATTCAAATCCAATTGAAGGAGAAAGATTTGAAGAATTAAGGTTCTTATTTCAATCAAGTTCTGCAAATTATAGGTATGTATGAATTTGCCCTATCTCTATAGATTCAAAGTTATAAACATTTATAAGGGATCTATTCATAAAAGATTATATATATATATATATGTATGTATGTTGTGAAGGATTGTGGAGATCAAGGAAGATTTGAGGAGAAATTTATGTTAGGGTTTCTGTGAAGTAAAAACAAAATTAACAGGTGAGTTAAGATTTGGTTAGGGTTATGGTATTAGGGTTAGGGTTTGACATCATGATTACAATTAAATTTTAATTGCGACATATAATGATATACAGGAGTATTGTGAGATTAAGGTTCCATTTCAATTAAAGTTTCTATCGAGTAAATTTGGATTGGAAGCAAATCCAGGTACGTCCTTACCTTGTTTGCTGCTTGTGCGTGATAGGTTTAGAATTTATAACCTGATTAATGAATATACGACCTTAATTGAAATTGACTGTTGGTTGTGAGTGGTTTCAACTAGAGTAGAAGTCATGGCGAGGCCATGGTGGAGGGTGATCTCTAGTGAGACAACCTGATGATCCTTGTGTGAGGTTGTCCCAAGTGGACTCGTGCTTGGAGATGATTCTGGTAGATTAGGAGTCGTGCTTTCGAGCTTTGGCTGGGCATGCAAACTATATATATGTATATATTATAATATGTGTTTTGGGATCTGAGTTATTCCGGGTTTAGGTTTATATCATGAGTTTTCCTAAACTATGTTGGTTGCAGGCTAATAAAAAGATAAATTAATTTGTACTTGTTGCATTAGAAATTATAAGTTGTATGTGATATTGTGTTATGTATGATCATGTACATGTGCTTGTGGTTTGGATGTACGGGCCTTTGTGCTCAATCCTTATTTTTTACAAGTGCAGGTGATGATCCTATTATATATGATTTGTCGGGATATGATGTATATGTTGATGACGGGGAGCACGATAGTACAGATGACCATCCAGATGATCATTAGGGATTTGGATGGAGACGTTTATGAGTACTTTTATTTTAGTAGAGACTTTATTTTGATGGATTAGTTTCATTGGAAGTTTTATTTGTAAAGACTTTTATGTTCTTAGTTTTTAGATATCTTTAGTTATCGATTATGTAGTGGAACAACTTTTATGAAATTTTATATTGAAGATGTTTATTTTAGAGAGTTTTGATGATGTTCTATCTATTGTGGTTTAGTAATAGCATTGGCGTGTGCCTTTGAAGAGAAGACACGTAGCGGGTTGTAGACGCCTTTGATTTAGGGTGCTACAGGGATGCTACAAGGTCTAAAGGGTATAGGTTCTATTGTTCATCTCACAGCACTAGAATTCTAGAATCAAGAAATGCAAGATTTCTTGAAAATGACCTAACTAGTAAGAGTGGTCAATTTGGACATAGTTTTTGAAAAGGACCGTTATGAAGCTCAACCCTCTAGTTCAAGTGATAGATTGATTGTCATTCACACTCCTCAAGTTGAAATGGGTATTAGACAACCAACTGCTGAGGTTCCATAGGTTGCTGATATTGATCCAATAGATCAGGTTGTAAATGAGGAACAATAAGAAATTGTTAAGCGATTAGCTGAACAACGGATTGAGCAACAATTTCCTCGAGACAATGATGGTACAACGTTGAGAAGATCTACTAGAGTTAGAAAATCAGCAATTCCTAGTGATTATGAAGTGTATCAGCAAGAGTTTTTGCAAACTCCGAGAATTTTCATATAAATAGAAATACAAATATAGAAAATATAAGGTTAGTGTAAGACTCAATAAAAACCTTAGATTAAAACCACAAATAGTAATGAACCTATATATATCTTCAAATCCTGAAACAAAGTCTTATAGATAATATCATATACCAAAGATAGGATTTTGTAGCTAGTATCGAAGACTCAAAGTTTAGAATAATTTAAATGAGATTTCAAATGAATCAGAAAGTAAATAATCAATAAAGCTTATAGTTAGAAAACAATAATTTAAGAATGAACCGTTAAGGTTATGAATACACAATAGAAACAATAGTAGATCCATAACTAACAATCTAGACTCCAAATAAATAATTGGATCACACCAGTGTTCTAGTTAGAGAATTCTAAAGTTATTAGAGATTGAAGCAAAAATTGACTTATTAAGCATAGAAAACCCTAATCGTGTGACATAAAATTGTAAAAAGAATTAATCGTGTAAACTTTAAAACCAAAGTTGAACCCTATAATAACCTAGAAAACTTATGGAAGCTTTAAATAAATTTTGGAGATAGAACTCCTAAATAACTTATCTAAATATACCTGATTAGCTTGATAAACTATCATAAAACTAAGATAATTATTTCACTAAATAATATTAAACTAATTTTTCCTTCATTTTTGGTGCATTTTGCAAGCAAATTCAGTCCAAATTAAGAAGGATTCACGGCTAGGATTTTCTTGATTTTAGCCAACCGAATTCTTCAAGGAAAAGAGGTCAAATTGCACCCAAAAGTCCATAAAAACAATGACACAAACCAATCAAATAAACCCACCTCAATAAGTACATTTAATGCATAAGGAAGCATGAAAATTGAAGGAAGAAACTCTACCTTCTCGGCAAAGTAGCTGCTGCTTTCTTTTATATATATATATATATATATATATAGATATAGATATAAGACTTCATAATGACCAAGGGACAAACCATTTTAATACACACTTGAACGGCCAAATCTTTCCCCTCCCTTCACCATGAAACAACATCACAAACATATAAACACATCATTATATAACAAGCTCCATCAAGATCAAAACAAGTCTAGCAGATTAACAAAGATAGGTAAGTAAAAATTCATTTTAGGCTAGTTAATGTAATAAACATTAGCTCAAACAATGTTTTATTCAACTTAGGCCCATATCAAGCTTTAAGAAAGGGGTTAGCAACTCAACATTAGCTCTTACAAGGTAACACTCTACCCTAAACCATACTTATATGTTATGATATATGTAGAAGTTAAGAAATCACAAGTATGATGATTACAAGATGTTATATGTATTGTTATGTCACGAAAAATACTTGTGGAACATTGAAAAACACTTAAAAGTAGTTTAAATACAAGTACAATATACATATACTATAAGAAAAATAAGTACATAGTAAAGAAAAAGGAATAATACGATGAACAGTACCTACGCCATCGGACTAAAGCTTACGCAGGCGGTCTTCAAGGCCGGCTTACACTGGAATTGAGAACATGCAAAAAAATTACACGAGTACCAGCATCCTTTAGTTCAACGCTAGCGGCATAAGATGTCGGCGTACTTGCAAAACTTCTTTGTACAAAGTCTGTTTCAACCATAATAGATTTTATAGATATATATAATATATATATATATATAAAGGAAAAAAGAAAAAAAAAAGAAACAAAACATGAAACATAATAAATAAATAAATATAAATATTAGTATGTTTAATACGTGATTAAGAGATAAACTTTAGTAACTGCTGCAAATAAAATACTTGTATATAATAAAAGATTAAAATTACTATAATTATATTATATAGATATATATACAAGAATGAAAAATGTAAACAAGCTATAATTAAAGATAATGAGATACCCGTAATTAACAGATAATAACATGAACAAAGATGGAGAGAAATAGGATGAAACTAAAATGATAGAAAATAAACATCAGTTATCATAAAATGGTCAAACTAACGAACAATATAAAAATAATAATGATAATAATAAAGTACTAAGTTATTAAATATAAACCGTATAACTACCAAATTGAAATGTAAATATCAAACAAGATCAAGACAAGCAACATCAAAATAAATATTAAATAATAAACATTTAATATCATAGGATCATTACCTTAAAAGACCAATATAGGCAACAGAAATATCAATATAGGACACTTAGGCATTCACAGGAGTCTAAATATATAATCTATTATGTATTGATGAATATTTTTATTCATCTCAATAGGTGATCTTGATAATGTTGAGGATTTCCCAGTAGACTTTTATGACTAGCCATCATGAGCAGGTGAGTAACTTAAATCTATTACATTGCTTGTGTTTCTAACTAGTGGCATATGTAATGCAAAGATAATAATATGGTTGTTTTGGAATATATTAAGTGTAGGTTATGAGCTGTATGTTTTGTTAACAAACAGAGATAATAAAAGTGATAATACAAATTATCTGATGGTTTGAAGAAAGCATGATATATGTTATGTGTGTAATGTTTGGTCATCATAAGCTTGATTAAAAATTATTGGCTTTATAATTAAATCTGACATGCATTACATGAACCGCATTATTGCATATTCAAAAAGGATGACAGCCTGTTACGTATTAGTATTTCGATTTTCTGTTAATGCTTGGTTTTTCTAAAAAGTTAGTTTTCCAAGGTTTTTTTTATTCCGTTGGTTCTATGAAAACTAAGTAGTAATGAAGGATGCCACCTGTAGTATCACTTTGAAATTAATAGTACTTAGGGAATTTCTAAGGTATGATGCAGGAAATAGTTGGTTAAAATATCCTAAAATTAAAGTGACAATCCTAAAATGAGAAATCGTTGATTTTTCTGTGTACTTAGTCTCTCTTGGACGGGTGGGTCATTAAGTAAATTTTTTCCAACCCTAAAAAGAGGGCGAAAATCTTATTCCTATTTGGATTATAGATCATCCAAGCTTGTTTCTATGCATATGCTTGACTGTTGCATTACATATAATTAGCTAATAAACTTACTTGATGTGTAATATGTCTAGTTATTCACTAAGTATGTGGTTTTGCTCACACTCCCACAGGCCTTTTAGGTTAACTCTACGACCATGGCTTGTATCTTCTAGGAGCATGGCTTCAATAAGAATATAGAAGCTAGAAGAATATGGGAGCTTCGGGTTATGTTATTTATTTTTTATTTCTAATTAAAAGATAGTTAGTACTCGTACTATCAGTTTATATAATTGGAGACTTAGAAATTAGAATTATGGTTTGTAATACTATTATGATATTCACTACTTGTGATGGTAGATATTTACCAATTTATTGCTTATATGTATTTGTCATTTCTTAACGATGCAACTAAAAGATCTTGTTGTTTGAAAATATATCATTCTCTAAAGATTAACTAGCAATAGTGTACAAGTATGGCTTGTGTACTACTACAAAGGTACCATCGGGGCATGACAATTTGACTATAACATTAGAGCAAGAAAATGATCCTGAAACATTTTCACAGGCCATGAGTTCCAAGGAATCGAACTTATGGTACAATGCCATGAAAGATTATATAGATTATATGGCATTTAACCAAGTGTGGGATCTCGTTGGGTTGCCTAATGGTGTAAAAGCCATTAAATGTAAATGGTTCATTAAGAAAAAGAAAGACTCACAAGGCAAAACATAAGGCAAGACTTGTTGCCAAAAAATTCACTCAGAAGGAAGGAATCAACTACATGGAGACATTTTCTCTTGTATCTAAGAAAGATTCTCTTCATGTAATTATAGCATTGGTAGCCCATTCTGATTTTGAGTTACATCAAATGGACATGAAAACGACATTCCTTAATGGTGATCTGGAGGAAGAGGTTTACATGAAACAACCTAAGAATTCTCCTCTAGTAATGATGAGCATTTAGCCTACAAGGTTAATAAATCCATATATGTATTAAAGCAAGCCTCCCAACAGTGGTATTTAAAATTCCATGAGGTCATCACTTCATTCGACTTTGAAGAGAACATTATGGATCAATATATATACCATAAGGTCAATGAGAGAAAGATTTGTTTTCTTATGTTGTACGTAAAAGATACTTTGCTTGCAACTAATGATAAGGGTTTGCTAGATGAGGTGAAACAATTTCTGTCAAAGAATTTTGTTATGAAAGATTTGAGTGAGGCATCTTATGCCATTGGCATTAAGATCCATAGAGAAAAATATCGACGTATTTTGGGTTTGTCTCAAGAGACCTATATCGAAAATGTTTTAGAGAGATTTCACATGAAGAATTGTTCACCAACTGTAGCACCCGTCATAAAGGGTGATAGATTTGATTTGAGTCGGTGCCCTAAAAATGATTTCGAATGGGAACAAATGAAGAGCATTCAATATGCTTCAGCTATTCGAAGCCTTATGTATCCTTGGGCCTGCATTAGACCGAACATCACATATACTGTTGGAATATTAGGCAGATTTCAGAGGAACCTAGATGTTGACCACTAGAAAGATGCAGAGAAAGTTATGAAATATCTTCAGGGGACAAAAGACTACATGCTTATGTACAGACTAACTGATAATTTGGAAGTGATTGGTTATTTCGATTCAAACTACACTTGCTGCATTGATTCATGGAAATCAACATCTGGTTATATTTTCATGCTAGCTGGTGGAGATGTATCTTGGAAAAGTAAAAAGCAGATCTGGACTGCTACTTCCATTATGGAGGCTGAGTTCATTTCTTGTTTTGAGCCTATCTCACATGGTGTATGTGAAGAGTTTCATTTATAGGCTTAAATTTGTGGATTCTATTTCTAAGCCATTGAGGTTGTTTCGTGACAACTCAAATGCAGTATTTATGGCTAAGAACAACAAGAGTGGGATCAAACTAAGCACATCGACATCAAATATTTAGCCATAAGAGAACGTGTTAAGGAAAAGAAAGTGATCTTTGAAAACGTTAGCATTGAATTGATGACAGCTGATCCTTTAACTAAAGGCATGCCACCAAAGAATTTTAAGGATCATGTAGCGCGAATGGGACTTGGTTCTATGAAGTGATTTTTGTTGTACGTACATTTACTGTTTCAATGGAACTCTTATTCAGTTTGATGTTTTCTCATATGGTTTTGTGCACATACTTATTTGTTCACTTTAAGAAATATCATTAAGTTTGGACCTAGAATAAACATATGGTTTATTCATTAAGTTTAAGAGCTAGTATTGAGAGACTTGATATATTGTAATAGATGGAAGATAATACTCACTATGAAAGGACCTATTGCCATGATTCATATGTTTTGTTTCTTGTTATGTTTGATGTTGGGATAAATGGACCAAGTGGAAGAATGTTGGAATGTCCAGTTTTTTCTAAGAGATTTTTTCTAGAATATTTTGCTTTATTTTGAATTAGGTTTCGATTGAAATCGTTTGTTGTTTTATCAAGAAATTAGTCTACGAATGTGGTCCATTTTCAACACTAGATCAACCCACGAATGCAGCACCATTCAGCCAGAAAATCTTGCTTTCATGCCTTGCTTATGTCAAATTGAGCTCTATGATGGGCAAAACTATATAAAATGGCACGTGATGCTCTTTGCTTAAGGTCACTGTGCCTAGTCCTCCTTTAGAGAAATTTACACCATCGAATTGTGAGCAAGTGAGGGTTTAGAAAAGTTAAAGTAGAAAAGAAAAAAAAAAAAGCTATAGCTTGTGAATTGAGAACATGAGTGAATTTGATCGTAGTGGTTGGAAGTATGTTTTCTTGATTTATGTTGCCTCCACTAGTTGATCAGAAGATGTTGAAGTAGTTTTCAAACATGTTAGATCGATTCTAGAATTATTTAACATCTTATGACAAAGCAAAATAGAAGCTCCTTGTACTATGAATTCAAATCAGTAAATATTACAACAACTAAGACCATTACTCCAGGATCATTTCAAGAAGACTAGGGACAATGTTACTTGCTACTTGTTCATGGTTTGGAAGTGGATCAGCAACTAAATTTACTTCACAGGAACTGCTTCAATGGATATTTAATTAATATGGAAATTGAAAACTAGCACCTTACAATCTAGCAATTTCTATAAGAACTAGTGGGTTGAAATTAATTTGACCACTAGCAGATAACGCACTCGCATTACGTGCACAAAAATAAAATAAAATTAAAATTTATTTTTGGACTCTAATTTAAAACAAATCTTTTTGGTAAGCTTTCATTTTTTTATTTTTTAATAAAAAAGGAAAGCTTTAACTTTTATATCTTTAACACTCATTTCTCTCAAGCGGATCTATCCACCAGTGTTTAATAGAATAGAGTAAAATGCGAAAAGAATAAAAATCTTATTGGCAGAATCAATGCAAACTTCCATTCTAGTAAATATGTCGATGATAAATCTTTTTTCGCTTTAAAAAAAAAAAAAAAAAAAAAAACAACAACAACAACATATAAAAGTGAAAACTCGATAGGACTAAAAAAAATAAATAAAGAAAAAGAAAGAAAAATTGTTAAAATAAAAATGCGCCATTCTCTAGTTTCTAAAAAAGAAAAAGTCCAACCACAATTTAACAATACCCTTCGACATCCTTCACACATTTATTACATGTAACGCAAGTCCGTTGAGAGAGCGAGAGGTCACAGAAAGAGTCAGTAGAGAAAAGGTAAAGGTTGAAAGTTGAGATACGGAGTAGAAATGATGATAAAAAAAAAAAATAAAAAAAAAAAAAAAATTTTTGGAGAAAGATAAACTTAAATATATAGTTCAAAGCAAGAGATACGGAGTGGAAAAAAACAGTTTCAAAATACGGAGTTAAAATATAAGGATATGATTTACTCAAAACAATAAAATGAATGTTATTTCTATAAGTAGGATTGTTTATTTTTTATTTTTTAATAGAACACTCATTACGTATTTCGCTAATTGGATCCAAAACAAAATTACCCCTTAAAAATATATAACACGGATACATATTAAAAATATATAAATTTAATGAAGCACATGACAATAAATACATACACACAATATACTCAAATTGGTATTGGAACTTGAAGTAAAAAATGAGTGCTCCTGGCCATTAATATAGTTGCCATTAATGTCTTCTAGACTTTCAACACGTGTTTGTTTTGGCACTCGCATTGCATGGAAACCATAAATAAATAAAAAGTTGAAGAAAATCTGACTTGAACCCCAACATTTTAGTTGAAATTAAAGTATAAATTCAGTTGAAACTTTAAATTTCTGTATCCTATTAAATTATATCACCAACCAAATAAATTGTCCATTATACAAATTAAAAACCAAACCAAAATCAATTTTCATACAAATTAAAATTTATAAAATAAAAGAGATAAAATTATAATTGGCAAAATTAAAACAAATCCACAAAAACATTAAATACCTGGGTTATGCACTCAATCTGATATAATTTTGAAAAAACAAGTTTTTTAAATAGCTGAAATAGCACAACATATTTGAATCCAAATAAATTTTCATCAAAAATATGAATTAAAAATAAAAAAAGATAAAAACTTAGTTGTGACAAAAATTGATAGAAATACATGCATAAAGCTGATATAATTCCTCATTACATTGAAAAAGTAAGATTTCAAAGACCCGAAAGCAAATTAAAATTAAAGAAAGATGTCATCTTTGGAATAATAAATTAATGTATGTGTCAAAGCACTACGTATGTGGTAATTAGAAAATGCATTCATTTAAACAAAGGGAGTTTCAAATTATTTGAAATAATATGATAGAGGAATAAATTTACGATCACAAATCAAATAAGGAAAAATCAATTAAAAGGTTAATCAAACTGTGTAGATCTATACCTATTTGTCAAAAGTGTTTACCTTTAACAAACACATTAATTGTTGAAAAATGGAAAAGATAGAAGATGACTGAAAATGATGGAGAGAGGATGAAGTATTGCTCAGTTAGACTGGAAAATAGAGACGGTTTCACAAAAATGTCAAAAAGTGAAGAATAGACATAGAAAATGGATATGAAGAAAGAGGTGTGTATCGTGGTGGAGCGATGGTTATCGCCAAAGACGTACTATAAGAATTTTGATGTTGGGCAATGTTTAAAAATATTGCAAACGTCGCCTATCTTTTATAATTTAGACATGTTTATTAAATAATAGATAAGATATACTATTAGTAATGTTTATAAAATAATTTTATTTTATATTTAATATTCATTTGATTTGTAACTTTTTCATTATATTAAATGTTACTAATGTTTTTATATAATATGTTAAGGAAAATATAAAAAAGAACATCTATTATGGCTTGATAGAAATAACAAACCCTATCTTGCTATTGACTTATTTCATAGTTTTAACTTTTTCTTTTTGCTGTCCACAAATTCAATTTTTTACTCACTCCCTCTCTAGTATTTCGCTCATGGTGCGTAAAGAAAAAAAACGTTAGCTCAATTTGGGAATGCAAATTCGCTAAACGCTCTCACTATCTCTCTCCTTCGGCTACATCCTGCTCATCGTCTTCCTGTATAGTCATCTTTAAGCTGTCGCGCACTATTCACAACATTCCACCATCAAATCCTCTACTAGTAATCACTCTCTCTCATTCATTCATATCATTTTAAATCTTTGAGTTATGAAATTGGGTTAATGTTATATTCTATTTTGTACATTGTGATGAATGGGTTGATGTTGTTATATTAGACTTTTGAGATTTCATTATTCGGGATTTTTATTCCTATTATAATGTCACTGATTAATTGCTATGGACCTCTGTTAAGGTTCTGTTTATTTGCCTATGTTCCATATAGTTTTGAATTTAAGGCAAAGGATATTGTTACGCTTAGTTGGATGTTCCTTCTTTCCAAGGTATCTTTGGATCTCCATACTTAACTTATTTGCAAATCCATTTAGTTGTTTTCACACTATGTCTCCACAATCACATCTCATGTCCTAGGTCATTTGCTTATAGGACTCGAAATCAGTAAATTAAGAACTAAGTTTTAGTAAAATTGACCAGGTAGGCTATTCTCTTTCTCCAACAATTGTTTGGTGACATGAATGTGGGTGGGCTATGTTTTAGATAGTTCTTTCTCTTTATATTGATGTTTTTGTTGTATGGATTTTTATGTTCAAAAGCTCTGTGCTATGGCCTTCTTTTGTTTTAAATTGTGTTGTTCATTGATCTGTTTATCTCTTACTATACAAGTTTTGAAATAATTGCTATTTGAGAACTTGGGGATTTCATCATTTAGAGAGAGCAAGTCCAATGAAAGGCGATTCTATATATTTACCGTGGCAAAAACCATTCACTTAAGAACTATTCCTAAAGAGATTGTGTAGCCCGAATACAAGCTCTTGTTTCAATTCAAAACCATATAATATATTACACACTTTAGACAAAATACACACACTCCATATTACATACACCAAATATACATAATACACAAGAGATAAATTCTTTTTATCAAGGTCTATCCATATTTACGAAAAAATTTGGCCTTTTATTGTAGTTTAGCCTAAAACTTAAAACAATAAGAGAAAAGAAGTTATTGATGTTGGTCTTTAACTAGTCATCTCCGTGACAATTTGCTAAGATCTCCTATTACTTTGATAATTTATGTTGTTAGCGTCTGCCATGTCTGCTAGATCACAACTACTTGGTTTAGGATTAAGCATTAATTGAAGTTTGGTCAATCTATGTGTCACTAAGAAACTACAGCTCGGTTTGGTGACTGCTTAATATTTGAGTCTCTCTAACATCTAATTTAATTGGCAAGATTGGAAGAGGGTAATTCGCATTAGCATCAATTAATCATAGTATATTGTCTTTGGAATTTGATTAATCAAGTTGGCAGTTTAGCTAACTTTTGGACTGTGCATTGGTGCTTTCAATTTAAAGCATTAACACTCTGCTTGGTATGACTCATTATTAGCATCCAGTGTGCACGAATTTGCACAAAGAAAGGAAGATAACAAAACTACACTTATGAAAACTTACAAATATTATATTTCTATGAATTTTAGTGCAAGGATCTAAACTTTGGCTCAAATCTTCAATATATGGACATTCAAGTTGTTGTTTGCAACTTGATTTAATGAGGCTCTCTTTAGTATTCATCTCCTGCACTGGTCAACCATGGATCTTGGAGGGCTCAGCCATGTGAGAACCATTGCAGCAATAAATGCTTGCTGCTATCTTGGGTCAGCACTTGCTTTCCAAAATGAGCACTCCTTCAAGGACTTTTGATCACTCTGACAAAGACTTTGAAGCACTCCTTTAGTGGTTGTTGCTACTTAGTATTACTCCATGATGGGCACTCGACAACAGCATGGCATGCGCTCACTTAGAATCCAAAAGACTAAACTATTCTGCTTGGTATTACCCCTAATTGGTAGCTCACAACTTGCTTGAACTTTAGCTCGCATAAAATCTATATTTAATTAAGTGCCTAGCATTTCATTGTACATATGCAGGTTAGTGTGTCGTTTCCAAGAATTCTGCACTCTGAATGGCTCGGCAATGTTTCAAAATGCTGTCACAAGAGGAAATTGAGTTCAGCTTGGTTTTAACTTGCTTTGTCAAGAGAGCTGCTATAAGTATTTTGGTTCCTACATAAAATCAAAAGCATGATAGAATAGAAGTGATAAAATTCAATAAATCTTGGATTTTTGAGCCCATCTAAGGTCTTTCAAATAACTTGAACTAAATAACTCCAATAACATACAACTATGCTTGGTCGGTTTTCAATTAAGCTACTGTCCATTTGGTTGTCTCTTTGCTTGTGAACTTTGTTGATATAGAATTCAAGTCAACATATAAACTGTTACACTTTTAATTTTGGTTAACTCATTTAAAACTTGCAAATTATGTGGATGCTTGAATATTTCAAATTAAATGCTTGATTTGCTAGGATAAAGTCAAATTCTACCATCATTATATCAACTCAACATATTCTGTCATGAAGGGCAATTAAACTGTAGATTACAAAGCTTATACAATTCATTCAAACTCAAATTCTTTGTTCTTCCAGTAATTCTACAAATTTTATTATATCTTAAATGCTTGATTTGAAGTGCATATTCAAATCAAATGCTTGATTTGCTGGGATAAAGTCAAATTCTGCCATCATTATATCAACTCGACATATTCTATCATGAAGGGCAATTAAACTGTAGATTATAAAGCTTATACAATTCATTCAAACTCATACTCTTTATTCTTCCAGTAATTCTGCAGATTTTATTATATCTTAAATGCTTGATTTAAAGTGTATATTCAAATTAAATGCTTGATTTGCTGGGATAAAGTCAAATTCTGCCATCATTATATCAACTCGACATATTCTGTCATGAAGGGCAATTAAACTGTCGATTATAAAGCTTATGCAATTTATTCAAACTCAAATTCTTTGTTCTCACAATAATTCTATAGATTTTATTATATCTTAAATGCTTGATTTAAAGTGTATTAATGAACTTCAATTCAGGTGGCTTAATTTATTATAATAAACAAAATGCTCTCTCTCTCTTTCTATATATGTATATACATGTATTATATACATATACTGAATTATTTTTGTAATCCTATTTTTTCTCCACTAATTATCTTTTGGTCAACAAAATATTACGGAGGTATTGGTTACACTAGGTACTCCCCATGGATTCAAGATAGTAACTTAGATGCGATCGCGCATATTGTGGATGGAAAAAAGAGTAAGTTGTCTTTCTCTTTTAGACTATTGTTAGATCTCTGGCAATCACATTTTTCATAGGAAGAAGATAATCCATCTAAAAAAAAGAAAGTCCTTGCTTTTGAGCTTTTAGCATGCCAAAAGAAATTCTAACACTTAGAATTAATAAAAATTTAAAATGTAGCTTATATGTTTTTATGATTATGTGGAGAAGTTGAAAATCTCATAATGTTACTGGGTTCGAATTCAAAGAGATTGGTAGATCTCAAATTGGGGTACATATCATTGCTACTGTAAGTCCTTTGCAGCTTATTCTTTTCCTTTTTTTTTTTTTTAGTTTTTATGCTTTTATTATTACAATTGATAGCTTATGTTTTTCCAAATCTAGTGCCCTCACGATGGAGCTTGTCCCCTGGTGAGAACAAGAAAGTATTGTCGTTTCGTTCAGCATTTAGAGAGAACATCTTCTTAACTCATCTTTCACAAACTTTCTTTTAGGGCATATATTAAATTATTATAACTTATAAGCTAGTCATCGTTACACTTGTTGTTCACTCTACTTGTTCATATTTGTCTCGACATGGTTGTAGGCTATGTTACTCTGATAAAATTAGTTTATGTAATCAATTTGTGGAGCAATTATGTTTATCTAATAGAATTTACTCTCCATTGAGAATATTTATATCCCACAAATTTGTACATGTAAAATATCAATGTCAAAAGCTTTATTTAGCGTTTTAAAGCCTACTCAAAATCATTTTACACCTTCAAAATTAATATTGGAGATGAGTTAAGAATTCAAATAATGAGGATTTCGGTATTATTCTGTTTCGATTTGGATTTTTTTGGCAACCTTAAAATCTCAACACAAATAATGAAATCAAATCAGTTAATGCTTAAGATCCCATCTTCATTTCCAACATACTTAGCTTTAAGGCCAAAATCATTATTCCTTAATTTCCACCCTCTCTTTTAGTCCTCCGAGCTCATTTTCATGCTTACGACCCAATTTTTTCAACGACATTATGATACTCGATAAGGTCATCTTTTAAATTATTGTTTTTTTAATTAATTTATTTATATTTTCAAAGTTTTTCTCCCAAACTAGAAACTGTAGTCATAATTCTGTGCAATTAGCCACTTGCATGTCTGTGGTTATTCTGGATATTATGCGATGCAGCATATACAAGGAATTCTGCATCAATTTGGTTAAGACAATATTGACCTCTCATTTATATCATTATAATTTCTTAGGTTGACATTAAAGCTCTGGCACATGCGGTACAACTCACCAAACAAGGTGTTGTTGATAGTTTGAGATTTGCTAAGGGTTTTGTACAGGGCAATTCCAGTTCAATATTCTCAAATAATTTTCCTAGAACTCATTTAAGATAATGAAATGACTAGTTTCTAGAGTTGATTTTGAAAAGACAAGAATTGTTAGGGAATGCTTTTAAGGAATTTTAATTTGACTTAGATTTTTTATTTTTTATCTTTTTTCAGAAATTGAAATTTAGGTAATTGTGGTAAGGGTGTTTTTTTTTTTCTTGGTTGTTGTTGTCTAGTGCATAATGAGTTAAGTCGAATGAGATTAAATGTACCAATGTTGGATGAGCATAACCCATGTTAAAACTACAAATTCTCCTAAAGTTATTTAATTCCAGTTCTCACATTGTGCTTATCACAACGAAAGTGCACAGATGTAATTCTTAAACTGGACATAAAGAATAGACACTTGATGGATTAGAATGACACATGATTGCACTAAGATTTTGTTTCTAAAACAAACCCTTTAAATTCCAATTTTAAATATCTTATGCAACTAAACTAAATTAATGCATTTCCTAGATTTTTTTTGTGAATTCAACCATAAAAGCCTAAAATATTGCATGATTGTGTTATCTTGATAGGGATAAATGTGTATAGTTACACATACCAAAGTATTCAAGGGTTCCTCTCTTATAAATTATTTTGTTTCTTCCAAGGTTGCGATAGTAGTCTCTTTAGTATTTTTTAGAAGAAACGCAAGTGAGAAACAATAGAAAAAAAAAAATCTTTCGTCCCAGTACAAGTGATGATATTTATTTTACTTTCAAGAAAACATTTTGTTGACTTTGAGACTATCCATGTTCATTTTGGATAGAAGGGAGACCAAACATGCATTGTCAATATATTACATCATGTTACATAGCCAATGTTGTTAGCTTTGTTTAGTTACTTTCACCAAATCCAAACATTCTAATGTCTATATAGAGTAATCATTCAATAATTATATTTATGTATTGTATGATAGCAAATCCAAATGAAGGAGATCCTTCTCCAAGTGCATGAAATCCTTTGCCAAATCTTTCGCATGGTGTGACGGTGATGACAATAAGGAAGAAAAAAATTTTTTTTTTTTGAACCAATTGACATGAATGGGGTCAAATTAATGTGATGAAGTGTGTACACATGCTCATTTTTATGCAATTTGGAGCTTGTGCTTATTTCTTATAAGGACATTAAACAATATTATTCAATGTTTTTTTTTTCCTCTTTACTGAATAGACTCGGTGATCTTTAAGTAATTTTGTATTATTAGATCTTATTATATATTGAGTGCATTATACGTTCCAAATTGTATTAGTGATATCGATTCATAAATAAATTTCATATGCAGAAGTAATAGGAGCTATGAATTATGTTGTGATTAAACAGGTGTATATTACTAATTGTGCATATAATGTATAATAAACAGGTATATATTAGCAAATTAAACCACATTAAATATTAATATTTATCCCTTCTCAGTAAGAACATCCATGTAAAAACATCGTTGATTTAAATTAACAACCATGTTTAAAAATTATTGTCATAATTGAATATCTATATGTAGACATCGCCAATGTATTTGAATAGCTACGTTTAAATTGTAGGAAATAGAAAATTTGCCACGTTTATAAATTGGTAATTTAGTCCAATGATCATATAGAAAGTTTATTTAACATGTGTTAGGCTGCGTCTAAACATCGCTAATTTAGTCACTTATCTACGTGTATACGTCGCAAATAAAAATATTTACTCACATGTAAACGTCGCTGATCATAAATTTCCCTCTCTTTCTATTTGGATGGGTAAGATTAATTACTTTTAACTACACATAAGTGTGACCAATACATAATAGTAGGTCATGTTTAAACGTAGCCTAATAAAGTTTATTTGGTACCCAAATTTATATTGGCGACGTTTTAATTTCTTAATGTTACTTATTTAATCTGCAACGGACCTCTTGCGACGTCTATAGCCACGTGTAAAAAAACATGACCAAAAATCTTTGGTCACGTTTAATTAATGTGTGGCCACGTTTATTAAACATGGTCAAATGCTCATTTTGTTGTAGTATTGAAGTATTAAGAGAGTGGAGTTTTCGATAACCGTTAAATATAAGATAAATAGAAAAAGATAAGATAATAAGTAACCACCCTATCTTCTTATATGATTTTTTTAACACTAATCGAGGATGTAGTTAATAATAGTAATAGAAGTGAGAGGTTAGAGAGAGAATGGCTAGAGAACGGCATTCCTGTAGCAGGAATGGTGTGGTTGAAGCGAATGGTTCGCAAGTTCCGTGGAAAGAGTGAGAAGTTATAAAAAGAGTCAATAGAGAAAGGGTAAAGGTTGGAAGTTGAGATACAGAATGGAAATGATGATAGCAGAAAAAGGGAGAAATTTTGGAGAGAAGTAAACTTAGAGATATAGTTCAAAGCGGGAGATACAGAGTGGGAAAAAAGATTATAAAAACGGAGTTAAAAGATATGGATATGAATTATTCATAACCATTAAAACTTAGTTATGAAATATTTGATAGGAATAATCTAGTTTTCTTTTAATGGTAATAGATGATATTGCAATAATTTGACTTTAAATTCCTACATGCTTATTTTTCATAGGAATCGATATTTAATTAAGCCATCTACTTCATAAATTATAATCAAAATCAATGCAGTATAAACTTGAACATTAGCCTATTTCAAAAATTATGATATTAGTTTCTGCTTACAATGATAAATATTCTTGTCAAGAACTTGAATTTAAGGAAGAATTCAGAATTATTACATATCACATGAAACATGATAATTTTTCAACACCTAATCATATGGATAATAATTATTTCAAAAACTATCAATCATTTTATCAATGTATTAGTATATGATTGATAATTACGTAATAGTATGCTATATGCACATCTACGCTGCGTATTCCACGTTGAACGTGGAATAATTTCAGTGAAAACAATGTACTTTATTTTGGATGAAAGCAAGGCACGTGTGAAGACAGGTGGAACCTATGACAACCGACTATACGACCATTGTTGAGGAAATAAGAGCTCATGAAACTTCTCCTTACAAACAAGCTTTGCATGCATGCAACACATCTGTCCCAGATTGCACTCTTGGCTTCTACGTGTCGGTCCTGCCCAATCCATGCAAACACATCACCAATTTTTCTCACCTATTCTCCTTCCATCGTTCCCTGAAGTTTATATAGTCAAGTTCTTAACTGTCTCCTCCCATCAATACACATTACAGCTAATCTTGAAAAAAAGGATCCATCACAGCATCAATGGCGTCAAGACAAGCTAAAGAAGAAAGGGCTGAAGCAGCTGCTAAGTTAGCAGCAGATGAGCTTAAAGATATCAACAAAGACCAGCACGTGGAAGAAGAGAGGGTTTCCACAACGATGGACCAACCTCCTCGTCATCAACACGAAGAGAATAAGCCCGGCGTCATCGGGTCGATGTTGAGGGCGGTGCATGATAGGTACGAGCATGCTAAGGAGGCTGTCGTTGGCAAGAGCCATGATGCTTCCTCCGAGGCTGCCTTCGTCCGAGAAGAAGATAGACAACCTCGTGTGGTGTATGATTCAACGGCTGAGAGAGGTAAGGAATGTAAGGATAACACTATGGAGAAGGCGAAAGATACGACCGACACTGCTGCACGGAAGATGGGCGAAACCACGGACGCGGCGAAACAGAAGGCCGGAGAGTACAAGGATTCCACGGCACGGAAGACAGGAGAGATGATGGAATCGGCCAAGGGGAAGGCCGGGAGTATAAGGACAATACGGCCCAAAAGGCGCGGGAGGCAAAAGACAAGACCAATGAGGGTCTTGATTATGCCGCCCACAAGACCGGAGAGATGAAGGAAGCAACTCAAGAAAAGGCTGGTGAGTACAAGGATTACATGGCACAGAAGGCAGAGGATGCCAAGGACACTGCAAAGGAGAAGGCGGATTATGCGGCGCAGAAGACGAAGGAGGGTAAGGACGCGGTGGCGGGGAAGGCGGTGGAGTACAAGGATTACACGGCCGAGAAGGCGAAAGAAGGTAAGGACAACGTGGCTGGTAAGGCCGGAGAATACAAGGATTATGCTGCTGACAAGGCTGGAGAGGCTAAGGATTCCACTGCAGAGAAAGCCAGGGAGACAAAGGATGCGACGACTGGGAAGTTGGGCGAGTTGAAGGATTCTGCTGCGGATGCTGCTCGGAGGGCTATGGATTATGTGTCTGGTAAGAAGGAGGAGACTAAGGAGAAGACTCATGAGACCACCGAAGCTGCAAAGGTTTGTTGTTCATTTTGATTGCGATGATTATGATTCTCAATGTTGTTCTTGTTTTATTGTTGTTTATGCACCGTTTTGTTTCAGGAGAAACTGAATGAAACAGAAGAAGGAACAAGGAGGAGAATGGAGGAGCTGAAAATAAAAGAGAAAGAAGGTGAAGAAGCCGAAGCTGCACGTAGAGCCCGGGAGAAGGAGGCTAAGGACCATGAGTCTAATAGGTTTGTTCCATTGCATTAATTAAATAGAATTCTTTAGTATAATGTACAACTGCTTACATTCGATTATTGGTGTGTATATCTGCTGGGGGCAGAGAAGAGAAAGGTGGAGGTGGCATTTTGGGTGCAATTGGAGCTATCAAAGACAAGCTGACACATCCTAGCGGGAAGACGGAAGATGCATCCGCGGTGGCGCGTGAGCAAGTAGTTGTAGGTGGGCGTGTAGGACGTATCGACCCGACAACAGGAGAGAAGGTGGTGTATACTGAGGAATCAACACCCGGTGCTGTTGCGTCGACATTGAAAGCGTCGGATCAGATGACAGGTCAGACATTCAACGATGTTGGACGGTTAGATGAGGAAGGAGTCGTACGTGTTGACCGTCATGGCAAGATGTGATCAGGGTCTTCCTTAAACAAAAACATAAGGACGGTTATTTGTTTGTTTTTTTATCCCCCCTTAAATTTTGTTCTTCCTTTTTTTTTTTTTCTCTTATCTATTTTTGTTTTTCTTTTTAAATCAGTGGATATATATATATATATATATATCTTGCTGCTTGTGTGTGTATGATTTTATTGTATCCAATGAAGATGGTTGGCGCTACAATGGGCACATTTTATTCTATTTCAGAAATTTTTATGTTGTTATTGAATGCAATGGAGAAAGACCTATGGCTAAGAGAGATAGGGCTAAGCTAAAGAGAGCCAGCTGAAAGAGGATCTCGAGTCCCGAATGTTACCAATCCGGTGAACTTAAATGAAGAGCCTTTGTGTTGGCTTTTATAAGGGGCACAATAGCCAATAATATGTAAAAAACAACATACCAAGACCTAGAAACGCAATCTATGTTTTGTCACACACACAAACTTAAAATTATTTATTTATATTTATCCGTATTACAATTATATTACATTTTATATATTTATAAGAATTTTAATAATTTTAATGTGATATATTTTAAATTTGTTTAATTTTTCATTTTAATAAAAATAAATCATACAATATATCTAGTTAGGATATCTAATCAATAATTCATGCTCATTTCTTAACATTGCATGTAGAAAAAAATAATTTTATTAAATTAAATTATAAAATTAATGTGTAATATGATTGCTTTTAGAATAAATGGATCATGAGGATAGCTATTCATTAATTCGTGTACATTTTAATAACATTAATTGAAGGAAAAAATTTACTAAATCAAATTATATAATTAGTATGTAATAAGATTCAATTGTAATATGGATAATAATAATTATTTTTTTATGACAAAAGAATTTAATGTTATTGTGAAAGAAAAAGTTAAAAAAAAAAAAGTAAGTGTAAGAAAGAGGAAAAGAGTAGGTAGTGTAATAAATGCATATTAAAAAAGTAAAAAAAATAAAAAAGTACACTCAAGAGGCTGAACCCATGACCTCTTAGATGTAAGAAAAATCATTTAATCATTATTCCATACTTAGTTTCATGTCATTATTCTCATAAATTTTTTTGCTTTTTTGAAATACATCTAAAAATTAATTTTTACTAGACTTGGAGGGGCGGGGGTCCATCAGCCCCCCTAGATCCGCAGCTTAGGAGAGCGCTCTATATGGATATAGCTAAAATATCTATTGTTATCGTTATCGTAATTTTTTTGCTTTTTTGAAATACATTTAAAAATTAATTTTTTCCAGACTTGGAGGGGCGGGGGCCCCCATCGGCCCCCCTACCGTAGCTTAGGAGAGCGCTCTATATGGATATAGCTAAAATATCTATTTTTATCGTTATCGTTATCGTTTTTTTAGTTAAGACCTATTGTCGTTAAAGATAGTAATGGTAGCAGTCGGACTGGACTGGTGGGTCCGTAAGATAGAAGTGGTGTAGGGGTTTGGCACAGCACATCAACTTCGATACTAATTTAATAAACATATTAATGGATACATAGATAATAGTAATATACAAGAGTTCAGGTAGGTATGGTACTATTTGATCATTTTTTTAACCAAATTTTGATCATTTATTTGAAATATTGAATTTACTTATTGTCGATAAAAGATAGTAATGGTAGCTATCAGATTGGACTATTGGGTCTGTCAGACAAAAGTGGTATAAGGGTTTGGTCCGGTACATCAATTTCAATACTTAATTTAATAAACATATCAATAGATATATAGATAATAGTAATACATAAGAGTTTGGGCGAAGCCAGAGTTCAGGCACCATATATGGGATGAGATATTTATAGTTGGGAATAAGCATAGAGTTGAGGCATCACATCGGATGAGATATTATAATGGGTGGCTCCAAGCATTTATGCAAGTAGTGATGTGTAGGCAGTTTAACTATAAACTAATTGACGTTGATTGTACTAAATTAAGAGTGTGGGTGATTCCGAGTGTGGCCGATTCCTAGTTAAGGGTGCTTGATTATAGTATTGGATAATATGTTTTCAGATCCAAGGTAGTTGTGTCTTTGAAAGGTTCTAAGCATGGACCCATATAGGTGATAGGTTAGACTAATCCTAGCAGGCTTGTAATTGATATTTGACCATCGACACTTATGTATAAAAAATATTTTAATAATGAATTTATAATATTATAAAAGCTACTAAAAATGGCCATGGTTCCAGTCTTAGGTCAATCCATTGTACCATAGAAAGGGAGAGAGACACACACCCAGTCCAATAGACAAAATCCTCAAAATCCCTATCTACCTCCCACCCCACCCCACCCCTCACTCAAAGAAAAAAAAATTGAAGAAGAACACACACTGCGTCTATCTCTCTTTCAATCCCAAAGTCCCTAACTTAATGCCCTTTTGCAACTATTCAAGTTATAACCAATGTTCTATAGGAAGAAGATCTTATGAAACCTATTGGTCAAATTCTCATAGATAACATTCAAACAAGAGACTTGGCTCATATAATTCCAATCTTCATCATTCAACTCCGAATAACATCATTTCTCAGTATAAATTCAATAAAGCCCCCAATGAGTAACTACTCAACATAGATTAAAGTAAAAGAACCTGAGTAGAGAGAAAATGAGGAAGAGATATATGGGACTAAAGAGAGAGAGAGAATTAATAGAACGAGAAAAAAGAGGAAGAGAAATTGTTTGGATGAGAACAAAAAATGGTAAAAGAAAATAATGGGGTCATTTGCCTTGCGCTGTATTTGGAATGGAAGAAGTGGGATGAAACCAATAGAAGGCAAGGGAAATTGAATGAAATGTGTAGTGTGTGGTTGTTTTAGTTAGGAGTGAAAATGGGATGATTTGAATGAAAATGGAGAGAAGATGATGCACCATTCTTTTCCATCCACTTTTGGGAGGAAATGAGTGAAAGCAAGGGAAAACAATTAAAATGACAAAACTATCCCTTAAAGTAAATTAGAAAAAAGAAAAGATAAAGTAAGAAATATTTTTCACATACCTCATTTCTCTTCGTTTTTTTAATTATTCCAACCAAACAACATCAAAAACAAAAAATTCCATTTAATTTTCTTCCATTTCCACCTTATAAATCCAATCAAGAAATAAGGACAGTTAATTTCTTTTCATTTCTCCCCATTTCTTCTTTCTTTCATATTGCCACGCACAGTGTTGGACTGGACATTGGAACTAAGCAAGGAACTCGCCTTTTATAGTTACTAGTTACTACAGTAATATTTAATCATTCTAAATATAAAAAAATTTCTCGAAAATAGTTTTTCCAGTTAAATACGTATGTCATAAGATATCACATGAACGATTGGAAGTAAATAGGTTTCCCCGTAGCACGTATATTATCCACTCCACTACACATACTACATACGGTAGTTTTCGTCCCAGGAAAGTTGGGATATCCATCATTATATCCAACAGAAATCAATCATTCAAGTACCTTTATGTTGAATAAAATGCTTTACTAACACAAAGGTATTAAATTTCAGTTGCACCTGCCTTTTCTGTACCAAAAACCATCAAAATCTTTTGTTTCACGGTGGACAAATAGGCTCAAATCTCAACCAGTTAGCTTTCAGTTTACTCATTTTATGGACCAGTTATGAGCTTGAGTCCAATTTGCACTCCTCCGAGTTTGACGTATCGGGCTTGCTACGAATTTGCACCTAAGTTCTCATGGAGCATATTAAGTCTGCAATATAAGGCATGTTTCACTAGAGGGAAAAAACGGAGACGTTAAGACGGAAAAAACTTGTTCCAGCACCATTAGGTATCAAACATATGTAGACATACCTCTTCTACTAGTTTTTGAGGTAGAAAAGATTCCACAAAGGGCGTGTTTCAAAATTCTTGGCATAAGTAGTGACGTGAGACGAGTAAACATTGATGACAAATGATGGCGGTAACACAAATTACAATTACCCTCAGAAGAAGAAATCATTTTCCCCTCCATCTAAGCTTGAAAAAATTCCCCGCCAAACCTACACCACACAATGACAAATCAAAAGTAGGAGCACAGTTCTTCTCCTTCATGTACTAAATTAGCAATCCTTCATGGTTCTCCTTTCTTGTATTCGTTATCAGTTTTAGTATGCAAAATTGCTAAGACAGTAAACATGGAAAAGATAAACCAATTAAAACTTCTGGAAGCAGAAGAAAATTATCAACCACTGATTCACACACTGCCAACAGTAACCATCGACCTCTTTGGCTTGTACTGTATTATATATTTCAGCCTAATCCCATAATATATACTGAAGAAAGTAAAATAAAGAACAGGGCAATAAAACAAGAATGAATTCGACCCTTCATAGGCTTGAAAAAATTGGAGTTAGTTAATGCATGCACTGTTCCAAGACAGCACTTGTCTGTGGTATCAGAATAACAACATAAGCAATATCAATGCTATTACATCTCAGGATCAGCAGAGGATACAATGAACTCATTGTACACAAACAATTGGTACAAAACAATTAAATGTACTTGAAAGAGCAGTTTTGAGTTCCGACTCTCAGTGTCAAATTCATCAGCTAAACCTGCATTTAGGATTTGAAAGGTAAAAAAATATATATCCATGCAAGCACAGCCATTATATTGCCTCTGGGACCAAATGCAGGGAAAATACTGATGATTTTAACTGAAGCATATGACATTGACAAACTGTATCCAATAAAAAAATAAGTGTAGATTCCACAGGATTAAACAAGGATACTACCTAGTTGTACTAATTGTCATTGCACTGGACGGTTTATCACTTGATGGAGGATCTTTAATTAAATAAGCATCAGCATTTATGGCTATATTTCCCATACCAACCTCCACAGCCTCCCTCTCATCCCTGTCTTTTTTAGTCTTGGATTTGTCTGGGGTGGAATTGTCAGCAGTTTGATTGTGCTTTGTAGAAGGTTCCAACAAACGAGGGCCTGCATTCAGCCATGGATGAAGAAGGCACTGGGCAGCAGTTGGCCGCTTCTCAGGAACAAAGTCCAGGATGGGAACTAGAAAGTCTGTCATGTCATTTGCATCCTGCAAACTGAATTCATATTTCTCTACAAGGACTTTGTTCAATGGCCAGAATCTCAACCGTCGGATATGTCTCAAATCTCCATATCTGTTAAAGAAGTCTCGGGAATAGCGACCACCTAATGCAATCTAAACATTATAATGACATTAGATTTTTTGAAAAAGTATGCAACAATTCAAAGCCTGAAATACTGGAAAACATTCCTTCACCTTCCGAGGCATCATGCCCAAGAGCTCCATCATTAAAGCCAAGTGGTCCTGAACGCATTGACAGAATAATTAAATTTGCACCAAGCTTTGAAGATCGAAAGGCCCAATTTAATTTACAACGAACAATAATATGAATTAACATAAAAAATGCAGGCAACTTTCTCATGCTGTGAAAAATCTCAATGCAAAGTGAAATAAAATTACAGCACAGGCATCCACACCCATGACATCTATTGCTTGATCTTTGAAATGCCAAATCTAATTCTAACTGAAAAAGCAATATCATTATGTAATTAATACTTCTCTTTGCCTTCCAAAGGATTAGCACAAACTCTCGTGTGAGCTTTACACAACAGTCTTTTTTATATGACATGCTATCAATGCAACACAAGGCCAGAAGCCCGAAAAGACAAAACAGTACTTTCTAGTAAATGCAAGCATGCACTTATTCTTCATATTCAAATCAAGGAACAGCGCCCTTCAACAGTTGATGAAATCGATAATTTTATAAGTTTGGCAATGCTTGACAACCATCACAAAGTGGAACTTTGGCCATTCATTTTGTAATTATAGCAGAAGAACTTGTCGTGAAGTGAAGTGAATTATAGACTCAATTATTTTTCTTTCTGGATAATTAAATGATTGTATTAATAAATGAGATTACTTGCAACTACTAGGAGTGGAAAAAAAAGCCAGCAAACTCTATACTCTAATGGCCCGCTCACTTCGTTGAATGGATTAGGGAGAGAATGGAATTCCAATTCAAAGGGAATGTAATAAGATTGTAACGGCTATTACAATGTTCACAAACAAGTAATTATTAGAGTAAAAGCTAAAATAGTTATAATGTCTCTTGTATTTATTACTGAGAAAGGATAATTGTATAGGAGTTATTTTCAAGATAAGGGTATTTATGATGAAATTGAAAAATAGACCATAATGGCAATTCATGGAATGGAGACATGAATTGTTGTTTATCATTTTAAGTAATAGCAATTCATTATGAATTGTTATTCATTTCAAATGAACACCGTAATATTACGTTTACATCGAACGAGGAAGAAATGAATAGATACAATAAATTATGACACAATCAAACAGCGATAATAGATTATGGGTTAAAACACACACACACACACACACAAAAAAAAAAAAAAAAAAGGAAGAAACATTTTTTTTCCCCCATTTTTGGCTTAATATTACAATTTGTTCTTTAGCAATATAAAAATATATAATTCAAGGCTAATAAAGAAAGCTGGTTATCTAAGAAGTTCAGGCAAAACAACACATATGTATTACCAAAAGAAGGCTGAACTTTAAAGAAAACTTTGTGCTGCATCTTACCCAAAAAATTTTGTACTACATGGTCAAGAGAATATGTTTGCTCTTTGATCCCTTAACTTTTGTGGTTGCACATTTATCTCCTTAACTATCAAAAAGTTCACTTAGACCAAGTGAATTTTCCTCCCCACAGTTAGCTAAAGGCTCCTAACCAACTATCTTCATATAAATGAAGGTGTTTAAGGTGCGACAGGCCCTTCCTTCTCCATCAGGAGATTGTTGCCTTTCCAGGCAGCAGCAGCAGCAGCAACAAACTTGCCCCCTTAAACGTATTATCTATTATTTTTTAAGAACATACAAACTTTTGATTAATATATTTTGGAGAATTTTTAAACTTCCATATCTCTAAGCACAAATTTCAATGTGAAGAATCATAAGAGACTCTTCACTGGATGATAACAGAACTCCCTTGAGAATATGACGATAATACTAATGCATAACAGAGGGAGAGTATTTCATTTACTCCAGAATAGTAACATTAAATCTAAGATCAATAATATGGAAGCAGTCTTTCTTATGTCTCACGAAAAAGAAGAATGTGGATAAGCAGTGAGTTACCACGAGATGTCATGGCTGAGTGAGGGTGTTCAGAGGGATAGCATCAAAGGCTGTTTGAACTTTCATTTAAGCTAACCTATCCAAGACCAAACTGTCCAGAGAAATGGAAGGAATAAGTGGATACAGGAAGACAGACATCTCTAAAGCAAGCACCTCACAATTTGGGAAGGATTCAATAAGATAATTCCTTCAAAGGACAGAACTCACCAAGCCCCACGGAAAGTTGTCTGCTATGGGGAGCCCAAACTATGCTGGGATCAAGGAATCATATGGTTTAAAGAAGAGAACAAGGACGCAAAATTCCATAGTATGTGTTACAGGATCGCTTGAAAATTTGTGTTTTTAGCATTTCTAAAGTAAAATCAGATTCAGTAAAAGCTTTGTGATTTTTTCTTCTGTGTTTACCTATCTTGAAAGATTAAGGATTTGAGCTCATTAGAGAGTACCCAATGATCTCATAGAAAATATTTTGAGAAAAATTTAGACTTGTGTTTTCTTTTTATTGATGATCTATAAATATTTTTTTACAACACAATTGCAGTTACTAACCGCATGTCTAAACCATCTCTTTGTTCTGACATCTATACATACATAATAACCATTGTTGTCAAAACCGGCTGGTTCAATGTGGTTCAATCGGAACCAGCACTAATATAGGGCCGGATCTCGCCTAAAACTCGTTTTTACATCGAACCAGCGAATCCTGGATTGACCCGACCGACCTGGGCAATCGAACCAGGAAACCAGAAGTCGAACCAGTCAACCCGGGCAGGAAAAAATAAATAAATAAATAAAAACAAAATAAATAAAAAAACTACGAATTCAAATATTTATTTAATAATTAATTGATGAATTTGATCCAAATATAGATTTAATTAAGTGATATCATATATATTGGTCTTTCATAATTAAATCATCCCTTATATTTTCACTTTTTCGTGATCTCAATTCAACCTTCAGCTGAACCCGGCTCCACCCCTAACTCCTAACTTGTCTAAGTCAAACCCCGGTCCGGTTCTAACAATATTGATAATAACTAACACTTTATTTCACTGACACACAACAACATGCAGTAACTGCTTACATAATTACACACCACATCATCCTATTTTCTAAATACATCATGCCATAAAATACACACATATAACCTGATTAATGATATAAAAAACACACACACGACCCTTCAGACACCAGTCTCACTATTGAACTACACACTAACACAATACAGTCACCATCAGATTAAGTAGCCATGCTTCCTGTACTATTTTTTCTTTTCGTGCAAATACATGTTCAAAGGGAATGATTCTGTACTCTTCCCTAGGAACTTTAACGGATGAATCAGCTATAACAAAATGGCTAATCTATCTGAATCACAGATAACATGCTAGTAAATCCTAGTAAATGGAATTTGATATGAGGAATAGGCAGATATGTGAGAGGCCATCTTGTACATAATGCAGCATAAAGAAGTCCAGAGCTTGAGGTAAGGAGTACATTCCAGTACAGCTTGGCAGCCACACCCCTTAAGGTAACTAACATCACCCAAGAGAAAGTAAAGCAAGTTGGAGAGGATCAAATCGGAAGTGGGAAGTGGATTGTGCCAAAATATATATTATGTAGATAGATTAATATGCAAGGATAATCCCTCCAAACAGCTTTCAATCAAAGAGACCCACAGTTCCATTCAAGGACAAGGAACAAAGGTGTCATGGAATAGTTTTGTATAGTTCAAAAAGTTAGCCTCTAGACATTCCTTTATCATCTAGTTAGCAACACAACAAAAGCTATCAACTATGGACAAGCTTGTATTATAGGGTATTATCTCCCAAAATTATTGTTTTCTCTGCTTTGAAGAGGAAGAGTCTCATAATCTCCTTTTCATCAAGTGTGCCTCTGTTCAAGGAATTTGGAAGAGCTTGAAAGAGGCAATCTCAGCAAGCAGAATCTCTCCTTTGGACACCAATACTATAAAGGATCTTTTTAACTTTATTGGTCCCGATTAACTCCTTGGAAAACCATCACAAGCTTAGTTATCTATTTTGTTCAAAAGGAACGAACGAGAAAAAAATAGGCATCAACTCCAAAACATCTAACGAGGTAGCTAGGGTGATTCTTAATTATTTCTTTGCAATGGATGGTACTCAATACTTTATAATGCATGGTACTCATACTTTGTAATGCCAAGATCCCAATCTTAACACCCTTTTGTTTTTGTTGGTAATATACTCGAGATTTTAGGTCTCATATGAATCCTACAATGCGTTTTGTACAAGACCTCTTTGTATTTACCTCTTTACTAATGAAATTTATCGACTTTGGGTCTGTTTGTTTGGCTTGTTCCAGCAAATACAGACACTTTTTTCAAACTTTTTTCTAACAAATTATTGATCAAGAAATAGATATAGATAAAAAAAAAGTTGGCAATTCTCATCAAAATATCAAATATAGATGTAAATCAGACATATTTATACATATCATTTTGAAAAAGATATAGATACGAATGAAAAACAGACCATCCAAACAGACCCTTTATCACCCCCTCGCCCCCCAACAAACACCAAAAACAAACATACACACAAAAAAATAAAATAAAATAAAGGTTCTGGCAGTATTGGGAATAAAAGCCCCAGGCATATTCAATTCAGCCCCATATTCTATCTTGTTTGTTAACTGAAATCAATCCTTAAATGCATCTCAAACTTCCACTAGAGCAAGGAGTTTAAACTAACATTTATACCGTCCCAAAAGAAGGTAGGTTCACTATATGAATGTTGGAGAAGGGTTTATTTGCAACTAGACATAAATAAGGCTTTTGAGTAAGTTCTGTTAAAGTGTGCTTTGTGCATGTTGAGAAGTTGTAACTTCTAATTGCTTTCCACTGGTCACTTCTAATTTTAGAGGGGACCAAACTAGAAAACCCCTTCTCACCAAGGCATATCCCAAAGCATGAATTCTGCTCAATGGGTGCCCTGGACAAACTCTTAATACTTCAGAAGGACAATTTTAAGACAAGCTATAATGAAAGCCCCTCGCATTAGGAATCCGAATTGGTATATATTACAGCAGCTCGTACACATGTTTCAAGAGGACTGGGGGCTGTACTATCTCCTCATGGTCTGGCTAGTGACCTCATTGTGTGCTTCAATACTAAGAAATGACAGGAAATGAATATTCAGTACGGTGCACTATAACAAAAGAAGCTCTCTGATTTTTTACAGTTTTGCAGTGTCAAACTCAAGTTTAAATCAGTGGAATGAAAAAGTTTTATTCACCTGTAGAATCCACCTAACTATTTGCACACACCAGCATTAACAAGAGAGAGCCATGTCTCCGTTGTGTAGATTTGTACAATTTTGGGTATATGTGAAAAGAAACTCTCCACTTTTTTCTAAACTTACCCAATAAACATAAGAGCTTCCTATCATGCTCATACGCTGTAGTTTTGCTCTAATCAATTAAGATTCTGGACACTGATCTACAAAGATTACAAAAACTGCTTGAGAAGAATAATTTATCCAAATTGCTTTCTTTTGTCCCAAATAAAAGCAGCATAATTCAGATGGTTTTATTGAAGAATGTTCTTAGGGGACCCACTGAGAAGACAAAAGAAGAAATTTCTGCCACACCATTCATATATTTTACAAAAAGCAAACACATAAAGAGGTGAAAATTTATTTTTCTGGTCTTCAAACAAATGCCCTAGGGTACTTGTTATCCGCTTATCTCAAATGTTGATTTACTTTTCCACTAAAATCCAGACAATAGTAGTGACTTTTCAAAAAATACCTCTGCCAACAATAACCAAACTCTGTAGTGCTAGTTTAACAAAAAACACCAGCAGTTATATTAACACTAAGTTATTTACACAGTTTAACCTTTTTATTCCATATAGTTTCTGCTTGCAGTAAATTATTCTAATCAAATTATTCACTCAAAACATTGTTTAATACGTATGATTTCAATCGGAAAAATATACATCATCCTGGAATCAGACCATTTGGGTGTATTTATTAATATGGATTAGTTTTAGTGCAAAATTGCTAGTTGAAACCTTTATATTCATCAAAGCTTAAAACACTGGGTAAATTTGGATCATCAATGTGCTCTGATTCCGGTTCCAGTTTGAGTCCATACCACACCTTTGCTTAATTTTGATATATATATGCAATGCAAACACAAGTACATACCTTGGCGGCTAGGGGCAACCAGACTTACCTTCTTGAAAAACAAAATACAAATATGTTCTTTCATTATTACTATTAGACAAATCTACTCATACTAAATTCACAGAATTAGCAAAAATTCCCCAGTTTTCTTTCCCCCCACTTTTCTTTTTTTCCAATTATTTTCTCTTACAAACCTACCAAAAACCAGCCCTCCTATCCTAACTAGCCACTGATTGTGGCAGCCACCAGCAGCCCCAGAACCAGTATTCCAGCCCTTCCAGATCTAACCACTCTTGAGGTGCAGATCCATGGTTGCCCCAGGAGTCCTAGCCATGAGTGTCTCTCATTGTCTTTTCTTCCTATTTTATTAGTGTGATGTAATGTAGTTATACTATACCAATTATAATTACTTGAACAAGCAATAAACAATAACAAAGCAACTAACAATTCTTCAACGACAATACTTGATTAATTATGTAAAGTGAAAAGCAAAATAAAAACGGATCGAACAAACTATCTGTATGTGATGATTGATGATAACAAAAACCATAGTAAAGCCTTAACCCCAATGAAGTTGCCAATACAAATCCTATTTCACCAATACACTATTGCAAACCATATGCACTCCACGACCCAAGTATGCTGTGTCTTTTTAACCATTTCCCTCAATGTCTTTTAACTATAACCACCTTCTTTCATGTGCATAGTTGATGCAATGTTTGAAACTAAGTCAAATCAAATTGTTTTCAAACTCCAATACCCCAAGCACATCGGTTAGAAGATGAGCCAAACACCACCAAGCTGAAACATGCCCACCTCTTTGCCTATTTCCATGGTCATGCACATAAAGGAGGATAAATGAAGTTGAAGAACAAGGGTGCATGTTTGGGTCGATTGATGATATACCACTCTAAGGGTTTCCATCTAAATGGTGACACACTCATTTAGTTGTTTGGTGAGTATTTCAGATGAAAGTTGATTAATAAATACCTCTCCTATACTTATTACATGTACATGCAAATAGACAAAAGAAATGAGGAATGCCATGTGTAAGTGAGTAGATTTTTAATTGCTTTATTATGCTGTATTTGAGCAGACTGAACTGAGTAGGGATGAATAGCATTTATGAACAAGACGCAAGCCTACTAGAATGAAATATTTATGCCAATTGTATCTTACTAGGAATCTCCAACACACTGATTATCTTCTAATGGAGCTGACCTCCCTTGAAGGCTGATCTTTTATATGTTGGTCTCTAATTTTTGGATAAGTATATGCTTAGATATACGTAGGTCTCTCATTTTTGTGTCATCTTAGTCGTGGTCCTCCGCGATGTGCTATAAAGGTGGACATTTTGAAGGCCTATGATACAATTAGTTGGTAGTCTTTTGAACATGTTCTTTTGTTCATGAACTTCCTTCCGCATTTTGTAAAGCTTCTTAGCCAATGTTTTTCAACACCTAAGCTCTCTATCAATATTAACATGGAACTAGTGGGTTTCTTTCCTAGTCACAGAGGTCTTCGATAAGGTGACCCCATTTCACCATATTTATCTATTTTGGGCATGGAAGAATTGTCGGGAATTCTAAGGAAAATGATAGGCTTGACTGGTTTTTCCTACCGTTGGAGATGTAGGGAAGAGAGACTCACTCACCCTTGCTTTGCGAATGACTTATTGATTTTTTGTAAAGGTGATCGTCCTTCCATTAACTTAGTCCAAAGTGCTCTTCCAACTTTTGAATCCTTATCGGATCTAAGAGCTAATGGACTCAAAAAGAATGGTTTTCTTTTATAATGTGAAGGAAGCCTTAAAAAATACAACCTTCTCCGACTTTGTTTTTCTCGAAGGCAAATTGCATATTCGGTACCTTGGTGTTCCTTTGATATCTTCCAAGCTCAAGTGATTTGACTGCAATGCTTTAGTTGCAAGGATATCTTCTCGGCTGCTACTAGACTCTTGGACGTGCAAATTCTTATCCTATGCTGGAAGACTACCACTTCTTAAATTGGTCATTTTTTTAATGCAAATTTACTAGGCCTCTGTGTTCATCCTTCCAAAGAAAGTTATTTGCTCCGTAGAACAATTAATGAGGAATTTTCTTTAGAGCGGTAGACCTAATATTTCTACAAAGGCTAAAATTAAGTGGGATGCCGTATGTTCACTCAAGAAAGAGAGGGGTCTAGGGAATCCTAACCTAACTATTTGGAACAAAGCCGCACAAATCAAACATATTTGGTATTTATGCAACGGTCACCTCTAAGGCCTCTGGATTGATTGGGTGCACTCTATTTTTCTCAAAGGGAACACTTTTTTGAGTTTAAAAAATCCACCCTCTTGCTCATGGATGTGGTGTAAGCTTCTAAAATTATGACCCTTAACTTGTCAATTCATGAAGTGGTCAATTGGTGAAAGGGTTTCTATCTCACTTTGGGCTAATTTCTGGCTTCCTCAAGGACCATAAACTGAGATGTATAGCTTAAGAGAAATTGCATCCTCACGGCTGCCCTTAAATGCCAGATTATGTTGTTTGATTGAGTAAGATGGTTGGAGTTCACCAAATTCTCCATTCTAGTCCTCTTTTCATATTCCAACCTTACTACAACCTAATTCATCTAGGCAAGATAAGTTGCTAGGGATTCCATCGACTTTGAGCAAGTTCTCCTTAAAGAGTGTTGTTCAAGCATTTTGTACTCCATGCCCTCAAGTAAGGTGGTCTAAGTTTATAGGATATTACTAGCCGTTCCAACTATTATCTCTGTAACTCAACCTCTGAGGATCATGATCACCATTTTTTTCAATGCCCTTTTCTCTTCAAATATGGACTGCTATTGTTTTGGAGCTTCATTTCCTCGCATCTTTTTCATCTTGGCAAGGTGCCCTAGATAGGCTACCATCATCCAATGCTAGCACATCTCTAACACTTTTTGCCGCTTTTTTTGCTTCAGTCTATTGTATTTGGCAACGAAGGAATTCAGTCCACTTGGAGAAGCAACTTACAAATCCGGCTTTTCTGGCTCGTCAAGTTCACTTCCATACAAGGCTTAGTCCATAGTTGTTTTTGCTTTTGTACTTCTTTCTCTAGTAATCGAGTGCTTATAGTGTGATGTTCCTTTTTTTTTTTTTTTTTTTTGAGTGGTTAACTCTAGTTTTTGTTTGTATATTAGTGGCTCAACCCTTATCCCGCTTTCTACGGTTGTATTTTCCTCTTTTGATCACTAATGAATTTTTTTGATTAACCAAAAAAAAATTAATTGTCCAGTTATTATAAGAGTAATGCTACTTTACAATTACAGCATTTTTTAATTGTAAAAACAACATAAAGGCCAAACACAAAAGCCCCAAATAAGATGGAAGACCCCAACCAAGATGACTTGGCTTCTTTGTCCGCCCTAACTATAGAATTATGCCCCTTGAAGATGTCTTTCTTGGGAAGATTTCAAACATCTCTTGCTTCAAGTAGGCCATGAAACACAGGGCAGGACAAAGCATCTATTTTTAAGTGGGATGATCAATTCATTTATTAAGCTTCACAACTATGCTTGCCATATGGCATTGTGAATTGTAGAAATGATATTAAGGACTACTAATTAGGCTCCCTTAGATGTTCTTGGTGCATTTTGCAATTATATATCTTCACATTGGGTACTAATGACGATGAATCACTAGCCCCAAGGAGCCTGTATTAGAAAGTTTGTCTTATTCATCTAAGCTTTGCTTTGACTTATGATTGTACATCTGCATCTATATCTACAGAACATAATGTCATAACATGCAAGAAATAATTTTTGACAGTTCCAAAGAGCCTAACCTCATCCCTGTCAAAATTGTCACCACTATGAGGATCAAAGAGCACGTCACCAGTCGCAAGTTCAAAGCAAATACATGCAAAGGACCATAGATCTGCAGATGTGGAGTATTTAGACCCAAGAATAACCTCTGGACACCGATACTGTCTTGTTTGGATATCATTTGTAAACTGTTTGTATGTCCAACAAGCATTCCCAAAGTCTACCAGTTTGCATTTCAGGTCAAGCGATGCCAGCAATTTTTGCCTTGTGGACCGACTACCCCTCTTATTTCCCTGCTTTCCTGGTCCAGTCCCCTTTACTCCATCAGCATCTGATGACCTATCAACGTTGACAGAACTACCGGGTTGATCTTCGTGAGCACCATCATCTGGTTTTCCACTAGGACAGGAATCACTAGCACCAGATGTTTCAGAAACTGTCTCAGCCTCCACTGTTACATCTTTCTCTACACAACCTTGAGCTGCTCGCTTAGCCTTTTGCCTAATTTTTTTCTTCTGATTCTTTGTCAAGCTGCCATTTAAAGCTCTAACATCTTTACCAACCATAGAATCTGGTTTTTCTTTGCTATTAGGAACAATGAGAGGGGCAGAAGATTTCCGAGGATCCTTGGATGGGTCTATCATTGACAATAGCAAAATGTTCTCTGGTTTCAAGTCAGTGTGTATGATGGAAAGCTGCCGGTGTAAGTAATCCAAACCAACCAACACATGGTAACAAATCTCCTTCACCATGCAAATTGGGAGCCCACGATAATCCGTATACTTTATGAGAGTCAAGAGATTATCACCCAAGTACTCAAAAACCATGCAGACATGCTGTCCATTTGGACCTGAATGCTTAAAATGGTCCAAAAGTTTCACCACGCATTTTTTATCATCTGGGTCTCCCTCGGCAATTTGTTGCAAGATGTTTATCTCATCCATGGCCGCCTCAGTGTAATGTTGAGCACTCTTTTGCACTTTTAGTGCTACATATATCTGGAAATTCCATTCAAGGACAAAAATATATACATCAGTAAAAAAGTACAAAAATAATAACTATATATTATCCATTCTCGTCACTCGTCCATAAAATAAGCCCAAAATAACTCTCTACCCACCCCCCTCTTCTTGTATGACCAACAAAACACTCAAACCATTAATGTGAACAAAGTACCAAAGCAATACATTTCTCAATTTCCACAATTCCAATGTTTGAGAAATAAACACGAGAAATAAAATCAAATATTCGAATATAGATATTTTTTCTAAACTCAGTGCAATTCCTATGCAATACAGCACAAACACAACAACCAAATTAAACCATTTCCAGTCAACTCAACCAGAACATCAAAACTCAATCTTTCAACCTAGTAAAGGGATGTTCGCGATTTAACCGGACCAGCTAATTCCTAATACATCCTACTAAATCAATAAGCAACATTTGCCACAATCAAACTGCTCTCTACTACTGTTATGGACTAATTTCAAGGGGGAAAAAAATCAATTAACCAAAGCTCACAACTTTCTCTCCTTTCAAGTGATTAAAAGTTTGCATCTTTATTCGTAATACCCCGCAAATTCCCTCAAAACATCAATTAAACTTCGCGTAACAGATCTACCAAAAAATTAAAAAAAAAAGTAAAATAAAATAAAAACATTGATACACTGAGTCCATTACTCAAGCTAAAAGCAAACCTATCAATTTATATAAACACAGAAGCATACGTATAGAGAGAGAAAGCAAAGAGAGAGAGAGAGAGTACAGAGTGTTGGGTGTCCCAAGTAAGCCAGACAGTAGAGAAATGTCCCCAACCAAGCTTACTCTGAACAACATAACGGCCGTTCTTGAACGTATCTCCGATCCTAACTGCGTGATAACCTCCGCGACGATAATCCTCCGTTCCTTCGTCCTCCGACGTGTAATCTCCACTTTCACAGCTCCGATCATCTTCTTCTCTCTTATCTGCCATTCGTGTAACTCGCGACTGTTAAACCCCAGCCGTCTCTGTCTTTGCCTCCCTCTCTCTCTCCGTCAACTCTCGTCGCCGATTGACTTCGTCGGCTCTAATTTAGGGTTTCGAAATGAAGTGGAAAGCAGAAGAAATAAAAGAGGAAATATTCACTTTTAGTTCCTCGGCTTTTTATGTGTTTTAGTTTTACTTCTTGTCTTGCAGTAAAGGTTTTGCTTTGTTTTTTCTTTTTTTTTTTTTTGGCCGAGAAGGTTTTGCTTTGCTATTCTGGTGAAAGTAAGAACCGGCTCAGGGTTAGTCCGGTTAGTACCGGTTCACTAGCAGGCAAGTTAGTTATTTATTTATTCACTTTTCAATTTCCCTGTTTTGTGTTTGGAATCGTGGATATTGCATGCTCTTGATGAAGACTGCCGAATTGACCCATTCAATTCAACATTCACAAAGGGTGCATGATAAAATAGTTCGTCAAGGAAATGAATAATTCTATACATTCCTTTTAAATATTGCCTAAAATGATTTTATTATTCTGTTCTAGTAGAAATCATATAAAATTCGAACCTGCACAGTTTTCCAAATAAGTTTATTAAACCCAAATCTAAACCCTTTAAGAATTTTACATTATGCTTAAACACGACTTTGTAGAGTTTCAAGTTTACTCATTCCTACTTTTATAAAATCTGCTAACAACAATTATAGCTTTTTCCTTTTTGTAATTTTTGTCATTTCAGTTTTCTTTTTTTGCTATATACTTTTGGCTTCTACTTATCATTGTTTCTCTGTTAACTTCGAGTAGATGCTATTTATTTGGTCTAGTTACAATTAAGTGGGTTAAATGAAATGCTAATGGTTGTATTTGCTTATTATTTTGTTGAGTATTTGAGACGAGAAGTAATATTGAATTCATCATGAGCCTAAAGTTAAAAAAGGTACTTGGGAATATGAATTGCATTGTTCGAACTAGGGGTTGTTTGTGGATTTGATACGAAATATTCTTGTGAGTTGTGTTGTAACTTTATATAATGATATGCAGATATTTTAGGAAATACAATCATAATTCCATGACTACAAAAGGGGATCATAAGAGAGACTAAGAAAGCTTTAGAGTTTTATGTGTTGGGTCGATCCCTTCGATTTTAGTTGATTGTAATAGCGATTATATAAGAAATCCATGTTACAAAAAACATTGAACAGTTAAAGTTATGAATAGTAATTAATGTTGTAATTGATTTTTTCCCTAAAATACTCTCGTTCATAAAAATAAAAAAAATGAAAATCCTATTATAATTCTATTTTATTCTTTGGTAATAACAATTCAATGATTCAACGAACTGAATGATCATAATATAACTTTTGATGAAATGTTCAAACTCAACCTTAAAACCTCACAGTGTTTTCTAGTAGATCAAGTAACTTGAGCACCCCATACGCCATTTTTATTCCTTGCCATCCAAATTTCTTTATGCTATCCTCTCTAATAATCAAACATTATCAAACTATTTATCTTATTCAATTTTCATTGATTATAATTTATATGTAATGCTATGAAATGATTGTTTGTAGAAATTTATTTTAGGGAAAATGCTAAATCCGATATCCAAACTTTACACGAAAACTCAATTTAGTACTCGAATTTTAAAGTGATAAATTCAATATTTAATAAAACTTTTCATGGCTATTTTAACTACTTCTTAACACTATTAGTTTTGTTTGTTAATTGGTATAGCCAACCTACTAATATACAACTCGTGTAAAAGCATATTCATATATCATTGTTTAGCCCTTAATTACAATAGAATACTTAGAAATAAATTTAAAAGAAAGAAGGAAATAACCTAGTAGAGTGAAAAGAAGCTTGAAAAAATAATGAATCTATATATAAACACAAACAAGTGAAAGAAGGGATGGAATTATGACAAGTTTAGGATGGGTCATACAGGATCTAAATCCAACCTACTTTACTATAGGGTCTTCCAAACACGACCCTAAACGAAATCTAACTAAAGCTATTGAAAAAGAGAGAGAGAGAGAGAGAGAGAGAGAGAGAGAGAGAGTATCTCCAAATAATATAACAAAAAAAAATTTCTCTTTTTTAACAAAAAATTAACATATCATTTATGAAAACTCAACCTTAACACATAATATAACTAAAAAACATATAATATATTGTACATATGAATATTAGTTTACCCTAAATTGATGCAAAATTATGAGTTGAGCTTCATAGTTCATATCACAATTAACATGAATTAGAAGAGAGAGTAACAAAGATTCTCACTCTCTAGGTTTCCTTTTGAATTTTCATTTTTTTTAATTTTATTTTATTTTAACGGGTTGAGCTTTCTATCGGGTCAAAACTACAACCTGTAACCCAACATTAAACCTTAAAGGGTCATAAAAAATTTCTTAAACTCAATCATAAACTCTACATAAGGTTTTTAACATGTACCCTGTAATGACTCATTTGGTTGCATTCTTAAGTGCAAGGAACATAAGAACAAAAGAGAAAGAAAGAAATATCACCTCGATAAAAAACCTAATTTTGTCCCCTCTTTTAAAAAAGAAAATAAGAAGTTACGGTGAAACCCAAATCCATGTGCAAAAAATTCTAATGAAGGGCACCTTACCCTGTTGAAACAAACGCTAACCCTATGTAAAGTGATAGCAAAACCCTTAGATGAAACAAAGAAATAAAGAGAAGACGAAAGAACTTGAACATAGGCATAAAGTAAAAGACTTCAAATACTTGAATTGCAGGTTCATCCAACATGTGACTTTTATGCATTTTACTTAAGATTACTATTAATGGCTTCACACGAGTTATGCTTTAATTGTGGTAAACACCCATCCAACATGTCCATGGCTTTTATGCATTTTACTTAAGATTACAATTTATGGGTTCATATGGGTTATGCTTTAATTATGATAAACATTACTTTTGTATGGGTATTGACCGTATCTAGGATTTCATTATTACTTTGATTTCGAGTTTTCAAATTCGAACCGTAGTTCCCATGGATGATTATGACTCCCACTCTCTTGATTTCTCTCTTTATCCATCATATCTCAAATTGGTCATTTATTATTAAGGTTTTTTCCTTTTTTTTTTTGTATTCTAAATCTTTTATTATTCATCGAATCTTTTAAACCAGCAAAATAAAGTATTTTTTGACACTTGTCAATCAATGATAGGTGTCCACTCCATATTAGCAGATATAACAAACAGTATTAGGAGGGAGAGTAAAAGTAGTTATGAACTATTTTACTTGATTGTATATTAAAATAATTTTTTAGAGTTTGGGCACTAAGCTAAATTTTGTGTAAAGGTCATATGCAAATTTGACATTTTTCCCTTTATTTTATAGTTTTATACATGTCCATATTTAAGACCATTATACATATAAGAAAAAGACGATCAAAATAGGCTATTAATAATAAGTAAATTTCTTCGGTATTATCTTGAAAAGATCAATCCATTTTATATCACCACAAAAATAAAAAAGTGCTAAAGGGTAAAGACTGGACATGAGTGATTTATATTGCAAGAATTAATATTATAACATGCTTAACAAGACCTTAGCACGAATCAGGCTAGAACTGCGAACGGGCCTGACTCGACATTAATGAGTCAGACTTGCTAGCCTGACCTGAGCATACAGGTGATGACTGGGTCAACAGTCATAATCCATCAACCTGTTGAGTCTACATGGGCCGTCCATTAAAAAAATATCATATTAAAGGAAAAGGAGAAAAGGACCCAAACCAAAGTCTAATCACATTAACATATATGTACACATACACACGTAGAAATATTGATAGAGAAAGAGAGAGAAGGTGAGTAAGGGAAGGAGTATAATACGGTATAACTCAAAGCCAAAAAAGAACTAAACCAAAGACAAAGTTTTTGATGAGGATCAAATAGCGATGACAAAGAAGATTAAAACTTGTCAAAGTGTAGAGCTATGCGTCGCCAACATAGGCCGTCAGCCTTCATATACACACCGCCAGCTTAGAGTTCTACACCATCGGCTTTCTACCAGCCTACAAAGTTCACAGAATCGTGTTTTTAAAGGCTACCATCAAGGCCACCAACTTAAGGTTTTAGGCTACCAGCTTTCTTTGAATGACAAACTTGTTTTATTTTGTGTCTTTTAGTTTTTCTATATAATAGTATTTATAAGTCTTTGTTCTTATTATTGGAACATAAGTTGAAGAATATGTTTTTTTGAGAATTTTCTCATTATGAGAGCTTTCGTTTTGGTTCTTGTGATAAGAACTGGATCTTGATAACTTTGGTTTTAATTAACATGTTTAATTAGGGTCAAGTTCTGTTCCTGATAACCTAGTCCCAATCGACAGGTTTAGTTCGAGTCAGGTGCCGATTGCATCATTTGATAACTTTGGCTTCAATTGGGGTCGAGTTCCTATTTTCTTGTTTCAAGACGATCATAGGGTTCGTATTCCATCCTTGATTGTTAGGTCTTAGGTTTTTATACCTAAGGTTCGTGTCCGTTTCCACACACACACACACGTTGGAATGTGAAAGAGAGAAAGAGAGAAAAATTAAAAAGAAGATGTAGTGACACGGAAGAGAGAGAGGAGACAAGGAGGTTTTGCCATGAAATAAAGAAGAGGGCAACATCGGGGGTAGAAAGAGAGTGTGAGTGTTTAATGTGTAGTAGAATCGAAAAGGAATGGAAGAAAGAAGGGAGAGAGAAAGAGGGAGAGAGAGTTTGATGTCTGGTAGATAGTGACAAGGAAGGGAAAGAAGAGAAGCTTTGATATGTAGTAGGTCTTGGAAAGAGGAGAAAAGGGAGAGATAGAAACAATTAATAATACCTTAAGAAGAGGGGAAGCAGAAATGGGAGGAGGGACAATAATGCAGCCAGTGAGCTAGGCATGAAAAATTAAAAAAAATTATGAATTACCCGGTTCAACAAACCATGAATCAGCAGGTTACTCGGCCTGGCTCAATTTGGCCCATCCATGACCAGGCTAGTTCCTAGTTGCACTTCATCGGACTCATGGCTCGATGGATCCAGACCATTTTGACCCGCATGATAGATAACCTTTTACATATAGTGTTATTTAAAAAGTCTAGCATATCACAACAATAAAAGGCATTTTATAACAAATTTTCCTTTTTTCTTTTAAAATTTTTTAAACATCTTGAATCTATGGTTGTTATTATTCACAATATAAAAAAGGCAGTTATTGCAGTGGTTACTTATAAGAAAAATGATCGATATTGTAAGTTATGAATTACAACAAATGTTATAAACCACAATTCATATATAGTTAGATTTACTCTCCTTTTTTTTTCACTTATCTTGTATGTATATATATTATAAAATAATTATCTTATAAGTCAAAATTTTAATCAAAATTATCTTCTTTCTTTTGCTTCCATAAAATTTATCAAAAAACGAAACTTCTATAAGAAATATTTATCAAAATACAATCAAACTTTCTATCTTTATAAACAATTCTTTTAGGTTAATGTTACAAATGATACTTAAACCTTGATATAATATACAATTAGATACTTGAAGTTTGAAATTGATTAATTTTGGTACATAAAATTTGAAATTGACAAATTTAGTATACGAAAGAACTTTTCATACATACTAACAGTACCTCTATTAAGTTTTTTTAAATACTAAATTGATTAATTTTAAAATTTTTATAGTACCAAATTTATCAATTTTAAAGTACAGATACTAAATTGATCATTTAAAAACTTTAAGTACTTGATTGCAAAGTTCAAGTACCATTTGTGACATTATCCCTAATTCTTTTTAATTCTTAGAGGGATTTCTTTGATAATCACTTCAAAATGCTATTTAATATTTAAAGCTCAAATATTGAAATTTCTAATATCTTCTAAAATTTATAGATAATACGCTGTGTTTGGCAATTTTATAAAATGTAAAAAGCTACAGAAACAAGTGAAAAGAAAATAGTGGCAAAGAAAATGGAAACATGTGAAATATTTATTTGTGTTTGATAATTTATGAAGAAAGTGGAAGGAAAAGAAGAGAAACAGAGTTGATATTTGACTAAATTATCCCTTCTATCTTATTTTTTTTTCTTCGTTTATCAAGGAGAAAAATGTAATTTTAAGCACTGTTCATATTTTCCTTAGCTTTCAGCCTGATTTCGGGAAGAAAACAAAGCTAGGCAAAAGTGGAAACATTTATGTTCTTTTCTACCGCATTCCTCTGTTTTTTGAATACCCAAATGATAATTTTCCTTTAACTTTTGTCACGTTCCTTCCACTTCATTCGCTTCCATCCACCCAAACATAGTGTTAAAAAATTAAAAGATTATTTATTTAATACAATAACTAGTAACTTAAAAAGTCAAGTGACATTTCCTATTCAAACTATGAAGCTTGTTTTGCCCCATCTAAATACATTGATATTTCTTAGGAGGAAAAAAATTCTTCAAGGGTTAACAGAGACTAATGTCGAACCACTTATAATGGGTTCGGGGTGATATTTAAGAGCCAAAAGCTTAAAGATAAGAAAACCTTTAGTAGCCAATGGCAACCCCTTCGTCCCTCTTACAGTAAAATCAACTGTGATTCGGCTTTTTCTCATCTTAACACTTTAGCAACTATAGGAATCATTTTACAGAATGATAGGGGCCTTTATATTAGTAGTTGTGTTAGATCCTTCCGAGCTTCTTCCCCCTCAATAGCTAAAATCTGGGCAATCTATTATGGCATGAAATGGATGCTTGATCATGACATATAGAAGGGAATAATTGAGTTTGATACTAAAGCTGCCATTGATTGGATATTGAATAATGAAGATGATATCTTTACTCCTAAAATTGTTTTTCAGCGTAAGCACAAGATGCGGACCATCAGACTTCCAAAAAAAAGATGACTTTGATGTGGACGACTAAAAAATCAAACTGGGCCGCTCATGATCTGGTTGTAGTGAGCAAAAAGAAACAGATTAATGAAGCTCTTTTGGAGTCTTCTCACTTGGATTTTTTTGCTTAGTTACCTAGTAGAACGCTAGATATTTTATCTACTCTTTTTTTTTCCTACCAATAGCTTAATGCTAGAGGCCCCTCTTTGTAACTCATCCTCTAGAAGGTTACCTACTGTATTTTCTGCTGTTGTTGGGAGCACTTTTGCTCGGGATGATGGCCAAGATTGTCATCATCCTATTCTACTCTTCGCTTTGTTTGTTTGTTTTCTCTTTTAATCCTTTTTCAGTTTACTAAAAATAAAAAAACCGAGATCAAATTTAAGATTGTAGACAAAACTGACATTGAGATCAATTTCAAAAACAGTTAAAAAATTTAAAGCATATACTCTTATTCAAACATATCAAGTGACTCAAAAACATTTTCAACAAATTTAATTCCACTAAATTAAACCTATACATATCCAAATCATCTAAAAAAAAAAAAATACTCTTATCTATTTTATTAAATGAATCCTAGTTTATTGGTGTCAAAAAATATACACCAAAGTATGACGGTTATTCCAATTTCTTGCTCTCTCTCTACCTTTTCTCTTTACATTTTTATTTTCTCTAAACATAATTGCTCTCACTTCTTTTTTTCTACACAAGCAATGCGGGTGCATCATACACTAGTTTCAACTAGAATTGTAATATTATTTAAACTCAATTAACATATAAGTTGTGGCTTTTATTAGATTTGCAAGAAATTTGAACTGAATATTAAAAATATTGAGTTTGATCTAATAAATCATTTAAGCTACTGGAGTTTGAACTAGAGGTGTTAAACCTAAATAATTCTTGCATATATTAAAAAGTTCAATTCAAATAATATTAAGTTAAACTGAAACATCAAGTGAATAAATGTATTCATTAATATAATCATTAAAATAACTATAATAATTGATATATTGAATATATTAATTGCTAATTCATAGACTTTATGAAATTGTTATTATGAAAGAATTGAATAGATCTATAATAAGATTTTCATTTCTTAATTTTTTTATTTAAATGAAAGTATTTTAGAAAAAAAAGATAATTCTAATATTGAATTGTCATTCTTATGCTAAAAGGTAGAATGCTTATTTAATAATTTTTATAGTAAGATTTCTTATGAAATCACTATTATGGTCAATTAAGCCCATAATAGTGATTATAAGAATAAGATCATAATAAAATTACTGTTATAGTAAACTGAATAAGCAGTAAGATAATAATATCATGAATAAGTATAAATCTAAGTATCATATAATCACTGAATTAGAAAACATGATAATGGGAGAATAGGACCTTCCCTACTTCTACTAGATGGCAGTTTTCATTTATCCGAAGATACGGATAGAATGTTGAAAAACAATTCAAAAAGCCGTCTTTGTGGGCCATTGTCTAATTTATATTGAGCGATGGGCCCGGTTTGGTGATCTAGTCTGGGCCATTTGTACTTCATGCTTGATGTTTTATAATGATTTTTGTTAATGATTAGGATGTAATTATAGGTTTATAGTTTAATCATCCTCTCACCTTTTTAATTTTATTAATTCTTTTGTTTTGTGTCTAGTTTATTCAGATACGGATTAAACAAATTGCCTTTTACAAGCCCATATCAAAATTGCTCATAATATTACTTCTCTTCTTATTTTTATTTATTCTTCTGTAAAGATTCGGATTTATTATTATTTTTTGTTTCCGAGCCCATATGGAAATTGCTCATAAACTAATCATGCTGTCTTGCACTTAGAGCTCAGAAATATGATACACAAGATTCCATGAAAAGTCGGGTCCCTTTTTTGTCCTCTCATATTTGCTTGTTTGTATTAACTATTTTATAAGGAAAATTGGATATAATATTCTTAAACATATGAATGGATATATTACTTGAACTTTTAAATATTTCTAACATGTCTCTTAAATTTTAATAAATTGGTAAAATAAATTACACTTAATTTTTTTTTATTTTAATAAAAATATACTAAATCAAAGTGTTTAAAGTGTAAAAGCATATATTGTATTGATAGGAGATTTTAGCTATAACCCGTGAGGTTAGAATCTCAAAATTATTGAACTCCTTGGCCCACCAACAACCTTCTAGAAGGCCTCATCCATGAAGGCTTCGAGCCTATATAACGCCTCTGACCTCACGATCAAGCTCCATGGAGACTTGTGCAATTGAGGCACCTAACCTTAGTCACAACTCGTTAGATGGAAGACTATGGCAATGCGATCTAGCTAGTCGTAATCTCAACCTTAGGGACCTTTGATGATTTGACATCGGTATCTCCTTGGTAATTTGCACCAATCTGGCTACCCTCATACCTAGCATATTCATACCTCACTCTTAGTATGTTTGTGTTCCACGCTTGACACATTTGTCCTCGCAGATCAAGCCAGCTAATCGATTTGGGGAATTGCCACGTAAAGCAAAGATATTATGTGGTCCCCCAAATTCGATTATGGTGACCCTATATAAAAGGCCTTCTAATGAAAGGTATGAGAGATCGTTTTTGGACTAGGATATATTAGTGTTGCCCTAATTACTTTCTCTTTCGCAGCACTTCAGGAGCCTAAAATTAACTTAAGCATTGGAATAACCGTGCTAGATCATTCTTCAATGTACCACCAATCGAGTCTCTATCTTTGTAGGTCTCAATGCTCCCACACTTAAATCATACAGGTGATTAGACACTCACAACATGTTGATAAGAGTGAATGGGTGTTTTTTGATCAAACTAAAAGTTTATGGGGATTATTTTCAACTTTTTGGGTTATCTATTAACTAATTGAAATAAAAAAAAAAAGTGATTTGCAATGTTTGAAAGTTTAGATGAAATATTCGCACCAACATCAAAGTTAGGGGTTAGTTGCATTTTTTTTCATGAAATCAATCACTGTAGAAAGATAAATCTAAATTATACTTTTTTGAAGCCCAATAATGACCTAGCCTTGAATTTTTAGGATGAGTGACAGGGCTAGAGAGTCAAATCTATAAAATTGTGATTAATATGGGAGACTTAGAGTAAAGACTATTGGACGGAACTCAAGGAGGCTTATATATTCAAAAAGGCTTCTCATAGGCTAAAAAGCCCATGTAAGGACCCATCAATAGGGGTCATCTAACCATCGATTGTTAGTACAATCCGATGGCAATCATGAAAAGAAAAATTCTATACATACCTAAAACGTCTCTTCCTTTGAGAAATTGGAAGAAAATGATACATGTTGCTGGAGTACTTTTATTAAAAATCAAATAGAGTTCATAATGAAGAATGCACTACCTTTTTTTCTAAAATAGTGGGATTAATGCTATATGAATTTCTTCACTTATTACCAATGCATTAGAGGTCCCTTAAATTACTTACTCTTCCTTCCCACCTTCTCACTTTAGCCATTCCTTGCATGTGCTTCCACATCACTTTTTTGAAGCCACTTTTAAAACGAGATAAACGTTTCATGTACGTCATCATCACAATCAGATCCACTTCATTATCATCATTATTCAAAGAATCAAAGTTAAGAGACATATAATATTGTTAATGATTAAAAAGCACAATATTCCTTTTTAAAACTCTTTAGTTCAACTATAATAGATATCAAATGGTTATTATATGTAGACATAAGTATGGTTCAATTTCGAACTGGGAATAAAACTGGAATAGTCTGAAACCGGACTGGTAGGCTGGTTTCAGAACCAGCTATGGAATCACCGGTTTCACAGTTTCTAGACGATTTTTGACCTAAAATCGGTGGAACCAGCGTTCTATCCGGTTCCATTGAAAAAAAGAAAAAAAATAATATTAAATATATAATTATTAATATTTAAATTATTTCATATAAATAGTAAAATTTATTACTTATTTACAATATTTAATATGTTATTATTAACAACACAAATAGACATAGCTTAAAATAATATATAATTACTTTAAATAAACTTATCCTAAAAGTAAAATTTATTTTCTTAATAATGTGAGACTATTTTTTGCATTGTAATTTTCTTTTTATTTTTTAGAGTATTTTACAATACATAATACTAACTATGACTAATATTGAATGCGTTTGTATACATATAAATGTGTATTCTAAATAATTTTAAAAAAAATTTAGTTAAATAATTTAATACTTTTAGATCCAATACTTATTTTGACTTTAAAATTTATTTATTTATTTTATTTTTATTTTAAAAAAGACAATTCTGCTATTCCAAAACTAGAACCAAAAACCGGTTCGAATAGTGGGAGACAGTTTCAATTCCTTAATTTCAAGACCCAAAATCGGTGGATCTAGTTCCAGTTCGGATCGGTTCCGGAACCATGATGATATTTAATTATACGTGTGTATTTTGGCTAGAATATTATGTTGTTTAATTAGTTAAAATAGAATTATAAAAACTTTGTTTAGTTTGTCAAATATATTGGGATATATAACCATATTTTCTTAAAAAGTATTATAATGCCCTCATATTATATTATAAAATTTTAAAACCATAAATCAAAAGACATAGAGCAAAACATATATAATGTATAGTATAATTATAAAATACACATAAATGTATACCCGAATAAAACATCATATGCATAGCAAATTATACTATAATATAACAAAATACATGAAACAATATATACGCACTATTATATAGTATATTTTGTATTTCAATAAAACAAAACATGTAAAATAACATTCCTTTGATGCAATGTATTACATAGTATATTTATTATATTACATTATAACAAAGCACATATTTTATGAACATATTACATTACAATATAGCAAAATACATATAATAACATATATGTAATGATACATATTAAGGGTAGGCAAAAAAACTAGTCGAACCAAACCAATCCATAACCAAACCGAACCGAACTGAAAATATGATTTTTTAAACAATTTGGTTCAGAAAATTTTTAATTTGAACCTATCCATAAATTTAAGGTTGGTTTGAAGAGATAAACCAAACGAATCTCTAGAATCAAACTAAACCGAACCGAACCATTTTAGACACCAATGGGTCATAATGTTTGGGGATAAATTCATTTTAGGTCACAACATTTGAAAATGTTTATTTTAGGTCACAATGTTTGGGTAAGTTCAATTTGGGCCACAGCGTTTGAAAAACTGGTTCAATTTAGGTTACAATGGACACATGTCAATAGGAGAAGGTGACACGTGTCAGTAGGAAAATGTGACACGTGTTTACATGACCTAAACTGAACTAGTTTTCTAAACGTTGTGACCCAAAATGAACTTGCTTCCCAAACATTGTGACCTAAAATGAACTTTTCCAAATGTTGTGACCCAAAGTGAACTTACCTCTAAATGTTGTGATCCATTGGTATAATTTACTCAAAAATATTTTACCTATAATTATAAATTTTGTTGTAATGATTTATTGAAGGTTATATATGTTCTTATGATTTTATTATGATATTTATTATATAATGAATATCGGTTAATAATAACTTATTCCTTTTTAAAAATTATTTTTTGGATTTAAGATATATTCATTCATTGATAACTTAATATTCTTTTTCATTAATCGTTTGAACTCTATGAAGTATGTATTTTGTTATTTAGTTATATATCTTATTATGTATTAATTTTTCATTGTCTATTTTGTTAATAGATCACTTTTATCCATACATGACTTTATTGGTAGATTTTTTTTTGCCAAATTTGTTAGTAGATGGTTGGTTGAATTATTTTTTAGAGTACTATAGATTATATTTTACTATGTATTAGTTAGTAAGGCGTGTTATGTTATTGACTAAATGATTTTATAGATGGATTATGTATTATAAATGTGATAAATTTATAAAATATTATGTCGAGATTTACAATATCAATTTTATAGTGTGACTTTAATATTTGAATATCCGTACAAATGTAAAATATTATAACTAAGTTTTTTTTATTAGAATTTTGATTTAATCTGTAATCCGAATCAGACCATACCATTATTTAATAATTAGAAAAATTTCTAATCCGAACCAAATTGTTATTTAATGGTTTGATTTAAGAAGGAGAAAAACCAAACCGTAAATTAGGGTTTGGTTTGGTTTGGTTTTAGTAAAAATCGGACCAAACCGATCATCACCCTATAACATATATTCGTTAAATTATAATATAAATTAAAACATGCGTACTATATAGATAAATATACATATATATATATAATATTTCACAATGTAATAATAAAAGGTCATTTGAGTAATTGGACCCTCAACTTAAATTAATATCATGGACTTTTTTTTTAAATTAGTGAAAAGTTTAGAGGACCAAGCCTAATCTTAGGGAAATGTGACTTAGTAGACTTGAAATAAGGGTTGTTGAATTGATTTTCCCATTTATTAGCCTTACTTAGTTTTCTTGCACACAAATAGTAAATAAAAAATGCCTTTCTAAGCTAAATAAAACAAGCCTTAAGTTATTTATATAATAATAAGCTTTATTTGACATCAAGAGGGTTGATGTGCATTAAAATAAACACTTATATTAAGATGACACTATTATAAAGGAATTGGGCCTTTTTTCATACACCAAAAGCTTTTTTTTAAATTTACATCTAAAGCCAATATTTATAAAAGAAGAATAGATGAATGTTGACCATTGGATAACAAATGGATCTCAAGGGCAATCCAATGGTCATTACTTACTTTTGATCTCAACTATTTATACATAGGAATGGTTTGGTTTCAAATCGAGAACTGAATTAGAACCATCATGGCGATTCCAAAACCGGCCAAGGAACCGCTAGTTTTTTGATTCCTAGGTGGTTCTATGACCTAAATCCGGGTAAAACTAGTGGTTCCAATTGCTTCTGTTGTGTAAAAAAAAAAAAGAAAATTAGAGAAAAAATTAAAATATATTGAAAATATAATTATTAAAGTTTATACTAGTTGAAAAATTTATTACCTGTTTACAATATTTAATATGTTATTATCAATAACATAAATAAATATAACTTAAAATCATATATAATTTAGTTTATATAAACTTCTCCTAAAAGTAAAATTCATTTATTTAATAACGTGAGACTATTTTCTTTGCTTTAATTTTCTTCTTATCCTCTAGAGTATTTCATAATTTTATACTTTTAACTATAATTGATTTTGGTTGTATTTGTATATAAATAAATGCACATTCTAAACAAATTCTAAAAATTTTGGTTAAATAATTTAATACCTTTAGACTTAATAATTAATTATTTTGAGTTTAAAATTTATTTTAATAAAAACGAAAATTCATTTATTTTTTTATTTAAAAAAGCGTTTCCGCGGTTCCAAAACTGGACCGAGAACTGCTAGTTTCATAGAATAGGACTAAAACCGGCGGTTCTAGTTCGGTTCTAGAACCATGCCTATGTCCACAACCATCCATATGGATTTCATTAGATGGATAATGTTAAGCTCAATTATCTATCAATAAGAGGCTCTTCTTTCTATTTAGAATCACATATTAATAGGACTCTAAGCAATGCAAAAATTCTGCTAAAACTCATCCACATAAAATCGAAACATCTACTAAATGAAGAATGAATAAAAAAGATCAAAATTTCTAGATTTGATGTTTGGTGGCGCACACGCTTAAGAGATCAAGGTTGCCTATTTCTCCCTTCCATGCCTCTTTTTAATGACATTTGTATATGTTTTATCATTTCAAAGCTTCTTTTAAGTCAATTAGTACGCTTATTAAACGTACTAAGCAAGTTGTAATAATCCCACTATATAATATTAGGGTTGGAATAAAAAATAGAACCAAACTAAGCCAGAAGTTTTTATTTTCGTTTTCACATTATGCAGTTTGCGATTCGATCTAACCATTGGCTTTTGTTTGGGATTCGCCTTAGGAGAGTGAACTGAAGCAAACCAATAAAAAAAGAAAAAAGAAAAAATTTCCACACCTTATGGTAAGAGCCATGTGGGCTTATCAAAAAATGGTAAGAACCCCAAATTTCCATTAGTCCCCGCATTACATTCTCCGACATGATTGTGCTCTCTCAACCTCAACAAGTTAGTCTTTCTATAATTTTGCCACTCACCAGTCACCAACGTCAAGGATAATAATGGCATCAGATATACACGACAAAGTCGAAACGGGCTCAAGTTTCGCATTTGCATCTTATCTTAATTTAGTTAATTAAATTATATAGTAATTAAGTAATTGCGGGTGGGTGTTGGAGTAAATCTAAAATAAATCTAGGACAATATAAAATTAAAAGCTAGCTCATAATAAAGGACCAATACATATAATATAAAACACAACAAAATTCTTATGGATTGGATGCAATGTGATTCTAACAAAATACTCAAGCCTAGTCAAATGTGTAACAATTCCATAACACTACACGAACCCTAGCACATAGTTCACATGTCATACATGGGGTTCTGGGGAAGCTTTTTCATGGGAAAGCTGTAAAAACACCATAGCAAGATGATGGTCCTGCATTGTGATAACCACGGACATTATCGAGGGGATAACAGAATCAGCGATTTGTGTGAGGTGATGATTCATCGTAACTCCTTGCTGCTTGTCTGATGATGAGCCTCCAACGTTAATGGAAGTACGACTTTCCACCGTTTCTTCACCACCGGACATGTCAGTGTAACCTATGGATACTTGGTTCATTGTCCCAGCAGGAGGTTGGTCTCTTGTCATGGCTTTCAATCTCGTAACCTTCAATAATAAATATAATAAGAATTATAAAAAAGAAGAAGTTATAGAATAGCTAAGATATATATTTTGTCATATTGTAATCTTAGTATGCATATACAATTAGTCTTGCCTTTTTATATTAGCATAAAGAAAATAGGGGTGCAGAGATAATCGGGAGGTTCTTGGGAAAAAAAAAAAGAAGATAAACCTCCTAAATATGCATGTGATTATTGCAAATATAATATATACCCTAAAACGATCCTATAACATTAATGTACAGTGTTTTATATATTATTTTACTTAGGGTTATAGTATTACTAAAATGTGGATTAATGTGTCTCGGCTAATCATAATTAAATATCTAACAGTTTTAAAGAATAATACTTATATATGGTCATTTAATTTGCTTAGATGTTATATTATAATTGAAAACATAATCGAGACATTAATTTTAGGACAACAAACATATTTATCCCTAAAACGTATATCTAATGAGCAAAATTTACGGGCTTTCATAGTAGATAATAATTTTCTTTTGACGAGTAAATTCATTATATGTATAATCTCTAACTGTAATGTGGCTGCATCATTATGTAGCTAATAAAATGTAAGGATATTTATACATATATATTTGCGTCCCCTAGAAAATAATATATATTGTGCTAATTAGAAACTTGGGTTAACACGATAATATCTAAAACCGTGCACGTCAACCTAGTTCATTATGTTTAATTAAGAGATTAAGGATAGCCCCCAAGGATCATTACCTTCACATACTAATTCATTCATGGCATGAAATACAGGGTAAACTATGATGATATCTCTAAAAATTGATCAAAATTATAAAATAAATCCTAAATTTCTTATATACCGCACTTACATCAATTCAAAAAATGTTGAAGTACGAAAATTCTCTCTCCGTTGCAACACCTAGTCAGTTTTTTATATAAATAAATGTATATATTGGTCAATTGGTCATCTTATTGAGCATTTTCCTTAATTTAGTTAAATTTTTATTGGTCAATGTATTAGTTATAGCGTATTTTTTCTTTTTATTGTTATAACTGGAAGGAAGAGATTCCAACATGATACACATTTTTGACAAACCAAATAATACTATTATACTGTAAGATTATTAGCAAACTACGGTGGTTTATTAACATGGAAAATTGGTTTAAATCATGTTTGTGTTTACCTCCTCTTGAAGATTGATCTTTTCTCTAAAAGTGACATCATATTCCGGTTTGAGAGCATCATATAAAAGTTCAAGCTGCTTTGTCTTCCTCCTAGCCCTTCTATTTTGGAACCAAGCAGCAATTTGACGAGGCTGAAATCCAAGCTTCCCAGACAGCTTCATTTTCCCACTAGGGTCCAGCTCTATCTCCTCTTGAAAACTCCTCTCGAGTGAATCTAATTGATCACTTGTCATTTTAATCTTCTGCTGCGTATCTTGGTTGTTTCCATAATAATTATCGTATATGTTCCTATTCATCGCGGCCAAGATTTCGCCATATGGAGGCTCGTTCAATCCCTCGTGGCGGTTTAGCTCCATGCCTTATGAATTGTGGTAATAGAAAGTACAAAATCTCGGATAAAATAACTTTAGAAAAATTTTGAAAACTCAAATTATGCTAGTGAATCGTTGACACTTACCTCGATATTGATCATGACTATAATGGTAGAAAAAGCCAATAGGATTATTACTAGGTTGATGAAGATGATGTTGTTCGGATGGTCAAGAAACTAAGCTTGTTCTTGAGTTGCTATCCCAATCCATCTCAAATTTCTCTCAAATAAAACCATCGGTCAAAACACTAATTCGAAAGTATGTTGGACCACCAATACAAATTCAGTCGAATAGGGGAAAATTATGAAAACACATTCGCTGTCCCCATAAAGCTGTTTCATTCTTGTCACAATGAATGGGAATTTGACACGTGTTTTGAAGTGATACTTATTGTTTGCATTATTTTAGGGATTTTTTTTTTTTTTTACACATGTCAAATACTCATTTGCTGGGACACATATGAAACATCTTCATGAGAACAACGAATTCTCATATGAAAACTATTATGTCTCTGGTTGAAGATTTAGTACTAGATGAAGTCAACCGTCATTAAGGTTAAAAAAAAGAAGAAGATAAGAAAGAATATCTTGAAGGACAAAAGAAGAAGAAGAAGAAGATAAGAAAGAATATTTTGAAGGACAAAAGAATTAGATAGGAGATAGAAGGAATGCATAGGTTTTGACAAAATTTGAAACTGGACAGAAAGCTAAAAGGTAACAGAAAACAAAAGGAAAAGAAGACACGGAAATCTCGAAAGACGAAGGAAAAAGAAAAACACGAGTTTACTATAGTAGTAGAATACGGTAGCACTTTTTATTATAGCAATAAATTACTATAGCACATTTTACTATTTTGTAAAATTCTATAAAAGGCGAGCATATTTTAGTTTTGATCATCGGAAGTTTTAGGGAGAAAGTCCTAAAGAAAGAAATTAAGTATTTCTGAGTGATATTTTTTGAGTGTTCGGAGTATTATAAATTATCCGAGTGTTTAATTTTCTACAAGAGTGTTATTGTAATAGCTGAAGGAACTTTCCTCAACCATTGTAACATACCCTTGCTCTTCAATAAAGATTTTGTAAGTTTTCCTTCATCATATTTGGCTAGTTTTTTTTTTTTTTTTTTTTTAAGGTAAAAAAGGTAACCATGCTCTAAAACCTAATTTAGACCTTTGTATTATGAGATAAGGTTTTATAGCATGTGTAAATAGATTAAAAAAAAAAGATCTTTGTGCAACAAGAAAAGACTTAATGGCAAGAGTAAACAATTAAAACAAAGATTGTTAATCAATGGAGCAATGTTTTCTTTAGAGAATGTACCTCATGCCCATGCAATAACCCACAAGTTTGAAACACGACAACCTCTGCTTTAAACAACCCCACCAAAGGATTTTCAAGTCGAGCCTTTTGGTATAATTTTTAAAGAAATCAGGGTTTTACTACCAAGTATGATACCTTAATCTGTTTACCCATACTATAAAACTCTATCGCATGATATAAAGGTCTAATAAGGTTTTAGAGTATGGTTACCTTTATACTTTAACAAGAAAACTAGCCAGACATGACGAAGAAAAACTTACAAAAGCTTTATTGAAGAGAGCAATGTTATATTACAATGGTTGAGAAAAGTTTCTTCAGCTATTACAAGAACACTCTTGCAGAAAATTAAACACTAAGATAGTTATAGTACTCCAAATACTTAGGAAATATCACTCAGAAATACTCAATTTCTTTCTCTGGGACTTCCTCTCTAAAACTTTTGATGACTAGAACTAAAACTTGCTCGCCTTTTATAGCATTTTACAAAATAGTAAAAAGTATTACAACAAACTATTGCTATAGTAAAAAAATAAAGTGTTGTAGTAAACCCGTGTTTTGCTTTTTCTTTTGTCTTTCGAGATTCTCGTGTCTTCTTTTCCTTTTGTTTTCTGCTTCCTTTTGCTTTCTATTTGGTTTTGAATTTTGTTAAAACCTATGCATTCTTTTGTCTCCTATCTGATTCTTTTCTCTTTCAAAATATTATTTCTTATCTTCTTCTTCTTCTTTTAATCTTCATACTGGTTGATTTCATCTGGTATTAAATCTTCACTCCTTTCCATTTCTATGTCATGTGGGCTTGGACCATTTTCTTCATCTTCACGATCTTCCTCTTCAAGAAGCTGATAGAGCTTATTTAGCTTAGTTTTGTGTTTTGGCCCGATTATGCCTTTTTGTTTAGCAAAAATAAACATTGTTTTTGTGGAATTAATAAGGTGAAAATTGAATTCTTCCGGGATGTCCATGTTCATTTTATATGCAACATAAGTTGTCTACTATGTTTCTAGATCATAAATTGATTCCATCTTGTATATCCTTCATGTTATGGAATAATTCCCTTTTATTGACTTTATCCACATCCATGTTAACGCTATTCTTGTTTGATTATCCATCCATTCTATAGGTATGGTTTTGAAAGAAACATGATAATTAACAAGTATATCATGTTCTTCGTGTTCCCATTCAATTTCTCTCAATGCATAAATTGCTTCACGAAACAAGTCTTCCATTGATTGTGCCATAAATTGTGGATTGGTTCCCACAATTTCAGTTACAAGCCCATAATCCATCAAAGTTGCTAAAGTGTATTTTTCATCCTTTATATAAAATTCTTCAAAATAGTTTAGATTGATAATGACCTTGTGTATATAATATTTAACATAGGCTAGACAATAGTACTTATCATTATAATTCTTTGTGATCTCAACCTATGATTTCATTGATGCAAGATCGACAAGGAAGATTTGGGTATTCTTTAACCCTTACCATATATATATGTATATTTATATATATTCCTCTTTGAGGATATAGAAAAGAGAATATGTGATTCAAGAAGCTGTAGGCATTTAAGTATCTACTTCATGTCTAGGGTGCAAACACAAAATATACATCAGTTCATGTCTTATGAGTATATACATGCATATACATAAATAGAAACACATATAATGTGAAAGGACTTTATGTTAATAAATGCTTAAAAATATTTATTAAACAATTTACTATTATTTTATATATTAATTTTGTTGTAAATTATATAATCTTAGAAAGTAAAGTTGTCAAACATGTGATTTTACAAAGGACCAGAATACATAGAATCGGTAATATATATAAAACCAATAGAACTATAAATTTATAAAATTGTATATCTAATTTTATCTTTTATCGAGAAGTTATGCATATATGATTTTATGTCTGTTTGAATTAGAAAAATAAACCCTATAAAATTATAAACTCGTGGAGTTATAAGGTATAGTTATGAATTTTTATTTTAAATTTTAACAATATTGGGATGATCTTGAAATTTGAATGCATGGTTAGTGTGTGGGATATGATGTGATGGTGACCATTTGTTGGCTATCAAATATAATGTTCCATCCCCAAATGGTTGCGATTAGGGCATTGAGATGGTACAGTGCTGATTTTGAATTTGAATTCAATCGAAATTTCAAAGTTTGAGTTCGATCGAGCTTAATATTTTATGCTCGAGTTCAACTTGAAATAAAATTATATGATCTTAAGTTCGACTTAATTAAGTTTGTTTAGACTAAACATATTTTAAATTTTAATTAAAATAATATTACTACCTGAACTCAATTCAAATTCACTAAGCATTTATGCTTGATAATACTCAATTAGGCTTACGAACTCATCAAACTAAAAATATAAAGTTTGAGTTCAGTTTGATAAACTATCCAAATGGTTTGAATTAGAGTTCGATTTGACTATTTATGAAGCAAACTCAAATAAACATTAAGCTGAACTCGAATAATTTATGAACCAACTTGGTTAATTTGCATCCCTAATCTCGATGCACCTAGGTTCCAACAGAACTGAGAGCTGGCCACATGCATTCTCGCTCTCTCCTTTGCCTAATTCATCCTTAAGCTACCATAGTACATACCATTTACACACATCCTGTAGGTGTAAGACCATAAGGCAGGAAAAAAAGACGATGGCTATTTTCATGAATAGCGTACACTTATTACAAAACTCTAAAAGAGCTCATAATAAATGGTACAATAGATTTTGGAGGAAAATATTTATGGTTTTAGCCAAATGTTAGTAATAATAGGTTTTGGTTTACTCATAAAGTCAAAACTAACATAGAGACTATTGTTTTAAATGATTTCTTTGACCAAGTCTATTGTAATATAATTTACAAAATGTCAGCATTTGATTAAAGTTGCTTAGATAACAACCAACTTTTGAAGTAAAGACTTCAAGAAGTTAAAGAATCAAACTAACTAATGAAGGGATTGATTTTTTTTTTTCTGCCTCTGGGGCAATCAAATGAAGCATGAAATCACATACATTGGATTTTGATATTTATAGCACCATAATTCTTACTTATTTAAATGAGATACATGTAATAATGGGTAGTAAAGATTTTGCTTGTAGGAATTGATTTGTTGTGTGTTAACGTATTAGTTGGATCAAGCACTATGATTTACTCACATTTTATAAGATTAAGGAATCTATATGCATTTTGTTGGATAAGTCACTCGCTAGTGGGCCCACCACCACAACATATATATTAATCAACAAAATAGTAGATTTACTTTATTATTGTGACTTTCTCTATAAGTTAAAAGATGCGTGACGTCTTTTGTGAGTCGTGAGATATATATATTATATATATATATATATATAAACACCCTTGAGAAGACACACACACACACACACACACACACACACACACACACAGAAAGAGAGAGAGAAATAGCACAACAACAAGAAAAGAAAAAAATTTAGAAACTTCGGCTAGAAATTTATAGGAGTCATTGAATTCCTTTGAAGTTGAAATTTTTGTATGTTGTTCTTTGCTATGTCAACTACACTTTAGTATGAGTAGTTTGTGGCTTCATCTTTTTTGTTGCTTGGGGCTGACATACCCTTTTATGGGCTTTTGTCATATTGTTATCCATTATTGTTAGTGATGATTCAATGTTTGTTGATCCCTAAATTGTTAAGAGGAACTTATATTGGTATTCCCATTATTTTTGTAATGGTGGAGATATTTTACTAGACCGAGCCTCAAGTTTTTTCCTACACTGGGGTTTCCACATTAAAAATTATGATATCTACTTATTTGATTTTTTAAAATATTTTATTTATTACTTGTTATTTTGTGGAGCTATATTAATCATATAGGAAAGAAGGAAATCTTATTTAAAGCGCATATACACCTTGTGTGTGTGTGCTAAAAATCTATGGAATTAGCTTGAATAGCTATATGCCAAGAAGACCGATAATAACAATATGCATTTCATCAAGCAGTTGTTATCCTTGAAATATCAGGATGGGTCTCTAGTGGCAGATTACATAAATAATTTCCAGGGAGTCATGAACCAACTTGTTGCTATGGGACTGGGTTTGATGATGATATTCAGGGATTGTTTCTTTTTGTCTCATTACCACATTCATGGAAAACCTTTAGAACTTCATTATGTAGTTTTTACCATTAATGGTATAGTGCCCTTAGAGCTTGCTAAGAGTAGTATATCGAATGAAGATATAATAAGAAAATCTTTGGGATTCTCTTCACAGTTAAAGGCCTTAATTACAGAATCAAAACGAGAAGCCAAACTAGAAACTCTTGAAAGGTGAAATTCATTGCAAGTCCAGAGGAAAGTTAAAGTTCTGGAAAGATATAAGAAGCTGCCATTGTAATATAATGGGTCATATGAGAAAGAAATGCAGGTTACTTAAGCACGAGAAATCAAACAAAAAGAGTGAAGATAAAAAAGAAGAAAAAGAAACTGCTGCAGTTATATTTGATGGTGATATTGTTATTGCTGGAAAATTCAACAACATCTCATGCATGTACTGTAGTTGGATAATCAAATTGAGACTTTTTCTCATCTTACACTCTAGATGATTTTGATAGTATGACTATGGGAGATTATGGAGTATGCAAAGTAGTTAGTATGGGAGACGTTTTATTGGAAACCTACCTTAGATACAAGATGTAGTTAAAAATTGTTAAACATGTCTCAACTTTCCACCTTAATGTAATCTCCTCAAAATTACTCGATCCATATGGCTATTAGACCACATTTTTGGTAGTGGCAAATGGAGAATCACAAAAGGGATCCTTGTGGTTGCAAAATGACAAAATGATACCTTGTATTGGATGCCAGCTAAGGCAATAGTAGCTGAGGTCAATGTAGTTGAAGATTGCACCATAGGTTTATGGCATATGCATCTTGGCCATTTTAGTGAGAAGGGACTTGATACCTTGGTAAAGCGAAAACTTCTTTCTATCAAAGGTAATTCTCTTAAACCTTGCACTCATTGTCTAGTTGGTAAGCAACACATAATTTTTTTTTTTCACAGTTCCCCTCTTTATAGGAGGTCACATGCTTTAGATTTAATCCTTACTGAGGTTTGCACCACGAATTCTAGAATTCTTGATGGTTATTTATACTTTGTCACATTTATTGATGATTATTCTAGAAAAGTGTGGGTGTTTGCTTTGAAACCAAAAGACCAAGTAATTAATGTCTTCAAACACTTTCATGTAAGTGTTGAAAGAGAAACAAGTAGTAAACTAAAATGCATAAGAGCAGATGATGGTAGTGAATACAGTGGCTTATTTTATATATGATATAAGTTTACGATTACATATTTATTGTCACATATAAAGAAATTTGTGATTTAATTTAAATATTTTTTTTAAGTACAAAAGTGTAGAGGAGTTTTTTCTCTTTCTTATCAAATTCATCATGAGATGGGATCTAGGATTTTATCTATAGAGTTTGGGATGGATTTAAGGTTTATCCTATCTTCATAGTTTTATTCAATGTTATAATCTTTTATATCAACTAAATTCCTAATATGTTATTAATTAAGTTGAACTTCTAATGATAATTAAATTAATGCTATAAAATAGTATATGAATTTATTTTATAAAAATTTCTTCCCTAAAAAGTAGGTATAGTTGAAATTTTTTGTATTTTAATATGTTCACTAAATAAAACTTATGAGTTTTAAAATTCGAATTATTTCAAAAATTAAAATAGATAATAAAATTATAATGAATTGGGATGTTACTTAGTAGGAAATATAATTTGACGCTTAGCTTGTCACTTGTCCCAATCCATTAGACTTGGCCTAAATCTAGGTGCTAGACAGGCTTAATAAGGACCTAAGACTGTGACAAAGAAAATAAATAAGCATTATTAATTATTTGTATATTCAAATTCATTATTAAAATATTAAGAGCCTAACTCAAGCTTAAAATATTAAGCCAGGTTGAATTCGAACCAAACTCGTGCTTCGAAATTTTGAGTCAAACTTGAATTTGAGCTCAACACTGCACCATCTCAATTTGACTCATTTGTAACCATAGTTATTCATTTTATGTGCTCCCACATCACTCCTCTAAGGCCACTATTAGCGCGAGATCCACATTACATGCACACGAGCATTGCAATTATTTCATGAAATCTAAGTTAAAAGCGACATGAAATTTTTAATGATTAAAAAGCATAATATCATATTTTAAAACCCTTTAGTTTTTCAAAACTCTTTAGTTTAATTGTAATAGATATCAAATATTTATTATGCATGCATACTTTAGCCAGAATATTGTGCTGTTTAATTAGTTGAAATTGAATTATAAAAACTTTGTTCAGTTTGTAAAATAGATTGAGAAATATAACCATATTTGCTTAAAAAAAGGTATTACAATGCCCTCATATTATATTATAAAATTTTAAAACAAAAAATTAAAAAGACATAAATAGAAAAACATATATATTAATATATAGTACAATTATAAATTACACACAAATATATACCAAAATAAAACATCATATATATAGCAAATTATATTATAATATAACAAAATACATGGAACAATGTATGTACTATTCTATGCTATAATTTATAGTTCAGTAATACAAAACATGTAAAATAACATTCATGTGATGCAATATATCACAAAGTGTATATTCAATATATTACATTACAACAAAGCACATATTTTATGTACATATATATTACATTACAATATAATAAAATACATATGATAACATATATATAACGTATATTTGTTAAATTATAATATAATAAAACACACTTATGTATTATATACATATATATTTATCAACATTTCTCACAATGTAATAGTAGAAGGTCAACAATAAGGCACATAGCCTAATTTAATATCATGGATCTTTTTTTTACTAGTGATGAATTCAGATGACCAAACCCAACTGGGGATGTCTTACTGAGATGTGATTTGATAAACTTGAAATAATGATTGGAGGACCAATTTTCACTGCTCTTAGCCTTACTCAGATTTCTTGCACACAAATAACAATGAAGAAAATGTCTTCTTAAGCTAAATAAAATAAGACTAAAGTTACTTATACAAAAATGAGCATCATTTGACATCAAGAGGATTTATGTGTGTTAAATAAACCTCAAGTTACTTATACTAAAGATGACACTATTATAGAATCAGACCTTTTTTACACATTAAAGCCTTTGGACTTATTAAAATTTACATCTAAAGCCCATAACTATAAAAAAGAAGAGATAAATGTTGACCATTAAAAAAAACTAGATCTTAGAAGTGATTCGATGATCATCAATAGTATTTGATCTCAACCACCATCCAGGTTTCATAGGAGCTCCTTATCTACAAATAAAAGATTCCTCATTTCATTTAGGTCTCATATATCAAGGATTGAGAACAATGCAAAAATTCTGTTAAAATACCTCCACAAAAGATTAAAACATCTACTTAACAAAGAATGAATAAAAAAAAATCAAATCTTGATTTGATCTTTTATAATACATATACACTTGAGAGATTGAGTTTGCTTATTTCTCCCTTCCATGCCTTTTTTTACTGACATTTGTATAGGTTTTATCATGACAAAGCTTTTTTTAAGTCAACTAGTATGTCTATTACACATAATTAGTCAGTTGCAGCAACTCCACTGATAGTGACTAGGGTTGGAGAAAAAAAAAAAAGATCAAATTGAACTAAAAATTTGACTTTTTTTTTCTTTCTATATAGTGCAGCTCGTGATTTGATCTAACTATATTAGCTTTCGGTTTGCAATTCAATTTAGAAGAGTGACCTCAACCAAGCATGGAAAAAAAAAAAAAAAATCCCCACATTTTATATGAGAAGAACCATTTGAGCTTAAGAAAAAAAAAATGGCAACAACCCCAAATTTCCCCCAAGTCTCCGCACATGATTTTGTTCTCTCAACCTCAACTTAAGTTATTTTTGCCATAATTCTGCTATTCAGCAACGTCAAGGTCTATAATGGCATCAAATATATAAGACAGAGTCGAAACAGGCTCAAGTTTCGCATTAACATCTTATCTTATATTAACCAAATTATATAGTAATTAAGATTTGGAGTAAATCCAAAATAAATATAGTACAATATAACATTAAAAGCTAGCTTATGATGAAGGACCAATACATATAACACAAAACAAAATTCTTATGGATGCAATGTGTTTCTAACAAAGTACTCAAGTCTAGTCAAATGTATAACAATTTCATAACACCACACGAACCCTAACACATAGTTCACCTTTCATACATGGGGTGTTGGGGAAGCTTTTCATGGGAAATTTGTAAAAACACCATAGCAAGATGATGATCCGGCATTGTGATAACCATGACCGTTGAGGGGATAACAGGAATCAGCAATTTGTGCGAGGTGATTCATCGTAACTCCTTGCTGCTTGTCTGATGATGAGCCTCCAAGGTTGATCGAAGTACGACTTTCACCGTTTCTTCACCACCGGACATGTCAGTGTAACCTATGGACACTTGCTTCATTATTCTAGCTGGAGCTTGGTCTCTTATCATGGCTTTCAATCTCATAACCTTTTCAATAATATTAATAATAAAAAAAGAAGTTATAGAATAGCTGAAACATATAATATTCTAATGCTAGTATGTAAATATAAGTATATATAATTAGTCTTGCCATTTCATATTAGCATAAAGGAAAAAAATAAAAAAAACATGCCCAAAAACGACGTATAACATTAAATGACAGTATTTTGTATGTTGCTTTACATAGGATTATTGTGCTACTAAAAGGTACATCTAATATCAAGATTTCTGGCTTTTATAGTAGAGAATAATATTCTTTTTGACGAGTGAAATCATTATATATATTTATATCTAATCTCTAACTTTAGTATTGGAGCATCATTATGTAGCTATAAATAAAATGCGAGGATATATATATATATACATATACATATATGCGTCCCCTAGAAAATAATACATGTTTTGCTGATTAGGAACTTGGGTTAACACTGTAATATCTAAAATTGTGCTGTTCCACCTAGTTTATAATGTTTAATTAAGAGATTAAAGGCTAGCCGCAAAAAGGATCATTACCTTCTCATTCTACTTCATGGCTTGAAATATAAGGTAAATCATGATGACATCTCTAAAATTTATCAAAACTATATAATAAATCCTAAATTTCTTATGTATTGCACTCACATCAATTCAGAAAAATACTGAAGTATGAAATTCTCTCTCCATTGCAATACTTAGTAGATCTTTTATATAAATATATATATTGATCAATTGGTCAGAGCGTTTTCCTATAGTTAAATTTTTATTGATCAATATATTAGTTACGGTTTTTTCTTTTTTTTTTTTTTTCAACTATAATGGAATGGAAGGAATTCAAACCCATTACATCTCCCTTGAAAAACCAAGTAACACTATCTGTTTGCTACTGCAAACTTTACAAACATGGAAAATTTGTTTAAAACAAGTTTGGGTTTACCTCCTCTTGAAGCTGGAGCTTTTCTCTAAACGTGACATCATATTCCTGTTTGAGAGCATCATATAAATGTTCAAGCTGCTTTGTCTTCCACCTAGCCCTTCTATTTTGGAACCAACAGCAATTTGACGAGGTTGAAGCCCAAGCTCCCTAGACAACTTCATTTTCCTACTAGGGTCTAGCTTTATCTCCTCTTGGAAACTCCTCTCAAGTGAATCTAATTGATCGCTTGTCATTTTAATCTTCTTCTTCATATCTTGGTTGTTTCCATAATCATTATTGTATATGTTCCTATTCATCGTGGCCAAGATTTCGCCATATGGTGGCTCGTTCACTCCCTCGTGGCGGTTTAGCTCCATCCCTTATGAATTGTGGTAATCGAAAGTATAAAATCTCGGGTAATATAACTTATAAATTAAAAAAAAAAAGGCAATTTAAAACTCAAGTTTGCAACTGAATGGTTTGTACTTACCTCGGTATTGATCATGACTATAATTGTAAAAAAAGCCAATAGGATTATTACTAGGTTGATGAAGATGATGTTGTTCGGATGGTCGAGAAACCAAGCCTGTTCTTGAGTTGCTATCCCAATCCATCTCAAATTTCTCTCAAATAAAACCTTTGGTCAAAACCCTAATTCGAAAGTATGCTGGACCACCAATACAAATTCATTCAAATAGGGGAAAACTATTGTGTCTCTTGTTGAAATCACTCACTACTCTCTTTCTATATATATATATCCGTCTTTGAGGATAGAGAAAAGAGAATACGCGGTTCAAGAAGCTGCAGGCATTTAAGTATCTACTTCACTTTTAGGGTGCAAACACAAAAATACATCAGTTCATGTCTTGTGAGTATATACATACAGATATAATGTGAAAGGATTTTATGTTAATAAATGCTTCAGAAATACTTGTTAAACAATTTAATATTTCATTTTTTATATATTCATTTCGTTGTAAATTGTACAATCCTGAAATGTAAAGTTATCATACTGCAATTTTACTGCATGGAATCATAAATGGATTAATGTTGTGAATGATACCAAACTTAAAAAGAATATATAATTAAGTAAATAAACTTTAAATTAATTAATTTAGTACTAACAGAAATTTTTAGTACATACATAAAAAGTAATTTATAATATTCGTACATGAAAAGTAACTTCAGTTATTAAATTGATTAATTTCAAAGTTTATATCAAATCGATCAATATTAAAGTTTCTGTATTATTTGCGATATTTATCATAATAAATCTATAGTATGGTATACTTAAATTTACATTCTATTGAAAAATTATATCAAAATGATTTTAGTCATTCTTAATTAAAAAAATATAAGATTATAAACTCGTATGATTATAAAATATAATTATGAATTTCTATTTTAAATCTTAATATTAATGGGAGGATATTGAAATTCTAATGCATGGTTTGTGGGTGTGTTGGGATGTGATGTGATGGTGAGCATTCGTTAGTCATCAAATGTCTTCATCCCTAAATGGTCCCGATACACCTAGGCTCCAACAGAACTGAGAGCCGACCACATGCGTGGTCTCTCTCTCTCTCTCGCTCTCCCTGTGCCTTTATCCTTAAGCTACCATAGTACGTATACCATTTAGGCATTTGCCCACATCTGCATAGGTGTAAGGCCACAAGGCAGCTAAAAAAGGCGATGACTGTCTTCATGAATAGCGTACTCCTAGGACAATACTCTACAAGAGCCCGGAATAAATGGTACAATAGATTGTGGAGGAAATTATTTATGGGTTTGGTCAAATGTTAGTAATAATAGTAGGTTTAATATTGGGTACACATAAAATCAAAGCTCAAACATAGAGACTATTGTTTGTAATGATTTCTTTGACCAAGTCAGTTGTAATATAATTTACAAAAATTTCAACATTTGATTAAAGTTGCTTAGTCACAACCAACTTTTGATGCAAAGACTTCAAGAAGTTAAAGAATCAAATTAATTCATGAAGGGCTTATTTATTATTTTTTTTTGCTCCCGGGGGAATCAATTGAAAGCATGAAATCACATACATTGGATTTTGATATTTGCAACATCATAATTCTTGCTTATTTCAATGAGATAGATGTAATAATGAGGAATAAAGATTTTGCTTGTAGCAATGTGTTTCATCTGTTGTGTGTTGATGAAATAAATAGACAGAGTGATATGGTTTACTCAAACATTAAAAGTTTAAGGAATCTATTTGTATTTTATAGATTAAAGAGTATACAGGAATGAGAGCAATTTATTAGGAACAATAAATTCCCATCTGCATATATAAAATGAATAAATTTAGGCCTTTTTTTTCAAATCTTTTATAACATATATGATAGATGAAATTGTGGTAACAATAAGGGGGAAAGTTTCTCAAATTTTCTATCTTAAAAAATTAGGTCACTCTTTCTCCTTCTAGGATGACCGATGACCAATAGATTATGGTCATTCACTCCTAATTCAACAGTTCAACAATATATTTTGCTACTATTATAAATAGAGTAAATCTTCATTCAAATTAGAAATTTTAGTCGCTTTCTGTAAGCAAAATTTGCATCAGATTCTTATTTTCAAATTTAGGGTTTTTTTTTTTTAATTTTTAAAGTCATTATCATTCATCTCTATTTAGGAAATATGTTCGGTATGATATTGAACTTTTATATCACATTTCTTTTTTTTTTTTTTGTTACATATATTTTTGTTTTCAGCCGCTTCAATAATATAGGACATTCATGCTCTTTGGGTAAAATTAGAAAAAGTCCTAGAAAAATGGAGGTCATACGCTATAAACCAAGGCCCTTCTATTATACAGGCGTAAACATAAAGATTATTATAGTGAGCAGATGTATTTAAGGATCGGTTATTTCATCGTATTCGGTAATTTTGATATTATATTTTATCATTTTTAAACAGATGTTTGTTAAGAAATAAATATTAATAAAAAATTGATGGTTTTACTATTAACTAACTATATAGATACAATACAAATATGATACAAATAAATTACAAATACAAATTAAATACATATATGCATACATATATATGTACACACAAAACACAGGTACATATCCAACAATCTAAATGTACCCTAAATATCAAGTAATGTCGCAAATATGAATTTCAAATGTTTGAACCGAATGTGACTGATCTTGGGGAAATACATAAGCTTTGACAGTACTTGAATTGGATCATCCAAGTCGCTAAGTTCAGGATATATGTGTGTGTATATATATATCAAGCATTTGAAATTTCAAAATTGAAATTTATTTTTAACATCTCTGAATTTAAAAACATTTAAACTCATTATAATCGCCTTATTTGTTTTTCCCATATAAATTGGACGCTTATCTTTTCATTACATGCTAAATGTATAAGTGAAATTGGTAATAAAAATATATAAGTGATTAATTCCTCTTACGTGTACCATATACACACACACACACACGACAATTACACAATGCACTTGATGCGAGGGACAAAAGAATCTAACATTGCAACTTACAAGACTTGGATAATGCTCTGGCACGAATAAATAGGACTTTTAGCACACTTTTTTCCAAAATAATGTTAACAATTTTTTCATAGTATTGGATGTTTCTGCAGAATTATAATTCTAGGGTTGGTAGAAGAAAATGGAATAAAGGTCAACGCTGTTGGCAAGCAAGTCTAATGTAAGTTTAAGGTATGTTTCACTAGCTTTTACAAGGACAATTTTTTTAAATTTTTTTCTAATAAATTACGGATAAAAAAAAAGTTGGCAATTGGTATGAAAAGATTAAATAGATCAAATTTAAATAAAATATAAATACAAATCAGACATATTATACATATTAATTTTAATACAAATATAGATATTGATGAAAAATAGACCATCCAAACAAACGTTTTACCTCACTTGATTTGTTGTATATTTAAGTATTGATAGATAATTTTGGGCATGAAATTCTAAGCTCATAATGCGAGATCTTATTGAAACATGGACCGATTTATCAAGATCCATGTCTGAAAGAAATATGAGATTATAAAATAGTCTTCATACTAACCTTCAACTTAATTATCTAGGTTAACTCAATTATGGACCAGAGATTATTTTAGGCCATTCCTAAATCGGATAATTGGCTTGTAATTTGGCACTTAGACCATATATGTGGAGAACCCAATTGCCCATACGACGAGTTTGTTGATGATATAGGTTGAGACAATCCAAAGAAAGCTAACAACGGGACATAGTCATAATAGTATGGGATGTGATTGTGTATAGAGATAATGTATTGAACCATTAGCACTAATGTGGGCAAAGAAGTTAAAATGAGATCATTATGCTTTTGGACTTATATTAATTGTTTTAGGTACTTGTCTTAATTAAATGATAATTATATAGGAAGGAACTATGGTTGTTGTTTTTATCTTTATTACTACTTTTATAAATTGCAATTGAGTTCAATTTAAGCATCTAAGTGCATTTACGTTAGCATTTTATCTACTGGCTAGAGTAATTACTCACCCATGTGGGGTTATCTTAAAACTTTGGAATGAAATGAAATGAAAAGGAAAAAAAAAAAGAAAAAAGAAGTTGCAACTTGCAGGACATAAAAGTCATGGGTGCTTATCGGACGATAAGGGCATGTAGCAAAATTACAGCCCAATCTAATAGAAGGGGATCACCCTAGACATGCTACGATAAAGACTGTAGCGGAGATGCAAAATTGAGTACAAAAAGATGTCCTTAGTGTGGAAATAAAGCCATACGTTACATCTACACCTGATCAATTTTTCCTTGCAGAGTCAATGTGACAGTAACAAATCATGTGTGCTCCATGCAATTAATGCCCAGCACAACCGGTACCGTTGATTTTTAGCGACATCCTTTATATAAGACTAAACATAAAATTGCTTTTTTAAGTATCATACTATTAGTAAAATATATTATCGAAACTTGTTTGACATCTATATTCTATACTATATTTGTTTGAATCCAAGAGTTTGTAAAAAAAATAGTAATTTAATTACTAAAATATAGATAAGATACAAATGTAAATTAGACAATCCGGATGAATATGCTAAAATGGGTGAATCTATTTTTATAGTCTTTTTGCCCTGTGTGGTCCAGAGAAAGCATTGATGTGCAGTGGAAGTTTGCTGGATCCGAAGCACAGCACGGAAGCTGGTTTTTAAAAAGCCGCCCTACTATTATTGATATTAGAAGAGACCAGCTGGGCCTAGGGCAAAGGATGGTCTATCCAATTCCTCCAATGTAAAACTGAGACACGCGAGTGAAAAACATTAATTTTGGGCACTGCCAAAAGTCAAGAAATTACTTCGCAGGAACAGGTAACACTGGACCCCCTAAATATAGGAGTATTAGCAACAGCAGTGTACACAGACACACTTCAACTGCAAGCCGAACTTTGGACCATCATCATCGTCTGAATTGAATAGAATAGCTGCCACTAGGGCCCCAGGCCCGAGGTAATATATCCTATTATTGTTACTACTCAATGAAATGCCATCCGTCTATAAGCGACAAAAATTATGGATGGATGCCCTCCATTGGGAATCACGAATGGGATCATGAAACTACACATGGAATTACTATAATATCATAATCTTATTTAATATACTTTTAATAAAGATTGTTATAAAATTAGATGTATTAAGATCACTTATTTTTTTTCATCACAATATGGGTTGGATTCAAGTCTTATTTTATGTTGAAGTTTGTAACTCGAATCAAGTGAAAACCAGTCCAAAGCTGTCATCTTTGGAGTCAAGGCCATCGGTCTTGAAAAGTTCTTAAGTCAGCCATCACTTGACTTTACACTGTAGTCCTTGAAATAAAGGCTGTTGGCTTTGAGCCGGCTTACATGCAAATTCGCTTTCATTCCATTCATCATATATAAATGTGGATTTTGGGTTTTCTGGTGTGCAGTATTAGTTTTGGTGTTTTTTTTTTCATGAACTTTGTCTCATTTTCCCCATGTTATTTCATCAGGGATTTTCCATGTAAATCTGTATGTGTTTTACGTTTTTTTGCCATTATTTTTCATATCCGTTTATAAAAAACTGGTATAAGAGCTCCAAGTTTGATTTATCCACTATAATGGCAATTGTGAAATACGATATTCTACTATTGGATCACATCACCTAATTTTTGTTATAGCAAGTAAAGATGCGAGCGATTCTTACGCGGATGGATTTCGATGATGCGTTGTTAGAGTTTGATAAGAAACTTCGTCATGGTCACTGGAAGGAAAAACAATGTAAGGATCGATAAGCCCTATCTCAAATTCATCTACACTTTTCGAATAAAATATTGTAGGATGTGTTGAAAGAGAAGACTGTTGCTGTGTTATGGTTAAAATTGGAACAGTTGTGCATGACAAAAATCTTAACCAACAAGCTATAACTGAAGCAGCGATTATATTCCCACCGTTTGGTAGAAGGTATGTTTCTAGAAGATCACTTAACCATTTTTAAAGAAATTATTTCTAATTTGGAAACCACGGAGGTTAAATATGATGAAGACGATTTAGGTTTGATTTTATTGTGCTCTCAATCTCCCTCTTATTCGACCTTTAGAGAAACCATTCTATATCGTCGTGGTACTCTCACCGTTGATGAGGTTTATGAAGCTATATGCTCTTTTGAAAGGATGAAGCATCTTGTGGTTGGATCCGAGTCCTAGGCAGAGGGTCTTGTTATTCGTGAAAGGACCTAAGAATGCAATTTTGGTGGTAATAACAGGGAAAGATCGAAGTCTACAAATAAGAATAAAACCTATAGATATTGCAAGGAGAAAAGGCATATTAAGTCTGGGTGTTATAAATTGCAGAACAAGAATAAGAATAAGAACAAATCAAAAGGAAAATCAACTAAAAAAATTTAGTGAAGCTGATATAGCAGAAGACAAAGTGATAGAGAGCTTTTTATTACTTCTAATGATGATTCTAAAACAAGTGAGGAATGGATTTCTTTATTCTAGTTGCACTTTCATATATATCCCAATCGAGACTTGTTTTCAACATATGACAGTATCTAAAGGTGTTGTTTTGATGGGAAATAATACTTCTTGCAAGGTTATATGCATTGACACAATAAAAATTAAGATGCATAATGAAATTGCCATGACACTTGGTAATGTGAGACGTACGTAAACTGAAAAGAAATCTAATCTCTTTGAGTACTCTTGACTTAAAAGGGTATAAGTACATTGGTAAAGGTGGAATTCTAAATATTAGTAAGGGTTTTCTTGTGGTGATGAAAGGGTGGAAAAAGAATACAAATTTGAATGTCTTGCAGGATTCTATAGTTACAGGTGATACAACCATTGCTTCTTCTTCTTTCTTGTCGATTAATGATGTTACTAGACTCTAGCACATGCATCTAGGGCATATGAGTGAAGCTGGTATGGTTGAACTGAGTTGAAGAGGACTTCTTGATGGAAAAAGCATGGTAATATGAAATTCTATGAACACTTCATTTTTGGAAAGCAAAAGAGGGTCCGATTCCCCAACGATATCCACAATACCAAGGGAACACTTGATTACATTCATTCTGATCTTTACGGACCAACTAAAGTGCCTTCTAGGAGAGGTGCTAATTACATGTTGACTATTATTGATGACTTTTCTAGAAAAGTTTGGGTATTTTTCTTGAAATAGAAGACTGATGTACTATCTACATTTAAGGAGTGGAAGATCGTGATTAAGAAATAGACAGGGAAGCAAGTAAAATGTCTTCATAGTAATAATAGTTTGGAATTCCGTTCTAATGGATTTACTGCTTTATGCAAGTTAAAAAGAACTGCAAGGCATTTGACAGTTCTTGGTACTGCACAATAAAACGGTGTGGCAGAAGGGATAAATAGAATAATAATGGAGCAAGTTCGATGTATGTTTTAAATGCTCATTTTCCTAAGTCATTTTAGGCTAAAGCGGCTTCTACAACATGCTTTTTGATTAATCGGTCTCCTTTGGCTGTTATTGAGAAAAAGACTCCATAAGAGGTATGGTTTGGTACTGCTAATTATTCAAATTTAAAAGTTTTTGGATGTCCTCCATATGCTCATGTTGATAATTGAAAACTTAAGCCTAGATTTGTCAGGTGTATCTTCCTTGGTTATAAGTGTGGAGTTAAAGGATATAAGTTATGGCATCCAGAAACCAAGAAAGTCATAATTAGTAGAGATTTCATTTTTATGAGATTGCCATGTTACATCACTTACAGCCTTACAGTTTGTCTGATAAAACCTAACAGAAATCTAATGTGCAGGTGGAGTTTGAGATTAATTCAAGTTCTACACCAAAGCCCACTTCTCAGCCCAGATAAGAGACATAGGGTGGTGCTGTTTCTTTGCCATCAACACTATAACAGTATTCTATTGCTAGAGACAGGCTTAGGAGAGAATTTAGACCTCTATAGAGATTTGTCAAGGCAAATTTGGTTGCTTATGCTTAAATGTAGCTAAAGATATTAATTTTAATATTGAACCATCTACTTACTAAGAGGTAGTTAGTTGTGATGATTCTGGTAGATGGATGATTACTATGCAGGAAGAGATGGAATCTCTTCACAAGAATGGTACATGAGATTTAGTAAAACTCGCTAAATGGAAGAAAACTGTTCATTGCAAATGGGTATTCAAGAAAAAGGAAGAAATACAAAAAGTTGAAGAACCCAAATATAAAGTAAGACTCGCTCCAAAAGGCTATAGTCAACTCTTAGGTATAGACTTTACGGATGTTTTTTCTCTAGATGTAAAGCGTAGCTCGATTCGAGTCTTGCTTAGTATTGTAGCGATGCATGATCTTGAGTTAAATATGAAGACAACCTTCTTACATGGAGAACTTGATGAAGACATCTACATGCAACAATTAGAGAGTTTTGTAGTTTCAAGAAAGCAGGACCATGCTTGCTTGCTTGCTGAAAAAAGTCCCTTTATGACATGAAACAATCACCTAGAGAATGGTATAAGATGTAATCCCTTAGATTTTATGCTACGGTTTATGCATAAACTCTAAACCGGAAGTTAATCGAAAACCCTAAGGCCAACAAATATACATCAAACCCAGTAGATTAGATCCGACAATGACATGCTCTTAACCCCAAAGCAATGAAATTGAGATAGTAGTGGATCATAGTTCGTAATAATATAAGAAAGCATAAAAATATCAAATTCTATAATTTTTAGTGTCTTTCTTATCTGAATGGGATCAGTTTTCGAAAATCGTGCCCCGATACACCAGACGACAAAATATTCTGATAATACAAATAAACTCGTAAAAATACAAGGATTTCAAAAATAATAGATTTTATAATTTTTCAGTATCTAAAAATATCAAAGATAGCTTAATTACGCGTATTTTCTTTACTACAAGTATTAATTTGTCTTATCTACTATTCATAGTACTATTTTACACTATTCACCAATCTCTACTTTTCTACATCTATTGTTACACTATACATACCTATTACCTACATTTTTCTTTTCCCATATATCTTCATTCACATCAAACCTTACATCTTATTATTTTTAATTAACAAAAATACAATACAATACAAAACAAACTCTCCCTCTCTCCTCTAAGATTCACATCGGCCCTCTCTCCCTCATATACACACATTTATTTAATTCACACAATTTTTCACTCTAAAATTTCTATAAATACCCCATCTCCCTCCATTTCTTTCGCACATTCATTTACCATACCAAAACTCTCCCAACTTCATTCCACAAACACTTTCTCTCAAAAATCTCTCTTTTCTTTCCTCTACTACCCATTTTTCCTGCACACTTTCTACACAAATACATTATCTAGATTTTTTCTACACTACTACTTCCATATTTTCTCTTCAGGTAAATGTTCTTACTCATATTCTTCTACCATGTTATGTAACTTAACATGACCATGGTGTATGTTATCTAAATATTCAAATATTATAGAAGTAATACTGTGTTCATGTTTTATTTTTGTTCATGAATAAATTTTATATTATGTTGTCTTGCTTATGTACATGCTATTATTATTGTTCTAACTTAACATTGACATCATATTACCTATCGATATGTATATCTATATATATTTTAGAGTCTAAATGCTCATTAACAAGCTTATTATTATTATTGCTCTTATTATTACTTTTCTTTTTCTTTTTCTTTTTGGGACTTAGTCCCGAGTTGTCTTGATAAAGCTAAGGCTCCCAATACTTGACCGAGTTACCTTGATGAAGCTAAGATTCCCAATACTTGATCATATTATCTTGCTTCTTATCTTATATTTTCATTATTTCCATATTACATGCTTATATACATGCATCATTATAATAATATTATCTCGACAACATTTAAAGTAGAATTTTTCCTTAAAAAGAAACTTGAAGCCAAAACTCTTTTGTTATGTAGCTAGTCACTAAATAAAAGAGTTTGTCATGAACAACTTAGAAAAATGGATTTTTGCAACATCTCCTCAAGCTCGCTCAAAGTTTTCTTAAATGACAACAAGGATAATTTTACCAAGAAATAAACACTTTCTTCTCATAATAAGATAACTTACTTAGTAAAAATAATTTGTTGGCATACAATTTTTCATAAAAAGCTTAAGATTGAAGTCTTTCCAACTTCATAATAAAAACCAAGAAGTAAATTAGTTTTCAAAGTTAAGATAAAATCAACTCACTAATTTATAGACCTACTTAGAAAAATAATGATTTTCAAGTTTCAAAGAAGAAACCTATTTCCAAAGAAGTAAAAATGATATAAATATGATAGGTTAAAAAAAAAAAGACAATGGATTTCTCAACAACTTAAAAAGATAATTTCTTTTCAAATAAAATCGGTAAAGGAAATTAAAAGACTAAGTTTTAGAAATAAAGTTTATTTTTAAAGAAGTTAATGAATAAAAATATAAAAGTGTAGAAGCTTATTTATCAAAACCATTTTAAGAAAATAATATATATAACTCAAAATCATTATAGGATATCAACAACTTAACAAAAACTTTGGAAACTTCATTTTTGTTACAAAAAGCAAAATTTGTAGAAGATTAAAGTTAAAGGGAAATTTATTCATTTTGGAAAAGAAATTGGGAAAAACAAAATAAGAATATACTTATTTACAACAACCTAAGAAATTATAAGATTTCACCAAACACTTAGAAAAAAATTTGTTAAGTTTAAATTTCAATACCTTAGGATGAATTGTTTTACAAAAAATAATCATTGGGATAACACCATTAGAATTTTTGCATATAATATGGTTTATATATATATATATATATATATATATATACTCAAAGGATTTTTCAATCATATACATATTTATATTTTTCCTGAAGGATTTTTGAATAAAGTTGAGTTTGGAAATTATTTTGCAAATGCTGGGATTTTTCGTTTTGAATCTGTACCGTGACTTTTAGAAAGCCAAGTGACCTTGTGTGTAGGAAATGACCTTAGAAATGGATAAATCTTTTTGAGTAGGTAGAAATCGGTATATAATATGAGAAGTTACGAGTTAAAATGAGCAAGTTATGGCTATTTTAAGTTGGAATTTTACTCTATACGAATTTTGACGAACTTAGTAGAATAAAATTGCAAGTTTAAGTAGAACTTCGAAAAAAATACTCATTTTGGGTATTTCTTTTGTATAAGTGACGTAGAATCTGAGTTATCCTACCCGGAGGACTATTTTGACTAAGGAGCTTCTGCTGATATGATCGAGTAAGTTTAAATTCTCACAAATTATACTTATGTATTTGCTTATAGTTTAGTGACACTAGATTCTAGGAAAAGATAAAACATAAAAAGTGCATGTGTTTTACTTACATCGTTGAAATTATGATAAGTATATCGAAGCAGGAATTGTTAACTAATCATTGTATGATTTAGTTTAATATTGACTTGTCTGCAAATTCTACGTTCACTTGTAAAATAACTAATTTTATGCCTTGATTACTCAAATAAAATGATTCAAGCATGAGACGTAGTGAGTCACATTGCATTCATTACTATCATTACTATACCCTTGGTGGGACAAGGGCATAGTAATGAGGTCGAGGGCCTGAGAATATAATCTATGGCTTTGATTGCCTGTAATTAAATGGTAAGTAGGCACCTGAATTAACTACATTTTAGCGATTAGTAGGAATCCGTATGAAACTAAAAAAAGTATCATTTGTGAACTATGATCTCGTTGCCCGGAGCACCTAACCACCAAATGGAGGGGAAAATCCATTCAAACATAAGATTCTCGGAAAATCGAATATAGTGTTTGCTCACGTGTTTGATTGCACCTCATTTGTTTGATTAAATAATTTGATTGATTATTGATTGTTGAGTACTTTACTTGTAAAATTAATTCTCACTAAGTAAGAAGCTTACGTCCTTATAGATACCTTTTGCAGTTACCATATTTATGGTTGAAGCCATGGGGCTATTTCTCACAGGTATTACCTTTTGGCTTAAGGAGTTTTTGAAAGAAGTCAAAGACTTGATGTAGACTTAGATTTCTAAGTAAATCTCCATGTAATGATTTTGATTAAGCTTCGATAGACCTTAATGGACTATATCCTTCAACGGGGGAATACTCTTTTGATATTTGTAAGACCTTTATATATATTTCCCTATTTGAGATATCATGTTATGATTTTCATTTTTAAACTGCTATAAGAATGTCTTCTTAAATAATCTATTTCAAAGTTGGACTTCTATGATCGTGAATGTATGCCTTACACCCTGTATCGAAGCTTATGGGATGACTAAAGTTGTTATACTTAAGCTTTAATATTGAGTGTGGTGGGCTATCGCGTTTATGGTACCCTTTGGGAGGTGACAGTTTAAGTTGGTATTAGAGCATGGTTAAGAATTTTAGATCATAGCAATAGAAATGGACTAAAGAAGAAAATAGAATGGAAATAAGAAGGACTTAGATAGCTTAGCATGGGTAGAATAAGTTTTCTGACTCACTTTCTTTCGTGAATAGATGTCTCTAGGAGAAGCCCGCTTGGAGGCTCAGAAATTCTAGAAAGAACCTAATGAGACCCTTATCAACTACCAGCTAAGATTTAGGATCCTTTGTGAAGAGTTTGCTTTAGTGGAAAGACCCAAATCGTTGAAGGAGATGTTTGTTCTATGGAAGATGGGATTGAAATTTACCGAATGGGCAAAGATTGTGGAGATGGGAAGATATTGCCCCCTAAGGAAATAGAAGTGGTTAGAGTTAGAGGTAATTTACGCCATCGAAAACATTGCCTTGTTCACCAATAATGAGTCAATGTTAGAAGAAGCAACTTTTGTGTTGAGAAAAGATGGAGCATCTACATTTCCCGATTTCCAAACTTGGAAAGAAATTGGGCCATTATTCATCTACGCTTATGATGAATTGAAGGATCACAGTGAATGATGTAAAGCCGATTATGAAGGAGACTTCTATTGGCATGGTGTGTACTAGAATATGCTCAAGCCATCCAGCGAGGAAGCACCTCAATCGCCATCACTTACAGGACTTCAGCTTGAAGACGATGAAGTTGTAGTGGATGTTGGATTTGGTGAAGCCGAGGAGGAAGTAGAGGAAGTTGAGGAGGAAGAAGAAGATCCTGAAGAGGACCCCAAAGAAGATCCGGAGGAAGACCCGGAAGAGACACCTACCAAGAATGAACCTACAATACCCTGGGAAGATCAGTGGTGGACTGAAGAGGAAGATGACCCATATAGGAGGAGACGATAATATAAAGAGCAACGGGCCCAGTTGGCAGCTAGAAACTGAGAAACTACCCAAGCAATGGAGGTTGATGGCACACCATCCAATCCTCTGGTTATAAATGTTGAACCCAATGATGGCACGATGGAACGTTGCTTGTGGAGGAATGCTTATGAGCAAAGTGACTACTCCATTGATCGCCAAAGTGTATCTCGGGAACCAACCCCGCAACGTACCACAAAAGTGGATTCTCGAATTGACTAGATGTTGTTCTCCGAGAATGATGGAATACTTGGAGAAAATGTGATTGCCGATCTACCTAAAAGGGTAAAGGAAGTAGTTAGAAAAAGAAGGATGACGGTGCACCAATACTTGGATAACTTTATAAGCAAAAGGCCAAGGGGTTCATCGGGCAAAAACCCAAGTGATGCACCATACCCGTGAAATTTGGAAAAAAGAAAGAAAGAATGATGAAGAAGGAAAAAGAAAGGAAGGAAGTCAAGATTTAGACTCGAGCTTACCCACATGGTCCAATAGAAAGTTTTGTAAAAGGTCTAGAATGTTAGGTCGAGTAGATCAGATTTTATGCTTTGTGAAAAGGTGTTGTTTGTGTTTTTCCTTGTAATGTTGTTGTTGTATAAGATTATGTTTTGATTTTCTTTATGTAAAGGTCATGTACCCATTTCCTATTTCAATAAAGAAGTTTTATATAAATTTCAATCTTGATTCAAATTTCCTTATCTGTTTCATGAATTTTCATTTCAAGATTATGTTTATATACGATGAAATTTCTGTGATTCCCATTATATCCGTTTAAAGACTTAATAAACCTATTAAAAAGATTAATCTCACAAGAAGTATAATCTAAACAGCCGAAGAAGGCAGACTATCGTGTTTAGGGTATTCTTTGGGGCGTGACACAAGAGGTTTAACTCATTTATGCCTTCTCATGATTTCAAGAGAAGTAATTTTGATAGTTTTGTTTATTTCAAGAAGAGTAATGATGGGCCATTTTTATATTTACTCTTTTACATCTATGATATGTTAATAACAACCAAAGATAGAGGAGAAATAAAAGAGGTCAAAGCTCCGTTGAGCAGAGAGTTTGAGATGAAAGACTTAGTAGCAGCAAAGAAGATACTTGGAATGAAGATTTCGAGGGATAGAAAAGCAGGTAAATTGCATCTAAGTCAAAAGAAATACATTGAGAAAATCTTAGCAGGTTCAATATGCAGAGTGCTAAACCTGTTAGTACTCCTTTAGCAAATCATTTTGGACTTTCATCTGTTTTGTCTCCACAGTTAGATGATAAGGTTGACTATAAATCACAAGTTCCTTATTCTAGTGCAGTAGGATCTCTTATGTATGTTATGGTTTATACACGTCTAGATTTGTTATATGCGGTCAATATAGTCAGTAGATACATAGCAAATCCTAGTAAGGAATACTGGAAAGCAGTTTAGTGGATTTTATATACTTGAGAGGTACTAATTTGGTGCAAAAAAAAAAAAAAAGTACCACTGATGTTTGTTTACAGTTTGAGAGAACTAGAGATAGAGACATTGGATATATTGATTTTGATTTTGCTAGAGACATCGATAAAAGAAGATCTCTCATAGAGTATATCTTTATTATTGGCGATTGTGTTATTAGTTGGAAAGCTACTTTATAACCTATGGTTGCTCTATCTACTATTAAAGTGGAGTATATGGCTATTACTTAAGCCTGTAAAGAAGCTGTTTGGTTTAAGGGACTATTTGGTGAACTCAGTGAAGAATTGCAGATTACTACAATCTTTTGTGATAGTTAAAGTGACATCTTTCTTAGAAAAGACCAGATGTTTCATGAGAGGACAAAACACATTGATGTTCGTTATCATTTTGTGAGTGATTTTATTATTCATGGAGATATTGCTGTGAGCAAAATTGATACTCATGATAACCCTGCAGATATGATGACCAAGTCACTTTCTATAGCCAAGTTTGAGCATTGCTTGGACTTGGTTGGTATTCATTGCTGCTCCATCCTCTTTAAGGGTTTATGGAAGAAGTGGAGAATGTTTTTGTTGTGTCAATGATTGGAGTCTACGTTTCTACGTTGTTATTGAATTCGTGTCAAGGTGGAAATTGTTGGAGTTTGTGACCCGAATCTAGTGAAAAATAGTCAAAAGTCGCCAGCTTTAGGGTTGAGGCCGCTGGCCAGCCTGGCCTTGAGCCGACCTTGAAAAGTTTTTTAAGTCGTCCATCACTTGACTCTACACCTCCTGCCTTGAAATAAAGGTTGTTAGCCTTAAGCCGACTTACATGTAAATTTGCCTTTATTTCATGCATCACATATAAATATGGATTTAGGATTTTCTGGTGTGTAGTATCAGTTTCGGTGTTGTTTTTTCATGAACTTTGTACTCATTATTCAATAATAGTGAATTCTCTTTCACCTACCCGTGGTTTTTTCTGTCAAAGGTTTTCCACATAAATTTGTGTATGTGCTTTACGTTTCTTTACCATTATTTTTTATATCCGTTTATAACATTTTACATTAAATTTATATTAATGTAAAAGATAATTAATTTATATTACAATAATGATTATTTATTTCATAACTTTATCTTTCTTGTTTAATTTTAGGTTTATCTGGCTGTCATTTCGGGATAGATGATAAACACTTTTTTCAAACTTTTTTCTAACAAATTATTTATCTAGAAATCGATATAGATAAAAAATAGTTAGCAGTTCTTATAAAAAGATCAAATAGATTAAATATAAATAAAACATAGATACAAATCATACATATTTACACATATTGTTTAAATACAGATACGAATATAGATGAAAAACATACCATCTAAACAGACCGAGTATCGTACCAGGTTTATGTTTTACCTATTGCACTGTATTTCTAATTGTATTGAAATCATGTTCTTTATATGGGAATTTTTTTTTAGTTAATTATTTTACCATTAAAATAAATATAATAATTGATATATTAAGTATTTTCATAGTAAGATTATTGTTGAATTTAAATCCTAGACGTTAAATAATTAACATGACCATAAAACTTTAGCATTATTATGTTATTCTATTAAAAATTGCCAATCTATACTAAATGGTCAATACATAGTACCATCCTATTTCAATTTTTCCATCAATTATTATAGTAGAGGTTTAAAAGAAATAAAAACAAATGAAAAGTTGATATATAACCTATTATGGTACGATAAATTCTATTTGCGAATATAAAAATTCTTTTGTCACATTTGGTAATAGGTAGGAATGAATCCAGAATGAAATCATCATTCTAGTCTATTCACATTCCTATTGGAAGTCTTTTTATAAATTGTAATCACGATTCCTAGAATCAACAATACTGACTTACTGGGGAATTCAATTCCACTTTGAGCGAGCAAAATCGCAATTCCTTTTCGCCTTCGTTAATGTTAACTATTTGTATTAATTTTTTATCCAACCATATATTTATTATTCACACTTATTACTAGGGGCAAAGCGAATAATTCAGTTGTAAATGGTATCTACCCATATCATACTCAATCAGGGCTAGTGTGGGTATTGAGGTCTCAAGGTAGGTGCAAATATAGATTTTTTAAAGTCTATTCTCATAGAGTAGAGTACGAGTATGAGGTCTTCATATCTTATACCCACCCTAGAATATGTACTTTAATGTAGAAAATATAGGTTGTAGGTATCATGTATCTTCAATAATAAATTAATAGAATAATGTTAATATATAATAAATAATAATATTTTATTTTTTATTTTGCAATCACTTTATTCAAGATTATTATTTATAGACTACAATCTAAAATTTTTTATTATAGAATGATTTGTATTATTTTATTTTAGAAGGAGTTACTATTTTTATTTTAGAAAATCTACGATTGGATGTACGTACTTGAATTCCCAAATTATATAAAAATGGTTTTTTTTTTTGTTTTCTAAGACTATTTAACATAGAAGTAGCTCCAAAGTTTTTAATTTTAGAATTTATTGTAAGTTTTATAATTTTGTTTAATATAACTTAAACATATTTTATAGTTATAATTTTTGTAGGTTTCACCTTTCACGCATAAACAAATTTTGCATATTATAGAACTTATGACATTAACAAATTACTTTTTTAATTTTTTTCCACATATTATTTATACTGAATATATTAAAATAAAAAGTATTGCATATGAGATGAAACCATATCAAAGACTATAACCTTAAAATTTAATAACCTTGAAATTTAAGTAATAAAGAAAGAAATAAAAAATCATAAAGATTACATAATAAAATATACAGGTTCCATAAGATGCCTTGTGCCCTATGAATTTTATCAGATATAGGTAGTTATCAAGTATGAAATTAAATACCTTATATCTTATAGGGGATGATGAGAATAGGACTTCATACCTTATTTATCATGTATCTGCTCATCCTTATTTATTATTAAGTTTTTTGTTTTTCTAATAAATTGACACCTTATTCATTTGTTCCCAAATATAATCATTCCATTCGAGTCTAATGTTATGTGCTAAACGTGACATTAATTGTTAAAATTTCTTTACTTATGCCTACTATTAATTCATTGATATTGCATTAGATAAAATCTATTAATTAATATAATTTTCATATATTCATGCATCATCAATTACCTCGCACATGCTTGTTAGGTGACACAATAAGATTGGAATGCTTCTTCATTTGAACTTTCAAAACCTTGGCCATGTTATTATTTGATTCTGAAAATTGATCAAAATTTATAATCTTCTAAATTATATTTGATTATAAACTTTTCAGTTTCAAAATAACAAATTAGTAGCTATTCTGTTTTCTGAGGTTATCGGTTTATTTGAATTGTTTAATTTTTATCTATAGTATATGTGTATCAGATCTATATTTATAATTTATTTGTATCATATATATATATCATATTTGTTTGATCTGTTTATGAGTGAAACTATTATTTTTTTATCACTATCTATTTTCTGATAAATATAAATTTAAAAACGATAAAAATATGATATTAAAATCATTAAAAATGATGAAATAAATAATTTTTATTTTCATTTTGTTTTCAAACAACTTTTAAGATTTTTTATTATGATAGGAAAAAAAAAAATGACGTAACCTTTCAGAAGGTGAGGTCCTCCACCTGGGGGTGTAAGAAGGATGCCTCTGAGATGCATCGACACTACACCGTACGGGAATCCTGTGGAATGATCAGACATTAAAGTAGTCTAGAAATGTTTTTTTTTTTTTTTTTTTTTTTTTTTTAACCCTCACTCGCTGAGAAAGTCTAAAACCTCTTCTCCTTACCGCTGGAAATAATATTGTAAATGAATCAAATTGAGATGATATAGTACTAAACTTAAATTCGATTCAAATAAAAATTTAAAACTCAAGATCGATTCGAACTTGATCGAGATTTAATTTTCAAGCTCGAACTTGACTCATATTAATGCTCGATAAGCTCTTACTCAACTCAATTAGGCTCGATTATTCCTATAAAAATTAATTAGACTAAAAATAAGTTATGATTTAGGAATTTAATAGATTTTTAATTGATTTGATCTTAAATATAATAAATGTAGATCATTTGAATATGGAGAAAAAATGAAAAGAAAAAAAACCAAGATATGAAAATAAGTTTTAAAATTAGGAAAACACAAATTCCATATACATACATATATATATATATTTATAAAAAGCTCGAATAAGCTCACAAGCTATTCGAGTTAAGCATTTTAAAACTTGAACTTAAACTCGATAACTACTCAAGTAGCTTAAACTCGAACTCAACTTAATTGCAATTGAGTTAAATTTGAGTTATCACTTAATCAAACTTGACTAACTCGTAAATAATCTCAACTCGCTCGCACCACTACTAAAAATCACCAACCCTTTAGACCAAAGTATATTGCTCTTTATAATTAAGCAAGAACCTCAATATATTGAATATGCAAAGGCTTCTCATCTAACATCGACAAATATTAAGGATTTAACATTGTTGCGAGAGTGCATAAAGAAAGATTACATATTTACTATGCTCATTCTATTTTACTTTTGTTTCAAATAAAATCCAATTCCTATATAATTCGTAACACTATAAATCTATGACATTTATAGCCTCTCATGTGTTTACATTTAATGTAGGCACATTAAGGCTTAAAATCTGCTATCAATCATAATTTATACCACATTTTATGATTCTTCAAACCACATATATGTATACAAGCAACTCCAAAAGTGTCAAGTCATAAGAAGTCTGCACACACCAACATACTAATACCACACTAAGACCTTACATAAGAATACAAAAAGATGGATAAGCGAGAGTCTATCAAGTACACTAATAAGCAACTATGCATACAATAACTAGGCTTGTTCACTATACTAATATCCTAATGCATGATCATCTAACTATAAATATTTACTGATAAGGAGTTTCTATCTCCAAAGGATCAATTAATCTATATATCTCCTAGATAATTACATCTGCTAGTCCCATCCCCTTGTTTAACCACATCATGATTAGATATATTAAACATCATTAGACTATCACTTGGACCTAAAAAAGAAAAAATGAGTAGGTTGAAATTCAGTGCACATATACTAGAGCCACACATGCATGCTTAAACCATGAACCATTTAAATATGGATATGCAATCTCATGCAATAACCACAAAATTAATTATCTTTCCATTTAGGCCATAAACTAGTACTGGGATAACTGAATATCTAAAACATTACTTAAAATATATAATATACATATACAATGTTGGATACCTTCCAACATCCTAGACTCCACAATTTACCTAATTTTGCCTCTAATCATTTCAAAATGACTTTGCATAGGGACAACGTTACACAAGAATCATCAAGATGCTACATTAATATCATAGGCATTTCTTATCCATCAACTATAGTTAAATTGTATCATAGACATTTCTCATCCAAACACATATAAAAAACAATTTATGGTAGAATAGTTAATTAATTTGGTTGAAATTATATACAAATCAAATACAAGCAACAAACACAGTATATTCAAATTGAAAGGTTATCTTGAACAATACCAAACACTCTACTATCTCTATCACCTGATATTAAGACCATTCAAGCATATTTAGAGCCTTATTTGATAAAGTATTTTGGGTTTTATTTAGTTATTTGATATATAATCTCTTGAAACCAATGTTTAATTTGGTTTTATTTCAATCTTAGGATTTTAAAGTGTAATTCAAGATTGAAGAAGGATTTAAATGTTTTCATAAACTTTAAAGGGAGAAATTTTTTACTTTTGAAGAAGTTGTCCTCAATATGAACGCAACATGGTTGTGTTGGGATCAAAGGCTCAAATAGGAGTAACATGGTCGTGTTAGGATTAAAGGCTCAACACCAAGTTTTTTTTTTGGGGTGGGTTACACGATTGTGTTGGTGGTTATGTTTGCTCAGTAATAGCGTTTTTCAAAAATATTCCCCACAATATTTTTCAACCAAAATAGAGATTAAAGTAATTATTATCATAAACTCACTCATAAATCTTCTTGATCTCTAATTCTTGAATGCTCTCTTACTTTATGTATGATAAGGTTTATTCCAGTAGAATCTTCGCGTTACTCTCAATGTTATCAATATGTAGAGTGACTCAAACAAAGGGAGGAACCTCTTATTCATAGATGGTCGAGATTGATACTAGCCATTGAATAACACTTGAACGAATACAGATGAGATCAAATGTTGCTTGTGATGATTAGATATCTTTTATGAATCCAATGGTCAACATTCGTCCCTTCTTTTCTCTTATATGGATATAAGCTTTGGTTGTGGGCTTAGAAGAAGATGAGGGCTTTTATAGTATAAATGTAGCCCATCCTCCTTTTGATATAGTCCATCTTTAATATAAAATAGAAATAGACTTATTTTATTTTATATAAGCCGTATTGTAACTAAATAAAACCCAAATCAGCTTAAAAAATATTTTTGGAGTCTATTGTTCATGCACAAGAAAATTGAAATAGGCCGATAGTGGAATAAATTGGTTTGATGATCTCTATTTCAAGTCTACCAAGTCGAACTTTCCTACAACATCCCTTATCGAACCTGTCTTCTATACCCTATTACTAGGCCAAAAGACCAATTTTTGGCATTAAATTGGACTCTAAGCCCAATTACCGAAATGACCCTCTATACTTTAATATCATAATTGCAAACAAAATTCAATCATATATCATCAAAACATCTATTTCTACAAAAAAATTCCTATAAGCACTTTCTTAAACATTAATAACTTTCAAAAAAGGGGATTGTGCATCCAATAACTCGTTGCTTCTACTTCTTATTTGTTGTTAAGACTTTGAAAAGTACCAATGTACTATCTTTATGACATTCTCTTCATTAAAAGAACATCGCTTGCAGATACAAAAATCTTACCAACACTCACTTAGTGAATGCGTATGTTGAAGTGAGGAGTTTCTTCCATTATACGAGGAGAAACTACCAAGAAAAGCGGAAAGAAAGATATGTTGGATGATATGCACCTTTATAAATAGTAAAAAGATCCTATTACCCCTATTAATCCCTCTTTTACTTTTCTACAAAAAAAAAAAAAAAAATTGAGTCATTTCATAATTTTAAGATAAGATAATTGTTAAAGGTACCAAAGGCGTGGATCCTATTCAAGTAATTCTTAAATGATAGAAGGAATTGAGATAACATATCCAAAACCCTTTATTTTCTTAAGAAAATTCTAAATCTATAGGGTTTAATAGATTGTGGATACAAGAAATTAGGGGAGTTGATCATGGAAGAATATGTCATGATCTTTAATGGTTAGATTGAGAATTTGATGATTAAAAAAGAGGTTTTTAGAAGTTTATGCACTTTAAGCCTCTAGAATTTGTTAGGCCAACCAAGACCACAAGTCAAGAAGCAGGAGAATGAGGGCCAAAACTTGGTCGATTTACCTAGTTTCCATAGCTATATCAACCTATCCCTTCCTTCTAAGTCAATTATATACCCTTTTCAGTGACCCTTATAAACCCATCGACATATGATCACCTATATAAATATAAGAATTGGGGTTTTAATATTGAGTTATGGTCTTTAAATATATTAAGTGTTCATCTAAATTCTAAATATATTGGACCAAATGTAGATTTGATATGTAGCTATCAAGACTTTCAATGAATTTCTTATACATAGCTATATTGTTTGTTGATTAATGAATATTTTACTTTAATTGTCGTCGTGTTATATTGTATGCGTTGACATATACTGTTTATCTTGAAAGTGCATAGATATAGGCATTAAGTTTGTTGTGAAGATGTAGTGGCTGGTCGATATCGAATAGTCATTTTAAATATGGTTAGTGTGAAGGGACGATATTACAATGGAGGTGCAAATTGTTGGAATGGAACACTATTTAAACTATTGTAATTGACTTGACCACTAATGTTTTGATAATGACCAATGAACTCATCAATATGAGATAATTTCAGTTGGTGAGCGGAATAATGAGAATTTATGTCAAGTGTTTGCATACCAAAATTGTTTTTATGTTGTTGATTTAAGAAATTGAGAATTTACTATGAGATTCTATGAACTAGATTATTTGATTAATAGATACTTAACTGTGATTATGAGAATATTCGATATACTAAGCTCCAGTTCAATAATTAATTTTGTTTAAGCAATGGCAAATATTAAGTTGCAATTCAGTTATGTTTGGCAGTGGTATATAAGTATTCTAAAATATAGTTAGTTAGAATTTCAATGATTTGGTAGATTATATATAAATGCAGATGAAGGAATAGTTGATTGGTTGCATTTAGTAATTTGTAGGCTGTAAGCTGGTAACTACTTATTTAAGCATTTCTAGAGTGGTTTGCACTTAGTTTCAAGATTTGTCCATTTGGTTTGAACTTATGGACTTTAGATGAGGGTTAAGATAGTAGAGGAGGTAATTTATAAATAAGTTTAAATGGGATAAGGATAGTGAAATTCTATAATACGTGATTTTTATATAATTTATTTTCTTAAATGGATAAATTTTTAGAGGTGTAATTAATTTTATTGCCAATAGTAATAATTATTTTAATACCAAAGTACTTAATGAGCATTAAAGGCTAGAAATATATATACATACTAGTAGCCAAGTACTCGTGCTATGCGTGCAAAAGTTAAATCGAGAAGAAAAAAGCTTGTTATAATACAAATGAATCAAGTTACATATGCATTATCAATGAGTAAAGAAAGGAAAAAAAATGCATGAAATATCTAATGCATAGAAAATTAAATAAGGTTAGAAGTAATAATACTATACATGATAACTATTTATGTTAAATTACGTTCCGGTGTTAATAGCAATTATCTAGCATATATTGTTTATAAACATACACACATGATGCTTATGTCTAAAAACTAAAAAAATTAGTCACCAAACGACTAAATGAATTGAAGAAAATGCTTTGTACAATAGGTAGAAGGGGAAAAAAAAGAACATCAGAAGGAACTTATTAAACACCTTGGTGTTGGTTAAAGGATGCAATTACAGAAAAAAAGATTGAAGGAAAAATTCCTAGATCTCACTTTACGTAGTTTAAATATGTTAATAATTTTATATTACACCTCATTCTATGGTAGTAATAAAGTATATTCTTTTTATATTTTCTTCCCTTTATTGTTTATAAATTCAAAATAAGAAATTATCTGATATTTCTTCTCATATTCTATTCTTTCCAACTACTCTCTTTATAATTATATGTAAGAAATCTCATCAAAAAGATTTTTAATGAATTAAAATAATATAAATATAGTTTGACTTCATTAGTATTGTACTAATGTTGTTTAATTATTATTTATCCCTTTTTAAATGTTATTTACAAAATAATCAATATATCAATAATGTTATATTGACCTCTTTCTATTTTAGTAATAATTAAAAGTATCTTTATTTTCGTTCCCATTACTTAAATGCATTGAAAATAAAAAGTTCTTTTATATTCCTTCTCATATTCTTTTCTCACAGATAACTCAAAAAGGTTTTCATAATGAGATAATGAAGATTGCAATGTTTCAGGTTTAATCATATCAAATAAGGATCAGGGTTCAATTGAACAGATAACTCCATGTAGAGTTAAAAAATTGATGAGCTTAACTCAAGGGATCATTTTGGGTAAACCGGATGAAGGTGAATTGGAATATTTACAAGGATATCGATACACTTTAGTAATTGGTATGATTGAGCGTGCTTAAGTGTGAAGGAAAGACAAAGTTCAAGGAAAATTCATCAGTATTGAAGATCATGCTTGTGCTAAAGATAGTGATTGAAGTGGAGTAAGAAAATCAAATCATAGTGGAGATCACACCCTGCGTCAACCCCATGATCGCAGACACAACTGTGATTGCGCCCATGATCTCATTGTCATTAAAGGAAATTGAAGGCCGAGGAGATTACAGTGGTGCCTAGGATTGTGACAGAGATATATACACTTGTAACATACCCAATTTTGTTGTTTGAATATGTAATTGTGGAGGAAGTTTTGCATCTTTTGATATTAATTGTTATCAATTGCTTTGTTAGCTTTTTAGAACTATTTCCAAAATCTTATTAAGTAATATTGAGTTTTTCTCTAAATTATTTTTTATTATTTCTATTGATCGTGTCACTTATTGATTGAGTGAAACAACTAGTTATATTTTTCTCTTAATGTGTCATATTTGAGAAGATGAATCATTCGTATTCTTTATTTTATTACGTTTGATTGTTGAAAACCCATGAATATCATAAAACATACAATTCCTATAATTCTATACTTCCTATTCATATGAGGAATTCCACAGTGTAATTTTCTTTTATATTAGTCTTTAATAATCAATTGTAATATTCTTTAACTATCATAATGTAGTTTAAATGTCAATAACATTATATGAATGTTGTTTTGCCTACCATTATTATTGTATTAATATTAATATATTTTGATTGAATATAGAAACACCCATGTCTATCAAGAAGGTTGTAATAAATATTAAATGATATGATCATGGTTGGATTAGATATGAATCTTAACCATTGAATAACTTGAGAGACCGGTTTCATAAATAATGATTGGATTATAGAATTTTTCTACATAATCTCATTTAGAGCTTCTCATTTTTATAATTTTCAAACATTTCTTTATTTTGAATATATTAAAAGTAAATATCTTAATCTATCAGAGGAAAAACACAAAATATAATGCAAAATATAATACATAGAAAATGAAACATCTGTGTAAACATAGATATAATATTAATCCATACCTTACGTACAACATTGATAATTTAAGAAACAAAATAAGATAATGCATAAACAAATTGGAAAATACTTAGAGAAAAAGAAAAAAAAAGAAAATATACAACTGGAATTATACAATATATTTGTTAACTAAAGAAATGCTAATCACATATGATTTTCTTCATCTAAAAAGTCAATGTTTGCTTACAAAAAGAATTAAGTAGATGTTATTATGAGAATTTTATACATAGCATGATAGAAAATTTCATTATGAACTAACATTGCAGCTATTGATGATCATGATAGGAATTAGTAACTAACAATTAAAATTAAATATACAATTAAGGTAAATGTGAATAGTTCACAAGTAAATTTATTTTATTAGTACTTTAAATTAGAGTCTACATGTCTAATTTTTGTTTCGAATCAATTTGCACGAGGATGCATTGCTTGAGATTGTTTCATTGAATTTTCTTATTTTTGTTTCCTTTATATATTTATTTTTATTACAAAAAATAAGATTTACATGGTACTAACTTCAAAATATTTTTGCTGCCCACTTCATTTATTTTCCTCTTTATTAGATCTACGAGAACTTCAATTACTTCTCAATTTTACTCTAGATAAATGACTTAACTTAAGGTATCATTGGTTTTATTTTCCATCTTATCTTTAAATAGTAGTTAAGATTTAGTGTATGAAGATGCTTTTTATTGATTGCCTGAAGTTGTAGATAGTTTACTTGCTTCCTTAGATAATTGTAAAATAACCTACGAACAATCACCTCTACTATTGGTGGGTGGGGGGAAGAAATAGACATTTATGATTGGCATGTTGTATTGAGTGATCATTCGTTCTTAGATTTTTATATCTAAATTATAAAATATAAACAGAGAATGCAATATTTTAATGGTAATATGTATATATATAATGATATTGAATGTGGTATAAACAAAATATGTTGTTGCACTATGTGTGGTAGGGTTGTTGAAGCTAATCGATTATATGCAAAGGCATACCTGTTGACCTAGAAGAAGCATTGAGATGATAACATGTATACATATGTCATAAGAAGAGGTATGGGAGGAAGAATAAACAAACTCGATCTCTTAAGCAAACAGATGTGATAAAAGATCAAATCACATAGACTCGATCATTCTTGATTTATTCTTTACTAAATAGGCATTTCAATCTTTTGTGAGGATACTTCAACATAACTTTTACATTACTTTTAATCTTAGCAATATGTCAAAATGATCTCAAATGAGGAAATGAGCCTCTTATCTATAGATTGTGGATGCTGAAACTAATCGTTGGATGGCATCTAGATGGAAGATTGATATCAAACAAGATTAGTGACTATTGGATTGTTCCCAAGGATCTAAGGGTTAACATAATTCCCTTCTTTTCTTGCACGGGCATTACCATTAGATTTAAGCTTAGAAGAGTCTAAAGAGTTTTATAATATGAAAAAAGAGTCCATTCATTTATAAAACAACCAATTTTTAATATAATAAAGAAATAACATGATTAAGTTGTCAAAGGTCAATAATCAAGTTGTTAAGTACCAAAATAGGTGTTAATGTGATATGTGTAGAAAATAATAAAGAAAGAACATGACCCCGCTACAATAACCCACCCTACTTGATTGAACTAGATGTAAATTGCATAATAATCGGATTAGAGTCACAAACTTCACATAAAATTGTCCTAAGGCAATTCTTCACCTTAAGAATAAGAAGAAAAAGGGAAAAAAATCCAAAGACAATTGAGGAAATGTTGTTTTATGTACTTAATAAAGTCGTATTTTCTACTTTTTTCATTGAACAATTCATGCTGAATTATTATTGATCTTATAGAAATCATAAAAAGTTAGTACTTAAGTGTGCTTAATTTAATACTTCAGGTCATGGAGGACTTATAATGCAACTATATGAATTTTAAAGGAAATTTGCGCAAATTTGAAGAGAAAAACGATCAAGGTTGGCCAAATCAAGGAGTAGGCCACCGGCCTTTAATATCAACATAAGCAACCTTCATCAATCAAACAAACACCGTCGACCTTCATCAGCAAAATCTCATCAACGTTTTAAATATGTACATATGCCGACTACTTTAAATCCTACACCATCGGCCTTGAGCTGGCCTTTCATGTCTACAGAATAGAAATTTTTAGCACTGACTTCAACACTGCCAGCATTCATGTCAAGACCCGACACATACTACATAAAAATATGACATGTCAAGTCCCTAACCACATATAATATACAGATATATTACACGTAAGGTTGTCCAGAAAAGGAGTGTTTATGTGAATTGCTTGTTTAATCAGTATAAATACATAGCTTTAATAAAAACTACTTAGTAAAGAGTGGATACTTTAATATAACAAAATATGGATACCAATAACTTGGTATCTCAAAGTTTACAAACCATATATTACATACTATATAAGGAAAAATAAATACTTTATATTATAACTTAGGTTTATAAATAAGCCATGTCTATACTATTACACTTTTAAACAAAATAAACTTTGAGTTGGTCTCTTTTGCTAGGAAAAAAACAAGGTCGGTCTAGGAGTCCTAGTCATCACACTCATCCAAAAAGTCTTCAAAGTCCGTCCCATAGCCTAAGGAATCATAAAAATTGTCATCTTCAATGCCTGAAAGAGAGAAAGTGAGCTAGAGACTCAGTACACAGTATTACAAGCAAATACGATGTGGCATACACTCCTGAACTAATGCAAGGAAAACCATACTTATTTCTCTTTATTTAAGTCAACAATACGATACTGGATTATTCAAACTCCGAATTCAATCTTGGGGAATTTGAGGGTTCTGAGTAACCACAGCTTCACAAGAGGTTGATACAAGTAGCCCGAGTATTTATATCTCTATTATATCCTCATAAAGATAAGTAATTTCATCTAGGGTTTACACCCGTTATCAACTTTACTTAACTTAATTAATAATATCACCTAGTTCAATCGTCTCCATAAACAGTGAACTAAATCATATTATATCTTTTAAAATAAAAAATATTACAACGATACGATATTCCCTATCAATTACCTGCCGAGCCACTAAGAAAGGTTGTTGCATCATGACTAGTAGCCTAAGCACCTAAAATACCATGTTAACCTCGTTAACAAGGTTGCCGCTCCCGGATTGGATTGAACTACGAAAAGCACAACCAGTTCAAACAATTTTTAATTCCTCTTTGATTAGAGTTGGTTTAGAAAGATATATATATATATATATAATATATATATATATATATAATCAACAATCACATTACTGCATACATTGATAACTAGTTTTATCAAGCAAAAGTTCAGTATTCAAACTCAGTTAAGTATGAGAATCTATTAAAGAAATCATTCCACATAAAACATAGTTAATTCACAATCATATTCCGATTCATAATCGCTCACATAATAAATATATATATATATATCACATTTGAAACAAATATATATATCAAATATCACTATTTCTCAATTGAATATAATCATAATTAGTTTCTAAGTATTTAGTATTCATTAATCTCAAATCAACTCATATAATAACATAACTTAGTATTAATACTGATAGGTTCATATAAGCTTTTAGTTAATCACAAAACTAAGAAATAAATAAGGAAAACATAATAAGTAATAAAATTATGACAAACAAATTTAATTTAATTTTTTTTTCAAATATTTGAACATAAGCTAGCTCAACATTAGTGGTGTAGAAGGAGAAGCTGGCGGTACATCCTAGGCCGACGGTGTAAAAATGCAACATACCCTACAAGAGATCATTAAGCACAACATCCCTCCAAATGGGCCGTTTCCAAGGCCGTTTGGCCTAGTAGAAACACTTTAAAAACTTTAGAATGTACCGTACCCTTCCATACAGCCGTTGTGGGGGCCATTTGGACCATACACTCCCAAAACACCCATTTGATAGGATGTTTGAACATTTTTCTCATTTCCCGTGTTTCAAACTCAATTTTGCACACTTTTCACTCATCCTATCATACTCCAAGCTTTATAGAAACATCATACTTCATACCACATGCACTTAACAACCCAAAACAAGTATAAACTCCACTTCTCAACATCAAACAACTCTTAAGCATCAATTAACATGAGTCAACTCCTTCCTTTCCAAATTTCTCCAACTTATGCATACTCAAAACAACTCCAACACTCACTACAACTCCTCCATCACAACTTATCTATTTCCAAACATTTCAACTCTTCCATATACTCATATAACACACTTCAAAAGCTCATATAACTCCATTGGTAAACATGAATCATTAAAACCACATTCAAACTACTATAAAACTACTAGAATAAGAAATCCTTCTTATGTTGAAAAAAAAAGAAAACAAAAACTATAAAAGCATGCAAACTAACCTTAAGAAGCTTCAACTTGAGAATTGAGTCTTGGAAAAGACATTCTTTGCAATTGAGCAAGAGAAATTGGACACAAAAGATGGAATGAAGTGAAGCAAAGGCACCATAGGTTAGGGCTTGTTTTGAATGTCTGTTTTGGCTTTGAAAATTTGACAAATAAAGTTTGTAATTATCCTTTTAATTGTTGACTTTGGGGCAGTTGCTAAGGGAAGAAAAGTACATGGGCTTGGGGCTTTACTTGGCTTGTTTTTGGGCTGAAAATTTATGCTATGTTGGGTTTGGGTTTGGTTTTTTTGTTTTGCTTTAAAAACTAAAATTTAACATGCATTAAAATAATAATAGACACTAATATCAAAACTCACTAAAAATTTATATTCTAATATGTATAATTTTCAACTAAAAATTATTCACAAAATTTTTATATTTCAAACAAGTAGAACATATATATGCTATACACTACTATTACTAAATTACACCAACACTTCATATTTCATTAACTAACTATTTATCACAATTTCCATATTTCAAGCAAACATATGATATTCTCATCAACCAAACACTCAATCAAACATCATAATTTAATTAAATCAAATTGTATATATTAAATTATCATGTATTGAGAATTAGGCTATTTTAGTTCAAGAGGAGCCTCTTTTTTTTTTTTGAACGTATGCCAACAACTAAGAAAATCAAGGTCCGTCTACCTTGGATCGGTTGCTCATCCACAAATTCAAAAACATTAAAGCCAAGATCAATGCTGCCAAATTTCCAATCGGTGTAAGTCCTACACCACCTTTACACCACCGGCGTACACTGTGAAACCACCAATGTACATTGTAACAGATGACATTTCTTTGAATTTGCTTATAAAATTCCTAGGTTGCTGCATAGAAAGACAGACACAAAATTTCTATTAGATTTTAAATCCTATATTAGAATTTTGAGAGGGTTGTTTTGGATTTAGAGTTGTTGATTATGAAGCCTTGTAATCATTTTGGAGGATTTAAGATCAAGCTTTTGTTGAAGTTTTGCAACAAGGATATACTTGTGATTGAATGGTGATCTCTGATCTATTATTTCTTATGCAATTTCAATATGTGATTGTGGTTTTAAAGATTAATTCTCTTGTTGTAATTACTTTGATTTGTGATTATTTGAATTAATCCATATTGTGCTAAGTTTTTATTGTAGGAATATGATGAAGCCTAGGATTACTAATATGATGATTATAGAATTGTTAGATTTGTGGAATATTCATGTTATAATTCCTACTATAAATCGTGTTTCTTAATTGAACTAGGTTTATAGGAATCTTGATGTCTCTGAAAATAAATTAAGATTCATAGGGAATTCTTAAATTTAGGTTAAATAACAATTGCGAAAGTAGCGATATTTAATCCGATTTAGAAATTATCTTAAGAGATTCATGCAATGTTTTATATTAGTTTCTTACTAAGGGATTAGGAAAAATTAATTTAGGATATTAGTCAATCATAAAATTTGAAGATTCATGATTATGAATTAGATTTCACTATTAATTTGTCTAGCCAAAGCTAATGGTAAATTTGTGGTTTTTAAGATTTTAAAACTTGGAAAAGGATTAAGGTCTTTGATAATTTCATATGAATATACACATGGCTAATAGTTATTATAACATGACAGCAATCTGATTAGTGAAACTAGGGTGGATTCTGTTTTTCCCACACTCAATCAATATATTTCTCTCAAACACTCTCTCTGCTCTTAGTCATAGTCATAATCTAGGCTTTATAGTAGTAAATTTGTTAATTCTCTCAATCTTGATTGCCTAAATAATAGTAGAAGCCAATACCTATTTAATGGTTAAGTAATTCTCGTGGGATCGATACTCTATTCATCATTATATTACTTGACTTGACTATATGCTTGCTAGAAGAATTCGCTTTTATTTTCATATATACATTTGCAACGGATCAGTACTTTGTGTACATATGATCAGGAAATTAAAGACATAGAAGAAAATGGTGTTATATATGACACAATGATGCTAGGTTAAAGATTGGATTTGTAATCAAATCATTCATTAATATTACACACAATTACTAAATTATATACAAAAGCAACTGATATGATGCATAAAATAATGGAGATTTAAAAAGAAGAGTAGCTCTAAAATCATCAAATAAACTTTAAGATAAGTTTTTTTATGGTGTTCATGATAAAAGTTAATGGTAATGTATATAATCGCAAACAACCTTTAGTATAGAACTCAATTTGTGCTAGGGGCATCATTTTTTATAAATAAAATTTTTAACTAAACAAACAAGGGAAAAATCAATCCCATTTTGCCTCAAATGTTTGTGTTGTTTGCAAACTTAACTTTTATTTGAGTTTAACTCTTTGGGCTAATACGACAAGGCTTAAAAGCTAGACCCAATCATTTGGGATGGTCAAGGAAGTTTTGGCATGGTAGGTTTGGAGTAGGGCCTGCTGGAATTAGTCTATCTAATTCCAACCTTTGTCATATTATCTTATGCACATCACAACTAAAGGCCTTGATGGGCCTGCATTCATAAGGGAGCTCACTTCTATAATCATTATGAGAGGGATCATCTAGCCGTGGTCATCTGTCTCATCTAATGGACGACATCAACAACTAGATTCTCTATAAATACCACTAGTCCCCACCTCATTTAGATAGGTGAAATATAGGATAAATGTCATCGTGCTGTCGAATTTCCATCTTATTGAATCATACACCTTTTATAATTAAGAACGGTCATCGATTCATTACAGTCAACGAGGTTGATGCCTTTTAGCATCCCACCTATCACAAGTGTGTTAGAGCCTATTGAGATTGCTTACTCCTCCTCCCTATACGATTTTCCCTTGATCACCCTTACACTTATTGTTTTCCTAGGTCACGTGTGGCGTGATTGTCATGCAGCATGCATGTGGTCATTATAATAGGACCCTTACCCATACATTCTTGGCAACTCCACTGGGGAAGATAAATTCTTGAACATTATCAATAACATATCATGATCCCAATAGTCTTCCATTCATCTAAGCCTTAGCTCAGGGTTCAACAACATCGGGTTCTTCCAGTGGGGGATTATAGTATTTCCTATAACGCTCAATAAAGAACAATTGCGGGAACGCATAGTCCGCATAGCACATCATTACATATCAACCTTTCGATCACAAAAGCTTTGTGATAAAGATCTAGTTTTCGATAGAAAGACACCAAAGTAGAATAGATTTAGTGGGAATCGTTCCCGCGTGATATGTGAATCGCCTGGTGAAAGAAATGAGGACTGATATTGTTTTTGGGATCGCCAGGAATAAAAATAATGATAACCACAAGGAGAGAAAGGCCATCAACTCTTCCCTAAAATAATGTGACAACATGAATGAGTTAGGTCAAAGTTGCAAAGAGGATTGTATAGAATAATAAATCAATATAAGAATACTTAATTGCTATCGTAGCCAAGCCAATTGATGTGTTTGCCACTTTTCTCCTGTTTAAAGAAATATTTGAGCCATGAAGCGAATTTAAGCTATCTACGACTATCTACAGTAGCTTCCATGCGACACCTTAATGAGGCTATCAAATTTTCATCTTCTTAAAAAATCTCATCACAGTAATATTTGTTAACCCTACATCGTGTAGGCCTAAAAGCATACACACATCTTCTAAAGTGGGGGTAACCTCACTCCATGAAGTGATAAAACTGTGCATCTGAGTACTCCAACAACAAATGATAGCTCACCATGTTTCAATCTCTGTAGCATGAATGAAACCTAACTTGGAGGTGATCCATATCAATTCATGTACCCCTACCTGACGAAGGACACTTCCATATTTTCCAACAATGTACTCTATCCATGAACCCCATATTTGCATGAATAGCTTAGGACTAGGAAATTGGCTCTCTGAAAGGAGTAACTCTCTTTCTCTCACTTTTGAATCGTAATATGGAAGAGCTATCTATAAGTGCTCCATCCCCTGTACGAGGCTCTTGACCTATGAAGCACAATTCACCATCTATAGGTTAGCGTGGAAATAAGTCATGCTTACAAATGTTCACCTAGAAGAAATCCTTTGAAATTGTTGCATCAACACATTCGTCTCCTGATGATGGAACATCTAGCATATGGCCATCTACTTATGTCAATATTTCATTCCTCTTAGCACTACTTAACTTGCTTTTCATAGTATCTGTTTGGATGGTCCGTCTTTTGTTATATCTGTATCGAAACGATATATGTAAATATGTCTAATTTGCATCTATATTTGATCTTTTTATGAAACTGCCAACTTTTTGTTATCCGTATTTATTTCTCGATAAATAATTTGTTAGAAAAAGTTTGAAAAAGGTTTCTACATTTGTTAGAAAAAGCTAGCCAAACATACCGTAGAGTCTTCTTAACTATTTTCAAAGATGAAGCAATGTATGATGCTAAAGATATCAGTTTATCACTACTCTCAAAATGGGGGGAGAATGTGTGATGATGGCCTAACACTTGATGATCTTAACACCTACATTGCAAGAAAGTGGAAGATGAATTAGTTTCAATGACAAAAAGAACATAAAAGCTAATAAGGCTTCATAAGAGACATCCATTCGTCATTGAGAAAATATATGCGAGTAACACAAGAATGTAAACATAGGTAACTATTTCAATCAAACTAATAAATAAATAAATAAATAAAATAAACATTTATTATTTCACTTCCTATAAATACAAGCCTCATGAATGAGTAACAAGAGTAGCAATTGTGATCAAGTCACTAAGTGCACAATGCTATAGTACTAGTCATGCCATGTGTTTTGGAATTTTGAAGGTAAGCACATAAGTGAAAGTTACCAAAGAGCCACTTGTACCAAATCCATCATTCTTATTCCTATCATGCATCAAGCTTTCCTAACAACAACTTTGCTTGAAACATTATAAGGTTCATTTAGTACTTTATATACAAAAAGGAGTTCATATGCTCCAGAATTTTTAGGATTCATAATTCTATGCAATGGAGCATGATAGTAGTACTTGAGCTGCTACTCGGTCATTGCCGAGCAACTAGACATATCAATGGTCGACTCAAGTATATTTAGACTTGAACTAAGTTTCAGCAACTAAATTGTCTCAGACTTAAGCCCATTCGGATAGCAGACCAAAAATGACACATAAAACCAACATGGAACACTTGATAGTTTCAAACAAATATAGCAGCAACTAGAGCACACTTGACATCAGCATCAAACAAAACAACATAGCAACTTACAAGTCACACACCAAGTAGCTGCTAAGGTTTAAGTTCATTTCAACACATCATTCAGGCTTCATGAGATTTTGCACATAAAAAAGCCTTCTTAAAGGGAAACGCGATGTTTAAAGCATGAAATGAGCTTTAGCAAATGGTTAAGACATCAAGTTAATCAATCAAGCGCACTCAATATAGGATGAGTAGAACAACTCTAATACTATTTAGAAAATCGTGCACATTTTTCTCGTTCAATCTTCTATCAACATGATTCAAAATTCTATGAAAATATAAGAATAAGATCTAAAATTTCATGTTTTGAGTTTTGATGAATTCGAAACAAATCAATGTAGAATTAATCATGAAGTCACTACAAGTGCAATGGTGGCTTCCAAAGTTGCAGATTTGGGATAGTATCATAAATTGTGCGCACTTTCTCATTTGATCTTCAATTGAGACGATTCAAGATGTTATGGAAAGCTAAGGAAAAGAACGACAACTTTTATGCTTTGAGTTTTGAGAGATTTAAATGCATCAATACAAATTTATGCATGAATTTATTGCATATCTGTGGGGCCTAATTTAAAATTATGGATATTTCCCTCATCCAATGTCCTTTTGATGTGATTCAAAATCCTGTGAACACATAACAGAGAACTCTACAACTTTTATGTTTTGTTTTTTGAGAGATTCTAAATTTATCAAGGTTAATTTTCATCATGAAGTGACTACATGTCAGTGATGGTGCCAAATTTTTGCAGATTTGACAAATTTTGGTAGATTATGGATATTTCGCTCATTCGAGCTCTTTTTGATGTGATTCAAAATCTATAGAAACATAAGAGAGAGCTCTATGAGTTTTATGTTTTGGTTTTTGAGAGATTCTAAGTGTATCAAGCTCGATTTTATTGTGAAGTAACTGCCTATGTAATGTCATGGGCTAGTTTGATAAACTATTAAAGGATTTGCTATGATTAATCTTTGTAAAAAAAAAATTGCAGATTTCTTGCAATAGAACGTGTATGTAGCTTATGTCAAATCGATTTAAATAGAAAAAAAAGTTGAATTTCGAAGAAACATGAATATGCAACATGCTATGCAACACAGGATTGACATTAGAATCCAAAAATGAAACAGAGCTTCTTAGAGATCCCAAGAACACCTTGTATTAACTTCACATCAGCCACTAATTTTCGTCAGCCTATCATGCTAAGACAATAGGGTTATGGCTCATATATTTAGATCTACAACACCAAGAGCAACTAACATGGTTAAAAGAATGAGATTTGGGTTTCACTGCTAACTAGAAAGAGACAAACCTAATACGATTGCACATTCTTGAGATTTGTCACCAGCGTACTCTTTCTTATCAAATGATACACATGATAGGAAAAAAAAGACTATCTATATGTTCATTTTAAGTTCAAGTCCAAATTACACAAAAGCCGATCAATCAATACTTGAAGTAACATGATAGCACTATATAAGCTCACAATAACATGACTTTCAAGATAAGGACTACAAGTTCATGAAACACAAAGTATTCTTGAAAGCATGATGAATAGGATTACAAAGTTAGAAGCACGTTTTGATGTGATAAAAGTAGGGATGGAAATGAAGTGACAAGAGTTACAAAAGAGAGAGCTGGAGAGAGTAAAACCATCAGAAATAAGGGAACCATTTATAGAGTAAAGCAACTTCATTTATTTATTATGGATCATCTGAGGTTCACTAGCAAAAGGCATAACAAACAATATCACGCAATAGCCACATGCACATTCATGTCAAACAAGACACATGCACATACTACTCAAGTTATGAATAAGTCACATGATAAAATTCATTTACCAAGCATGTTAAAACTAACTAGAACAGATTTTGAAGGTTCAAGGCAACAACCCCAGAAGATATGACACACTTTAGTAGAGCTACAAGATATATATATCGCATATATATTAACATTTACAAATGCCCACAGCTTGCTAATTTTGTCTTCAAGCTTGATCTATCCTAAAATCTACTATGGGTAAAGATAAGACATACATTAACATTATGGTCATTGGCTACATCGACTCTGGTAAGTTGACCACTGCTAGACACTTAATCAACAAGTTGGGAGGATTCGACAATCATGTGAACCAGAGATTCTAGGTTCTTGACAAGTTCGAGGTCGAGCGTGAGCGTGGTATTACCATCCATATTGTTTTGTGGAAGTTTGAAACCACCAAGTACTACTACACTATCTTTGATGCCCCTGGACATTGTGACTTTATCAAAAACATGATAACTGGAACTTCCCAGGCTAACTGTGCTGTTCTCATCATCGACTCTACCACTGGAGGTTTTGAAGTTGGTATTTCCAAAGATGGTCAGACCTGTGAGCACGTTCTCCTTGCTTTTACCCTTGGTTTCAAGTAAATGATTTGCTGCTGTACCAAGATGGACACAACTACCCCCCAAATGCTCTAAGTAGCCAAGTAAAGTATAGCGCGAGGTCAAGTGAGGCATTGTGGCGACTGTTTGTAGCTTACATGTCTTCTTTTGACTCTCACTGGGTCTCTTTGTTAGCTATCTTGACCAACCAACTTCTAATAATGACCGCGATAATACAAGCTATAGTATTATAGTTAGTTAGGATAACTTATGATAAAGAAAGGAAAAGAAGGTTTCAATCTTCATCTCTAATGGTGGTAAGGGAAGCCATAGTAGTCTCGTGAATAGGAGAAATGAAAAAGAAAGGGGAATGTGTTTTGTCATGTGTGGATCGATTTATACCATGGAGAAGAAAGAGGGCATGAGGGACATTGCTTTCTTGCAAGGGACAGAGTGAGATAAATTGTCATTCTCTACATAGATGAAATGAAAGAGGACATTGCTTGGCTGGGAGTAATGCTAATCCTTTGTACTAGGCTATAAGGTAACAACACATGCCTTAATTGTACTAAGAAAAAAAAAAAGGAAACTGGGAGACAAACAAAATTGTGCAGAAACTACAAAGGCCTTTATTAGGTAATGCAATTATATTATGCAATAGCTTGTACCATGTAAGTTGGCTGCAGGGGAATAGGAATAAAGAAAAAAATTTGAAAAAATGTATATGAGCTAATATAATGTTGAAATTGTTAAATTATGTGGGCTTCTATAGTAGGGCCTAAAAGTAGACTTGGCCTATTTATTTAAATCAACAGCCAACAAATTTTATAGAGCAAATATAGATATATGTACATTTACCCATCAGTTATAAAAAGAGAAATTAGCAAGTGGCAAATCACAAGAGTACAGAAGTTTTGTTTGTTCATCATTGGTGTCAATATTGAAAAAGATGGTAGAATTACGAATTCATGGGGATAACCATACTCAAAGCATCTGTGAAACACAAGTAAAATCAACTTGTCGAGAAGAATCACCTATGTAAATCAGAAATGAAAGACAAGCTGATATGCATGAAGAAACTTGCTTGATCAAACAAAGCACGCCAATAAATTATTGTCTCAAGGGCAATATGATTTCGACTTAAAGCGATTTACATAGTCGAGACGGCATCACAAGAATGTACACTAAGAGAATTTAATTGCTTGGCAAATGTCATGCCGAATTTTCATGTTACAAATTCATAAGAAAGGTAACATGCTAAGCAGCAGTGCATTGTTTCACAGTGCACATGCACTGGGCAAAGCTTCATTTATTTAATAAATGAACATACCGAGCAGCAGTGCAGCCAGTTCATAGCACACATGCATTAAACAAAGACTTTAGTCATTCGAAAGGGGCTTAATTAATGCCTAAATAACTTTAATGTAGTTCGAAGGATTTTAGTCAGGGGGCAAAATGTAGATGATTGAATTTGATTATAAAGGCTTTAAACCTAACTTTTATTTAGGTTTAGCTTTCTAAGCATTGTCACAGGGCTTAGAAAGCTAGACCAATCATTTGGAATGATCAAGGAAGTTTTGGCATGGTAGGCTTAGATTAGGACATGTTGGAATTGGCCTTTCCAATTCGAACCTTTCTCAAATTGGCTCATACACATCACAACTAAAGGCCTTGATGGGCTTGCGTCCATAAAGAGGCCAATTTTTATATCTATTGTGACAAGGACTCATTCTAGCCGTTGGTCATCTGTCTCATCTGACTAACAATATCGACAGCTAGATTCTCTATAAATACCACTAGTCTCTACCTCATTTGGATAGGTGAAATCTGGGACAAATGCTATCATGCTATCAGATTTCAATCTTATTGAATCGAACACTTGTTATAATCAAGAACGGTCATCGATTCATTACACTCAATAAGGTTGATGCCTTTTGGCTCTCTCACTTGTCACAAGTATATTAGAGCCTTTAAGATTACTTACTTCTTCTCCCTATACGATTTTTCCTTGATCACCCTTGTATTTCTTGTTTTCTTAGGGCACGTGTAGCAATTGTCACATAGCATGCACGTGGTCATTATAATCGGACCCTTACCTACACAACCCCTAAGTTGGTTGGGCAACAAATGCAACCACTTCAAAGTCAATGCACTTAAGTCGTTTGATGGCACTTGATAGCCATTTTCTTAGGGGCATTCACTACGCATACCATTTGGACGGTAACTACTCATCATTTTTCTTGGAGGTACGGATAGTTTGCTATCAAAATGCCTTAAGTATTGTTTGGATGGCATCTTCTAATAATTGGATCACGCAACATAACCTTACACTTCATAGCCTTTTGTAACATAGTTTTAACACTCATATTGCGAACATGTTTAATCTTCAATGTGACTTGACTCAATCTTCATTCCTCATATTGGTGTCTTAACCCATGAATTCACATCATTACCCTAAGTTTGTTTAAGATTCGGCCTTGAACCCATGTATTGAGTAACAAATGAACTCCTTTTTCCCTTTCTTTTTCTAGACTAAAGCTAGTTGATTTTGCTTATTCTCCTCAAGGCTCACAAGTAATAAGGTGAAATTTGGGTCATCATTCTAGAAGAAATAAGTATTCTTAAATATATCATATACCATGAACCAATCAAGCTATCATAGCTCATAAAATTACAGGAGTCACATTAATAAGGACAACTTCACATACCACATCAATTATATATTTCCCACAAACCAAAATAACCTTAACGTACTTAAGAAGATGAGTTATTCTTTATTTGTTGAACTAATAAATGCCATAGGGCTAACGGTGTGTTGTAGTTAAACACTCTGTTTTATCATCAAAACCAACTAAGCTAACATATTAGAAGGATTTTTAATCTATCAATGATAACTACACAGGTCATCCCATGAATTAACTTAGTATGAAACAAACACTCAAGGCCCTCCTAATAACCATTGATACCACTAGCCCCTCTCACACTCAAGCTAAATAATCTTACCATTGCTATATAATAGTAATTGGTTTTTCTCCTCTTTTTCATTCTCGACAATCATCTCAAGTGTACTTCCTTTATTTATTAACTTAGGGGTGAGGACCGTAAGTTTCCAATCAATCATATTGAAGTCATTTGAAGTATTATACACTTAACTCATCATGTGTTGTATTTACTCTAATAACGTGTGCCATAGGTTAGTTTAGAGACTCGTTGATTTCACACTTAGTAAAAAAGATTTCATAATTTTAACAAAATTGACAACAATCATCTTTCCATGCCTTAAAGTTTATATCATAGAAGCATCTTATGTTTAGAGTACTCTGACATAATTCTCTATCTCATCAGCTACTTTACCAATCTTTGTGATCTAATTATCCCTTCACTTACTCTACACTTTTGAGCTACTAATTTATCCTATTAAAGACTTTTATATTAAATAAAATTTGGTGAAATTAATTAAATTATTACCCTTTATATCTAGAGCAGTACAATACCTTCTTCACTTTGGACACCAAATCCTAGAACTCCTTTGGCTTACTACTACCTTAAAGTGTAAGGATCTACAGCTCAATGTTCTTCAATCCTTAATTCACCTTACTACGTGCCATCTCTTTAGCTCTATCAAAATTTTCAACAAAATTTTCCTCACAATCATTATTCCTTTGATAAGAGCCATTAGATCTTCTTTTATCCCTTTCTCTACATTCCCCATTACATGATCTTTGCCTGTCATGAAGTGTTTTCATCCTGTCAACATTGATTTTGTCAAGCCTCATGGATGGATTAAAATTTTTTTAACCTTCTTTCCATCTACCAACAAGACTATCCCTTAATTATTGACACTACCACTAGACATATCAACACTACCTCGATAATCAAAACTCATTACTTAAGCAATTTCTCAAATTTGTAACGTACTTCCTTAACCCTTATAATAGAAGAACAAACCTCTAACCTAAATAGCAACAACAATAATACAATTTACACACTCCATAACCTCTATAACAATCACAATTAATAATTCAATGGTAACAAATCTGATCCTTAATCCAACTTCAAAATTTCAATGAATAAGAAATTATAGAATTCTAGAACTTACAGATTAAGCATAAAGCCATACCAAGTTACCTTAGGTAACAACTCAATCACTTCCTATGCTATCGAACAAACTCTTAGATGTCCTAAGAAGAGTTTTGACATGACTGGGGGGGAAACTAGCATCCATTAAGCACCCATTGTTTCCACATTGTGCAAGGATTTTGGAAATCACCTCAGTGGGGGAGGTTGTTTTTATAATATATCGAGATTCACTTTTTAATAATATCAAGATACACTCCCCATTAATGATGATCTACTTATCTATCTAGTTATCGCCTCTACCACTATAAATAGGCATCACATCCTCAGTATGATCATCTACACACACACACACACACTATTATTGCTACTATGTCATGTTTCCCTTTTAACTTAAGTATTGAAGTGCTTGCGCTAGCTAATCCTATGGCACCATTGATCCTTATTTGTTTTGCAGGCCTAAGTTCTCTAAGGCACAATCAATATAATACTCTTACAGATCTCAGGCAACAACACATACAATCTCTAAAATAACTTTAACCAATTAAAAAGGTGAATATGATGTAAGGTTACTAATAGCAATTTCACCACAATCAATAAGATTGATCAATAAAAACTTAAGTGATTTAAAGAGAATAAGCAACTCTCAAAGTGTTCGTGATTAGAAAAAAAAAACCTTTAACATAAACTTTAATTCATGTTAAATAAATAAAATGTTTAATAAAATAAACAAGGAAAAACTTGATTCCATCTTTATCTCAAATGCTAATGTTGTTCTTATGGAACCCATGGGTCAATTAGATAGCATGAATAACCAATCTAAGGTTACTGTTGTCGAGCCTGGGATATTTTGTTCGGTTTTCTTAATCCAATTTGTACTAAATCCTAACCCGTTTGATACGAACCCTTGACTAAAAATTAAAGTAAACTTCTGGGTATAAGAAAAAAAAAAGATTTGGAGTTGCCACCTAGCTAGAGTCGGGAAAAATATTAAATTATGACTAATGAGTAGGCAAGTCCTAATTTTGCTACTGATATGCGAAAATTCATTTTAAGAAAATGGAACCAATGCTTGCTAAGTTCGGAGGGCTAACCTGTTAAAACATAAGCGGTTACCACTTTTTAACTTTCCAATCATAAGTTATTTCCTATTGTATTTAAATTTGAATTCCTATATGTTATTTACAAAGAAATGTTTACCAAGTTTAAGGTTTGCAAAATTATACAAATTTACAGAAGATAACTAATTTCATTAATGCTTTCTAAAGACAACATAATTTACATACCATCAGTTAGATTATACCAAGAATAACAATATTCACAATTTCACAAAAAAAAGTACATATTTTATGTCACTCGTGAGGTACTTGCGTACTCGCTAGTCAAGACCAGACAATACGTAGTTATTTTAATTTACGAAAACTTTAGGTTGTTGGTTCGTTTTAGTAATTTTGAAGTATTATCACTTTAAAATTCATTAAATTTTAGAAATTTCAAAAATTGGACTTCTTATGATGGACCTTAGATCTATCAAATTAGATTTTCAACAAATCTATCAAAATTGATTTTTTATAAGTGTCAAAATTTTGAACATGAATAATAATAGTCATAACAAAGATATCATATCATCAAAAATCAGTCTTACACCATCATGAAAGCATAGGGTGATATATTTACAAGATCCTGATATCATATGATACATCACAAATTTTGAACAAGATATTATTACATCACATAGATGATGACGGTCAAATTTCACATCATGGCTAAGTTCAATTTTGTATTATAAAAATTAAACTCATATTATTAAACTATCAAAGTGTCATGGTGGGAATAGTAAAAATAAAGAAAATAAGGTAAGAACCAAGACATTATGAACAAGATGTTATCACAAAAATAATTACAAGGACTTATAACTCTTTATGTTTTATATTTTACTTTACTTTTATCATTATATATATTTTATATATTATAGCAAATTTTCATATAAGTCCTAAAATGATATCAATTTCCAAGATGAAAAGGCAAACATCAACCAAACACTACAATCCCTATTATTATTATTATTAAAAAAAAATTGACATAATAACTTACCTGGGCCGGAGGAGTACGCGTGGCACAGAGGGGGAAGTTCGATCAAAGCTCCGATTGGGTCAAATGACCGGCGTGGTTGGATCATGGCTATTGGAGGGCAGCGCTGTGCTTGGATGGATGTCAGGTGGCCTGGGTAAGGGGTGGCGGTCACTCTGGTTGAACTAGTTTGGCTCAAGGATGCTTGTAAGTGGTGGTTTTAAGGCTTAGGTCACGGCGGTAGTCGGCGCTTCTCCAATAAGGGGCCTCTGGCGGTCATTGATAGCAACTAGGTGGTTCTCAACCTCCAGAAGACTCCAGTGGCCTCCAATTTCGTCGATTTGCCCTGCAAAAACACCAATTGAAATTGGAAAATTAAAAACCTTAACTCCAAATTACGAGAACATGACTTTATAAATTAAGAGAAAGTGAGGGAGCCAAACCTTGATTGTGGCTAGAGCGAATTGCTTGTACCCTATTTATATTAGGAGGATCAAGGGTTGTTGCTTAAGTCTTGCTAATTTGAGCAAATTCGAATCTTAGGGTTCTTGAGGCAAGTTTTAGCACAAACTTGGGAATCCATCAATTTTTTACATAAATTTCTAATTAAATTAGATATTAGATACCTACCTACCAAATTGAAGCCTCTCATATTTTTTAATTTGTCCTAAAATACACAAATTTGATGTGAATCGCTATATTTTAGGAAAGTTGAATATTGTTTTTTCCTAAAGGTCAAGCTATTTTTGATCTAGTTAACCTTTATGAAAATTCTCGTATTTGGTATCAAATGAAAGAACTCCATGCCTAGTTTTCAATTTTGTCATCAATTTGATAAAATTTCAAATGAAATTAGGTGAAAAATGGACGTGAAATAGAGAGTACAAACTATTTTTGTGTGACTAGAGCTAGAGGATGACACTATTCATTGCTGACATTAGGTGGTGACTTCAACATTCGAATTTTTTTAATTAATTTTGCTTATTAATTTTTTTACTAATTAAATAAATCATATCACATTAAACCCATAATTTTTTTTTTAAAAAAGGCAAATAAAAATCGAAATTTCTATGCCATTTTGACACTTGAAAATATTGAATAGTGAAATTGTGAGTTTAATGTGATATTTTCTTAATTATACAAAAATGATGTATTTATAATTGTACCTAGAATAAAAATCGAAATTTCTATGCCATTTTGACACTTGAAAATATTGAATAGTGAAATTGTGAGTTTAATGTGATATTTTCTTAATTATACAAAAATGATGTATTTATAATTGTACCTAGATGATTCATTTGAATAATGTATGGTAGCAACCGCACAAGATGTCCTCTTAGGCTGCCATTTAGATGGCTCGTACTTGTTATTCTAATGGGAGGTGATGACTTTTCTATGATCACAATGGCCAAGAATGCCATTTGAATGCTAACTTATGACATATACAGTGTAGCCTTGCACTTCTCAGCCTCCCTATGAAATTTTGATTTATAAGCTTATGCAATATGTATTTTTAAGGGTTAATATCGAATTTGATGCCTAAACTTTATCGAAAAATGTAATTAGGTACCTAAACTTTCAAAAGTTCAATTTCAATACCTAATTGAAAATTTTGGGCTATTTTTAATACCTCATTTAACGGTGTTAAACTCAGTTGATGATGTAGCACTTCCAACCTATAGAATTATGCTGCACATCCTAATGTAGTATATTTAATTAATTTTTACAACAATTAGACTAATCTTCATTGTGTTAATTAAAAGACTTATAGCCAATTAACATGTTAGCCCATCTAAGATAAAGGCATTCAACCCACAACATTCTTGTCTAGATTTTCATCTCAATCGTAATCTATTTGATTAGACATATATAAAGGACTAATTAATGATGATTTAGCAATGTAGGATCTTAGTTTTCATCTCTCACAACTTCTCTCTTCTCTCTCACTCTCAAAACACACTCTCTTAGGCTCTCTCTCTCTCTCTCTCTCTCTAATTCTCTTCTCTTCTCTCTATAGCTCATCCTTTCTCTCTCTCTCTAAAAATCAACCCAAACCACGACAAAAAAAAAAAAAAAAACACCATTATAAACCAAACCATGCCTTCACTACCACAAGTTGCCATTTTAGTATACTGTTATAATGCTTCTTAGCATAGTTTGAAGATTTGAGTCTTGGTTTGTGATAGATGAGCTATTATAGAGTATTGCGATTGATGCTAACTAAATTCAACTCAATCAATTACATTAGGATAAGGTCATTGATAAATAATAAGCTAAAGTAATTTTCATTCCCCAAAGTTAGGACTTGTCCAACAATTGCCCATGTAGTTTTATTAAGGTACACAAGTTAACTTCACAAATAAGTTTACAAATGAATGGATGTGCATGAATTAAGGGAGCTAATATAACAAGGTTGGGCTAAGTGCAACTAAATCTTCCTAAGTAGCACCACACACACACTCCCCATTAAATTCCAATAGTTGCTACTACCACTGTTGTAAATCCTCTCACTGATTGAACAATTAGGCACCAACTAAACAACTTAGCCGACTCACATGAATAGATGTTCCGTTGCTATTGTGACTTCTCTTCATTGTCTACCGATCACCCACTTGACATACACAACAACAATAACAACATAATTGCAGTGGCCACGCTCATACCTTAATAGTACACATCACGACTCTAGTTATTCCTTGCCCTCTTAGAAAAGTTCTCGACCGAAGAGCAACCAAGCCACACCCGTGTGAGTTGCTGCTGCTTTCCTTCTCTCTTCTCTTGTAACACTGACAAAAGGAACACCACACTTCTCTGCATGAAACTTGTTGTTAGTATTTGCTAACATCCCTCTAATTGGTATTTATTATTGGTCGGCTCAAACAATGAGTGTGATGGTAAGAGTTGTGTTTGTGTTCGTTTGGTGTGCTGTGTTGTGCTATGGCTGGTCATGAAGTAAGAAGATGATCCTACAATGGCATCAAATGTCTAGTGTGCCATGTTGTGTAAGAGGATGTATTATCCCGCATTAGCAAGGTGCTGAAATGAAACCTTTTATATATTATCAAGTCCAGAAGTAAAGTTTAAAAAAATATCAATTGGTGGAAGGCTTGGGGATAATTATTGGCTTAAATAGGCATTTGAGGCCCAGTAGGTTATGTTCTTATAAATTAAAATTAATTATAAGTATAATAATGATAATAATAGTTATATTATAATTAAAAATTCAGGTACTTAATTGCATTTTTCAGCAACGTTTAGGTATTAAATTTGACACTAATCCTATCTTTGATCTACCTAATCCTTAGTGTGACTTCGCTCATTTTTAAACCATTAGATTGGCCTTTTTATCCAAGATGCATATGCACATTACAACCCCAATCTAAACTCTAAACAAAAGACTACAAATATTGAAACCATAATTTCACATTGAAATAGAGTTGTTATACCTATATCTCGACCACAAGAAGAGGGAAATTTAGAGCTTTAGTGAGTGAAACGTGTTGTTTCATTTATGTATTTTCATGTATTTTGTTACATTTTAATAGAGAATATTACTTTTACAATATACTTTAAAAAATTACGAAAAACAAAATTATAAAAAAAATTACATAAATAGTGTCGATATATCGCATAAAGAATGTGCAATATAACTTTTTATTTATATCACATCTGCAAGCTGCGATACACATAATAATATGTGTATCGTACCTTGACGGTGGAATACAAGGTTAGGCCTCTCTCTCAACTAGTTCTTAGGTTAGTCAATCATGAAGGAGATCTTAGGACATGATTAAAAAAAAATGTAAAATTTAGTGAAAGCCAACAAAAGATTGATAGACGACAGATCAATCGTGCCTCATAAAGACATCATTATATCCACTTGCAGGTCGAACATAGGGTAGCTTTCAAAGGAATAATAACACAGATATGAAAAAGTTAAGGTAAAAGCAATTGGAATACGTATGTCTTGAGGAGCTAAAATAGACAGAAGGTTAGGCTTGTATTGCTCTATCTATATGCGATACTCATGTATCGCTTATTGTAGATGCGATACTCATGTATCGCTTATTGTAGATGCGATACATGGCTCTAAAAATTTTTACGCGTAGGTTGTTACAACACTGCTGGTATATGCTACATAGGTGAAAATAGTTGTATCTCTACTCCAGCATGCCAAATAGCTACACTAATTTTGTATTTATTTTTGTATAATTTGTATTTATGTATTTTTTGTTGAAACAACGGCAGACGTGTGTTTTCCCCTTTTAATATGATGATATATGTAGTGTTGATTTAGGTTGCATTTCGATAAGGACGCCAATGCTTGTAATATAGCCATTATCATGTAATTTTAACTTTTGGAAGATACATCGGTCACATCAGCCATTACTATGACACTTGTTATATCAACTGCATTTTTATAAGAGCATCCACATCCTATAAGATCTTTACAAGATCCTTAAAATATCACATAAGAATTTTAAATATCTTAGTTTTTTAAGAACCTTACCATTTTATCCTGAAGATTATTGCCATAAGGTCCTTCACATTGTTTTAAACTTTGTGAGTACTATATTTTTATATAATGTGCTTAACAAAATAAAAACAAAAAAAAAGATTATACAAAGACGTGAAGAATCTCATTTTTTGAGATCATTGATAAAGGATCCTAAAAAATTAAAGAAAAAGACCCAAAGAATTGAAGAACTGGCCCCCACCGCTAAGGACCTTCTTGGCACAAGGACATGTGCTAAATTGTTAAAGAGAGGTTTTTCAACTTTGTATAATCTTTGTATGTAATTTTTTTATTTTATTAAGTTTATTATGTAAAAGCATATATAATCCACAAAGTCTAAGAAAATCCAGAGAGTCAAGTTTCTTAAAAAAGGGTCATTAAAATCCTCGTGTAGCACTTTAAAAACACCGTGAAATTTCTGTGGAACGTGGATGCTCCAACAAACCCAAAACAACGTCCTCTCTTTGTGCCGCACGCTCGCTCATAATGGCTATCTTTTTTTATACTACTAAATCTTACATCATTCGTTTTGGATCCTCCATCCATCCATTCTCTTGTGCAATCTTTTCATCATTTCTTTGAGTACTTACCGTTCTCTCTCTCCTCTTTTTTTTTTTTTTTTTTTTTGGGGCCATCACTGACCGTCCTCTTATCACGTTTTTGTTTTTGTTTTTGTTTTTGTATGGGAAGAATATATCTTTCATCTTTATCACCAGTTTATAAAGTAATTGGTTAAGTGATACATTTGGTAACGGATTTTGCTAAATTTTATAATTAATTATTTAAAATCTAAAAATATCAAATTGCTACATACAAACTTTTTAAGTTTATTTATAATACTAAAATGAAGTGGTTAATTGTAAAAATAGATAAAATTCTAATAGCTAATTATAAATTTTAACAAAATTAAAATAGTTAATTTTAAAAATAGATAAAGCTTAGGTATCAAAACACTTTTAAATTTTGGACAGTTAATGATAAAACTAGATAAAATTTAAATGCCAAATGTGAGAATTACCCAATCAATTTTAGTTCGATTATCCCTTCTCAATCATAATAGCATCAAGCCTAGCCTACAATATTGTTTGTGATCTCAACATCCATTAAATACAAATCAAATAAAAACTTACCAAAAGTGTACATATACATATATATAGCAAACATTTTTAAGTAACCGACTGTTGGTAATAGTGTAGATTGATCATGAATCATCATCATCATTATTATAGTTTCCTTTAGAGATAGTTCTATATAATTGATTTGACCACTTAAATAATCTAATAACTTTATTAATAGTCTCCTCTTCTTGGCATTAAAACCTTTGTTTTTTCCCCTTCTCTGTCTTATTATAATAACAGAAGGGCAAGACTGTAATATGACACGAGTTCTTGCTACTAAAACTATTATTTGTGACAACTTGATTATCATCAAACATGATACCAAATCATATCACTCATCCTAAATCCATTAAACACAAAATGAATCAAAACTTGCACAACATTCCACTATTAAGTTGACGCAAAAACAACTTGCATGTAAATTCCACAGATAACAACATGACAAAACACATCTAATAAGGAGTAAGCTAAAAGAAGAATACAATATTTTAGTTACATTATCTATTCCCTCTCTCCCTCCCTCTTTCTTTAATTTTACATGCATTCAGAGTTTCTACATAACTTCTCTGCAAAGGGAAAAAGAAAAGGCTATGTAACAAATCTCTCTTGCAGTTTATGGTCAACAAGTATATAATGGAACAAAAGGCAATCAGATAAAAAAGCCAGATTACATTTTGGTAAAGGATACATACCTAATCCCAAAAAAGAAACAAATAGATGACATCCTCTAAAACACCAATCTCTTCAAAAGTATAGCTGTATAACAAAATCTAACAACAATCTAACTTTCAGTATTTGCAGATAATACCGAACGAGGCGGCCTTTTTGAGCAAACAGCTACTTCAAAAACCTTCTCCTGCAATCTCTCAAGTCACTTGGAATTATATATACAGAATCTACACAGAGCCCGCCTTTTGAGTGTGTACAATCTATCTGTTTCATAGAGAATCGTACCTCAGTTTCTGGATCTGTTTGACTTACTATGAATTCACCGACTCTGTATTCTATCCAACATCCTCGCTTATGATTACCATTCATCTCATCTTGTCCTGTCTCGTCTAAACAGCACTCGTTTGATGCTTGCTGACCATCTGATGTAGCCAGTTCAAATTTCACTGGCTTTATATCCCAACCATGTGTGTGCTCAAAAGCGCACACTCGTCGGCCCAACCTTTTTGAAAATCGCCCAAGGTGAAGTCTGAAGAACAAAGTATAGACGTCAGCAGGAAAGGGGAATTTCACTGCCCCATCTACTTCAAACCACCATATCTGCTGTAAATAGGCCACCTCGTGGAATCTACAAAGATGAGCATAACACAGTGCCTCATCAATTATGACCCAGGTTAAACTTCTCCAGGACAAAGGGAACCAGAAAATGAGAGAAAAGGTCAATTATGTTCAAGGAGGAAAGATAGGCTAATATTCTTGTATTGTTGAGCTACCTTCCAATTATATTTGGATCAGCGCAGTTTTCAGTGATATAAATGTTTTGATGCAGGAATGCTGCTGAAATGAAAGCAGATGAGAGCCTCAAAAGACTAGTTTGCCAGTCATTTTCTTGTTTCTCTAATTACTTATGCCAGGAAATGAGATTCAGTTCTTCAGTAATTCAAGTCCGAGACGTCAGTCTGAAATTCTTAATGAGATTCAGAAACTGGCTTTTACAGAATCAGACTTGAGGAAAGAGCTATACTGCAGACCATAAGCAAAATAAACAAACCAATCAATTCCTCCTTGTATCAGCAAGGTCAAACGAAAACAAGAAAGTAATTTTCTTTTAATGGAATTTATTTTGTTAAGCAAGAAACTGTACCGATTTAGACATCCACCAGTAGTTAGTTCACTATACTAAAGAAGATGTGATGCCTTTTTAGGCACCTACAAGGTGACTACATAGAGAAAAGCAGAGGTTCCTTGGTACCATGAGAATATTCCAAATTGATTATAACTGACATATACGAGTTCTTAACTACACTTCATTAAAGAAACTGACAAAAAAGGGCAGTACCCTTTCACCCAGAGTGATGCCACTCTTTGCTTCAAAGTTATGCAGCAAAGACAAATGCAAAAAGAAAAGTTAACGGTTGTTTTAGTCTGAAAATTGTTGGAAAAGCAACTGTCTGTCTTTTATACACATTAATGTACGGTAATTGCTTATTTAACAATACTATGCTCTCATCAGCCAAAAGAAATAAAAATTAGAAAAGGTTGTATTGTGCTGTCAAAGAAATTTGAAATGCATTCTGACAGGGTTTAGAGCTTTCTATTTGGGAAAAAAGAATATATATCCTAAAATTCGGTATTAGAAAACATTTCATCTCTCCAACAAAAGTTTGATTTGATCATCCAGAAAATATGTCTTTCCAAAACCTCATATTGGTAGCACAACGTAGGCAAATCAATGCAAAGCGAATCAGAAGTTTAAGTTAGTTTCTATCTCGGTCATGGTCATGGTTTAGTTAAATAATAAGCACATCAAGCAGAATTTAAATATATTAAGAATCTTGCCAACCTACCCTTTAAAAAAGGCATGCAAAGTTGACCCAAGTTGAGATTGAATTACCAAGATAATACTAGACCAAGCTCAAACAAAATAATGAGTTTGACTTCCAAAGGCCAAGATCAACTTTATTACATTCGAATTTAAAGATAAAGAACATGCCATATCAAGCAGTGCCATAACAACTTACTAGTTACACTATCACTATGCAAGCCACAGGCCATCCAATGCCTTAAGCATGAGTCATGTGGTATTGTGAATGCAGCAGGTTAACTCATCCCAATCTTATGTTTGGCGATGCCCTATCAGGAACTGAATCTAAACAAGGCTAAATAGCTCCAAACACTCGACAAAATCACTGACTGAAAATTATGCTGACTCTATCAACTTTAAATTAGACATACTGCTTCAATCAAAAACATTTTGGACCACCAAAACAAGGAATGGAGTAAATAGATCACGTATATACAAACTATATATTTAGGCTATGTTTCAATAAGCATTTATTATTATACCAAAATTATGACCGATGGTCAAAATGAAAATAAATCTCCTCTACTACATAACAGGCCAAGGAGCCCTGTTTGGAATGTGAATTTTTATGAAGCTAAAGAAAGGCTTTTGAATTCACCCAACCATACTCAAGACATCTCAAGTACAACTATTTCTGTAGGCTTCTGCAATCAAAAGAAGTCCAATCTCTCTCTCTTCTCAACAATGAAAATTACCAGACTGTGAAAGAAAGCAAACTATAGCAAAAGTATTTTTTCTTTTTCTTCTCTTCTTCCTTATTATCATTATTATTACTTTTTGCTTTCTGTTTGTTTGTTTGTTTGTTTTTTTTTTTTTTGGGGGGGGTGTTGGGGGCTGTTGTGGGTGTTGTTTTGTAGTGGGTGGGGCTTGGTTTTGTTTGGAGGGGGGAGGAAGGGGTGTTTAAATTGGAGAACTTGGCATGGTGGGCCATCTAGACTCACTTCTCTTTGCCAACCTTGAAGGGAAGCTCGGCCTGCTCCACAGGCTAACATCCACATTCCATAACAATTTTTAATTCATTAATCAGCAGTGCTTTTTCTAGTTAATTTAATCAACAGTGCTTTTGGCACAAGGAATAATCAAACCAAGGTTTTATGGACACTCCACCCATAATACCATTGACTGACCTTTCTTGGTATTACCCAAATTGGTAATACAAGGGCATGAAGCAGCAACATTGAATACTTGAAAATAGAAGAGAGGTCTTCTTTTCACTTGATTTTTTTTTTTTTTTTTCTTGGGGCGGGTGTGTGTGTGTGTAAACCCTTGAATGAGAACCGAGTTCCATTGCATGCAAATGACTTCACATACAAAGTAGCTTTTCAGGAAACTACACAATATGAAGGAACATGTCCTTGCAAACCACCAATCTGATCAGATAATCAGGGTACTTTGGGGTGCATACTGTACATGGTTCAAAATCTATGCTAGAGATTTTCCTGACTTTATATATATATATGATGAAAGAAATTGTTAATGTTTGAAAAGTGCAAAGTACTTTGTTTACTAGGTGAATAATAACTTCAGCTATGCGATCCAATCAATTACCCAAATCACACAACAATTTTATACATACAACATACAGCCATAGTATTATGCAGGAACTTAGTAGCTTATATCAGGTAATACATGTGAGAAAACAAAAACAACTCTCTAGGTTCTTCTTCTGTTTAGGTGAGTTTAAAACTTGGTCTTCAAAAGCATTTAGTTTTTCTGTGTAACATGATTCTGAAAGATCCAAATTTATAATATTTTGACGACAGTTTGATGAGGGTGTTTGGAATAATCATAAAAGAGTACAACTTCATAGCACCCAATTGAATGTGAATCGTAACAATTAATGAAGGACAAGTGTTTAATTTAATAAATTGGGAGCCATGAGTCACATTATTCATCTTCTATCTTAAATCTCCACCATAACTCTCTCAAAAGCCATTAGAAACTTAGATTCCTCAAAAACATGTTCCATTAGATCAAGAATCTATGACCATTTCTCTCATCAAATGAGAGATTGCAATCCACAACCACAAACAATCTCTCTACAACATTTACACATTTCCTTTTATACAAATTAAAGTTCACCTACTATTAATGATTCAAAATATAAAATAATGTTGTAAGACTAATTCAGATATAGGTACAAAGCAGAGAATAATAAACCTCAACCATACTAACTCAATGAAACAGTACCTCCTCAACTTTAAATGCTATATCCTACACTTCCAGGACAGAAAGTCTAGAACCTAACATCTATAGGAGTATATCAATTCGTCCAATTCAATCCATGAGATATTTCTTATTTCTTGTTCAAGTATGAATAATACAAAGCTGGTCGCTCTCTCTTCTAAATCTTAAGAAATCCCATAGCTAAATATGCAGCTGGGAAATGCTCACACCTAACATAATCAATTTCAATTTTTAAGTAATAATTTGGGTGTCTATTGTCAGATGAAAGGTTGAAACCAGGTCTCGGAACCCAAAACTTTAAGGTTCAATTAGATGTAAAACTGTAAAAATTTAGTTGGTTTCCCCTTACAGTGATGGTTTATTCTTGACTTACATAAATGGCTAATAGCCAGTTATTTGATTTCATCAACACAGAACAGATACTATTGGTAAGATTACAGACCACTTCATGGTGATGCACCGACATCAACAAAATAATATAAACAAGAAAAGCTTAATATGAAAGCACAATACACCTAGTGCCATTAACTTAATATAAACAAGAAAAGCTTTCAGACTTGCTTCTTTAGTAGTTTCCACATCCTCCGCCATCACACGAAAACAATACCTATATTAGCATATAAATCTTGTTATATTAATGCTAAATGAACACCCTAAGGCCCTTGATAAGCACGCCTTTTTCTTCTTTTATCGGTAAATACTTGATAAGCATGCTTAAATTAAGAAAATTTGCAATTTCCAGTACAGTGATCAAACAATTCATCATACAAAATAAAAGTGCATAGAGATTGCAACGCGGGCACTCGATACCATCATAATTTTCAAATCCGATGCCCTACATGCCCGTTTATCGCCATGAAGCAATAATATGAAGAACAAATGTCATCCAAAATCTAACCTGGATTCTTCAGTAGGAATCCAATTCCAATATCTCCGGTCCTCGATCCCCGTAATCGTCAACCCCTTCGCCGATATCGACATACACACTCTCCCTGTCACTCTATCCAACCACACTTCCTGCAACAAATTAAAAGATCCAATCCAATCACAATTTCCCCCAAAATTAAACAACCCTAAAACCCATAAAAAAAACCCTAATTCCCAAAAATATCCAAATTCAAGCACCAAAACCACAACAAAATCGTACCTTATTGCCATCATCGAACGGAATGGGGCGAGAAAGGAGGGCAAAAATGTCCTTTTTCGATAGGTTTTGGTGTCTCTCAGGCGGCATCAAATCCAATAGATCCTGGTAATTACGCGGAAGCTTTGCCTCCCAAACGGCATCCGAGGAAGCTGCCCCGCGGAACGCGCGGTTCAGACGAGCCAAATTGCAAATCTCCGGCGGAGTCAAGTAGAGAAACACACAAGCCACACAGCTCTCTGGGATGTCCCCGAGGCCAGGACCAATACCGGACCCATTACCCGTGCCCTCGGTCAAATTCGAGAGCGAGGCCCCCATTCTATGGAGAAATCAAAACCCTAGAGTTGACCCTCCTGCAAAATCAGGTCATGGGTACGGAATTCTTTAGGGAACTGAGTACAAAGTTGAAATTTTGATTAAAAGAAAAAAAGGTGAAGACTTGAGAGTGATAAAGAGGGGTTTTGTCAGGTTTGGGTTGATGGGTCAGTGAGGTACTTAAAAGGGTGTTCTGTGGTTTAGTTGAACACGTTTGGTTTTGAAATTTTCCGGGAAAATGCGTGGAAAATCTGTTAAGGGTTAGGAAAAGGAAAAGTGAAGTGTGTCTTGTTTGGCTTGGTTTGGTTTTCTGGGAATTTTTTATAAGGGAGAATTGGAGAGGGAATGTATATTGGTGTACTATAAAAATTAATGGAGTAGAAATTGTGTGGTGTTATTGTGGACTAAATTAAATTATTGACATGGCAGTAAATTATAATGTTTATAGAATAAAATGGGGTAATGACGAAAATTGTATTTAAAATTTTGTAAAAATGATAATCAAATATCTAAAATTTTGTTATGAATAATTTGATATCTGAACAAAGTTTTATTTAATATTTTTTATACTTGAAGTTTGGTTTGGAACAATTTGATACATGAAAAAATTTTCGTTGATTTTTTTCATATTTAAAGTGAAATGAGATATAATAAAAGTCCATGAAAAGTTTGCTCAGATACCAAATTATTCAAAATCAAACTTCAGATACCCAATTGTTATTTTTACAAAAGTTCAGATATCATTGTTGTTATTATTCCTAATAAAAATTATATGGATATGTAAGGTGGAATAGCTTAAATTGTTAGGATCAATTTAAAGTATAAATATTACTATAGTTATATGCTAAAAGTTCTATGGTTATATAACTAAATAGATTAGATAACATTGATGGATGGATTCTTAAAGCATTCTAATCTTTTAGAACCATGGGCCAACCTTTGGAGCTCTATAACTAAGCTTTGGAAAGCCTTAGAGTAATTTTAAGAAGTCTAACAAATTCTATACCAATTCTCAATCTAAGTATACCTCTAAAGATATTGAAATGTGTCTTAGTAAAAAGATTATATCTTTCTACAATCTCAAGAATAGTTGTCTTGATAAAGACAAACATTTACAATGATCACTCATTGAACATACTTGGCCTTTACAATATCTATTTATTCTCTTTGTTATCCTAAATACATTACCGACTTAAGTATCTGAGTAGTCATATTAGACAGCATTCTTGCTATCTTTCTCATATTTTCTTGTTTCTTTGGCTTTATATTGATAATCTAACACTTTATTAACTCAATCCTTTATCAATCTTTAATCAAAAGGATTAGCTTTATTTGGTTCGTTGGTGTGCTGATGACACGTCGTTGTTCGTTTCAGACTGTTTGTTGAAAAATGGATTGAGATAAAAAAAATAGAAATTTTTACTCAAAAATAGAAATTTTTATTCATAAACAGATCAAACAGAATAGATATACATAAGATACAAATGAAAATTAAACAATTCTAACAGGCATAAGATAAATAGTTAATACGTAGGATATACAAATGGGATGAATTAAATCATTATAATCACTATAATATATAAAAGCTAATATGAAATCTATTAAAGACGCTCTGACCAAGGGATATCTTTGCTAGTTTGGCAAGTGAGGCTAATGTTTTCTCTTATCAATGTGTGGGCCTATTAGGTGTGTTCCATTTGTTAATTTCTCATACGTGGCAGTACCCGCAATCCTATGGTTTATCGTCAAGTCTTCTCCTTTCAAAATTATGGGTGATGTTGGCCTCTATGGATATTTTGCGCCTTTGTGTAAGTTTCTTATTCGATAATAAATATATTTTTTTCTCATAATTATAATAATGCAATCACAAGCAACAAGTACAACATGAAAAATCGAACTCAATGCATTAAAGTAGGACTAGATGCTAATAGACTATATGATTATTAACAAAATAAATAATTTAAATATCGCCATTGTAAAGCTAATTAATATATGAAAAATATTATATGTTCTACTGGTGATATTTCCTAAGGAGGTCTAAGATATTTCTCTGTTATACAATATTAGATTTAAATAGTCTCGCTGATTGATTATTGGGATAGTTAATGATTTGGTAGATTTAAAATAAGAATGATTAGGTTTTATTAGAAAAAGATCTAATAGTTATATGATTTTAAACACTTATTGAGTCCATTTATGTATTTAGACCATACAAAGTTAAAAAGTTAAATTCTTTACTTTTTATATATGGTTAAATCTGGAATCTACGCCTATACATCATCATGGGTCGGTTCCGAACCGGGAACCGACCTGACCCGTCACCGGCGGTTCCTGAACCGGAACCGGCCCGGCAATGGCGGTCTGAACCGTAAAGGACCCGTCGGTTCTGACGGGTCCTTACGGTTCCATCCCTAAAAACCGTATGACCCGGCGTTTTGGAACCGTGATTCAAGAACCGGCAGAACCCGGTTCTACACCATAGAAATTATAAAAAAAGTAAGAAAAAAAAGAAAAAAAATTATAAAAATTTGTAATTATAAAATAAATATTTAAAACTATTTTTGCATAAATAATAAAAAATTTATTTCCTATTCACAATATTTAATGTGTTATTATTAACAGCATAAGTAATAATTCATTTGAAATCATATAGTTAAATTTATGTAGACTTCTAATCAAAGTAGACTTTCTTTCTTAACAATGTGTGATTCATTTTTTTATGAGAATTATATATGTCTTTGAATATTTTATAGTGTCACATTGCTAATAACAACTAAAAAAGTGCAAGTGATTGTATATAAATAAATACATTAATTATAAAATTTCTTTAACTAATACCATGAACAATTATTGTTAGGCTCAATGTTATTTCAAGTTAAAAATTATTTTGTATTTTTTCTTAGTTAAATTAAGTAAATTATTTAATTGATTTTTTATTTTTTTTCATGGTTCCCGGTTCCTCTAGAACCGGAACCGAACCGTGAGAACCGGCGGTTCCTAAGAACCGGGAACCGGACCGGCTCCCACGGGTCCGATTCCGGTTCCACCACTTTTGGAACCGGGAACCGGCGGTTCGGGTCCGGTTCCAGACCCGAACCGACCGTGACGATGTCTATCTACGCCTTAAAACCTAGTAATAATGACTTAGGCTTGATTCTTTAGGCCAAGTGAATAGTGATAAGGTCTAGAGAGTCAAATCCCAGAAATTGGAATGATTAGGAAAAATTTTGCATGATAGAATTAGAGTAGGAACTGTTGATAAGACCAACTCATTTATTCTTGACCTTTTTTTAAAGAGCTCATGCACTTAAAAAAAATCTTTCATGGGTTAGAGAACTTGAGAATTATATTCAATAAAATTGAATAAAGCTCTAAATGGATTAAAGTAATTTGGATGCATGTGGTAAACCTTTTGAGTGAATATTTGTTGAAAGATGATTATAAAATGATCTCGTATGCCATGTGTTTTTATAAAAAGGCAAGTTTTTGAATTTGTTTTAATTGTTTTTTATGTTGATAATGTAAATATCATGGGAACTTTTGAAGGGTTATCAAAGGTTGTTAGTTACTTGAATATGGAATTTAAAACGAAAGACCTTGCAAAAACAAGATTTTGTGTTAAGCCTTCAAATTGTGCACACGAAAAATAGAATTTTTATTCATCAATCAACATATATAGAATAGGCACTAAAACGTTTCTACTTAAAAAAGGCCCATCCATTAAGTACACCAATAGTGGTATAGTCACTCGGTGTAAATAGGGATGTTTATCGACCATGTGAAGATGGTAAGAAAATTATTAGTCCTAAAGTACCATATCTTAGTGCTATCGTAGCATTAACTTATATTCCTAACAACACATACCTTGATATATCATTTACTTTGAATTTGTTAGTGAGATATAGTTCTTCACCAAGTCGAAATCATTGGAACAAAGTTGTACATATTGTTACATATCTTCAAGGTACAATGGATATGAGTTTGCATTATTGAAATTTATTAAAATTGAATTTAGTTGGTTGTGTAGACACACGATACTTAATAGACACACACAAAAATCAATCTTAAATTGGATATCTATTTACATATGGAGGAATAACTATTTAACGACATGTATAAAACAAACTATGGTTACTACTTCTTCTAACCATGCAAAATTTTTTCCAAATTCATGAGACAAGTCGTGAATGTATCAAGTTAAGATCCATAACAAAAGTATATCTGAGTGTCATGTGATCTATCTACTAACAAGGAAATTTCAACAACAATATATGAGGATAATACTACTTATATTGCTTAACTAAAGTAAGTTTATACAAAAGGTGGATAGAATGAAGCAAATTTCAACAAAATTCATTTACACTCATGATCTTTAATAAAATCGTGATATTTATGTACAACAAATTCGCTCAAGTGAGAATGTAGCAAATCTATTTACCAAAACACTTTCTATTGTAATTTTTGAGAAGTTGACATGAAAGATCGGGTTGTGTCATCTTAAAAAACTTAAAGGATATGATAATCAGGGGAGTAGAGATATGTGTTGCATTTTATTTTCCTTTACCAAGATTTTTGCCACTAGGTTTTTCTTGAAAATTTTTTAATGAGACAATATTCCTATTGCGTATCTTAAAGATATGTACTATTTTTCCTTCATTAGGTTTTTGTTTCCTAGTAGATTTTAGTTTTGTAAGGTTTTAATGAGGCATAATCCTTAGCGGAAGGAAATCTAAATCTAAAGGGGAGTGCTAGGAATAAATTATTATAGATGTCCATTATCTTCTTCATTATATACATAACTATCGTATCCATTAATATATCCATCTATTTAGATTTATCTCTTTCCTTGTATAGTTAATATTCTAGTGTAACATATGAGATTATATCAAGTAGAATGAACCATTTTCAATATTTCTTATATTTATTGTTTGAATCCTTTTGTAAGAGATTTTATACTAGAAAGCAAAAAAATAATTCCGAAGTAATAAATGCATCTTCAAAAAAGAAAAGGGGAAAATTACACTAAATAGTAATCAGTGCATCTTCAAAAAAGAAAAAGGGGAAATTATACTTAATAGGTTTGAACCATGACTTCTTAGTTGGAAAAGAAAACATTTAAGCATTAAACTATGTTTAACATTATATTATATAAGCAGACGACGCAAACAACCCAACATATATAAATTAAATAGAAATATTGTTTTGACAGGTTGGAAGAGGACAACCTTAATTAATCCTAAAAATTAGGAAATTAATTTCAAATCATAATTACAATTGTATTTTCCACATATAACTTTTCTATGTTATGTAACTGTCATCAGAGGTTTAGATTGGTATACGAAAAAAGGAAAAGATTATGTCTATTCAACCCCTATTTAATTATATTCAAACCCTATTTAATTTCATAATTTCAGGCATACCAAAAATATTAAAAGACTATGTTTATTTAACCCCTATTTAATTCTATTCAAACCCTATTTAATTTCATGATTTCAATGATACCAAAAATATTTTATGCAAAAAAGACTATATCTATTTAACCTTTATTTAATTCTATTCAAACTCTATTTAATTTCATGATTTCAAAGATACCAAAAATATTTTATGCCCATATGCTAAAAAGGGAAAAAACTATGTTTATTCGATCCTTATTTAATTATATTCAAACCTATTTATTTTTCATGATTTCATGAATATGAAAAATATTTTATACCCATATACTAAAAACTTATATTAAAAACATTTACACTAAAAACAAAAGGAGATGGTTTTGCTTTAATAGTATAGATAATTTACTCTTTAAAAATATATAAATAATGTATATATATTATCTTATTTAAAAAATTATTTTTTTCGATTATGGGGATCGATGCCCCTATTATCCCATGTTTGTAGCAAACAATAAATTACATCGAAAGATATCCATGTTTGAAGATAAATCCATTTAAGGTATTAACATGTCAAGTGATTAAAAAGAGAAATCAATGTTTCATAGAGTAACTCAAATAAGGTATTAATAATTAACTATTAGTAAAAATTAAGGAAACTTTATTAAAAACTAATCTAGACATTGATACCTTAAATAAATTTTGCAAAATGTAGATATCTCATTTGATTTACTTTATGAAACTATTTGAAACATTTTATACCTTAGAGTAAAACTTACATGATGACAATAGAGAGGGGATGTTAGTGACACCAATGTGAGAGAAGAGGGAGTGGCACTATTGTCTCTAATTGGGTTTCAAGGTTAGAATAGGTTATGAATAGGTTAAGGTTTAGATTGTTTTATAGTAAGAAATTAAATGTAGAGTTAATGTATTATTATTGTTTTTAAGTGTTGGAAAAGTTACACACTAGAAATTAAGATGTAGATAAATTTTAATTAGTGGAAAAAAATTTAATAGCTCAAATGAAGGAAAAAGTTATTAGTTCAAACAATAAGATTGAATATCTTAGAGATACTGCCAAAATACTAAAATTAGGTCATTGGTGGACTCCTTGTTGGCTAAACAAAATCAAGAGTCGGAGGTATACATTGAACTTGACCAATTAAATTAGGCTAACCAAGAACCTAGGTATAATCGAATGGAAATCTTGTCTCATTAACTATACAACAATCGGAACCTTGATCTAAGTAAGGAGAAGATGAAATAACAATTAACTCATAAATCTATAATTCATTAATTAAATTGTTCAATATAGCTAGAGATATTTATAGGCATAAAATAAATCTTAGGTAATCTAAATTGCTAAAGGAAACTAAATAATATATTTTAAACAAAAATAAAATAAAATTCTCCAAATAATATCCTAATAATGAAAAATAAAATAATATCCTAATAACATATGACTTATTCCTAATATCATTGTCGTGCATGTGTCATTCCTCATTTCTTTGAGAAGATTTGTCCTTGAATCTTATATATACCACATGGATCAAAAATCATTCTACAAAGACAAAATTTATATAAATAATAACACAAAGCCCTAAACACATGAAGTTTTACATGAACCTTAATTCAATCCATAGTAATGTGCCCATCAACTAAGCTTAATAAAGGCAAATGTTTCTTATAAGACTCAATCGGTAACAAACAAAACTTGATGACAATTTAGTGGAAAATTTACTAACTTTGACAATGGTTGACATTCTTCCAATCTTTATCCCAAACTAGTGATTTCAATGTTGGAATTTTTTAATACTTTTTGAACGATCTTGATCTTCATCACCTTTTTTTGAACTTCATGTTGTTTTTCATGGTTAGTTTCTTCTTGATTAGTCTCATGAAATCTCTTAGTATATTATTCTTTATTTGTAAAAACCTCAACTCACTCATCAATTGTGTTTTGTTCTTGCACTACTTGTTCTTCAATTGCTACAACCTCCATTGGAATCTCTACTGCTACTTCCTTCTAAGTCCTTACATTTTTAAAATTTTCACTCTCTAACTGCTTCCCTTGAAGATTTGAGAGCTTCGAATTCTTTAAATAAATTTCCTAATATTTTCTCAAATTATAGAAAATGGTCATTCATCTCCATATGTGTCTTTTCTTTCTTTATCTTCTCTTTATTATATGACCATCTCCTTACTTGATCTTTTTTAGTTCTAGATTCCCTTTCTCATAAAATAATCATTCTTTAGTCAAGATATATACTTTTATGATTTGATTGCCAACGTCTTTCTAAACTCATATAATATTCATTTATATGAATCACATAACATAAAACCTTCTCCTCACAGTCACCTTATAGCAAGTGATCCATACATGCTTTATTACTTGGAACACCTTTTTACCACAAACTAAGTTATATGGATTAAGATGATAAATAGTTTCAAAACCTACCATAAACTTAAAAGCAAATATTCCACGATTATCATCAATGCGAGAATAACAAGCATTTCTTTTAAACCAGACTAATGTGATGAAATATTCGTAATAACTTGTATATGCTATGTTAAAAAATGTCTAAGATAACACTACATTTGTGGAAACTTAAAAATGCGATCCTTATAATAGTTAATTGTAGTGAAATTTTTTACTTTTGTTAGAAAGGTTCAATCTCGAACGATCTAGCCATATTATTGATAAAAATCGATCTAAAAAACTAGTACTAAAATCTATTGATAAGTTTCATACAATACTTTTGAGTAATAATTTAAAAGTATTGTTACAGTAAATTTCATGCAATGGTATTACAATAATATACTGTGTTGTGAATAATATTGTAACACTACGTATAATACATTGTGTATTACAGGGTCAGGCTTCCTCAAAAAGGTATGTTTATATTGAACATTTGCTACTCAATTATTAAGTTATGAAATTGTTTGATTAGATTCTCAAAACAACTAGATTCAAACTTTCAAAATAGACTTTACAAAAACATTTTAATATTGCTTTCATGAGTAGATAGTATTTTTAAAAAACAAACCATACCATCATGTACTCTATATCAAAGAATACATCATGATGGTAAAACAAATTTAAGAGCTTAAACTACAAACTCGGGCTTCACCAGGTTCCTTTTTAAAAGAATATTACAACTTAAAATATAAATCAAGTTCTTTAATAAAACGAAGAAAAACAAACTATCTACATTCTTCTATCCTAACATACTTCAGTCATCCATAATCTTCTCCCAAGTCACCTATAACCAAAATAATCAATATAATCATCGTATCATCAACCATCATCAACATCCATCGTCATCAACAAATCATTCAACACCTGGAAAAAGAATAACAACTATAATGAACCAAAGCCAATACAACAGTAATACAATCACACACAAAATGACACACAAGCTTAGCTAGATGCAATGCACAGCAACAGGTTATTATCTTTAAATTAAATTAATCAAATCAACACTAGAGCGCTCACACTTCGATTATACTCCTAGGGATCTAGGGGTTCTGAGTAAGTGGTTGCTTAGGAGGTTGATATAGGTAGTCCGAATATTTATATCTCCTATATCTAACGAAAAGGAAAAATAGTCTCATATAGGAGTCACAACCGCTATACATCTTTACTTAGTCTCGGTCTATAACATCACCTAGTTCAATTGATCCCACAAAAATGAATTGAACCATGTTACTTCATCCAAGTTTAAGTAAATGTTACGCCAACACCATTTGCCATCAGCTACCCCTCAAGCCACTTATGAATTGTCATTGCATTATAACGTACCATTGCATAATGGTATTTGTCATTGGCTTAAGCACCTAAACTATCGTACCTTGCTTGAGACAAGGTTGCCGCCTCCCGGACCGAATTTAACTGCACACACACAAAACAACACTCATCACTTTGGCCGTCTTTAAGTTTTCTAACCATTTTAAAATGCCTATTGTAGCATATAATACGTAAGTTACTGCGTACCTTATTTAAAACTCAACGGAGATTAGAGACGGTCCAAGAAGCAAATCAGAAGCCAATTCATCAGATAGATTAGAGACAGACATCTATTTAAAAAAAATTAAACCAATTCAATTATTTATTAATAACTTACATCACATTTCATATTAAACATTCCTTTCATGCTTTTAATTTGATCAAACATGAAAATAGGAACCCCGCCATGGTTGCAAAGGTCCCCACCAAGATACAGATTGTTCTCTATTGTTTGTCAAATTATCTTTAATTAAACCTGGCTTTGGTCTAACATATTTTATAAATTATATATTCTTTATTATTTAACGATTAACCTAACATATTAATCTAAATCAATTACACGTTTTAAGCCTGTATTAACTTAACTTAGCCAAGTTAAGTAAACTTAAACTTAATCAATCTAATTCATTTTAGCTCATTAAAGTATATTAAGCTGAGTTGAACTTAAGTTTATTTTATACTTAAAACTATATTAACCCAAGTTAATTATCAATCCTATTAATTCATTTAACTCATTTATACAAGCATTAACAAATCATATATATTATTTATCATTCATCTAATTTGTTTCATTTAAACAAGACGAAACAGGGCATAACCATGAATCACGCCTGTGATTAAGGTAGTGACTCCAAATCATGCCTTGATCACTCCGTAATCGAGGAAAGGAAGGCAAACAAGGCCACCACGGGTTGAATCATGCTCATGATTTAAAAACTCAACACCCGAGGCTACCAAGGAATCAATCACGCTCGTGGTTTTAAGCTATCGAAATTTTTAAAATAACCTGAGGCTAGCAAGGGGTAGATCATGCTTGTGATTGATTGAATATTTTCAAACAAAGCCATTGTGTCTCAAATCATGCTCGTGAGAACAAATTTTTCCAAAACAGTGGCTAGAATGGATAGATCACGCTCGTGATTGCATGGAAATTCAAGATCTAAGGCTACCACAGATATGATCATGCCCGTGATTTTCGAAAACTATTGAACTCAACACTTTAAAATCCATCGTCACGCCTATGACTTTTGACCCAGCATGCAAAAATCATGTTTTTTCCCTCGTTTTGCTCTGCTTTATATCTTCAAAACTTAATTTGTTTTAACTACTTGTTTTTCATTATTTTTCAACATCTAACATCTTGTTCTCATCATATAACTTATAATTATTATAATTATGATTTATAACATCTATTTACCTAGTACCACATCATAACTCATAAAAATCTAGTTCTAACATGGTTACACAACCTAGGTACATCCTATAAGCTCATATATCCATTATTTACAAATCTTATCACAAATTCTATATATAATTAGTAGCAATACATTATATAAATGCATATAAAACAACATCAAACAAGAAAACAACTTAGCTTTTAGGTTTAGCAACATAGCTTCTTTTCTTATTATTAGGGCACCCGAAGTTTATTTCCATCCCTAATCTTCTTTGCCATCTTTAATTTCTCCTAAGTTCTTTTTGCAATTGAGATTTTGGGGATTGATTTGAGAGAAAAAGAAGGAATAAGAGAAGAAGAAAGGGAGAGGAAAGAGAAACGAAGGGGAAAAGGAAAAGGAAATGGATAATGTTAGATAAATAAAAAGGTATTTTTAAGATAGAGTATTAATTTTAAAACTTTTAATAATTATTTTTAGTATCTTAAATAATTACAAAATAATTTAAGAATATGTATTATAGAAATTAATAACTTGAGTTAGAAACATAATTTAAAAGCTTAGTTTACAAGAAACTAGTAATTAATTTGAGTTTAGTTTAAAATTGATATTTTTAAAATAAGTAAATGAAATAAAAATTCATGGGGCTTAAAGATATGGAAGCCAAAGTAAAATTCAATGGTTCAAGTGTTTACAAAATGTTTAGAATTAAATGTTTAAAAGTTTAGGATTGATATATAATGAAAATAGGTTATAAATTAAGAAATTGATAAAGATTTTGAAATTCAAATACCAAAATAGGTTGAGAAATAACTAAACATTTTCAAAGAGAATATTTAAAATCTCAACCTCAATTTAAATCTTATTTACTAATTTAATTATGTCAAATTATCTAATTATATTTCATTGTTTATTTTTATTTGAACTATTTAAACTATCTAACTATGTTCACAATTGAGTATCTATTATATTGCTCAATTAGACAATTTCTCATTTAACTAGGTGGGGGTTTGGAGTACTTCAAATATTTTAGGAAAATATAACAATTTGTATAAATCATTGCCATTCCTCTTGATTTTTTTTTTTTATAATCAATTGAAAAATTATTAATTATATTAACGAAATATGCATTGTTTACAAAAAAAAAAAAAAATGCCTCATGTTTTTATACATTGATAATGCAAAAAACTATGAGTATATTAACAATTATTTTATAAACTGCGGCAATTGTGCAATTGTATTTTGAATTGCCGCATTTTCCTAAAATATTATTTATGGTACAATATACTTATCTTCATATTATTGCATGAAATATATCATAGCAGCACATTTAAATTGTTACTAAAAAATTATTGTCTTTGAGAAATCTTTTCAACAACATTAAAAAATTTCATTTCCATTAACTATTATAAGGAACACATCTTTATGGTGTTGCAAAGCATTGCATTAGACTCTTTTTAGCATAATGATATCTCCGATCCATCATTATACTCATAACTAAAAAACTAGTCAACTTCTACAAAACATTTTTTTCTTTTTTTTAAATAAAAAAATTGATAATTAAAATATGGCTTACCAATCTAAAAAAGAATCTACAGAAATATGATTTTAGAGTTGAAATCTGATACCAAATAATGCAACAACGGAAATGCTAGAGCACTATAATCAAGTTATGGATGGATCTTGATCCATTGGCTAAACAAATACAAGAACCAAAGGTATATATTGAACTTGATTCGTGGAGTTATGCTAATTAAGAACCTTAGTATAATTGAATGGATATCTCAATTCACTAACTATACACTAGTCATGAACCTTGTTATAAGTGAAGTGAATGCCACAAGAATTAAAAGTCTTGATAAGTTATTAGGTAAAGATAAGTTAACACTCAACTTATAAATCCATAATTCATTGACTAAATTATTTAATACAGTCAAACCTATTTATAAGCATAAAATAAATCTTTGGTAATCTAAACATAAAAGGAAACTAAATAGCATCTTATAAACTAGGAAACAAAAAATAAATAAATAAAATCCATCTTAAATAATATCCTAATAGTGGAAACTAAAGTAACATCCTAATAACATATCATTGAATCACTTGTTTTAATATAAACTCATATCCAAATCAAATGATAAATTTGATGATTTTGTTGTCAAATTTAACTAAATTTAACAACTAGAAATTTAGTTTTAATCTTTATCTTTCTGTTTATGGGCTTGTTGTCGTGCCTGTGTCATTACATCTCCAATAGCAATATCGTTAGATTTTTTTGTGAATTGACACTTTGATTACACAAAACATTTATCTTTTTAATGTATAATTTTCATCTTCTGCATAAACATGATGTTATCTTCTTTTGCATAGTTTTATATAATGTCATTCACTATTTGCACAACTTTAAAATGCTATCTTTTATTTGCACTAGTTAGATGTTGTTTTTAATCTATTTAAACTACTAACAAGTTTTTTTGTTTTTATTTAAACTTGATGCCAAATGTTCATTCCATAAGGTGTTATTTTCCCTTAAATATTATTATATGTGGTACTTTATCTCTAAGGATAGACCACTGGTAAACTCACTAATTTTGTTTGTCTCCACCATTTTGTACATCATATGCTAATAATATTTGGGAAAATTCTATGGTCAATCCATTTTTTTAATAGGATCAGTCCTATTTGTTATCTAACTGCTTGTATTCATAACCAACTATCATTGCATCATTGAAATACTTTATATATCAATTACTATATTTATTTTAATCATTTGATGATTAATTAGATGGATTTGTGATGAGACCATAAAAGCTCCTTAATATTTGTAAATAAGAGTGATAAAAGTACTATTTGGTGTTCTTTTAGATCTTTCTTTCTTTCTACTAGTAGATTTATTTCCTCTTTAATTCCTTTCCTTTCAAATTTTCTTTCCATCCAAACAATAGAAAAGGAATCAAGTCCTCTCTAATTCCATTCCCTTTGATTCTTTCCCTTTCCTTTCCTCGTTAATGAGTAAACAATGGAAAAATGAAAAAACCATTTGGATAAGTAGGCAAATGTATAGTTGTTAGCTAAATTTGCAGCTTTTTAAAGCTACTAAACAGACTAAATAATGTGTATTTTAAGTAACACAAATAAGCAAATATCGGGACTATGATACATATATTCCTACAGCGGTATTTAGGTGTGGGATGAATATTTAATGTCCGAGAATGGTGTCTCCATCATAGGGGTAGACAAAAAAACCAATTGAACCGAACCAATCCATAACCAAATTGAACCAAACTGAAAATATATATTTTTTTTTTTAACAATTGGTTTAAAATTTTTCTAATCCGAACCAATCTGTAAATTTATGGTTTAGTTTGGAAGGTAAACCAAACCAATCTATAAAATCGAATCAAATCGTTTTAAAATAATATAATAACTTTTTATTTGTAAGTTAGAACTATAGATCTTTTTATGATGATTGATTAAAGGTTATATATGTCCATATGATTTCATTTAGTATTTATTATTTAGTGAGTATTGATTAAAATCAACTTGCTTATTTTTAAATTTGTTTTTTTAGGCTCATGATATATATATATATATATATATATTGTGTTGATGATGAACTATTTTTTTTCAATAGTTTTTAACTTTATAAAGTATTAAATTTATTTATTTAGTTATAAACTCTTATTATGTATTAATTATTTAATGTATTTTGTCAACAGACTGTTTTATTCGTTGATAAATTCTGTTGATAAATGATTTTTATTTTGGCTAAATTTATTGGTAGATGATTAACTTGATGGTTCTATTAAAAATTATAAAATTATGACTTGCCATGTATTGGTTGGCGAATAATTTTATTGGCGAATAACTGATTTTATAGAGAACTATAAATTAAAAATACGATGAATTCATAAGGTATTTTACCGTGGTATATAATATAAATTTTGTAACGTTATATAAATATTTAAGTATCTACACAAATGTGAAAAAACTAGAATAAAGAAAAGTTTTAATTAGAATTTTAATTTAATCCATCATCCAAATTGAGCGAACCATTATTTAATGGTTTAGAAATTTTCTAATCTAAACCAAACTGTTACTTAAGGTTTGGTTTGGGATGGAAAAAAAAAAAAAACAAACCATAAATTAGGGTTTGGTTTGGTTTGGTTTTAGGAAAAACCGAACCAAACCGATCCGTATCCACCCCTATTCCATCGTATCTCAACAAATAAACACTTGCCAAGTGTTAAATAAATTTTAAAAAAATTCTTAAAATAAAATGAATAAAGGTGGGAAAGGAGATGAGCTTACACCTTGCTGGGTCGGATCTGTCCATGTTGGGCTTCTCTCTCCTCCCTTTACTATCAATTTTACCTAAGAAATGTTTTCCTATAAAATAAAATATAAATGAAAAAAAATGTGAAAAAGAAAGAAAAAGATGATGTACTACGGGATAGTGCAAAAAGAACTACAAGAATACAACAAAGATTCCAAATCTTTGAGGATCATAGTGGGCCTAAACAGAGACAATCTGAGCCATCGTGTGTGTATGATTCCTCATTCAATCGGCACTCCTTATAATACATTTATAAAATATTTCAAGACAAGAACCCTTAAGCTTAAGTGTTATTTCTTGATCACTTGAGGAATCGATGTGGGATAATAACATTGCCCACCCTTTCACCGCAAGGAACCGATGTGGAATAATAAATTGCTCATCCTTTCACCGACACTCTCAACGAGGGCATCGAATGTTAAGTACCTAAACCCCAAAAAAGAGTCCAACCCAAAAGATCAGCCTACCAAGTGGAAGAATTCCTCAAGTTTATGTAGCATTCTTCAATTGTTTGAGGAACTGATGTGAGATCGTAAATTATAATTAGAGTATAATGATAGTTGGCCAAAAATATGTACAATAATAGCATTAACAATATATAAATTTGAAGAAAATATATTATTTTAGTAGCCAAAAGCTGTAAAAGTGCGCATAAATCCGATCGATTTACGATTACATGCTAATTTAATCTTTTTCATTAAACTCTAAGGCTTGACCTCCTCGTTTCCCTATCCGCATCGTTTCAATGGCAGCAAGTCACAATGTCACATACAAAATTGGGGAAGCAAAAAGTCATAAAAGAAAGAAAAGAAGACCAGATTGATTTGTCGTTAGTTTAGTTTAGTTGAGTCCTTGGAGGATTATGGGGACCTGTTCCTTGACCAGGTTAAAAAACGGCATCTTCTTTTTCTTCAGGAGAAATAAAGCCGCTAGACTGGCCTTGACCGATGTTTCTCGCACTGAACTGTTGAGTCTTTTGTTTTTCATTTTTTTTATTTTCTTATTTTATTCATTAACATCCGGATATTATCTAATTTTATTTTAGGTCCATGTCCATCTTCATTCTTCCGTAAATGTTTTCCTTAGATATGCTTTTCTTATGCGTTCAAAATTCAATACAGAGTCATTTAATTTAAAGTTCAATTTTAAGGGCTAATATGGCCAGAGTCAGCTGGTCCAAATCATATAACATCATATCATTTTGTACAAATACATCCGAAAACTATAATCAAGATATCATGCAACGGCAATTATAATAATCACAGATAACATTGTCCAAAGGGTGTGATTTATTATAATTATATTATATTATATTATAAACATGTGCATTTTATAATTAAATTAAGAATTATAATTATTATTTATTGACCTTGGTTCAACCCTAAACCCTTGACATGTCCAGGTCATAGCCTAGTCGGTTTTGACAATACTAATAAAATCATCTTTAAAATATTAATGATGTTTTTTTTTTTTTTTTCCCCTAAAATATTATGTGATTTGAATAAGTAAATTTGGAACTAATGACTATGATATACCTTCTAAAGTAATTTCACTAGACAATTTGAATTAAAATTTAATGAATTTCCTTTTATATATTTTAATTGAATCATTTAAACTCTCTATACTTATTCCAATTGTATTAATCTTGTGGTGTATAATTTTTATTTTATATTTATACATAACATCTTTTATTTGCAATGCTTTATATAATATCATTCTCTATTTGCACCAATTTGAAACATCATCATATGCTAATGATATTTATAATTGAGAGTAATAGATTTCTATTTTAACTTATTTGTTATAAGTCCATAAAATTGGTCTAATACACATCGTACTTCACCAATAATTATTCTTAACTATTAATAATTCTCAATTTTCAGCCTACACTGCAAATAAGTAACTTTTTTTTTTTACCAGTGCAAATACGGAACTTATGCATCCTATTTTTCAACTCTTGTCCCAATCTGATTGCACTTTCACATAACAGTATTACTTTAGGAGAATGCTGAATAAGGGTGTTTGGTTAGTGCTTTTTGGCATATATAGTATTTTTTAAAACTTTTTTTTTAATAAATTGTTTTTTAAAAATAGATACAAATAAAAAAAAATTATCAGTTTTATGAAAAGATCAAATATAATAAAATATATATACAATCGAATATATTTATACATATCGTTTTGATACAGATATAAATATAGATGAAAAATAGACCATCCAAACAAGCCTTAAATTACGCTAACTTTATGAAGAGTGCAAGAGAGGTAAATTAAAAACCATCCAAATAAGACCCCCAATAAAAGTATCACATATAAAATTGCTATCTTTGAGCAAAATCATAAATACAACTACTTTCTCATGCATCTTTCTCTTAAAGGAAGGTCTTTCGTTTGTTTCTTCTTGGGAAAGGATAACACTAGTATTAACAATTTAAAAAAAAAAATGTTGAGATCTTTAGAAGTTTCCCTCTCCTTTTCCTCTTTTTGGCACAATCATAACATCTTCCATTAGCACAGTTTATATAACCTCATTATCAATCTACATCACTTTACAAAACTATCTTTAATTTGCACCACTTACATAACATTCTTTGCCAATTTAACACTAAAAAATTTCATTTTGGTTTGAACTTATACCAAATGTTCATTCTGTAGTGTATTATTCTCCCATAAAAAAAAAAAAAAAAACTATATGTAGCACTTTATTACTAATGTGAGATCATTGGTGTTCCAACTAATTTTACTTGTTTTCATCATTTTGTGATCATATGTTAATAATATTTATAAGTAAAGCAACGAAAGCCTTCGTTGTAACTTATTTGTCATACCTCAAGTGCTATATAATAAGACAAAATACACTTACATTTCATTAATTTTTCTTAACTATCAACGAATCTTAATGTTTAGTTTACATTGCGAAAACAAAATTTAAACCTTATTTTTCCAACTTGATTCACAACGCTTTCACGGTTTCACCTGATATTATTATATCAAGAGAATACTTAATAAAAAAACCCTGCTTAGATGAGGAAGGAAATGAAAGAAAATTAAAAGGAAGAAAACTATTAATTAGGAAGGAAATTGATAGATAATAAAATTAAAAAATAATATAGTAGAATATTATTAAGGCATAATGTCATAAATGGTACCTAAATTTTGATAATATATACATACTTGAATTTTAAACTTGATCAATTTAGCACCTAAACTTTTAAAATGATTAATTCAATACCTAAAAAACTTTGAATTGATCAATTTAATACCTAAAAGAACTTGATTAAGATATTGTTGGCATACATCAAAAGTTCTTTCAGATATTAAATTAATTAATTTCAAAATTTAATACTAAACTGATCAATTTTAAAATTCAAGTACTTAATTACTTATTTTGTAAAAGTTTTGGTACCATTGTGATATTAACCCAATTGTTAAAATATCCATATAGTTAATAATCCAAGCATTATAGGAAATTTAATCAATCTTTTCATATTCTTTTTCTTTCTTCATCTTTAAAGAAACAAAATATGGTGGACTAATAAATTTGTATACTTTCTAATTCTATTCCTTCTTTTTTCCATTTTTTTTTTCAAACTAAGAAATGGAAAAGGATTTAAATTCTATCTAATTTTATTCCCTCCGATTCTTTCCTTTCTTTCCCTCATTCTGGAATCCTAATATGGAACCTTACATGGAACCACTTTCTTATACTTCATACTTCCATGGTCTTATTGTCTCTTTGCCAAACATAAGATATAGTGGATATTAATGACTATCAACTAACATAACAGCATCAATTATGGAAGAATAATAGACACTTACGTTTTTCAAATAACTTCTATAAATTTTCATTCTTGTAACTTCTACATATTTTTTAATTATATAGATAATTGTAATTTCTCAAATATTTAAAATTATATGACACTAAAAACTTCTACTCCTATGCGTTGTACTTAAAATCGAGACACATATAGTAAACATGTATCCTTTGAGAACCGTCTTGAATGATTTGTATGGACGTACGAAAAGTTTTTATTGTTTATAAAACCACCTTCTAAACATCAATGACTTTTTCTTTTTTTTTTTTTTGCAACTTTTTATATATATTATATCATGTGATTCACTTTTAAAATATATATACTAAAATTCAAATAAGTAAACCGTGTATTAATGACTATTCTTTTTTGCTAAAATTTAATTAACTTTTGTATTTCAATTGAATGTTTAAAATCGTGTTATTGATGTTTATGGCAATAAATTAATGAAGATAGAAATAGAAGTACTAGTGCTAGTGGTGGAAATATGGATAAAGCCGTTTATACGATACATTAAAATATTATTACCTTACAGAATTTTACCATAATTAAATTGGACTTGAAATCTATCAAGACACATAACGATTTGATTGAATTTTGGTATAAACCATAATCGTTAATCAAATCAACTCATTACAGCCCTCGAATCCACTAATTAATTACTCATGTTCAAATTTCATTTTTTCTTTATTAATTCAATTTATAAAAGCGACATAAAAATAGGATGATATAAATGTACTAGAAAAGTTGCAAAATAATAATATTGATGGAAAAAAAAAACACATCCAAGCAAATTTAATAATTTTAAAATATTTTGTGTTTAAATTTATATTTCATCTACTACTTATCCTAAGTCCAAAAAAAAAAAAAAAAAAGAAACAATCCATCTGCTTATCTATCTAAAAACTATTACTTTAAAAAGTGAGCACTTTTCCTTTAGAATCTACACTTATTTGTGCAGTTATATGACAGAAGACATAAGCACATTTGACAATGAGTAAAAAATAAAATAACAATCAGTGTAGTATTTGTGGTAAGATTTTAAATTATATATTAGCTTGGCATTTTAGTTGAACCAGAGAAAAACTTGACTTAAGTTATCATTTGACGATCTAAAATTAGGATATGGCAACTTTATCGTATTTTGATAAGTTTTATCAATTACAATAGGTTTATTGTCTGATTATGACAGGATCATCGTCATATTTTGATAATTTTATCTTATTGTGATAAGTGGTGACTTAAACCAAGTGTATCCCGTTGAATCATGGTAATTTCATGAGGGATAATCAGATCAGTTCTACCAATACTATCTCTCCAACTGCTAGATCAAAATCTTAATTCACAAAAATTACTAATTCTAGGTATAGGCCTACCTGATGTGAGTTCCTCCGCCTCTGGCTAACCAATAAATGTTTTCCAGGATCCTTCTACATCTAGTTTTGTACCCAATCCTACCAAGGAAAACTAGAATCAGAACCTACCAACTATTGTTGGTTTCCCATGACGAAAGGTGCATGCAGAAGTAATAGATCTGAGACTGTTGTTGAATATGAGGCACACGTTAATAAATGAAGGCGGTTTCGCCTGCTCCTCAATTTTTGGTGTCCCAATATAAAAAATGGCTATTAAGAGACCTCATAAGGATGTAGAGGAACCAGTAAGAAAGAAGAGCCAGTGTACTGATCAACTTCCATATCAGAATGTGGCTAACAATTTCAGAGCTAGTAGAAAACAAACTAGGTATCTACATCTACCTCTTGTTGGGTTTGGCGGGGTCGTAGATGTATGTTTATTAAGGAAACCATAGATTTTTTTTATGTATCAATTACTGATGGTGACTAGTCCTCGCAGCCATACGAGAGCTTTGATCTACCTTGTTTGGAATTGTAGAGGTTGTAGGTTTTCCTCTATAATTTCCAGTCTCAAAGATGTAGTTAAGAAGCATTACCCACTTGTGTTCTTTTTGAAGTAAAACCAAAATTGTGAAGACTAATTTGGAGAGGATTAGGTGTTTATTTTTAAGTGTCCAGAGCGATTTTATGTACATCCTAGGCGTTTGAGCGGATGGCTGTCATTCAAGTCGAATTTAGACATAAGGATATAGATTTTGGATAGTTGTAAATGATACTTTCACTCTAAAATTTCTTTGCTTGATGACTCTTTAGTTGGGCATATCACTTGGTGTTATTTGTTCTAAAAAAGATGTGTTAAAAATGCTCAAGATGCTAGGCACAGTCTTTAAAGATAATTTGTCCGGCATAGTAAAAACACAGAAGAAAATGGGTTTATCTCCCAAGATTTGACGAGCTTCAACAAAGCTAGGTAGCAAGAACAACAAAAACAATAAGAGGAAAAACCCCAACAATTTGAAACACAAAGAAGAATAAGAAAGTAGTTGTAAAAAGTGTCATTATTTTCTAGGATAATAATATTATATGGTAAGTGTAATGGGCTGGAAAGATATCTGTAACAATTAGATAATATTAACAAAATTAGATAACATCGTAACTAATTTGAACTAGCAAAATTATAAAATTAATTAAAAATAATAATGTCCGAATTAATAAAAATAATGCCGGGGGGGGGGGGGGGGGGGGGGGGGGGGGGGGGGGGGGGGGGGGGGGGGGGGGGGGGGGGGGGGGGGGGGGGGGGGGGGGGTGGGGTGTGGTATTAGATTAAGGAAGTTATATTAATACCGTGCATGCATGCCCATACCTTTCCACTAGCCATTTACAAGTTACTAAGGAACTAGGACAAATGTCCTTTTGAAATATTACCACTACATACAGCACTATCCACCTTGTGAGTTCTAGGAGAAGAAATTATGGGAATCAATGGTGCAATTGTCAAAGTTAGTCAAATGGCCTTAGATGTGTAGCCGATTTTGACAAGATACTGGAAGATGCTGAAAAGGAAGGAAGTAAGCGATGGGAGAGAAGACAAATCTTATCCTTTCAATAAATGATTTTTGAAGCAAGACTACAAGACTTAGGCTTTATGGGTCAATGGTTTACTTGAAGTAATTAATGCCATGATGGCATTCTTGTGAAGGAACGTATTGATGGGGTCTTGCTTTGATGGATTGGCTTAATCGATACCTTAGGACCCTAGTCATCCATGAGTTTACCCTAGCTTTTGATCATGTTGCCTTGGTAATTGATTTTGTTATGGTGAGTTGAGGGGGAGGTTTAGTTTTGAAATATGTAGAGGTCTTCCAATAAATGTGAGAAAGTGGTGAAGGAAAGAGTTAGAAACTAATGTACAAGGGTATGACTTTGCTAATGTTATGTAGAACCTATAATATTGTAGCAGAAAGTTGGTTAAATGGAGTGTGGAGCCTTCCTTAATAATATGTAAGCCATTGATGCCTCAAAAAGACGATTTGCTACTTTGCATGGAAAAGCATGATTTTAATTTAACAAAGCTTAGGAAGAATTGCAGGCACAGACTGAGGCATTATGAGGATGAGAAGAAATATTTTTGGCATTGAGGGCTCAGATTAATTAAATGCTGTATGGAGAGAGAAATACTTTATTCTTTCACCACAAGACAATCGCGGATGCCATAGAAATAACGTTTTGTAGTTACAAAATGAGGTCGGCGATGTTTATGAATTTCTAGATACGAATGGCAATATGTTCATCACTCATTTTGATTAAAGATGCAATTGAGTTGGGTTTCGAGCGGGTCATATGAACCCGACCCAAACCTAAATCCGAACTTGCTACACTATAGGACATACCCGACCCTATAACCCTGTAAGGTTTTCCTTTATATCCAAACCCGCCTATAGGTTTACTCTAAAACCCGCCACTTGCTCAGTTGCACGCCCAACTATCAACCATTACCCGCTCAACTATCTGCTCGATTATCAACCCCAACCCGCCCCTGCTTATTGTTTTTTTTTCTCAATAGATTTAGCAGACTTAAGCCAATAAAATGACAGTTTAATAATAAAGCAATCCACCTTCTCTTTACTAACATATTTTTAAATTTAGCTTATTATTATGTTTACATTTAGTAAATGTATTTACGCTACAAATTTTTTTTACTAGGACTAACAAGTCGAGTGATACAGGTCGGGTATCCATCAGGTTTTAGTAGTATCCAAACCCGACCCTAATACCATATACGGTTTTTTATCTATATACAAACCTGATCCTATTACCTTATAGGATTTTTATGGGGTTAGATGGTTCGAGAATCCGTTAATAGTCAACATGATTGCATCCCTAATTTTGATAACTGTTCAAATCCATTAGATAGATAAGTTAGTCTTGATGAAATTAATGAAGCCCTTTGTCAATCGATTTCTTTGGAGGAAGTGTAATCCACTATTTTCTTAATAAGAGCTCTTAAGGCTCCTAGTCTAGAGGGTTTCCTAAGGAATTTTTATCAATCTTATTGGCTCCATAATATAGGATAGAATGTCTTCTTGTGTTTAAACCTTGGGAGTGAATGTTGTAAGGTGGATGCCACCTGTGTGGCTATTTTGGATGATTATGTGCAGTTGTGGCGTGATGCATCTTGGATTGGGGCGATTAACGTTGCAAACTTTCCAGTAGTGACTTTTTGTTTGATTTTCACTCATATCTTATATGTATCTCATCTGTAAATGTATTTTATTTGTATCTTATTAGTATTTGATTTGTATATGGTCTGTTTAATCTATTTATAAGTAAAATTACATGTTTTTTATTTGTATCTATTTCTTAAATATTCTATTTGAAAATGATAAAAATAAAATGTCAAAACGATCAAAATAAGACGAACCACCATAAATAGTCTGAGCTATCTTTTAACTTAAAGATCTAGATTGGTATTTTCTGATCACCGAAAGTACGGGGTGCCTTGCCATTATGTGAGCTATTCAATTAGTAAAGCACACGGCCCACGGGTTGGTCTAAGTTTTGCGCTCTCACGGATTGTGGTAAAACACTATTTTATGCTTTTATGAATCAGGCAACATACTGTATTCAATCACAGTTCCTTTTATTAATGAAGCTAATTGTTTACTATGTTTTTAAGTTAATGCTTCCCTTTGTTTTTATTTTATAAATAGGAAAGCTAATATATTATCATATTAGGGTTGCATTTGATTTATTGGTTTGACATCTATTTCTTATTTGTTTCAATTAGATTATTTATCAAAAGCAGATATTTTTACTTATAAATAAATCATACAGATTATATATAAATAAGATACAGATAAAAATAAACCATCTAAATAGACCCTAGGTGTTACTCATACAAAAGGATCATTTGTCTCTTGATTTGTGGATTATCATCATATTCACTCTTCATAAGCTACTTTCGATTTATTGTAATGTTGTTGATTCCTAATGTACTCTATATGGTTGTGGTTAATTTTATGTGTATGTCTTTTTTATTTGTTTGGACAAAAGAAAAAAAACGAATTATTGAATCTTGTTCAACATACAACAAACAAGAGTTTTTTAATGGTCTAGTCAACGAGACCATAGAGCCGATCTTATAACCTTTAAAATTCTTATATATCGATGGTTATAATATCTTAATGGCTAGATGATGAATTAGACCAACTTACTGTTATTGGACTGTATAAATTCCCACAAACAATAGTACCTATGCAATTAGTGCAACCACTTTCAAATAATTGAACTCGAGTATGCACAAGATAAGCAATTAACACCTCAATTGTACCGAAAAATAACATCTTTTAACTCTAAAATCTTAAAATAAACTAAATCTGTGTCTCACTAGCAAAATTACGTTGACTAGATCCTTATATAAAACAAAGTGGTTGACAACTTTTTAAATTTGGTGGAAGCTTATCCAAAATTCTCAATGCAGTAAGCCGATCCACCAATAAATTTGTTATTTGCATGACTGGTTCTAGATGTGCTGCTATCTTTACATCTATTGTTTTTTTACCCCTTTTATTACTCTACATAAGCATCTCCTCTCCAATTTTTAACCTGGAAATCCATCGTCTCTTACTTTATAAAGCCTACGGTTTTCATAAAAATCACTAACTACAAATTTAGTAATTTCAATTACACAATCTCTAATGAATAATAATTTATTATCCATCCTAAATTTTTAGGATCACTACAAAAGTTTAGTTAAAATTTGTAATATGAATTCAATCTCTATCCCAAGTATTTATTTTCTTCAAATTCGTTATTATAAGCCTAGGAGTTTTAACAATAATTTTCTAAGAAAATCTCAATTAGAGATGAGGCTTACTTACACCCAATATTTTCTTGTCTCTTAAAATTCCTTGAATAGAAAATTATATACAACATGAATGGATTCTTCGTGCCATTAATAATCTTTAAAATTTTCTTATATTGGAATTCATAGTAAAATTTGCCCAATGATTAAGAGGAGATGTTAGCACCCCAATAGTGAGAGAGGTAGAAAAAGGGAAATTCCAAAAGTTTATTATCGGGACTGTTCAATTAATCATCTAATCATTACAATAAATATAATTGATGGGACCAGTTCCATTATTAAAAGATAGGATAAATTACACTGAAAGATCTCAACATTAGAAGTAAGTCCATTTGAGGTTCAGATGTTTGAGTGATTCAAAATAGATTCCATTATTTGGAGAAATAGGTCTGTTGAGGTCTTTATTGACTTGTATCACAACATGATGGGTCTTATAAGTTTTAATTAAATATTTCTCCTGTTGATATATATCAATAAGGACCTCAATTGGTGCATTTCTCCAAACGTTAATACTTCAAATGAACTTATCCTTAAATATTGAGACTTTTGTTGTAATTTGTCCTTAAAATATATGATGAAACCTAGAAGAGGAAGAAGTCATCTATTTTTATGGTCAAGTTTTGTTCGTTATTTTTTATTATTTTAAGAAACTAAAGGCTAAATTAGTATATTATTATTGACTTTAACAAAAGGAAAACTGCATAATAAAGGATGAAAACCAACAATTAAGTTCAGTCAATGGATGATACTTTTTAATGATTCAAATATATTATAAAAAACTGAATTGGTTCATTCATACAAATATAATATAATGATATGAGAACTTTTATGATCCATCATTAATAATTAAATTGATTATAAAAATTAATATAAAATGTATTTTAATAATTTAATCAGGTTGATAATATATTTTTGTCATTCAATAGCTTATGTGATAGAAAAAAATCTCTTAAGATATTATACCTCCAATTTAACACTTTATAATTTTGGTGACAATTTGAATACATGACATTCATCTTGTGGTGTATATAACGTTTATTTTTTGTTAGGCAATGGGCGTAACACTATCATTTATTTCCATTGCTTTATCAAATACCATTGTCTATTTGCACCACTTATGTGTCTATTTAAACCAAAGTTTATCATTATTCTATAATATCTTGATTCCAAATGTTCATTCCTTAGCGTATATGGTTTTCTCTTCAATATGTGGTACTTTATCTCTAATGTTAGACCCTTAGTGTTTAAATTAATTTTGTTTGTTTTCATATTCTATGCATTATATATTAATGATAATTATAATGAAAAATAACAAAAATTCTATTTAACTTATTTATTATATATAATCGCTCTATAATTGTTCTAATTTACCTTGTATTACACGATTAATTATTCTTAGCTATTAATAATTCTTGATTTTTAACCTATATTGCAAATATATAATCTATGTATTCTTATTTTTCAACTTGATTCTTAATTTAGTTGGTACTTCCACTTAGGCCCTGTTTGTTTCAAGATAAATATTTTTTGGAAAATAATTTCTTTATTTTCCTTTGTTTGTCATGCAGAAAAGGACACTTTAAGTAGAAAACATTTTCCTTATAAGAGAAAATAACTTCCACTAAAGAGCAAATCATATTATTTTTAAGGAACATGACTTACTCTTTTCAAAATGAAAAGTCATTTTTCGAATTTACCTTTGCAAGTATTCTAACTTTAGGAATGTGATATTTATTTAATTTTTATCGTTATTAACCAACAAATTATATTTTAAACATGAAAATAATTTATTAGAAAAAAGAAAAATGACAAATCATTGAAAATTATTAATATCAATTGATGGTTTGTAAATAAATATTGTAAAATAATATATATTTTATACTTTTATTTTAAATAAAATTATTTAGCATAATGTACTTATGTAGTAACTTGTTAATAATAAATTATTTACATATGGTGATGTAAATAATATTGGTAGGTTAAATGCTAGAATTTTTTTTTGACATATTTCTGTAAATGTATCCAAACACATGAAAATATATTATTTTCAGGAAAGCATTTTTATATAAAATACTTTCTTAAATACGAGATATTTTTCTTAAAACAAACAAGGCCTTAGTAGTATTAGATTGTAAGAAATACTTAAAAAAAAAAAAAAGGACCTAAGAAATGAGGAGTGGAAGAAGGATGTATTAGAAACCTACTTCTAATAAAACCAATTTTATTAGAGTTATTTACTAGCAATCTAAATAACCAATAAGAGTTGTTAAGAGAGTTGCTTAACATGAGCATCAATGTTAGAGTTACTTAATTAAGCAACTCAAAATGTAAAATTTATAGCTTTTTTTTATTGATGGATAGTGAAATTGACAACTAATTTTTTTTAAAATAAATTTTAATGACTCTTTTTGTGAATTGTTAATGTGATATATTAAATATACTCATTAAACAACTTACGGATAAAATTACTCTACTATCATTTATTAGGACGTGGCATATAAAAATCAGGATCTATACCTAGGATTGCATTTTCAACTACTTTCTCATTCATTGAAGTCAAAAGAAAAGTAATTTATTATTTATTATATTCTTGGGAGGATATATCACCACTATTATTAATTTGACAAAACCAAAAAGAAAATATTAAAGTATTTAAAATCCTCCTCTTTCTCTCTCTTTCCTCCTTTTCACGCAATCCTGTGGGTTTAGTGGACAGGGTGCAGAACTCCTAAAACCCAAAACCGACACCAACCAAAACCATGGGCAGTTTTATGTCTTCTCCAACCTACGAATCAAAAACCAGCTGCTCCGCTCTCTGTATACCATCAGTACACCTTTCTTATAATCCTGTCACTGCATCATCCACTAGCAAAACTCCCTCTCTCCTTTTACCTCTATATACGCACACGCACCGTAGCAAATGAAGATATCAAAACTTGACTTCGGTTCTGACGCGATTTGATCTTGGTTTCTCTCTCTTTCGTCATTCTGGTTGAAAATCCTATCTGGGTTGTGTTCCTCACCACGTTTATTCAATTGGTATGTAGCATAATCACAAAAGCTTCTAGAATTAGCATAGAGTTTGAATCTTTCACTATTTCTTGCTTTGATTTCTTTTTACTTGTATTGAACAAAAGTGGGTTTAGGTAGTTTCCCTTTATTTACTTAGCTTTTATGTTTTTATGTTGATGGAACAAGGTGCTTTAGGTGGTGGTGGCATGTTTTCTGGTATTAGTTCAGGTATGTTAGGACTGGAAATGCCACTTCACCAGCAACAACAGAACCCCCAGAACCCTCAAAACCCTCCCCCTCACACACTTCACCACCCTCAAATGGTTGCTTATGCAACAACGCATCATGAGCCAGAGAACCATCCGCCCACCACCCAAATGAAAGCTTCTGCTTTCCCTTATGCTTCCTCGAAACCTACGAAACAAGCATTGACACTTAGTGATGATGATGATCCTTGTATGGCTCCTGATGATAGTGCTGGTGATGGTAAAAGAAAGATGTCTCCTTGGCAAAGAATGAAATGGACTGATACCATGGTTAAACTTTTGATCATGGCTGTTTTTTATATTGGTGATGAGGGTGCTACAGAGTCGAATGACCCGAAGAAGAAATCAGGTGGTTTGTTGCAGAAGAAAGGGAAATGGAAGTCGGTTTCGAGGGCTATGATGGAGAAGGGGTTTTATGTGTCTCCACAGCAATGTGAAGACAAGTTTAATGATTTGAATAAGAGGTATAAGAGAGTGAATGATATACTTGGTAGAGGGACTGCTTGTAGAGTTGTGGAGAATCAAGCCTTGCTTGAGACTATGGATTTGACCCCTAAGATGAAGGAAGAAGTTCGGAAATTATTGAATTCTAAGCATCTTTTCTTTCGGGAGATGTGTGCTTATCATACTAGTTGTGGTCATGTTGGTGCTGGCGCTCATCATTCGCCCGAGGCAACTGCTGAGCCCTCTCATGGCCAACAGCAGCTAGTACAGCAGCAAAGGTGCTTTCATTCAGTGGAAAACCCTGGGGTGGGGGATAATGCAGGAAGGACAGAAACGGAGACCTCCAAAATGGCAAAGGGGCCGAGTGGTGAAGAAGAGTGTGATGACGTTGAGGATGATGATTCAGAGTATGATGATGATTCAGAGGAGGAGGGAGACGAGGTGGTGGAAGGAGGCTCAAAGGGACATAGTGGCCACCATGGACACAACGATGAGCATGAAAACGAGGAGAGGTATTGCCGGAAGAGGCCAAGGAAAAGCCTGCTGTCGCTTTCTTCAGCTGTGATTCAGCAATTGAGTAGTGAAGTGATGAGTGTGATTCAAGATGGGACGAAGAGTCCATGGGAGAAGAAGCAATGGTTGAAAACCAAGCTTTTGCAATTGGAAGAGCAGCAAGTGAGCTATCAAGGCCAAGCATTTGAGCTAGAGAAGCAGAGGTGGAAGTGGGTGAAGTTTAGCAGCAAGAAGGAGAGGGAAATGGAGAGAGCTAAGCTCGAAAACGACCGAAGGCGGCTCGAAAACGAGAGGATGGTCCTTCTCATCAGGCAGAAGGAGCTTGAGTTGCTTGATCTTCAACACCAGATCTCTTCAAACAAGAGGAGTGATCCATCCTCAATTACAGGATGAATTTGTATATGCTTAATTTTATTAGAATAGGCAGATCAAATTGTATTTGATTTTCTTCTATAGTTGTATATCCTCATATCATGTCAGTGTGTATATTTGGATATGATTTGATTCTATCTTCTTTTTAATTTTGAGTTTGTGTTTTGCTGTTTTTGTTTGTTTTTTTAATAAAACAATCGGTGTCGTATTTTAACATAATGGGTCTGTTTGAATTGTTTGATTTTAAATTTGACAAAAAGGAGAGTAAACTTCAGTTCAGATTGAGATTAAAAAAAGAGGAAAAATCTATGAATCTCGCATCGAGTGCAACCATTTAAAAAGAAGTCATAGTATGGTAAAGGAATCCGTATGATGATGGAGTTGGGCCAGTGTCATTTCGATTCAAATTTTCATTGGCTGCTCGGATAATCGAAGGGTTGAGCTCTTATTTTTATTTTATGTATTTGGTTAATTTATAAATAAAAATATTTATTTTTTTATTAATAAATTTATAACAACAAAATGAGATAGGGAAAGCGCGAAACATAGTGGCCAAAAGGCAGATTTCTAGATAATTTACTTAACATGAAGCAAAGATACTTATGACGGACCCATAGGTTTACAATTTCTTGTTTGTATTGGAATATGGGAATGAACATTCATTCCTATTTTTATTACGTTTTTAAAAATTAAATTGGATTTTTGGGAATCGACGAGTCTAGCTTCGAGAGAATTCGATTTTGCTCTTGAGAAGATGAAATCGTAATTCTATTTTTTCTTATAAATAATTAACATTAATTTACCTTTTTATCCTCTTATTTATTTATCATTAGCATTAATTATTAAAAATATTTTTGACAAACATGTCAATTTCATTTCATTTCAAAATGTATCTAAACAAAGTAATAAGATTTATCATTTCACCTCCTATTTTATTTCATTCCTCTCATTTTAATTCGTTTCATTTCGAACGATTCCAGCATACCAAACATGACATAAGAGTTTAAGGTGCTCAATACTTGTAATTTGCAGTGGTTTACGTTTTTTATGTGTTAGAGCATGGATTGGGTAGCATTTTACGTTTGGAAATGGATAAATAAATTTATTTCTTTTAAACTATTCTTACATGTAATCATTGCTAAATAATCAATGTTTATGATTATAAAAAAAGAAGATAATATGATAATGATATCATAAATTATTTTTAGATAATGTTAATTATTGATTTGTTGATGAATATTGAAAAAATTATATTGTTAACTTAAAATTATATAATTTTGGTAGAATATATAGATAATTAGGGGAGAAGCTAAAACCAATCCTTTCTTTAACTACCAAGCGAGATAAAGAATTTTGTTAGAATCTACATTAAAGTTATAGTGTTTGAATAGAATAAATGTAAATCCTGTAACTAGATAATAATTTAATTTGGTGCGTAGATTTTAAAATTGTCAATTTATTACATAATAAAAGTTTTGAGGTATTAAATTGAATTTTTATGTGAGGTTAAGTATCAAATTTTGTATTATCTCCAATTAATATATACATTGATATTCTTAGATGTATTAATATTGTTGTATAGGAATGGGATGGTATTTTTTCCCCAACCCATGTATGTATATATAATTTAAAAAGGAAAAAAAAAATCCAAAATATGAAATAGAGCATTCATTTCCTTAATTAAAGGAACCTTAAAGACTTATTCGGCTCCTTATAAACTTGTTTGTGAAAGAGGTAATGACATGATATTTGTAACATGGGAGAAAAATCTTTTGAGAGAACGATTTCCACTTATTTGATGTGGACAAGAACAACTTGGGTAGCTAAGAACTGTGTGTGTGTTGTGTGTTTAAATATAATAATTGAAAAACGAAAAACCAATGATAATTGGTAATGATGAGAGAAATCCCATAGCCAGGACCATACGTATCCAATCATTTGCTTCGAATTAGTAATTAGCATATGCAAGGGAAAATTAAAATAAGCCATAGATTATAAATATGAAGAAGGAATAGGAAAAGGTGAGTTAGATAATGAAATAAAAATGTGATCGAAGTAAAACGTAAAGCATTTAATATGAGTGGATAAATATCCTATTGGTATACGATTTTTCTACTTAATTTACATATAAAGCGTGTAATACTCTTATGTCGTATCCTAATATAATACATATGGGATGCATTCATGTAAATCAAGTTTATTAATACTAACATACCACGTGTTTGAATAAATGACATATAAGTATTAGTAAAATATTGACAAGTGGTATTGATAGTGGCTAAGTTTTTAAAAAGCTATCAAGATATTGAAATTTTATATGCACTTATATGTTACTTATCAGGACACGTGACATATTAGTACTACTGAAGCTTTTCTTCAGTCACGTGAGCATATTAAAAGTAAAAGTAAAAAGAAAAAAAAAAGTATAATGTATCACAGATATATCAATGCTGTATTCAAGTTTATGTAGAATGCATCTATGTAAACCGGATCTATTGCCCATGCAAAAACCGAAATTTCATTGCATGGTTCAACGGCTCGCACGTACGTCCCTTGCTGGCTTGCTATAATGATATAATGCAAGTGCAATTTGTTGAAAACCGGTTGACAGAAATGGCCCCAAAAAAAGAAAAAAAAAAAAAAGGAAAGAAATCAGTGGACAGCTATCCTATCCTATGACTATTGAGTAGAGCAATCGGAATACACAGCAAAACAGGGATAACTTGCATGTGGTTTTGGTATTCCTTTCTTTTCAGTTATCCTCAAGTCAACTATAGTTAAAATATTATTGGTTAGGTCGAAACATATCACAGTCGGAACTTTCGTGGTGGTGTTCCTGTCTTTATTTATAATACAACAGACAGCATAACTATGTGTCAAAAAACCAAACCTGCGTGCAACATATACTAGAAAAGTTTTACTAAGGATACATAATATACACTACCTGATATAATAATACGAGGAAACATATTGCGATGACCGTTTTCAATAACGTTGGTATTTTTTTAATGGCTGTTTACTTTAGCACGTTGAATAAAATTGTAATAACTATTATAATTTTACTTGGTGAAAAAAATAAAACAATGATTATTAGAGTAAAATGTAAAATATCTATAATATTCTTTGTCTTTATTATATAAAGATGATAAGTGTACGAGATATTTTCAAGATAGGGGTATTTATTACAAAATTAAAAAAAATGGTAATTCATGAGTGTGGAGACATATATTACTATTCATTATTTTATGTAATAGCAATTCATTATGAATTGTCATTCCCCTTAAGTGAATACTGTAATAATAATAGTTTTACTTATAATTATGAAGGAATAAATAGCTATTCATGTCAAGTGAACTAGCCATAAGTTTTTCTTTATTTGTGTGATGAAATGATTTATACATAGATTTTTGAGAGATGGAAATGGAGGAGCATGATTTCTTAATATTTATATATTGGTATATAAGTCCCAAAATTTGTTTGACAACTTTACTCTCTATAATTATGGGAGTTAAAATTAAATATAATAATTTAATATATGTTATTTAATTTAGTAGTAATGAATAGAGTATCAAATTATTAGTTAAATTAAATATAACCACTCAATATATGTTTTATGAATTTTTATATATATTACTTTAACTTAGTTCTCTTTTTTTCCTCATTTTTAAACCTTAGAGCTTAGACCATATCCTTCTTCGGATGCCAATTGGTGGGTTGTGATTGCATGGCGGAATATTAAGATTCCTTCCTCTTGGACTAGTGGTAGTGTGGTACGATGCATTGTACCAAGTAATTAACGTGCCTATAAACAGGTCCACATTAGCAGTATTTAGATGGATGAAGGGTCCAATGGTAATTTATCTTTCTGAGTAATAGACATATTGATTAAAATAAAGCTAAATGAGAAAAGTCCTTTTCCTTCTATAAATATTTTAGATTAGGTGTTAATTTACTGTGTTTCATATTGGAGTGAAACACGTGTATACAAAATTTAAATATAAAATAAAATTTACCAAAATACCAATACTATATTACATCTTGGAAATGCAATATACTATTTTTTAAAGTTATTGCATATCACAAGTATGATATAGCATGGAGATTAGAGGTGCTCACGGTTCGGTTAACTGGTCCGTGGTCTAATTTTTTAAACCTAACCGTAATGATCGGTTTTTAATATCTTGATCCTAAACCGATCCATTATAAATGGTTAACCACTTTTTTCAGTTAATTTTTTCGGTTTTCGATTTTTAACCATTTAACATAACATTGATGCAAAATTTGCATTTAATTGTATTTTTCAATATGTCCATAAAAAAATTAAGGTTTTTTTTTTTTTTTTACAATTATATTAAAAACTATAGATTAAGAATGTAAAACAAGTAAAAGAGTTGTCAACATATATCGGTACCATCAAGATAATTATCCACATTTATTTCGCAACGCTAAGCACCATGATACCGATCAACTATACACACAACTAAAACAATTAAGTTAAGATAGATTATGGTTTGAACCCTTCAAAGTTTAGGCCTTTAGGATTTGAAACCTTCAATATCCGACTATTGATGTTTTCAACAAAATAATTATGTAAATATATTATAAATTATATATATAAATATAGACGGTTAACAAAAACTGTCCGTTTCTAATTCTATAAACTGAAATCGGAAGCGTAAACCTAAAAAATTAAAAACTCCAATCCTAAATCGAAACCGATGGACCAGTTAACCCTTTTTTTAGGATTGGTTTTTCGATTTCGGCTCAGTTATCCTAAACATTCAGTTTTTTTGCACACCCCTAATGAAAATCACATATATTGCAGTGTGTATCACATATACTACATGCAACACATGCAGGTGTCGTGTATTATAAGTGTGATACCCATATTAATATTTCCACTAGTGTTGCATTCACAACATGTGACACTCTTAGATTTTAAATATCACATTCTCAAGGTTTTTTTTTTCTTTTTTCTTTTTAGCATCATGAGCTTCAATTTATCTTTCTCAATTATAGGAAAAGTAATACAAGGGAAGTGATAAAACATGGAAAGTATACAAGCATTAAAATTGTCAAAATCACCATATAATCCAATGGTATCGCTGCTTATATTTCAAGTGAGATGAATTAGATTCAAATCTTCTTTTCCAAATATTATTATATTATTATTATTATTATTATTATTATTATTATTATTATTATTATTATTATTATTATTAAAAACATACAAACGCTAATGTTATGAGATGTTTTTCTTAATTTATTATTTTATCAAACCGAGATAATATAAATGTCATATGCAAGTTCCAAACATATGCATCGAATCTTGTATAGTAAAAACGATTCAATGGTGTATAAATATTAATATATTTTGATATTCATGGAAAAAGAAAGTGAAGTTTAAAAGGAAAGTATGTAGGATTTTTTTTTTTTTTTTTAATTTGGCCATTACAATAGGTGGGGTGTTTCAAACATAATATCTCCCACTTGATAGACCATAAGTAGTGCCACTAAACTACAAAACCATTAGCATGTAAGATGTTTTTCTTAATTTATATATTTATCAAGACGAGATGATATAGATGCCAAGTACAAGGTCTAAACTAGTAAAAAAGATTCAATATTATTATATGTCATAGGAACAAGTGGTGTATAATTTTAGTAGATTTAGATATGCATGGAAAAGGAAAGTATAGTTTAAAAAAAGGATTAATTCCAAAAACTTTACTGGAGGTTTGACTCATTTGCAAATATATAATTGGTGTTAATGTTTTTGGTAAATATGTGACATAAGTTTAATTCAAAAGTATTAATACTACTTGATAATTTTAGATGGATATATGTCAATATCTTACAGGTCTTAAAAAATCAATTTTGCTCTTTTTGTAATTTTTGGATTTGAAAATAATTTATTTCATTTTATTTAGTATTTTTTATTAAATTATTTTTTTTAGACAAATGAGACACTAACATGTATTTTTATCAAATAGTATATAATATATCAATACTTTTACATGAAATTTCGGTCATCTATTTGTTAAAAAAATTAATACAGATCATGTGTATGCAAATAGGTATAAACACATATGAAATTTTTATAATTAACCATTTAACAAATAATTATACGCATGATTTGTACACATTAAATATATCAAAACTTTATCGATATTTACACAACTTATATATATGAATAATTTTTAATATATAATACCTGTTAATTAATTTTATTTCATATGAATATAATCTCGATATGAAAGCATATGTATAAGTGTGATAATATCCTTACATATTTGAGATTGAGAACACTGTACTATTCTTTGAAGCACTTGTACGTTATGGTACTTGTAAATTTTGCCCCGGTCGAGGCAAGGCATACATACGCGTTAGATAGAGAAAATCTAATATGTAAGTAACTCTCTCACTCCTGTTAATATTAGCTTTTTCACACTTATTTAATCTTTTATAAAATATTTAAATATTATTTTAAGGCAATAAAAAAAAATAAGACACAAAAAACTTGAAAAAAAAGTAGATAAGTATTTTTCTTAAGATAATAAAAAATAAAATAGAAAGTTACTTAACAAGAAAAAAAGTTTGAGTAATTGATATGTTATTTTAGACAACTCCTTAAGTAACCCGGAAATATAAAAATGCTTTAATAAATAAGATTAAGATAGATTAATAAAATAACATAAAGAAATGAATTCCCTCTCTATATATATGTGTATCTGACGGGATGACAATTAGCCAATAGAAAGGGATTGTTTCTACTAAATTAGGTGTTGACTCTTTAAGACAGTAATTTATTTGGAGTGCGGAATAAGCTAAGAGAGGCTCATAGAGCTAGACCTGAGCACTTCCTTCAATTTCAAGCAAAGTAGCAATGAAAACCAGAAATGCTTTAATGATACTAATTATGTAAATAATTGGAGGTAAATACATATTAATAAGATTTTAATATATAAGCAGGTATGTAAGATTAGCTATTAGCATCGCTATTTATCAAAATATTACTAATATTTACTTGATATTCTTTGAAATCTTTTTTCTTTATCACTTATATCATCACCATATGGATTGATCGGAATAGAGAATAGTGCTAATACATCACATATATAATAAGATTGCAATTTCTTAGTTCTTACAAAATTGGAGCACAACAAGATATTATATAAATACCTGATATTTGATATCCAAGAGTTAGGGTTTTCTACTATTATTATAATTATATATATGCATTTATATAAATATCATCTAGGGTTTCTACCCAAGAACAGTTTTATGGGAGTTTCTTTTCCTCCTTTAGCAAACTTGTTGATGGATAAATTTAGACAATAGTTTCTCAAACCTAGCCTAATCTGTTTAGGACATGGGCCGACATGTCTACTCATGGGTCGACCTCTGTATTGGATTAAACATATTACCTCAAGAACAAGCAAGCCCGCTTAATCCCCATGTTTGCTCTAACACAATTAGTTTGCTCGACAACCCACTTACTCAGCTCAATTAGAATCAAATTTGTCAATCCCACTCTCAAGAATCACGAAACATGACTTATTGACCCTGCACCCCTCTCCTAATAATAGTTGTATATTCTATGATCTCTATGATGAATTCATTGAATTGCACTTGTTTCAACCATCCATAATCATCTCTTTATAAATACTGTAAGTAATGTCATTAACGGACTATCTGGTAACACTCAGCCTACACTCTATTACTATGATTATCTAGCACCTCTAATACTTTGCTAACTTAATCGTTAGAGTAGTTGCATTAGACAACTTCCAATACTTATTAACTTATGTATAAATATTTTATCTTCAAACATCGTGAATGGTTTATGTCATTTATTGGACGAGACCCAAAAAGAGATTTTGCATTACCTTTGTGATCTTATCAATTGATCTCATTAAAGAGTAATAATCAATATCTTTCTTTTCTATGCGATTCATATGGTGGCATCTTACTGGACTTATTAATAGGAATCAATTAGATAGACTACTTCTATTGTGATCTCTTTCCAAGAAAAGTATTCATATTTTTTATATTTTTATTTATGCATCCCTAAAGTTACATAGAAACCACAATATATACACACTATTAATGATTAAAGGCTTTCGCATGCTTACTCTATATACGAATTCTTTTTGTATTGATAATAAATTAGGCTTCATGTCATGCTTAATTGTGTACTTTCTATTATTGACAAAATGTTTGCCAAAAGAGAGCAATCACTAATTGCAATATTGTCTGTAGCACAAAGAATATAGCCATTTAATAACGTAGAAAATTAACATGGGCAAAACAGGTACAATATGAAAAATAAAATGCGAATGAGAACATAAATAAATAAACAATGTCTAACTCGCCATACAGGAGAGTCTAAACTTTCTCTAAAAGTATGAAACATTTTTCACCAATAAAGGGACTTGCTTGACACGAGAATCGATTCTTGATATATTGATGTGATATGTTAAGCAACTTGTTAAGTAACTTACCGATAAAACAGTTTTTCAACTTTGAGACACTCTAAACCTTTTGAATAATTTTAAATTAGTCCCATTTCGAAACTAAATATATTAGACCTTTTGTTTTGCATAATTTGTGGTAGCTCTTACAAGTCAAATCCTTCTTATTTTGACTCGACATCTTCCTGAATCCACTTCTATTCATTCTTGAAGCCTTAATTTCTATTTTTTACGCTAATCTAGTGAAGATTTGCCCTTGAATCTAAATCTTTCTTGGACATAGGTATTGCATGTCAACTTCCCCAATACCACGGCATATAAATAAACTTTGTTTCTTCTTCTTCTTGTGCTTTTTAAGTGCCTTATGATCACGCTTAACTTCTTTCATGAACATAGGTAAAAGAAAAACCCCTTGATTGCTTTTCTGGAAAGTATAGGAGTTATTGAGTCCATCATATATATAGCTGTTTTGACCTAGACTATAATTAAAAGCTCGTTTTCAGCACAAGATTGATGACAAAATCTTCTACAGCTTTCTCCCTACCCCTTTTATTATCATAAATGGCTATTCTTTTGTAATTGTTGACCAAATTCTTATCATTCTCTTCCTTGCTATCATTCTCAGTTTTTGGAATCTCACATGACCACCACTATTATTCATTAGGACATTCTGTTATATGAGGGAACCCCAAATATATGAGACACTTGATCTCACTAGACCTTTAACAAACCTTCTTTTGGTATAACTTTGGTGGTTTATGGCCATTTCTGATCTTTTGTATTTATATATAAAATATTATGTAATTATGAAGGGTTACAGCACTTTATATATATGTAAAGTTTGTATCTCTTAAAAAAATTTCCAAAATATTATACTACAATCGATTAGCAAGTCTTGCATACTATGTGTTTCAAGATGGTTTTAAAAGGTTAGATATATTTTGATTTTAAATTTGTACCAATAAGATCTTCTATCTTATCTATCATACATCCTATATAAATCCTAAAGATTACAATGTCTTCTATGATCGCAAATGAACATCTTCTATAGGCTTGCTTTGAATTTGGTTTATTTTATTGCTACAAAAGCTTACTTCACATGTTATTAAAAGACAAGTTTATACATAACAAATGTCATTGTTATTTTGGAAATTCTATATTTCCTTATCAATTATGCATAATATGCGTCAAGTTTCCTTATGATATAATTAGTTCCGCAATGTATTTATTATATTTCAAGATTTATGTGTTATCTATCTATATTATTTGAGGAGTTTTGATGTCTTTTTTTTCTTTTTCTATATCACCTCTTGTACTATTAAAAGAATTTATATAAAGTAATTTATGTTGTGTATCCCTCCTATATGGATTATTATTATTATTATTATTATTATTATTATAAAATGGAAAATTGGAAGTCGGCACGTAAACTTTGGCGGTGGAGAATTGTGTTTACATTTTCTTGAAGGATCCAGCTTGAAGGCAAACAATTATGTGCTAGCAGGATAGATTTTTCCAGCTAATTAATGCATTGAAAAGTCAAATATTGTTGTTGAATTTGCTTCTCCTTTGCTGGCAGCTGCAACCGCCTGTATAAGGCTATAAAAGGACATCATGTCCTTGGTTTTGTGAATGTACAAATTTTACGAGAAACACATGTGTACGTGAGAGAAAGAGAGATAATTTTGGGGAGAGATAAAATAGTGAGGATTATTTTTGGAGTGTTTGGGAAACACTTGTGAGCCACTATTTTAGATTTATCTCAATTATTTGTAGTGTATCTCTCTTGTAAGCCTACTATTGTTATAGTAGAAGAATTTTTCGGAGTTGGTCCCGTGGACGTAGCCTATTCAAAGGGTGAACCACGTTAAATTTCTGGTGTCATTTATTTTATTTAATTGCTTTGCTCGTATTTTATTTAATTGTTATCCGCCTCGTATCTATTATTATTTCCGTGCGTGCTCGATATCCCAACAACTGGTATCAGAGCAAGGTTTGGGTGAATATATCTACTTATCGTATGCTCTGTGGTTGCCACTAAATTGTGGATCCTCCACATCAGAAAATAAGTTAGATTATTATTCATTCATTTGAATCATGGAGGCGAGGACGAGCAAAATGATCAATTTAAATGGCACAAATTATCACATATGGAGAAGCAAGATGAAGGACCTCTTGTTCGTGACAAAGATGCATTTGCCGGTGTTTGGTACTACTAAACCCGAGGACAAGACAGACGAGGAATGGGAGTTTGAACATGAGCAGTATGTGGATTTATTCGACAGTTTGTCGAAGACAATGTGTATAATCACATTTGTAATGAGACTCATGCAAGAACTCTATGGAACAAATTAGAGGAGTTGTATGCTTCTAAAACCGGCAACAACAAATTGTTTTACTTGACAAAGTTGCTCCAGATGAAGTATCGGGAAGGTATGTCAATGGCAGATCACTTGAATGATTTTCAAGGGATTGTGGAGCAATTGTCAAGAATGGGCATAAATTTTGACAATGAAGTACTCGCTCTCTTAATTCTAGCATCCTTACCAGAGTCCTGGGAGACTTTAAAGATTTCACTTACAAATTCTGCACCAAACGGTATAGTAAATATGGAATTTGTTAAAAGTGGAGTCTTGAATGAAGAAATGAGACGAAGAACACAAGGGTCTTCTTCATCAAAGGAAGAAGTCTTTGTTGCAGAATCCAGGGGGAGGAGTCAGTCTAGAGGTCCAAGATCAAAGGACAAGAGTAGAGGAAAGTCAAATAAATATGCCAATGTTGAGTGCCATTACTGCAAGAAAAAGGGTCATATAAAGAAGTTTTGCCGGAAGTTTAAGCAAGATCAAAAGAAGAACAAAGGTAAAGAACAAAGGAAAGATGACAGCAGTGATGATGATCAAGGGAATGTTGTCGAGGAGTTTAACCTTGTCTATGATGATGATGATATGGTCAATCTTGCTATCCATGAGACAAGCTGGGTGATCGATAGTGGTGCTACCATTCATGCTACATCTCGAAGAGAATTCTTCTCATCTTACACACCAGGCAATTTTGGTGTGGTAAGAATGGGAAATGAGAATTTTTCTAAAATTGCAGGTAAAGGAGATGTTTGTTTGGAGACAGAGAATGGTACACGATTAATCCTAAAGGATGTAAGGCATATTCCAGATATGCGCTTGAATCTGATTTCTACTAGTAGGTTGGATGATGAAGGTTACTGCAATACCTTCTTTGATGGCAAATGGAAGCTTACCAAAGGTTCTTTGGTAGTGCTAGAGGGAAGCAATTCTTTAATTATTTTATGAAGCAAAGCTCTCCCAAGATGCAGTGAATGCAGTGGAGAATGATAATACAGTTGAGTTATGGCATAAACGTCTAGGTCATATGAGTGAGAAAAGTATGACTCGTTTGGCTAGAAAGAATGTGTTACCTGGATTGGATCAAGTTCATTTGAAGAAGTGTGCTGATTGTCTGGCAGGAAAGCAAAACAGGGTTGCTTTCAAAAGTTCCCTTCCTTCTAGAATGAAGAATGTACTAGATTTAGTACACTCAGACTTATGTGGGCCAATGACAAAGTCACTTGGTGGTGCTCAGTATTTTGTGACTTTCATTGATGATCATTCTAGAAAGATGTGGTGTACCTTTTGAAGTCTAAAGATCAGGTATTGGATGCCTTTCAAGCAATTTTTGTCTCTAGTTGAGAGGCAAACCGGCAAGAAGTTGAAGTGCATTCGAACAGACAATGGTGGAGAGTACACTGGACCATTTCATGCTTACTGTAATGAGCATGGTATTCGACATCAAACAACACCTCCAAAGACACCGCAGTTAAATGGCTTGGCTGAGAGGATGAATAGGACTTTGATGGAGAGAGTTAGATGCCTACTCTCACATGCAAAGTTGCCAAATGCGTTTTGGGGTGAAGCTATATTGACAGCAGTTCATGTATTGAACCTTTCACCATGTGTTCCTCTACAGTTTGATACTCCTGAAAGAGTATGGTCAGGAAAGGATGTTTCTTATGATCATTTGCGGTGTTTGGTTGTAAAGCCTTTGTGCAATTCCAAAGATGAGAGGTCAAAACTTGATGTCAAGACAAGACAATGTGTGTTTATTGGCTATGGTCAAGATCAGTTTGGCTATAGGTTTTATGATCCAGTTCAGAAGAAGCTTATGAGAAGCCGTGATGCGGTGTTCATTGAAGATGAGACCATTAGGATATAGAGAAGGCTCATAAAGATGCTTCCAGGTCTAGCAGCAGTACAACAGACCTAGAAATGATACCTCCAACAATGGTGCCAAGAGAGGTTGGAGATGAAATACAGAATGACCAGCCTGAGACAGGTGATAGCAGATGCTCCCTTGGGTTTCCATCAGATGATTCTGATGATGATGTGTTCATGATCAACCACCAGCTCCAATGGGTTCTCCAGAATTGAGGAGATCTACTAGAGTTAGACAACCCTACTAGATATCCTACAAATCAGTATGTGTTACTGACTGACGGGGGAGAACCAGAAGACTTTGCGGAAGCAATGGATGATGAACACAAAAGGAAGTGGATTGAGGCTATGCAAGATGAAATGAAATCCTTGCATAAGAATGAAACTTTTGCTGGTGAAGTTACCAAAAGGTAAGAGGGCTTTGAAAAACAAGTGGGTGTTCAAGATAAAGCATGATGAACACAGTTCTCAACCACGATTCAAAGCCAGATTAGTTGTTAAGGATTTAGCCAAAGGAAAGGATTGACTTTGATGAGATATTTTCACCAGTAGTGAAAATGACATCCATTCGAACAGTGCTAGGGTTAGCAGCAAGTCTTGACCTGGAGGTCGAGCAGATGGATGTGAAGACTGCCTTCCTTCATGGTGATTTGGAGGAAGAGATATACATGGAGCAGCCAGAGGGTTTTGTAGTAAAAGGAAAAGAGGATTATGTTTGCAAGTTGAAGAAAAGCTTGTATGGCTTGAAACAGGCACCAAGACAGTGGTATAAGAAGTTTGAGTCGGTTATGGGGGAGCAAGGCTACAAGAAGACTACTTCAGATCACTGTGTTTTTGTGCAGAAATTCTCTGATGATGATTTTATTATTCTATTGCTCTATGTGGATGATATGTTAATTGTTGGCCAGAACATTTCCAGGATCAATAACCTGAAGAAGCAGTTGAGTAAGTCTTTTGCTATGAAAGACTTAGGGCCAGCAACACAAATTCTTGGCATGAGGATAACAAGAGATAGGGATGCCAAGAAATTATGGTTGTCTCAAGAGAAGTACATTGAGAAAGTACTTCAAAGGTTCAATATGGACAAAGCTAAAGCGGTTAGTTGTCCTCTTGCTAATCACTTTAGATTGAGTTCCAAACAGTGCCCTTCTACTGAGAAAGAGAAGGAGGAGATGGACAGGGTTCCATATGCTTCAGCAGTTGGAAGTTTGATGTATGCTATGGTATGTACACGGCCAGATATTGCTCACTCAGTTGGAGTAGTGAGCCGGTTCCTTTCAAATCCTGGAAAGGAACACTGGGCTGCAGTAAAATGGATATTTAGATATCTACGTGGCACCTCCAAAATGTGCTTGTGTTTTGGAGATGAAAAACCTGTGTTAATTGGTTACACAGATGCAGATATGGCTGGCGATGTTGACTCGAGAAAGTCTACATCAGGATACTTGATTTTATTTGCAGGAGGAGCTGTGTCATGGCAGTCAGATTACAAAATGTGTTGCACTCTCAACAACTGAAGCTGAGTTTATTGCAGCAACTGAAGCTTGTAAAGAGTTGCTATGGATGAAAAAGTTCTTAAATGAACTTGGTTTTCACCAAGAGAAATATGAGCTATTTTGTGACAGTCAAAGTGCAATTCACCTTGGAAGAATTCCTCCTTTCATTCCAGATCAAAACATATTGATGTGAGATATCACTGGATCAGGGATGTATTGGAGAAGAAGCTATTACAGCTTGAAAAGATCCATACTGATGAAAATGGATCAGATATGTTGACCAAGGTTCTTCCAAGAGACAAATTTGATTACTGTCGATTAGCAGCTGGATTGGTGGAACTCTCCATATAGTCGGGAGGGGGAGAATTGTTGTGTATCCCTCCTATATGGATTATTATTATTATTATTATTATTATTATATAAATGGAAAATTGGAAGTCGGCACGTAAACTTTGGCGGTGGAGAATTGTGTTTACATTTTCTGAAGGATCCAGCTTGAAGGCAAACAATTATGTGCTAGAAGGACAGATTTTTCCAGCTAATTAATGCATTGAAAAGTCAAATATTGTTGTTGAATTTGCTTCTCCTTTGCTGGCAGCTGCAACCGCCTGTATAAGGCTATAAAAGGACATCATGTCCTTGGTTTTGTGAATGTACAAATTTTACGAGAAACACATGTGTACGTGAGAGAAAGAGAGATAATTTTGGGGAGAGATAAAATAGTGAGGATTATTTTGGAGTGTTTGGGAAACACTTGTGAGCCACTATTTTAGATTTATCTCAATTATTTGTAGTGTATCTCTCTTGTAAGCCTACTATTGTTATAGTAGAAGAATTTTTCGGAGTTGGTCCCGTGGACGTAGCCTATTCAAAGGGTGAACCACGTTAAATTTCTGGTGTCGTTTATTTTATTTTACTTGCTTTGCTCGTATTTTATTTAATTGTTATCCGCCTCGTATCTATTTTATTATTTCCGTTGCATGCTCGATATCCCAACAATTTATACATATATGTTATAATAATCCAACTTATAAATATTTGGGGTCAAAATGGTAAAATAATAATGACCAGGGACATTAGATTTATTTTACCATTTATAAATTAGTTAGCTTACTCCTGTTATTAAATTTATCTTAAGATAATCTGTTTTCATCTGTCTACTCTTATTAAGCATTGTATTATTTTGAATTGATGTATTTCCAATCAATTGTGTTTAATATGCATCAAATTTTATTCATCTTCTACTATAACTATTAATCTCTATCTATATTTTGATATTAAAAATCTCTATCTACTTTCTGTAAATAAGAAGGAAAAGAAAGCTCCATTTATATCATTATATGTGATGAAAAAATCTCGTTCTATTATCTGTGAATAAAAAAGAATAAACAGGAAAAGAAAGCCCATTCATATAACAAGATATGATAAAAAAAATTATCTATTTTCCGTAAATAAATAAGAGTAGAGAGGCAAAGGACGCCCAGTCTGTGAAAATTACATAAAACCACGCTCGGTGGGACTCGAACCCACAATCGTCTGATTAGAAGTCAGACGCCTTATCTATTAGGCCACGAGCGCTGCTGCTTGCTTTGATTAATTTATTTAATTAATATTCTATATACCACATTAGCACAACACCAAATCCTTCCGATTGGCAAGACATCCAGAGCCAGATCATATACTCTCTTCATCATATTAAAGACTCTGTCCTATTGCAATTTATTTTTCTTCACTCCTTTCCATATCCGAAGTAATAATGTACGGTTAATCCTCTTTATTCGATTTGATGAAATGTTTTAAGCTTTAAATTCATTATCCTTCTTACGCAACAAGATAATCCATTTAATAATCAAGTCACATATGCGTGTCCGAACTTGTAATCAAGCTTGTTTGACAAAATTAAGCATAATAACGACACATTGTAAGGTCTGATTGCACGTTTCTTAGTGTCAAATTTGAGATTTGTTCTGTAATAATTGTGATTAGGTGTTAATTGCTTACAATCCTTTAAGCCTTTTTCTTCTTGCTTGTACTTTGGCTTTATTTTATTTATCTCTAACTTTAAAATCTGCCAAGGCAAATTTTATATCTTGTTCTTATTATCTGTAATTTTTGCTGTCAGTCATAAAAGTAAAGGTAGGTATACCTCACTCCTAACTATTTCTAACAACATAAAAAATGAGACGTACATGGATGGAAAATCCGCTTTTTTATATCTTACTTTTAATGAAGTATCTTGCTAAAATCAAAAGACAAACTAGCCAGCTTGTTGTTATATCTTTTCTTTTACGTTTTATCTTGCATGTTTAAGTGTTGTAGGTTGGCTTATCTTTTTTTTTTTCTCTTGGATATTATGATAAGGATGGAGGAGTCGAATATGGAACCTCTTACTTGAAAGATTACGGAGATGCCACTAGGATAACAATACCATTGGCATCGTAGGTTGGCTTTATCAAGAAAAATATAATACTACTAGTTTAGAACTTGAATTGGTCTTTTTTGTTGCTGCAAAATATTATTTTAAAATTGATATGTGTTCCCATTGATTTATGTTTAATGAGAATCATATTTTATTGTCTTCTTCTATAGCTTTTAATTCATATCAATTTCCCTAGATAAGAAGAAAAGAAAGCCCCGTCTACTAATTATATACAAAAAAAAAAAGGATCTAATTATTAAAAAGTAGAATTCTCTCTAATAATTGGAAAATAAAAATATATAAATCTTAAAACAATGCCTACTTTAATCATATAATGTCTTTTATGATCATAAGGCTCATTTTCTAATATAGTCTAGCTATGAATTGGTCGATTTTGTTGTTGCAAAATATTATTTGAAATTGATGTATTTTTCAATCAATTTTTGTTATTGCAATATATTATTTTCAAATTGATATATTTTCCAATCAAGTATATTTATAATATATAATCCGAAGCCTTCTCAAGCATCATATCCTTCTGAGTTAACTTTTCAATAATAATATATATTGTAAAAATGATATTACTCTCCGTGTCTTTTCAAATAACTTTATACAATAATCCTTTTACCATATATGCTTTCGAGCTCGCTCTTTAATGATACACTCTTGTGTTTCATCAAGATAACTTTTATATAATAATATTTATAAGCAAGGTTGTTAAACTCACAATTTTATATAGAATCATCAGGAGATCAGTAGAACTAAAATGTAAAATCGAAACTTAGAAACGTAAGTTTCTACAACCTTTACAAAATAGCTTGATAAACTATAGAAATGCTTGTAGAAGATGTATAAAACTTAGAACACATAATGGATTAAAAAAAAAGAAAGAAATTAAGTTCTTTTTTTCATAATACCTCTTAATCCATGATATAACATATAAAAAGAGCGAATAGAGTCAAATTAATTTATTCTGTTGTTTTGTTTAAAATAAGTGATAAATTGAGGGAGAATCAAAATTTTTAACTTATTAAATGTGTAATTATATAAATGAAATAAATAAGTATACTTACAGCTATAACTTGACTTAAATAAATTCTATAAATGTAGAAGGGAGGGAGGAGAAAAGATAGAGAGAGTATATGGAAACCAAATAAAAACGACAATGAAAAGGATACATCATCTTAATTCATAATAGCTGATGAGCTTGTAAACAAACAGTTATATATATATATATATTATATTTAGCCTATTTGACTTGAATAGGTAGAATCGGTAAACTCGGCTAACATCGTAAGATTTTACCAAGTTTATATATAGATTTGGTTGAAATCGTAAGATTGTACCAAAAAACAATTCTACAGGAAGTCAACTTGGAATGACCTCGTAATATTGTAAACCTGTAGAATCGTATAGGTAAAATCGCAATTTTAACAACTATGTTTATAAGTATAAACAAAAACAAAATACTATAAACTAAGATTTAATTCAACTTTTAATTAATGTCTTCCTAATCTTCATTTGATTCAATGGTATGCATAAAGTCAGCTTGATCTGCAATTGCATCCAAAATAACCTCGTCATCAATCTCTATATCGTCTAGAAGAAAAGGGTGAAAAAAGAGAATACTAAGTATGAGGAAAAATAATATTCAATGAACATATACAAAATTAATAATTTAGAAATAAATGACTAACCTTTAGTCAAACCATTAATTGTTACAAGGGTGGCATCATCTTCATAAATTGCTTGTTCAATAATCTCATCAGAGCTAAGTTCAAGAGGTTAATCTGCTTCTTCTTCAACTATCCAAAAATCCGTCTTATCAATGCAATCAAAATCTATTGGATCATAACTTTTCTTCTTATATTGATGCCTATAAAAAGGTAATTAGCAAAGGAAAAATTTAAAAATACATAAGGTGAATTATTCTTAGTCAAAATAATTTACATACCTATTCTTCAAACGCAAATTATAGTTCACATAAACAAGATCATTAAGTCTTTAATGCTCTGATTTATTTCTTTTCTTTTTGTGAATGCACTCAAAGAAACTCCAATTATGCTCACATCTAGAAGCAGAAGCAATTTGACTTAATATTCAAATGGCAATATTTTGCAATATAGGAGCTATGACCAAAAAACCTCCACCAATCATCTACAATTCAATAAAGTAATTCAAATAATTATGAAAATAAACACTAACATTAATTTTGATTCTAGTATTCATGGTCACTTGCCTAGTTGTAACGATTTGATAGATTTGATAGCTATTTCTCGACCAAAACTCTCTTTGCTTTCACGATACAATTTCATGTCTTTAATTACAATTTACAACTATGTTATTACCACAAATACCTTTTTCTCTAGCATATCATGTAAGCCTTGCATAACTTTTGCAATTTCTTCAAATGTATCATCATATATAAAAGTTGGATTCAAGAAATAAGCTACAGCATGTAGACCACGACAAAAATGCTTGTCCCACATTTGATCAACAATTTTGATATAAAAACTATACATTTTTTGTCTATTTTTAAAAACTGATATAATCACCTTACGAATCCTAGAAAACCCTTCATAAACAGTAGAAAGAGAAGGCTTTTCATCAACATCCACAATATGTAAGAGCTACACAATGGGAGTTGTGATTTTCACCATGAGCAAATAATCTTCCTAAAATGATGTATCTAATACAATAGCAGTAAAAGCTTTTCCAGTAACACATTTTGAAAGCCTATGACTTGTAAAATGTGCATTTGTTGCCAAAGTTTGCAAGTCATGCTTATGTTCAAAGATACTTTTCAAAGTAATAAAAGTAGTGGCAAATCAGGTTGCTTTTGGACGTATAATTTCTTTCTAACCTATCTTTTTCTCAACCAAAAACAAGTTAATATGATTATATACGAATATGGTTACCTTGGAAGCACACTTTGAAAGCTCATCTACATGATCCATCTTACAAATATCTTTTAACATCAAATTCAAGCAATGTGCTACACAAGAGACCAATATATATGATCTTACCTCTCTTGCAATAACCTCCCAACTGCAATGTATTTGCTTGCATTGTCAGTCACTATATGCACCACAATAGAAGGCTCAACCTACTCAACTATTTTTGAAAACATATTACATAAATTATTAGCATCCTTCATGATATTAGATGCATCAATTGACTTCACAGACATCACCCTAGTAGGACAATACACTAGAAAATTAATGAGGGTCCTTTATCTTTAATCAATCCAACCATCAGCCATTATTGTACATCTTGATTTAGCCCAATTGCTTATGTATGAATCAATCAGCAATTGACACTCCTTTTTACAATCCCCTAGCAACTAAACACGCGTAGCTTAATAAGACAGTCCCTTATATCTAGTACCAATGGTAGCAATAGCATCCAATGTAGGTTAAAAATAAGGTGACTGCAAAGCATTAAAAGGTATACATGCATCAAAAAACCATCTAGCAAATGTCATGTGTGCTTTTTGAATTGCTTGTTTACCAGTTAACGCACTCTTTATACTTGGTTAGGACAATGGTGTTTTAGATGACATATTTATCTATTCCAACCTTTCTTTTTTTTTTTTTTTTTGATTGCATTGGTAGAATTTCTAACTCTTCCACTTCAGTCTTAGCTTCACCATCTTTAAACTGAGTATACTAAACTTCTTCAGAGTCTCGATCCTTATGTTTGACAAATTTGAGATATGCTAATATTTTTTCTTGAATCTTACTTGGTACTTTTTTACAAGATGCAACGTTGCCACGAATCCCTGCCAAATGATGTTTCATCCTATTGATCCCTCCACCTTGATACTTAGATCCACAATAAAGGTATGTGAACACCGTCTTCACTTTCTTATTAGTAGATGAGCTAAAATGCTCCCAAGTAGGATCATTCTTTGTATGGATTGAAGAGGATGATTGACTACTTGCCATGTCTCTTTCAACAACCTATTTTTTCCTTTTTTGGGAAAAAAAAGGAACATTTATAATTAGTTAAGGTAATAAGGTAATTAGTCTAGATATGAAGAGACTAGATTTGCATCATACACAAATCTAAGAAAAGGTGTCCTTTCACCAACATTTTAGGATGTCAGCTCCTAGTTTGTTAAGATTCCAGCATAATTTATGGACCAGCCAATAACATTTTTATGTTGACCCGAATTTATTCTTATGAATGTTCTATAAGAAAATAGCGAATTGGATCTTGAGAATAAAGAACATGTTAATGATTTTCAGATTTTCATTTGAATAAAAGTGATTTATAAAGTGAGAAATATAGTTTTAGAAAGTCAAATCTCTCTACAACCATTACAAAACTAATCCCCTGCCATCATCATCTTTAACCACTAAGCAAAGCTAGTTAGTACTCCTGGAAATATGGCATATTAGATTGTTGTTATTAAATTTTCTATAACTTCATCTTCTTTTTAAGTTTTGATAGTTATACTTGATTTGCTAAATTTTACTGCACGATGAGCGACTATCTTTGATTGAAGTTGCAATAATGATTTACTTCAATGGCTAGGTGACTAAACCTTAGAAAGCTTCCAAAACAAGTTGTCTGTAATTTGTATAGAGAGAATTTTATGAATGCCTTAAAAAAATTTATACAAATATTAATTAGAAAAAATAAATATGATATTATATTTTTTTAGAATATGACATGTCGTATTTAATATATGCGACATCTAATTTAATATATAGGAAATATATTAAATATGATATCTAGATCATAATACTATCAAGTTATAAATGATGTAAGTTTTAAAATGATTTTTAAAAAATTATATAATACATCTTGATTTAAATTATACGAGAAAGTTCTTCATCTCATCTGACTCCAATTGATTACAACATCTTTTATGTTCACGTGAGGTCACTCTCTTATAGGCCAAATCTTGTGTCGGTCCATCGCAGCGAGCCTTGACCTTGGAGTCCAGTGGGACAGTCACAGTCATTAAAGACCTTCATATCGGCTTGCCCTGCAGCTGATATTTACTCACTGGATGAGCCCCCAACCTTACCACATAAGGTTTTACATTATATATATATTTTTCAGTTCACTCATGGTTTTTAAGGTTAGTTTGATTTATTTTTTCTTTTTAAATTTGAAAAATTCATACATGTCAGTCAATAATAGGTTCAAGGATCCATGAAAGATATTAGACATAACAGAGTTAAGTGGGATAGTATTTATACTCCAAAAAATTCAATAGGTATGAAAATCAGATTTTTAAAAATTTCGGTGTCTAATTGAATTTTTGACGAAATTTGAGATACCAAATGCAATATTTTTCCTATACTACTTTAAAACAATATATTTTCCTATCAATTATATTTAAGAAGTACTATGTTCTAGTATCTTCTTCTATGTGTTATTAATTTGTATCTATCGACCATAAATAATGTATAAAAAGAATCTGCGGCAATCATCTTATAAACTCAAACGGATTAACCTATTTTATTGCTATAAAAACCATCTTAAGATTTTTGTTTACATGTTATACAAACAAGTTCATACTAGGGCTGTAAACCCACAAAGTTAAAGACAATGCAGTATCAAGCTCGAACTTAATTCGGATAAAAAAACTCAAACTCAACTTGAACTTGATTGAGTTTTAATTTTTAAGTTCGAATTCAACTTGAATTAATACTTAATGACTCGAGCTTGATTCAGCTAGGTTTAATTATTCTTACAAAAATTAATTAGATTAAAAAATAAGGAGGGAATTAGGAATGGAATAGCATTTTTAGTTTATTTGGTCTTAAAATATAATAAATATGGATCATTAGATATAAGGGAAATAAAAAAATCAAGAAACAAAAATAGGCTTTAAAAAGGAGGGAAATATAGGTTTTCTAATTTTTATTTTATAAACAAAATCTAAAAAGCTAGATTAGTCTCGCGAGTTACTCGAATTAATTATTTAAAACTCGAAGTCAAACTCGAACTAGAACAAATTGCTACACAAATAGCTCAAACTTAAGCTCAACTCAACTGCAGTTCAATCGAATTTGAGTTATCATCGAATCGAACTCGAATGGCTCGTAAGTAGACTCTATTCGCTTACTATTCTAGTTGATACAAAGAATAAATTATTGATCTTCTCTCTTTAAACACCGTATTAATTTGGAAATTATATGTTTTAAAATCAATTATGTTTAACATGGATCATGTTTTATTATCTCTTTTTCTGTGGAAATGTTTTATTATCTTGTTCTGTAGCTTTTAATTTGTATACACTCCGTAAATAAAAGATGAAACGAGAGCCCATTGACTAATTACGACTGCCAAAAGAAAATCTAACTTTTGAAAGGTGTTGAATTGTTGGACTACTTATCATTATAATTATAAAAGCTATCTTAAAATATTTTTTGACATATCATCAAAAAACAAATTTACACAAAGAGAATCCGGAAAAGGAAAAATTATTTTATTCTTTTAATATATCTATATGTTAGGAAATTGGCAAGTGAAGAATATGGAAGGGAAAATACAAAACCACACGCCCGGTGGGACTCGAACCCACAATCGTCTGATTAGAAGTCAGACGCCTTATCCATTAGGCCACGGGCGCTGCTGCTAGCCAAACAAAACTATACTTTAAATCAACTGATGAGCTTATATTTATTTCAATTAAGCTCATACAATCTAAAAAGTATTTATCTTAAATTAAAATAATATGGGATAATTTCAAAAATAAAACTAAATTTTGAAAAAAATTTAATTAAATATATGAAATTTAGTTTTGAACAATTTGGTATATGAAGTAAGTTTTCGCAAATATTTTTTATATCTGAAATTTAATTTTGGTATCCGAACAAAATTTTCATGGGCTTTTTTCAAACCTGATTGAATTTACTTTAGGCATGAAAAAAGCCCACGAAAACTTTGTTCATATACCAAAATTGTCAAAACCAAACTTGAGGTACGAGAAAAAAGTCAATTAAAACTCTGTTCATGTACCATATTGTTCAAAATAAAAATTTAGGTATCATTTTTATCATTTGCCCAAATAATATTAAACTTAACATAAACTTACTAACATAAGCTCAGCTCACGTTTAATCAAAGCTTACTAGCTCATTTGATCAAATATCATGAAGCTCAAGCTTAAATCAATGAATTAATCAAGCTTCTTGAGCTTGTCTTAGTTACAATTGAATCAATATGGACCGAACACTTACTTTGATTCAAGTGTCTTATGGATAGGTCATCTCTTTTACAGTCTTTGATAAACCAATTATGGTGGTGTGTTGGCATTCAAGCCACTTGAAAAACAAGGGGGTGTAGGATAAACTATTCATAAATACTACATGTTAGAAACTGGGTGGGAAGTAGTAACATTGGGTATCTTTCATCCAATATGGAGCAAGGTAAAATATTATGGATTTAACTACCAATACTTAGTAAATTGGGATGAGAAATTAGAATGGATTAACTATTACATGACTATGTATTGTAGTGTTATATTTTTGCCAACAGGCTCCTAGGATTAGCTCGATAGGTCTTCTCACACCTTAGGTGGAATTGTCCTACATAAGTTGCAAATTGTGAACTAAGATACACCAAGGATGGCTTGGCACAGGATTTCCAATAGTAAAATCAATGGAAAACTCTTATAAAATAGAGAATATATCAATAATGAAGAGGAGAATATGTGAGAGTGTGGTTACCTTAATTACATTAATAAAGAGTTTCGTTGACTTGTGTAAGAGAGATGGTGTGTGGCTAAAGGTGATATAATGGTATATTAAAATATTTTGTCTTAAATATTGCAAGGTTAGTTATAATAAGAGTTAAGACCAATGTTACTTACAACATGTCACTCTAATTTTTAATGCTTGTAGGTAGTGAGGAACACGTTCTATAAGGAGGATTGTAATGGATGGTGACTTTTGTGGAGTATTAAACAATGGCTTATTTCGTTCTCTAGTGGAAGGATTGTAATGGGCTGACCTTAAGTAGGTTCTATTGAAAAAATACTATCGATAGTATGAAGATTCCATCAATGTATAAGCTTTGATGAATAATTCATAAGAGATTTATGAATGCAGTTCTCACGATTCTCATGAACTAATAATTGTAATTTTATAGATTTATATTGAACGTAGCATGTGTTTATCATATGATTTTCACTAGGGATGCAAATGAGTTAAGTCGAGTCAAGAAGATGTTGAATTCGAGCTCGACTTGAAATTTTAATGCTCAAACTTAATTCAAGCTCGACCAAAGTTAAGATTTTAAGCTTAAGTTCGATTCGATGTAACATTACGTAAGCCTAAACTTGGCTCTATTAAACTCCTTTAGACTTGATTTGTTAAAAAAAATTAATTTTTAATTAATAAGTATCAATATTGTAATTCCATTTAAACTCGATTAACATTTATATTTAGTTTGAATACAATAGATCTCGATTAGACCTATGGGCTAATAAATCTATATATTTGAAATTCGAACTTGGCTTGATAAATTATATGAGTAGCTCGAACTCGAGCTCAACTCAACTATTTTCAAATCAAATTTATGTAAACATCAAACCGAGTTCAAATAGTTTATAAACCGGCTTGATTTATTTGCACCTACTTTTCACAAAACATTTTTCTTATCCCGTAATAGACCTAACAATTCCGGATGTCAACTTCTAAAATGAAGAATATAGGATGGACTATACCTTCAAAACTTGGGATTACTCCTCGGAGAAGTATGATTGCTGAAATGTTGTTGTTCATGGAGATATGGCATTCAAGATTGTGGCTATTAAACTTTGATAACTTCGTTATTTTCTTTTTTAAGTTATTGATAATTATGCTAGATTTGTTAAATTTTGCCATAGGATGACCACGTATCTTTTATTGAAGTTGCAATAATAATTCTCCTTTAACAACTAGGAGACTAAACCTTTGAAAGCTTGAAGACAAGCTGTATGCTGTTTATATACGTGCGTGTGTGCCCGGATGTACATGTAATGGAAAATTATTTTACTCTTTCAACATCTATTAGGAAACTGACAAGTGAAGAATGGAAAAAGGTAAAATGAGAAAATACACGCCCGGTGGGACTCGAACCCACAATCGTCTGATTAGAAGTCAGACGCCTTATCCATTAGGCCACGGGCGCTGGTTTTTGCTTAGATATTTCAAAAATATTTATTTATAATGTATGTCTTATTCTATGTCTTCTTATACGGCTACCAACCCCCAGCTCTTGCTGAATGGATTCGATGCATTTTGCTATGTGGAATTTAATCACAATTAAGACGCCCCATGTACCATCCTTTTTCCATTATAATATTACTAACATGTTGGGATGACGATGATGTTTTAATAAATAGCATTAATGTGCATAATTTGTGAAAAAACTAATCATCTATCAAAATTTTAATTAGCATTTATATGCTAAATGCCACGGAGAATACAGTGCAAGAGGAGAGAATCCGAAGAAGCCATCTTATTTGGTTGGGAAGGATTTCAGCAAGGATCATGCTTCATCTATCGAAAGTTATCAATCAATTTGCAAAAAAATAATTATTAGATTAAGATTTGATACAATTTAATTACTAGAATAGAACTCCAAATTCCCATGCCAAAAATAAAAGACACAACGTACCATAAAGTAACACGTAACACAAATATAATGTGCAAAAAAATTACACTAGCACATGCGAGTTACATATATTTGCAGCCCAGCAATCGTGCAAGTCACGCATGCGAGAAACACAACAGCCACTCTCGCATGATCCAAATGCGAGAAACAAATCCACATCTTACATTTTTCTAATGCAAGCCCCATTCCATGACTAAAAGTACATATTAAAGATACAATTTTAGTAAAATTATTACTTGTTTATAATCTTTCTAAAAAAAATTACATATATATAATTTAGATAAAAAAAATATTAAGAATATACTTATATCCAGATAGCTGGCAAAATACTAGTACTTTGCATAATACTTTATGTGTATCGCACAAATGGAATGTGTGATAGATTTACGTATTACATATAAAGCATGCAATACACACAAAGTACCAATACTTTACATGTATCGTACATCCTACATGTGATATATAAATTTTTATAATTTTTACACAATAAATCGCTGTATCTTACCTTCAAGATACAATACATGTAAAAGTTTTCATATATGTTCTCCAACATGTATGTGTAATATTTTTTTTACGACAACAGTAGACGTGTTTTATCCTAATTTTAGTGGAATGTGTTGGCAATTAATTTTAATTACGGTCTATTTTAGTAAATAATTTCAAAAGGGACTCTAAATTAAAAAAAAAAAAAATTCCACCACCATCTCTCCTTCGCTCCAAATTTAAAGACAGTAAGAATTCTGTGTACATGATTGCCGTTCAATGGAAAATTACTCAAGAAAATGAGAGAGATTTACAAGCACCATAAAATTAACAAATCATCTACACATATTGAACATAAAAGAGCTGGTATTGGATCACCGAATCACTGTTTATTTTATCTTACTCAATGTACAGCAACATGCCGTAAAAATTATTTCCAAACCTTAAATCGGTGCTTTCTTTTAAGGAATTGCCGCAACCAAGGAAGTCCCCGCGACATTCACAAACATTCTTTCAAGAAAAACGATGGTAGACATGGTTTTCCATGGCAGGTTTATAATGTACTGACAATTTTTTTTTTTTTTTTATTTTCCAGTGTGCTCCCTTCGATACAAAGGTGAAAGAAATCAAGACCTCGCAATTGTTGATGGATAAACATCATAACAGCTTCATAATACGGCACTGATTGCACTTAATCCTCAAGCTCAATAATCTTAACTACAGAAGCATCTCCGACTTCTGGCAGACGACGACCCTATCGTGTGATTTAACGATTCCAGAAGCTTTACCGTGATCAAGAGCAACCTTGAGAATAGATTCATTTGATGCACTTGTAGATTCAGCCTGCAAATCATTCAGATGAAAAGATTTTTTACAACAATAAGTAGCTGTTTCAGTGACTTGGACATAAGGGAGATGTATATAGCCAACAACCACTTGTAACACAAATGACGAAGATTGAAGACATGAAAAGCGTACAGTATTTGAGTTTACATCTAATAAGTAAGAATTGATGCTTTGAGATTTTAAGGGTTCTGTATACTGTTGTTTTGTTTTATAAACAAATTTCTTAATAAATTCAGGTGCTTGTAATCTTCAAAACTAAATCTAAATCATCTACAGACAAGTTTAGAAAAAGGAGAGGAGACGAAACTCACTGGATGCCGGGGATCTGCAAGCATTGGGAAGAGTCCCCTGACTATAAGTGATTGCCTCGCCTGGAAATTGGATACAAAGATGGTGATTAGATCATAAAATTGAATTAAGTCGGCCACAGGCCTTTGAAGCATGAGATAAAACACATGAAAAGAAGGGCCAATATCCACACGACATCTTTGCAACATTCACCATCCCAAACAGCAATATAAACTTCATATAGTTCATTAAGAGGGCAGAAACCCCATAATGGAGAGCCCTTTTATATAATACTCTTCTTTGGCAGGATCTATCATTTACCAGGATTACCAAAAACACAAGGTTCCCTCGTTTTTAAGTGCCCTTTATTCCATCACTTAACTAAACAAACTGGCCATCTACAAATCATGTAATAAAAGGCACAGAAACCCAAGAAAAACATTACCTCAAAGGCTCCACTAAAGCTCCACTTCAATTGATTTGTCTTCAGCCGTGGGATAACGACTGATAGTACCGGCATTGTTGGTCTATACTTTGCTATCAGTCTGTACGTGTAAAAGTAAAAGTGATCAGGTGAATTAAGCAAGAGAAGTGGCCATGGCAATAATAGAACAAGATTGCTGAAAACCATGCTGGAAAATCTTCTCTTGGTAATCATGCGGTACAAATTAAATCAGAACTAGTTGTGTGTAGACTATTCTTCCATTAATGTAAGTCAGTAAATGCACTTAACACAAGCTGCAATCAAGTTAGAAGATTATTGATTAAGAGAGAAAGAAAAAAAAAGGCAATCAGGGAAATTTATATATCATCCACAAATACCAGCGAATTCACATTTGGAAGTCCATTGCTGCTTTGTGACATCTATCATCTCTCAATCCAGAATATATGTGCATATTAGTTTTGAATAGAACCCATTGGAACAATCGGATCAACTGAAAAACTGCCTTTCTTTTGTTACTTCGTGGGCTTTTGATTAATAGTGAGGCAGAGTCAATAGCTTAGCCCAATGATAAGGGGAAAAACAAAAGAGAAATATTGGTAACACTAAAAAAACTATAATGACTACAGTTACAAATAACTCACAAATATAGATCTTCCACCTATACAGAACCTACCACAGCTCTGGAAAAAAAGGCTGCCAGAATTCTAAAACAACCTAGCCAACCTATCGGTAACACTAAAAACATTATAGTGACCACAGTTTCAATGATTACTGACAAATACAAAATTTCAGCCAACTGCTAGCCATTTTGACATTTTGTAAAGGCCATGTATTGGCAACCCAACCACCCCTTCAGCTCCTTCCCCCCAGGGCCCACCTGCTCTCCCTTCCTCTTTCTCCCCCTTTCCTCCCTCTCCCTCACATGGCGCCTGGATGCACCCAAACCCCTCCCTCCCTCTCTCTCTCTGTCTATTTCATGCCATGCACACAAGGGGATGCACCTACACATACTGATACATATATATATGCATCACATCAACAGACTGCATGAAAGGATTATGTTCCCCCTTCCTGATTCAACAATATTGCCAAAGATGGTTAGGAATTGAGGGACCAGTAGCTTGTGGACTCAGGACCAAGTAAATGGGACTTGGGAGTGAGGTGAGGGACACTCCCTAATACATCCAAACACCTTCTATTTTTGGTGAGTATGCCCATGTCAGCTTGCTGCAGTTATAAAACCATATAATAACTTCTTCATATGGTACATTTTGATTGATTCCAACTTTCATGTCATTCTTCTACTTTTCCAACTCAATTTTTTATTGACTCTCCAAGAGAATCCATTCATTTATCCACATTTTCAATTTTAACATTGTTCCTTTCCTTTGCTTTCAACTTTCAGTTTTCTTATATATTTTCGGTTTTCTATCCCTACATGTTTTAACCAGGAAGTGAAAAGCCTTATTATGCTTTCATGTTTGAATTATATTTCTACTATATGCTTAACCACGCAAAAAATTGGCTCATGCATAGGAGACTCAACAAACGTAATTGAGTTGAACAATACTGATCTCAACCTTGGCTGAATCTTTTTAAAAAAATTTATATTCCTTTTCATTTAATTTAAATTGGAGCTCAAAGTGAAACAGAGTTCAATAAAAACTCAATATATACTTCAACCTATTCAAACTCGATGCTCATCAACTCATCGAGCCTAATAGGTCCAACTCAAGCTTGGTTCAACCTTAATCAAATCAAACTTGATTAAATGCCAACCAAAGTTGGTCCATATATTCCCTTAAATATGCATACCTCATTAGTGGGGCTTGAAAATGCACCATAAGAAGTTGTTATATGCAAAAATATGAACACAGATCTTCATCTTACAATGATGGAAAAAGCAATAATTATGTAAATCCTTTGAAGCATATACATGAAGTTATATAAAACGTCCACCAATCAATACCTTGCAGCCCTTCCAGAGGAAGTGAAGCAGATGATAACAGATGCCTTGACCTTTATGGCAGCACGAACCTAAACAAATGGGATAGAGCATAAATGTTCAAATAAAATCCCTGTGCCATTACAATTCAATGAAAACTAAAGGTTACAATTATATAGCAGGTCCACATGAATATACACACCGCAGATGAAGCAATGGACTCCAAATGGGTCATAGGTTCGCCAACATATTTAACAGTCTTCTTGAAATAGAGGTCTTGGTTGAATACCTTCTCTGCCTGTAGCATAAACATAAATGTTAAGTGTGATCAGCACTCATTATATGTACAGTGTCCAACAAAGAACAAAGTTCATCTATTGTGTGCTTTTATTATGGTATAAAAACTTTGGACACTTCAAGATGTTAAGACATGAAAGAAACTTAAAAGGGTAAAATCACTGCATTCTCTGTTAAACAAAACATTATAAGATTAAAATTATGTTTAGCCAAACGATGCAATTCATTCCCTGTAGATTAAACAATCAAGCACTAGCATTTAAAAGGTTTGAATCATCGACAGTATCAGGCCGACAAACGCTTCATTATAATTTGGCATCAATAATGATGATTGTGGCATTCACTAGGGAACCATCCACCCCAAGTATGATACCTTAACACAAATTGATGACATATTAGCAAAAGTTAATCTCCTCATCTATCACCATTACAAATATTGCAACCAATACTGTTCATCTTTCATTGATTATGTTTGAAAGAATATTATATGAAACTAATTTGCAAATTCTACCCAAAATTGTTACTATACAATACTTAGTTGCAAAATTTTGACTTCATTAAACTGGAAGAAGAGGACCAAAAAAAAAAAAATTAAACTGGAAGAAGGGAGGGGCAAGACCATTTAAAGAATTTATACCTCAGCACAGATTTTACCAACTATAGAGATAGTCTCAACAGGATACAATCCACGTAAAGTTTCGGCCCCCAGAAGAATGGCATCGGATCCTGTATATTAAAATAAATAAATCTCAGAATCTCCATAGGAAAAGGATATAAAACTTTTAAGAGCAAAGAAGGAAAAATGAAAGGCACAGCACAACACTAATGTCACTGAGGGCTTTTAATTGCATTAAAACAACACAAGAGCAGATGGTACTTCAAGGACTGAAGCACTGGAATCACCTAACAGCATAATACAGTTCAAAAAACCTCCAATATTTGATGACCATCTCTAGATGGATACCAATTATAGTATCAGTCTTTGATGCTTCTCCATATTCAATCAGTAACTTACAGATGTGGACCATATTTATGGGCATAACTAGAATGAGCTTGAACACTTGTAACTAACTATGAGTCATGACGCACCATCTAATACAGCATTGGCAACATCAGTTGCTTCTGCACGAGTTGGTCGCAGGTTGTCAGTCATACTGTCCACAACACGGGTGACGACAGCTGGCTTTCCAGCCATGTTGCATTTGTAAACAGCAGCTTTTTGAAATAAAAACACCTGTTTGGTTGATTACAAAATAGAGTTAAAAGGAAATTAGATCTTGCTATAATTTTAGTAGCTGAAGCACAAACAGCAAAGCAACAGGAAGTGCCCTAAAAATATAAAAGTGTATTTCAACAATTATTTTGTAGAAAGAAGGGGATTGCCTTAGATAATAGAAGACCTTGGAAACTTAGATGAATTAAAGACTGATTATTTGTGGACATAATAATGACAAAACCCAACTTTTTTCAAGCTCAAAAACAAAATGAAGTAAAACTTTTTTAGGACAATATCGCATTTGGTACCTGATCTTTCGTTAATTTTTCAATTAACTACTCTAGTTTTTGTATTACTATTTTCAGTACTCGATTAAACTTTTTACGGTCTAAATACCACCTGTGTTAACTCTGTTTAAAACCGTTGATGCAGTTGGCTTTTTTTTTTTTTTCCTAATCAATTATGAACTACAGTGTCTCCTAAATGATCAGTTTAATAAAGGTATTTAAGGCTTGCAGTATCACTATCATTTGTGTTATTATTTAATTTTATTGAGTCTTGCTGTAGGTGCTATATGAGTATGTGAACAAGTCAGGGTGTAGGGCACCATAACCAATCACTTTGCATGTTATATTGCAGAAAATCAATGAAGAATGTCAAGAGATTCTCTGTTTAATCAAGCTCTATAAAGAGATTGTTGGGTTCCCTCTATAACAAACCAAAAATCGATTCTGTGACATAATGCCAGAAAGAATTCAAACAAACTACGCACGAATAGCTGCTAATGAAGCTTTCCATGCAGCCACTCACCTAAGCTGATTATAGGTGCATTTTACATTCTGCCACTAATTGACAAAATGAAACAAAAATATAGGGCGAAACACGTGTCTACCATTATTTAAAAAAATATTACACAAATACAAATTGTACAAAAATGAATACCAAATTAGCATCACTATGTCGCATGTTGGAGTGGAGATACCCTAATTTTTACATGTGCCGCATATAAAAGAGGCAATCCAATGTGCGATATAAGTTCAACCATGCATCGCACATTCAACGAATAATACACGTATAATTATGTGTATATCGCTCGTTGGACGTGCAATATAGATAAAAAATGAACGTGAGATACATATGCAATTTTTTAAAAAAATTGTATCGCACCTCTAAGGTGCCATACAACGATACTATTCCTGTAATTTTTTTTCCACAATTTGGTTTTCTAAAATTTTTTTTTTTTAAAGTATATTATACATATAATATTCTCTAAAAATATATGCCTCCTTTCATGTGAAAAGGTAGTTAGACCAAACCAAGGTAGTAATTAGTAACAAACATCCTACATATATGCAACAGCAACATACCAATTGTGAAGCAAATACGATTACCTTCTCAGGAGGGAGATCAATACCCAAATTACCACGAGAAAGAATAATTCCATCTGCTTCTTGTAAGATCTCATCAAAATGATTCAAACCCTAAAATATCATGGTTTAAATGAATGTCAGTACAATCAAATTCTCGAGCATGTAGAGAGCCAAGGTTCCTTGCACAAGGTTAGAACTGTCCATCTCACCTCTACATTTTCAATCTTAGCAAATATTTGAGTTTGGCTGAGATCACCCAACTTAGAAAGAAATTCTCGAGCCTAATTAACAATAAAAAATGCGAGTTAATAAGCTATTATTTTATTATATGTAAAAAATTTGACCCCAGAATAAATGAAAAACCCTGTCATGCCAAATGAAATAGACAAAACGAAAGAAGTTAACGAAAATATTGTTACATGGCGAACATCTTCCGCATGACGGGTGTATGAAAGTGAGAGGAAGTCAATTTTGTTTAGCTGTCCCCAAGAACTTATAACCTGAAATGAGCATTATGAGTAAGATGTTAAGAATAACAGCAACATAAATTATGAGCTCTTAATTACGAAGGGACTACAATTATGATTCACCTCTTTGTCTTTATCAGAGAGGGTAGGCAGATCAATGCGAACTTGAGAAGCATGCAAGGTGAACAAGGAACCTGCCAACGTTGCAGAGTTTTTTATCATGCAAACTACATCTTCACCTTTTACTTCATCAACCTGCAAAATCAATACATTATATTATAATTCAATTTCCTTATACGATTGATGTCAAAAATCCAACCCCCCCCCCCCCCCCCCTCCCCCCTCCCCCAAACACAAAAAAAAAAAAAAAAAAAAAAAAACCAAATTGGTAGGAGCCATCACCAACTAAATTCATCTTGAAGCAGGTTCAAGGGAAAGAACCAAAAAACTAAACTGGCTGCACATTGCAATGAAAAGCATTAACTTGCATTCCTCACCTCCAACCATACAGAAGTGGTTTCACTCCCTGTAAATAAGTACTGGCCCATAAATATCGTGTCCCCCTTCTTCACCGCCTGAAATAATCCATTCACAGGTTGTGAGTATATAAATATATATATCAATGCCAAATAAATTATAACTTAAACCTCGAATCACAACTTCAAAAGTAAAACTTTAATATAACCAGTGAACCCAAATTTAATCAGAAGGAAAATAAGGTTCACCATGAATAATGTTCCATTTTTTGGATATGGTTTATTACAACATAAAAAGTATGATGGCCAATAAAATTTCAAAGATTTTACCATAACCTATGAAGTATGTTGAACTATGTTCACTAAAGAAGTGATCTCTTTTCTCATAAAAATAATTGTCTCTGGGCAATGCTAAATTTTTTATTCTCTAGAACTATTTAACTAAAATGCTCTTGCATACATCCTAGAAGTACATTAGGATCTCAACAATGACCACTAAGTTTGCCAATCACAATGGTCAATGGAATATCAATATTGTTGGATCATTCAATACCTACTAAACCACTAATGCAGTATAAAATTAACTTTTGTTGGTAGAGTGTGAAGCTTTATTATTATTACTAATTTCCTTTTTTAATTATCATCTAATCTTAAGAATAGAAACTAAAAACTAAATTTGACTCAGTTGCAGTAAACCAGAAGATTGTCATCATTTTTTACATTTTTATGCCTTGCCGTTAGGATTATTTAACCAAGTACCAATCAGATTATAATGCCGCTAAAAAATATAACCAGATGGAACACATAATAATTGACCTTTGAAAGCCCACTAAAGTTGATGGGCAAAATCTCTGAAGAAGCCGCTTGCCCTTGATCAGGTGTCAAAACCACAGAACCGTTTGCCTGAAGTGAAATAGCCTTCTCACTGTTGTTAACAACCTGCAACTCCGCGCCTACCGTATCAAGCATGACCTGAAGCAACAGGAATAGAAAAGATCAAATCTCTTTGCTATTTTCAACAACATGATGCTAATGTAAATTAACTGGTCCCAATGTTAAAAAAGGGAGGAGGGTTGAATAAGGTCAACAACTAATGTAATATTTTGTCAAATTTTTTCATGAACATTATGGTATAATACAACTGAAGCTGCAATAACCCAACAAAACCAAATGGAACCTCAAGCTTCAAGAAAAGTGAAACTTAGCAAATAAGTAAATACACTGTGCTGATTACATCCAAAACCAAATATCATTCATAAAATTTCCTTTTTCATGTTTAACATGCAAAAAAAAAAAAAAAAAAAAAAGAATACAATAAAAACAATCTCCAGAGTAAAATAACCGAAACGTGTTGCTCTTATTGCAAAATCAATCACAGCACATGGGTAACCTCTTCAACTAAATGAGAAGAAACCCAAAATTTCAAGACCAGAGCTTTTCACGATTCATCGATGTTTATTTTGGACATGCATCAAAAGAGTAATTCAACACAACCGTAGTCAACACCACCATGCTGAGACAGGTATAATTCACACATGAGGCTGTTTTGGAGTTCAGAAACACACAAGTTAACAACAGGACCATACTAATATATTTATTATTGGATTGAATGGGTGTACAGGCTTCAAAGTTGAAAGCCCTGCTCTGGTTGCATGTTTATCCAAAAGTTTAATTTTATAATATGCTGTGCACTATTGCATTCATTACTTAACAGCAAAAAAAAAGTTTCCCCTTTATGAATGTCCAGGTTGATAACATGTATCTCTAAAAAGCAAGTAATGAAAAGTTTCTTCCTTTTTTTGTTAAGTAACAGGAATCATCATTCTTCCATAACAAGATATAATTTGATTGATGAAAAAGATCAACTTACAGCACAAAGCTTCTTAGTAGATTTGACAGCAGCCTTCAAATTCTCAAGAGTTTCTTGGTGATACTCAGTGTCACCCCATGAAAAATCAATTCTAGCCACTATTTAATCGAACAAAACATATCAAAAGTTCAATTTTTGCCCCCAACAACAGAAAAATCACTGAACTTTCATAAAGACTATGAATTTTTATCTCACCTGACATTCCAGCTTTAAGACAACCAGAAATAACTTCGACAGACCGAGACTTGGGTCCCAAAGTCCCTACGATTTTCGTCATAGCAGGAAAGAAACTCTGCTTTCATTAATCAACAACAACAACAAGTCGTGTCAAATTAATACTGATGTTGAACCATGAAACCAGATCGAGAGTAGGGTCTTGGAATTTAATGCAAGAACTTACGGATTTGGAGGGCTCCAGGATTGAAGCCATCCTGATTGGCTCTTCGAGAAGTAAGTGAGTTGAATGCATATTTGAGTTGGCGATGTTTTGTTATTTCAGATCTAATTTTTAAGATTAATCAGAGAGGACGATGAGGAAGTTTGAGGTTGTGTGTCTGTGAGTGTTTGTGCGTATGAGAGAGAGAGAGATGGGAGAAAACAGTCAATTAAAGTTGGCGTGAAAGTACCCCAGGGAGAAATTAACAGGACAATAATATGCCCTTTTTTTTTCACTTTCTTTCTGCTTTTGTTTGCGTTTACTTGAGTTCAATACATTTTTACAACTTTAATAAAATTAATTATCAATATATTACATCAAAATCGTTTTTGATAAATGAGATATATTTTTTTATATATAATTCGCGATATACAAATGCGATATAATATTTCACTACCATCGTTATATCGCTTATGTAAAATGTGATACACGTATATCGCTTAAAGAAATCGCGATATAATATGTATATCGCGACTACCAACCATGATATACATATGAAAATAATACGTATATCGCTTCTTCCTTTCGCGATATAGATACGGTATTGTAATTTTTGTATATCCTGTTTTTAAGTCGCGATTTAGAAGTGGTATATTGGTAATTATTTTTATATTGACCTTAAATAAGTAATTAATTTTTATAAGTATCCCAAACTGAAAAGTATTTCGCATTTATGCACTCTTAGTTTTGATATAAATATATTTTCAATTGTATTTAGAGAGATAGTATTTGTTATCCATGGGTTGGTTTTTTTATTATGTAGTGGTAGGTGCTTTGGTTTGTTCCTTTTTAGTATTTGTATGTATTTGGAATTAGATTTTTATTAAAAGACAAATGAAAAAAATATTAAGAATTAATTACTTATATATAGATTATATAAATTAGATACAAACACTAATTAGATACTATTAATGGTCACCAATGAATTATATGTTGAGATAAACCCATTGGGACCAAGTCTGGTCTATTCTGTCTTATTTTGAGCCTCTAAAAGCATCGGTTCTCTAGCTTTAGAAACCAATCTCTCAAATAATGTGTTAAACGAACCTTAAGCTAGCTCACTCCATATACTCCCCATAACCACTGCAAATTCTATTGGAAAGTATACTTAAACATAGATTAATGTCATAATCTCACGTTTACAATGATCACACCCAACTCCTTATTATCCCATTATCTTGCGACACATGAAATCATCTGGACTCAAGAGCATTATTCTCAAAATTGCTAATTTATTCATACAATTTCACAAGTTTACAAATTTATAAGGTACTTCCAAGTTAACTTGTGCTAAGAATCTTTGTTTTCCTAAGAATCTTAGGATTTCAATCATGTGAATTGGTAGAATCTTAAGTCTTTAACCGAGTTTAGAGATTTTATCTATTTGAATCAAATAGGGTAAAATATTAAAAATGCAAATGTGTTTTTACAAGTTGATCAACTATTAGGTTGATACATGTTTCTTATCGCAACTCTCTCTCTCTTTCCTTCCCTCCCTCCAACTCATTTGTTCTACATATATATAATTCATTCAAGTTAAATTTACAAGAAAACTTATTTATTTAATTTATATAATAAAATAAGTTGCAAATTTTTATTCCCCTTCAATTTATAACTTCTTTCAAATAAAATAATAGAAAATAACTTAATTTAGACCCTACTCATTCTTTTTGTAATGCGTGTTGTATTATGATTTAAAAGTTATTATAAAAAAAATAACTATTTCTTTATGTTTTTACATATATTATGTATTTTAAGTTTTTTATGACTTCTGTAAGTATATCTATAGATTTTCAAAGCTATTTTACATAGATTATAGAAACTCATGTTTCCACATTTCAATTTTGCATTATGATTCTACGTAACCTTTGATGATTTTATGTAAAATCATGAGAATGACAACCTTGATCAGGATCTCATCTCTTATATATGTCTATCTTACACATTATGTGTGCATCACTAACAATATTTTGTTTTGCAAGCTCAATGTATAAGCCTAAAAGTTTAGTCTCAATACTCAGCCTATCCTCTCCTGGATTTAAACTAACGATGGATACATATACACATATAGATGAAAAACAAACAGTCTAAACAGCCTTTGAATTTTTATTTTATTTGTATCTAAAAGGAAAGGTTTTTTAAAAATTATTTGATGCATTAAAAAAAGAAAACTAAAATTGATATTTTTGTAAAAATAAGTAAAGTAAAAGGTAATTTAATTTAACTTTAAAGGGATTTATTGGGTGTATAATTTTAAAATAGAAGTATGTATGAACTTTTATCCTTATCAATTTGCCATTTGTTTCTCGATAGATATGTCGTTTGAGTGGACCTTAAGTAGGTATTAAAAGTATGAAAATAAAATAAAGTCTATAGAGACGATAGTTTTTAACAAAAACCTTTTTTAATGCTCCTAGTTTTTCCATCTAAAAATGCCATGTGAAATGATTTAAATGATCAAAAAATAAGATATATCCCTAAGTCAACTAAAAAAAATAAAAAGAAATAACATTCCTACTGCAAATTAAAGGATCCACATTTAAATAATAAAAAGCTGGATATTGACACATGAAGTGTCTGTGCTTTCAATTTTAACAATTTAATGTATAAAATTTCTTATTACATTTTGGTGTTGATTTTTTCAATTTAGTCTTAATTTAATCTCCATTAATAGGTAAGTAAACAATGGTTACTTTTTTTACATTTTAGATGTTTCGTTTTCTCTTTGTTTTACTAATTTAACTATTGTGTTATTTAGTTGAGGGGGATTGAAAATTCATGTTAATAAATAGCAATTCATTTCCTCACACACAAGTGAATTGTGATTCAATGTTTATTTTCAATTTTTGTTATAGATATCTCTATCTTAAAAATGTCACATCTACAATTATCACCTCTCTTTAATAAATACTATATTTACTCCAGTAATTTCTTATTTTATTTTTTTATATAAAGTGACATGCTATAACAACTCTATTATATTACTATTAAATTATAATTTGATTTCTCCTTATTCCATATAATAAAGTTAACAAGTCATTAGTGTATATACTTTTTTTTATTGCATTTTAGTATCTATTTGCTAATTAATTTATCAAATATTAAGATTCATCTTTTCAGCCATGCATAATTTTTCTACGTCTTGTCTGATTTTAACAAAGTTTATATTACCAAGAAGCTTGTAAAATGCATTTTTATTTGAAAATAAGATCTCAATCATATCGTCTAACTATTTGAACCATGTAAAATTTAAAATGGTTATAAATTACAAAGCAAATGTATTTAGCCTTGAAATGAAAATTTTCTAATTCATTAGATAATATACTTTCACATAATGTAGCATTTTGTTATTTTTATAATAGCATTGCAAACATTTTTCAAATTTTGTGATTTCGTAATATTTAGATAAGACATGCTATGAACGAAACTTATAATCGTTAGAAAATTTATATTCCAAATTATTTAAAAATTATTGATTTAACTTAAAATTATATTATTAAAAACGTCAATTTTTTTATATAGGCTTATATTGCTTTTGTATTTTTTTGCATTTTCATAAATATATATTATTAACAATTAAATTTCGAAGGTATCTATAGGCCTAAGTGTGGCCAAAGAAGATCCTTCTCCTTTCAAATTCAAGTCTCTAGCTTAGATGATAAAGCTATCGCTAATCTCAAACACACGACATTTATGACTAAACCCAAGCACTTAAGACAATTTCTTCATAGCAAATAAAAAGGATTTTTTTTTCCACCTAAACAAACACTTTTCTAAAGACATTACTGAAAAATATCTATAAAATATTAAAATATATACATGTGTATTATTCACCTAATTTATAGATTTTAACTATTTCAAAATTTACAAAAATGTCTAAAAAAATTCTAAGATCATATGATGTGTCAACATGATTGTTTAAAGTAATTTTTCTAATCTAATGGCTTACATTTGATATGTTGTTACATGAGAGTAAAAACATAAAGACCCTAGGGTTGAAGATTCTAAAACAAGCAAGTCATCAAATATAGACCACGAGTTCCACTTATAAAAGGGGCCATCTTAATGCCATTTTCATGCACAATTATGCGCAATATTTCTTATTATCATAATCTCTAGCCTTCTAATCGATTCCTTTTATGTACTAAAGTAGACATCACCATGGCCTAGGTTTGAATAGTGACCCAGCTCAAATCATCACCAGGGCTCGAACCATCACCACTAGTCCCTAACCTAGGAGCCGAACTATCTGTAACGGGTTATTGTTATTAGACCCGCCTAAGTGGAACACAAGTAGACTTGCATACCCTTGGTGCCAAATATCCTCAAATAAATAAAAAAAGAAAAAGAAAACACAAAATCCAAAGTGATATAATGCAATTCAATGATGTGAGATGTAAGGAGATAGAACCCACATATATTATGATTCTACACATCCTCATATGATTTTATCTAGAATCGTGAGTTTAACAAACTTTGTAAGGAGCTCGTCTCCTATAAATATCTATCTTACACATTCCAAAAGACAAGTATGCTATTTAGACAATTGTTTGTGCACCGCTGATGATATTTTGTTTTACAGACCCATTGTATAGCCCAAAAGTCTAGTCTCAATACTCCGCCTATGCTTTATCGGATCTAATCTAACAACAAATACATATACAAATATAGATGAAAATCTAAACAGCTTTTTGTCATTTTTTTAATTTGTATCTAAAAGAAAAAGTTTTTAAAATTTATTCTATGCATGATAAAAGAAAAGTACAATTGACATTTTTGTATAAATAAGTAAAGTGAAGAGTAGTTTAATTTTAGTTTAAAGGAATTTTATTGGGTGTATAATTTTAAAACAGAAGTATATATAAACTTTTTATCTTCATCTTTTTGCCATTTGTTTCTTCACAAATATGTCATTTGAGTGTACGCTAAGCAAATACCAAAAGTATGAAAGTAAAATGAATCAAATACGGACCTTAGTCTTTAACGAAAACCTTTTTTAATGCTACTAGTTTTTCCATCTAAAAATGCCATGCGAAATGATTTAATTGATAAAAAAAAATAAAATTATATACTTAAATTAACTCAAAAAAAATAAAGGAATAACTTTTTTATTGTAAATAAAGGGCTCCACATTTAAATACTCAAAAGTTGGATAATGGCACATGAAGTGTTTGTGCTTTCAATTTTAACAATTTACGATATGTCTGGTTCATTGTAATGGAATAGCAACTCCTTATTTTATAGTTAGGGATATTTAAAAAAAAAAACATGTTTTTTTGTTAGAAATAATTATTCCTTCAGTAAAAGGAAAGAATGTGGATTCCTTCAATTCCACATTACCTTATATTTCACATTACATATGATAAACATTTTTTGATAGAATTTTTCATAAATCAAATAAAGAAATAGATATTCCATGGTAATAATGTTGAGATACTGATTATATTTCATTAAACCAGACATATTGTTAGTGTTTAAGCTTTATATTACCATTAGTGCTTTTTTTAATTTAGTTTTAATTTATTCTCCATTAATGGGCAAGTTAAAGGTGGTTACTTTCTTTTACATTTTACATAATGTTTACTTGAGGGTAATAGCTTTACATTTTTCCTTCATTTTAAGTATTGTAACTATTATGTTGCTTAGTTAAGAGGAAATGGAAGTAATTAATATCAATTTACTTTTTGTCTTACTTGTGATTCAATAGTTTATTTTCAAGTTTTGTTATAAGTACCCTATGTTAAAAATTTCAACTCTCTGTAATAAAGAAAATAGGCATTATAGATATTTTACAATGGGTTTTATAGATATTTTACTTTTATTCCAGTAATTACTTATTTTATTTTTTTATACAAAGCGAATATTGTTATGGACAATTAATAGTTATTACAACCCTATTATATTCCTATTGAATTGGAATTCAATTCCTTCTTACTCCATAGACAAAGTGAACGAGCCATTAGTGTATATACTTTAGTTTTGATTGTATTTCAGTGTCTTTTTGCTAATTAATTTCTCAAATATTAAGATCTGTCTTTTCAACCATGCATGATTTTTTAATGTAATGACTGATTTTTAATATATTTTAGTTTATGTAATTAACCCTTTAAGTATTTTACAACATATATAAATATATCTATAGATATTTAAACTATTTTGCATGGTTATAGAAACTTATGTTTCCACATTTCAATTATACATTTTAATTCTACATACCCTCTGACGATTTAATGTAGAATCGTGAGTTGGACAATCTTGATAAAGAAATCGTCTCCTATAAATATCTTTCCTACACATTCCAAAAGACAACAGTGTTATCCAAACAACCATGCGCACTACTGACGATATTTTGTTTTACAGACCCAGTATATAAGCCCAAAAGTCTAGTCTTAATACTCCGCCTTCCTTTATCAGATCTAAACTAATGATGGATACCTATACATAAATAGATGAAAAACAGACAATCAAAACATCATTTAGATTTGTCATTTTTTTTAATATGTATCTAAAAGAAAAAGTTTTTAAAATTTATTCTATGCATTAGAAAAGAAAACTATAATTGATATTTTTGTATAAATAAGTAAAGTAAAGGGTATTTTTATTTAACTTTAAAGGGATCTTATTTGGTGTATAATTTTAAAATAGAAGTATCTATGAACTTTTATCTTCATATTTTTGTCATTTGTTTCTTCTCAAATATGTCATTTGAGTGGACGTTAAGCAAATACTAAGAGTATGAAAGTAAAACGAATCAAATAGGGACCTTAGTCTTTAATGAAAACCTTTTTAATGCTACTAGTTTTTCCATCTAAAAATGCCATGAGAAATGATTTAATTGATAAAAAAAATAAAATTATATACCTAAATTAACTAAAAAAAAAGAAAGAAATAACTTTCTTACCACAAATTAAAGGGCTCCACATTTAAATACTCAAAAGTTGGATAATGGCATATGAAGTGTTTGTACTTTCAATTTTAATAGTTTAGTGTTTTTTTCTTTCCATTTAGTTTTAATCTATTCTCCATTAATATGTAAGTTAACCGTGGTTACTTTCTTTTACATTTTACATGCTATTCACTTGAGGGTAATAGCTATTAATTTTCTCTTCGTTTTACCTAAAGTAACTATTATGTTGTCTAGTTAATGGGAAATGAAAGTAATGAATATCAATTTATTTCCTTGCATACATGAATTGTGATTCAATATTTTATTTAAAAAAATTTGTCATAAATACTCCTATCTTAAAAATTTCACTTTTATAAATATCATATTTCTGTAATAAAGGTAAAGGTATTATAGATATTTCACTTTTATTCAAGTAATTACTGCACTTATTTTTTTATATAAAGTAAACATTGTCAGGGATATATAATAGTTTTTACAACCCTATTATATTAATATTTCATTCGACAAAGTGAATGAGCCATTAGTGTATATACCTTAGTTTTGATTGCATTTTAGTATCTATATACTTAATTTATCAAATATTAAGATCTATCTTTTCAACCATGCATAATTTTTTAATGTAATGTCTTATTTTAACAAATTTTATACTTCCAAGAAGCTTGTAAGATGCATTTTTATTTGAAAATAAGATCCCAATCATATCCTCTAACTATTTGAGCCATGAAAAATTTGATGTGATTATAAATCGCAAAGCAAATGTATTAAATCTTGAAATGAAAATTTTCTAATTTGTTAAATAATATACTTCTTGATAATATAACATTTTATTAGTCTATAATAGCATTCCAAACATAATTTTTCAAATTTCATGATTTCATAAATATGTAGATAAGATATGCTATGAATGAAAACTTATAGTCGTTGGAAAACTTATATTGCAAATTATTTAAAAATTATCGAGTTAACTCAGAATTATATTATTAAAAATCATCAATTTTTTTTAAAATAGACTTGTCTAGCTTTTCATAAATACATACTGTTAAATGTTAAATTTCAAATGTACCTCCAATCTTGAGCGTGGCCAAACAAAACCATTCTCCATTTAAATCCAAACAAGACCATTCTGACCAATGGAACTGCAAATTTTTTTTTTAAATTTCTTCATCTATAAATATATAAATATTTTACTATAAAAATTTATAAATTTTCACAATTTCTTATCATTAAAAAATTCTCCATTCACAAATTGTGCTTATAAGTCTTAAAAAGTCTTTCAATCCACAATTTCTTATATATAGACCAAAATAATTCTCAAATTTTACCACGTGATGATTCACAAAACTCACAAAATTTTCAAATACCACATATTTCACAAGATGAATCATACCTTCTATTTGGTGCATTTTTTCAAGGTCTCCCTAATTTGTAATATCCTTCAAATTTTCCAATTATGAGCCAAAGCCCCCAAAATTTGAGTCATAATCTAAGAAGCATGACAACAATGTATTTTTAATATGTTCTTCGGTTTTTACTTGAAAACTTTCAATCATTCTATTCAATCGAAAATTCTTCACCGCAATTGAATCTAGATCAATCGCCACAAACACCAATTAGTATAAGCTCACAATACCCACAATATTCCATGCAAAAAAAAAAAAAAAAGACAAGGATAATAATGAAAATGGGGGTGATCAAGCAAAATGATGATAAGCTTTTAATTTATGCATGGTTGAGGGTTAGTAAAGATCTGCTTGTTGGGAACAATAAACTATTATAGACATTTTGGCAATGATTCCATGAAGAATTTGAGAAAGGACAATCATATGGGAAGGAGAAAAATCCATTGAGGCGAACATGGCAACAATGTAAAACTCGGTGGTCAAAATCTCAAAAGATGTCATGAAATTTGGGGGCTTATTACGATCAAATAAAACGATGTGGATAAAGTGGAATAAATTATGCACTATCGAGCATTGTTGGGTTATATTACATAGTGAACCCAAACGGAGATTTGAATTCGAAAATGTTGAAAAAAATACAAGTAAACGCTCAAAGGTAAGTAGCTTTGAAGTACATACCAGCTCATCATCAAACAATGATATATCAACAAATAATGAGGCAAGTGAGATGGGCATCCGTCAACCTAGTAGAGCGGCAGTAAAGAGAAAAGGCAAAAAGAAGGTCGAAAGCAGTGAAAAAGTGGATGAATTTATTCACGAGATGCAAGATTTAAGCACGATAAATAGTGATAAAGTGGAGTTGCTATGTAAAATCAATGAATTGAAAGATAAAGAAATTGAAACGACAAAGGAAAAGGAACGTCACAAACAAGAAAAAGAACACCAAAAGTAAATCGAATTGGAAAAATCAATAATAATGGCCAATGCATCATCAATGGATGATGTATAAAAGCAATTGACAGAAGAGACGAGTAGAGAGATCATTAAAACAAGAAAGAGTTGTTAATTCCAACAAATGCAACCCAAAATTATGGCCACAGACTTGGTTGAGGCTTGGATTGAAGCCTTGACTATGGCTACGGTTAAGCCGTGACCCAAAATTGTAGCCACAGACTCAGTTGAGGCCTAGGTTGAGGCTTCGAATGTGGCTACGGTTGAGCTGTAACCCAATATCTCAACTATAGACTTAGAATTGTGGCCATGATTTTGGGTTATGGCCTGACCGCAACCACAATCGAGGTCTCGATGCAAGCCTCGATTGAGTATGTGGCTGCAATTTTAGGTAACATTTATCGAAACTTCAATTAGTTATAACTTTCAGCATATAACTCAGAATTCTTATTATAATATGTCCAGACGAAGCTTGTTCAAAGATTTATATTATTTATGCATTTACCCATAATTGCGAAATTAAGGCCAAAAAAGCATCGTTCAGGGTTTAAATTTGGCATTTTCATCATTTTTCCGTTTTTTTTATTTATTTCATGGTAAACTAGCTGTTGTAAAACTAAATGTTGAATGTTGAAGTTGGAGTTTTATAAATGGCAAACACATATGTTTTCATAAAACGTAATCTTCAATTTTCTTACTTCCAAGTGTATACTATTATATTCTATTCTTCACCTTATCAAAACATAATGTCTACTAGTAGCTCAACCAACTCCGATTCTAAGCAAAACAATGGTTACAACAAAGCAATTGATGAATTTAATTTATCAGAGATGAGCAGTTTGCGATATAAGATAATTGCTCGTTTATATGAAGTGATCTCAGATATATGCGATAGTTCCCCCTCTACTAAAAGAAGTAAGCAAAAATATATAAATAAAGGTCATCTAGAAGACCACAATCGTCTTTATAATGACTACTTCTCATACAACCCAATATATATCGAGGAGCATTTCCAACATAGATTCTGAATAAGCAAAACGGATTTTTCATGATCATGAAGAAAACAAACACATAAAAAGGTCATTTAAACATATGAAAATTACCTTAAGAAGTTTTAACTTGATTATATGGTCTTGATATAAGCTTTTATGTGAATTGCTTGAGAGAAAATAGAGGAAAAACTAGGATTTGTGGTTGTTGTTGTAGGCGTCGGTTTGTGGTCTGTTTTGGGAAGAGAAATTGGCAAAATGAGCTTGTAATTATCCTCTTAGCTTTGACTTTTATGGCATATTTTTAGGAGAAAAAGAGAGCTTTAGGCTTAGAGTCTTGTTATTTGATTAGGCTTAGTTTTGGGCTAAAAAATAAAAGGTTTTGCTATAGCTTGGTTTGGGTTGGGTTTTTTTTGAAAAACTTAAGCTTCACATGCACAAAACAAACAATTAATGCAAATATCAAATCACGCTGACACAATAAATTCTATTTAACTAACATTTAACAAAATTTCATAATTTAATTAAATCAACACACACTATATATTAAATTTAATTATGTATGAAAGTTAGGCTATTTTAACTAGGTACCATTGGGGTGTGTCAATTATCCTAAACAACAGTGATGTACTAGATTTGATAAAATTATAATATGCTATCTTAATACGAGGTGTAAATTTTGATTTGTTGTGCTCCGCATTAACTAATAAGTAGAGTAGCAAAAAAAAAAAAAAAAAACTAATAAGTAACCAGGTAATAAAAATGGATTAATTAATAAGATGAAAAAAAAAGAAGATAAGGAAGCATAGACTAAAACATAAAAATTATGACCTTACCCAATTAGGCCTCAATCACAACATATTAAGGCGATAAAAAATTAAAATATATTGCCTTTATCCAATTAGGAGTTGATATTATAATTCCAATGCCAAAATTAAAGTATTAAAGCTCGGTTGCAAAAATACTAATGTTTGTAGTACTTTAATACATATTTGGGGCCTATTTGCTCCAGGAAATGCCTTGTTATTAGAAAATGTTTGACCAATAAATGTTTTCTAGAAAATAATATGTTTTCGTACATTTTATTGTTTTTACAAATATATGTAGAAAAAAATTTTAGATGTAAATAATTTATTATTAGCAAGTTATGATATAAGTATATTATGTCAAATATTTTATTTAAAAAGTAAAAACATAAAACATAAATAATTTTTCTTTTCTCCATTAAAATAATTTTTATATTTAAAATATTATTTATTGATTAATTACGCTAAAAATCAAATAAATACCACATGTCTGAAGTGGACAACTAGAGATGCAGATTGGATCGTGCACGACCTCGCTGCTTGGGGAAAAAAGGACTGCATTTATGAAGATTTTTCCGCTTTTCATTTATCTAGTTTTTATAGTAATCTTCATCCACAAACTCTAGATATTTTGTGTTCTGTTTCACATGCCAACAGCTCTTGTTTGGAGGCTAGCTTTTCTAGTTGCACTAGGTTGGGACAAAGCTCCAGGAGTGAGCTTGGTAGCAGTTTCATGCATGACAATGGCTAATATGCCATGTCACCTTGTCCCTTTTATGTCAGCTATAACAGTGATGGGAATTCCACTTTGAAATCCTTCAAAAAAAAAAAAAATATTAAAAAATATTATTAGATCTTAAGGTTATTAACTTCATAGCTCAAAACTAGATAATACTTATTTTATACTCGTAGTTAAAGAAATAAGATCCAATTGAAGCTGTTAAAATCCTCTTATAATGTTAATAATCCTAACATTGATGGTCCCGGTTAATAAATCAATTAGAGCTAGTATTTTCATATTTGAACACTACTTCTAATTTTTAAAGCTTCTTACACTTTGCCTCCGATGATATATCATGTGGTAAATTATCTTGGCTAATTACATCTTAAGGAGATTAAAGAGAGCAAATTTAAAGTATTGTTTCTAGTTATAATAATTCCAATGTATATGATTAACAATATACATAGTGTACTGAATTTAAAAAAAAAAAGGGATATAGCTGCTACTTTATGAATAGCTCTCTAGGTCCATTCTAAATGCGATTTTATAATGTATATCTCCTACCCTCTAGGCATGTGATCAGCATATTTAGTAATATTTGTATAATTTCTAGCACATTGATTACATTTTTATTAGGAGACAAATGAATTGATTAACCCCTAGCAAACTATGTTTTACTTACTAACAAATGAATAAACGTGAGAGTAATGCCTAGACAAAATATGCACTTAGATATCTAAATATTAAAATTGATAATTTTAATACATAATTTTTTTTTCATGTATACTAATAGCATCTTTATCATATTAGTTAAAAACATCACATCGGGTGACGGTGTTAGCCAATTTGATAGATGTACTATTGACGTACAAAATGTTTTTTTATGCATTTAATTGATCAATTTTAAAATTTAATTATGTAATTGCATATTCTATGAATATTCAAATAGCATTCACGACATTAAGTATATTCTGTCAATGTTCAAACACTATTCATGACATTAACCATTAACATGATAGTTGAACTATCAATCATTCTTAAACCAAAATTAATATAAGTTAAATTAGCCTTAAAGATTATAAATTACTTCTTCTTTATTTTAAGGACAGTGTATTACCTATGGGTCTTGTGGTCATCTATGATTCCCGTGAAGAATACAATCTCCATATGGGAACAATAGCATACGAAGTGAATACTTCTATCTTCTTCTTCTTTTTTTTTTTTTTATCGTTTTAGGATCTGAACTTTTGTTTTTGATAAATTAGTGTTTTTTTTTAATATTCAATTTAGTATTGAACTTTTTTTCTTTTTGCTATTAAGTGTCTGAACTTTGAAGTGATCAATTTATTTTTATTACTTCTCTAAGATCATTTGCTTTATTTATTAGCGTGATAAAGATAACTTATCATTGAATTTTTATTATCTTTCCTTAATGCTATCTAACAATGATAACTTATCTCCTCGACGTTAGTAAACAAAATAAACAACATTGGGTGATCTAGTAAAAAAAAATGAAAAGTTTGATGGGATATTAAATCAATCATTTTAAAGTTTGTGTACAAATTGATATTTTATAAAATGTCTAAGCATCAAATTTGACACTTTCCCTTTTTCTATTTTAGAGTGTGTATTTTAGTTTCTATCGCATTATAGTATTTATACATTAGTTTTGATGCATTTTAGTGACTATTCACTGATTAATTTATTAAAAATTAATATTTGAACCTTTTGAATTTATGTATAATTTAAAATAAGAAAGTTATTTATGTCAATATTTTAATGATGCATAATTTTTTGAATAAAATGGTTAATTTTAGCAAATTCATATTGTTAAGAAGGTCATAAAATGAACTTTTATTCGTAAATAAGATTTTATACATATCCGGTAAAAAGAATAATTATCAGAAATATCCTTAGTAATAAATGCAAAAAATGAATATATGATAGGATAAAAAAGTAATTACACTACATATATCTAATAAGGGTAGAATGAAATCGTGATTACGCCTTCTAAATGCCAAATCGAATTCTTCTTCAAAGCTGCAATCATTGATCCCAAGAAATCGTGATTTCAATTTCTAAAAATACTTCCAAACATTGGAAAAGAGAATGGAAACCGAAATCGCGATTCTATTCCAATCCATTTTTGCGTACCAAACATGCTATAACCATAAAGATTAAAGGCTTATTTATCATTATCCCTCAATTTTTGTGATTCCATAATTTATAAACAGAACATTATACGAATGTGGAACTTATAGTCATTGGAATGTTCACGTGTAAAAATTGTTAATTTGACTTAAAATTTTTCTACTAGAAGCCGTCATTTTACTTGAGCAAACTTGTCTATCTTTTTACTTCTTGTATTTTAGAAAATAAATATTGTTGACAGTCAAACCGTGACCAGGCGTCCAAGCTGGGGTTAATGCCTAACAAAACCATTCCTTTAGTCTCTTCTTTAGAAGGTAAAGCCATCACCCATTTTAAACACATTAGAATCATAGAATCATGACTAGATTCACACAACTTCAGGATTTTCCTTTTTAACAACTAAAAAGCGACTATTTTTATCCACCCGAATAGGTGAGCTAGTCAATATAAATCTTTCAATCCTAAGTATCTGAATAAATATTTTTTGAATAATATCACAAAGGTTGTAGGAGAGATACTACTGAATATATGTAAAGACGTATTATAATACACGAAGTTGTTTCATTTTGAAAAAATTAGAAATTCATGTTATAAGGCCAAATCAGGGTTTAATTTATAAATCATAATCATTTTAAGATTTTCATGGTTTATGTAGTCTTTGAACACCTAGTAAAAATGTAAAATCTTATTTTTAAATAAAATTGGTGTCTCGGCCAAAAAAAAAAAATTGATGTCGATAGTTTCCTACCATTATAACACATATAAAAAATTGTGCAAGGTTAAAAATAGTAGATGTAAATAATTTTCTTTTTATTCTTGCATAATACACCAATTAAAAATAAATAAATAAATTTCTATGCATTTATCAGTAACCAAATACTAAAATATATAAAAAATAAAGTAGAAACATTAAAATGCCATCAAAATTAAATTACAAATACTAAAACACAAAAGAAAATATATATTAAGGAAAACAATAAATTTTCAAAAATTAAATTAAATTATTGAATACTTAAGTGCCTTTATCCCTTAAAAATATGACCAATCATGTCAGCAATACCTAAAGCTTAGGGTTTGTTTAAATTATCTAATTTTTGTTTATATTTGATCTACGTATGTATCTTATTTTTGTTTGATCTATATCTAGTCAGTTTGATCTATTTATATGTAAAAATGTCTGTTTTTTTATCAATATCTATTTATTAATAAATAATCTATTTGAAAATGATAAAAAAAGTCAAAATAACTAGAAATGAATCAACCAAACAAGGTGGAACACATGTCTAACATTATTTCAAAACAAAAAAAAAAATACATAAATATAAATTGTATTAAAAAAATATCAAATTAGCGTCACTATGTCCATCTTGGGATGGAGATACAAATATTTCTACTTGTATCGCATGTTCAAAGCGAAATATAGTGACCTTGGCGATAAAAGTTTTAAGAACCTGTGTATCCCACATTGGATGTACAATACAGGTTTTGGCTCTGTATCGCATGTCCAATGAGTGATACATATATAATAACATATGTATGGCACGTTGGACGTGTGATACACTATATTATGCATCCAATATGCAACACATATATAATTTAAAAGAAAAAACTGTATCGTATTTTGGATATGCGATATAATGATACTATTTACGTAATTTTTTAATAATTTAATTTTGTAAATTTTTTTAAAATATATTATACATGTAATATTTAGCTAATTTTGACTTTGAATTTCTAGGATAGATGACAATAAGTAAGAACCTTGTTAAGGAGAAGGAAAAGGATGGCAAAAATGGAGGGGAGTAGACATCGTCACGGTCCGGTTCGGGTCTGGAACCTGACCCGAACTGCCGGTTCCCGGTTCCAAAAGTGGTGGAACCGGAATCGGACCCGTGAGAGCCGGTCTGGTTCCCGGTTCTTAGGAACCACCGGTTCTCACGGTTCGGTTCCTGTTCTAGAGGAACCGGGAACCATGAAAAAAAAAATAAAAAATCAATTAAATAATTTACTTAATTTAATTAAGAAAAAATTAATAAATTTTTAACTTGAAATAACATTGAGCCTAACAATAATTGTTCATGGTATTAGTTAAAAAAAATTTTATAATTATGTATTTATTTATATACAATCACTTGCACTTTTTTAGTTGTTATATTAGCAATGTGACACTATAAAATATTCAAAGATATAAATAATTCTTAATAACAAAAAATGAATCATACATTGTTAAGAAAGAAAGTTTACTTTGATTAAAAGTCTACATAAATTTAACAATATATGATTTCAAATGTAATTATTACTTATGTTGTTAATAATAACACGTTAAATATTGTGAATAGGAAATAAATTTTTTATTATTTATGCAAAAATAGTTTTAAATATTTATTTTATAATTAAATTTTTTTATAATTTTCTTTTCTTTTTTTCTTACTTTTTTTTATAATTTCTATGGTGTAGAACCGCCGGTTCTGCCGGTTCTTGAATCGACGGTTCCAAAACCGCCGGGTCATACGGTTTTTAGGGATAGAACCGTAAGGACCCGTCAGAACCGACGGGTCCTTTACCGGTTCAGACCCGCCATTGCCGGGCCGGTTTCCGGTTCAGGAACCGCCGGTGACGGGTCAGGTCGGTTCCCGGTTCGGAACCGACCCATGATGATGTCTAGAGGGGAGGGAGGGAGGAAAAGGGAAAGCAATATGCATCACAAATTCATAATGCACATGGGTTTTTGTTAGAATTGGCATCAGCATCAGCATTTACTTCGCTCACGTAGTACTTCCCTCTGTCGCGTGCACAATCTCCACCTCAGCCAGCACTGTCCAGCACAAAGTAAAAGGGCAACAACGCCCACCTTCCTATAAAAAAAATATCTGCATGAAGCATGATTCCTGCCCATGGGACAACGCATGACAAATGATGTCACACTCCACTTGTCATTTGTCACGACTGACGCCCTGGCCACTGTCCTCCATCCATGTCTTCCGTATCATATGCTATTATTTATTAGAGAATAGTAGGAAGACTTTTTTTTTTTTTGCCAAAGAATAGTAGGAAGACTAAGCAGAGGGAAATCCTATAAAAATAAAGAGAGCGCACTATTATTATTATTATTATTCTTATTATTATTATTATTTTAATAATTTGGTATTCAATATTTAATTTTTGATAAAAAAATTCATACTTTAAATTTGATGATATTTTAGTATCCCATATTTTTAGCATATAATAGAAAAATCAAATAATAGGCATTAAAATACTATTGGTTTAAAAGTATGAGTATTTTTTTTGTTAAAAATAAAATATTAAGCATCAAATTGCCAAAAAAAAAATAGACACTCCTCTTGCTTTTATCTCAAAAGAAAAAGTGTTTATATATATATATATATATATAAACACACGGATGGTTATTGATTTTTTTATTTTGCTCTTTTATTATTTTTTTATTCACTATCGAAAGGGCTGAAGTTGGTACAATTTTTTATTGCCTTTTTTCCTTTGTGTTTTCCTTCTTAATCATTGTTATTGTAATGTGTTATAAGTAATATTCAATATTATTTATTAAATTATGTAAAAGGAATATATTTAAGATTATATTATTAGATTAATTATTGTGCATCAATAAAGAGTTGTTAATCGTAAGCTATATAGCTAAGTGGTTAAAAGTTCAATTTCATGAGCAAGAGGCTATATGTTCAAATCACGTAATTGATGGAAAAAGAAAGAATGAAAAAAAAAAAAAATTATATATATATATATATAAAACACTGCAGTTGGAATTGTGACTTTAAATCATCTTGTTATGGTAAATCTACCATAGCTAATGCTGTGGTACTTGATATTTATCTTAAAAAGATATAATGGCCACTAATTTTCCTTTTATATTTTGATTGGATAATTTGTAGAGTGAAAGCAAGGATTTTCAAAACTTTTCCATTATTTAAGCAGGTTAAAATTCTATGTGACGGTATGAAATTTTGGACATATCTACATAGCATGCTACACTTACATGATATCAAAGTAATATCATATATGATTAATCACATAAACATATTGAGAAGAGATTAATAGTATTTACACATTACCTAATAATTACTTGGATTTTTGGCTACAAACACCGCAACATTGAAATTTAAACCGTAGATTTCACTGCCAATCTATAGCCTATGGGAGATTTACCAGGACACCATGACCCTTCAAGCAATCGACCGCCACTTGACATATACACCACACTTTTGCATTTACTTTAAGAACCACTACGCCACACATCATTTGCACTCATATCCTACCCACTCAAACAGTTGAACCAAAATTCATTAGTTAGATAAAGTATAATTCAGACCTAGATTGAATACTCCAAACGATGATTCGTTTAAAACCCTACACGCAATGCGCTTAGGGTTATGATAACTAACTATCAAGTCAAGAAAAATCATACCTATTGTTTAGTACATAAACACCGCAAAATTAATTAGAAGGCTAATGATTATGATTATAAGAAATACATTGCATAATTGTGCATGAAATGGCATTAAGATGACCCCTTTTATGAGTAGATCTCATGCATTTTATGACTCGCTTGTTTTGGAATCTTCAACCTTAAGGCTATTATGCCTCTTTACTCATGGTAGCTCAAATGTAAGCCACCAGATTAGAGATGGATGGATACATAGCATTTCTTACTAATGGTTTGTGTATTTGGTTATCTTTAACTTGACACATTATATGATTTGAGATTTTTCCCATATCTTTTATAATTAGAAACCAATTGATTTCAACATTATTTTAATAGAAGATCTTACTATAGGTTGCAAGACTATACAAGACAAGTTAACTTTAAAATGGTTAAAACATGTAAATGAGGTGTCACTTAGCCTATAACATTATTTTCAAGATTTTCAAACAATACACCTCTATATATTATAATATTTCTTTAGATGTTTTTGGTAGTGTTCATCAAAAAGTGTTTGTTCGGGTGGATGTAAAAAAATCTCTCTTTATTTTCTCTAAAAAAATTGTTGTCAGTGTTTGATTCTAATATTGGTTGTCTTGTGTTTGAAATGAACAATATCTTTACCATCGAAGCAAAGGTTTAAATGAAATATTCCTTTCAAACGAAAGGGTCTTATTATGCTACACTAAAGCCTAGAGGTGTGGTCAAAATTTAACTGTTAATAATATGTATTTGCAAAAATACAAAATATAGAAAAATTAGACAAGTCTATACAAAGGGAAATGATGATTTTTTTATAGTATAATTTTAAGTTAAATCAACAATTTTTAAATAATTTGCAATATGAACTTTTCAACAACCATAAATTTTCATTCATACCACATCTTATGTACATATTATGAAGTTACAAGATTTGAAAAATTAGCATTGTAGTATTATTAGAGAAAATAAAATATTATGTTATGTAAAAGTGTATTATTTAACGAATTAGCAAATTTGCATTTCAAGACTAAAAAGCATTTGTTTTGCAATTTATAACCATTTTAAATTTTATATGGTTTGAATAGTTAAATGATATGGGCAAGATCTTATTTTTGAATAAAAATGCATCTTGCAAATTGTTTGACAGTATAAAATTTGCTAAAATCACATCAAAAAGTTATGCATGGTTGGAATTACTAACATAAATAACTTTTGAAAATTTTTTAAAATAATATATCAATTATAAAAGTTAAATATTAATTTTTATAAATTAATTGGCAAATAGGCACTAAATAACACTACAACTAAAGTATAGGTACTAAAATACAATCAAACTAAAGTATAGGCAGTACAATGTAAAAAAAAAAAAAAAAGTAACTATCATCAACCTAGCCCTTAATGGAAATACTAAATTAAAACTTAATAGAAAAAAAGCATTAAATCGTTAAATAAAAGTCTAGATCCTAAATTGTTGAAAATTTGAAAGTATAAATGCTTAATTTGTATTATCTCGATATTGAGTATTTGAATGCGAGTTCCTTTAGTTGGTTGCCATAAAGTTTTTTCTTTCTGTGTTTTTTTTTTCCTTTAAATTAATTTGGGTATATATAGATGAGTGGATTTAGTTGGAGTGATCACGTTTGTGCAACGTTTGTCCTGCGTTACATGTGGCTCAGATGAGTGGTAATGACAAGTAAATATGACTTAGGATAAGGGGATAAAGAAAATGAGCAAGCAATCTTAGAGATCTTGAATGCATATGTGACAGATGGAGGAGCTATATAACATCAACACCATTGTTCTTCGAGAGAGACAATGTGTTCTTTGTAATAATCTTGTTTGATTTTCGGGATTACAATTTGATATAGATGATGTTAATCTCTAAAATATGCCAAATGAGGACCCCTAGTATATTTATAGAATTTGACTGTTGATAACATTCGTTAGATCGCATGGTGTGTTAATGACTAAGATGGGTCGTTTTGCTAATGGATCTTTCCATGGGATTATCTTGAGTTTATGACCATTGAGAGCATCATTTAGATCGTGAATTTTCTTCGAGAAAAGTTGAGAGCAAATTGTCTGATCCAATGATCTTTATTTCAACAAGTCTATTATACCAAGTCTCCTATAAGTCATCACAAAATATGTATTACACTTTGAAGCCTTGTCACTTTGCCTAGGAATAAAACTCAAATATTTTTAATATAATCAGATTGAGGAAATTATACTAAAATGTCACAATGTTTAAGAGTAAATTTATTTTAGATTACAACATTTTGAGTAGTTAAAAAGAAAACATTGAATTTAAAGAAGTAAGTTAATTAAGGTTACCATTGATATACGTTAATAGAAGAAATATTTAAAATTAATACCTAACACATCATGGCACGTGTCAATGGTGACATTAATTGATTCACTTTTTTAAACGTTGTGACATTTATTTAAGCACTTGAAATACTGTGACCTCAAATGAGTTTAACCCTAAATGTTATGACTTTTCTACTGTAATTTACCCTAATCAAATTAGCCCATTTACAATATTTAATTTTATTTTCAATCAATTAAATCATCTCACATGGCATTTTTAGATGGAAAAACAGCATGATTGAACCTCTTTTTGTTTCATTTTATTTTATTTTCACACTTTGGTATTTGCATGGCATCCACTCAAGTGACACATTTGTCGACACAAATGACAAAAAGACAAAGATAAAAGTTCATATACATTTCTATTTAAAATTATATACGTAACAAGTCCATTTAAAGTTTAACTAATTTACTCTTAACTTTACTTATTTTTATAAAAATATCAATTTCATTTTCAATGCATAAAATAATTTTTTAAATTTTTTTTCAGATATAGATAAAATAAGACAATCCAAACAAAGCCTGAAATAAAAGAAAAATTGAAAACTCAAATAGGATTATAGTAGCATAATTATTTTGATTATAGCTTATGAACCTAAATAAAGGCTTGAACTACATTATCATTCAATATCAACGCCTTAATATTTCCTCCTGATGGATTAGTGAGTTCATCTCTTATTTGTTCTCATCTATAAGAATTATATCATGGGGAATGCCTTGCATTTTAAATTTTCATATATGGTATTTATAATCTTTTCAACAAATGCTATTTAAGATCTACATGTCAAATTAAATTCTTTATAATGTGATTATGTCATGTGATCATGTGTTATCTTAATCATAGGATTTAATCCAAATCCAACTTATATTGCTATTTGATAATTTATAGTCAAATAGTGGTTAATCTTTCTCTTTTATTATTTCTATCTATATAGACATAAGAAGAGAAATCACAAAAATACAATTCTTATTTAATTTATTAATTTCAAAACCCGAACCTTTATTCTACAAGCTAAATCCGACCCATCAAAGTCAATCAACATAAAATCCGGCTTAAAAAAAAAACCTAAACTAATCCAAATAAATTAAATTAGAAAAGAAAGTGAGTAATATTAACTACCTTTACCATGTCATCTACATCCCATGAAATTTGTGTTGTTTCTTTCTCTTTTTTCTTTTCCTTCTTTACAACACTTTTCTTTTCTTTCAATTTTAATAATTTAGTATATTATTAATTATATTTATAGATAACTGTGAAATCAAACTCGATACTTCAAGGATAAAGACCTGAACAGAACACTACTAGACTACAAGATAATAAATTACTAGGTTAAAGCGACACCATATTTAATAGTTATAGTTATGTTAACTAATTGTGACTTTACCTACAAGTTGAATTATGTATTAAAATTATTAAAAATTTTTAAATAGTTAACTGTAAAATATGCAAAATTCAAGTATTAAATAAATATAATATCAGTGCAACTGAAAAAAGCACTCAAAATGCAAGTAACAAAGTTGGTATTAATACAAAAAAAAAGGAAAATAGAATAAAAACAAATAAAGAAATAAGGAATAATAAATACCTGTCTTCCGAGTTATTAACGATCGTGAATCGTGACCGTTAAACTCCGCTCCCGAGTCAGTGAGTCACGCCAAACTCGTTTCCTTGCCCCAGCCAAATTTTCGTGTCTGTCCCAAACTTTTACCGTTATCTTCTGTGACGGCCCTCTCACTCCCTCCGTCAAAGCACCACTTCCAGTCACAGTCGCCGTCGGATCTCCACCCCTAACGTCGTCTTCTCTGGTTAGTCTAACCCAAACCCTAACCCTAACCTTAACGTCCCTCCAACCATGGCGTCCTGTGATGACGACTTCTCTCTCTTGAACGATGACCACCCCCACTCTAACCCTAATCCTAACCCTAACCACCACCACATCCCTTCCTCTCACCACCTCCACCCTCCCTACGCTCCGCCGCAGCGCTACGCTCCCAAGTCGACTCCGATCCATGCTCCGCCTCAGCCGTCCCCTCCCAGCCCTAAGAAACTCGCCTCCGCACCCGATGTACACGACTCCGGCGATGACTACACTGACTCCGCCTTCCATGACGTCAATCCTTTCTCCGCTGACGAGAACTCTAATCCTTTCGCTACCGGAGGTTCCGATCCAACGAAGTCACGCGCGGATGCAAGATCCGATAAGAGGAAGGACGAATCACGACGAGCTCAGCGATGGAGGAACGCCGTACAGTTACAAGAAGACGAAGAACTCCGGAGGAGTAGCGGCTAATGCCGCCGGCGAGTATAGAAAGGATCGCGAGGAATGGAGCGACGCAGCCATCGCGTGCTTGCTGGAGGCGTACACGGAGAAGTTTACGCAACTGAATAGGGGGAATTTGAGAGGGAGAGACTGGGAGGAGGTGGCGGCGACGGTGAGCGAGCGGTGCGATAAGCAGACGAAGAGCGTGGAGCAGTGCAAGAACAAGGTGGATAATTTGAAGAAGAGGTATAAATTGGAAAGACATAGGATGAATAATGGAGGTATATCTGCGAGCCATTGGCCTTGGTTCAAGAAGTTGGAGGAGATTGTAGGGAATTCACTGCCGATGAAGTCAGCTTCAGCGGCAGCTTCCGAGGACGATAAAGTTGTTGGTGTTGGTGTGGGTGCCAATGTAGGTGTTGGTGTTGCTGTTAGTGTTGCCTCGCCTGCTGGTTCTGCTAGGCAGTCCAAGAGGTAATGCTCAGTTTATTTGCATTGTATTAATTGTATACACACTTTTGAAGAAACTATTAATCATATTTTGATTTCCCTTTGGATCTTTGAATGGGAGCTGTTATATGATATCATCATGAGGTTGTGGATACTTAGTCACTCGAAGTTGAACCGCGATTTGGTTAACAAAAAGCATTGGTTATTTTGGCAAGTAAGTGGTGTGAGTTCATTAGAGCAGGATAGTGTCAATAGATACATCCTCCAAACCTTCCCCCTTCGTGAAACTTCCTTCTTCTAAGTCTATTTTGCCTCCCAAACGTCTTTTGTCTGAATCTGGATCATTGTCAAACCAGTTTGTATAACCCCACCACCCAGCAACCTTTTTCTCCCTTACCACTGTCAAACCAATTTCCTAACACAAATACCACCTTTTTCACCAAAAGCTGACCGTTTACCCTATAAATTATCCTGGCTGATGCAAAAGGCTAGTAACACCTCTGACAGTGCAAAGTTGATTTATGAAACTCTAGTTGGGCCCAAAACACCTTTTCAGGACCAGGAAGAATGGAGGTGAATGGATTGAGATTAAGAAAGTTGATAACCCCTGAAGTGGTAAAGGGAAAGATGTTATAGTGGGTTCTTGTCCCATTTCTGAAGGATCGCCAATTTCAGACACCACAGATGCCCATGCAGATCAATATGAAGCATCAGCTCAACATGTCAAACCTTTGGTGGTAGAGCATGTTCATACTTGTGTTGGTCATGTTAATGTTGTTAGAAGTTGTGGATGTACTATAGACCCTAAGATTCCACTGCAAGAAGCACGAGATGTAGTGGAGAGTGAGCCCAAGAAGAATGCCAAGGGCCATAAGCTTAAAGACAAAGGAGCTACAAATAGGAAAAAGAAATGGTGCTCCCAAGCCGATTGAGCACATATATTCTACCTTTTCCTTTTATAATTTCATAATGAACCAAGCTGGAATATAAGAGCATCGAGTGACTCGTATTGAAGGTGTGGAATCTTTGGGTGGCACCTAAGGGATGGGGACGTAGTTGGGTGGGATGAACCCCAAGAATGTGGGGTCTAATGTATGGGATAATTTGTACATTGTGAATGCAAGCATATTTTAACACCATCCATAATACATATTACTTTTGTTAATGGCTTGAACAGTGACTGGCTGAGGACTTCATTGTAGCAGCGGCTTGGGGGTTTAAAGCTCAACATTAATACTCTTTGGATTCTCTTTAGGAACTTTAATGTTTGTAGATCAACTATGGAAATATTAGGCAGTTCTCACAAATATTCATGGGGTATGCACAATTTAAAAAGGGGTAGAATCATGGGGTACATTTCATTTTGATGATTATATCTTTGACTTAGAAGGGATGATGATGACCTAAGCTCAAATGGTCCCTTTTTTTCACTTGGTTGAATAAACCCGACAAATTTGTCCAAACAAAGCTTGATAGGGCAAGTGTTCCTTCTTTCTAGCTCTATCTTGGCTCCTTGTATGTATAATCACTTTCCAATATTGATAAAAATTTCATTTGGTGAAGGGGGATGCAAATCTTCCCCTTTTCTTTTTTACTAAATTTTTATATGGAAAGAGTAAAATATTCCTATCCCTCTTTCCAAAGGTATGGAAAACTCACTTTTGAGGGTTCACTTATGTTTGCTCTTACAACTAGGTTAAATTTGTTGAAAGTGAAATTGAGGATCTTCAACAACGAGTTTTCTACACAAAACAAACACACACACACACACACACACAAGGAGTTTGGTGGACTCCCTGAACACTTAAAGGAAGTAAAAGAGAGATTGGAAAGTATTCAAGTGAAGAATCTTAAGGATTTCATACCCTCTGTGGCAGAAGGAGAGCTTTTGGAAAATAAAGTATTCAAGTGAAGAATCTTAAGGATTTCAAAGTGCTTCTCTCATTCCACAAAACAAAGAACCCATCATAAATTTTATTATCATTATGCCAAAGAAGACAAGAGTGCTACTTCTTCATTGAATGAAGTAAAATCAGTCTTCATGGCTAAATTTTGGAGGTGTTTTACATTTCTGAGCAAGTAATTGGAAAAAAGAATCTTCTATCTTCCTTGTTGAGATTTAAGCTAAAGATCTTCAAGATTTTGATTTGCAACAAGAAGTCACTAAGGAGGAAACTTAGAGACCACTTTTTAACTTGGCAAGTTACATATCACTTGGCCCGATGGTTTTGGGGTTGATTTGTTCAAGAAAAATTGAAGTTGGTGGGGAACAAAGTTTGCACAGCCATCAAAGACTTATTTGCTTTAAAAATCTTAAACAGGTCAGTTCTATTTCCTTTACCTTAATCCTTATGGTCTCTAATCCTTGTCCTGTCTATGGACACACATCTTGACTCAGTATTATCCAAACATGTATTCTAGTTTTAGTAAAGAGATGATGTCCTCCTTTTACCATCTCTTGTTAGCCAGAACATACTTTTTTGTAAAAGGAAGGAGTATCATAGATAATTTTTGCTTTTGCAAGGATTATTAAGGTGCTATCAGGTATATAATAGTGCAAAAAGAGTGGTTTCAAAAGTTCATATAAGAAAAGTCTACAATATGGTCGATTGAGCTTCTTTGAAGGTTGACTTGACTAACTGAACTTGCTACCATGCTCTTGCTCTGTAAATGAGGATCTTGTTAGCTTTCTTCCTAAGCTTCAAGAGGGTTTTGTGATGATCCGGTCCCACCTTTTTTTTTTTTTTTTTGTTTTGGTGATGGAGCAATTTTCATGTATTATGTGAACTAAAAATTCACACAAAGACTTCATAGTTGTGAAAGCAAAAAATTTATCATATTTGTTTTCCTGATGCCTTAATGCTATTCTCATCTAATAACGTCAATTCTCTTACTTTAGTTAAGCAAGCTTCAATTGAGTTTAGTTCCCTATCAGGTTTGGAGATTAATGCCTGGAAAAATAACGTTTTATTGTAGGAGTGAACCACGATTGGGAAGAAAGAATCACCATTTTGTTGAGTTTTAGTAGAGGCCAGTTACTTTTACACTACTTGTGTCTTCCTCCCATCATGATTAATCTGTCCAAGATCGAATACAAGGAGCTAGTGGAAAGAGTTGTCCATAAATTGAAGCATTGCACAAGCAAAAGTCTATCATGCAAGATGTGTACAATTCAAAAAATCCATTGTGTTCTCTCTACAAGTGTATTGGTCTCCAATCTTCATTTAGCCCAAATCAGTTTGACAAATTTCCCCCTTGTTTATGACATGTTCTATAGAATGGGAAGGAAGAGGGCTAAACTAAAGCAAAAGTTGCGTAGGAAATAATTTGCAAGCCTCAAAGAGAAGGTGGAGCCAGCAGGGCTGCTCAACTCAAATATGTCTGGGAATTGTGTCATCCTTATTTTTTTTTCATGAAAGCTTGTGAGTAAGCTGGGTGCATTCAACCCTTCTAAAGGGCAGAAGCTTTTGGGCAGTGAAACCCTCATCCTTATGTTCATGGGCATGGTGGAAGTGTTTGGACTACGACAGATATTTAAATTACTGGTAGCTTGGACATGTAATTATGCATCCTTCTGTTTGACAATTGCCACCCAATGGGTCCTTTGACCAAGAAGTTTCAACTTAATGAGATAAAACAAGCTCTCTTTTCTATTCATTTTATTTTATTTACTTTTTTTCCCTGTTAAAGAGATAAGGCAAGCTTCCATACTCTTAAATGCGAGACTTCGCTCTATAGGCAAAAATAATTTGGAATGGTCTAGGCATTCTCTAAGATGTTTAAGGCTTGTTTCATCCTTCACATGAGCCATTCATGTTTCTTTAGATTGGCATGTGGTGTTTTTTGTATTTATGGTTCTTGGGGTATTATGTTTGCTTTACACCTGATGTATTTTCTCATTTGTAAATGGTTCTCTCTGCACTCTCCTTCTGTTTTGCATTTTTTTGGGTCATCTTAATCATGCTGTGCCATTGCTTCTATTAGGTATGCATTGGCAGCACCTGTACAAGGAAACCAACTAGTCAATGCAAAATCAAAATCAGTATCTAACCATAGATGGCGTAGAGTTGTCTTCAAGATTAGTGGTGCTGCTCTTGCTGGCTCTGGTCCAAACAATATTGACCCAAAGGTCCACTAAACATTTTAGCATCACTTGCAAGAAAAGACTCAAATGAAATACCAGTATTTGTCCTGTTGTTGAGGTTAGAACTGTTAGATTGCACATCTGATTATGATATTTTCTTCAATTAAAAATTATCAGGTGGCGATGTTGATTGCCAGAGAAGTTGCAATTGCATGTCGTCATGGTGTGGAGGTATCTGATTCACTTTATTGCATCCTGTTCTGTAACTTCAGTGTTTGCTTGCCATACTTTGCATGTAATCTTTGTAGTGTTTCTTTTTATTTAGGTGGCCATTGTTGTTGGCGGCAGTAATTTCTTCTGCAGCAACACATGGGTAACTGCCACAGGGTTGGATAGGTGTACAGCGCACCAGATTGGGTAATGCTGGCTTCCTAAACAATCACTCTTTTCTGATTTTGTGACATTATGGATGACCAGTCTATCCGACAAAATTTAATGCTTGAGAATGTCCAAACTTGAACATGGTACAGGTAGTTTTTGAGTGAGATAAGACAATATTTTACCATCAACTCCTTTTCCTTGTTTTCCAAGTCATATACACTAACTGAGATATTGAGGGAGGATCTCAATTTAGATCCTTTGTCCAATTAGATGAGCCAGAAAATGATATTATAACAGAGCATCATAGTTCTAGATTAACAGCATTATTTCTATAGCCTTGAATTCTTGGTAAGCTATATTTATATTAGATAATCAAAATGGATTGTTTGATTGACAACACTTATGAAGAGTCCTTGTTGGTGAGAGTTTCTTTGAGCTGTGGTCTATACCAGGAAAGAAGGTTGCAAATATTTCTTGGGTACTAAGTTTGTTTTAGTGGAAATATTCTTTTTTTAGATCACTAATATGCTTGAAAGGCTGTTTGCTCTGTACCTTTTTCCCCAGATTTTCTTGATCAAACATTCTGAAATACTCATTTTATAGTTGTTGTACTGGACATTTCTGGTCATATGCTTGCATCTTAATCTCTCTCCTCAAAAAATTTGTCTTAGTATGATGGCAACCGTCATGAATGCCATGCTGCTACAGTCAGCCCTTGAGAAGATGGGTGTGCAGTCCCGTGTGCAATCTGCTTTTTTGATGCATGAGGTTGCTGAACCATATAGTCGGCAGCGTGCCATTCGACATCTTGAAAAGGGGCGAGTTGTCATATTTGGTGGAGTTGGTGTTGGGACTGCAAATCCTCTATTTTCCACAGACACAGCTGCAGCACTTAGAGCTTCAGAGAGTATGGTTTCTGTTGCGGCAATTATTCTTTCCTCTCTTTGGTTTTTGTTGAACCACTTGACACGCATGTTGATACATGCTCTGAAGAGTATATGCATTGATACAATCACCATACATCTTGATAATTATTTTCTTAGAAATTTCCTTAATGCATTATAATTATTATCTAAAAGCTTGTGTGTTACTTTCACATTGGACCATTATATTAAAAGTAATTCTATGCTCTCAGTTCATGCTGAAGCGCTTCTCAAAGGAACCAATGTTGATGGTGTTTATGACTGCAACTCTCAAGACAACAATGTAATATTCGAGCACATATCATTTAGAGACGTGGCTCCAAGAGGCCTGACCTCCATGGACATGATGGCATTGACATTCTGTGAAGAAAATGGCATTCCTGGTCAGTGTTTCACTCATTCAGGCATTTGAGAGCAAACATTTACCAGCAAAGTTTGATCTATTATTTTAGGCAGTGCCTGACTTCTGGCTCCAACTTTGTCTTCAGCTAAAGATCACACTTTCAGCTGCTCATGCTGATCTGCTTATTCATTGAACTCATGTTACATTAGAGTTGCACTGACTGCTGCTTTTATTATCTATCTGTTTTTACAGTTGTGGTTTTTAATCTTCTTGAGCCTGGGAACATTTCAAGAGCTCTATGTGGAGAACAGGTGGGTACACTGATTGACCAAGCTGGCAGGATAAATTAGTTTTGGACTTTTTTGGGATGAAGCACCATATGGTCTTTTAACTCATTATGTGCCAAGTTACTACTAGACTACTCTGGAAAAGTTGCATAACTAGGCTGCTGGGTACTCCTCAATTTTACCCAAAAATTAAAAGAAAAAAGTGTGCTGCTATGGCATGGCTTTTGGCAAAGGACCTTACTGTAATTTCTTCACAAGAAATTGGAGCACTGAAGCCCTAATATGTTATCATCAAAACCGATTAGGATGTGTCTCTTGATGACTGCAGCAAGCATGGAATCTTCAGCTTGTCACGTCTTGTGTTCCTCACTCCAATGTGAGTGCTCTTGTATTATTCTGTATGTATTTTCTCCCTGTTACAAGCATCAATAAGGGAGGATGAGGGTAAATAGTCTGTGTAACATAGGGACGGCTGTTATTGTATTCGAGTGATGAGAGGATGAATTATTGTTAGTCATGCAGCCACAATGTAAATCTTAGGATGCATATTAGTGAGTATTCATAAGTGCATCACATATTGTTACGTTTCATATCATTATCCGATTTGAAATTGATCTAATGTACTCACTGTCATGTGCTTGCGATTTGGTACGATCTCCTTTATACTGAGAACCATTTCCAGAGAGAGGCTCCATTCACCATAGTTTCCCTACATGAAGGTAACGATCTTTCTTTTCAATGTTCTAGTTTTTACTTTTTATAGCACTTGTTTGTGCCCAGTCTTTTGCTTAAAGTGGTATTTAAGGTTTGTTTTCTGCCTGGCCGTGGCTGGTGAATGTATGCTTCCTTCTTGAATTACCTATGGAACACTTGGAATTGAACAACCATCCAGCTCCTCTAGAAATGGACCACCGTCACTATGTTCTTGTTAAGTTTCTCTTGCTATGGAAAGCTATTATCGTGTTTGAGAATGTCTTGTGACCCGATTGAAAACATTTGTCAGGGTTGTTGAACATTTGCTGGATGTATTTCTGTCTTTTCCCCCTTCAGGTTATGTTGTTTTTTTCCTTGGTTTTATTTTTGTTATTTTGGTTAATTTTATTATATTTAATTTAATTTTTTTGACCAACGACATTGTACCACATGGCATGCACTCATGAAAAAAATTATCGGCTGTTATGAAAAGTTTTTGTTTGTAAACTTTTGCAAACATTCGGTATTCAAACAGACAGTAAAACATTAAGGATTAAAGGCTTATTTATCCCTCAATTTTGGTGGACAATGACAAAATAAGATGCTGCAATTACTACTAGTAGACAAAGCCACATCAGTAACAGGGGTGCCAATGAGGTATTTGGCAAACCAAATACTGAACAGAGATGGATTACAATGAAGAAAAGAACTAAGCATTACGATCTGCTCACTAAAGACTAAAAAAAGAGATCAACATCCTGTCATCTCGTCTTCCGTGGCTGAAACGGATTGCGAGAGTGAATCGCGAGATTCATCGTAATCTTTTCCTCGTGGAGATTGATCCACCCTGATGCTCTGAATCTTTCTAACCACTTCTGCCATTGTAGGTCTCTTGTCAGGTTCTTGAATCACACAAGCCAAACCCAAATCAAGCATGGTCATAAGCTCCCCCTCGATGTTCTTGTACCTCATTAGTTCTTGATCATAAATTTCCTCTCTCTGGCCTTTGCTCATCATGGACTGCACCATCGTTGGAAGATCCACAGTCGCAGCCTCCTCTTCTACCTCCCAGTAAGGATCCGGTGTCGAAGAGCATCGGGATGGAGCTCTACCAGTAATGAGTTCCAATAACAAAACGCCAAAACTGAAGATGTCTGCTTTTTGAGAGAGCATCTTGCTTTCTGCCTGTTCAGGAGCTTGGTACCCTCCTAACCTTGATATGACATGGGCTGGATTTAGAAGCAGTGAGAGACCAAAATCTGCAATGCATGCAGCACCATTTTTGTCTAGGAGAATGTTTGAGGATTTTATGTTTCCATGGGGAATCTTTCCGTGCCATACTCATGAATCTGAGCCAGTCCTCGAGCAGCTCCGAGTGCCAAACTGATTCTCGTTGTCCAATCCAAGGGAATTCTTCCAGGACCTCGATTGCCTGACCAGACACAATAAAAAAGATTTACATTCATTAGAACATAAAACTTGGTTCAAATTGAACTTTATAGTGTAAATGAAAACTGTGTTGGTTGAGCTGGGTATGGTTGAATTGAACTCAAGGTAGTTTGTCAACAGGTTACATTCTAGTACTGACCATGAAGCAACATATGCAAACTCCCATTAGGAAGATAGTCATAGACCAAGAGCTTCTCCTCCTTTGCATAGTAGTAGGCCCTTAACTTCACAATGTTTTGGTGCTTGAGCTTTCCTATCACATCCATGTATTGTTCGAACTCGCTCCTTGCACAAGGATTTGCATCTCTCAATCTCTTGACCGCCACAGTAAAACCATCATCAAGCACAGCTCTATAAACACTCCCCAAACTCCCTTTCCCCAACATTTCTGCGGAAGCTCTAAGCAGATCCTCAAGCTCAAACTGCTTCCTCCTCTCGAAAAACACAAGCCTACTCTTATCAGTTGTACTGGTCCCATCGCTCTCCACACCGCCACTGGCATACACTTTATGATCACTCCCATGACTACTTGAACTCCTCCGTTTCCCGCCCTCACTACCGCCTTTCAAACTTGAACCCCTAGGGCCCCTGTCTTTAACTCTACATTTTGCAACCAAGAAAGCCACCACAAGAGCAAGTGTGATGCAATTCACAAGGACAATTGCCAAGATAGCACCAGGGCCTAAACCCATTTTCTTTTTATCATTACCACCTCTTTCCTTAGCCCGATCCATGACGGGCTTTTCGGTCTGTCCCGGGGACAAGCACCGGGGAAGTGGATGGGGCCCGCAAAGCCCGGCATTGCCCATGAAGCTTTGATAACCAAACTTCCTTAACAAGCCCTCTGGCAAGTGACCAGAGAGCTCATTGTTAGTCAAGTTAAGCTCGCTTAAGTTGGCAAGAGAGGCTGAAAAATCCGGAACAAGCCCTGAAATGAGATTATTCTGTAGCCTAAGAGTCATGAGCCTTTTCAACCTAGTGAACTCTCTAGGGATGCTTCCCTGGAGGTTGTTGTTGGAGAGGTCAAGGCGGAGGAGGCGGCGGAGAGAGGAGAATTCTGGCGGAATGGAGCCAGAGAAGTCGTTGTTAGAGAGGTAGAGGAGGCGGAGCTGGGTGAGATTGGAGAGAGGAGAAAGGGAGCCGTTGAGGCGGTTGGAGTGGAGGTCAAGGGAGGTGAGGTGGGGGAGGAGAGAGAGGGTGAGGAGGCCGGGCCACGGAGGTTGTAGAGGAAGAGGGGAGATAACTTGGCCGGTGGCGGAGGAACAGGTTACACCGACCCAGAAAGAGGAGCAGGCTGAAAGGCCGGTCCAGTTGGAGAGGAGGGCGGCGTGGGTGTCGGTTTGGAGGCGGAAGAGGGTGAGGGTGTGGGTGTCATTTGGGCTGGAGAGAGAGAAAGGGAGGAGGAGAGAGGAGCGAGGAGGAGAGAGAGAGTGGTGGAATGACATTGTTGGAGCAGTGATAGTGAGCGTGAGTGTGAGAAAGAGTGTGAAGAAGGAGGAGTGTGTGTGCTCTAATATTTTTACGGATGTTTTATTGAGGAGAGCTTTTCCGACAAGGCAATGGTTTGTCCCGACAGGGGATGGGTGAAATAGTACAAAAGTCAAGAATCTGGACTTTCATAAAGTCAACTTTATGTCTTTATCCAGTACTTTTGTTGCTGCCCACCCCCACCCCCACCCCACCCCTGCTTCTTCCTTAACGAAAATCGAAATAGTAATCCATTCAAGAATCGCTTTAATGTACGATACACGTTTCAAATTGAATCTTGAAAATTTTGGAGACAGGGTTTTGTTTATTGGATAGAACTTCTCTATACATTGGATTAAATGCAAAATTTTTATCCCTTTTATTAAATGTATAAAATCATGGATTGTGATAAAAAAACTAACATTTCTTAATTAAGTAAAAAAAAAAAAAAATACTAAGACTATTATATCTCATTATTACCACATGGTCTTACAATCACTATCACCATCGCTACCATAACTACTATTATTGCTGCTACTATCACTACTATTGCTACCACCTCCACCATAGCTATCGGCCTATCACTACATCATTATAGCATGCTATTAGCATTAAGCACATTATTATAAGAAAAGATTAAATTAGTGTGATATATTACGTGAATGCTTAATAAAGTATAGGGGTGTAAATAAATTGGGTTGATCAAATTAGTGAGCTTAAACGGAGATGTACTTTTTAACGAGCTTAAAATGCACAAATACGAGCCTGAGCTCATTAAGGATTTGTGAGCTCGAGAATGAGTCGTTAGGATTGTTTGCATAATAATTTATATGTATAATATTAGATTAATATAAATGATTATATATAATATTATATTAATGCATTAAACAAGCTTTTAATGAACTTGCTTGTGAGCTCTTAACGAACTTATTTGCTAGTCAGCTCGTGAGCTTCAAGAAAAGCGTAGACTTATGTCGTTTAGTTAAATGATCTCGAATTCGAGCTTGAGTAGCTAGTGGGTAACTTAGCTCGTTTATAGATCTAACAGTATATAACTTCTGATTAAATTTTTTGATGTGGACAATTTTATAAAAACTAAGCATCATTTTTACTATTTATTTAAAATATATTGGTATTTATTTGCTAGTTACTCAAACAAGTGGTGTATCTTGCTTATTAAATCTCTTTTTCTTTACTATTGTCATATCATCACCACGGTAGCACGACCATCAATACAATATTAGTGCCAAGTGGCCATCATTATCAACAAAATTGGTGGTATATTGGTGGCAATGGTGGCGGTGGTGATGATGGTGACAACAATGATGATGGTAGTACTATGTGGTGATGGAATAGAAAAATGCAGTTAAAACATTTATACAATAACAATAACGGTATGGTCACAAAATTGCTATTTTGGTGTATACATGTGTATTAAAAATTATACAATCATAAAAAAAAATCTTGTGTAGTACTTAGAGCATCCGGTAGAGTAAAATAAACTTGTGATTTTCTCCTTGATGTGGTATATTATTCTCATTGTGCTGCATTGTACTAGTTTTTTAATAAGTGCCATAATGTTAAAGAAACATCCCACCTTTATCTATAAAGCCATCACTAAGATTTTTATGCAGTGTGTTAGGTACTTGGTTAGTAATTTTTTTGTCCAAGTACTTGCTTAATAATTTGATTAGCCCTTTTAAGGCTAGTTTAGCCCTAGAACGAAACGAAACTGAAAATTTTATAGGAAGTCACTCGAAACATGTCTAGAAAGAAAGAAAACACGGTTGAATGGTATGGAAATTCGATTTAGAGAAGTCGGTAAAAGCAGACAAAGTGTTTATACTTTTAAGTTTTGGTATTTTAGTATCTCATATTTAAATTTTAACAAATTAGTGTTTAAACTTTTAAAGTATGAGTGATTTAGTATTTTTATTAAATAATATTTTACGGAAAAGATTTTAATGGTAAGATAATGGCAAATACTTAGCAAAAAATTGCTAATATTCAAAGACGTGGTATTAAACTGAAAAAAAAAAAAAAGTCAATAGCAGACCAGTCACTATATTCCCAACTCAAAATTTTCAAATCCGAAAACTGTTGTGCACTTTGTATACGGAGTTTACTTCGCAAAATCAAATAAGAACCCGAAAGTCATATGAACCGGAAACTGTTTCCAAATTAGAAGAAGAAAGTAAACAAAAATAGGAAGATAAAATAAAAGAATAACACAAATCCAATAATAATGTCAAACTATATGTATATAATAAACAAAGTAAATAAAGCAATTCATCATTTCACTAGAAAAGCCGACAGTTGTTAGCTTCTTCTCTACTCCAAAAGCTGGAAAAGATTCTTCAAAATCATTGATAAAAGTAAGAGACTCTGTTGCACCGAAACATTTTGGTATTGGGATAGACATCGGTCATGAAGATGAATTTTTATATAAACATACATATATATTATTTCCTAAAAGAGGTGACAATGAACGGATGGATATTTGCCATCTCCATCCATTAGCAGTCCACACTAAGCAGATAATAACATAAATTATAATAGTTCTATCATATAGGAATTTTATTGTGATTGATGGGAATACAGCCGAGATGGCATATTGGCAGCAATATATATTTAAAACTATGTAATTATATATTAAAAGTCTTTTTAATATGTGCATGATGCTTGAAATGCCAAATGGTATGGAAGGGGCATCTGGGAAGAACTAATTTTCATCGTATTAAATGAGAAGAAATTTTGAAAATTCAAGAAGAATTAAAAGAAATAGGGGTGATGGGATTGACGAAATTGTAAGTTTGACATTCATGCCCCTCCTATAAGGGAAAAAGATTCAATGAGTTTGATATACTACGTGTCCCTCCTATAAGGGAAAAAGATTCAATGAGTTTGATATACTACGTGTTTAGATGAGTGATGAGTAAGTACTAATATATTTTAAACAAGTCATGAAATGAGAAATAATTTTTATAAATCTGTTCATATATAATTTATATATTTGTAATCTTTCGGGTGAATATCAGGCTCGGTAAATCTCAGGGTGAGGGGAAATGATCCCAATGAAAAAGAAGAGAAAAAGGTTTCTTTGTAAACATTAGGTTATTTTAATCAACAAACAAATGAAAACCTTTTATAATTTCCGCGTTAATGACTAGTGGACAGCCACCTTAGATGGGCGACAACCACCAATAGTTGGGTGGCATTGCCACCTATCATCAATAATTGAATCACCCACTCTCCTTCATGCATCAAAGAGACCCACTGTCCCATCCAGTAAAATTGGCCGCAGTAACATCATCGGTTAAAATATTATATCCTAAAGTCAAAGGACAATCTTAAATCAATTGCACGATATTTCAGTTCTCGTAAAACTCGATTTCTTAATTGTTAATTTTAAGACTCCAAAAATGCCGCAAAAATTTGAAAGTTTCCGAAATGATTCTCACATCTCCAAATATATTATTATGTCCCGTTTTACTTTGCTATATGAAATAAGGGTAGAATTGAATTTGAATTCCAATGTAATAAAGTTGTTTACAATGTTCATTGAGTATAAAAAGTAAAGCGTCTACATCACTCATTTTGCATCTTGTTGAACAGTGATGATAATGATATAAGTGGTATTTTCAATACTAGGACATTTACTGAAAACTAACCATTGGCAATTTAGGGTGTGGGGATATTAATTGTCATTCATCATTTTGTATAATAACAATTTATTATGAAATGTGATTCTCCTCTACTGAACATATTAATAAGATAATGAATAGTAATTCTCTTTTAACGCTTTGTTTGAAATGATGAAAGGAATTAAAAAGGAAAGATTGTGTAAGGAAAGAAAGTGGAAACAATGAATTATTAGAGAATTTGAATCCTTTCATATATTTGGATAATGAAGGAGAAGAAAGTAAATAGAATCTTAATTGTTAAAAAAAATAAAATAAGATATAACAATAAATCATTTATATACCCCTAAAAGATAATAAGTAATTTAAAAAAAATTGATATAAAAGTAATTTAAAAAATTTTCTTCTAGTTTTCTCCATTTTAGAAGGGATAAAAAAAATTGTGAAATGTAGGGATAATATTACCTTAATTTTCCTTCCCCTCATCTTTCTCTTTAGTAAATAAATTTAATCTCTACTATTTCTTTCCCTCCCAAAACATTCTTTTATAATTCCCTTATATTAAACAAAGTGTAAGTGAGCGGGTTGTTAGGAAGCTCGTCGTTTTAAGCATTTTATAGCATATGTCATGATCACTTTGATTTTTCAAGAAATACAACTTCTTTCTCATTTATCATACTTGTTGCATTGATATCGTACTCTTTAGTATTATATATAAGCTATTAAACCTCACATAAGCTATGCATATCCTGACCTACTTCTTAATGAGATGGAGCTTGCTTTTCTTGCATCAAAATAAGTTTCCCTCCATCCCATACAGAATGGAATATCTGCTTGGGATTTGGAAGTGAAAGTTTACCATATGAAAAAAAAAAAAAAAAAGGGAGAAGGATTTTTGGGTATTATATCCTATATGTATTAGGATGATTACTAATAAAACTTTGATATATAATAATATTTATGTAGTTTTATTAGCGAATAAGTCATAAGTTAAGGTTTAAAATAAATGGGATTGCAACTACTGAAGATCTAACCTATCTTATTGTTTTTAACAGAAATAGGTGACCGATCAACTTCTCGTCCTGAACTTCTTTGCAAATTCAAAGAGAGCAAGACCACATAGAAATTTGAAAAAAAGAAGACATCATTGCTGGACAAAAGGACAAAGGTCCAATGATGGTAGGCATGTTCCAAAAGCAACATGTTCCTGAAAAGCTAATGAAAAAGGAAATTTCTATGACTAACCACCAATCTCATGACCCACTTTCTAATAGCAATCCTTGTTGCTACGGGTGGACGTGAGAGGGGTACCAAGGCTCATTATTTTCAAAGTAATCCCAAAGTATTTTCTATCGCAATTCTCAAATTAGGTGCTTAGTACGGATGTATATAGGGTCAATATACAAATGTTACTAGATTATAGTAAAATATATAATTATATATTTAAACTTTAAAATTAATAAATTTAACACTTAAGATTTTTTTGTGTACACCAATAGTACTTTCATTACATTGATTAAAAACGTCACGTTGGATGATGGTATTAGTTAATTTAATAAATATACTATTGACATACACGAAAAATTATTTCAGGAATTAAATTGATTAATATAAAAGTTTAGGTACCTAATTGCATGTTTTGTCTACGTTTAGTTATCATTTGTGGTATTAACCCTAGATATGCATATATGGTTTTTAAATAAATAATTTTTTATTGATAATCCAATGGATATGGTTTTGTAGATTATTAAACTATCAACAGATATCATATTCAATAGGGCAAATTAAGCAGTTGATGTCCAGATTTGTAACATTGAGTGCACATAAACATCACATGAAGCATTTTGTAACTATTGTTAGGAAAGAAACATAACCAACTGTAATTATTTTTAGTGGCTTGGCTTCTTTCAAAAGAATATTATCATCATGAAGAGTATAAACAATAAAGAGAAAAAAAGAAGAGGAGAAAATATGTAACTGTACAACCAAATATTGGATGCCTCTATGACTTTCTTCATAAATTTTGGAGCCTAGTCTTACTCGAAAAGGCCATCAAATTGAACAGATACATTATAAATAGAGAAACATAGAAATGATATTATAATTAGTAACACAGATTTACAATAATCGCGCATAAGTTTAAATGCATGGGAGAAGAGAGTTCAAGTTAAGGTTTCTCACAATTATATTTCAGCTGCAAGAATGGAAGAGAGCAAGAAATGGGGTTTTTAAACCAATTCCGGAGAATTTAGTAGGGTACATTTAATTTTGAAACCCTAGTAATACCGTAATAAAATTTTCAACAATGGATGATAGCCAACAACTTTAGAGCTTATCTACTGGAGTTGCTACTTCGAAAGGGCAACAAATTTCACATTTTGAAATTCTTTATTCATTTCATGAAATAGAATCATCATATTCTTCATCAACTCATTCTAATTTCAATTCTACCCACAAGAGCATAAGTTGGAGGTACCGAAATTTTGTGGAAATAACTCCTTGGGATGACTTTTTTTTTTTTTTTGGGCTGGTCTTGGGACGACTTCTTAAGGCTAAACATTCTTTTAAATTTTAATTGGATATAATATACAAATAAGATAGAGATACAAGTCTGATACATATAATATATAGATAAAAATCAAATATTAAACAGTCCTAATAGGATTAAGTTTTGGAAAATTGGAATCAAACCAACCATGACATAAATAACATTGAAAAAACGATACAAAGTAAAGTATATCATAGGTTGTGATAAGATTATTTGTCCACTTCCAAGATTGTGCAAGCTATAAATTACGAAGGACCATTTTTCAAACAAGTGGCTCCTTGCTCAAGATTCAGCAATTGGAGTGAGGATTTTTTTTCAAAAAACCAGATATATAGTACCACATAAAGTTGAAAAAAAAAAAAAAGAGAATTACTAATGTGGGGGTGAGGGGGGACCATGGTAAAAGTAATCAATTATATGGGACAAGGATCGGAAGGAAGGGTCTAATTTAGTATTGCTTCTTGAGGCTCCTACTTGATTATAAGAATAAAGTCCGTATGAAGAAGGGTCCATGGCGTTGCGTCAATCATTGCTGTTTTCCAATCCTTCCAACCACGGGTGTCTTCAATATCGTCACGTCGAAACTTCTGTTGTCACTTGAACCAAAGAGGACAAGCACCTCGTAATATCCTTAAATAAAGAAAAAACAAAAAAAAAAAAAAAAAAGGGAAAAAGGGTTTAAAAAACCCTCAATGCCCCATGGCTTAAAATATTATTATTATTATTATTATAAATGCTCAAACATTGTGATCAACATATTAAATACGTTTATGGATAAATTATTGTTTAGTTATAGCTCCTCTGTTTTTATGAGAAATCGAGGACGCGTTTGTATGTGTTGTGAGACATCATTGAAAAAGTATACCAAGAAATTATTTCAAAATAATTTTGTATAATTATAGAACCCGATGGTTTCTTTTAAGCAATTTGTGAGGAAATTTATGAAATAATTCCATTTATACTTTTCCAAATTTATCTTGTATGAACTTTATGTTTTTAAAGCGCTCATTACTCACATAGTTGGATTGATATAAATATAGACTTCCGATAAAATTGGTACAAGCATGAATTTTCATAGGCTATCAATGTGTTAATGGCCAATAATTTAATAATATCAATGCTAATTTCTCATAGACCGAGTTTAGTTTCAACTCCTCCTCCTTATTATAATTTGCTAATATAAAAGTACCATTTTCCTCTCATTCAATTAAAATATCATTTTCACTGGCCGCATTAGTCATCTCTTTTGCCATCTCATAGCTAACGGTGCACTACCATCACACCCACCTAGTACTCATGAGCCAAAATAAACACTACGACAATTTAGATAGCCATTATAGCGATTAGAGAAAGTATCAAATTTTTATAAAGTTAACCGAATATGCAGTGAAGCGTAATTGAGTAAAGGGATCAATGATGGGTCGGTCCTCATTAAAGAATCCCATATTCTTTGCTTGATCAATGATGGGTCGGCTCTCATTGAAGAGTCCCATATTCTTTGCTTGTTGTATGGGATTGTCTCATTGTTGATGTTTTATGGCCCAACTTCATTGGTTTTCTTCCCTCATTACAACCAAGATAGATATAAATGATGCTATGTATTTCAGGTTTTCCTTTTTTTTTTTTTAATTTTCTTTTGGTTTTTCCCCCCCTTAAAATGAGTTGCACCGAAAGTTTTCATAAAATACTTTTTATGTTTGATATATGAGTGGACTCCTCTATTTTTGCATCAATAAATCAAACAAGTCTTTTTTACTATGATTTTCCTACATGGCATAAAAAAAACTAATAATTTTTGAAAATATACATAGGTCTGTGGATGGGAAATGACGAATAGGATTGTTTAGATCTAACATGAAAGGATTTTTGTTACAATAAATCCATTAAATATTAAATTAGTTACAAAAGAATCATTGAGAAAATTAAAGCAATAAGGAAAGACTCTAGTCCATCTTGGATTAATAGTCATAGGAATAAGATGATTAACAAGAGAAAAGATAGAGGAAAGATATTGGTCTTACTAATGGATAAATCATGGCAAATGAAGTAAGAAAAGCAATATTTGCACCCATGGAGGTGGATGTGGGTAGTGGAAGAGGATTATCTTATTGTGCACCTAATTTCATGTTATCAATAAATAATCTTGAAAACATTGAAATAGAATTACATAGTAGAGGATATGTAGATCACATAGGAGAAAATTTGCTTATAGATATTGGCTTTATTGTAAAACAACAAAAATTATGAAATATCTTATAAGCTCAATATTAAAGGAATAATAGATAAAATGGTTTCAAAAGGAATAAAAATGATAGAACTAATGGAAATGGATTCTTCTTCATAGGAGAGGAATAAAACTTAAATAGGAATATGGTAAATGAAACATAAAGAGCTCCATAAGAAACTTGATATATCCCAATCCTGATGGTACATATTATCTAAGATTTAGATCTTATGAAGACAAACCAAGACCTACAGATGATAAGGATAACATTCAAAAAAGGAAGAAATATTTGGAGAAAATCCCACAAAATTTTGCAAAAGAAATAGAATCACATGCAGGTTAGATATAATAAATCCAAATATTAGAATTTATTCAAAAGCAATATATATGTGACATAGACATGGAAGATTTTGAAATGCATATAACCGAATTATTAGGGTTAGGAGTTGTAGAAAGATCAGATAGTCAATACAGGAGTTGGCTTTCACAGTTAGAAAACATAGTGAGGTAGCTAGTGGAAAATCAACAATGGTGATAGATTATAGGAAGTTAAATGACAATATAAGGGATGATGTTTGCAATCTTCCTAATAAGACAAACTGGTAAATAATATACAAAACTGTAATATATTTAGTAAGTTAGGATTTTGACAGGTAAAAATGGATAAAGAGTCACAATCATGGACACTTTTTAAATGTTCACAAGGACAATTCCAATAGAAAGTTATGCTTTTCGTTTCGAAAAATGCATCACTTTTCAACATTTAAAGGATTTCATTGCAATTTATGTAGACAATATCCCTTTTTTATCTATAAATGAACATAAACACATAGGACTTTAAAAATGGTACCAAAGGCAAGGAATAATTATAAGTATTAAAAAGACAGTTTCTCAAAAGGAACATAGAATTTTTAGGAGTAAAAATAGGAGAAAGAAAGATTAAGTTACGAGGTAATAAAGTAAAAAAGTTGTTAGAATTTTCAGGATAAATGGACAAAAAATAGTTATAAGCATTTTTGGGATTATTAAATTATGACAGACCCTTCATGAAAGATTTAAACTCTTTCATTGGACCATTTTATAATAAGATTCCTAATTTTAAAGGCTTGTCACAAGAATACATTAAACAAATCAGGAGGATAAAAGAATAAGTTCTAAGGTTACTAAAGTTAAGATCACCTCTAGACACATATTTTTTAATTATAGAAAATGATGGATGTGACCTAGGATGGGGAGAAATTTTGATAGGAAAACACCAAAAATGCTAATAAGAAAACATAAGAAATTTGCAGGTATACAAGTGAAAAATTCAAAGAAAAGAATTTACCTAATATAGATAAGAAATAGTGGTAGTTGTAAACTGTTTAGATAGTTTTAGGCTTTTTCTTCTAAAAAAAAAATTGCTGGTAAGAACAGAGTGAGGCAATAGTCAAATTCCATAAAAACACATGAAGTAATAAAATGAGTAAAAGAAGATGGTTAAATCTTAAGGATGTAATTATAAACAATGATATAAAGTAGAATTTGCACATATAAGGGGTAAACATTGTACTATTGTAGATCTATTTTGTCTATTAACATCTTGATAACAATTGTAGGAAAATGGAATTCCAAAGAAACACAAAAGGGAAACAGGTAGTGCCACAAAGGAGGCTATTCTTTTCTCAAGAAACACAGTCCTCAAGTTCAAAGTCATCATCGAGACTATTATGAGTCATCCAAGGATCGAACATATGATAGGAGATATGACCTTACCTATACTATCAACAAATTTTCCTAAAAAATTCCAAATTCCACCAACCTCCCAAGTAAAAAAAGAGATACACCAAGTTTTACTTGAGGGAGTTTGATCAATAACTAACCAAGACAAATTCAATATATAATTGCTGTGCTGGCTAGATACTTACACCAATTAGAGACACAAGGTGTCCAAAAGATACGAGAAAAAGTTACACAGGAATAATATACAACAAAAGAAGATTTCAATTATATGGAGTTGCAAAAGGATATGCTAAGAGTTTATTACTATCGATATGATATTCAATAACAAGTTAATAATTATCTAATCCATCATGGAGAGGTTTTAATGACCTTAAAACTGCAAAAAGTTGGGTTCAAATGGTATCAGGAAAATAAAAATTTTACATTAATCTAGCTTTGGATAATTTTAACTCTATTAAAAGTACAACAAGATATATTGAAAGTACATCTGGATATGTTGATTTAAAATCACAAACAGAAGAACAGATATCTTCTCCAAAAATTTCTGAAAATCCTAATCCTAAAAAGAAAAGGAATATTGAAAGTATCAAAGAACATAGTGTATCATTTAGAGAAGCTTTTCCTTTTTAAGATAGGAAATATGGAAGAACATCTCAAGAAAAATATGAAGCTGCAATAACTTTTATCTTCTTTAGGAGAGACGAATTTATTTCTAGATTACCATCAAAAGCAAAAGGGCTGATAAAAGAATATGCAAAAGAAAATTTTTAGAGCCATTCATACTCTTCCAAATGCAATATAAGAAAAACAAGTATATTTTGATGGGGTTAAAATAGGAATAATGGTTAGGATAGAAGTATACCTTGATCCACCATGTCTCTTTTGCTTAGGAAAAGATTCACAGGGTTAAAACAAACAATTATCAAAATAGTTACCATTGCCCAAAATATGTTTATCATATTCACATTGCGGTAATAGATCTTAACTATTTTGAAGGATTCAAGATAAATGATCAGGATACACCTTACAAAATCTCCTTCATTATGGACTTGTAGCAGAAATTATGGGCACGTACCCGAATTTATGGCTCAACCATTGGGAACACAGTTCCATGAAGTCTTAGCAATCCTTAGAGAAATAGAATAGGGACATGAAGAACACAATATTCTTCTAAAATGTCATATAAAAAATCAAGTCCATACCACCTGAATGGTTGAAATATGAATCTAGACTAGTAATAGCTTGGCATTGGATAATACCATTAAAAGAAAAAATATTTGTTGATACAAAGGATATATAAGCTAAAATTAGTGAATAATTGGGCAAAGCAATTAGAATGGTATACTATAAATATGATGAATTATAGCTTTCTAGATAAAGATGTGCTAGTATGAAAAGTAAAACAAATCTCTAAATTAATATAAGGAATAATTATCATTTTATAATATGTGTTAAATGTTTATTTGCGGAGATGAGAATGGGATAAAACATTTTTAGAATAGTAAATTTTCATCCACAGTTCTCCTACCTTTACAAATTTTTACAATGTTCTGCTTTAGCAATGATTTAGGGACTACATGTATTTTTTTGAAAGTTATAGAAAGGTCAAGTTACAACTTATTAGTTTAAAAAGTCCATTTATACTTGACTATAATAGTTGAAGGATATATTTGAAATCATCATTTGAGTTTGTTAAGTTTATCAGTAAATTAATTGCCGTGCCATAATGCTAGGCTGAAATTGTGGAGTATAGTCTGTTATAATGTCACGGAGAAAAGCAATAATAAGAAACACCTATTCAGTATAGAGATATAAATATTTTTTTTTTTGGCCATATATGATACTTGTATAATGATTTTTACTGTACTCATACAGCTGCAATACGAAGGCACTAACAAATAAGGATGCACTACCCCGTTAACCCTAATCCGACGGTGTAGTAGAGAAAGGTTGAAAATGAAAGCTGAACCAACCTAAAACCAGAACACGGAAAATAAATCAACTCCGACTCGAATTTTATTCGAGTTGATTAAAAAATATTTGAATCAAACTCAAGTTCAAACTACTCGACTAGTCAAGATCGAGTTTCATTATGTTTATCTCAATCAGTTCAACAATCTAATCGAGTTTGAATTAAATATATATGTTAGATTGAGTTTTGATGTTAATATCATTAATTAAAATAAAAACCTATGTCATTCAAACAGAGACCAAAAATGATAAATGGTTCACAAAAACCCACATCATTGAAACACTGACCAAAGATTTGGGCCTTTGAGTTTAAGGATGTGGACCTTCTCTTAATGCTAAATATCGACTTTCATCGGTCTTCTAGCGATTTCGAATTTGAAATGAAAATCGACATTAAATAAGGATTTGCTTTATATCTAAATTTTTAGTTTCAATTCTGCGCATTTGCTTTATATTTAGAACGTAGTAAATTCCATATTAATGCCAATTTATATATATTATATAGAAAACACATTCATAATGTACTCACACATAAATGTTATAATATTGAGCATAAAAAACATACATATATAGCTATAGATTGTATATGAAACATTATTTATATGTATAATTTGGTATACTACTATACATATAATTTACGTTTTCCTATCGATCTTAAATTGCACCCATTAGTAATATTTGTTGGTTAGACTGCGACAAAGATATATTCATTTATAAACATAGCTTAAATATTAGAGAGAGCATCTGTATCAGAGTGAAGTAGCAAGGGTGTGCAAAAAGGCTAAAAGTGAAACTTTTTAAGCTGCCATCTAAGATCAAATTGCTGTGTTTTGCTTAAGTAGGACAGCTTGTTTGGTTAATGCCTGCAATTAAGAAAATAATAAAGAGGTAAATATTAACTTTGGTATTTGAATTTTGTCATTTTATATAATTAAGTACTTGAAGTTTAAAAGATTTAATACCTATAAATTTTGTGACGTCATGAATAGTATATGGTGAGGTAATTAATTGCAAAAATTGGTGAAGTTCAGGTTGTTAATTAGTAAATTTATGTATAAAATCGATACTTTTAAACTTTAGGTAGTTAATTGGTTAAAAAAATTCGGGTAACTAATTATAAAAATATATAAAATTTGGGTACCGAATATGATATTTACCCAATAAAAAAATTGAGTTCTTTGGAAATCTATGTTGCTATATATTTTGATGATACATACGTGTGACTATGAAAACATGGCAGTTGTTTTTTATTTTCCAATTTTGTATATTGAATACCTTTGAAATTGAATTTTTCAATGGTGATGCCATTGTTATTGTATACAAATACATGCATATATTATAAAGAATGAAATTTAAATGTGCTTGTTTAAGCAAATTATTGTTAAGTATTTGTCAATTGGAGAACTATTAAAATGAATAGACCACTTTTGTTAATCCTTTCTTTTTTTTTTTTTTAATTTTTTTCCCTTCAAAATCCCGTTCATTTGTTAATATGAATCTCAACATATGTGGCCATTGTGAAAAAAAAAAAGATGAAAAAGTGGTGAATTTTAATTGCCAAATCTAATATATATTGTTGTATTTATCGTAATAGATAATTATTTAAGTAGTTAGAAGTGGCATGCTTTCTATTATAATTATGAATGTATTATTAAAATTCAATGAAAGCATTTTTTTATTTTTATGTCTTAACAGGTATAAGTAAAATAATTAATTGGGTTGGAATAAGGTTTTAAGTATACCTTATTTGGATGAAATGAATATGACATATGGTTATATGTATCCTTTCGATACTACTCATTATTTAATCAATAGAATGCATATGATTGTAAAATGAAGAGACATTATGAAGTTCATGTTGTTGAAACACATAATGTTACCTCAACAAACATGTGTTCACATATTTATTTATTCAATATTTCATCTATTATGGATTTTTTTTTTTGGTATTATCTTTTTCCGCAGCAAGTACACAAAGTAGATATATATATATCTATATATATCTTTATTAATATATGGCATGGAGTATATGTGTATGGAATGGGAACTAGGGTTAGGGTTAGTTATGAATAGTAAAATTAGATTAGGAGAAGATAAATTGGGAATAAGTAAGAGAAGAGATAAAAGAAAAGAAGGTGGTGGAATGGTGGAATTAAATGGATACCAGGATATGGATATGTCTTTTGGCATGTTTGTATAATAAATAAATGGGGGAGAGATAGATAATAATAATTGCTATATCTTTATTATTATGGACTTCACCTTATCCATTAATGTCTTATAAAGCCAAAACATTTTAAGTTTGGACTCCACATTTTTAAATAAATTTTTTATCCCACTATATTTTTTTCTTCCACTTACTTTATCTCTACCCACTACCCAGTATCCACTTGCCACTACTTATAACTTTCATATATATTTTTAAACTTAAGAGTAACAATAATTTAATTGTCATCAAATTTTATGCTCGTTGATCCTTTATTTTCTCTAATTAACCTCTTTTATCAATTTTTTCTATCTAATTTAATTCTATACGTTTTTTAGCACTCCTATAACAGGTGTATAATTTGCTAGTATATATATATATTTTGATGTTCTTTAACTGCAATACCATTTAGGATGAAGTCATCTAAGTGGTTTTCTTCCCACCCTGTCTTTACTTTTATTTCATCTCTCATTATCTTTGATGCGATGTTTCTTTGCCTTTTTTTTTTTTTTTTAATCCTTCCCTTTTAATTCTATTCATCTATATATATGTCGGCCAAAATCGAATTACGTATAAAAGCCGATTTTCTTTAGCGTTTTTTCCTTGACTTTTCGAAATGTTTTTTTTTTTTTTTATTTCCCTGAAAAGAAAGGTGTTAAAGATTACGGTAAAAGATTCGAGCGCTTCAGTAATCATTCTTTGGCTATATTGACGTCAAGACATTTGGTCAAACAATGTTAATTTTATTTTTACTTATTAATTTTGTTGGTTTATTGATTTTTCTTTACTTCATTCTTCAATGTTGAATTGCTACAATTGTGAGGTTGATACTATCAATAATGTGATGCGAATTTCATTTTGTGCTTATGATTGCCGTTGTATTTTCTTTTTTGCTATACTCTGTTGAATCCATCGTTGTTTTTTTTTTCCTTTTCTTCTTATTTTGTAAATAAACTATTTGTGTATTATCAACTATTATTTGATTATGAAAGAGTACAACAAAGCAGGAAAGGTTGAGTAGAGAAAAAATTAATTTACAGAAACAAAAATGCTGGAACTTGGAAGTTTGCAAGTGTTTGTTTTATAAAATATATTTTTCAGTTTTCATTTTTATATTCATGACCTCATATATTTCGGAGTATTATTTTGATATGTTATAAATTTTCATCCAGTTTCATTTAAAAAAAAAGGATAAGAATTATTTATTTTTCTTCTTTAGATACTCAATAAAATAAGTCTGCATATAAGATGTGTTTTTTCTACATATGTTATTTTAATTCACTCTTTTTATTTATGCAAGTATTAGGGAGAAGTAGTGTAATGATTATCACAATATTTTTTGATATATTTTTTTGCGTGATATGAATGTGTGAATGTCTTTAAACATTTATGATAAAGTATATAACATCAGTTATACTATGCAAGATAAATTACATCAGTGCATTACAAAATAAGTAGTCATTAATAAGGCTGTTGGGATAATAATGAAATGAGTGAAGAAAGAAATACGTTCACTGCTTTTCATTTTTTTTTTCTTTTGTTTATTTTGATTGAATGATATAGCATTATAATGACATGAATGTTCGTCTACCAATGCATTAATAAATCTCAGTCGCCTCCATCAAATTGCACTATGTAAAGTAAATAGAAAAAAAAAGAAAAAAAAGAAAAAGAAAGACAATACACACATTTTTATACTGACATTCAATGGTGTCTCTAATGTAATGTTTTATTATTATTTTTTATTTGTCTGCGTTTGTGGAAAGAGAAATAAATTAATAAATTCAATTAGGAAAGGAACCTAAAATTGTAATGCTTCCACTGTGTTGTATGAGTGCCATGGTAAATAAAAAGAAAACAATGCTAAAGAAAAATGGTAAACCCATAGATCATATAGTGGCGTCTACTAGTAAATGTATTTATGTGATTTATTTGACCTATGATGCACCAACTAATTTCTAAAAGATAATGCCAAAAAGACAAAAAAAATATCTATATAAAATAGTGGTTATATGACATCTATAAATAATAAAATGAGTTATTTATGGATTTGTGCAATTCATAGTGTGTCTATATGGGATTAGATAAATTGTATGCTTTGCACAATTAAATCAATGGTACATGTTATGTTGAATTCATTAATTCAGTTAGTTGGCTATATTATACTGTATCGATATATTTGTATAAATTCCACAATCTCATGTATAAAGTGAATGATCTAATAATGTGAATTCTAAGAAAAGAAGAAAACTAGTTTTAGCCTATATTTGAAGTTTAGGAGTGGACTAAGCTGTAAGGTATAGAGAAGTATATTACACTTGTATGGATGTACCAACTCTAAGCAAACAATATTCTAATGTAGAAGAGATTTAACTCAGTAAAACTAAATCTAATTCGATAGGTCCCATAAATAATAAATAAAATTTGTTTAGTATGAGCATTCATGTACAGTTTCTCTTTGACTATACAAAATAGGATGATTATGGAAAATTTGGAAAATTTTGTACTCTTTAAGTCATTGCAAAACTTTATTTAATATTAACAACATGATAATTTGACTTAAACTATGGTGCCAGTCTTGATAGTAATAGAATAAGTAGTGATATGTCAAAATGGATGACTTAGTAAACTTTGTGGGGAACTTGAACTATAATAGTTAAACTAAGGTATGTCTCACTTCAAATTGGCATTGGAAATCTGAAGTAGATGCCTAGTGTTAATGACATAGTGTGTGATGAAGATAGAATGATATATCAATGAAAGTAATCTATTTCATAATCTACACTATAATATAGTGGGTGTTGTAATTATTATGTAAAAGTACAAATGGTAGAAAAAGTTGCTTATAGTATTTGGCCATGATAAAGTTAGTCATTCTGATCCTTCTATTAATAAGTTACATCTCAAGTACTTATATTAATAATAAGAAGTTTAGACATATTTGGTAGAAAGGTTATAAGGATTGCATATGTTAAAATCAATCTTAATTTAAATGTTTCATTGACAAAAGTCTTCATAAAGCATTTGATTAACCAAATTTCGCTAATACTATCTAAAACCCTACTTTAGTAAAAAAAAAAAAAAAAAAAAAAAAAAAAAAATTCTTGTATAGAAGTTCAAGGGAGTTAATAAGAAGTTGTTGTCAATATCCAATCAATAGCTTAGTAAATTGAAGGATGAGATGTAGACTATTGAAAATCAAATCAACTTTGAATGTAATGCACTGCTTGAATATAGTAGTGCCACTTTTAACAAGAATTGATAAGTATATCTCTCTTTTTTTTTTCCCCTTCATCCTTCTTTCTTTTTTTTTTCACCATAGTTGATGGATGTATCTTAGCCTAACTTTGAAAATTGCAACGATACCATTTGTTTTCACATTTTGGAACATATTTACATAACCAGTAATATAGTTTGGGAATGTTAAATAGATTTCCATTTGTATAAATGTAATCAAATAATATAATGGACAACTTAAGAATACTATAAATCAATAAGTATGAAACTTCCATGTGAATTCAAGCTGAATAGAAGAGAGAAAATATGAATTGTTTAAACAATTGCGTTGTTTCGTGTTAATCGATGATTATATCATTGTTTGAAAAATTGTTTTATAGTTACTTTTAGTTGTGATCGACGGGCACAAATCTTGAACCACTGTGTTTTTATTTTTTCATAAGGATAGTTATAACTATATTTTAAAGATGATCTAATGATAGAAAAAAGAAAAAAAGTGTTGAATTTTAATAAATAAACTCTTGAAATTAATGAAAAATAATTGAGTATATATTTATTTTGGAACGAATCTTGCAATTTCTTTTTCATTTTTCTCCCTCTCTTAATATCATGTGAACATTAAGAATAAAATATTGCTATTTTCACACACACACACATACAGAGTATCCTAGGAAGGATTACATATTCTTTACTATTTTTTTTAAGAACTCGAAAAACTTTTTAAGGAAAGTAATTTTTTACGTACCTCTAAGTATCGGTTTGCCTTGAGTTTTTTAGAATTTTCTAACAGTATTTGCATTGAGATGAAAGTTTAAAACGTTTGTAGACTAGAAAAATACATAATATAATGGACAAAATGTCAATGATGTCTTACTACTATGGAACATATCGCTGAATAATAGACAAAATTAGATATGAGTATTGATGTAGGTATATGCATTGGAGTGAATGTACACATTTTAAGCAAATTAATCCAAAATTTACATCTAAAAATAATTTGAGAAGATTCTTATTATATAAAAAGCTATGTTGCTATATTAAAGCATTGTTTTTCTCTATGTATTGTATTAGAGATATTAATATTTCAAGGATGTATGACGTATGAATTAATTTTTTTTCTTTTGTAATTATAAGAGCATTCAAACTTCTACCATTTTTATAAGAAAATAATGTTCATAATAATTAAGTTATAAGATACGACAATATTTGCATTATTAATTGCAATATATTTTTGAGTTATATAAATTAGTTTTATTTAATGGAATTAAGAAAATTACATTAAAAGATATCAACACTTTTAGAGTAAGTTGAAAGAGAGTATTAATATTTTAAGTGGTTAAAATATCAACATTATATAAAATAATACAAATAAAGGACGTGAAATAACCAAAATCGAATCTACTAAATTAATTTATTTAAATATATATTTAATTGATGTTTTGTGATTTAAATTGTTATAGTTAAGTTATTATAATTTGAATTGGTGATATGATAAATTATTAATATAAGAATAACTTATAATTGAATTATATGTGTTGGTGAAGTTAAGTAATTGTAGTAATATATATATATATATATATATATGGAGTGGAATTGCATTTTGCATTGAAATAGTATGATGCATGTTATGTATGATAAATTAGGAGACCAATTACTGCAAATTTTTGTTTTATAGCCCAAACCCTATCTTTTCATTAGCAAACCAAGCTCACACATACATGAAACCCAAGCCCAAAGCCAAGCATCTTTTATAAGCTTTTAATGTTGTCCCAAAAGTTAAAAAAGAAGTAAAAATATCAATCCAAAACAAACTACTATCGTCTCTCTCTTTCTTCTCCTCCTTATCTTCCAAAACAAACAAGCCTAAATTGCACCTCCAAATCTTTTCTAAATCTTTCCCCACTAGTTTTAATAAAGAATTAACCCACGGAACAAGTAAAAGCAATAATTTAAGCTAAGGAAGTAGTAAGAGAAACTTAGTTGATTCTAGTAGCCATAAAAGTAAGTAAAGTTAATTACTTACTTGCTATGTTTAATTATGGTTTTGATTGATGTTGATGTTGAATAATGGTATAATTTTGATGTTTTAGGCAAGTTGATGGTTTGACCACATATAAATTAGAATAGATATATGAATAGACATATGTGCCTTACGTGTTTGATGAAATGAAATATGGAGTTTCTGGTGCTATGATGTGTGTGAGCATGTTGTTAGTGATAAATGAGTAGAACTTGAATGATTAGAATGATGATAGAGTTGTACAAGCATGAATAACGGACTTATGTTTTAGGTTAGAATTATGGTCCATATACATGCGAAAATATATGAATGTAAGTAATCTTGATAATGTTTTATATTGTGCTGTTAGATAGTTTTAACATGTTTTTCACAAGGTCTTAGTAACAACTCAAGTGATATCACACTTAGAAAAATTCAAATGAAGTATCACAGGAACAAAGCCATGTTCATCATAGACATATTTAAGGCAGTTATCTTTGGGAATCATGCATTTCTTGTCAAAAACGGTCATAATCCCGCACGTTATCTCCTCTGTGCATTTTTATTTACTTGATACGATCGAGATCACAGCCATTTCACAAGGTAAGATCATCTCTGTTTCTTCTTTATGAATCAAACAGCCTTAATAACAGGTGTGATCTTGGGTGTTATCTCCTTAATGATTTTTGGGCAAGTTTAAACAAAGTTGTTATGGGCATAGTCATCGTCATAACCTCCATCACGGCCATTATAGGAGGCATGATCTCCTATAGTGGGCATGACAAGGCTAGTTATATATGTCACACCTCATGATCATGGCCGTGATGATGCCCGAGATGAAGATCACAGACCTTATCACGGGCATGACAGCTCCCTTAGCACCATTTAAAAAAAAAAATAAATAGATAATAGATAGATGAATAATGAAATATGGTATGTATAATTGTACTTGTATGAGTACAATGTTGTGTGATGATTAGAATCTTATTTAAGTTTAATGAATATCTAATGACTTGATATTTTATTGTGGATTAACATGTTTATTATGAAATAATTTCCTTTGACAGATTCTTATACCAGTTAGGTTTGAATATGGATCTTTTATCTGATAAATCAGATTATCTAGGTATGCAAAACTTGTTTGTTGCATGCTAGGTTAGGCATTGCTAAATCAACTTTAACTAAAGATGGCTTTAAGATTTATTTAAATTGTTTGTGCATGTGCTGTTGAATCAGTCCAGGGAGTGGCAATCCTGTTAACGAGGTTGATATGGTAGATTAGGTGCTTAGGCCATCCCTGTCATGATGCAATGGCTTTCGTAAGTAGCTTAGCGGTAATTGATAGGAGGAATAGTATTGATGTAACATTTGCTTATTCTTAAGAGGAAATAATATAGTTTAGTTCACGTTTTATGAGGACGAATGAACTAGGTGATATTATGGATTAAGTTAAGTAAAATTGAGTAACGACTATGATCCCTAGATGAGATTATTAATTATAAAGTTATGTAGGAGATATGAGTAGTCAGACTGCTTATATAAACTCTCTGAGCAGCTGCTGTTACTCAGAACCCCTAGATTTTCAAAGATTGTAATCGGAGTTTGAATACTCCATTGTTAAAATGTTTACTTAAATAAAGATAAATAATGTTATTGATTCTTGTAGTGCATTAGTTAGGATTGTGTGCCATCGTACTTTTGCTTATGTTACTGTGTACTAGCCATTGACTCACTTTTCTTCACAAGCAATGATGAATATTATGATGATATGAGCTATGATACATATTGGGAGTATTTTCTTAGGACTCCCTAGCTTCACAATATTGCTTTCTTGGAAAGGACGAAGTAAAACTTGTTTTTATTTTAGGATGTAATTATATAGATTAAGGCTTACTTAAAAGCTATGTTGTGTAAAGTTAAAGTAGTTAAGTTTCTTTCCTTGTATAGGTTTGATTTAAGTTTGGTTTGTAAAATTTTGAAGTATCACATATGTTGATACTATCATATGTATTCATATAAAGTTTATCTACTCTTTGTTGAGTAGTTTTTATAAAGTTTTGTATTTTAAATAGATTAATCAAGCAATTCCATAAACTTTTTTCTATTCAGGCAACCTTACGTATGATATCATCATATATCATACGTGGTTAGGGACTCGACATATGGGATCTGATTATACACATGTTAGATCTTTACAGGATGTTTTTACTACATTTAATTGTTAGAAACTTTGATATTTTTTTTAACATTTAAAATACTGATTCCTTATATACCACCTATAAACTTGATATCTTTCCTTAACAACTAAAACATTAATTCCTTATTTTAACTTATTTCCATATTAATTGCTTCCAGAGTAAATTTTTTAAATGGATTTTCATTTAAGTCATAGTCATATTAAGACGACCTTTAAAAATACTTGTGTATACTGTAGAAAAGCTACTAGTGAGAATATTAATATATATAATTCTACTTTTTTAATAAATAATTGTCTTAGAAAATAGTAAAAAAAAAATTATCAATTACTTTTAACTTGAAAAATAATTTAAGAAACTTATTTTAATTATGAAGACATCTTTATAAAATAATTTGCTTTTCTTAATGTTGACATAAGGTGATGAATACAGTATTTTAACATAACATAATTTTATTAAGAAGATCTTGCTATATACCAGATCTAGATTTTTTTACATTTATCTTTTAATTTTATGATATATTATTACCCATTTATTTGATTTTTTTTTCTTTTTCTTTTTAATTTCTAGATTTTAAACGTTCTATTATTCTTAATTAAGGTCCTATAATTATTTTTTTACCTTAATTCCTATGTTTGAAATATTGTATCGTTCGTAATTATCATACTATTCAAAAGTACAAGAATTTATTACTAATATTTAATGAACGCCATTACATTCATATGTTTAAATAAACTCTCAGTCAATACTAATTTTCTTTTCTTATTCATACTTCCTTCTTAAGAATTTTATATTTTGTATCATGTTGCAAATTTAAAGCATTATGCAAATAATATCTTTATAGGTATATGCTAAATAGTAAATAGTTGGATCAATTTGATTTTATAATTGATAATAGTGCCGATGATTGAACACTAATTGTTTATCAGGTTAATGACACATTTGGTACCCAAACTTTCCCCCAATATACAATTAAAATAAAATACTCAATTTATTATCTAATTAAAGTTTCAGTATTTATTAGGTTTATCAACTAATAGAGTTAACTTTGTGTGGTGAGTTGACACTCCTAGAAAATGAGGAAGCAAGATATGTCAAGTAACCAATAAAAAAACTAGAAAATTCAACAATTAAGCAGATGAATTAACACCTAAATTAAAGTTTCTGAAAGTTAATTTGTTTACTTAATAGTCTAATTAAATAATATGTGTGTCAATTTGCTTGCTTTTTTTTTTTTTTTGCCATTACAACGGGATGAGGGATTCGAACCTAGGACCTCTCACTTAAGATATCAAGAAGATGCTACTAGGCTACAATGCCATTGACTATTAATTTGCTTGCTTAAGTGTCTAATTTCTAGATTTTTATCATTTACTTAACAGGTGTCATTTTTCCATCATTGAGAGTGTTGGCTCAACCATTCAACTAATAGAATTAGAAATGAATTAGTAATAAATACAAAAATTTGATTATGTATTAAATTGATTACTTAATATATGAAAAGTTTGAGAAATTTTATAGTCCCATAATTAATTTTGACGTGACTGGTCCGTCACCATCCAACAGTTACACCATACCTGGTTGAATAATTAAAATAGTTAATATTTCAATTACTATATTTATTTTAAATGCGAATTTAACCTTATTTATTTAAGCACACCTATTATGGGTGCATCATTGACAAGCATGACTTGATTTACTATATATATATATTTATTTGTTTATTGTTGTTTGGGTAAAGAAAACAGGCTTCACACACACACACACATATATACATCGCAGTCTACAGTAGGTTTATAGATTAACTAATGCCATTTGCAGCATCAAGAATAGCAAATAATTGGGAAGCGTTACAAGTTTCATACTACTAACAGAATTGAAATCAAAAGGCATTTCCTCAACCTGGTTTGTAGTTTTGCTGGAAATAAAAAAGGAGAGATGGTTTGATTGGGAAAAAAAAAAAAAGGATAGATGGTTTATTCATAAAAATACTACATCATTTGAAACTCCCAGCACAACTTCATCATTCTATTCATTTGGAATAAGCTCTTACATTCAGAAGGGAAAAGAGGTAAAACAACGAAATCGATATTGGACTGTGCAATCCAATCAATAGCCTCTTCGGAGTAGAGCTCAAATATAACTTTTGTGAAGCTCATACTCCAATAAATACTTCAGATTTCAGTTTCCAAAGGTGAAGAAGCATAAATCTTTTAAAGAAAACTCCCACACAAACAATCTAGTATCCATCACGATGAGTCCAGCTGCTCCTGCGTAGATGAAATTTTCTTTAAACGACCCATTGCAATTAGTTTTGATCCGTCCTTTGTGAGGAACTCCAGGAGCATTGTCTAGTATTGTTACATCCTTAAACAATTATAGCATTGACTGTTACGTACATATCGTACTTGAGTACGTTAAGCTATATTTACTATGTTCGTTTCTATCGAATTTTAATTTAGGAAAAAATTATTTAAAAAATATGTAACTAAAAGATCATTTGAAAGTTTGCTAAGTGTTGGGTTCTCTTAAATGAGTTTTGATGATAACAAAAAAGTTAAGAGATTTTTAATAAATTTGTTTTAAGTGTGTAGAACAAGATATCTATTATTGTGACAGACACTCAAGAAGATAGGTAAAGAGACAATTCCATAGATGTTTAAGTAGACACTTTAATAGACAGTTGGATGAATGCTACTTTGGTTCTCAAAAAATGCTCATATAGTTTTTATCAATCAAGTTGAATTCGTTTGGATAATATACTTAATTCATTCCATATAAGGAGTATAATAAAAAGTTTTTCAAAGAGTGTGTCACGAGTTTTTCAAAGAAGTTTTTACAAGGTATAGTAAAAAGTTTTTTTTTTTATGAGTTTTATCAAAATGTTTTATAGAATACATGAAAAATGTCGGAACACGTTCGATAGAGTTTTATTTCGACATAATAATATCTACGAATGAAGATAAGAATAAAGATGTGATCTATCTTATTTGTTATCAAGTGAAGCTTATTCGAAAGTTGAGGGATCTTCAAATTTTGAAATTAAAGAATATCCAACCAAGTTGTTGAAGAATCGGATGAAGATAGATATCAAGAACATTTGAAGAAAAAGGGTGGAATAAGATATGTTCAATCAGTTGAATACTTAAATAAGATATTCAAATCCTACAAATCTAGGGATATCAATTTTTTCCACACAACAAGAGGATGTTGGAAGATATTTTGAATGTTAGAAGATTTTTATTAAGAATAATTGATCAAGGGAAATATATATATACATCGATTTTCAAGAAAAAATGGAGAGATACACTGGACAACAAAAACTACTTTGAAGCTTTCCTTTGTCTTTACAAAAGCCAACTGAGCAAATTTATAAATGCTTTGACAGACATTATGAACTTCTTCTACAATTTTTATATTTCAAGCTTAAACTAGAGAATTCATATTTTTTCATTCTTGTACAAACTCTCTTTACTTTTTGGTGAGGATTAGCATAGAAATGAGGTTAAAAAAATCTTCTAGTCTGTGATTAGTCAAGTGGTGAGCTAGAAAGACAGAGTAAAAGTTATTGGTATTGTAACTTTTCTTTGCTATTGGAATAGTAGAACAATCGGTGTGGAAAGCTGGATCCCCAACAATGGAGCAAGAAGAGGATTAACTCATAAGGAGGAACCTCTATAAATCTCCTTCTTCTTTACTTTTTCGTACTTTAATTTCTGATATTTTAACTGTTTATCACATACATTCTTCATTAAATAAAAACATAAAAAAGGGAAAGTTTTTTTTTTTTAATTTGCATTCGTAATTTTTTTTAAACAAACAATTCACCTCTCTTGTCTGCCATTTCGGGATCTACACTAAGTAAATTGAATCAAACCAAGTACGCACATGTTATGCAAATCTACTTAGATATAAACATAAGTCATTAGTGGTTATAAGTACCTAGGGTATTTGACCCAAAAAACAATAGCAGCATCAAACCATCAATAGACTTACATATGTGAACATTAGCTCTTAAAAGCATAAACTGTGAAACCTTGATATTTTACAATAATCGGAATATAGGTTTAATAGACTAATAGGTAGCTTAATATGTAAATACTAAATAGACCTTAAAACACCCAAAACCCTAATTTGTTAACCTAAAAACCACAAACTACATTGATTTTGTAACCCATAAACCCTAAATTTATATTAAACCAAAGCGTGTAATAATAATAATAATAAAAGATTGACTAGAAGTTCTAGATATAGATTGTGATAAGGGTATATAATTTAGTAGGTACACATGTTTTCATCTAAAAATATTATATTATGCGTTGTTATAGTAGGATACTAAACCATCTATTAGTTTGACTCGCACCGTGAAATTTATGCAATATGTTCACCGCCCAAAACATCACATGAAACTTCAAGATTCATAAATTCATCTCAATCTTTGACCATCTATTGTTAATGTCATAACCTGCTATCTTAGGCTCCACAGTGGAGGGGGCACCCCCAAGCCTTCAGGCCATCATAGGTATGGATCGTGATGCCTGGTATACTGGCCCTCCCAGTGCATCCTTAAGCACAACCAGGACATCAGAGACACTGTGTCACGACTCGAAATTCTATCTATCGAGGTATTGTGTACTTTAGTGGTATTGTGCTCTTTAGCTACACGCTGCATGGTTTTGTCATTTTGGTGTCAGCGCTTCCTAGGGGGTCACCCATCCTGGTGTTGCTCTGCCCAGTGTACGTTTAACTTTAGAGTTCTGATAAACTCTAAGCTATTACACCGAAAAGGCGCATCTGTGATTAGAATTCCACCATCTATATTTGAGGGGTATTACATACTTCCCCACTTATAGAATTAATGTCCCATCAGTTTCGTTATACAGGTCAAGAACCACTACTTTGATACCATTTGTCACGACCTGCCACCCTAGGCTCTACCGTGGTGGAGGGGACGCCTCTAGGCCCTCAGACCACCCTGAGCAGAGATCATGATGCCAAGTATACTGGCCCTCTTAGTGCACCTTCAAGCACAACCAGGACACTAGAGGTACTGTATAACGACTCGAAATTCTACCTACCGATGTATTATCCACTTTGGCCACACATCATACGATTTTGTCCTTTAGGTGTCAATGCTTCCCAAGGGTTACCTATTCTGGGATTTCTCTGCCCAGAGCATGCTTAACTTTAGAGTTCTGACAAACTCCAAGCCATTACACTGAAAATACACCTCTATGATTAGAATTCCGCCATCTATATTTGAGGGGCATTACATTTAATTTCCTTAAACTCTTAGAGAGTTTTAAAGAGAAAACTTCTCAGATAAAACTTCAATGACGAAACCTTTGCGAACCCTAGAACCTCGAAAATTCCTAACTCTCATAATCTTTATCCATTTCAAGTACCGCAAGTTGCATTGTGATCTCGACATTACAATCTTCAAAACAAGAGTAAGCTAGATATAGTTCTACTAGTGTCTAGTTTTTATGAACTCGAACGTTGAGTTTATTAGTGAATATAACTATTTGATTTGTTCTTAAGATTTTTATGAAAAACTTTAGTTTGTACTCACTTAGTTTTAATCCTTAAGCTTAGATGATGTTTTCTTATGTGATTTAGGTGAAAAATTTTATATTTTTGGCTAAACATCAGATTACTTTGACTAAGCCGTAACGAGAAAATTGTCCATCTCATTAAGCCATGGTTTTGATTATCCCTCAGTAGATTATTTTGTAGGTAATTCCATAAGAGTAGGATGAGATAAGATTGGTGTGTATGAGAGTCATCTTACTTCTAAGATAGTCATCATTGACCCTTGAAAAATTAAGTTAAAAATATAGAATTGAACTGTAGAGATCCAAGTATGAATATGATATCCTTTGCCATTCAAGTTCAAATAAATGTAAGTTACTTCTCACTATTTGGTAGGGAATACTAATTCCTTGTAGTCGTATCGATTGATGGAAATTCAAGATTCTATAGTTATTTTCTTGTATTATAGAATATGTATGTATCATCATTACGTTAAGTAGTCTTATGACATCTGACATACAAGATAGCTATCATGTAGCAACTACATACGTGGCATAATAACTTCTAGTCATTCCTATAGACCCTATTCGAGGGTTGTGACATAAACTGTATCTAACATAAGTATAAAAAAATAGCAATGATGTAAAAAATTCTCTATCAAAAGCCATCGGTAAATATATACTTTGATGTGTCTAGTGTATTTGCATGACTAATAGTCACTTTCATCAACCATAAACTCACAGTTTGATCTATAACCATACGAGTCATATAAGTAGCCATACAAGAAGTTGTCTTCCCATTAAAAAATAAGAAGTAAGCTAAAACCTAGTTTATAGTAACACAAACATACATGATATGTCCATACATCCCTACTCTAATGCAATAAAAATTATTTAGGTATTTAAGTTAAGTGCGATGAGTAACGTGGGAATGTTCATAACTAGGGGAAACATGACTAAGAATGTAGTGGTCTAATACCACCACAACGGCATTGGGGGTTATGAGAATAGTCGGTCTATCATCGTCCTAGAACTCTATAAAATACCTTTGTCAAGGGTTCATAGTCGTTATTTAGCCATTGTTGTTTTAGTCCATCTATACAATATAGAGTGATTTACAGTATTTTGTGATGGATTTATAGTATGAACTTTATAGAGTGATTTCAATATTTGAATATTTGCACAAATGTAAAATATTATGACTAAGATTTTTTTAATTAGAATTATGATTTAATCCATAATCTGAACTGAACTAAACCATTATTTAAGGGTTTTGAAAATTACTAATCCTAACTAAACTGTTAGGCAATGATTTGGTTTAGGAAGGAAAATAAACTAAATTGTAAATTATGGTTTTAATGAGAATCGGACTAAACTGATTCGTCCCTACCCGTACCAATAACTAATATTACTCTAATTGGACTTAAATTCAAAATGAAGCTCAATTCTACACAATTTAATATCTATATTCCTTAATGGGCTCAATTCTTAAACCCTAAAGCATATTACCTTAAAAAGTAAAACATCTAGAGGATTCCTTATTGGGCTTAGCTTATGATCTCTAAAGGCCCAATACATCTAAATAATAAGTTTAATTTCCAAATTCAATGGATTTAGTCTAAATCACCTAAGCATATTTACCCTAAATGGATTCAATTCAGTGATAACTTGAAGGTCTCAGATTACATAATACCTTATGTTAACTAATAAGTCAATATGATATAAATAATTGGATTATATATTCGGTCCTTATACAAATTAATATTCATTAAACAAATATTGGATCAACTTATTGTCTTATGTGTGATCCATTATCATCTAAAGATTCAGTATCAGGTATGCCAAGACATGCTTGTTGCTTGGTTAGATTTGGTATTTTAAATGAACTAATACTTGAAAATAGCCAATAATTTAGTGTTATTTGTACATGGTCATTCTCAGACTTGGGTCAGAGGCCATAACCTTGCTACATGATGCAATCACGGTAGTTAGGCACTTAGGTCATCAAGGATGGCTCGATAGGTAGCCGATAGGGGAATAGTAGTGGGATAACATATACTTACGTTCAGGAAGAAGTTACAATTATTTACTTTAAAATTTTGGGCTTTGTTAAACCGAATAATATAATGGATTAAAATAAGTAGAGTCAAGTAATGACTGTAACTCCTAAATGAAGTTATTACTAGTTAAAAATAAGAGATATAGATATTTGGTCTATCTATATTAACTTCCTGAGTAATTGCTGCTACTCAGGACCCCTAGGTTTCTAGTATATTGCCGGAGTGTGATTGCTCCATTATTGACTTGCTACATTTAAATTAAAAGATATGAATTGTTGGCTCTTGCATTGCATTTAGAATACATGCGTGTGAATCATCTCGTATGTACATGAGTTGCTGTGTACTTGGCCTTGGCTTACTTTTTCTCTTTTTTAGATGATGATGATGACTATTATGATTGCGAGGATTATGGTACCGACTTCAAGGGACTTTATGAGAAGTTTAGCGATTAGCCTTACGTTTGCTCTAATGCCTTTTCTCAAAGTTCTCCATATCCATTTTGTCATCTATAGGATTAGAGCACCTCCTTTCGAACCCATTTTATGATGGTCTTTAGTGTTTTGATCTAATATATGTTGTAAGAGATACTTAGACTTGTGAGTTATACTTTTGATGCTTATGTTTTAGGTATTGCGGGATATCTTGAGTTGATTTTACTCTACTGTTTTATTCAATACTTATATATATTGGTTGCTCATGAGAGTAACCTTTTTTTTTTTTAAATTTTACTTTTTCCACTACATTACAAATGTTTTCAAAACCTAATTGAATGATTTCAAAAGCTAAAATTTGATTACAAATGATCATAATAAATAGATAAGTTAAGATAACCTTTGCATATAATATTTAAGTGTTATACGTGGCGAAATTAAATATGCTTTAACTCTATTTATGGCATGACACAGCTTGTTAACAAACTTGAGAACAGGCTCATTAGTAGCTTATGAGTTTTATGTATATGATCTATTTTAAATAAAAATGTAATTAAAGAAAAAACTAATTTCTATTTAATATATCTATGCATATATATTTTGCAATTCTTATTTATCATTTTTATATTAAAATTTTATATATAATAAATTTTAAATGAAAATGAATCAAATTTGAGTTCGAAATAATACTCATTTATTTAAACAAGTCAAGCTAGAACTTGAATTTTAGACTCAATAAAAAGATCCGCTCAACCCTGATAGAAGTTTGACTTGGTTCGAACTTGAGTTGTAAACAAGTTTGATAAAATGTTTGACTTGATCTTGAGTTCAATTACTTTTAAACGAGTGAAGCCCAAACTTTGAAAGCTTGACTCAACTTGATTGCAATTGGACGTACCTAAATCTTAGGTAAAACATGGGATTTTTAAATCACTTTTATATTATGCTTTCTTCATATAATTTATATAATTTGACCAGTTGAGAGCTAAAGCGAAATCACATCTTGTAGTTGTGATTTTGCAATGGTAAATGAATAGTTAACTTTACATGATATTCTGCAAATGTTGCCTGATTTGTTTTTTTTTTCCCCTCGCTTGTTGAGCTTGATGCGCATGGAACCCTATCTTCTGATATATTTTGTTTGCATCAGAAATAAAATAAATAATAATTGTTTTCTTGAAAACATTTAATTTTTTTCTTAGTTAGGGCAACCAAATTCTCGAGAAAATGCTATAAATTTTATTTAATTCTTGCTAAAGAGTTATTTTCTTTCTTACCATTTTTTTCTTTTTCTTTCTTTCTTTTCTTTTTTTTTTTAAATTGAAGTAACCCTTAAAGTTTATCTTGGGTAGACTCTCTTCTTTTCTTTATTTCCTTTAGCATATTCTTCTTTATTTATTTATTCATTTGGATGATAATGCAGGAGATGCATTTGAACTTCTTTAGTGTACTAGGACAATGTCTAGAAAATAAATGATATAATGAAGAGAAATACAAAATCGTGTTGAATTCCTAGGCAAATCATAAATAGCCAAATTCTAGAAGCATATACAAATACAATGCTCTGGCCTAAATATATATATATATATATATAGACATATACAAGGTTATAATATTAATTATCGAATTATGTTTATTCCTTATATGCAAAATTCTAGAAGTATATTCAAATTTGAATATATTTTTCCATTATTTGACATACTAAACTAGGTAAGTAAGTAGCATAATCAACTATAAATACGAGATGAAAATCCAAGTAATACATATGCATGTAGACTTCTGAAGCAGCACTTACTACTAAAATATTTCACTTTCTAGAAAATTTCCATTCCTCGTACTCAATAGCTGGACTGGATTCATATTTCAATCTTACTAATATTGTTTTGCATTTTGCATGTTTCTTGGAACCACACAGGTGCTTTGCGAGGTTAAATATTTACATAGTAACTCTAACTTAATCTTGTTTTGAGAGGTTAATAATTTACATAGTATCAATTATCTATAAAAGGAATAATTACTGTTAGAAATATTTTGAGCACTCCAGTACATCATCCACTCATATTATTTACATAGTATAATGTGGACCGTTAGATAGTAACGAGACTAATTCCATCAAAATTAATGATAAGACTATACAATATTGGAGACCTTTAATAATACTACAAGCTATCTTTTCAAACCATAATAAACTTCATTTATTGATTATTTAGCAACCACCATCTTCAAAACCAAAAATTGAAATTCGCCCAAAAAAGAAAAAAAAATCCTTATCATTAAGCCCATTTTACATTAATTGTGCCATTAAAAACTAAATCGACTCATTTCTCATAGCTGTCAAATCTATGGCCTTAAAAGATGACATAAGAGGATTGAAAATCTTAAATGGTGTTTATATACATAAGCAGGTCAATAAATTTCACATAAGTAAATTGTTTATTTAAGTAAGTAAGATAATGCTATTTCTAAACGGCACATCAAAATTATGTTTATTTTTTTTTTTTAATTTGAGTTGTGAGAGCTAAAGTAAAATCGCATATTATGCTTGTGTTTTTGCAATGGTAAATGAAGAAAAAAGAAAAAAAAAAAACGAAAGAATTTTACATGATCTTTACCCAATATGACTTTAAATGAGTTTAAATCGATTTCTGAATGCAAAGCTTCACATACACCAATAACAAACCGTTCTAATAGGTATCTCACTTGTAATTTTTCTTTAGACAATTCATGTTCCTTGTTTCCAATACTATTGGACACGCTTGTCAAGATGTGAGTTCATTTGAAATTGAACCACAATATTTAAGTTAATTTAATAAAATTAAAACAAGCCTCTGATAAAAAATTATAAAAAATAAAAAATTTAGATCTTAAATCTAAATTGTTTATGCTAAAGGGGACAGTGTTTGAGTTTGCCTAGAGTGTCATTGTCCTGTACCAATATACTGCGTTTGTAATAGGCCAAACAAATTGGGTCCAATTAGTATGATTTATAGATTTGTGATCTAATTTCTATAACTGATTCTCGTAGTTAAATGTTAATGAATGAATATTTGACTATACATTTATTATTCATTCATTATATTTAACGATCATAATTTAGGCCTTTAAATGATATTAATACATGATATTAGTTACTAGGTCAAATCATATATTAATGATATTAATGACAATTTATTTTCGCCATTACTATGCTGTATCAATTTTATATAAATATGGGTTTAGGGTTGTTTGAAATTTAAAGCAGTCATTTGTGGTTCTCTCAAGAACTATTATACTCCTTCTTTAACATATAGAGAGAATCTCTCTCCTCTGCCCGTGGTTTTTCTTAATTTGGGTTTTCCATGTAAATCTGTGTATGTTCCTTATTTTTTTGCTGTTTTGTTATGCCATTGTTTGTGTTATTTGTTAGATTCCATCCTAACAAGTGGTATCAGAGTCAAAGATTTGGTTTTATGTTTCTTCTACAATGGCAACAGTGAAGTATGACATTTTTTGTTTGCAACACCAGATTTTCTTGGAAGAGGTAGAGAAAATTTTGCGTCGAAGATTGGAGTTCGCTGTTGATTTATTCCAGAGGTGGAGAATGTTTTGTTTTTATGTCGAAGATTGGATTTTATGTTTTTTACTCTAGAATTCGTGTCAAGGTGGAGATTGTTGGAGTTTGTGACTCGATTTCTGTAACCGATTCTTGTAATTAAATGTTAATAAATGAATATTTGACTATACATTTATTATTCATTCATTATACATTTAACGATCATAATTTAGACATTTAAATAATATTAGTTGCTCGGTCAAATCGTGTATTAATGATATTAATGGTAATTTATTTTCATCATTAATATCCGCCATCATTTTTATATAAATATGGGTTTAAGGTTGTTTGAAATTTAGAGCAGCCATTTATGGTTCTCTCAAGAACTATTATACTCTTTCTTTAATAATAATGAATTCTCTCTCCTCTGCCTGTGGTTTTTCCCGACTTGGGTTTTTCACGTAAAAATCTTATGTATTCTTTATTTTATTGCTTCATTGCCATTGTTTTGTCATATCCCATCCTAACAAGAAATTAACATTTAACTGTATGTAAAAGAAGGAGTACAATAGTTTTTAAGAGAACAAAAAATGGCTGCTCTAAATTTCAAACAACCAAAAACCTATATTTATATAAAAAATGATGGAAGATATTAATGGTGAAAATAAATTGCCATTAATATCATTAATACATAATTTGACCTAGTAACTAATATCATGTATTAATATCATTTAAAGACCTAAATTATGACCACTAAATTATACATTTAACAGTCATAATATCCCATAAAATTGAGGAAATGTATATCAGATAACGATGTAGTTAGAGACATACATTAGCAAAAGGTGCAACTTAATCTGACGATAGCTGAAAAACCACTTAAAATTGTAGATCGAATAGAGAAAACCCTAAGGAAGAAGATTATTGGTTTCATTAAAGTATAGTGGAGTGGTCAAGCAAAATGAAAGGCCACTTAGGAAACTAAGGACTTGATGAGACAAAAACACCCTGAACTGTTTAAGTAGTGAGGCAAACTTTGAGGACAAAACTTCTTTTAAGGGGAGAGGATGAAAAATATCTAAATATATAAAATGGAAATAGAAAATGTAAATTATATAGTATATAAATATGGGTAAATTTGAACTCTAAAATTTAATTTAAAATAATAATCAAGTTATATGGTTTAGTAAAAATTAAATGTAGCTTAGCAAAATAAATTAGTAAACTAAAATTCACCAATTTAAGCTAAATACCTAATTTGATAAATCATTTGGCTAAATTAAAATTTCTAATTCAAACTCCTTAAATTCTTATCGTAATCCCATTTGTCTAATCATAATTATTAAATCCCTAATTGTAATATGTCCTTCATTAAGAGCTAGCTCGATGGTTGGGAAGAAATTATTCATTAGGAAAGTGGGTTTCTTTAAGTAGATGGCATCAATTGGTAAATAAAAGGAAGTTTATTAAAGTAAAATGCCCTTATTTTTATCTAAAACCCTAGCCTAAACCTACAAAAGCCACCCCCAAATTCTCTTGCATTTTTGATAAGAAAACAACAATCCAACATCTCTAAAAACCAATCTTCGTTCCGTCACTTTCAGCCAAAAAACAAACTCAAATATCTCCCTTTTTTAGCTGTCAAAAACTCATAAAAACCCCTGCCAAATATGGGGGAAAAATGATAATCCAATTCTACAAATATTACCCATTCTTATACCATTACTAAACCCTACTAAACTCTATATTTCTCTTTTTATCGTTTTGAAATTAGGTGTCCTTGAAGTGCAAAGGGGGATTAAGATTGAAGTAGAGGGTTAGGAGTTTCTACAACAACCGTTTGTAGTAGTAGTATTAGAAGGGTTGAAGAAATTATTGAATCTATCTTGTTTTTCTAATAAGTAAATTTTATATTAAGTTGAAATTGCTTTGATTAATTTAGATTAAATATGTTCATTGTATGATTTTGATAAATTAATGCTTGTATTGTATGATTCATGCATAGCATATGAACTTGGATAAATTGGATAAATAATAGAAGAAACATGCTATGTTCATAAATCTAAATTTAGAATATGTTCTTGTGATATTTCTATAAAATATATATGTTATATAATCTCGAAATTTATTATTATAATTGAAAATTACATTATATAGCATAAAAATTGGCGTTTATGTACTAAAAATATATCATAATGTGTTGAAATTATGTAAAAATGTTCGAATCGTCTTATGTTTTGGAAATGTGTTCAATACGGTTTATATAGCTCATGATCATTTTGGACTCATGAAAATTGCTCTATAAGTGCCTATTTTACTTGATTTTGAAAATTTTATAAAAAATATGAAATTATTTTATTTTTACACGAAATTTTGTGTAAATGAATTTCAATAAGTTCATATTGGATCTGGAAATTTTTAGGATTTTTGAAATTTATTTAATATATTTTTTTGAATTTTCAAATTTGGCTGTCATGTTGAAAAATGTTGATTGAAGAGGATTTTTGAGTGGGCCGAACCGGTTTTTCTTTTTCTTTTTGGCTAGGACCTTGTTGATTAGAATCTTAGGATGTCTAGTTTGTGTTTAAAAAGTGAACCGGATCTCTATCCAAAAAAATTGAGGTGAACCGGTTAAAAAACAAACTGGTGCGCTACTGTATCTCTTGCTCCAGCCTATTTAAGGATGATTTTTGCATAATCCGAATTTAATTAAAATTTAATAATTATCAAACTAGCTTGATTAACATATAATTAGTTATAATTAGTTAATTTAGGCATATTTTGATTTAATAGGCTTTTTGCTCAATTAAAATTAGATATATGTGTGTGTGTGTGTGTGTAGGTTAATGGGCTAAATTAGGTTAATTAGGTATAAAAGAATTTTTAATTATAAAATTGAATAAATTGATGTAGTATGTGCCTAAATCAACATAAATAACTTATTATGGGCTTAAATAAGTAAAATGAGCTTAAATAATTGTTTAGGGCTAAAATTAATTAAATGGGCTTAAAATAGATGAATAGCAATAAAATGAGCTTTATAAATATAATGGGCTATCAAAATTGAATTTGTAACTAAATTAGGATTAAGTGGGCTAAAATGACCTAAATAAGCTCAAGTAGTAAAAATAACATCTATTATGGCATAAATGGCTTAAAATAGGCCTACAAGGTAGAAATGAGTTCAATATGACTCAAATAAGCTAAAATGGACCTAGAAACTAATTTACGACCAACTTGGCTAATAAAGTTAATTTTGGGCTTTGATAATTGATTATGGGCTTGGACACCATATTATAGTGCAATTTGACTAAGTAAATACAAGTGGGTTTAAATAAGTAAAATTGGCTTGGAAACATAACTTTAGGATCAATAATTTGATTTCTAGCCAATTATGCCTATTTACGCTTAAATGAGTTAAATTAAATCCTATCAAAAGTTCCTTAATTAATTAGGTCCTATATCTACAAAATAAATCATATACTTAAACCTATACCTTATGGGCTTAAATTCCATAATAAAATAGTCTAGCACCTTTTACATACTCAGTTGGACCTATTTCTAAAATATTTAAATCCATTATCAATTTTCAGATATTGAATTACCTAATGGGCTCATGTAACACTTCGTGAACCCATAAGCCATAAATTACACCTAGTGTCCTTCAATAGGAATTTAGAAGGTCCAATAACTTTAGTTAAATCTAAATTAAATCCATTGTGCTTTAAACTAAATTCTTAGGTTCAATAACTAGGGCTAGGCAAAAAAACTAACTGAACTAAACCAAACCAAAAATATGAGTTTTTAAAAATAATTTGGTTTAAAAAATTCTCAATATGAACCAATATGTAGATTTGAGGTTGGTTTACAAACTGAATCAATCCGTAAAACCAAACTATACCGTTCTATTTAAATATAAAAATATTTTCTTGTAATTATAAATTTTGTTATGATGATTGATTAAAGGTCATACATGTTCTCATGATTTTATTATGATATTTATTATATGATAAATATTGGTTAACAATAACTTTTTTTTTTTCAAATTATTTTTTGGATCCAAGATATATTCTTCTATTGGTAACTTAATGCTATTTTATATTAATAATTTAAACTTTGTAGAGTATGAATTTTGTTATTTAGTTATATATCTTATTATGTATTACTTTTTCATTGTATATTTTATTAATATATCACTTTTATTCATAAAACGACTTTTGTTTGTAGATGATTTTTTCAAAGTCAAATTTGTCTGTAGATGATTGACTAGATTATTTTTAAGAGGACTATAGATTAAATTTTACTGTATATTAGTCAGTAAGTGTATTGTGTTAGTAACTAAATGATTTTATGAAGGATTGTATATTAAAAATGTAATGGATTTATAAAGTATTTTGTTAAGATTTATAATATGAACTTTGTAGAGTGACTGCAATATTTGAATATCTGCACATATATAAAATATCAGGACTAAGTTGTTTTTTTTATTAGAATTTTGATTTAATCCATAATATGAACTGTAAAGACCCGACCTACTAAATCTCGACATTTAGAGTATCGAATCCCCAACCACATATAACATTTTCACATTATATGTAAAGTTGTCATAAAACTAACAGTTTATGGGAATTGTTTGATCAAATCTACTAAAACTTTAGAAACAGCTTTTAACAAAACAAGATTGCTAATTAAAGCAATCTGTACAAATATATACATCATATGTACAAAGTTTAGTGTTAATACAAGACACTACAAAAATTACAAGTTTTCTTAATACAAACAGTAACCCTAAGAGATCTTAAGGTCTTTACATCTTAGGCTTATCTACTAAGCCTTCTATACAAAGACGTTTGCTATAACAAAAGCTTCTCCAAAAATCCAGGTGTTCGAGTCCTATTCGTCCCACTCATTCATGAATTTCTCAAAGTCTGACCCGTAACCCAAATCATTATATAACTCATCTCCATTACCTGCAAAGCAGTAAAAGTGAGCCAAATGCCCAGTACACAATAACAAAATACAAGAACAAGTTATTAAGCCAAACTTAAATCAAATGGAATGCATCAATGGACAAGTGATTATCTTATTAAGTTTTCTTTTACAAAACAACAGGAGGGTATTCAAACCCCGGGATCACACTGTGAGAATTTAGGGGTCCTGAGTAACAGTAGCTGCTCAGGGGGTTGATATAAGCAGTCCAAATACTTATATCTCCTATATCTATTTCATAAAGAAAATAACTTCATTTAGGGTTCAAAAGTCGTTGCTCGACTCTACTTAAACTCAGTTCACAACATGAGCCTAGTTCAGAAGTTCCCATAAACTTTGAACTAAACCATGGTATTTCCCCCTAAGTTTAAGTAAACGTTACTTGGATACTATTCCCCCTATCGGCTACCCACTTAACCAAAATGAATTGCTATTGCATCATAGCGTACCATTGCATCATGACTTAGGTTAAGCGCCTAACTAACATATCATTGCATCATGACAGGTTTGCGGCTCCTCGGACCAGATTAAACAGCGTAATAGACATCCAATTCATCAAAACATTAAGCAGAATTGAATTAAATCAAATTAGAGATGCTTAGCCCTAGCAAACAACAAACAAGCTATTGCGTACCTAAACCCGATAGTATATCACTATATTCACTAGTAGAGGAACTAACCAAAGAACCTTTAACTGAAATAAGAATATCAAAACTATTAATAATTGAATATAGAATTTACATCTATGTATATATCATAATCCTAGATTAATTATACAAAGAGATTCAATAAGCTTTGCATATAGTTTTAATATCTAAATCATGCATAAAACATGTTTATCTGGCTTATATATTCATTAGGAGATCATATATGAAGTAAAGATTGAAGATTGAAGAAGTTTGAATTTGAAAAACTCAGGGGATACTCGGCCTTCCTACGTAGGCAAAATTTGAATGAATGCCGACAGCGTGGGAAATATACGCCGGCGGCGTTTCACCCAGCGTTAAATATTTTGATTATGTTCCAATCCAACACTACCCATACGCCGGCGACGTTGAAGCCCTAATGGCCGGCGTACTTTTTGAAAAATAAATGCTGGCAAAGTTTTCTTGCAAAAGCCAGCAGCGTTCAAAGCGGCTTTAAAAAAATTGATTCTGTTCACTTCCAACACCGCCTTTACACCGACGGCGTTAAAGTGCCAGATGCCGGCGTATGTTCAAAAATAGACCTATTCGAAAAAGTTGATTTTATAAATTTAAACATAACACAAACATATTAATGCATAAAAGACACAAATATAATTATACTATACACTCATTAATATATATATATATATATATAGCAATGACATTAATTTCATTACACATGCGTAATAACACATTTGTAATATTCAAGATATACTAACTTAGACACATTTAAACTATTACCAACTCATCTACTCAAATATTAATATTACTAAGCATAACTCTCATAAATCAACATGCTCATATAGTTCAACAATTAAGACAAATAAAACATATACATGGAAGTTAAATAGAAATTAAATTTAGATCATTTCACGAGCTGAACCTAATTGTTAGTTAATGCTTTGGAAAATTACTAATCCGAACCAAATTGTTATGTAATGGTTTGGTTTAGGAAGGAAAATAAAATAAACTGTAAAATTATGGTTTCGTTTGGTTTGGTTTTAATAAAAATTAGACCAAACTGATTCGCCCCTACCTCGACCAATAATAATATTATTTTAATTGGACATAAATTCAAAATAAAGCTCAATTCTACCTAATTTAATATCTATATTCCTTAATGGGCTCGATTCCTGGACCCTAAGGCCCATTACCCTAAGAAATGAAACATCTAGAGGATTCCATATTGAGCTTAACTTATGATCTGTAAAGGCCCAATGTATCTAAATAATAAATTCAATTTCCAAATTCAATAGACTTTATCCAAATCACTTAAGCACATTTACCCTAAATGGATTCAGTTTAATGATAATCTATAGGGCTCATATTTCATAAGACCTTATAAATAATTAGTTTATATACTCGATTCTTATATAAATTAATATTCCTTGAACAAATATTCGATCAACTTATTGTCTTATGTGTGATCTATTATCATTTAAAGATCCGGTACTAGGTGCGCGGTGACATGGTTGTTGCTTGGTTAGGTTAAGCTAGGCATCCTAAATGAACTAATACTTAAATATGACTAATAGTTGAGTGTTGTCTATGCGTGGTTGTTCGTAGACTTGGGTCGAGCAGCCACAACCTTGCTAGGTGATGCAGACACTATAGTTAGGCGCTTCAATCATCAAGAATGGCTCGGTAGATAGCTAATAGGGGAACAATAGTGGGATAACATCTACTTACGTTTGGGAAGAAGTTACATTTATTTAGTTTAGGATTTGGGCTCCGTTAAAATGAACAATGTAATGGATTAAAATAAGTACAGTCACGTAATGGCTATAACTCCTAGAAGAAGCTATTACTAGTTAAAGATAGGAGATATAGATATTCAGCTTATCTATGTCAACCCACTGAGCAGTTGCTGCTACTCAAAACCCCTAGGTTCCCAATATATTATCGGAGTGTGATTGCTCTATAGTTGACTTGCTATACTTAAATTAAAAGATCTAAATTGTTGGCTGTTGTATTACATTTAGAATACGTGCATGTGATTCATCTCATGTGTACTTGAGTTGTTGTGCACTAGGTTTTGGCTCACTTTTTCTCTTTTTAAGGTGATGATGACGACTGTTATGATTACAAGGGTTATGGTACTGACTTTGAGGGACTTTTTGAGAAGCTCAGCAATTAGCCTTACGTTAGATCCAATGTCCTTTCTCAAAGTTTTCCCTATCCATTTTGTCATCTATAGGCTTAATTAGTATACTTTTGATACTTATGTTTTGGGTCTTGCGGGATATCTTGAGTCTTTTTTGCTCTACTATTTTATTCGATAGTTAGAGCATCCCTAGCAGGAGCTCCTTTGTAGTAGTTCCAAGGGGAACGACCTCTACTTCGGTCCCTTTGGGAGGGAGCAGGTGCGTAAGGGAAGGAGTGATCCTCTAACAAGGATTGGTTTTAGCAGCCGAATTCTTCTTTTATTTTTTATTTTTTATTTTTCATTCTTTTGATGTTGTGTGTAATTTTTTATTATGCGGGACCACAAAATTATAAAAAAATTATGAAGAACCTTATATGAATGACCCTAGGGATAAAGTGATAGGGTTCTTTAAAAAAATTCCTTAAAATTTTGATGTGACTTTTTAAGGACCTCTTGGAGGTTCTACGGGTTTGGATGCTCTTTATATATATATATATATTGGTTGCTTAAGGGAGTAACCTTTTTTCTGATTTTTTTTTTTAATTTTACTTGTTCCACTACATGACAAATGTTTTCAAAACTTAATTGAACAATTTCAAAAGCTAAAATTTGATAGCAAACTATTGCAATAAACAGATATGTTAGGGTAGCCTTTGCATATAATATTTAGGTATTTACGTGGCAAAACTGAAATGCCTTGACCTATTTGGGGCATGAAGCAGCTTGTTAACAAATTTGAGAATAAGCTCCTTAGTAGCTTATGAAGTATATGTATATGATATATTTTACATAAAAATGTAATTAAAAAAATAACTACTTTCTGCTTAATATATCTATGTGTATATATTTTTAACTAATAAATTTAAATGGAAAATGAATCAAATTTGAGCTCAAAATAATACTTGTTTATTTAAACAAGTGAAACGGAAACTTGAATTTCAGGCTCAATAAAAAGATTAGCTCTACTATGATAAAAAGTTTGTTTGGTTTGAGCTCAATTTGTAAATAAGTCAAACTTGGGATTGGATTTCGAGTTTGATAAAATGCTTGACTTGATCTCGAGTTCAAGTGCTTTTAAACGAGTCAAGCTCGAACCTTGAAGACTCGACTTAACTCGATTGCAACCCTAATTAGCACCTACCTTTAAGGAAATCATAGGTAAAACATGTGATGTCTAAATCACTTTTATATTATGCTTTCTTCATATAATTTGACCCGTTGAGAGAAAAAGCGAAATCACATCCTCTAGTTGTGATTTTGCAATGGTAAATGAAAATTAACTTTACATGATATTCAACAAATGTTGGTTGATTTGTTTTCTTTCTTTTTTTTTTTTTTTTTCGCTTGTTGAGCTTTATTTGCATGGAACCCTATCTTGTGATATATTTTGGTTGCATTAGAAATAAAATAAATAATAATTGTTTTGTTGAAACCATTTAGTTTCTGTTCTTAGTTATGGCAATCAAATTCTCGAGAAAAAGTTATAAATTTTATATAATTGCTCAGTAAATAATTCTTTTCTTTCTTTCCATTTTTTTCCTTTTTCTTTCTTTCCTAGTAACCCTTAAATTTTATCTTGGGCAGACTCTCTTCTTTTCTTTATTTCCTTTAGCATATTCTTATTTATTTATTATTCATTTGGATGATAATGCAGGAGATGCATTTGAACTTCTTTGCGTGCACTAGGACAATGTCTAGAAAATAAATGATATAATGAAGAGAAATACATAACCGTGTTGAATTCCTAGGCAAATCATAAATACCCAAATTCTAGAAGCATACACAAATACAATGCTCTGGCCTATATATATATATATATATAGACATATACAAGGTTATAATATTAATTATTGAAATATGTTTATTCCTTATATGCAAAATTCTAGACGTATATACAAATTCGAATATATTTTTCCATTATTTAACATACTAAACTAGGTAAGTAAGTAGCATAATCAACTATAAATACGAGATGAAAATCCAAGTAATACATATGCATGTAGACTTCTGAAGCAGCACGTACTACTAACATATTTAACTTTCTAGAAAATTTTCATTCCTTGTACTAAATAGCTGGACTGGATTCATATTTCAATCTTACTAATATTGTTTTGCATTTCGCATGTTTCTTGGAACCAGACAGGTGCTTTGCGAGGTTAAATATTTACATAGTAACTCTAACTTAATCTTGTTTTGAGAGGTTAATTATTTACATAGTATCAATTATCTATAAAAGGAATAATTGCGGTTTTTTTGATATACTCTAGAAATATTTTGAGCACTCCAGTACACCATCTGCTCATATTATTTATATAGCATAATGTGGACCGTTGGATAGTACTGAGATTGATCCCATCAAAATTAATGATAGGACTATATAATATTCCAGACCTTTAATAATACTACAAACTATCTCTTCAAACCATAATAAACTTCATTTATTGATTATTTAGCAACCACCATCTTCAAAACCAAAAATTGAAATTCGCCTTGAAAAGAAAAAAAATCCTTATCATTAAACCCATTATACATTAATTGTACCATTAAAAACTAAATCGACTCATTTCTCATAGGTGTCAATTCTATGGCCTTAAAAGATGACATAAGAGGATTCGAAATCTTAAATGGTGTTTATATACATAAATAGGTCAATAAATTTCACATAAGTAAATTGTTGATTTAAGTAAGATAATGCTATTTGTAAACGGCACATCAAAATTATGATTTTTTTTTTAATTTGAGTTGTGGGAGCTAAAGTAAAATCGCTTATTATACCTGTGTTTTTGCAATGATTAATGAAAAAAAAGAAAAAGAAAGAGTTTTATATGATCTTTACCCTCATGTTGGCTGCTTTTGAATTTTTGCCCCTGAGCTTGATGTATTTAGGACTGTATCCCTGGTTATAGAATATCATGTTTGCACTGAAAAAAGAAAAAAAAATATTTTGCCAAAACCATTTCTTAAAACTTTTTTCTTAAATAGAGGTATATTCTTCGAATTCTCGTGAACAAGTTATAAAATTCATATAATCACTCACTAAAGGGTTCTTTTCTTTCTTCCCAAGTTTGTTTATATTTATTTATTTATTATTATTATTAATAGTAGCAGCATTCAGACTAGACCCTGTACTCTCCTTATTTTTCTTTTCTTTATTTCCATTCAGCATATTATTATTTTTAAAAATAATGCCAAAATCTATATCTCAATCTTGATTGAGCCTAAATTTTGAGATTGCCAAATTGGGTAACTACTATAAAAATTTTTAATGTCAGAAATATTGCTTATTACTTTCTCAATCTAAAATAGTCTATACAACTGGCTTTTTAAACTAATTATTGTGCGTCCTAAATGATTATTTTAATAAAAATATTTTATTAATAACAATAGGTTAATACAAGTTTCAAACCATATTAGAGAGACGTGACTATTCATAATTAGTAGGAATACTTAATTAGACAGACAGTTGGTCAAGTTCAATATACACAGAGAGCCCAAGAGGCATTTGAACTTCTTTAGATATATTGGGAAAATATCTGGAAAATAAATGACATAATGAGGAGGGAAAAACTGTATTGAATTCCTTGGCAAATCATATATCACAAATTCTAGAAGCAAAATATATAAATAATATGTTATGTTATAATATTGTTACCATATATGCATATTCTAGAAGTATATACAAATTCAAATATATTTTTTCCACCATTTAACATACTACACGAAGTAAGTGGCATAATGACTTGCTCATAAGTCTGCATAGCCAAGCAATATGCATATAAACTTCTTTAAGCAGAACTTACTACAGAAATATTTTTCTTAGAAAATTTGGCCCTGGTAAGTATCTTCATTCCTCCTATTCAACAACCGGACTGAATTCATATAGCAAATGACTTATATTGTTTTGCATTTGCATATTTCTAGGATCATACGGCGTTTTGGATCATATACTGCATGCAAGATGGCTAGTGTATTAACAGGGATAGACTTGGGAGTATCTTCAGCAAACAATAGCCAGAGTCAGCCGGATGTGTTCAGCCGGTAGAGTAGTGAAAGGCAGAATGATGAGACCGAGTTACGGTTGGCAGCCATTGAGCGGCTGCCAACTTATGACAGGATGCAAAAAGGAGTGTTGAGTCACGTTCTTGATGATGGAAAAGTAGTTTATGAAGAGGTTGATGTTACTAAACTAAGAATGCAGGACAAAAGGTTGCTAATGAAAAATATACTAGAAGTTGTTGAGGAGGATAATGAGAAGATGCTTAGGAGAATGAGGGACCGAATCAACAGGCAAGTTAACATCGTGAAATCAATAAAGTTTTATAGATCTTATTGTTTACATGTTCAAGGCTTCGGGGTGAAATGTTTGAATTCCATTTTGGAATTTTTTTGTGTTGCAGGGTGGGAATCGAGATTCCTAAGATTGAAGTTAGATTTGAAAATCTGTGCATTGAAGGAGAAGTGCATGTGGGAAGGAGAGCTCTTACTACTTTGCTAAATGCCACCATGAACTCACTAGAGGTAACCCATTTAAGTTTATATGGTTTCATTCTGTTGGTTTTCAAGAAGTAAAAAATAAATACGACAGAGGAAGAAATAATACGATATGCAGTAAGTTTAAAAAATAGAAGAGGATATGCAAAATACGATACTTTTATTTTCCAGCAAGCTTACATTATATAGAAGCCGAAACAGATAACTTAATGGCAGAAAATCAAGCCATGAAAAAACAACACAATTTTAACAAACTAACAACTTCCTAAAGACTCGGACAAACTGAAACAAATTAGAAAAGTAAAACATCTGCAGTCTTAAAAAGCAGCTAACTAACACTCCTCCAAGCTTTAGGAGCTGCAAACTCCAAGTTTTTGCCTAAGAAGCTCGAACTTGTTTGCTGGCAAGGGCTTTGTAAATATGTCTGCCAGCTGATCTTCAGATCTACAGTAAATGAGACTCACATCTCCTTCCTTCTGCACTTCTCTTAAAAAGAAAAATTTGATCTTGAAATGCTTAGTTTATCCATGAAAAACTGGATTGTGAGAGATTGCAATTGCTGCCTGATTGTCCACAAACACTTTTGTATCATTTAGTTGCTTCAAATGTAAATCACATAACAATTTTCTTAGCCACAATGCTTGATTTACTGCTGCTGTAGCAGCAACGAATTCGGCCTCTGCAGTAGACTGTGTAACAATATCTTGTTTCTTGGAACTCCATGAGAAAACTCCTAATCCTAGACTAAAACAGTATCCAGATGTACTCTTCATGTCAACTACAGATCCACCCCAATCACTATCAGAAAATCCCAACAAATTGAAGTTTTGACACTTCTTGAATTTTACACCAAAGTTAATAGTTCCTTTGATGTACCTAATGACTCTTTTTGCAGCTTTAAGATGCACTTCACTAGGACAGTGCATGAAACGAGAGAGAATGCTTACAGCAAAAAGGATATCTGGCCTAGTTGCTGTTAGGTACATTAGACAACCAACCATGCTTCTGAAATAGCCTTCTTCAACTCTGTTTGTGCCATCCTCCTTACTTAAGCTCTCCTTTGGATTCATTGGAGTAGCCATTGCCTTACAATCCTCCATGTGAAACTTCTTGAGAATTTCATTTGCATATTTCTTTTGACAGATAAAAACTTCATCTTTTAACTGCTTAATCTCCATTGCTAGAAAGTATGTCATTAGTCCAAGGTCTGTCATTTCAAAAATTTGCATCATTTCTGTTTTGAACTCTTCAACTAGCTTAGCATTTCCACCTGTGATTAAGAGATCATCTACATAAAGAGAGACTATAAGCAAATCAACTCCTTTATGTTTTACATAAAGAGTAGCCTCTGACATACTTTTTTTTAAATCCTAAGCTTAACAGATGCTTATCTATCTTGCTATACCTAGCTCTAGGTGCTTGTTTTAAGCCGTATAGAGCCTTCTTGAGCAGGTAGACCTTCTCTTCTTTACCTTGTTCAACGAATCCCTCGGGCTGTTCAACATAGATTTCCTCCTGCAAAATACCATTTAAGAATGCAGATTTTACATCTAGTTGAAACACTTTCCACCCATTTTGCGCTGCCATTGCTAGCACCAGTCGAATGGTGTCTAATCTAGCAACAGGAGCAAATGTATCTGAGTAATCAACTCCAAAAACTTGAGCATACCCCTTGACAACGAGCCTGGCTTTATGTTTATTGACAGATCCATCTGCATTGAGCTTGGTTCTAAACACCCATTTTACTCCAATAATTTTTCTATCCTTCGGTCTATCAACTAGCTCCCAAGTCTTGTTCTTTTTGATCATCAACAACTCCTCCTCCATTGCCTTCTGCCATTTTTGGTCTTTAATAGCTTTTTCATAACCAGCAGGTTCACAAATGGCCACGTTGCATCTTTGATAGATATCATGGAGAGGTCTTGTTCCACGAATTGGTGGATCATCTTCTAATTCTTCTTGCCATTGTTCTGATGTTTGCTCTTCTCCTATTTGGATGGGAAGAATCAATTTCTGCTTGCTCATGGATTTCTCTTTTGTTTGTTCCCAGATTCACTTCTCATCTTCATTGAAGAACACATCTCTAGTAACAATTATGTTCCCTGTTTGAGGTTGATAAACCTTGTAAGCTTTGGAGGAAGAACTATAACCAACAAAGATGCCTAGTTCTGACTTCTTGTCAAGTTTATCACGCTTGATGTGTGGAATGTGAGAGAAACACAAACAACCAAACACTCTAAGGAAATTGAGTGAAGGTTTATAGCCATACCATGCCTCGAATGGAGTTTTATCCTTCAATGCTTTGGCCGGTAATCTATTTTGTAAGAAAACTGCAGTACTAGCTGCCTCAGTCCAAAATTTTTTTGGCAACTCCTTGTCATGTAGCATACATCTAGTCATCTCCATTATGTATCTATTTCTCCTTTCACTAACTCCATTTTGTTGTGGAGTATAGGGTGCAGTAAGCTGGTGTTCTATGCCTGCTTCTTCACAAAACAAGTTAAATTCTCCCGAGGTGTATTCTTTTCCATTATCTGACCTTATGACTTGAATTTCGCAGTCACTTTGGTTTTCCACCATTTTCTTGAATTTCCAAAACACTCCAGCCACTTCTGACTTGAATTTTAAGAAAAAAATCCAACACATTCTTGTAAAGTCATCAATAAAAACAACGTAATATTGATTACCTGCTAATGATGGAGTTCTTTGAAGACCTAATACATCAGTGTGGATTAGCTGCAACTTGTGAGTGGCTCTCCACGATGACTTTGGGAATGGTTTCCGATTTTGTTTACCGTATTGTGACATCTCGGTAAGTGATCTTCAAAGGTTGGTAAGCCAACTGTGAGCTCCCTTTCCTTCATAAGCTGCATCCTTTTCAAGTGACAATGACCAAGTCGCTTGTGCCATATCTCCGTGTTGCTAGCTTTCGTGGAGAATGCAGCAAGTTTTTCTTTGATGGGATCAAAAGAAAAACTTTTTCCTTTCATTCTTACTTTAAGAATTTCCTGAGCAGTGGCATCGAGTATGCGGCAGAAACTATCTTCAAAGATCACTTTAAAGCCTTTTTCAATCAGTTGGCCTACGCTCAACAGATTTTGATCAATTTCTGGTACGTAGAGAACATCAGAAATATTCTTTGAGCCTGTAGTGCCGGTTATGGTGATTGTCCCTTTCCCTTTGACAGAGATGTAATCACCATTGCCAATTTTGACTTTAGTAATGTCAGTTGGCCTCAAATCTTTGAAGAGTTTCTTGTCGTTGGTCATGTGGTTGGTACAACCACTGTCAATTAACCAACTTCAGATGAACAACTACTTGCAAAACAAGACGCCACAAAAAGCTGATCTTCATCCTCTTGTTCTGCAACTTGGGCTTCAACTTCCTGTTGATGAACTTTTCCTTTGCATATTATTGCTTCATGTCCCATTTGATTGCATTTGGAACATTTTGCATCAGGTCTCCTCCAACATTTGAAAGGAGGATGACCCATTCTGCTGCAGTGTTGACATGGAGGATAGGAACCCCTCTTGACTCCTGCTTTGTTGTTGGCTGAAGATTCTCCAGTAGGATTTTGATTCTTCTTGAAAAACTTCTTCTTCTTCTTGTTCCTCGCATTTTCATGATGCTTGGCTGGCAAGGCTCCTTCAACAACACCTTCTTGCCTCATGGCTCTTCTTTGCTCCTGTGCTTGCAAAGCATTGAGAATCTCTGCAAGAGTGATTTGAGTAAGATCCTTGGTATTTTCCAAGGCTGAAATTGATGCCTCAAATTTTTCAGGCACTGTTACAAGAATTTTTTCAACAATTCTTGAGTCCTTAAACACAGAACCAAGTAATCTGATTCGGTTTCCAACATCTAGTAACCTATCAGAATACTCTTTAATTGATTATGTTCCTTCATCTTCTGCAACTCGAATTCACGAATCAAGTTTAGCACACGCATTCCTTTGATTCTTTCATCTCCCTCATACTCTGACTTGAGATAATTCCATATCTCATATGCTGACTTTAGAGTCATAATCCGAGTGAAGATGGTAGATGAGATTGCAGCGAACAAGCAGGCCTTTGCCTTGGATTTCTTTGTCTTCTTCTCCTTCTGCGATTTGATTTGCACCATGGTAGGATTGTTTGGCAGAGTAGGAATTTCATAATCCTCTTCCACTGCTTCCCAAATATCCAAAGCTTCCATATACGCCTCCATACGAACTGCCCAAACCTGGTAGTTGTCTCCATCAAACACCGGTGGAGAAATTGAAGAGAAACTGGAACTTGCTTCAACGTCCATGACACAGCAACCTCACACACTCACTCACAGATCCCTTAAGAAGAGTGCTCTGATACCAAGTGTTGGTTTTCAAGAAGTAAAAAATAAATACGACAGAGGAAGAAATAATACGATATGCAGTAAGTTTAAAAAATAGAAGAGGATATGCAGAATAAGATACTTTTATTTTCCAGCAAGCTTACATTATATAGAAGCCGAAACAGATAACTTAATGGCCGAAAATCAAGCCATAAAAAAACAACACAATTTTAACAAACTAACAACTTCCTAAAGACTCGGACAAACTGAAACAAATTAGAAAAGTAAAACATCTGCAGTCCTAAATAGCAGCTAACTAACACATTCAAACCATTTACCGGGGACAATGCGTTGAACTTGCTTTCCCTATTATGTTATGATGGTCTACTATAAATTGTAGAAATCATGCTTCAGGTTTTGTAGGTAGAAGGTATTAAATGATTCTTACTCAAGGAAAACTTATTGAAGACTGCAAACCACAAATTTAGATAATATGATCGAATTCAGGCTTAAAACTTATTCCTGATTCTAATATGTAGAATTTCAACTCATCATCTAATTGTTGTTATTTTTCATTTCTTTCGTTGTTGTGTCTTTTGATATAACACTAGAGTGCTCTTGGATTGGTCCGTCTGGCCCCATCAAAGAAGAGAAATGTTCAAATACTCAACAATGTGAGTGGAATAGTCAAGCCATCCAGGTATCCTATCTCAAAAACAGCCATTCCAACATTTTCTATCTTTATAATTAGAATGTAGGGTCTCTTGAAAGATTTATTATGTGGATTTTGATAAATCTTCTGGAGTTTTCTTCTCTTGACAAATTCTACATACTGGGCTTTGTACCAAATTCGGAGCAAGCATTCACATCTAAAGATGCATTTCAATAAGGAGTCACCAGGATGTATACATATGTTTAGCACATAAGTAAAATGAAAGCATATAAGGAAGTCTGGTCTAAGCTTTCTCAACCCTATCTGGCTCCTAATCGTTTTCCCTCCATTGTCAGGATGACACTACTTCTTGGTCCACCGGGTGCAGGGAAAACGACTTTGCTGCTGGCACTTTCAGGAAAGCTGGATAGTAATTTGAAGGTGTTTTTTCCTTACTACTTTTCATCTCTAAGTTGACATATCGTGAATATTTATAACATCCACTCAGTGATTTGGATTTATCATTATAGGTGACTGGGAAAACTACTTCTGTGGACATGAATTCAATGAATTTATTCCTCGGAGGACCTGTGCATACGTCAGCCAGAATGATCTTCATTATGGAGAGATGACAGTAGAGAGACGTTGGATTTCTCAGGACGTTGTTTAGGTGTTGGCACAAGGTACGAAATGTGGGCAGAACTCTCTAGACGAGAGAAGGAGGCAGGAATTAGACCAGATCCATCCCTTGATGCTTTCATGAAAGCCATTGCAGTAGCAGACCAAGAAACAAGTCTATTTACTAACTATGTTCTCAAGGTTACAACTTATTGCCACAAGTTTAGGTTGTTGATAGTGTCAATGCATTTAAATTTGACTTTAAGAATAACTTTTAGATTCTTGGATTGGATATCTGCGCTGATACCATAGTTGGTGACAATATGAGAAGGGGAATTTCAGGTGGACAAAAAAAGCGTGTTACAACTGGTATGTATTTGGACGGCATCTTGCCATGCTAATTACATAATCAAACTGATTTTACTGGTTCTTTTTTGATAAATACATGCATCTTTATCTTATTGCTGTATGTTATCATATTTATTACTTGCAGGGGAGATAATAGTTGGACCGTCACAGTTTCTACTCATGATGAAATTTCAACAGGACTAGATAGTTCTACCACATTTCAAATTGTCAAGTACATAAGGGAGATGGTTCACATTATGGATGTGACTATGATTATTTCGCTTCTACAGCCTGCACCAGAGGCTTTTGAACTATTCGATGACATAATTCTTCTTGCAGAGGGTCGGATAGTTTATCAAGGACCACGCAAAATGCCCTTGAGTTTTTTGAATATATGGGATTCAAATGCCCCGAAAGAAAAGGAGTAGCTGACTTCTTCGTAAGAAAGATCAAGAACAATATTGGTTCAGAAAAGACCAACCTTACAGATTTGTTTCCGTCCCTGACTTTGTTCATGGTTTCAGCTCCTTTCACATCGGTCAGCAGCTTAAATTAGATCTTACTATTCCGTATGACAAATCTCGAACCCATCCAGCAACTGGCCATGGATAAATATGGAATTTCAAAAGTGCAACTATTCAAGGCATGCTTTGGCAGAGAATGGCTGCTAATGAAGCGCAATTCTTTCACATATGTATTCAACGCTTCTCAAGTAGCAGTCATGTCACTGATTACAAGCACAGTGTTTTTTAGGACAGTAATGCCAGTAGGAACAATACAAGATGGAGAAAAATTTTTTGGACCACTTTCCTTCAGCTTGATCATTATGATGTTTAATGGTTTTGCAGAACTGACGATGACAGTTTCTAGGCTTCCTGTTTTCTATAAACAAAGGGACTGCTTATTCTATCCTGCATGGGCCTATGCCTTACCTATATGGGTCCTCCGAATTCCTTTATCGATCATAGAGTCAGGGATATGGGTAATCATTACATATTACACAATTGGTTTTGCTCCTAATGCAAGCAGGTAAGGAAAGATGGCGGACAGTTTTTTACTTTTGCTCATATATTTGATGTTTTTGTTTCTGCTTATGAAGTGAATACTTCAAGATGGATAGAAAACTCAAAAACTGATACAAGTTGTGAATTTTTAGATTCTTCAAGCAATTCTTCGCATACTTTGGCATACACCAAATGTCTCTATCTCTTTATCGTTTCCTTGGTGCTATTGGGAGAACCGAAGTTGGGGCTAACACTCTCGGGACCTTTGTCTTGCTGATTTTTAGTGTTCTTGGAGGTATTATCATTGCTAAAGGTAAGTGGTATATCTTCTTAACTTTACGACTCTTAATATTTTATAAACCAGATTTATTTGGTGTGATCACTTGCAATGCTACATTTTAGCAGCAGTTATGTCAATATGAATAAGCTTGCATAGAAATCAAGTTTTTCCATTTTTTTTTTTGAAGATGACATTAAACCATGGATGATCTGGGGCTATTACATTTCCCCTTGATGTATGGACAGACTGCATTATCGTAAATGAATTTCTTGATAAAAGATGGAGTACAGTAAGTCTGTTCTTCTAGTCTTTTGCTAATAATGGTAGATAAGCGATCAGAAATCCAAATTTACTTCACTTTTTATGTCTATGTAGCCAATTTTTGGTCCTGGAATTAAGAAACTAGAAGTTGGAAAGGTTCTGCTAAAGTTAAAAGGCTTCTATGCAAACAATATGGTTTTGGATTTGCATTGGAGCACTCTTTGGCTTCTCGCTCCTTTTCAACATATTATTTATCTGGGCATTATCATGGCTGAAACGTAGGTTTGCTTATTCACTCCTTAATAAGGTTTTTTGCGTTAAGTAAAATCATCTATTGAAATATCCTAACTTTCCAGCTCTTGGTGATTCGACGACCGTTATTGTGGATGAAGATCTGAACAATAAGAAGAAAGGGCTAAACCATACGGAAGAAGGTTTAATCATGTCAAAATGTTTTCTACTCTATGCTACAGTCCATTACTGGTTATCCTTTTGTTGCATTTTGTTTTCTTATCACAAGGAATGTGGTTGACAATGTGCAAAATGTGGCCTTCAATTTGAAAATTTCATATAAAGACATTGTAATGTATAGGAATTTGGTTCATTGTATACTTTAAGTTTGTACAGAAATATCTTGTCTGTGCAGTTAGGATCCAATTCATGATCAAACATGAATATTTCTTGTTCTTCAGAAATTTATAGCTTGATAGGATGCGACAATGTTCAGCATATAACCCATAAAAGTTGTGCAGAAAGGTCACTAAATAAGTTACTAGGAAGTAGTAGGATGAGTGCATATCTGCATAAGTTCTTCAGAATTTCTTACTTCTTTTACTTAAAACAGGCATTGATATGCAAGTTAGACGTTCATCGGTGATGGACCATGCTTCAAGTGGTGGACCGAAAAGAGGAATGGTTTTGCCATTCCAGCCCTTTTCAATTGCGTTCAACCATGTCAATTACTATCTTTATTTTTTCCCTTCCCTCAGCATGGATAAATTCGTTTATCCTAGCACTGTACCGTAGGTAAGAGAGATCTCAGACGTGTACATATGAGACTATTCTTATCCATAGTGTACTTTTGAACCCTCTGCTCTGGGGATTCAATGCTTGAAAAAGTTGTGCAACTTAACTATGGGTATACTTCATGTGACATTTGCTTCATTACTCTACCTAGGGTTACTTGTTTCATTCTAACTTAGGAAACGAAGAGGAAAGGAGTTGAAGAAGCTAGGCTTCAACTACTGCGTGATGTTAGTGGGGCATTTAGACCGGGTGTCTTAACAGCACTTATGGGCGTCAGTGGAGCTGGCAAAACTACTTTGATGGATGTATTAGCAGGAAGGAAAACCGGTGGTTACATAGAAGGAAATATTAGCATTTCCGGTTATCCAAAAAATCAAGCAACATTTGCTCGCATTAGTGGTTATTGTGAACAAAATGATATTCATTCTCCGTGTGTACTGTGTATGAATCCCTTCTCTACTCAGCTTGGCTTCGTCTTTCATCAGAGATCAATACTCCCACTCGTAAGGTAGACTACAAAACCCTTTAAGAATATGGTGAAATATTTCCTCTTCAATACTATTGTCTTGATTTTGTAAATTGTCAGATATTTGTTGAAGAGGTCATGGATTTGGTGGAGCTTAAACCATTGAAGGATGCAATAGTAGGCCTTCCCGGAATAGATGGTCTTTCGGCAGAGCAAAGGAAGAGGCTAACGATAGCAGTAGAATTGGTTGCTAATCCATCTATTGTTTTCATGGATGAACCAACATCTGGCCTTGATGCTAGAGCTGCTGCAATCATAATGCGTACTGTGCGAAATACAGTGAATACAGGCCGAACAGTTGTGTGCACCATTCACCAACCTAGTATAGACATTTTTGAAACATTTGACGAGGTCTGCATAATAATTAACTCCTTGATTCGTATGAGACATCCATACTATATTTAGTACATATAAATAAAACATTTCATCGATACCATTTGATGCAGCTATTGTTGATGAGAGAGGGGGACAGGTCATTTATACAGGACAAATTGGACAACATTCTAACAAACTCATAGATATTTTGAGGTAATAATTATCATTAGGGTTTGTGAATTATAGATTGTTTTTCACAAAAGCTAAGTTATTGTTCTTAGATGTTTTCTGCTTAATTATTCATGCATACTAAATTATGGGTTAATGCGTATACATATCAACAGGCTGTTCCATGGGTTCCTAAGATCAAGGAAGGTTATAATCCAGCTACATGGATGCTTGAAGTCACTACTCCTACAGTTGAGGGTCAGCTAAATGTGGATTTTGCTATCTTTATGCAAATTCTGCACTTTATCAGTAAGTCTTGCCATGAAAGATCCTTTCAAATAGCTTCTCTTGTGAAAGACTCCAACTTGGTTATTATATTGTTTTGACATCGACTTGTTGATAACTCAGGAGGAATCAAGAACTTATCAAAGAGCTTAGTACTCCAGCTCCTGGATCAAAAGATCTCTGCTTCCTTAGTACATATTCACAGCCATTTATAACTCAGTGCAAGGCTTGTTTCTGGAAACAGTATTGGTCTTACTGGAAAAATCCTGCGTATGATGCCATCCGTTTTCTCATGACATTAGCATGTGGAATTTTGTTTGGTCTCATCTTCTGGAACAAAGGGGGAAAAACGTAAGTTTTAAATTCGTTCCATAATATATTGTACATCTTGTAGTTGTGTGATCAGGTAGTTTATGTGGTAATTTTCTTTTGGATATTTTTTCTCCACGCTCGAAATTAGTGGGGTATGGACAACAATTGTTGGTAAAATGACTCCATTTATGCTTTCAATTGTTTCTGAACTCAAATTCTTAACAGAGACAAACAACAAGATCTCTTGAATTCTTTGGGAGCTATGTATAGCGCGGTGTTCTTTCTGGGATGTTCGAATGCTCTTTCTGTCTACCTGTTGTTGCTATTGAGAGAACAGTTTCCTACGTGAAAGAGCAGCAGGAATGTACTCTCCTCTTTCTTATGCTTTTGCACAGGTAAGAAGGAAAATAATTCATGAATTACTAAATCATACATCGACTTCACTTTTTCCCTCTTTTTTCTTCTAGTGATTTATTACAATGTGATCACCCATTTAACAAGAAGAGCCTCAGGAATGCAACATGATTATGCACGTTGCAATTGAGGGGATATATGTGGCAATTCAAGCAATGCTCTATACAATTCTTCTTTATTCAATGATGGGTTTCGAGTGGAAAGTGGACAAATTCCTATGGTTCTACTACTACATATTAATGTGTTTTCTTTACTTCACACTTTATGCAATGGTGGTTGTAGCTTTTACTCCAAACATCCTAATTGGATCGATAGTGGGGACCTTTTTCTTAGCCTTGTGGAACTTGTTCGCAGGTTTCATGATTCCTGTGACGGTAAGTTCTCTCTTACTAAGCATGAAACTCACCACATTGTAATTCTCCACTAGCTAATTTGTGCTCTGTTGTTGGTATATTTCTTCCTCAAAATGTTTTGTTGTTCTTGGCTAGACATGTTTTTTCATGGTTCTTGATAGGTATTAAATGCAAATCTAACCTCACTTCCAAAACTACTGATCATGCTGTGTGGATATAAACGTGCTGTACAAACTATCACTAATTTTGCAATCTTACAGCTTCTTTCTAGACTTATCCTCTTGATGTTGCAAGTAATATTGAATTCTACACCTATAGCACTAACTTGATTATATGATGTTAATTGTAGCAAATTCCCAAGTGGTGGAGATGGGATTACTGGGCATCTCCCGTCTCTTGGACCATCTATGGTATTATTATCTCCCAGTTAGGTGATAAAAATGGTCAAGTTGAAGTACCAGGCGTAGGCAACATGCCTTTGAAGGTGTTCCGCAAAGATGTCTTCGGCTTCGACCATGGATTCCTTCCAATAGTTGCAATTGTTCACATTGGCTGGGTGGGGCTCTTCTTATATTTGTTTGCCATTGGTTATAAGTTCCTCAATTTGCAGAAGAGACAATCAGTATCTGTTCCAAAAAGTATAGTGTAGGAGCAAACATGCACAAGGAACTGGAGAAGCAATCATGTGATTCTCTCTTTTCATTTTTCACAGAATTTGTGTAAGGTTAAACAAGAAATTTCTAGGAAATTTTTTATCATCTGATGAATGAATTTGCATCCAGTCACATTTCTAAAAGTGCAATTCTTTAAAGGTATGTCTGTTTTATCTGTTTCTGATCTTCTTGCATCTTATTTTTATTAATTTCAAATAGATATTTGTTATATGAAAAATATTTTTTACTCATAAATATATTAGACACATATAGTGGTAAAAAAAAAAAAAAGATTAGACACAGATAAAATACAAATGTGAGTTAAATATAAATAAGATACACACGAAAAATAGATAATCCAAATAGATAAATCTATCGGGCAATATTCCACAGATTTGAGTTTAAATGATTTTGTTTGGCAAAAGAAACTGGTTGACAATATCGATTTCTGAATGCAAAGCTTCACATACACCAATAACAAACCCTTCTAATAGGTATCTCATCTGTAATTTTTCTTTAGACAATCATGTTCCTTGTTTCCAATACTATTGGACACGCTTGTTAAGATGTGAGTTCATTTGAAACTAAACCACAATATTTAAGTTAATTTAATTAAATTAAAACAAGCCTCGGATAAAATATTATAAAAAATAAAAAATTTAGATCTTAAATCTAAATTGCTTATGCTAAAGGGGACGGTGTTTGAGTTTGCCTAGAGTGTCATTGTCATGCACCAATATATTGGGTTTGTAATAGGTCAAACAAATTGGGTCCAATTAGTATGATTTATAGATTTGTGATCCAATTTCTATAACAGATTCTCGTAGTTAAATGTTAATGAATGAATATTTGACTATACATTTATTATTCATTCATTATACATTTGACGGTATAATTTAGGCCTTTAAATGATATTAACACATGATATTAGTTACTAGGTCAAATCATGTATTAATGATATTAATGGCAATTTATTTTCACCATTAATATGCTATATCTTTTTATATAAATATGGGCTTAGGTTGTTTGAAATTTAGAGCAGCCATTTGTGGTTCTCTCAAGAACTATTATATTCATTCTTTAACATATAGTGAATTCTCTCTCTTCTGCTTGTGGTTTTTCCCGATTTGGGTTTTCCACATAAATCTGTGTGTTCTTATTTTCTTGATGTTCTGTTTTGCCATTGTTTGTGTTATTTGTTAGATCCCATCCTAACAAGTGGTATCAGAGTCAAAGGTTTGGTTTTATGTTTCTTCTACAATGGCAATAGTGAAGTATGACATTTTTTGTTTGCAACACCAGATTTTCTTGGAAAAGGTATAGAATATTTTGTGTCGAAGATTGAAGTTTGTTGCTGATTTATTCCCTTTAGGAGTTTTGTGGAAGAGGTGGAGAATGTTTTGTTTTTATGTTGAAGATTGGATTTTATGTTTTTTACTCCAGAATTTGTGTCGAGGTGGAGATTGTTAGAGTTTGTGACCCGATTTCTGTAACCGATTCTCGTAATTAAATGTTAATGAATGAATATTTAACTATACATTTATTATTCGTTCATTACACATTTAACCGTCATAATTTAGGCATTTAAATGATATTAGTTACTGGGTCAAATCATGTATTAATGATATTAATGGTAATTTATTTTCATCATTAATATCCTCCATCATTTTTATATAAATATGGGTTTAGGGTTGTTTGAAATTTAGAGTAGCCATTTGTGGTTCTCTCAAGAACTATTGTACTCCTTCTTTAACATATAATGAATTCTCTCTCCTCTGCCTGTAGTTTTCCTAACTTAGGTTTTTCACGTAAAAATTTTGTGTATTCTTTATTTTATTGCTTCATTTTTCGTTTACTGCCATTGTTTTGTCATATCCCATCCTAACAAGAAATTAACATTTAACTATATGTAAAAGAAGGAGTACAATTGTAAAGACCCGACCCACTAAATCCCGAGATTTAGTGTATCGAGTCCCCAACCACATATAATATTTTCATATTATATGTAAGGTTGTCCTAAAACTAACAGTTTATGAGAATTGTTTGATTAAATCTATCAACACTTTATAAACAATTTTTTAAGCAAAAGAAGATTGCTAATAAAAGGAATCCATACATATATACATTATATGTACAAAGATTAGTGTCAATATAAGACACTACAAAATTACAAGTTGTTCTTGGTACAAAAGATAACCTAAAGGGATCTTAAAGTCTTTTACAACTTAGGCTTATTTAACAAGCCTCATATACAAAGAAATATGCTTTAAGCAAAAGCTTCTCCCAAAAACCAAGGGCATTCGAGTCCTATTTGTTCCACTCGTCCATGAAACTCTCAAAATCTGTTCCGCAACCTAGATCATCATACAACTTATATTCAATACCTGCAAAGCAGCAAAAGTGAGCCAAAGGCCCAGTACGCAATAACAAATACAAAAACAAATTATCAAGCAAACTTAATTCAAATGAAATGCATAAACGGTCAAGTCATTATCTTGTTAAGTTTCCTTTTAACAAAGCAACAGTAGGGTATTCAAACCCCGGAATCACGTTCTAGGTATTTAGGGGTTCTGAGTAACAACAGCTACTCAGGGGTTGATATAAGCAGTCCGAATACTTACATCTCCTATATCTATTTCATAAAGAAATAGCTTCATTTAGGGCTCAAAAGCTGTTGCTCGACTCTACTTAAACTCAGTCCACAACATGAGCCTAGTTCATAAGTTCGCATAAACTTTGAACTAAATCATGGCATTTCCCCCTAAGTTTAAGCAAACGTTACTCGGATACTATTCTCCCCATCGGCTATCCGCTTAACCAAAAACGAATCATTATTGCATCATAGAGTACCATTGCATCATGGTAAAGTCATTGCATCATGACTAAGGTTAAGCACCTAACTAACATGTCATTGCATCATGATAGGTTTGCTGCTCCTCGGACCAGATTTAACAGTGTAATAGACATCCAGTTCATCAAAGTATTAAATCGAATTGAATTAAGTCAAATTTAATAATGCCTATTCCTAGCATACAACAAGCAAGCTATTACGTACCTGTACCTAATAGTGTATTACTATATTCACTCAAAGGGAATTAACTGAAGAACCTTTAACTGAAATAAGAAATATGAAAACAAATCAATAATCGAACGTAGAATATATATATATATATATACACACACAACACAATCCTAAGTTAACTATACAAGGAGATTCAATGAACTTAATATATAGTTTTATCATTTAATTCATACCTAAAACATGGTTATATAGCTTATAGATTCATTAGAAGACCATATATGAAGTAAAGAAGGATAATTGAAGAAGGTTGAATTTGTAAAACTCAGGGGATATGCGGCCTATTTACACAGGCAAACTTGAGCTGAACGCCAGCAACGTTAAGCCCGGCGTTAAGAAAATTGGTTTGTTTGCATTCAACATTGATTAAAGGCCGGCGGCGTTGAAACCCTAGATGATTAATTAAGAAAATCGGTTCTGCTTGAAGAAGACCAATAGCATTAATTTAGGAGTCATTAATGATTTGACTAATAACATTAATTTAAGAGCGTTAATTTCAAGATAAGGAGATTTGACTAGGAATAGGATTTTCTTTCCTCTTTTTTGATCTTGTGCAATGTGTATATATACTTCCTTCATGTATAATAAAAAGTAATGAGGAAAATTTTCATGACATTTTCTGACATGGTATCAGAGCCTTAGGGTTCCAAAATTCTAGGATTTTTTTTGGCCTTCATTGCCAATACTATTGTTGGCCTTCATTGCCAACATTCTTCTCATTTTTCTATATACACCTCTTTTTTTTTTTTTTTTTTTTTTTACATACACTCTTCTCCTTATGGATTACATCATGTCTCGCATTAAAACAGATAACCCTTCTCCTTATGGATTACATACCTTTGATCAATTTATACAAGACCATTGGATTATTGACTCAGGAGCCACAGATCACATGACACTTTTATCTGTTCATTTTACAACCTATACACCTTGTCCTAGCAATAGGAAAATTGTTGTTGCCAATGGCTCAGTCACTACAGTTGCTGGTATTGGACATGTTCAGTTGAGTCCAACCTTGTTACTTAAGGATGTGCTTCATGTTCCGCAATTGTCCACTAGTCTCCTATCCATTCATAAAGTAACTCATGACTTGAATTGTAATGTCTTATTTTATTCCTCTCATTGTGTATTCCAAGACCAGATGTCAGGGAAGAGGATTGAAGTAGCTAAGGAAAAAGGTGGTCTCTACTATCTTGATACATCTACCATACACACACCAACTGTCAAGCATGTCTCCTTAAGGTCTTGTTTTTCTGGTTCAAATTATGATATCATTTGGCGTCAACATTTTCGTTATGGTCATCCTTCGTTTACTGTTTTAAAGACAATGTTTTCTTCTTTGTTTAAGAATGTCAATGTTGAAGACCTTCATTGTGATGTATGTGAGTTTGCCAAACATAAAAGGACCTCTTTTCCAATAAGTAATAATAGAAGTTCCTTGCCATTTGATTTGATTCACTCTGATATATGGGGACCATCTAGAATTCCCAATGTTACAGGAGCTCAATGGTTTGTGTCTTTTATAGACGATTGTACTAGAGTCTCTTGGATTTTTCTTCTCAAACATAAATCAGATGTGACCACGATCCTTCCAAACTTCATTGCCATGGTGAATAATCAATTTGGCGTAAAAATAAAAAGGTTTAGCTCTGATACCATGTCAGAAAATGTCATGAAAATTTTCCTCATTGCTTTTTATTATACATGAATGAAGTATATATACACATTGTACAAGATCAAAAAAGAGGAAAGAAAATCCTATTCCTAGTCAAATCTCCTTATCTTGAAATTAATGCTCCTAAATTAATGTTATTAGTCAAATCATTAATGACTCCTAAATTAATGCTATTGGTCAACATTCTTGACTCCTAAATTAATGCTATTGGTCAAAACTTTTCTAAATTAATGTAGTCGGTTTTCCAACACTTGGCTATGGGATTTATAAGCAAGTCATTATGCCACTTACTTAGTGTAGTACGTTAAATGGTGGAAAAAATATATTTGAATTTGTATATACTTCTAGAATATGCATATAAGGTAACAATGTTATAACATAACATATTATTTATACATATTGCTTCCAAAATTTGCTATATATGATTTGCCAAGGAATTCAACACAGTTTTTCCTACACATTATGTCATTTATTTTCCGGATATTTCCCAATATATCTAAAGAAGTTCAAATGCCTCTTTGGCTCTCTGTGTATATTGAATTTGACCACCTATCCATCTAATTAAGTATTCCAACTAATTATGAACAGTCACGTCTCTCTAATATGGTTTGAAACTTGTATTAACCTATTGTTATTAATAAAATATTTTTATTAAAATAATCATTTAGAACGCACAATAATTAGTTAAAAAATCCAGCTGTATAGACTATTTTAGATTGAGAGATCAATAAGTAGTATTTCTGACATTAAAATTTTTTATAGTAGTTACCCAATTTGGCAATCCCAAAATTTAGGCTTGATCAAGGTTGAGATATAGATTTGGCATTATCTTTAAAAATAATAATATGCTGAATGGAAATAAAGAAAAGAAGAATAAGGAGAGTACAGGGTCTAGCTTGAATGCCGCTACTATTAATAATAATACTAAATAAATAAAAACAAACTTGGAAAGAAAGAAAAGAACCCTTTAGTGAGTGATTATATGAATTTTATAACTTGTTCACGAGAATTCGAAGAATATACCCATATTTAAGAAAAAATTTTAAGAAATGGTTTTGGCAAATATATATATATATTTTTTTGGTGCAAACATGATATTCTATAACCCAAGATACAGTCCTAAATACATCAAGCTCAGGGGCAAAAATTCAAAAGCAGCGAACATGAGGGTAAAGATCATGTAAAACTCATTCTTTTTTTTTTTTTTCATTTACCATTGCAAAAACACAGGTAGAATATGTGATTTTACTTTAGCTCTCACAACTCAAATTAAGAAAAAAAAAAGCATAATTTTGATGTGCCGTTTAGAAATAACATTATCTTACTTGCTTAAATAAACAATTTACTTATGTGAAATTTGTTAACCTATTTATGTATATAAACACCATTTAAGATTTCGAATCCTCTTATGTCATCTTTTAAGGCCATGAACTGACAGCTATGAGAAATGAGTCGATTTAGTTTTTAATGGTACAAGTAATGTATAATGGGCTTAATGATAAGGATTTTTTTTTCTTTTTTGGGCGAATTTCAATTTTTGGTTTTGAAGATGGTGGTTGCTAAATAATCAATAAATGAAGTTTATCATGGTTTGAAAAGATAGCTTGTAGTATTATTAAAGGTCTGGAATATTGTATATTCCTATCATTAATTTTGACAGGATCAGTGTCGTTACTATCCAACGGCCCACATTATACTATATAAATAATATGAGCGGATGGTGTATTGGAGTGCTCAAAATATTTCTAGAGTATATCAAAATAACCTCAATTATTCCTTTTGTAGATAATTGATACTATGTAAATAATTAACCTCTCAAAACAAGATCAAGTTAGAGTTACTATGTAAATATTTAACCTCGCAAAGCACCCATCAGGTCCAAGAAATATGCGAAATGCAAAACAATATTAGTAAGATTTGAATATGAATCCAGTCCAGTTGTTGAGTACGAGGAATGAAAATTTTCTAGAAAGTCAAATATTTTAGTAGTAAGTGTTGCTTCAGAAGTCTACATGCATATGTATTACTTGGATTTTCATCTCGTATTTATAGTTGATTATGCTACTTACTTACCTAGTTTAGTATGTTAAATAATGGAAAAATATATTCGAATTTGAATATACTTCTAGAATTTTGCATATAAGGAATAAACATATTTCGATAATTAATATTATAACCTTGTATATATGTCTATATATATATATATATATATTTAGGCCAGAGCATTGTATTTGTATATGCTTCTAGAATTTGGCTATTTATGATTTGCCTAGGAATTCAACACAGTTTTGTATTTCTCTTCATTATATCATTTATTTTCTGGACATTGTCCTAGTACACGTAAAGAAGTTCAAATGCATCTTCTGCATTATCATCCAAATGAATAAGTAAATAAATAAGAATATGCTAAAGGAAATAAAGAAAAGAAGAGAGTCTGCCCAAGATAAAATTTAAGGGTTACTAGGAAACAAAGAAAAAGGAAAAAAACGGAAAGAAAGAAAAGAACTATTTACCGAGCAATTATATAAAATTTATAACTTTTTCTCGAGAATTTGGTTGCCATAACAAAGAAAAAGAAATTGAATGGTTTCAAGAAAACAATTATTATTTATTTTATTTCTGATGAAACCAAAATAAATCACAAGATAGGGTTCCATGCAAATCAAGCTCAATAAGCGAAAAAAAAAGAAAGAAAACAAATCAACCAACATTTACTGAATATCATGTAAAGTTAATTTTCATTTATCATTGCAAAATCACAACTACAAGATGTGATTTCACTTTTGCTCTCAACGGATCAAATTATATGAAGAAAGCATAATATAAAAGTGATTTAGACATCACATGTTTTACCTATGATTTCCTTAAAGGTAGGTGCTAATTAGGGTTGCAATCGAGTTGAGTTGAGTTTTCAAGATTCGAGCTTAACTCATTTAAAAGCACTTGAACTCGAGATCAAGTCAAGCATTTTATCAATATACCCATATTTAAGAAAAAAGTCAACTCAACTCGATTGCAACCCTAATTAAATGGTGAAATTTATTAACCTATTTATCAACCTATTTATGTATATAAACACTATTTAAGATTTCGAATCCTCTTATGTCATCTTTTAAGGCCATGAATTGACAGCTATGAGAAATGAGTCGATTTAGTTTTTAATGGTACAATTAATGCTTGACTTTTTTCTTAAATATGGATATATTGATAAAATGCTTGACTTGATCTCGAGTTCAAGTGCTTTTAAACGAGTTAAGCTCGAATCTTGAAAACTCAACTCAACTCGATTGCAACCCTAATTAGCACCTACCTTTAAGGAAATCATAGGTAAAACATGTGATGTCTAAATCACTTTTATATTATGCTTTCTTCATATAATTTGACCCGTTGAGAGCAAAAGTGAAATCACATCTTGTAGTTGTGATTTTGCAATGATAAATGAAAATTAACTTTACATGATATTCAGTAAATGTTGGTTGATTTGTTTTCTTTCTTTCTTTTTTTTTGCTTGTTGAGCTTGATTTGCATGGAACCCTATCTTGTGATTCATTTTGGTTCCATCAGAAATAAAATAAATAATAATTGTTTTCTTGAAACCATTTAATTTCTTTTTCTTTTTATGGCAACCAAATTCTCGAGAAAAAGTTATAAATTTTATATAATTGCTCGGTAAATAGTTCTTTTCTTTCTTTCCGTTTTTTTCCTTTTTCTTTGTTTCCTAGTAACCCTTAAATTTTATCTTGGGCAGACTCTCTTCTTTTCTTTATTTCCTTTTGGCATATTCTTATTTATTTACTTATTCATTTGGATGATAATGCAGAAGATGCATTTGAACTTCTTTACGTGTACTAGGACAATGTCTAGAAAATAAATGATATAATGAAGAGAAATACAAAACTGTGTTGAATTCCTAGGCAAATCATAAATAGCCAAATTCTAGAAGCATATACAAATACAATGCTCTGTCCTAAATATATATATATATATATATAGACATATATACAAGGTTATAATATTAATTATCAAAATATGTTTATTCCTTATATGCAAAATTCTAGAAGTATATTCAAATTCGAATATATTTTTCCATTATTTAACATACTAAACTAGGTAAGTAAGTAGCATAATCAACTATAAATACGAGATGAAAATCCAAGTAATACATATGCATGTAGACTTCTGAAGCAGCACTTACTACTATAATATTTGACTTTCTAGAAAATTTTCATTCCTCGTACTCAACAGCTGGACTGTATTCATATTTAAATCTTACTAATATTGTTTTGCATTTCGCATATTTCTTGGAACCTGATGGGTGCTTTGCGAGGTTAAATATTTACATAGTAACTCTAACTTAATCTTGTTTTGAGAGGTTAATTATTTACATAGTATCAATTATCTATAAAAGGAATAATTGCGGTTATTTTGATATACTCTAGAAATATTTTGAGCACTCCAATACACCATCCGTTCATATTATTTATATAGTGTAACGTGGGCCGTTGGATAGTAACGACACTGATCCTGTCAAAATTAATGATAGGAATATACAATATTCCAGACCTTTAATAATACTACAAGCTATCTTTTGAAACCACAATAAACTTCATTTATTGATTATATAGCAACCACCATCTTCAAAACCAAAAATTGAAATTCGCCCAAAAAAGAAAAAAAAATCCTTATCATTAAACCCATTATACATTAATTGTACCATTGAAAACTAAATCGACTCATTTCTCATAGTTGTCAATTTTATGGTCTTAAAAGATGAGATAAGAGGATTCGAAATCTTAAATGGTGTTTATATACATAAATAGGTCAATAAATTTCACATAAGTAAATTGTTGATTTAAGTAAGTAACATAATGCTATTTCTAAACGGCACATCAAAATTATGCTTCTTTTTTATTTTTAATTTGAGTTGTGAGAGCTAAAGTAAAATCGCATATTATACCTGTGTTTTTGCAATGATAAATGTAAAAAAAAAAAAAAGAAGAGAGTTTTACATGATCTTTACCCTCATGTTGGCTGCTTTTGAATTTTTCCCCCTGAGCTTGATGTATTTAGGACTGTATCTCTAGTTATAGAATATCATGTTTGCACCAAAAATAATATATATATATATATTTTTTTTTTTTTTTATTTTGCCAAAGCCATTTCTTAAAATTTTTTTCTTAAATAGGGGTATATTCTTCGAATTCTCGTGAACAAGTTACAAAATTCATATAATCACTCACTAAAGAATTCTTTTCTTTCTTCCCAACTTTGTTTTTATTTATTTATTTATTATTAATATTATTAATAGTAGCAACATTCAGGCTATACCCTGTACTCTCCTTATTCTTCTTTTCTTTATTTCCATTCAGCATATTATTTTTTTTAAAGATAATGCCAAATCTATATCTCAACCTTGATCGAGCCTGAATTTTGGGATTGCCAAATAGGGTAACTAATATAAAAATTTTTAATGTCTGAAATACTGCTTATTACTTTCTCAATCTAAATTAGTCTATACAGCTGGATTTTTTAACTAATTATTGTGCGTACTAAATGATTATTTCAATAAAAATATTTTATTAATAACAATAGGTTAATAGAAGTTTCAAACCAAATTAGAGAGACGTGATTGTTCATAATTAGTTGGAATACTTAATTAGATAGACAGGTGGTCAAGTTCAATATATACAGAAAGCCAAAGAGGCATTTGAACTTCTTTAGATATATTGGGAAAATATCCGGAAAATAAATGACATAATGAGTAGGAAAAACTGTGTTGAATTCCTTGGCAAATCATCTATAGCAAATTCTAGAAGCAAAATGTATAAATAATATGTTATGTTATAATATTGTTACCATATATGCATATTCTAGAAGAATATACAAATTCAAATATATTTTTTCCACCATTTAACGTACTACACTAAGTAAGTGGCATAATGACTTGCTTATAAATCCCATAGCCAAGCAATATGCATATAAACTTCTTCAAGCAGAACCGGACTGAATTCATATTGCAAATTGACTTTATATTGTTTTGCATTTGCATATTTCTAGGAATCATTGGGCGTTATGGATCGTATACTGCATGCAAGATGGCAAGTGTATTAACAGGGATAGACTTGGGAGTATCCTCAGCAAGCAATAGCCAGAGTCATCCGGATGTGTTCAGTAGGCAGAGTAGTGAATGGCAGGATGACAAGACCGAGTTGCGGTTGGAAGCCATTGAGCGGTTGCCAACTTACGACAGGATGCGAAAAGGAGTGTTGACAACTTTTTGTCCTGCATTCTTAGTTCAGTAACATCAGCCTCTTCATAAACTACTTTTCCATCATCAAGAACGTGACTCAACACTCCTTTTCGCATCCTGTCATAAGTTGGCAGCCGCTCAATGTTATGCGACAATGTTCTGCATATAACCCATAAAAGTTGTGCAGAAAGCTCAACTAAATAAGTTACTAGGTGCATATCTGCGTAAGTTCTTCAGCATTTCTTACTTCTTTTACTTGAAAACAGGATTGATATGCAAGTTAGACGTTCATCGATGATGGACCATGCTTCAAGTGGTGGACCAAAACGAGGAATGTTTTGCCATTCCAATCCTTTTCACTTGCGTTCAATCATGTCAATTACTCTGTAGATATGCCTTCGGTAACAAGCTTCCCTATCTTTATTTTATTCGTTCCCTCAGCATGGATAAATTCGTTTATCCTAGTATTGTAGCGGGTAAGAGAAGATCTCAGACGTGTTTATATGAGACTATTCTTATCCATAGTGTACTTTTGAACCCTCTGCTTTGGGGATTCAATAGCTTGAAAAAGTTGTGCAGCTTAACTATGTGTATACTTCATGTGACATTTGCTTCATTACTCTTACCTAGGGTTACTTGTTTCATTCTAACTTAGGAAACGTAAAGGAAAGGATTTGAAGAAGCTACGCTTCAACTACTGCATGATGTTAGTGGGGCATTTAGATCGGGTGTCTTAATAGCACTTATGGGCGTCAGAGGAGCTGGCGAAACTACTTTGATGGATGTATTAGCAGGAAAGAAAACCGGTAGTTACATAGAAGGAAATATTAGCATTTCCGGTTATCCGAACATCTGGCCTTGATGCTAGAGCTGCTGCAATCATAATGCGTACTGTGTGAAATACAGTGAATACAGGCCGAACAGTTGTGTGCACCATTCACCAACGTAGTATAGACATTTTTGAAACATTTGATGAGGTCTGCATAATAATTGACTCCTTGATTCTTATGAGACATCCATACCAGATTAAGTACATATAAATAAAACATTTCATTCATACCATTTGATGCAGCTATTGTTGATGAAGAGAGGGGGACAGGTCATCTATGCAGGACAAATTGGACAACATTCTAACGAACTGATAGGATAATCTGAGGTAAAAATTTATCATTAGAGTTTGTGAATTATAGATTGTTTTTCACAAAAGCTAGGTTATTGTTCTTAGATGTTTTCTGCTTAATATTCATGCATACTCACGGGTTAATGCGTATACATATCAATAGGCCGTTCCAGGGGTTCCTAAGATCAAGGAAGGTTATAATCCAGCTACATGGATGCTTGAAGTCACGACTCCTACAGTTGAGGCTCAGATAAATGTGGATTTTGCTTATCTTTATGCAAATTCTGCACTTTATCAGTAAGTTTTGCCATGAAAGATCCTTTCAAATAGCTTCTCTTGCGAAAGACTCCAACTCGGTTATTATTGTGTTTTGTCATCGATTTGTTGATAACTCAGGAGGAATCAAGAACTTATCAAAGAGCTTAGTACTCCAGCTCCTGGAAACAGTATTGGTCTTACTAGAGAAATCCTCCGTATGATGCCATCCGTTTTCTTATGACATTAGTATGTGGAATTTTTTTTGGTCACATATTCTGGAGCAAAGGGGGAAAGACGTAAGATTTTAAATTTGCTCCTATAATAAATTGTACATCTCGTAGTTGTGTGATTAGGTAGTTTATGTGATAATTTTCTTTTAGATATTGTTTCTGAACTCAAATTCTTCAGAGACAAACAACAAGATCTCTTGAATTCTTTGGGAGCTATGTATAGCGCGGTGTTCTTTCTGGGATTTTCGAATGCTCTTTCTGTGCTACCTGTTGTTGCTATTGAGAGGACAGTTTCCTATCGTGAAAGAGCAGCAGGAATGTACTCTCCTCTTTCTTATGCTTTTGCACAGGTAAGAAAGGAAAATAATTCATGAATTACTAAATCATACATATACTTCACTTTTTCCCCTCTTTTTTTCTTCTAGTGATTTATTACAATGTAATCACCCATTTAACAAGAAGAGCCTAAGCAATGCAACATGATTATGCAGGTTGCCATTGAGGGGATATATTAATGTGTTTTCTTTACTTCACACTTTATGCAATGGTGGTTGTAGCTTTTACTCCAAACATCCTAATTGGATCGATAGTAGGGACTTTTTTCTTAGCCTTGTGGAACTTGTTCGCAGGTTTCATGATTCCTGTGACGGTAAGTTCTCTCTTACTAAGCATGAAACTCACCACATTGTAATTCTCAACTAGCTAATTTGTGCTCTGTTGTTGGTATATTTCTTCCTTAAAATGTTTTGTTGTTCTTGGCTAGATGTGTTATTTCATGGTTCTTGATAGGTATTAAAAGCAAATCTAACCTCACTTCCAAAACTACTGATCATGCCTGTGTGGATATAAAAGTGCTGTACAAACCATCACTAATTTTGCAATCTTACAGCTTCTTTCTAGACTTAATCCTCTTGATGTTGCAAATAATATTGAATTCTACACCTATAGCACTAACTTGATTCTATGATGTTAATTGTAGCAAATTTCCAAGTGGTGGAGATGGTATTACTGGGCATCTCCTGTCTCTTGGACCGTCTATGGGATTATCATCTCCCAGTTGGGTGATAAAAATGGTCAAGTTGGAGTACCAGGCGTTGGCAACATGCCTTTGAAGGTGTTCCTCAAGGATGTCTTCGGCTTCGACCATGGATTCCTTCCAATGGTTGCAATTGTTCACATTGGTTGGGTGGGGCTCTTCTTATTTTTGTTTGCCATTGGTTATAAATTCCTCAATTTCCAGGAGAGACAATCAGTATCAGTTCCAAAAAGTATAGTGTAGGAGCAAACATGCACATGGAACTGGAGAAGTAATCATGCGATTCTCTCTTTACATTTTTCGCAGAATTTGTGTAAGGTTAAACAAGAAATTTCTCGGAAATTTTTTATCATTTGATGAATGAATTTGCATCCAGTCACATTTCTAAAAATGCAATTCTTTAAGGTTATGTCTGTTTTATCTATTTTTGATCTTCTTGGCATCTTATTTTTATTAATTTCAAATAGATATTTGTTATATGAAAAATAGATATTTTTACTTATAAATATATTAGACACATATATTGATAAAAAAAAAAAAAAAAGATTAGACACGGATAAAATACAAATGTGAGTTAGATACAAATAAGATACATATGAAAAATAGATAATCTAAATAGATAAATCTATCGAGCAATGCAGCACGGAATCGTCATCCTAATGTAATATCACCTTATTCCACAGATTTGAGTTTAAATGATTTTGTTTGGCAAAAGAAACTGGTTGACAATATCGATTTCTGAATGCAAAGCTTCACATACACCAATAACAAACCCTTCTAATAGGTATCTCATCTGTAATTTTTCTTTAGACAATTCATGTTCCTTGTTTCCAACACTATTGGACACGCTTGTTAAGATGTGAGTTCATTTAAAACTGAACCACAATATTTAAGTTAATTTAATAAAATTGAAACAAGCCTCAGATAAAAAATTATAAAAAAAAAAAAAAATAGATATTAAATCTGAATTGTTCATGCTAAAGGGACAGTGTTTCAGTTTGCCTAGAGTGTCATTGTCATGTACCAATATACTGGGTTTGTAATAGGCCAAACAAATTGGGTCCAATTAGTATGATTTATAGATTTGGTGTATAAGATCGGAATAGGGATTGCAAGTTACCCTCAGCCTTATAGTCTTTGTTGGAGTTTATGAATCAATTTCTATAACCGATTCTTGTAGTTAAATGTTAATGAATGAATATTTGACTATATATTTTATTATTAATTCATTATACATTTAACGGTCATAATTTAGGCCTTTAAATGATATTAAAACATTATATTAGTTACTAGGTCATATCATATATTAATGATATCAATGGCAGTTTATTTTTGTCATTAATATCCTGTATCATTTTTTATATAAATATGGGTTTAGGATTGTTTAAAATTTAAAGCAGCCATTTGTGGTTCTTTCAAGAACTATTATACTCCTTTTTTAACATATAGTGAATTCTCTCTCCTCTGCTCGTGGTTTTGCCTGATTTGGGTTTTTCACGTAAATCTGTGTGTGTTCCTTATTGTCTTACTGTTTTGTTTTTTCATTGTTTGTGTTATTTGTTAGATCCCATCCTAACAAGTGGTATCAGAGTCAAAGGTTTGGTTTTATGTTTCTTCTACAATGGCAACAGTGAAGTATGACATTTTTTGTTAGCAATACCAGATTTTCTTAGAAGAGGTAAATAATATTTTGTGTCGAAGATTGGAGTTTGCTGCTGATTTATTCTCTTTAAGAGTTTTGTAGAAGAGGTAGAGAATGTTTTGTTTTTATGTAGATGATTGGATTTTATGTTTTTTACCCCAGAATTCGTGTCGTGGAAATTGTTAGAGTTTGTGACCCGATTTCTGTAACCGATTCTTGTAATTAAATGTTAATGAATGAATATTTGACTATACATAATGATATTATTACATGATATTAGTTACTGGGTCAAATCATGTATTAATGATATTAATGGTAATTTATTTTTACCATTAATATCCTCTGTCATTTTTATATAAATATGGGTTTAGGGTTGTTTGAAATTTAAAGCAGCTATTTGTGGTTCTCTCAAGAACTATTGTACTCCTTTTTTAACGTATAATGAATTCTCTCTCCTCTGCCGGTGGTTTTTCCCGACTTAGATTTTCCACGTAAAAATCTTTATGTATTCTTTATTTTATTGCTTCATTTTTCATTTACTGCCATTGTTTTGTCATATCCCATCCTAAGAAGGAGTACAGTAGTTTTTAAGAGAACCACAAATGGCTGCTCTAAATTTCAAACTATCAAAAAGCCATATTTATATAAAAATGATGGAAATGGTGAAAATAAATTGCTATTAATATCATTAATACATGATTTGACCTAGTAACTAATATCATGTATTAATATTATTTAAAGGCCTAAATTATTATCGTTAAATTATACATTTAACGATCATAATATCCCATACAATCGAGGAAATATATATCAGATAACGATGTAGTTAGAGACACACATCAGCAAAAGGTGCAACTTAATCTGACGATAGTTGAAAAACTAGTTAAAATTGTAGATCGAATAGAGAAAACCCTAAGGAAGAAGATTATTGGTTTCATTAAAGTACAATGGAGTGGTCAAGCAAAACGAAAGGCCACTTAGGAAACTAAGGACTCGATGAAACAAAAATACCCTGAACTATTTAAGTAGTGAGGCAAATTTTGAGGACAAAACTTCTTTTAAGGGGAGAGGATGAAAAATCTCTAAATATATATAATGGAAATAGAAAATGTAAATTATATAGTATATAAATATGGGTAAATTTGAACTTTAAAATTTAATTTAAAATAATAATCAAGTTATAGGTTTAGTAATAATTAAATGTAGCCTAGCAAAATAAATTAGTAAACTGAAATTCACCAATTTAAGCTAAATACCTAATTTGATAAATCATTTGGCTAAATTAGTATACTTTTTATACTTATGTTTTGGGTCTTGCGGGATATACTGAGTCTATTTTGCTCTACTATTTTATTCGATAGTTAGAGCATCCCTAGCAGGAGCTCCTTTGTAGCAATTCCAAGGGGAACAACCTCTACTTTAGTCCCAATGGGAGGGAGCAAGTGCATAAGGGAAGGAGTGGTCCTCTAACAAGGATTGGTTTTAGCAGCCGAATTCTTCTTTTATTTTTTATTTTTTTGATGTTGTGTGTAATTTTTTATTATGTGTGATCATAAAATTATAAAAAATTATAAAGAACCTTATGTGAATGACTTTAGGGATAAAGTAATAAGGTTCTTTAAAAAATATCCTTAAAATTTTTATGTGACTTTTTAAGGACCTCTTGAAGGTTCTACGGGTTTGGATGCTCTTATATATATATATATATATATATATATATGTTTCTTAAGGGAGTAACCTTTTTTTTATTTTTTTTTTAAATTTTACTTTTTCCACTACATTACAAATGTTTTCAAAACCTAATTGAACAATTTTAAAAGCTAAAATTTGATAGCAAACTATTGTAATAAATAGATATGTTAGGGTAGCTTTTGCATATAATATTTAGGTATTATACATAGCGAAACTGAATATGTCTTGACCCTATTTGGGGCATGACACAGCTTGTTAACAAACTAGAGAATAAAAATGAATCACATTTCTATTTAATATATCTATGTGTATATATTTTGCAAATCTTATTTATCATTTTCATGATAAACATATTTAAATATAATAAATTTAAATGGAAAATGAATCAAATTTGAGCTCGAAATAATACTCGTTTATTTAAACAAGTCAAAATGAAACTTGAATTTCAGGCTCAATAAAAAGATTGGCTCTACCCTAGTAAAAAGTTTGTTTGGTTTGAGATCAATTTGTAAATAAGTCAAACTTAGGATTAGATTTCAAGTTTGATAAAATGCTTGACTTGATCTCGAGTTCAAGTGCTTTTAAACGAGTCGAGCTCGAACCTTGAAAACTCGACTCAACTCGATTGCAACCCTAATTAGCACCTACCTTTAAGGAAATCATTGGTAAAACATGTGATTCCTAAATCAATTTTATATTATGCTTTTTCATATAATTTGACCCGTTGAGAGCAAAAGCGAAATCACATCCTGTAGTTGTGATTTTGCAATGGTAAATGAAAATTAACTTTACATGATATTCAACAAATGTTGGTTGATTTTTTTTCTTTCTTTCTTTTTTTTTTCGCTTGTTGAGCTTGATGTGCATGGAACCCTATCTTGTGATATATTTTGTTTGCATCAGAAATAAAATAAATAATAATTGTTTTCTTGAAACCATTTAATTTCTTTTTCTTTGTTATGGCAACCAAATTCTCGAGAAAAAGTTATAAATTTTATATAATTTCTCGATAAATAGTTCTTTTCTTTCTTTTCATTTTTTTCCCTTTTTCTTTGTTTCTTAGTAACCCTTAAATTTTATCTTGGGCAGACTCTCTTCTTTTCTTTTTTTCCTTTAGCATATTCTTATTTATTTACTTATTCATTTGGATGATAATGCAAGAGATGCATTTGAACTTCTTTACGTGTACTAGGACAATGTCCAGAAAATAAATGATATAAGGAAGAGAAATACAAAATTGTGTTGAATTCCTAGGCAAATCATAAATAGCCAAATTCTAGAAGCATATACAAATACAATGCTCTGGCCTAAATATATATATATATATATATGTATATAGACACATATACAAGGTTATAATATTAATTATCGAAATATGTTTATTCCTTATATGCAAAATTCTAGAAGTATATACAAATTTGAATATATTTTTCCATTATTTAACATACTAAACTAGGTAAGTAAGTAGCATAATCAACTACAAATACGAGATGAAAATCCGAGTAATACATATGCATGTAGACTTCCGAAGCAGCATTTACTACTAAAATATTTGACTTTCTGGAAAATTTTCATTCCTGTACTCAACAGCTGGTCTGGATTCATATTTCAATCAAACTAATATTTTTTTGCATTTCGCATATTTCTTGGAACCAGACAGGTGCTTTGCGAGGTTAAATATTTACATAGTAACTCTAACTTAATCTTGTTTTGAGAGGTTAATTATTTACATAGTATCAATTATCTATAAAAGGAATAATTACGGTTATTTTGATATACTCTAGAAATATTTTGCGCACTCCAGTACACCATCCACTCATATTATTTACATAGTATAATGTGTGCCATTAGATAGTAACGAGATCGATCCCATCAAAATTAATGATCGGACTATACAATATTCCAGACCTTTAATAATACTACAAGCTATCTTTTCAAACCATAATAAACTTCATTTATTGATTATTTAGCAACCACCATCTTCAAAACCAAAAATTAAAACTCGCCCAAAAAAGAAAAAAAAATCCTTATCATTAAGCGCATTTTACATTAATTGTACCATTAAAAACTAAATCAACTCATTTCTCAATTCTATGACCTTAAAAGATGACATAAGAGGATTCAAAATCTTAAATGGTGTTTATATACATAAATAGGTCAATAAATTTCACATAAATAAATTGTTTATTTAAGTAAGTAAGATAATGCTATTTCTAAACGGCACATCAAAATTATGCTTTTTTTTTTTTTTAAATTTGAGTTGTGAGAGCTAAAGTAAAATCGCATGTTATGCCTGTGTTTTTGCAATGGTAATTGGAAAAAAAAAAAAAAAGAAAGAGTTTCACATGATCTTTACCCTCATGTTGGCTGCTTTTGAATTTTTGCCCCTGAGCTTGATGTATTTAGGACTGTATCTCTGGTTATAGAATATCATGTTTGCATCGAAAACTAAAAATAAAAAAATATTTTGCGAAAACCATTTCTTGAAACTTTTTTCTTAAATAGAGGTATATTCTTCGAATTCTCGTGAACAAGTTATAAATTATATATCACTCACTAAAGGGTTCTTTTCTTCTTTCCAAGTTTGTTTTTATTTTTTATTTATTATTATTAATAGTAGCGGCATTCAAGCTAGACCCTGTACTCTCCTTATTCTTCTTTTCTTTATTTCCATTCAGCATATTATTATTTTTTAAAGATAATGCTAAATCTATATCTCAACCTTGATCGAGCCTAAGTTTTGGGATTGCCAAATTGGGTAACCACTATGAAAATTTTTAATGTCAAAAATACTGTTTATTACTTTCTCAATCTAAAATAGTCTATACAGCTGGATTTTTTAACTAATTATTGTGCATTCTAAATGATTGTTTTAATAAAAATATGTTATTGATAACAATAGGTTAATACAAGTTTCAAACCATATTAGAGACACGTGACTGTTCATAATTAGTTGAAATACTTAATTAGACAGACAGGTGGTCAAGTTCAATATACACAGAAAGCCAAAGAGGCATTTGAACTTCTTTAGATATATTGGGAAAATATCCGGAAAATAAATGACATAATGAGTAGGAAAAACTGTGTTGAATTCCTTGGCAAATCATATATAGCAAATTCTAGAAGCAAAATGCATAAATAATATGTTATGTTATAATATTGTTACCTTATATGCATATTCTAGAAGTATATACAAATTCAAATATATTTTTTCCACCATTTAACATACTACACTAAGTAAGTGGCATGATGACTTGCTTATAAATCCCATAGCCAAGCAGAACCGGACTGAATTCATATTGCAAATTGACTTTATATTGTTTTGCATTTGCATATTTCTAGGAATCATTGGGCGTTTTGCATTTGCATATTGCTAGATGGCAAGTGTATTAACAGGGATAGACTTGGGAGCATCCTCAGCAAGCAATAGCCAGAGTCATCCGGATGTGTTAGTCGGCAGAGTAGTGAATGGCAGGATGACAAGACCGAGTTGCTGTTGGCAGCCATTGAGCGGTTGCCAACTTATGACAGGATGCGAAAAGGAGTGTTGAAATCCATTAAAACTTTTTGTTCTGCATTCTTAGTTCAGTAACATCAACCTCTTCATAAACTACTTTTCCATCATCAAGAACGTGACTCAACACTCCTTTTCGCATCCTGTCATAAGTTGGCAGCCGCTCAATGTTATGCGACAATGTTCAGCATATAACACATAAAAGTTGTGCAGAAAGCTCAACTAAATAAGTTACCAGGTGCATATCTGCATAAGTTCTTCAGAATTTCTTACTTCTTTTACTTGAAAACAGGATTGATATGCAAGTTAGACGTTCATCGATGATGGACCATGCTTCAAGTGGTGGACCAAAAAGAGGAATGGTTTTGCCATTCCAACCCCTTTCACTTGCGTTCAATCATGTCAATTACTCTGTAGATATGCCTTCGGTAACAAGCTTCCCTATCTTTATTTTTTTCCTTCCCTCAGCATGGATAAATTCGTTTATCCTAGTATTGTAGCGGGTAAGAGAAGATCTCAGGCGTGTTTATATGAGACTATTCTTATCCATAGTGTACTTTTGAACCCTCTGCTTTGGGGATTCAATAGCTTGACAAAGTTGTGCAGCTTAACTATGTGTATACTTCATGTGACATTTGCTTCATTACTCTTACCTAGGGTTACTGGTTTCATTCTAACTTAGGAAACGTAAAGGAAAGGAGTTGAAGAAGCCAGGCTTCAACTACTGCGTGATGTTAGTGGGGCATTTAGACCGGGTGTCTTAATAGCACTTATGGGCGTCAGAGGAGCTGGCAAAACTACTTTGATGGATGTATTAGCAGGAAAGAAAACCGGTGGTTACATAGAAGGAAATATTAGCATTTCGTTATCCGAACATCCGGCCTTGATGCTAGAGCTGCTGCAATCATAATGCGTACAGTGCGAAATACAGTGAATACAGGCCATTCCAGGGGTTCCTAAGATCAAGGAGGTTATAATCCAGCTACATGGATGCTTGAGGTCGCTACTCCTACAGTTGAGGCTTAGCTAAATGTGGATTTTGCTGATCTTTATGCAAATTCTGCACTTTATCAGTAAGTCTCGCCATGAAAGATCCTTCCAAATAGCTTCTCTTGTGAAAGACTCCAACTCGGTTATTATTGTATTTTGATATCGAATTGTTGATAACTCAGGAGGAATCAAGAACTTATCAAAGAGCTTAGTACTCCAGCTCCTGGATCTAAGGATCTCTACTTCCTTAGTACAGATTCCCGGCCATTTATAACTCAGTGCAAGGCTTGTTTTTGGAAACAGTATTGGTCTTACTGGAGAAATCCTCCGTATAATGCCATCCGTTTTCTCATGACATTAGTATGTGGAATTTTGTTTGGTCTCATCTTCTGGAACAAAGGGGAAAAGACGTAAGATTTTAAATTTGCTCCTATAATATATTGTACATCTTTTAGTTGCATGATGAGGTAGTTTATGTGATAATCTTCTTTTAGATATTTTATTCCGCACTTGAAATTAGTGGGGTATGGGCAACAATTGTCGGTGTCGGTAAGATGATTCCATTTATGCTTTCAATTGTTTCTGAACTCAAATTCTTAACAGAGACAAACAACAAGATCTCTTGAATTCTTTGGGAGCTATGTATAGCGGCGTGTTCTTTCTGGGATGTTAGAATGCTCTTTCTGTGCTACCTGTTATTGCTATTGAGAGAACAGTTTCCTATCGTGAAAGAGCAGAAGGAATGTACTCTCCTCTTTCTTATGCTTTTGCACAGGTAAGAAAGGAAAATAATTCATGAATTACTAAATCATACATCTACTTCACTTTTTCCCCTCTTTTTTCTTCTAGTGATATATTACAATGTAATCACTCATTTAACAAGAAGAGCCTAAGGAATGCAACATGATTATGCAGGTTGCAATTGAGGGGATGCATGTGGCAATTCAAGCAATGCTCTATACAATTCTTCTTTATTCAATGATGGGTTTCGAGTGGAAAGTGGACAAATTCCTATGGTTCTACTACTACATATTAATGCGTTTTCTTCACTTCACACTTTATGCAATGGTGGTTGTAGCTTTTACTCCAAACATCCTAATTGGATGGATAGTGGGGACTTTTTTCTTAGCCTTGTGGAACTTTTTCTCAGGTTTCATGATTCCTGTGACGGTAAGTTCTGTCTTACTAAGCATGAAACTCACCACATTGTAATTCTCCACTAGCTAATTTGTGCTCTGTTGTTGGTATATTTCTTCCTTAAAATGCTTTGTTGTTCCTTGCTAGACATGTTTTTTCAAGGATTGTTTCAATGCATATCACTAGGTTCTAGATAGGTATTAAGTGCAAATCAAACCTCACTTCCAAACTACTGTTCATGTCTGTGTGGATGTACAAGTGGATGTAAAACCTGCCCTTGAAGGTGTTCCTCAAAGATGTCTTCGGCTTCGACCATGGATTCCTTCCAGTAATTGCGATTGTTCACATTGGTTGGGTGGAGCTCTTCTTATTTTTGTTTGCCATTGGTTATAAGTTCCTCAATTTCAAGAAGAGATAATCAGTATTAGTTCCAAAAAGTATATTGTAGGAGCAAACATGCACAAGGGATTGGAGAAGTAATCATGTGATTCTCTCTTTTCACTTTTCACAGAATTTGTGTAAGGGAAAACAAGAAATTTCTAGGAAATTTTTTATCATTTGATGAATGGATTTGCATCCAGTCACATTTCTGAAAATGCTGTTCTTTAAAGGTATGGTTGCTTTATCTATTTCTAGTATTTTTGATATTTTGTTTTTATTGTTTTTAAATAGATATTTGTCGTATGAAAAAGATGTTTTTTCTCATAAATAGATTTTACACAGATAAGATGCAAATGTAGATTAGATACAAATAAAATACAGATGAAAATTAGATTGTCCAAACAAACCCAAATCTATCGAGCAACACGCAACATGGAATCATCATCCTAATGCAATTTTACCTTATTCCACGGATTTGAGTTTAAATGATTTTGTTTGACAAAAGAAACTGGTTGACAATATCAATTTCTGAATGCAAAGCTTCACATGCACCAATAACAAACCCTTCTAATAGGTATCTCATCTGTAATTTTTCTTTCGGCAATTTATGTTCCTTGATTCCAATACTATTGGTCACGCTTGTTAAGATGTGAAAACATTTGAAACTGAGCCACAATATTTTGGTTAATTTAATAAAATTTAAACAAGTCTCGGACGAAAAATTATAAATAATAAATATATTTAGATTCTTAAATCTGAATTGTTCATGCTAAAGGAGACAGCTGTCGAGTTTGCCTAGAGTGTCATGTCATGCCCAATATATTGGGTCCAATTAGTATGTTTGAAGGGTTTTTCCTAAGCTTATTTAGGCGGATTTTAGACCTTATTTGGGTTTTATTCCTTCCTTTTTTCAAGGAGTAATATGGATTCAAATAAGATTATGGAGTTGTTATGTACGAAGATGAGTTTTCTTCTTTTCATTATGAGCCACTGGGTTTATCTAACTACATGCATAAGTTTGATCCAAAATCCCATATCTATAATCTATAAGAAAATAAGCCAAGTATGTCATGAATCTAATTGAAAAAAATAAAAATAAAAACTTGAATTTATAACCGAAATTCACATTGGATGGTGGAATGATTCTGAGTTAAAATTCCCTAATTCCTTAAGATTATCATTCAAGTGATAATGGATTTCGATCAAACTATTACGTATTCTCATTAGTATTCAATCAAACTAATATGTATTTTCATTCCTCCGTCCTTGTAGCAGATATGTTCTTTTCTTTTTTCAACATTATTCCAATGGAATGGTCCAATCTATTATGTAATTCCTTGAAATTTATATTATATTAATTTTTAAAATCATCTCAACAGTTAAATCATGAGTTTACGGAATCATCTCCAATAGTACATAAATAAAATTAAGGGAAAAACGAATTTACTTTTCATTTACTAAATTATTTCAATCTCATCATATTGCCGTTCTTTTTTATTTTTTCAATCATTATAATGGAGGAGGAAGGAATTGAACATGTAGCTTTTACTTAAAAAATCAATGATGACACTTCTAGGTTATAAAATCATTGGCATCCTATGATTGTTCAAATGGATAAAATGTAGTTTTGCGTTTATATTTGATACCAACATAAAAGACTTCAAAGCTGAAAATAGATTTATTCATCAAGATGGATCATCTTATTAGGGATAGATTATAATAATATCTGTGTCAAAATTATTGCTATAGGTGAAGTTATATTTTTAAAAAATTTAGTGGATGTATCCATAATCGATAAATAATCCCACACTCGACCATTCATGAACGAACATAGTAATTGCTGTCGCATAAAGCAAAGAAAATACGAAATATGAAAGCCTTCCTGTTACATGTTTTTGCTGTCAAGCAATGTGGCTTTCCATGATGAAACGTTTCAAGAGGATTCCAAGAGGTTGTCGGCAGGATTTTGGCCTTCCATGTTTCAATTTTTATTTTTTAATTTTTTTCGTTTCTAAGTTGGAGTTGGACCCACATGGTTGACTAAATAAGGGTTAAGCTTGTGATTTCAATAAATACATTGTGATGGTAGTTTTAAACTTTTTAAAAAGAGATTCCCACTACTTGCTAGATTATTAAATATTCTAAATAAACCTCCTAAATTTTGTTAAAATGGTAACATAAAGGTTAATTAACTTTTTAATTCAATAAAACTATGCGGCCAAAAGAAATTCAATAAAAATACATTGTGTTGGTAGTTTAAGCAGTATTAAAACATACTTTAATAGATTTGAGGGGGTGCTTCCACACAAGTAATAAAATTTTTGGGAAAATATTTTTTATTTTTTTGGGTTATTTGCCAAATTATTAAATTTTAAGAAAGTGGTTTGCAACATTTCAAAATTTTAGAAGGTATACATAAAGATCAAACTTTACGGGTTATATCATATGCATCTATCCTATCCTTAAATTTATTTTAGGTTTTCAATATTTTTTAATATTTGTTAGATGAAAGAGAGATATCCATAATTTTCTTCCATTGTTATTAAGGGTTTGTCTTATTTAATCAGTTATCTAAGATGACTCTATTTTCTTATTCTAGTTTTCTCATAATCAATTTCCCCGTATATTAGCTTGTCGTCGACCATGAGAGGGAATGTTGGTTTGCATCACTCCCTATCTCTCATAAGGAATCTTGAAAAATTCCAACTGGATCCATGGAATCTTGATTTTACAATGTAATAGCTCCACATGATCCCACCAATTCTTCCCGCCATGAGAAAATTTTAATTTTGGTGGATAGTTGATCTAACAATGTCTCTAAATCATTTAAACAAATTTATAATAGCTAATACTCGAAAGAGGGTAAATTGAATATTAATGCAATTTCTACAGTTTTACACTTTAATGGAATATTCTAAATGCAAGTGATAAATAAATGACAAGTATAACATAAATGAAGCACTGAAAATAAAAGAGAAGAGTTAAAAAAAATCAAACCTAAATATAATGTGGAGTTTGGATTGCTTCCTACTCTTTACGAACACAGAATACATTCAATTGAGAATTTCACAAATCATTTTTATCAATTACCACAAATAATGCTTCGAAGAGCTTACACCATACACCACCACAAACACTATCATGATTGGGATTTTAGTCTTGATCTCACACTAGATCACAAGTTCAAGTTGTATCTCAACCTTAACTATTACTAATGTAGTACATTCACAAATTTGCAAACTAATATTTTCCATAGCACTGCACTCTTATCACTCATTAAATATATAGGAAAAATTGGCAAGAATAATGGAAGATTGATTTCTCTTGTAATGTTGCAAATGAAAGATCTTTGATCTTTTATTAATCTACCCAACTTGTATTTATAACTTGTCAATAAAAGTGGATGTTGATTGTTGAGCACAATTTTTCAAAAAAATCTTGCATTTGATGCTCTCCAATGACTTCAATTTTCATAAAGAATTCGAACTAATTGACTTGATTTGAATTATTAGGCATGCTTTACTTCCTTTAGACATTTGAACTTGAGTTAATCTACACTTCTAAGTAGCCTAGAATACTGGGCACTTTACTCTTTTATCAATCTTATGCACAAGCCTGAACAATTTTGAGAAATTCTAAGTAGCCTAGAATACTGGGTACTTTACTATTCTATCAACCTTATGCACAAGCCTGAACTATTTTGAGAAGATTTGGATTTGTAGTCACTCCTACACAAAACATAAGTGAAACACTTGCACATGTCCGAATCAATTCAACTTGATTGAGACCACTATGCAGTGTGCACTGATTTTAAGAAAGACAAGTTATAAACTAATTTAAAATTTCAAACGATCTTTTATAATTGACTTTGTTTGATTTGGATTTAACCAACATTTAAATATATCAAATTTAGTATTTTAGATTGATTTAAACCTTTCTAATAACCTCTTTGGAATTGTTTATTAAAGTTATTGTCAATTAAATTCAAAACAATACTTATTTAATTTATAATTTCGGCTCATCAAAATTAAAAATGATCCTTCTTCTTCAACATTATGTTTTTTCTCTTACTGTGATTACCATATATTTCTTGTGAGTATATTAGATTCTATGAAAAAATTTTATAGCAAATTCATATAATCTATCATTTAAATTAGTGTTTCTATTTTTTATTTTAACTTTTGTAAAGCAGGTTTTGCAGATGGAATTAGGTGAAAGTGGCATGATTTCACAGATATACTCATAAGGAAAATGCTTGAAGTTTTATAAACAATCTCATCTAGTGTGTTATTGTTTTATTTATTCATTTAGGAGAATTTACAAAGTATCCTATTGAACTTTTACTATGGTGCGAATTTACTCATTCAAATTTCAAAATAAGTTTTTTAACTCCTTAAACTTTGAAAAATTAGTATAATTAAGTAAATTAAACCTTTTATATGAATTTAGAAAGGATAAATTTGTATATTTGCTGGTGGAAATCGTCCTTCCTATTTTCCTCGTTTGAAGAAACTGGAGATACGACTTTGTCCCGTTATGACCCCCTTGTTCTTCCACAAAATGAAAGGAAATCGTCAACGAGCAACGCTATTGAAGGACCGTCCTCCATTTTAAAGGTATGCACGAATTCAAAGATACTCTTAAAATATGAATCTTTGACGTAGTGGATTGAAAAAAAAAGCACGTGTTCGCAATTTGAATCACATGTTGTGCGGAGAAGAGGAATATATCTAAACTATTGTTCAAGCAATATCAACTGCCTTAAGATTGAATCATAAGCCCTATTTACAAAGAATAAGCTCCCAAAAGAAATGAGATGCTGTTGGGTCCCCAGTGAGATGCTCCATCTTGATGAATAAATCTATCATCTGCTTTCAAGCCTTTTACACTTTGGTATTTAATATAAATACGAAACCACATTTTATCAATTTGAGCAATAATACGATGCTAATGGTTTTGTAATCTAATAGCATTACTTTTTATCTCTCAAGTAAAAAGTGTTTGTATATTATTACTATTCAAAAAGAATAGTTCCACATTCTAGTGAAAAGGCATGGTCATGCGCACAAAGCATGGATCAAGCTTAGTGTAAATTAGTGCATTTGCGCGCCCCCCCCTTCCCCCCCTCACCCCCCCCCCCCCCCCCCCCCCCCCCCCCCCCCCCCCCCCCCCCCGGCCCCTGCACGCGCTGTAGTTATGAGTCTCGGTCCGGTTCATATGAATATTTTTTATTTATTATTTTAATAAATTTCGGATAATATTTGTTGGATAATATTAATCTTATCCGAAAACAAGCATTTTGACCACTTCAAATTTTAGTTACCATAATATCTGGATTATAACATCCACTACACCAATATCTCAGCTATTTCAAAATAATCTTATCTATCCGTTATTAAAAATATCTTCCTCCATATTATTAAAAAAAGAGGCCCGTTTTCTTTTAATTTTTAAATAGCTTATCTCTCTCGATCTCGAGATATTATTATTATTATTTCTTTTTCTTCTTCCTCGCTGGGTTTTCTTTTCTTCTGTTGTTCCTGCTACCTAGTTTTGCTAGACGACTTGTTGAATCCTGGGGGATACGTCTATATTTGGCGAATTATCCTTAAAGACAGTGCCTTGCACGCCTCAAGTATTTTATAAACCCAAACTTTTCCACTCGATTTAAACAACGAGAGGTACAAGTTCATTTCCTCTCTTCTCTATTGTAATGATAAAGAGAGAAAGAGAGAGAGAGAGAGAGAGAACAACAATATCATGAGATCGAAATAATTTAGTAAATGAAAAGTAAATTCATTTTTCCCATGTGCTAAAGTGGGTTGGCCAATGGGTTAGCCCGCTAGCTCATTTGTATTAAAAAATTGTAGTGAAATAACCATTGATATAGTATTATTTTGCGATGTTTATACTTGTGCGTAATCTTATGTGTTAGTAGTAATAGAGAGCAACAAATTGATGAACACACATCACAACATTAGTTTAAGTATATTTTTATTGTTTTAAATGAAATATGATATCTAATAAATTATTTAAAAAAAAACTATTCTTATATGTAAGTAATTAAAATAATAATAAACATAATCATTAGTATAAATAAAAACCTATAAAAGTTTTTTTATCATTTACATCTTGTTTAATTAGCATAAATGGGTTAAATGGGCTAACTAAGCTTGTTTAACCCACAAACATATACAAGTGGGCTAAATGGGTTAAGAAGTGGGCTAAGTCATTTAACTAACTAGCCAAAGTAGGTTTAATTAAAGTCAAGAAATTTTGGTCTACTTTTCAAGAGGACCAAATTTTTTCAGCCCGTTGAACATAGCGGTTAAAGTGGGTTGGTCGGCTTGATTTAACCCACTTGCACAACTTTAGAATATTTACAAGATATTTCTTTATTGAAAATGTAAAACTAATCAAACATTATACAATACATGGTAAATATAAAAGGTGATCACTAAATGACTTATGAATGTAAAGGAATCCGTTTATTGATGAGAAAACTAAGCTTTTTATATTTATACGTATATATATGTGTGTGTATGATGTTTCATGATATCAGTTTTAAAAATTATATTGTTTTTACTAAATAAGTTTAATAAATTTTCAAGATACTAAACAATTTCAAATGTTGGTATCTAGTAAAACTATTAGTGATATATCAACAAGTTTCCTTTTCCATCCTAATAAATCACTAATAAATTAATTGAAAAGAGTAGACAACAAGCGGTGTGAATTAAGACAACACAATGAGTCAATTAGCAATGAAACTTGGACTATCATTCTTGTAAAATCAGACAACACAATAACGAGGCAACAAACAGTCAAACATTCGAACTCGTTGAGACTTGTAGTAAAAAGCACAGCTCCTTAGCCACTGCACTAAAACAAAAGACTTAAATAGATATTTTCCAATAATATTAATACCATATATAGACCTTTTCTCATTATACATAATTTACTTATTTTTTCTAGAGGGGCCGGGGCTCTTGGTCCCCCTTAATGTCCATCCCTAGTCTTGGTGGAAGTACAAAACATTTACAAATCCATTTATTTTTATTGCAAAAAGGAAAAAAATTTCATTCAATTTAAATTGAGAATTTGAGACATATAATATATATATATATATATACACACACATACATATGTATATAGTATGGTTAGAGGCGAGCGCTGTGTTAAACCGGTTCGGAACCGTTGGGCCACGAATCAGGTAAAGGTTGAATCGAAACCCGAAACCGGCCCATGGACATGAAGGGTTGAGTCAAGCCAATTCAAACCAATGGTTTAGGCAGCTTCATGGCCCTTTGATTCATGAATCATTTTTTTTTTTAATTTTGTAAATTTTTTTTTTAATTAAATTGATAAAAAAAACACATAATTAGATCATCATATAATAGACATATAAAAAATTTTAAATTACAAACTTGTGCAAAACAAACAAAATTTATTAAAGAAATCACACTTGAATAAGAAAGTTATTCTAGAGTGCACACAGGCTAAAAAAACATACTTGAACAATTGAAAGGAAAAAAAAAACAATTTCATAATAAATACTATCTATTCACATTAAAATTAATTTAAATATTTATTTCTTTTTTTTTTACTTGTATTTTTTTTTAATTTGACTTGCTCTACTCGCCGGGTCGACAGATCAAGGCCTTGAACCGGCTTTGCCAGGCCGGGCCATGACCCGATAGTTCGGATGGCTCAAACCATGCCTATGAGTGAACGTTTTTCCCTTTCTTATATCTAAGTCATAAACTTTTTCTACTTTCTATTCAAGTCCACATCTTTTGGAAAAATCTATAATCAAGTCCTTTTTCATTGTCATTGATTTATTAGGTTTTGACATGTGATGAAAAAAATTATTCATAATTTAACATTAATGAATAATTAAGATAACTTAAACAAACTAGTAAAATATGATAAAAATTTTGAATATGAAAAAAAAAATTGTACAAGATAAAGAAAAAGAGCACGAAATCTGCAACTATTGAGGGAAAAAAAAAAAAAAAAAGCCCTGCCATCTCCTGGCCTTGGGGTGGCTGCAACAACACTTTTCTATTTTCAATTTATTTTATTATAAATTATTTGTTTTTGATGATTTATTTGATTCATTTAAATTATTAATTTTAAGCCAATCAAAATATGCATACGTCAAAATCAATGAAAAAGCTAATGATATTTAAAAAATTATTTGCTTGTAAACTTTTAAAAATTTTAAGAACAAAAACAAAAAAAAAATTTAGAATATAAATAGAGAAACGGTAAAATGTCAGTGACTAAAAATGCACTTTTTCTCGAATTTAATTAAAAAACTTTTGATAACTTTTTCGTAGATTATCCTCACTGAGGTTCCCTCCATCCTGCATACCAATAGGGTGGATGAAATCTTGCAAAAATTTTTATTAGGAAGTGAGCAAAAGCATGCACTTGGGAAGTGACAAAGGATAAGCATTATACCTTGACAACCGAACACTACAATGCTCAATAGAGTGAACGCAACAGCCAAATCGTTAATGTTTCCTAGTTTATTGTAAATTATAGAAAATAAACTCGATTCTAATATGGGTAACGCTGAGTATTTAATTAATAATAAACATACCTTCAGCAAACCTACGTTTGTGCAATGGACTATTTGTCCACCCAAAGACCATAACTTACAATCTATTGTTAAAATATTTTGGGAAATTTACAAATTACACCTTGAAATTTTTACTAAGGTACAGGTTCACCTACTTAATTAGTGTGTTTTTAATCTCTTAAATTTTAAAAATTGACATAGTTAAATATGATTAATATTTTTCATCAATTTCAAAAGGGTAAATCTGCATATTGATGGAAGTTTGTGGGATGACCCACATAGAGGTTAAGGTTTGATGGATATTTTACAATTCACTCCGTTAAGTATTCTTAACTATACCAATTTTTTGATAGTTTAAACGATAAAAAAACTCACTTTAAAAATTTATTAGGTGAATCTAAACCTAGGTCAAAGTTTAGGAAAAGAATTTTTAATTTACTCAAATATTAAAATCACAGTGAAGGAGGTCACCTTACGACATTAATCAAAAGTTATTATATATACGTGCTATATAATTTCTATGAAATCTAAGTTCATAAAATATAGAAAATCTTTAGTTTGATTAAAATAGAGCAGCTCTTAACTAATTCACAAAAAGTATGAATTTTCCTATTATAGACAGTAATAATTTTGTTGTGTAATTATAGGTGAAATCAAGTATCTTAAATGACTAATTTTATTAGATCATTGGTTTTATAGTGTAGTGGCATATCTTCCTCTCTCATTTTAATAGCAAAAAAAAAAAAAAAAAAAAAAACCTAATTTTATTAGGATTTTTATTAGAATGGGATGAACTAAATTCAATTCTTCTTTGTATGGCCAAAAAAAAATCAATTCTTTTTTCTCCAACAACTATAATGCGTACTGTTTATATTAAGTATTAGGATTGTAAATAGGTCAAATTAAGATGATAAAGTACTAAGCTCAAACTCTTCTCGAATATAAAACTGAAAACTCAACTCAAACTTGATGAAGTTTTGATTTTTAAGCTCGAACTCAGCTCAAATTGATACTCGATATTCTTAAAAAAAAGTAAGATTTGGAAATATAATTGAGTTTTTAGTTGATTTGGTGCTAAATATAATTAATGTGGTCCACTGGATATAAAGGAAAAAAACAAGTATGAAAATAGGCTTTAAAAATAGAAAAAAAAATATAAATTTATAATTTTTTTATAAAAATATAAAAAGCTTTATTAGGTTTGCAAACCGCTCGAATCAAGTATTTTAAAACTCAAGGTTGATAACTACTCCAATAGTTTGAACTCAAGCTCAACTCGATCGATTGTAGTCAAGTCAAATTCGAGTTATCACCGAGTCAAACTCAAATAGCTCACGAGTAATTTTGACTCGTTTATAGCTCTAGTAAGTATGACGCATGGGGCTACTTAGCGACATACATGTCCCAACTTTGATTCCTTTGATCCCCAAATGTTTTAGGTTAAAAAAAGTGCTGGATAGAATTGGAAATATATTTAAATAAAAGGTACAAAAATCCCAACCATCTGAAGCTGTGTTAATTGATCTTTCCATGTTTTAAAACAACTCATTTATAATTATTTTAAAAAGGATAGCGTCATAAAATTTTCTATATATTTATTATCTTTTATATTTGATAAAAAAAATATCTTCATATTAATATCAAATTAAATTATCTTCTGAAATTAATTTATCACCTATTTGATTAATATTGACAATTAAAATATCAAATCAATTGAGACTTAATCTAAAATAAAAATAATCAATCTCAAAGAATAATAAATTGAATTGACTACTTCTAAAAGCTTTCAAAATTACATCAATACTACTTTTCTTAATTGTAAACTTAACCTTTTGTTATATAAACATCATAGCTACAGATAAGAGTTCAAGATAATATAGACACAGTAGATGACATTAATAATTGCAAAAGCATCCTGGTAACTTTTGTAAAGGAGAATCTACCAGATGTAAGAGGGACATAACTGTATAATTAAAAATTGACGGGTTAAGCATATGATTTCAAAAGTTTTCAAGTGTGACTAAACTTATGTATCTAAAAGAAATTATAAGAAGTGTGTTAACTTATGCTATATATAGTACCTTTCTATTACATAGTCTATATATAGTAGTTTTTTGGCTTCTCTTCCTGTTGCATGTGGAGCAATCACAACATCTGTTTTTTGTTCTTGTATCTTGTATACAAAGTTGTCTCTGTATAGAAAGAATATAGAACATCAAATTACAATACACGCTTCTGTTCATTCCTTCAAATCCTACGGCTTCCAACTGATGCCGAATATGATTCTTCTTCCTTCTTCATGAGTGTAAGTTATTGCTATCCTAAAATCAACACTATTCAGAAACTTCAGAAAGTGTATAATCATATAAGAGAATGGTTTTTTCTTAACATAGAAGAAAAATTCTTCGAAGTCAAGTTTAAAATATCTCTACCATTTTTTCTTAAAAAAAATCAAAATACAAATTATATAAAAATAATTATCAAATTATCATTATATTACATATAAAAGATATAATACTATAATTTAGATCGATATTGCTGCTTATGTGTGATATAACAATGTATAGCAAAATTAAGATAGATGTCTTATATTGCACGTCCTATGTGTGGCATTGCCTCGATCACAGTAAATTAGTTGTCACGCACTCCTTTCCTTAGCAAAGTCCAACTTCATAGAGCAGTGAGCCCAAAAATCCCTTTTTTGTCTTTTTCAATAAAATAAGTCCACCTTTGTTACAACTCAACATAGACACAAGCAGAAGTTGAGATGGCTTCAAGACTACACAAATTAGTGTGGATATACATTACTAGATCTAACCATTTTAACAAGATATAAACAAAAAAGTTGTTATAACTACTAAATAGTAACCAATGTGTTACTATACATGTATATAATGAGAAAAGATGAATTACAACCCATCTCACAAATATCCGTGTTTCTTGGAGTGGTGGCTTCTCGATTAGCTTTAGTTAAGTCTTATTTTTCTTCTTTACCGGCACCATTAATACGCAAATTAGAGTTTACAAACACTTAAACATGAGAAGAATAAAGAGGCAACATTACGGTTTCACTTATCTGAATGGAGTGGCAAGTGAGGCAAAAGAGAGAGGAAGGAGCAAGCTTCCTATATATATCGAGGGTTTCAAGTTAGTGGAATGGGCCTTCTAGTTGAACCATAATAACATTTGTAGGATGTAGTTTACCAAGAGATGGGCTGTTATAATTATCATTTTGATTTTGATAGCTGGACACTAAACATCTTCAAGGTTTGTTCAAGCAACATTATGGTATCACATATTAGTAATGTGATACACTATTTTTATAATAGTATCGCAATTACTTTATGTGATAGTCATCTAAGTTTACTCCCTTAAACTTTTTATATATGTGTAGATTTACTTCTCAATTTTCAAAATGCATATAGAAAATATATTTTCCTTAATAATGTCAAATGTTAAAAGTTTAAGAGGTCTAAAAGTGTATTTTGAAAGTTTAGATAGTGAATTCGCACCTTAATAAAAGTTTAGGAGGTAATTTTCACTTCATTTTTTGCAAATTTGAATGAACTAAATTGGTAAAGATGGGCTATCATCTGTTTAAAAAGTGATCCATGTAGATTATGGTAATCAATTATATAGTAATTACATTTGCGGACAACCTATGTTTTAAGCACGTGTTGACTTGTGATGGCGACTGGGATGGTGCATGACGGGACGAAATAATGTAGTAATGTCTAGCTTTCTCCATTATTACATGCTTTCTATATTGATGAAAAATCGACCAAAACCACTGGTGAGAACCAGAAGAGCACCGACGAACCTTCCTCTCTAAGTTCGCAGTACCACATGGCACTTAAAAAGCTCAACGTGGTCATTTTTTCAACCATACCTAAGACTTCTATCTTTCGAAAATTTTAGATAGTTGTCAATATTCGATTTGAAAAAACAAAAAAAAATCTCAGACCATATATGCACAATTCAATCTGAAAAATGAACTACAACTAACTACGATCGTCCTAATGAGCCAACTTACATCAACAATAATTTGTTATTTATAAACAATGATCGATTTAGGATTTGAATCGAAGGATGCTAAAGCTAGAAAGTGTAACCCGAAATTCAAATTCCTAATAAATAATAAACCATTTCGTTTGATTCTCATTTATTATTTAAATAAGATATTTATAATATTTAATTTGAGTGACAAATTTTTTACCGTATCGCTTCATCTAATTTGCATGGCCATGTCATAAAACTTGAACTAAATCAAGGAATGTCGTCCTGAGCCATTTGTAAAACAAAATCTAGGGTAGGGTATTACACGTGATAAGAGTAGGAAAAAAAAAATTAACAGGTTTGATAGAAATCCTATTTTATAAAATTAGAAAACGTCAAACTCAAATAGAAGAAAAGGTTGTGGACTCCAATGAGAAAGTTAGTAAAGATTAAGGACTAAATCTATACCTTCTCACCCGAAAGGATTGAAAAAATAAAATCATTAACGAAAGATGACATTATACTCTTGATCGCTTGATTCATTTTTTTATTTGTCATACCATTTCTTGATAAAATACAAAAATTAGAATGAGCTTTTGCATATTTATTCTTTTTTATTTTTTTAAGTACATTACGAAGCACAACTCTGGGGAAGGGAAAACAAACCCGATCTATCCATTTGGGAGCATGCAAAAGTGAAAAAACGTTTTTATATCTCTATTTACTTGCTTTCTCGTATGTAGGATTTCCAATCTTTTACTTCCTTTTAATATCTTTTTTTCCTTTACGAATTTTCGGATTCTTTGAATTATATATATATATATATATATATATTGGTTATATTTTATTTTTGTGGGGACGATCTTTTCAAGCACAAGGTTATAAAATCGAATCCAAATGCACGTCTTTAAAGTAAAAAGGAGTTAAATGCACATTTTGGAAATTAGCTTTCCTTACAATTTACTTTTACAACTATTGAAATATCTTAAATAGTTAAATTATAAAGAGAGGTAAAGTCGTAAATTTTATTATTTTGGGAAAGGATAATTTTGTTCCATTGTAGAATCCAATAGACACACTGAATGAAAAAACGTATTTATAATTTCTAAGTAACGTAACATTCTTTCATTATTTTTGCAATTCCTTCTCTTCTCTCCCGACCGTTATCTCTCAAACTTGAAGAATCTCAAACACAAATCTATAGTAAGTTATTCCTTTTGTTTTCTTATCGTTTACGACAAGACAAACGTGTGAATAATGAGATTTTGGTGGTTAGGCATTGAAAATGACAATTTCTAGAGAGGGCAATGAATTCTTAGGAATTCTTAAGAAATTTTAGAGTAAGTTCTTGTGTCCTCTTAAAGGAAACAAATGGGATAATATATCTTGATATTAAAGTCCATTAATTCATGCATCAAAGTTGGAAAATTCTAGAGAAGAGGAAGATTAAAGAGTTACAAGTACGTATTAAATCATTGATGTTAGTTCTTGGACATTTTCAAAGTTTCTTATGTTAGTTAGTGTTTTAGATTGTGATTAAGTGATAAAAACAATATAATAGTGTGTGTTTTAAGAAAAGATTGAATTTTGAAGTGTGTGGAAGAGTTATATCAAAAGAAAGGTATGAAAAGCCTTTGTCTAGAGAAACATGGCCTGGAACACAGCGTGTGTTTGAACCTGTGTTATGTTGTATAAAGATTCCATTTCAAACTATACTTTGTATTTGAACTTATGTTATACTTTTATTTTTAACATAACTTGTAAGTGTTTGCATTTGAACTCATGAAACATCATGTTATGCTTGTATTTTGAACATGACCCAGAACACAGCTTGTGTTCTAACATGTGCTAAGCTTCTATTTTGAACTCGGCCTCTAACATGGCCATGTTCCAACTCGTGTTCAACACAACTTATTCAAACTCATATTTCCTTTTCAAAAGCACTTGAAACTCGTTTAACTCTTTTCTTTAAGATTTAATATTGCTCTAAGACCTTGAAACCTAGGTATTATTAAATTAATAACAAAATTCTCATCGTAAATTAATATTTTATATTTCTTTGAAACAACAATAGTGATGTAATAGCGAGAAAGTAGAACTATAGAAATGTAGATTATAGGTAATTTTGAAAGTATGGATAGTTCTAAATTCTTTAACTGTTTTATAACTCAAGTTAGAGGGTTTTAATGTTGAAGAAAAATCAACGTTCTAGTGTTAATTAGTGCATTAAATGTGCTTTCTTTGTTAGTTATATTAATGAACTAAAGGGATACTTTGTTTAATAAATAAATGTTGCATGTGCTTTGCTCTAATTAGTGAATCGGGAGTACTGATGATACTAACATAACACCCAAATAATATTTGTGTGATGCTATCCTTGCGTGAAATCACACCTGGACATGATTACAGATATATCTAGGTTTTAAACTCATGAATGTTGGAAGTACCCAACATTGTATACATATATATGATATATAAGTGTGTTTGGGATAATGAGTTATTCTTATGCTAGCTGTTTGTGAAGCTTAAATTAAAAGACAATGAAATGACTAATTGTTGTAATAGTTGTATGTTTGCATGTGAATATGTTGAAGTTTGATCATACTCTTATGCTTGTGATAGCACTTTTCTGGGCTTTGACTCACTCCTTTCTCCTTCTTCAAGTTCAAGTTATAGTCTAATGACATTTGATCTTTCTAGTTACAACATGATAATTGATTGTGGGGATAAGGTACTCCTATATTCATTTGATTATCATATAGGTGCTATGTGCTTACGTACTAAGATGTTAGTTTAGAGTATAGCCTTCTTATATCTTAAGAGTGATCGTGTGTGTTTGATGGACTCTCGTTTAAGTCATCTCTAACTTGATCTATGTATTGTTTAGTGTGGTATCAATTTGGTGATTTATGCAAGCTCCATGTAACCTAACAATATTGGAGTCAACTAATTATATGTGTATTATAAATTTAACGATGGCATTTATGGTGATTTAACAATATGTTCTAAGCTTTAGCTTGTTTATAGTAAATGCAGACACGTTGCGAGTGTAAGTGACTCTAATTGCATGATGCTACAAATATTATGGCATTAATTTACAAATTAAGGACAGCATATGAATTTGCATTATCAATGATAAACAAGATGAAATGTCATTCATCAAAGGTTCATGGCACACCTAATATGAATGTCTGTAAGGAGCCAGCGGTTTAGTTTTTAAAAGATCCACTTTTTCCCTATCTCTTTTTTTTTTTTAATTTTTTATTGATGTCTTTCAAGTTGTTGCAAATATTTTCTATCTAGTCGATGGGCATGATGGTTATTGGTCGCTGTTGCACATGTCAAATAACGTCATCGTGTTTTTAAATGGTATCATAATCCATATTATCTTTAAAATATATTATTTTATATGACTAAGTAAAACAAAAATTGAATTTACATTGAAAACTATTCGTATAAAATTTATTAAAACATTAATTAATCGGAGTGAACAAGTACAGCATTGGACTGGACATTAGACTTTAACCAACTCTACCCTTAAGATAAAGATTTCCAAACTTTGTACCTGAAACTAATCGCGTAACACCCAGAACCACATTGGAACTTACACAAAAAAACTTATGGAAACTAATTCATAACAAAACACAAGTGAAACGTAATAAAACTTATGATGTTAAAAAAAATTAGTTTTTTTCTTTCTTCATCATTGTAAGTTTGTGTAATATAGTGGGGAAAAAAAATCTATTAAACTTGTGAACTAAGGGAAAGAAAGGGAACAGAAAATGAAACTTAAAGTGTAGGAGAATAACAGTTCTAGTAGAATAAGGTTAGCACTTATGTCATGTATTGACACATGGGAATAAATTAAGAATCAAATTGAAATTCCAGATTCCATTCTCATTTTCACGTTTAGAAGGACTTCAGAAGCTAAAGTTGTCACAATTACTTGAAATGGATAATTCTTACTTGCATGGAAATCTTGTTTCATCATGATAAGAAGGAATTGCGATTTCCTATCACCTCTATCAATTATATCTTGTTGAATTTTTTCTTTATCATATCATGTATTAACTATCTATATTCATTACTAAGAATATTTTTTATAAAGACATTTTATTCATTCAATTGACATTGCCAAATATAGGAATGGAATGAATATGTGATTTCTAAACTAATTCGATTTCAATCATTCCAATAAATGATTCTTGCATTCCAAATATGGCATTATTACTTATGGAACATAGAAATGGAAAAAAAAGAAGAGAAAGGGCTAAAAAAATGAGATGCAGTTTCAGGATTGCCATTTGGGGTTTTTATCTTATGAGTTTAGAGATTTTTGTTTTTTTTTTTTAACATTTAGTGGCATAAATGTCAAATTGTTATTTATTTTTATTTATAAATATTATTTATTGATGTTTTATAAGGTGGATTAGAACCTGCACCTTAAATATATTATAGTACAAGTTACCTAGAGAGTATAAAGCACTGAAACCTCAAACATGTAATCTACCTTGTTTGAAAAAATTAATATCCAAAACTTACCCTATGTTTTTTTAATATTCATCTAAAATCTATCCAATTGAGTACAATATAAATGTATACCTTATATAACAAGGTAACCTACCATTGCTGTTATATTCATGTTAATGGTATCCTAAACTTGGTATAGTGGATTTTCTAGCACAATGAGTAGAGTAGGTGTAGGTCTGCACAAGTAACACACATGAGTTAAAAGGCACCAAAGGCCATTAACACCTGAGTCAGTAGAGACTATAGAAAACTAAGAATGAATTAACAGCAAAGAGAGGGTATGAGAGAGTGCCTTGGTTACTTAAACCAAGGTTTGACCCAATGTCTTTAGATAGATTATATGAGCGGAGAGATCTACCTAGCCTTGTATGCTTTAGGGGTATTTATAGAGGAGGTGGACCAATGATACATAAGACACATCATCTGGATTCTCTAGCATCTATAAGATAGTAGGGAGCACGACCCTTACTTGCAAATAGGAATATAGTAGAGGGCAACCTCTTTTGTGGTGTCATATTTTTATATATTAAGGATAACGGCAAACCAAGTGCAAGTATTTTCAACTTTTGGTAATTTAGCAGCTCATCTTTAAATTTGGCATATTAGTACTTGTACTTTCAAAATATGTGAAATTTAGTATCTTTATTAAATAATATTTTTAGTATTTATTTTGATGATAGGATAATAGTAGACTACTTTAATGGGCTTGCATTAAGTCGTGCTTGCAATTCATGTTATTGTGTTGTGTCTCGTACATGCATTTAAATAGGTTCATGTTTAGAAAATCTCAACTTATGACCCTACCCATTTATTAATCATGCATAAAAATCTAAACCCATAACCTAACCCATTTATATTATTTCTCTAGTCTTATGTCACCTATTTATTGATTAATAAAACATCTAAAAATATATAAATTTTGCTAGGATTTAAATGTTTTGTATTATCCTAGAAGGTTAATAATTTAAGATAGTTATTATTCTAAATTGACATAGTTAACAAAATATGTATGATATATTACTTATATATAGATGAAAAAGAAGAGATCAATGATATGTGATTTATGTGTTGTAAATAAATGTGATATTAGCGACTAATAATTGATGATTAAAAAATAAGGTATATATTTTTAATCAATAGAGATATAATACATAGATTATTATGTATATACACCCTTTAGATATTTGTTATATATGTTATATGATTTATATAACATATAGACTATGTTAGCTATATACATATTAATATAATATATGATATGTATAATTTCTATTTTATATATTTTACATGTTATATATAAGCATTATATATAATCTATACAATATATGTGTCATTTATATTATATATTAATATAAATTTATATAATATGTTATATAATTAAATAAATAATATTGTAAACACACACATATAGAACACATTCATATTAAAGTAATAAATGAATTATTACAAATTTATGACATATATATTATATATTATAATATATAAATTATATAAGCTATATATTCATATATATAATCTTTACAAACTGCATATAGCATATTCATTTCTTATGAAAAATATATTATAACATAAATACACACATATATAACATATAAAGTATGTATTTAAAACATATAGGTCTTATAATATATATGCACACATATATTATAAATATTTGCTATGTATAGATATGTCATGTCACATATATGAAATAATATATATATATATATATATATCTGTGTGTGTGTGTGTGTGATATATGTTATTTGTAATTGATACTTTATATATACTCTATAGGTTACATATAAGTAGAGAATCTAACCACTTTATAAATGTTCTATATACAATCTCTATTTTAATATAGATATTTTTGTAATATTTTAAATGCATAGTCTTTATAAAACATATAGATTACATATCTATAACCTATAGATTTTATCATATATGTGTGTTATATCAATACCTATGTTTGTCATATTAATTGGGTTTACATAATATATGATATACATGCTATGTATACATATATGTCCATATGTTATATATCAATTGTACAATAATATATAATTTTTTTTATTTGTTAAATAAAATATATGTTATATAGGTTATATGTACGTTGTATGTATAATTTATAATATGTTATACATACATATAATTTATTTCTTATATGAATAGTATTATTATTTTGTAATTTAATTAGGGTTAATAAAAATATGCTTTACCAAAATAAAAATACAAAATAATTACAATATATTTTAATGGGTTCGTAGGTTTATAAACGGGTTTAGATCCTAAACTCAGACACGTTTAAATTTGTGCCGTTTTTAATTTGACCCGTTTATTATTTATATCAATTTTTATGCACTCAAACACTTTTATAATCGTATTTTATCATGTCTGGATTCACAAATTAGGTTGCTAGCCAGCAACAAGGTAGAGTTATGAAAGCAGCAACAACATCCTCTTATTCCTATTATTTAATCATAGAAAAACTATCATCGAACGAAGCAATCAAAACATGTACACGAATCAGCACATAAAAGGGTGTGATTCCTAACTAGAGGCGCAAAGCACATGAAGGCACATGGTAGTTGTATAGTGCATATGTCGTACTTCCCGCCGAATTAACATAATCATCGTTTACTGTTAATAGTCCATACACTACTTGCAAATACGACCGTATACTTTAACTGCTACTGGCTAGGTAAAGATCAAAGAACGATGTGTCACCATCAACATCAATGACCCATCCTCCATTTATATCCCACTCTTTCAAACATCTAATTAGTCTATGTTTTGAAATGGTAAAGAGCCTGAATTGATATAGATTGATGTGAGCCAATGTGCTTGTAGTGTTTTGGTGAAAGTATACAAACGATTCTTAGAAAACTTTGCCACAAGATATACCTATTTGTTTCTAGATAAGTGTATTTAAAAGTCTCAGAGTCAAATTAAGTGTTTATATTTTAAGTGAGTGGTTTAAATCTTGCATATTTATAACAAAATTTAATTAAGAAAAACTTGTAATAAATCTCCTAAATTTTAACCTTATTTATGTATATTTCTTAACACTCAAAAGTTTAAAAAACCTTACTAAACTTTGATAAATTGGCAACATAAAGCAAGTTTGCTTTTTTAATAGGGAAAAAAAAACCAAGACATACGATTCTTAATGTACATTTGATAAGTTTATTTGGATGTTTCCATACTAAGATTAAAGCTTATGGGATTATTTTTAACCTCTAGAGATTTATTTGTCAATTTATCTAAGTTTATAAGGCTATTTGTAACATCTAAAAGACATGGAGTATATCTACAATAATTTAAAGTTGAAGGACTTATTAGAAGTTTCCCCAGTAATTAAATTCTTCATGATTTATCCAAATTATTCAAGTTCTCTATGTAGGAAAAATTCGAAATCTCCCTAAATTTTCTTGGATACACCCTTAAATTTTTAAATAGTGTAAATAACCCCTTGAATTTTGATTACTTTGCCAATTTATCAAAAACTTGAGGCTGTTTACAATATTTGAATGCTTAAAAAGTGTAGTCATATTTAAATTCAAATTAGGAGATTATTTACAATTTCCTCTGTTTATATCAAGTACTAAAATGGGGATTTAGTTGATGCAATAATTCAAACGTATATAATTCATATAAAATTTGAATAAATTTTGGTATAAATTTAGGAGACTTAAATCACCAATTTACATTGATGAGATTTCACTAAGTTTCGAGTTTGACACAATATAGGCAACGTTTCATATAGTTTTCTTTTGTTTCTCCATTTGTTTGTCTTAGCCAAACAATTAAAACAAACTAGGTTATAACAAAAATAAACATTATGAACATGTAACATGTTATGTCTCGGAAACACGGTCAAGTTTTGTGTTCCTTTAAATATACTCTGTCTTTGTTAAAAATGGTTACACCGAAAAAAATTGCTTTATCGATGAGTGCTTGTCAATATAATTACACATTTTTTTATTGCTTAATTTGAGCATACATATGAGCTGGACCTCACATAAATTGTTTACATAGAGGTTAGACGATAAGACAACTCATGCAAGTAATGAAAAAAGAATGTTAAAAGATTTGTTTCAATGGTTGGATTTTTATTTGTGTTTTATATATATTTGATGTGTATCTTATATATTTGATTTTTTTAAGGATAAAAATACTTATTTTTTTATCTATTTAATAAATAATTTGAACCAAAATAATGGCGTATCATCAATATGCAAACAAACCAAAAAAAGCCAATTTATGCTTAGTTTGTATATTTAAAAGAAAATTTGAAATAATTAGTAGAACTTCTATCTTTGGTAAGCATTTATTGAAGCATTCTAGCATTAACTTAAATATTGGACATTTGGAACATTTCCTAGAATTAATGGTATAGCCATGTATTTTATCACAACAAAATGCTTTGGTCATTTAAACATGTAGTAAAGGCATAAGTAGGTAACCTTATCGTATAAGATATTCACCCGAACCCTACTCTACCAAACAGGTTCTAGATGGATATTAAGGGTCAGTAAGTAGATTTTTGATACACCCATAGGGTAAGATATGGATATAGCCTTTTCATATTCTCTACCGATCTTGGAATCTGTACTTTACTAACTATAGGGTACAAATTCTTAGGTACCATGTACATACCTTATAAAAATTAAATAAAACAATATTAAGTTATTAATAATAAAATATTATTATTTATTTCTACTAATTTTTTTGTTAATATAAATAATATTTAAGGTAATGATACTTATGTTTTTACTATTTAGCTTTAGAAATACTACATTCCTTTAACTACTCGCAATGGCTTGACCTAAAAAATATTTTTATGTAATATATACTATCCACGAATAATAAAATTGAAATACAAATCTTTTAATGAATTTGTATATTACTATTTCTACTATCACATATACAAATTTTAAACATCATAGAATTTGTGAAACCGAGAAATTACATTTAAATTTCTTTCCACACTCCAAATGTAATTTTACTATAGTAAATATTTGAAAAAAAATGTGATTTTTCATGTTACATAAAATTATATATACCACGATAGTCTTAAAATTTAAAAAAGAAAAAAAAATTATAAGTTCCTTTAGGTTTTACAAGATATAGGATGGGTTCAAGGTAATATGGGGTAGGTTCCGGATACAAGATTTAGAATCATATATCTTATAGGATAGGGTCTAAGTAACACTTCATACCCTACCTGCCACATATCCACTCACCCTTAGTTGTAAGTAAAATTGGTTCATTATATTGTAAGTTTTGACAAAATTCATAACGTATAAGTTTTAACTATGATTAGAAAAAGTTTTTAAAAACAGCCAAAAAAAAAGAAAAAATTTTTAATATAGATAATTGAAATAAGTCTTATTATAAATTGACAGCTATAATAACTGCATATAAACTACAACAACCTATAATTCCCACTATTTAGTTTGCTTATGGTGTATTGTATGAAAAAAAATTAGAAAACTATCTCTAGTTATTCAGATGTTTTCAAATAACAATGATATATTATTAATATAAAACAATTTTTTATATGTGGGATGTTTTCCCAAATACTATTTATTACAACTTCAAAAAGATATGTTGGGGAGAGAGGAATGAAACCTCAATCAATCATATAAGAAGGTTGGCATTCATACCACTTTGCTGTAAAAGGCCTAAGCTATATTTCAAATATTTCATATGGACCACTTATCAACTCCATACAATCTATTTGGTTCATTCTTCTTTTTTCTATTTAGCATATGTATTTGTCAAGAAAAAGAGCCACATACGTATTTGTCAAGAAAAAGATCCACAATGATGATGATAAAAGTACTAGGAAAATCTTTGGGCAAAAAAAAGACATTAGAAAAATCTATAATATCGTATATCACACCCCCACATGGTACCTTCGCAGTGTCAATGTCCCGTGTAACTAACTAAAGTTACAAACATTTGTATTAAACAATCTTATGTTTCCAAATAGGCACATAAGTATTGTACAACTAGAATATCCCACGGTGTAAACAATTATAGCAGGATCAAAGGGTTGTTTAGAATAAGAAATATTGTATACATATAACCATATACAAGAATAGCATTACTTACCACTTACATTAAGTTCTTAACTATTACATCAGAACTATATAAATATTGTTCTTAGATTGTTCTTTATAGAAAATACTATGCTCTTTCTCTAGTCCACGCATTGACTCTTTTATTAATTTATAGCAGCACCAACTTTTGAGTTTAGATCAACTCTAACGATCCCTGTAACCAAACAAATCTATAAGAGGGTAAGCAAACCACAGCTCAGTGAATACCAGATCTCAACACTTATCAAACAAAGTCAAACAAGTTTGTTTAACAAGTATAAGCAATGCAACAATCAGCCATATGTAACATGTACAAGCTTGATTAACTAGAATCCAAACAGGGTGTAGATTTATGCTCTCCTTCCGAGATTTCAAGAGCCACTCAACAAGTAATTCACATCTAAAAGAGACTAAAATTAAAGAATGAGGAATATCATTTATCTTCTCCTTGTATTTATATTTAAGTGTCTTAGAACTCAACTTAACCTTAAGACTTAAAAACTCCACTAAGTATTGACCATTTCATGTTAAAACCATAGACGATGTTCCTTTGGGTGCCTACTTAGTTCATGTGGAATTGAAAAAAATGGCAATAACCTTTCATAGAACCAGAATTTCATTTCTCTTATTAGAAAAAACTAAGTGTTACCATAAAACTAAAATATGAATACATAATGTGATTACTAATAAGTGCAGTTTATGCAGTCATGCAATGCTTGACCGTTTAGTTTAATAGTCAAGTATAATTAAGTCTACTTATTCAATGACCATACAAATCTAGACAATTCTCAGAACTCATTTCATAGTCATTATCACATAAATGGTTATCACTCTTATTATTGGAATTCTTTCCAACCATCCAAGCATTATATAGCATGCATGATTCTTATCACTCTTATTATTATAATTAGAACTTGTACCACTATTTCACACACACAAATAATGTGAAAACATCAGAGTTACTCACCTGAATATTTTTTCTTAGCTGTCGTAATAGTTTATAGAAAAATCTTGATCTTGATCTATAAATCCTATAAAATAACAAATTTGCATTACTATTTATATAACTAAATAAGAATTTTATCAGTGCTCCAGTGTCCTTGTAATGCTCTGAAACTCCACCCACCAAGGTATTATTCGCTTTGGCCATACGCCGCACAGCTTTATCTTTTGTGCCAATACTTCTCAGGAGGTCATCCATCCTTGGATTGCTCTGCCCAGGGTACGCTTAACTTTAGGGTTCCAATGAACTCTAAGCCATTACACTAAAAGGCGCCTTGCGATTAGAGTTCTACCATCTATATTTGATAAGTATCACATACTCTCTTACTTATAAAATTGACGTCCTCGTAGTTTTGTTACACAGGTCCAGAACTACACCAAGCAATGAGAACACACTTCTCTACTTCAAACTATTGAACTGCTCTGATACCACCTGTAATGCCTTGGAACTCCATCTACCGAGGTATTGTTCACTTTGACCATACGCTGCATTTTTTGCCCTTTGGTGCCGATGCTTCTCGGGGTCACCCATCCTGGGATTGCTCTGTATAAAGCATACTTAACTTTAGTGCTCCAATGAACTTCTAGCCATTATACCAAAAAGCGTCTCATGATTACAACTCCACCATCTATATTTGAGAGATATCACACTCATGTCACAATTTCCTCAGTTTATTTATCTTTAAGGAATCATAGGCTTTTTTAGATAGTCGGTTTGGTTTTGTTTTTATACCAAACCAATACTAAACCAATATAGATATGACGTTAATGAAAAACTGATAATTTTACTCATAAATTGACCGAACCAAACCGATAGTAAATTGATACCGATCTGATATAATAAGTTACCGATACAGATCCAACAAAAACAAAAATCCAATAATCCAAGCAGGCCCTATAGGGTGCAATCCATGCCGTAGTTGAAGCTTTAGGCAAACTTCACTTCCCCTCGATTTCAATCACAGGCAATTAGTATCAACCGCGACTTAGAACCATAGGCGCAACTTTGGCCATGATTTGTTTCGTGAGCATACCAATAACTCGTTTTACTTCACTTAATGAACTAATTTCTCCCCAAACTAATTCGTGGGTTAAAGCACAACTAAAGATTAATTTAGTATAACCACTTCAAACATAATTATATCTAACAAATTTACTAATTAAACTTAAATTTATCATTCTTTCATTTAACCAAAATTCAAGTATGAGTTTAATGTAGCTTTTCTCTGTGCTACCACATAAAGTCTCATGTTTATTTTTGTTAAGTAAAGTTATACTTGTTCATAAGTTTTTAGTAATTACACTACAACTCTAGACACATCAAATTCATAAAGTACACTGATATTTTTAGTTTCGGTTCCTTAACTCATTACATCTATTAAACTTAGTGTTTTACTTTTAAACAGAAAAATACATATGTGTACTGGTATATTTAACAAAGATAACTTACTGTAACTTTAAAAATAAAATTAACTCAGTTTGATTGATGTGTTCAATGTGATTGTTTTATCTACTACTTAAAAAATATTGCAAGTAGTGTTTGTATACAATTTCTTTAAGATTTTCTAATGTTGAAGGTGATAATTTAGAGAAGTGGTTTCTGTGTTTTTATTATCAATGCAAATAAAATGACAAAGAGGGTTTCACAATAAAAATGGCAATGAAAGAATTTTATGTTTTTCTAGTTTTGTGTTTGATAAAGGAGATATTATAATAATTATATTAAAGGATATTAATATTGCATAATTAAAAAAAAAAGTTTTGTAGTTATCTTATGGTGATGAAGATGTGCAATTGCTCTAAATTTTCAAATTCTAGCTATTTCTCTTGCAAGAGAGAGCAAAATATACTTAGTTTAAAAAAATGTCATTTCAGCAATAAATGAAAAAAACTCTATAAAAAGTAAACAAATTTACCATATGTGTTATAGTTTATTGTAGAACATATATCATCAGACATTTTTGGTAGTTTTAAAAGAAATTTAAGTGTAGATTATGTAAATAGTCTATAATGTATTTAGGACGAACAATTTATGATATCAAACAGATATTACTTAATGTAAAAACAAATCATTAATTATTTCAAGACAACAACATTAAAGACAAGATTTAGATTTCAAGTCTCATAAAAGTTAGTTTCAAATAATTTCTAGTATTTTATATCTACATGGTTCATTTCATATAAAAAAAATTATGGTTCACACTATACAAAATATATATATATATATATATGTAAAGTTATATATATCCATGTTAGAAAAAAAAAATTGACCCATGTCAGGTAATCTTATCTTTCGTATCTTTTGTTTATATGGGAATTTAACTTTCTAATTTCTATAGTTAAATTAAAAAAAATCAAGGGTTACATCGTACCTTTCCTAATAGAACGAATTTATTGTGATTATTGAACAACTCAAATCGTATATATCCAATCATAATCGAACTCTTAAAATAACTTTTATAATCAATTTAATATTTGGAACTTAGGTGAGATGGTCCCGACAAGTTCGTAAAAGTTCCTTATAAATGCCCATATACACATATATATCACTTGTTTAAAATTAATTACCCAATGACTCCTTACAAAATTCAACTAATTCATCCTTTACTTTACTTATTTTTACAAAAATACAAATTAAAATTTCTTTTTCCAGTGTTTAACATATATGTTTTAATCTTACCAATCAAAATTCAACTAATTCATCCTTTATTTTACTTATTTTCACAAAAATACAACTTAAAATTTTTTTTCCAATGTTTAAAATATAATTTTTAATCTTACCAATATTTTTCTCTTAAGTGAAACTTGCATTTTAGATCTTACATCTCAATCGCTACCATTATTATCATTATGAAAAAAAATATAAATAAATAAGATAGTTTTTCAAACATCAGGTTTTAAGCAGATAAATATAAGATACAAAATAGATTTAAATAAGAAATATAAAAAATTATAAAGAAAAAGGGAAAGAAAGAAAAGACAATCTAAATGGTTTCTTATACATGCTCTGGATGAGAGAAGGGAAAGAATAGGAAAGAGAAAAAATGGAAGGAAAAGTTTCAATTTCTTTTTCTTTTTTTTTTTTAGGGCTAACGATCCTTCTCCCACATATTTTGTTTCTCTAAAATAAGAGGAAGGAAAGGAAGAACAATTGAACTTCTTAATGCACCTCAATTTCTTTCTTTCTTTTAAAGGTTTTATTAGATTTTCACTCTTCTCTTTAATTACCAAATACAAAATTACACATAGTCACATATTCATTAATACCATCTTTCCAACTCTGTTAGACACTCCAATAACTAAAAAAACTAGGAAATTAGAAGTGGATTAACACACATATTATATAATTAAAAATCAATGAACTTTAATGTATGTGTTAATTCAACTAATTAATTGTCTACATTTTTAGTTTTTTATTAGTTATTTGACACGTGTCACTTATCTTATTAGCTGAAAATGTCAACATAGCAAGTGAAGTTAATTTTGTTAATTGAGGTAGTATCAATTAATGCAAAAACTTTGTATTTGATTTGTATCTGTATTTGTATCTGATCTATTTACGAGAAAAAAATATATGTTTTTTCATTTGTATCTATTTCTTAATAAGCATCTATTTGAAAATAACAAAAATAAAATATTGAAATGACAAAAAAATGATGAAACAAACAAAGCCAAAAACTCTTAAGCATTTGGTGAAATAGGCTGAAATGATAATTATTTTCTTTTTCATTTTTAATTAAAAACTAGATGACCATACAAGGATCAGCAAAATGATGAGATTTCAAATCTCGCTATTTGAAATATCATGAATTTTATCAAGTTAATTTAGGAAAGTGCGAATTAAACAGTACAAAAACATAAATAATTTTGGATATGAAATTATAATTGGTTTAGTTATTGAACTTAGATAACTTAAATAATAAATTTAAGTAAATTATAATATATAGTTAGGTGCTTCAAAATAATTGAATTAGTTTTTAAATTAAATTGAAATTAGAGATTCAACCATAAAAACTTATGTTTCCAATTACAAAATTTTCAAAACTTCAAAGATATTAAAAAAATAAATTAGAATTTAAAAAAAAAAATAGATGAAAGTTTCACAACAAATTAAAAACCATTGTTTAGCCAAGAATTTACATAAATTAAAATTAAAAATTCAATTAAAATAAATAAATTAGACTTATTTGAACGGTTTCAATTATTATTATCTAGTAATATTAATTAACAGCCTTCAAGTAGTTAAAACTAGCTAAAAATTGTACACATGTAAAAAGATGGATGCCTAAGATTGAGCCATGTGACACAATATGATAAAGGCACCACCTTATTCATCTAAAACTCTAGCTTTATCCTTTCTTTCTTTTTTCATTTTTTTTTTCAGCTACCAACTCTTAAGGTTCTCATAGGAGGTAAGTAAAACCTTAAACCCTAACTATCTTAACTAATCTCATCTTTATTCATACTTAACAAGATATTGGATTGTTTATCAAGTATGCATAATTATTTGACATTTATAAGCATTTTAGGCATCTTATGACCCAAATTAAATCATTTACCATAAGCTTTTTCTAGTTGTTGTTGTTATTCTTCTTTTTCTTCTTCTCCTTCTTTTGTGCTTTCTCAAATCAACAACCCACTATCAAAGCAAAATTATTAGAAGGAGGAGGAGGATGGCAGCAATGGGACCACCGCTGCCTCACCTTCCCATTCATCCTCACAACAAGCTCTCTCTCTCTCTCTATATATATATATATGTATATATATGTTGACATTTATTTGTATATGATCCAAATTTTAAGTATCTAATTTTAGAATTAGGGTTCTAGACTATCTTTTGTGGATTTGAAAGTTTTGGTTTTCAGATGAAATGGAATTTAATAATTTGATTGCTAAATTGCTACTATCATTTCCGTGAAAAGTAGGTTTTGCTGACCTTTTTTATTAAGTTTATCTATTATAATCAAAACCCTGAAACTATGAATTTATTTCATACAATGCTAACCAGGAGAGAAATTTTTTTAGGAGAAATGACAAGTCTACATCAGTTTCTTGCCTAAGAATTAACCAGATTTTGGTTATAGATACGGTGGGTGCAAAGTTTACATAGTTTGAGTATTTTTATGGATAATTTTTAGATATAATCCTGTTATAAGCAAAAATTTCAGGTACAATCAGTGAAATTAACCCTAATAACTTAACACTTTAAATTTCAGGTAATTGATTTTAAAAATTGGTAAAATTTCTCAACTAAACTTTTAGCTCGTGAAGCTTTAATAATCTAAAATCCGGACCCTACTAAATAATCTACTCAAGTAAATACAAAAGTTATTTCCGAAAACAATATAAGGTTTAGTTAAAGGAAAGGAGTTTGATTTTTAAACCATATTTTTCACCATATTTAGGAATTCGTGTCGAGTTTTATACAATTTGAGAACTTTTGCGAAATGTAACCAGGCATAGCCACTGAATCCTGCAAGCCAAATTAACCTTAAACGACCAGAACTACTTCATAGTACAATCTCTAAATCTTTCAGCTCCAACTAAACACATAAATCTCCAACCTGGCTTAATAAATAACAATGCACACCAGAAGTCCCCCAACTTAGACTCGCTTGTCATGTCTTCACCAGAAAACTTGAAGTGTGATATTTGCAACACTGCAAAGCTGAGGAAAATGGCTTCTCTGTGGCGCAGGTTGATGCGGGGCAGCAATAGAAGCCTTCCTTCTGATGTGCCTCGTGGTCATGTTGCTGTCCTAGTGGGTGAAGCCAGCCGGAGGTTCATAATGAGGGTAGATTTTCTTAATCATCCCATTTTCAGGCAACTTCTGGATGCTGCATATGAAGAGTATGGGCATGACAGAGAAGGTCCTTTAGCTATACCTTGTGATGAACACCTGTTTCAAGACATCATTTGCTCCCTTGAGAATGTGAAGCAGCTGCTTTGTCATGTTGAAGACAGGATTGGACTTGTGGAGCAGAAGGATGCAACACCACTACTTAGATGAGCCACCCCATGGAGGCTGTACAAGTACACCTTCATGCGCATAATTTTAGAAGTAACTTCCATTCAACTAATGACACATCCATGAACTGAATGGAATGTGCTTCAAAATTAGGTGCAACTAGGCCTGGCTACATATGGCGACGTTGAATACATTTTTCAGTACATTTCCAACATGGCACAAGCGACAACATCCCTAGACAAGTTTTCTCCCTTGCCATAACCAAGTATATAGTATATGTTCTTTGATCACCCGCTAAATGTCAACCTTGTCATCTATATGACATTCATGTAGATTGCTTTGAATCCATCTCACCTATCTCATGTAGGCATACAAGCACAAAGTTTGTGACTTGACATCTCCACTTGGGGGTACTTTCATGAAAAAGAATATTACCTACAATATCAACATCAATTGTACTTTACTTTGTCTGCCACTTACGAAGATTTAGTTACAAGAACAAAACTATGGTTCCACCACCCCAACCACAACCCCAGCTCCCCCGGCCATATAACTAATGAAATCATATTAGCTAGTTGCTGTCTTCTAGATGAACTAGTGCAGAATATATCAATAGAAACGGACCCTTGAAGAACAGAATTGAAATTGAAATATTCAGTCCAAGGTCAAAGCAAAGGAAAAATTTACCGGATTATAATTCAGGCTTACCCTTATCAGCTTACTTATGAAGAAAACAATACCAGGTAAATAACATGAAATAGATAAAGAAAAAACAGTGCGATTCTTTTTCCCCTTCAAGAGCCTAATGGTAGATTTCAGGAATTACAAAAAGAGCCCCATTGAGTTTTTGCATCCTTTACTAAGTTTTGTTATTGTTTATTCTTCCAGTTGCATAATCTAATTTTTCACAAATATTTTACTTTGCTCAACCTTTTTTGTCACCCAATTAGGTAATAAAGACCTTTAAAAAAAAAAAAAATTGACTGTAATTACTCAACCATAGTTCCATCATGAAATACAATACTCCATCATAAATAAATTTAAAAAAAAAAAAAAAAAGCTGAAAGAATGGATAAAAACAATGCATAATAAAATTTTAACTTAATTTGCATTTCATTTATAAATAGGATGGATGGTGTTCTGTAGATAATTATAATCTGCTGTTGTTCCAAGAGATCCAATGCTGTATAAGAAATTTACCTAGAAACAGCAGTAAACAAATGTTAACTAGTGCCAAGAAAGCACTTGTTAACACAAGAAAAAAACTGTTACAACTTCTATGTATAGTTACTGTCTTGTAAAATGTGTAATAACCTGAACATTATCTACTATCCTGTTCACTAAAGGCTCAAGAAGGCTTCAGAACCCTAATTATACAAGCACCTCCTAATTGCTTGTCAATGCAAGTAGATTACAGTACTCAGTAGGTCATCACAAAAAATAATGTAACAATGTTAGTTCGCCATCTCCAACAGCATTGTCTCGGAGAAAACAACTGCCAAGAATAGGATAGAGAAAGTGATCAAATGCCCACTCTCATAATAACAATTAACATTTTTCAAGTAACAGAGATACAAAAGATATAGGAACCAACAAAATTTAGTTAACTAATGATCAATTGGCCTTTCTGTATTACACGTTTTTCCAACTCTGGAGTTCAATCAAAACTGTGAATAATGTCAAGCAATAAAGTCTCAAATTTCTCCCACGAGTTGTTTTCCTGAGACCAGAAAAGGAAGATTAGCCAGTACAATTGCACCTAACATGAAATTAACATGTCATAGCATTAGCTAGTTCTGAAAAAAATCAATTCCAACTTGCTGGGGATCAAGGCAAGGATTGACCTCTCAAGTTTTTTTTCCCGGCATAACCTATGAGGGACTTCCAGGATAGGTTCAATATCTAAGTAGGTCAATTGATTAGGACACTAAGCATGGGGCTATCAGCCACAGGGAAGAAAGGTGCCAGGACTGAAAAAAATGCTTCGTGCCATATTAATTGGCAAACTCCCATCAGGCCATCAGCTCCTTGAGTAATAAGCAGGATGTACTCACCAAATTTATGTAATACATTTCCGTAGAACATGATGTGTCAAGAGGTTCCATGTAATGGAAACAATACCACTGGATAAAGCACTAAATGCTTGACTTGCAGCCAGCTGGTGTAGTTCTAATACTTTGGCATCACAGAAGAATTTGTTGAGAACTTCTGCAAGCTCAGTGGCTCCAGAAACCTGTATGACAGAGATACTCAAATGCCAGGAAGAAAAAGTTGTTTGAGGAAAGTTTATTCTTACAAATGAAGCTATTACATAAAAAGGCTGTTTTCATTGGGAGTATTTTGTCTAAGGGAAAGAATACCAATTATCTTCCTGATAACAAAACAATCTTGCAGACAAAATAGCATTAAAATGACACGAATTCATTTTCTGCATCAATTAGATTAGGCAATTTGTTCCGGAAAACATATTTTATGCCTGAAGCATTGGCACACTCGGTTTTTGGGACCTTTTAAATGAAGTCTCAAACTCTTTGGGCATCAACATGGACGGTTTCTTATATAAATGTCAGCAAGTCTTGAGCAATAAAGAGGAATGGAAGGGAAAGGGAAACAAGAAAGCTGATTTGAAAATCTAAACATGTTAAATGCTTGTTTTTCATACAAAAAAAGTGATCCTTAGAAGAGACAATAATATCATTGAGAATCATGTGATGTTACAGTATTTTGCAGTAGTATTTATAGGCATTGTTCTCAAGAAACAACCTTAAGTGATGAGACAAGATATAGCAAATGAAACTAAGGTAAACATTTACATTCCACATACCTGCAAAACTGACAAAGGATTTCTCTTTTGCATTTCGAACACCATATGAGAATAATGGCCAACATGAATACCTGAAATCAGCATAATAAAGACAAACTCGTGAGAAAATTATGCTCTACAAACATCTATAATCATTCAGCAGCTTTTACCTGTCAAAACAGCACATCCAGCTGCAGCAGCTTCAGATATGTTATGCCCGGCTAAACCAGGAATGAGAGACCCACCTACTACAGCAATCGGTGTTAACTTGTAGAGGTATCTCAATTCACCTGCATAGCAAATTTGCATATACGTTCATCAAGGCTTTTATTTCCCTTCAATACAAGATAAGCAACCAGAATGTTCTTTGCATAAAATCATTTGAATGCCATCTACATTATCTCCAGCATATAGGTAAAACAAAGAACCTTAGCCCTGATTAAAAGCAAAAGCCTTCCTAAGATCTCAAAACGCTATATCAAGGCTTGCAGCACAAAAAAACTCAGTATCAGCTATGCATGCAAGCCATTGGAAAACAAATCAAGATATATCAACCAATGACATGACAAAGATTTAAGAGAGATTTACTAGACTGTATAGCTTTCAAAAGTTTAGTATAACCAATGCAATAAGAATGGACGAACCTAATGTGTCCACCACATATATGCCACAACCAGGCACAAGGGTTCCAGAATGAGACCTCAAAGCTACATTGTCACCCACTTCCATCAATTCCTACATCCCGAAAATTTCAGTCAAAACTTTCTGATAGAAGTTCAAAACATAACCAATGCAACTGTCTTAAAGAGCAGCAATGCACAGCAACTATGATCATCAGTACCACATGCAGTCAATATGATAATTTAAACTGGATGCAGTGAATAATATGACCAGTATTATCTCATATTAATTATTGGACCTATAAATTAGATCTGCTAAGATAACCAAAGAAGAAAGGAAAGCTTCAAAGTAACAAAAAATAGTGGAAAGCACTAGAGAGGAACAATTACATACTTGAAAAATTTGATGTCCATGTTGTGGATCTCGAGGGGCAATGATAGTTACGATATCAGTGTTCACTTGCATGAGATGTCTGTGGACCTTTAAAATCACTGCAAACATTTTTCACGAGCACATACATAATCACATACACTAACATGCTACTTCAAAGTTTTTTCTCAGCGCTTCAGAAGAGAATAGAGTCCAATATTAAGCTTGGAATATAGGAAAACTATGTTCTAAAGGATTAACATTTGGGACCAAGTTCAAATAGAGGATGGGTCTTTTCAGTACTTGCAGAACGTAAAGTTAACTGGATTATCTGTGAGACCAGGCCATATGAAGTACTATTCCGTTAAACAAAAAGACAGATGCGATATACAACATGATATAGGTAAGAGTTGACTAAGAAGAAGAAAAATCAACAGGTTTCTAATCTTAACAATACATACATCAAGCAAAATAATGTGATAAAAGAATTAAAAACAAACTAAATCTTTTACATCCATGGAAAAGCAAACATGCATGAGTCAACATATGTGCCATTCAATTTCATGTTGCTGTGAGAAGAAAGCAATTATGATAGCTGGTTAAAATTGCAACCAAAGCAGAAAAGTTTGAGCAGTCGGTTTAAGACTAAGTCTGACGAACATAACACGTCAAATTGAATTCGAAATATAAGCAAGGGATAAAGTAGAATGAAGGACCTTTTTCTTCGCCCCTATGAATGGATGAAGCCATCCAAACTTTCTTGTTGGAAAATTGCATTTGAAGATCCTCAACATCCCTGACTTCTTTACGGTCATCGATCTCTGCTGCAGCTGAATAGAATCAAGAGAGAGGTCATAGCAGAATTTTTCGGTTGACTAAACTAAAAGAGGATCAAACCAACATAATTTGCTAAGAGCAAACTAAGAGTTGCATCAATAGTTTTATAGTCTAGCGGCATCACTCTTAATCTCTCAAATGAGATGTACCATGTGCGAAAGACACCCCTCGTGTGTTGTAATGACCAAAAAAAAAAAAACCTAAGGGCTGCCAACAGTAAATAGATGCTGCAGTGCATTGAAAAGATTTTTTTAATAGATATTTGGACAGAGGTGATCTAGACGTGAAATTTGTTACTTGGTAAACCAATCATGGATGACAAGCATCTACCATATTTCAAGTCACCAGCAAAATTGATCACAGACGGCGAGGCACAGAGCAGCTGAAAGCAGATTGCTTGGAAGTTGTTCTGTGGCACAGAATTGGGTCAATCACAAAGAAAAACGTAAAAGGACAAAAATTAAAAAATAAATAAAAATAAAATATAATGACTAATAATCAATTATAAAGAGACATACCAGTGGAACAATTAAAGAAAACTTAGAAAGCATCAGTGATATGAGAGGGAGCAAGAGAGGGCTTGACCAGCGTGCAAAAGATTTGGCAGATACCCGAGCATTTAACAGTGCTAATTCAATCTGAAGCAGCCTAACAATTATACACAAATCAGAATCACAAATAAAAATAACTAACAGATACACATACGTTCTTTAATCTGAATAAACACTCTAAAATGAAATGTCAAGCCTCAATTTTGACAAATTGTTAATGTTTTTCACTAGATTTAACGCACATGCACATGTGCGTGGACGCACATATAAAAGCGGCTAAAAACATAAAAATTCCTGTAACATTAAGTTGCCATATACTGAGAACACCAGTAACTTACACCATTATTTGAAGCTTTAATGATGAGATTTGGCCACAATTCACTCTCCATTAGGATGATTGCATTGGGTTTCCAATGGGCAAGAAAAGCATCTGTGGCAGCAGGGGTATCAAGAGGCGCAAACTGTTCATTTCAAAGGCCCAAAAAAAAAATACAACAACAATACTTAAAATTAGACATTCAAAGAGGTGGAAGTACAATCAGTAAGGGTAACATTTTAACTCTACTGGTATATCATGCTAAATCATAGTCATAGAATAATACCTGATACAGGACCCCAGTTGGAAGCTGGTCCTTTATCACCTCACTGCACAATACAAAGTAAATATTACTACAGTAGTATAAGGTCAAGTTCAATTAGTCAATTGGAGGATACTTGCAATAACCTCTGAAACCTCAATCTATGTTAGCCTGAAGGTTTCTTAGAAACTCTAAGACGCAAGGAGCACGGCATGCATTGCACAAAGATAACAATAATAATCTCCAAAAACCTCAAGCGATGATGGCCTGAAGGTTTCTTAGAAACTCTAAGGTAACATCTAGATTTCAGTACAATACAACACAAGGACTAAGTTTCTCTTATAATACTTGCTCTTTGTTATACACAAGTACAACACTACATAGTGGTTTCGACAATTCTATCTTTTGTCTTATCCAATTTACACCGATTTCTATCATTCTCCTATTACTTCCCATGGAAACCTCGAATCCAAGCATACACGGATAAGAATTTAGACAGAAAGCAAAACAAGCATACGTCTTACAATGCTGAGATTGTTGTTGTAGTCATCAAAATATTGATATCAGGTCTGTGCTGCAAGCACTGCTTGATTACCGGAATCGTCGCCATTCCTTCACCTGCTTAGACTAAAAACGATTAACATGGGGCATCAAAGCAGCAGTAATAGCAAAAACCTATGGGTACAATTTGTCCTAATAAAACTCGCAGAAGCAACTTCTCCGAGAATTGCAGAAAGGCATTTCATATGGCAATTAATCGAACGATAACATGTGTTTGGAATATAGTACTACCGAAATTGAAAGTTGTCGATAGAGTGTACCTAAAGAGACGGCGTGGAACCAGAGGAGGGGACCAGGAGGACGAGGGAGGGAAGGGAGGCCGAGACGCTCCGGCCAACGGTGAAGGCCACGGAACTCGCGCCAGCGTAAGTGAAGGTGTAGGAATGGGGATAGACCATAAGTGAGTGCTCTGTATAGATTGTACATTATCACTCCTTTACTCATTCCCATTTTCTGTCTCTATGTCTCTCTCTCTATCTAGTTTCTCTATTATATCGGCGATGACAGAGAGTCGGAAATTGCAGAGAAGCTGAAGAACAGGCCCAGACGAAAAGGTACAAGACAACCTTTGGCGCTGCTAGCTTTCCTTCCTTTGTTTGTATGGGTAATACGTTTTGTACGACATAGTCAATAGCACAGAGAAAACTACAGTAATTAATAAAAAATAATAGTACTAAATATCAGGGAAAATACTCATGGCAACACCTACACCCTCTGGATTTTAATTTAATATCTTGGAATATCACCTATCGTACTCTCTTCTATAAAATATGTAATTAAATATTATTTTAAAATTAATCAATTTAATATACAAGTTTTAAAATTAATCAATTTAGTACTTAAAATAATTTTTCATGTAGATACCTCTATCAATTTTAGGTACTAAATATATTAATTTTAAAAAAAATTATATATTAAATTGATCAATTTCAAAGTTTAGATATTAAATTGATCAATAATAAATTTGAGGTATCTAACTATAAATTTTATCAAAATTTCAGTACCATTCCTAATATTATCCCAATTTTCAAACTTATAGATACTAATCAAATAAAATAAGCGGATTTTCTCTTTAAGTGTTAGTATTTTATAAAAATTTAGGAGAGTAAGTGTGTGGTGTGTGTGTATGTATGTATAAACTCTGAGTTAGGGAGTTATTTATGAATTCGCCAATATTGCTACCCAAATTTTATTTTCCATTTCATATATTAACCTTAGCAGCATTGAATATCACCATTTGATTATTAACGTTATTGTGCAAAGTTTGATAATGTTATATAACATATTTAAAGATGGGGTAATATGAAGAATGGTACGTATTTAAATTTTGAAATTAATCAATTTAATAACTAAACTTTGAAATAAATTAGTTTAGTATTTGAAAAACTTAAAAATTGATCAATTTAATACATATGGAGGTACTATTAGCATGCATGAAAAGTTTTTTCATGTACTAAATTGATCAATTTCAAAGTTCATGTATCTAATTATATATTTGTAAAATTAAACCTTTAAAAATTGATAAGTGGAATTAAAAATACTGCAATTACAAATGGAGATAAATATAAGTCATTAAACAAATGACAAAAATGGCTCATTAAAAAAAAAGAAGAAAGAAAGGACCGGACTGCAAGAATATATACATGAATAGTTTCTCATAAATTGTGCTTGTTATTAATAGGGTAATTGCCATATTTAATATTTGAACTTTTAATTATCTTTTACAATCAATTATCTAAAGTTTAATCGTATTAATTTAGTGACTAAAATTTGCTTATTTCTATAACTAACCGCCTAAACTTTATCAAATTTTATAATTAACTACCTAAGTTTTATATGTTTTTTTGTAATTAACTAGACCATCTAGTTAGTATAAATGAACTTGAAAAGTTTATCAATGTAAATTGATATTTCTAAAATTTAGAGTTAATTGTATGAATGAAAAAGTTTAAATACCAAATACGACATTTACTGTTATTAACAAAATGCTTTCAAAACTAATATGTTAAAATGCTACAAATTTCAATTGTCCAAAAGTTACTATAGTAAACTCAATCAGCTTACATTAAATCATTAATAACAGCATTGTCTTAAAAATTAAAATTATTATTAAATAATGCATATATGATAATACACTTAGAGAATGTCTTTTCCTGTTTTTCCAAAGATAAATACACCCATATTTTGATTCATATTTGTTAGTGATTTGTTTTAGCTTATTCACAATTTGGTGCTTAAATAATTTTGCAAAACCGTTTTGAATCTATTTTTGTTTCATTTTCCTTTTTGAAATACTACCATTTTATCCAATTCGAATTGATATAATAAAAGTAAATCAATAAGTGAAATTTCAAGCATAAAAAGTTTAAATAGGAAAAAAAAATTAAATGTGAACATAAAAGCAAAACTAAAAATCAATATGATGTCCATTCATAACAGAGTCATATTCACTAAGATAGCATTTGGTGGATTAGACTAGAGAGAAATCATGGCAAAAACCAAACAAGAAATTAAGATTTTTTTTATAGCATAATCCCACAAATTTTCATGAACCAAAGGCCCCCTAAATCTATTTTTGCTATCATTCCAGCCCACTCCCACCATAATAGAGAAGATTCATAGCTTGAAACTATGCCATTGTTATTAAGTTCTATCAGTTTTTGCATTCATTTAGAGGAAAAATAGTAGAAAAATTTATATCCAAAGAATCAGTCCACCAGTTTACCAACCAATGCAAAGAAGAAGGATATCCATATCAGCACCAAGCACCAGCAGATTCAGCGCCAAAACAAGGGAAATCCTGGGCATATATTGAAGAAGATCATAGATACAAGCCTCAGCCTCGCACCAACAAGTACAACTTAAAGAACGAAACTCAATAAAGTTTGCATAATACTAATATCATCTTTTGAACTAATAGCATTTCAAACTTTATACAATACTAAGAGACTACTATAACTATACTCTCTATGCCTTCCATCGAACCGCAAGCAGGTAATTTTATAACACATTAATTCTTTATACCACCATAAGACAAGGTCACTATTTTAGTCAACTATACAAATAAATCAAATAATCGTCGCAACCAAATAATGGTTTCATGGATGAAAAGCGACGTTTTCCCACAGTTCATACAGCTCCGCAGAACCTGTTGCACTGAATGTCCAAAGCTACCCACTGTCCATGGAGCTCTGCGAATCAGTTGTCAACTATACTACACATATTGAATGATGCTTTCATTTGACTAAGCAACCATTAAGGTACTTTTCCGGCAGGCATCAGGGAAAGCACTTACGTGGAGTTCTCTGCTGATTCTGCAGAGATAGTTCAGCCCCAGAAGGAGCTCGGTAATGGCTGCTTCTGTCTTTGCTTTATCTGCAAAGAAAAGGGTTTGCACAAGGAGCACATTCGATCCAGAGAACTCATGCTGCTTTTCAATATTACGTTCGGACTGCCACCTGACTGTATTATGAGCAAGGGGAGCTAGCCAGTCTAACATCTGGGCAAGTGACATGTTCCATTGTGCTTCAAGTGCAGCATCATAAATAGATGAATCCGACATCTTCCCATATGATTTTAGTCTAGTCCTCAATTCAGCTCTTAGAGCAAATGGCAGCATATCATACAAGTCGTCTTTTGCATCAATACTAATCAAGTGAGGTGCAGATGCTAGCCTTTCAATCAGCACAATTACTTTAGCATAATGGAAAGCCAAACCAGCATGACCAAGTGTTGATGAAGGGGCAGCAAGGCATCTGCACCTTGCATAAAAAAGGGCGAGTAAGGAATAAATTCTGTTGCTTTCAGAAAGGGCATGCATTTGGGTGCTATCTATTAGATCGGTGTCTCTTCTGCAAACACTACTTATCCTCATGGAACCCCCAATTGGATATTTGTGCTTCTCTACAATAGGAGAATCATTTCCACTGGTTTTGCATCCTTTAAATGGCCCAACATGCGGCAACCGCTTTGATTTCAAACGAAAGTAGTTCCCAGCAGAGATGGATGGATGGCGTGTATGCTGTAATTTGCATGTTTTGTTTTCAACAAGCATTGCCAATGATTTTGAGACCGACCTTCCAAGTGGTCCTGAATAGAAGCTACGTACACTACCATCCATTGGATGAATAGAAGAATGCATTATCGCAGAAAATGATTGGGTCCGCGAAACACAGGTAGAATCTTTCCCTTCAGTGTCATCCTTCACATCTGGTAGCATCATTTGACTGTTCACAAAGGCAAGTTTGATCCTTTCTATTATGGTCAAAAGCGATCTTGCAAGGAGCCGGACTATGTAATCGTAAGTTTTACTCCACGGTGACAAATCCCGGAGATTCTTGACTTCCTGCCGTTGACTCATTACCTTCTGCTGAAACTCCAGCAATTTCACCGGATCAGTCTCGCTATTGGCACGCATTCTCCTAAGACTCTGCTCAAGCTCCGCCAGAACTTCTTGCTCTTGAGACAACTGTAGCATAAGCCCAACATATTTCTCCATCTTCTTCACTTTCTTGTCCATCTTTTTCCACTTAAATTTCCATCCTGCCCATTCAATCTCGCACCGTATAGGTTCGTTAAGGAAATTTTCAATACAATGCAATGAAGGATCCGTGCACCTCTTGCCCAACCGGACAACCGACCTTGCAACATACACCAAATCCTCCATAATCTCACTCAATGCAAGATCAATAACATACTCCACATCTTCAGACACAAGATGTCTAATCCCAACCGAATTAATAACCTCCTCTCTCAACCTAAGAATCTCCGCATCACTCGAAAGCCTCCACAACTTGATCACTTTAGACATCAAACTAACAATCTCAAAGGCCAAAATCCCAACCTCTTGCTTTTCACCTTCCGAAGACTTATTCCGCGAAATCCGCCAGAAGCTACTTAACCAAGACTCACTTGTCCTATGACCACCCATCTAACTCACCCAAAAAGGAACCAACTACTACCAAATCTTAAACCAAACCCGAAACCTCAAAAAACCCGAACTACCTGCACCGATACGAGAAATACCATCAAGATCAAATTTTGATCACTACCCATTAATTCTCAACCCCCAAATTCACAATTCCTACATTCAATTTAACCTAATCTCTATCCCACACAAAGTCAATCCAAGCAAACCTCACAATACCATAACCCTAAGCAACAACATAACGACTTTCCTTTTTTACTTTGCTAAGAATTAAGAAACCCAACAAAATGTTTAAAGAAAGTAATAATAAAAATAAGAAATTGAGAGTAACTTACAATTTAGGAGAGGTGTTTAAAGAGTTCTTATCCTACCCACCAGAGGCATAAGATAGCAGGAGGTGAAATGGGGAAAGGAGTTTGAAAATGAAGATGGAGGTGAGGCAGATCCTGATCCTTCAATCTCATTGTCTTGTCTGTTCCATTCACCGAGTGGAGGAGTGGGAAGATGGATAAGACTGTAGGACGATGTCGTTTTTTGAGTACTGCTACGGGGTGACGTGGGCCCGGTGAAGGTGGGGAGTTGACTGACAGTCCACGTTCTTCTTATGTCTGTGTGTGTGTTTTTGTTTCCGTTGCTTTGGTCCAAAAAGTACATTTTTGTTTTTACAATTTCTGTGGTAGACCCATTAAGAAAAAACTAGTTGCGAAAATAAGATGTTCACGGCCAAAAAATAAATAAATAAAATGTTCGAGTGTATTTGTTAGTACATATATCATTTTGTGGATATTCATTTACTGTGTATAATCATTTAAATGTTTTAAAACACCTACTACTACTACGACTACTGCTGAAACTATTATTATAATTATTAAGAAAAAATTATAAATTATTTTTGAACTTTCATCTAAGTGGGATCACTATAAACTTTTAAGTATAATTTTTTACATCTTAAACTTTCAATTGTTGATATAGTTATAAACAATTATCATTTTTTGTTTGAAAAAATTCAATTCGGAAATTATGAGATAAATCTATATTAGATAAAGGTTTAGAAAGAGTATTTTGCAATCTCTTTATACATATAAAGAAGGAAGAATTAAAACCCACCAGTCTCATTATAAGTATATTGGTTGGTTTATTCTGACATTATTTTCAAATCGGATCTATATAAATATGATACCGATAAAAAATTGACAGTCTTACTCATAAACTAACCAAATCAAACAAATACCGATAAGTTACCAATATAGATAATGTTTATACTATTAAACCACACCAATCTTTGCCACTTACTACATAGTCATAAAAATGATAAGTTTTTTTGCGGTTTCGAAAAAGAAGAAGAAGCTAGCAATTTTATTATTTTGAAATTTAATATGATTTAGCTCAATAAACATGTTCTTTTATATTTAGATTGGATTAAATTAACTTTTTAGTGTCTATAAGTTGGAATTTACACTCTTCAAGATTTGGTTCTAACTAAGGGTAAGTAGGTATAGGATGGATAGGATATAAAGTCTTATCTGTATCCAACCCTGTAGGGTAGAAGGTGTTAATTCTTCTATCCGAACAATTCAATAGTGTCTCGTACTTTCCATGCATCTTATATCTTATAAAACCTATAGAGTACAGGATATACTGTGAAATTTATAATTTTTTTATGAAACCCTTAATTTTTGTTCCTTTCATAAGTGTCAATTTATGGTAGTATATACAATTTCATATAGTATATGAAATTACATTATTTTCATATATTTACAATGAACAGCTTGTGGAAAAGTGATTTAAAAAATAATTTTTTAATACCACAAGTTTTGTAATATGAAGTATTTATTTATATGTGAAATTTAAAACTTATAATTTTCTTTAATCAAAGGAAAAACAAAAGAAAAAAAATCAAAACAATATAAGAACAAATATATTTACCAAAAATTCATTAAAGGGTATGTACTTTTGTTTGATTATCCTTAAATAATACATAAATTTTTTTTAGGTTAGGCCATTTAGGGCAATTAAAGAAAGTAAACATTATTAAAAACTAAATAGTCAAGACAACGAAGAAATATTATTGTCTTAAATAATAATTATGTTAACAAAAATAAATAATAACATTTTATTGTTAATAACGTAATATTATTTTATCCAATTTTTATTTTTATTGGGTGTGTATAATATACCTAGGAACCTATATCTTATATTTAGTAGAGTATAGGTTCCATCTAGGAATGCAACCGAGACGGGTTTAGGACGGGTCTTTTGAAACCCGAACCCGACCCAGTTCTTAATGGGGGTCCCAGAACCTAAGAAAAACCCTATCGGGATTTTTTGTTATCATTCCCAAAACCCGACCCTACCTGATCCTATTTCAAGATTTTCAATTTGTTTCTCTAAAAAAAATTTGGAAAAGAATGAATTTTTTTTAAGTTATTAATGATACAAACACATATATTGAAAGAATGAATTTTAGACAATAATATCATATAAAATGATGCAAACACTTCATTTTCATTTATTTTTTCATATACATAAAATTTAAATAGGACCTTGTCTTAACAACTTAATATTTTTAATTTTTTTTATATTTTGAATTTATGTAGGGTTGGGTTTTCCCAATGAGTTACATACATATAAACTCAAAACCCGACCCAATAATTTATCGGGTTTTTTCTTTAATCCCAAAACCTGTCCTGAAACCCTATAGAGTTTTTAGCAGGTCGAGTATCCCATAACGACCTACTCCAATTACATCACTAGTTCCATAATAGTTATAAGATATGGAAAACACATATTTGCACCCTATCTAGTGGGAGTAAATTTCAAAAATTTTGTATCCATAACCTACTCACTGACTCTTAATACTCACTTAGAAGCAATATGGCTAAGTAGAGTCCAGATGAGTACTATATACAATAAGATTACCTGTTTATCCCTAGTTCCAACTAAAAAATTGAACCGAAACATAACCAATTAACCAATTAGAAAACCAACTAAGGAATTGTGATACTTTGTAATTTTCCAACCAAGAAATCTATAAAAGTACAAAATTTTATGGTCCCGTCATGGTATATGATTCAAAAAATGTTTATAAATATTATAAGGGATTAAACTTTCTAGAGGAAAAGTAATATTAAGATTCAAAACTAATGAGGAATTTGATAATCTGTTAAACATATAAATACTAAGGTACTTCCGATGAAATCAAGAAAATTGAGTCTTGAAAATGTAAACTAATTATTAATAATAAAGAAGATAAATAGTAAGTAGAAATTAGTAAAAATTTAAAAAAATAAGTGATAAATAGCAATAAGTAATTAGTAATTGGTAAATGGTAAATAGCAAATAATAACAAATCGTAAATTATTAAAATAGTAAAACTATGAATTCAAGTGAAAGTACATCAAAGACAACCTATTGGAGTGAATAAAGCCAAATTAGCAAATAAAATTACCGAATACCCCTATAATTACCCATAAATTAAGAAATTAACACATAAGGCCAAAATAAAGATTAACCAAATTTAAGGTCCAGAAAATCAGGGGAAATTCAAAAAAATTAGAAGTAAAGTTTCTAGAAATTCAAAGAAATTAAAGACCGAGCAAAATATGTGTCAAAAATTTAGAAAAACTACCTTCAATGTAGAAATTAGAATTGAACTAAACTGAAACTAGAACTGCTAGTTTCTGTTCTTGAAAATGACGAATCAAAACCAGAACCATCTCTCATAGTTCCGATCCAGTTCTATGGAACTGACGGTTCCCCATTCTAGTTTTGGAACCGTAGAAATACTTTTTTTTCAAATACGAATAAAAAATAAATGAATTTTTATTTTTTAATAAAATAAACTTTAAACTCACAATAATTAATTATTTGGTCTAAAAGTATTAAATTATTTAACCAAAATTTTTTAAAAAAAATTTAAAATATGCATTTATTTATATACAAACACAACCAATATCAATTGTAGTTAGTTGTGAGAAATTAAAAAATATTCTAAAGGATAAAAAGAAAATTACAATACAAAAAATAGTCCAACATTATTGAGGAAATGAATTTTGCTTTTAGGAGAAGTTTGTATAGACTAAATTGTATATGATTTTAAGTTATATTTATTTATGTTGTTGATAATAACATATTAAAATATTATGAATATGTAATAAATTTTACCATTAGTATAAACATTAATAATTACATATTTAATATAATTTTTCAAAAATTTCTCTAATTTTTTTTTTAATGAAATCGTCTGGAACCGTCGGTTTTCTTCTGGTTCTAGACCATAGAACCGCCTAGAAACCAGAAAATTAGTGGTTCCTTAGCAGATTCTAGAACAGGCCAATTAGCTCGGTTCTCGATTTGGAATCGAACTATGCCTATGTCTACTCTAGTATGTCAAAAATTACCAAATTTTTACTTGTAAACTAGTGCCATATGATGGTGATTTTTGCATAAATTTTTACTGCCACTTGGAACAAGAAAAATAAAATTGAAAAACTCCAAATTTACACTATCGATAAGACCAGGGCTTCCAAGTCTCACTCGGCTTACAATCCTCATTTGCATCACGCATTGCTCAAACTACGAGATATTGAAAGCGAGAGAAAGGTGGTGGACGCTATATTTACTACATATAGAAACTAAGAAGAATACAGATAATAGCAACACATGAGAACAGGTAATGTGGCATAAAATTCTACTGATTCTGCAAAAAACAATAAAGAATCAAAATTAATTGAAGAATTACTTTACTCCCTATGCAATAATTTCAAAGCTAGGAAGCGGGTCAAGTTAGGAATTCAAATAAATAAATATATATATATAATGTATCCGGCACAGCATGAGCTCAATGGACTAAGGGATAGCTAACCATATCAGATATGACACCTAAAATATCATGATTATGACTATTTTATTATTAGGATGATGTTTCAAATAATACCTCAACTATAGCCAAAAAAAAAAAAAAAACGTAATTACATACTTAATATTTGAAATAAATCAATTTAGTATTTGAACTTTTAAATCAATCAATTTAGTAATTGAAAAACATCAAAAATGATTAATTTAGTATCTAAAAGAATTTGATAGAAGTATTATTGGCATGCACGAAAAGTTTTTTTATGTACTAAATTAATTAATTTCAAATTTTAGATATCAAATTAACTATTTTCAAAATTCAGGTATCTAATTGTAAATTTTGTCAAAGTTTAGGTTCAATTTGCGATATTAACCCTGTTGATAGTAAAATATAACCTTAGACCCACTCAGTCACTTGGGCCTAAAAACCTTTACTGCCCTCAAAAGCCCAAGGAGATAGCAACTCGGTCCATCTCGATCTAAAGTCATCAAAGAACATAATACCTCAGCTGTACGTAGTGATACGAGACTCGATCTCAACTCCTCACACTAGAACGGCTCTATGATCTCATTAGGTCGTTGGGTCTACTAGTTCGATCTCAACCTAACCGATCTTGAATCCTCACCCTTAGGTCCATTCTTTCTCAGTTGTAATATACGTCCTAGTCACACCTCATGACTGGGGGAAACATCAACAGATCGGCTACGCTCCACGAAGTTAGGCTCACCAGCTTAGGTACCATCTCCGCGCCTAGTACCAAACCTTGTACTAACTGTCTTGATATGATCCTTAAATCCTATAAATATCCCCTTGTCTCTCTGATAAGGAGACAGGAAAGAGAACAGAAAAACATAGAATTCAAACAAAAAAGTAAGTTATCTGACATTTTATTTGCATAAACCCTACTCTTACTCACGAATTGAGTTAAGCATTAGAGTAGCCACACTGGGCAACCCCTGGTGTCCCTCTTATCTGTCTTTCAGTGTTTGTAGGAGCAATCTCTACCGACCTAAATTCAGCCCGTATAACATTTTGGCGCCATTTGGGGAAAGGGAAACCATTAAACACCTTTCTATTCCCTCTTTCTAAAAAACCATTCAAAAACCTTAGCCAACAAAACCACATTCTCATAATGCTCAAGCCACAACAAAGCAATAATCAAGGTGATTCTGCTCCCTTACCACCCATATCTCACCCTATTGATGCCGATGCTCCTGAAATGCCATGTAATGGTCCGGGTGTCGCTACTAACGCGATCATATAGATGATCTGGAACTAAAGCATCTCTGCAGACACCCATTAGACCAGAATGTAGAGAATGAACAGTCAAATGCCCTCTTACAAGCTAGGATAATAATGTTAGAGGGGTTGAAGGACCTAGAGTTGGAAGAACAAACCTCTAGTGCATGGAAGAGAGCCTCCCCGATCCTATCATCACTCAACATGATGATAACATAATTAGAAGGAATCGTGAGAGTGCTACAGGCTCTCTGTGGGCCAAAGCCGCCATTAGAGAGCGGTTTTATAGATCTAGACCAACCCAAAGTACTCATCATAGGGCTCACGCCTCGTAAAGCCTGAGATTCAAGCTGCTACCAGGCACCAGCTTGACAATCATCAACTTGATAAAGGAAGAACGGTAGATCACTGCCACATTGTGACCACGAGAGTAACACCCCCGCTCATATCCCAGAAGACAGGCAGCTTAGTTCCAATAGGGAACGCGACTTGGAAGAGATATGTGGCATGATGAGGAGACTGTCTACCATTAAGGAGGGCTTTGAAAGCAAGCCCGTTGTAAAAGCACCCTGAGGCAAAATGTCATTTGTACTCGAAATCTAGCCCGAAGTACTCCCCATCGGAGTTCGGTTGCCTATTCTAGAATTATATGACAAGACAATGGACCTGGAGGACTATATCTCCCAATTTCAATCACCATGGCGATACATAATTTTTTAGACACTATATGGTGTAAGACTTTCCCTACTACCTTTCGAGGTATGGCTAGGGTTTCGTTCAACAAGTTCGAACCAAACATGGCAAGTTCTTTTTCTCAGCTTGCTGACCTCTTTGTCATACATTTCATGGCAAGTAAACCACCAGAGAAGAATGTCTCGCACCACTACACGTTGCGACAAAGACCAAGCAAACCAATGCAGGATTATTTAACAAAGCGTGCCTTGAAATTCCAAATCTTAACCAAAGTATGGCTTTAGAAACCATCAAACAAGGGGTTCTTGCTAATAGCCCTTTCTTCGACTCCCTCTCTAAGTGCCAACTCACCACGCTTGAGCAAGTGAGGGAAAAAGCCCACAAGTATATTTGATAAGAAGATATGAGGAACGCCCGAAGGGAGATAGCCCAAGCCCAAACTTACGACAATACACCTCAGGAAAAGAATCATCCAAGAGACCATCACGACACAAACTGAGTCGATAAAAATCAAGGTCTCAAAGATGGCAACAAGCAAAGACTAAACTCTTTCCAGCAGACAATAAGTTCACTCCTCTTAAATTGTCAGTGCACGATGTTTCTTGAGATAAGAAACCGATGCCTCTTACTGCCACTACGCCAAATGAGACCAAGTCCACGATGAAAGGTTCCAAGAAATATTGCAAGTATCATCGCAACTGCAAGCATGATACAAGCAACTATTGATAGGTCAAGAGCACCATAGAAGATGCCATGCGACAAGGTTGGTTGAGGCAGTACATGGATCACGACCTAAAGCCAGAATCCCTGGCACAAAAAAAAAGGTTGACGAACCAGAAAAGAAGGTAGCTGTCGGATACCGCTTGGATCACCTACGACCCCACTGGTTGTGTCATGTTGAGATTAATAACATCATAGGCGGGCCCATCACCTCGAAAAGAGTCGAATTATCTTCTAGCTTGAATACATCTTGATTGGTAATGAATGTAGAACCCAAGAAACTGAAGATTGACTCCACAATTTCTTTTTGATGAGGATTACGAAGGGATCCAAACACCTTACTAGGATACCTTGGTTATAGTCGCTCATATATCCGGATGGAAGCTAAAAAGGGTACTGATTGACATGGGAAGCAGCATCGATATCATCTTCAATCAGGCCTACAAGCAAATTAAACATGAATTGAAGCCAAAGCTGAGGCCATACAACCATGAGTTGTATGGTTTCCATAATCAACCCGTCAGACCTTAGGCATTATCACGTTGCCTTTTGAGCTCAAGGAAGAGCCATACAATGTTGAGCACTAAATAGATTTCCTTATGATCGACTGTTGGTCTCCTTATAATGCCATATTAGGGAGGGGCAATCAATCAATATTTGCCATGATTGTCTCTCAGCCTCAACTTAAGGCCAAATTTCCCACCCCAAAGGGAATAGTTGTGTGCTGAGGAGACCAAGAGCAATCCCAAAAGCTGTACATCAGAGCCTTGGAAGGAGATTGTGTATGCTCAGTGGAGATGGAACCAGGGTATAACCTCGAACAGTGCAGCAAGTTAACTCGGCTTTAGGGAGGAAGTTGCTCTCAACGATAGTCCTAGCCACATGATCAAAGTGGAAGCGACTCTTTACTCCAATATCAAAGAAGATTTAGTTACATTTTTAAAGGAAAACAAGGATGTCTTTACTTAGACACCAGTCGACATGACGCGCATAAGCTGTAGTGTAATCACACACAACTCAACATCAACAAAGCCTAAAAGCCAGTACGATAGAAAATCTAACACTTTGCTGCGGAAAGGTGAGGCCGCCATCTAAGAAGAAGTCTAGAAATTACTCCAAGTTGGGGTTTTTAAGGAAGAAAAATACCCCACTTTGTTAGCCAACGTAGTCTTGGTCAAGAAGTCCTATAGCAAATGGCAAATGTGTGTAGATTACGCAGACCTCAATAAAGCATGCCCAAAGGATTTCTTCTCGCTACCACAGATTGAACAATTTGTTGGCAACACCTTAAGATACAAGCCTGAGCTTCATGGATGCCTTCTCTGGTTATAACCAAATCAAAATGAGGGACACGGATGAGGTGCACAGGTCATTTATTACATCGTTTGGCACTTACTACTATAAAATGATGCCTTTCGACTAAAGAACGATGGCGCCACGTTTCAAAGATTGATCACTAAGGTGTGTAAACCTCAAATAGGTCGCAACATGGAAGTTTACACCGACAACATGATCATTAAAAGTAGACAAGCGGAAGATCATTTGTGCAACCTCTAGGAAACTTTCAACCGACTTCATTTTTACAACCTGATGATTTTTAGAGAAGAATTTTCTTTTCTAATTCGTTTTTAAATCCCATTGAACATGGGTATTTATATATAAATTTTGTATCTAATTTAGGAAAGTATATAAAAATAAAAAACTTTCTATGAACAAGCTAAATCAAAATCTCCAGAATTAAGCTAGTCGACATAAATCAAATCTCCTAGAATCAAGTTAGTCAACATAAATCAAATCTCCTAGAATCAACTTAGTCAACACTCCCCTCAAGTTGGTGTAAAGATGTCACACATGCCCAACTTGTAAACTAATGTATGAAAAGTTCGATTGTTGAGACCTTTTTGTTAATACATCAGCGAGCTTCTTTTCTGATGACACATGAAACAAATTTAAGATGTCACTTGTGATTTTTTCCTTGATGAAGTGCTGATCAATTTAAATGTGTTTTGTTCGATCATGTTGAACTGGATTATGAGTTATACTGATGGCGGCCTTGTTATCACAATACAAGGATAGTTTCCCTTGTTCAAACAATCTTAATTCTTTTAATAATTTTTTAAGCCAAAGAAGTTCACAAATAACTTGAGCCATAGCCCTATATTCAGCTTCTGTACTTGATCTGGCTACTGCACTTTGCTTCTTGCTTCTCCAAGTAATTAAGTTCCCTCCTACAAGCGTACAATAACCAGATGTAGATCTTCTGTCATCTAGAGATCCAGCCCAATCTGCATCTGTAAAAGCTTCTATTCGGAGGTGACCATGTTTGGAGAAGAGCAACCCTTTCCCTGGAGTAGACTTCAAATATCACAAAATGCAAAAAACAGCTTGCATATGAGAATCTCGGGGATCATGCATGAATTGACTCACTAAGTTAACTGCATAGGCTATTTCTGGTCTAGTGTGAGAGAGATAATGAGTCTTCTAACCAACCCCTGATATCTTTCCTTATCAATGGATTTTCCTACTCCTGCCTGCATCTTGTGATTACTAGCAATGGGTGATTTAGCTAGTTTACAACCTGTCATGCTAGTCTCCTTTAAGAGATCTAGGATATACTTCCTCTAAGAAATAAATTGATCTGGCAACCTCAATTCCTAAGAAGTACTGCAATTTTCCTAGATCTTTGATTTCAAATTCTTGTGCCAACAGCTTCTTCAATCGGGCCATTTCTTCTTTGTCATCTTCTGTCAGTACTATATCATCCACATAAACAATTAGAAGAGTAAGTTTACATCTTTGATGTTTTATGAAGAGAGTATGATCAACATTGCTTTGTTGGTAGCCAAAGGAGATCATGGCTTTGTTGAATCTATCAAACCAAGCTCTAGGGGACTGTTTTAGTCCATTCAAGGCTTTCTTCAATTTACATACCTTTCCTTGACTTTGTTTATTATCAAAACTATGAGGGATGTCTATATACACTTCCTCTTCCAAGTCCCCATGAAGAAAAGCATTCTTCACATCAAACTGTTGTAAGTCTCAATCAAGATTAGTTGCACATGATAACAAGATTCTGATAGAGTTCATTGTAGCATTAGAGGCAAATGTCTTTTTGTAATCCACTCCATAAGTTTGAGTGAATCCTTTAGCCACCAATCTAGCATCGAATCTTTCGATTGAAACCATCAGCTTTATGCTTCATATTAAAGACTCATTTACAGCCAACCAATTTCTTATTTGGTGGAGGAGTAACAAGTTAGCAAGTCTCATTTTTGGATAAAGCCTTCATCTCTTCAATCATAGCTTGCTTCCACTCATGATCTGTGAAAGCTTCCCTCCAATTCTGTGGAATAGACATAAAGGAAATAGACAAAAGCAAAAACTCTATAGGAAGGAGACAAAGAATCATAGGAGACAAAGTTAGACAAAGAATGTTTAGTATACGACCTGACTCATTTCCTATGAGCAATAGGCAAATCTAACTCATTAGGAAAGGTAGATAACTCACCAGTAGAGGAGGGCTCTGTAGATTGCATGATGGCTTCTTTGCCCTGTTTCTTCTGGAATCCCTCTACAAATCAGGTCTATCTAAACGCCTTATAGTCTCTCCTTGAACTCTTTCTCTAATTTCACTCTCCCTTATGTCATTAAGAGGTCCTACAATCATGGGACGAGGAAAAATTAACTCTTCCTCCTCATTACTCTCCCCCTAAAGAGGTATGAGGAATTATTGCTAAAATAGGGTTCAAACTCTCAAAAGGTAACATCCATACTGACAAAAAATCTCTTGGAGGGAGGATGATAGCATTTGTAACATTTCTGTGTAGGAGAATACCCAATGAACACACATTTAAGAGCTCTAGGGTCAAGTTTCGCAGCATTTCTAGTGTGGACAAAACAGACACAACCAAACACCTTTGGAGGAACAGTATATACATTCTTACCCTTTAAAGCTTCTAAGGACTCTGAAAATCAAGAGTTTTAAGTAGCATTCTGTTGATAAAGTAGGCAGCCACTAGAATAGCATCGCCCCATTAAGGTTTTGGCAAATTCATTGTGAATATAAGAGATCTGGCCACTTCTAACAATTGTCTATTTTTCCTTTCTGTAACCCATTTTGTGCACTAGTGTAAGGACAACTATTTGATGTATTATCCCATTAGAATCTAAATAAGCACCAAAGTTTTTATTCATGTATTCTTGCCATTGTCTATTCTCAGGATTTTTATCTTGGTATCAAATTGAGTGCAAATCATGCTGTGAAATGACTAAAAGCAGGAGAAATCTTCACTTTTGGACTTTAACAAATATACCAAAGTCATTCTTGTGCAACAATCAATAAGAGTAACAAACCATCAACTACCAAAACAAAGAGATTGTTTGTGTAGGACCCCAGACATCATAATAGATGGTCATAAAAGGAATAGTACTTTTATTATTATTTAAAGGATAAGAGTTTCTAGTGTGCTTGGCATACTCACAAGCATCACAAAACAAAGATTCCAAGTGAGTTCTCAAGAAAATACTAGGATCTAACTTCTTTAACACAAAAAATGATGGATGCCCTAACCGTCTATGCTACTACAAAATTTCTTGGTTTACATCCTTATTATCTCCAAAAAAATCTTGACTAGAGTCTTTAATCCCATCAAATATGTACAAGCCATCCTGCAATCTGCCACTGAAAATCCTCTTCCCAGTTTGAAGATCCTGAAAAACACAATGATCAGGGAAAGAACACAATTTTATAGTTTAGGTCTTTAGTGATGGAACTAACAGATAAAAGATTAACAGGAAAGTCATATATGTAGAGAACGGATGAGAGTTTAATATCAGTGTACAAATAATGGAACCTGTTCCTGAGACAGAGGTTAGAGGTTAGGAAGCCATTGGCTATTCTAACATTCTCCTCTTTGAGACATGAAGAGTAATTTTGAAGGTTTTTAGAAGAGCCTATCATGTGTCTATTCGCACAGAATCAATAACCCAAGAATTAAGGGAAGCTGTAAAAGTTGTACCTGATTACACATGATTGATTGTGGCAATGGTGGAGGAGTCAAGTTTGGTTAGGAGGCGATGGAGATGCTAAATTTCTTCAGAAGACAAAATTTCTCCTGAGCCTGTCTCCTTGAATGTCTCACCATTTTTGCCACATTTGCTTGAGCCCTTAATGAATTAATTCGCTTTCCTCCACGACCTCTAGTTGGTCGACCATGTAGTTTCCAACAAGTCTCCTTTGTATGCCTTGGCTTCCCACAGTAGTCACAGTGCAAGTGATCTTTATCAGAAGGAATTATCTTTAGTTGCTCATGGGAGACAACTAACCCTATTTCTCAATTGGTGCTTGGTAAAGCATGACACCCGTCGGCTTTCTTCCTGTTGAACATGAGAGGATGCATCCTCAAGAGAAGGAAAAGCAATTTTATCGAGAACTTGAACCTTGATCTGATCATACTCTGGGTTCAAACTAGCCAAAATATCATAAACCCACTGCTTTTCAACGAGCTTTTGAAATAGTACTGCATCTTCGGTATAATGTGCTTGGAGATCCTGATAATAATCTATCTCTTGCCATAATCCACTCAATTCAGAATAATAATCAGTGATTATCAACTCACCTTGTTTCGTGCCATGGATTTTATTTCGAATTTCAAATATCTGCATCATTTCCTTTGCGAGCATCAATGCGTTTAGCTGAATTCTAGATTTTCTCGGCAATATCAAATAATAAATATTGTTTGGAAATTCAGGAATGCATAGTATTCAAATGCCATGTCATAACAAGTGAGTTTTCAGAATCCCATTGAGCATACGTAACATCTGATATGTTAGGTGGTTTTTTATCTCAAGTGATATAGCTCAGCAACTTTCTAGATTTAATAAAAAGCAAACAAGCCTGTGACTAGGCAAGATACGTACCAGCCGCATCTAATTTAATATCACTGATCCGTGAGAAGGAGCTATTCTCATTGCCTTAGTGTCTTCCATGAGAAAGGAACAAAAAACAACCAAAGGAAAGTTTCTGACGAAAAAAATGAGGGAGGAAACTAACCTCTCTTGAGAACGAAAAGAAGAATTGAAAAAGAAAAGAGAACCAGAATCCTAGTGCTGCCGAGGGAGGAAAATACTCCTCATAGCAGCGATGCTCTAACACCATGATGATTTTTAGAGAAGAATTTTCTTTTCTAATTCATTTTTACATCCCATTGAACATGGGTATTTATATACAAATTTTGTATCTAATTTAGGAAAGTATATGAAAAATAAAATACAAACTTTCTATAAACAACCTAAATCAAATCTCCTAGAATCAAGCTAGTCAACACAACCTAAAGCTAAATCTGCAAAAGATTACATTTAAAGCATCAGCAAAAGTTTTTAGAATATGTTGTATCCCAAAGAGGAATCGAAGAAAACCCTGACCAAATTGAAGCAATCCTAATAATGAGCCCACCTACGTCGATAAGAGAAACGCAACAGCTCACGGGGGGGATAACCATGCTAAGTAGGTTTCTTCCAAAAAGTGCATATTGATGCTTAGAATTCTACAAAATCATTAAAAATCAAGAAAATTTTGAATGGACAGAAAAATCCCATGAGGCTTTTGACGAGCTGAAACAATATCTCCCTATGCCAGCAATACTGAAAACCCCGATCCCGAGTAAGACCTTGTATCTTTACCTTGCAGTAAGCAATCGAGCCTTGTCATTCGTACTAACATGAGCTGAAGGAAAACAACACCAACCGATATACTATATTAGCCATGTCCTCTAAAGCCTAGAGTTCATGTATACAAAGGTAGAAAAAACCAAGGACTGACAACGATGAAGCTGATAGGCTTTCGAAACTTGCATCCATGATAACCTCCGACATGAGGAAAGTAAAAAAAGGATGTTCATCGAGTTTCTGCCTGAAAAGTCTACAGTGATACAACCCCACGAGGTACTAGACCTGCAGAACAAGGCCCTGCCTCTGAGGTAGATGATGCTGATAGAAAACTACCTTAAAGATGACATTTTTCCCTTGGATAAAGAGGAAGCCAAGAGATTAATGAACAAAGCAGCCAACTATACCCTTATCAACAGCATTTTGTATAAAAAGGGTTTCAGCTTCTCCCTTGTCCGATGTTTACAACCGCAAGATAGATAACAAGTTTTCCAAGAGCTCCATACTGACAGTAGCAATCATGTCAAAGCACAGTCATTGTATACTCGAGTTGTGTGAGCTAGCTACTTTTTGCCAACTATGACGACTAATGCAAAAGAATTTGTGCAACGATAAGAGCGATGCCAAAAAATCATCCCCATTACCAATACTCCAAATGCTAATCTACCCTATCTCACCGGTCCATGGCCTTTTGACATGTGGGGACTAGACATACTCAGACCCTTTCCCCCTCCAAAGGTCAGAATAATTCATAATAATAGGATGTGATTACCTAACGAAATGGGTAGAGGCAGAAGCAGTGGCGAAAGTCACAAACACAAATGTTCGATGCTTTATCTACAACAACATCATCATTAGGTTCAAGGTTCCCACTCCATAATCATGGACAACGGGAGGCAATTTAGTTCTAAAAAAATCAAAGATTTTTGTCGAATACGGCATTACACCACAGTACTCCTCCGTCGCGCACCTACGTGCCATTAGCCAGGTTGAGGCCATCGATAAAACCATCATGTAGAGCCTCAAGGCTAGATAAATTGACAAAGCAGCCAATGGACAAATGAGTTTCACAGTATCTTATGGGGTACCATACCACTTGACGTACCCCCATCAACGAAACCACCTTTCATCTTCCCTTTAGCTTTGACGCTATTTTACCTATTGAATTGGAGCTGCACAACATTGGAGACATCCTTGTCAAGCCAACGACCTTGTAGGTTGTACACATTCCTTGCTTTCACAATGAGAGTGAAGGGGACAAATGTTGACAGTAAAATATAACCCTAAGCCCATTGGTCTCTTGGATCCAGAATCCTTTACTGCCTCAAAAACTCAAGGAGACAGCAACTCGGTTAATCCCAACCTGGAGTCATCAAAGAGCTTAACACCTCAATTATACACAATGATACGAGACTCACTCTCAAGTCTTCACACCAGAACGACTCTATGAGCTCATTAGGTCATTGGATCTACCAGTTCGGCCTTAACTTAGCCCGATCTTGAGTTCTCACCCTCGGGTCCTCATCTTTCTCGTCTATAATATATGTCCTAGTCACACCTCCTGACAAGGGAGGGGGAAGGAAGGGAGATGACATCAACAGCTCAACCACACTCCACAAAGTCAGGCTCACCAGCTTGAGAACCATCTCTGTGCCTAGTACTTAACCTTATACTAGTTGTCCTGGTATGATCTTAAAACCTTATAAATATCCCCCTTGCCTGGCAAGGAGACATGAAAGAGAATAAAAAAACATAGAGTACAGATAGAAAAGCAAGTTATCTAACATTCTGTTTACATAAACCTTACTCTTACCCACAAACTGACTTAAGCACCGGAGTGGCCACGCCGGGTAACCCCTAAAACCCCTTTGATTTGTCTTTCAGTATTTACAGGAGCAATCTCTGTCGGCTCAGATTCAGCTCGTGCAACAAACCCTTTATTATTTCTTTTTTATTCTTATGGATTTGTATTAGTGGCAAGAAAAGAAATCCTATAAAAAAGGTCAAGAATTCAAGGATGAAGTAATTAATTGAAAAAATACATAAAATTCCAGTAGCTAATTATAAAATTTGACAAAGTTCAAATAATTAATTATAAAAATAGATAAAGTTTAGATAACATATTAATAATTTTAAAGTTTAATTAGTTAATTATAAAAATAAGTAAATTGTAAGTACCAAGTGTAACAATTACTCTTTTTAATAAACATATAAATTATTAAGTAACTTGATAGTTCTTCAAAGCTCCTTGCAGGTACATCATTAGCCTCTTAATATCCATTTAAAGCGATTGGAACTTTTCTTAAAATCTATAACAAAATCTTTAAATAGCGAATCTTAATAGTACATTTGGTATGCGAAAATTGACCCAGAATAGAATCACGATGCTAGATTTCATTCTCATCCCCACATTCGGATGCAGTTTAAGAAGCCAGGATCATGAATCATTGGAATCCTTGATTCCAGCTTTAAGGTAGGATCGCATTTTTCATTTAAAGGGGCCGAATTGTGATTCCATTTTGGCTTTTAGAGTGTTCAATGACATATATATCCTCTATTAAATCTAATTAATATTGGATGAAGTTAGAATAAGTTTACACTCGGAATGTTGATGTGCCAAGAAATAACCCAAAGAACGTTCCTATGCAAATTAATACACCTAATTAATATTGAATAATCTACCTAACGTTATTGTGCTGTGAAAACAAAAAGATGGTTCCTGAAAAAAAAAAGGTTTTATTAGGAGATAAGATCAACCTATCTATCAGCTGAAATTTTTAGATGGTAGGAGGCATAATATATTTTGACTAAAAGGAAAACAAACACGGAAGAATCGGAAGAGAGACAGGAGAAGAAGATTACGGAAGATAAAAAAGAAAACAGATAAGGAAAATTGGCAAAAGGAAAATAGGAGATATTGTGGCAACACTGTTTTGGACTGTAACAGCAATGTAGCATACTATTTTTAGCATTGTAGCACACTGTTGAAACATTGTAGTAGTATTGTAGCATCGTAGCAATTTTTACTATTTTTGCATGCAAAAATTTTCTATAAAAGTCGGGTACGTTCTCAGTTGAACGTAAGCCGAGAGTATGAGGTAAAGAGTCCTGGTGATAGTTTTCTGAGTGTTTAAATTTCTGTAAGGGTGTTCTTATAATAGTTGTAGTCAATTTCTAAAGGGTTTCCAGGCCGACCCTTTTGGTATAATTTCTAAAGGAACCAAAGCTTTTACTATCAAGTATAGTGCTTAATTTGTTTACGCATGCTATAAAACCTTAAGATTTTAGAGCATGCTTATCTTTATACCTTAAAAGGAAATTTAGCCAAACATGATTAAGAAAAACTTACAAAAGATTTATTGAATATGGAGGAAGTATGTTATGATAGTTGGGGAAATTGGCTATAAGTATTACAAGAACACCCTTGCAAAAATTTAAACACTCAAAAAACTATCACCAGGACTCTTTTCCTCACACTCTCGGCTTACATTCAACTAAGAACGTACCCGCCTTTTTAAAAAAATCTTTGTAAGCAAAAACAATAAAAAAAAATGCTACATTGTTTCTATAATGTGCTACAGTGCTAGACGGTGTTACTATTGTAAATCTCTTGTTTTCCTTTTGCCAATTTTTCCTTATCTGTTTTCTCTTTTGTCTTTCATAATCTTCTCCTCCGGTCTCCTTTCCGATTTTTCCGTGTCTGTTTTCCTTTTAGTCAATACCTATTCTGCCTCTTACCATATAAAAATTTCAGCTAATAGATAGGCTGATTTTATCTCCTAATAAAACTTTTTTTTTCTTTACTTCTCGATCCTGTTTAAATCTTCTTGTCCTTTTATTTCTTTATTCTCATCTTCAGTGTAATTGGGATCATATGGATTATCCTTTTCATCATGTTCATCTTCCATGTTAAGACTTTCTTGAAGTGTCTTCATATTTGTTTCATACCTTGGTCAAATTGTTCATTTTTTGCTTTAAGAAGATAAAAAATTTTTTAATGGTTGCAATAAGATGAAATTATGGATCTTTTAGTATATACATTCTTATTTCGTCAGCAATATATAGATTCAACTGTTCTTCTAAATTATTAGTTGATTCCAGCCTATGGATCTTTTGGATGATTGAGACCTTTCCTCTGATTGGAGAAATCTAAAACCAAGTTAATGCTAGTCTGGATTGAAATTTTAACCATTATGGTGGTATTGCCTTTATTTTTACATTGTATTTTACAAAGATATCATGTTTCCACTCTATGTCCATTAAGGTTACTAAAAATTCATGAAACATTTTTCCCATAGGTTAAGCCATTAATTGTGGCAATATGCCAATAATTTCTATGACAAGTCCATAATCCAGAAAAGTGGCCGATGCGTATTCTTATTTCCCTATTTTGAATCATTTGAAATAGTTGAGATCTATAGTTGATTTGTGTACATTGTAACGAGCATGTTTTGGATAATAGTACTTATCTAGATAATGATTATTTATTTCAACCTGTGAATCATTTCTCATCCAAGAGTAACATGGAGGGCTTGGAAAAGCCTTTACTCTTATCATAGTTCCAAACCTACTCCATCAAAACAAATATGTTCTTCCTATATTGTCTTTTAGAGTAATATAAAATGCTTTAAAAATGCTTCATTTGCATATCCTTTTATTAGCCATTTTGGAAGAGATGGAAGTTTTGAAATAAATTCATTTCTTTTGAAAAAAATGAATGTTGTTGCATTTTCATATTCTTCTTGAGGTGTTTTTCTTGTTTTCCTTTTTTGAAATGGAAATGCTTTCCTATAGTCTTTATAGTGTTCTTTAATACTCTCAATACTTCTCTTTTTGCTTAGGTTTGATTTTCCAGTGATTTTCAAAGAAGATATTTTATTCTCCTGTTCTTCCTTTAAAGATTTCAAATCTATATACCTTTGTGTATCTTCAACATGCCCTGTAGTATTTTTAACACTCCTAAAATTATCAAGAGCTGGATCCACATAAATTTCCTATTTTCCTAACATTTGCCTAACCTAATTTATCACAGTTTCAGGATCATTGAATCCTCTCCATGAAGGATGTGGGTGATCTGTTATTTGGTTTTGAACATCATTCCAATAGCAAAAAACTCCTGATAAATGTCTTTTAGCGACTCCATACATTTGATATTTCCTTTTAATTTGTCCATGTTGTCTTATTTGTCCTAATGCTCTTTGTGATGATTCATTCTCCTATGGCCTTTTCATGTAGCAAGTTTCCTGTGTACCTTTGATACCATGTGTCTCTATCTCATTAAAATACCTAGCCAGAGCACAACAAATTATATATTTGAATTTGTCTTGACTAGTTAAAGACCATGTACTGTCTATGAGAGTAATATATGTCTCTCCCTTAACATTAATTGGTGGTGGTGGTTGAAACTTCCTAAGAGAATTTGTTGGTAATATAGGCAGGGCTATATCACTAATCATGATCCGTGGTCCTTCTATAACTTTTGATAAGCTTGTTCCATAAGATTGAAAACTAGAACTACTTGCCTATGAACCTTGAGAAGACATTGGCCTCTTTTGTGGCATAAATCCTTTGTTTCTTTGAAATTCCATAAATTAATTATATTAGTAAGCGAGATAATTCATCTACTGCAGTATTATGTTTCCCCTTTATATGCTAAAATTCTACCTTATATGATTTATTTATTATTACATCTTTAAACTCTAACCATCTTCTCCTACTCATTTTATTACTTCCTGTGTTCTTAACTATAGCTTCACAGTCTATTCTAATTAACATCTCCTTTTTAATTATAAAAAATAATCTAAAATTATTTAAACAATTTACAATAGCCATTATACTTGGTAAATTCTTTTCCTTGAACTTTCCACTTGTATACTTGCAAACTTTTTCAGTTTTCCTTTTAGTATATTTATGGGGTTTTCTTAACAAAATTCCTCCCCATCCTAGATCAGATCCATCACTTCCAATGATCAAGAAATCTGTATTTAGGGGTAACCTTAGTTTTAGCAACCTTTTAATCTGTTTCTTCATTTTTCTTACTTGCCGTATGTCCTCCTAATATAAACTTTTAAAACCTGAAATTTTGTTATAAAAGAGTCCTACTAAAGAATTCAAATCCTTTATAAAAAGCCTTGCATAATTCAATAAACCCAAAAATGCCTGTAACTGCTTTTGTTTATTTGTTCAGAAAATTCTATCACATTTTTAACTATGTGTTCCTGTAGCTTGATTTTTCCTTCTCCTATTTATACTCCTAAAAATTCAATATTCCTTTTGAAAAATTGTGCCTTTTTAGTGCTTATCACTATTCCTTATCTTTGAAATTCTGAAAGCACCATCTTTAAATGCCCTATGTGATCATGTTCACTTTTGGGAAAAAACAAGAACATCATTTAAGTAAACTGCAATAAAATCCTTTAAATTTTGAAAAGCTATGTCAATTTTCCTTGGAAAAATTGAAAGTGCATTCTTTAAACCGAATGTCATAACTTTCTATTGAAAATGTCTCTGTGGACAGGTAAAAACAGTCCATGATTGTGACTCTTCATCCATCTTTACCTGGTAAAATCCTGACTTACAATCAAACTTACTGAATATATAACAATTTTGTATTTTGTTAACAAATTTAGTTTTGTTAGGAAGATTGTAAGAATCATCCCTTATGTTGTCATTCAATTTCCTATAGTCTATTATCATTCTTGATTTTCCTCTTGCTATTTCACTCATTTTATTGACAATGAATGCAGGACTTTTGTGTTGACTATCTGACCTTTCTATGACCCTTAATTCTAACAATTCCTTTATGTGCATTTTAAAATATTCTCTATCTAAATTATCACACTTTATTGCTCTAGAATAAATTCTTTGCCTAGGATTTATTATATCTAATTTACATACTGTCTTATTTCTTTCCCAAAACCTTGTTGGATTTTCATAAAAAAAAAAAAAATTTCTTTCTTTTCTAGGCTATTGATGATTCGATGAATATCTAGGTAACCTGTTTCCAAATATTAATTTTCCAAAATCCTATATACCTTTTCCCATTTTCCCTTTGTTTAATTTTATTTCTTTCCATCAATTTCTTCTTCTAAGAATTCTTTTAATTCTTCTGATTCTTTTGGATTTTCCTCTATTCCTATTTTACCATTTTCCTTTTCTTAACATTCTCCTAATCTTTGACATTCATAATTCTTTTTATCTTTTTCATCACGTCTGTGCAACAATCTAATATCTGGTTCTGTATTCTCTAAATAGTTTTGATATGCTATTGCTGGATGTCCTAAAATATTTACAGTATATCTAATGATCAAGATACCATGGTGATTACTTAAAAGAAAATCTAATCCTATTATACATCTAATCTTTGAACTACCAAAATTCCATAATTGTATCATTCCACTATGCATAAGTACAATCTATTCTTCTCTTGTGAAAAAAACTTATTTTATGCTTCTTTATACATCTACATTCCTTTATTTTATTTATATGTATATCTGAACTAATTCTATATATATCCATTTGATCACCTTCATCTATAGGTGCTATCCTTTCATATATCATATTTGTAGTACTACATGTATCTATCAATGTATCTAATTTTATTGTCTATATCTTAAAGAATAATCTTGTCCTAATATATACTCCTATGAATTTTGTAAAATGCTTTTCTTTTGGATTTGACATCCTTAACTCCTTTATCCTTTCTAGAGGCATATTTGCTGCTCCCATGTAGCTTCTTATTGTATCATCATGGCTATCTCCTTCTTCTTTTATTATTATTCGTTTGTTCAAATTGTCCTTTGCTTTTCCTTTTTCTAAACTTGTTATCATTTCTTTTATTCCTTGTAATTCTTTTTCTATCCTATCTACTTTTTTGCCAATCCTCATTATCCTTTCTCCTATTGCATCTTGTTGAAAACTTCTATTGACTATAAACCTTTTATTAAACTAAAATCTTTCATTTCTTTGTTTCAGGCATATTTTATAAGATTCCACCATACAGCTTCTGCACTAGTATCTAAGTTTGGTTATTGGATATCCAGAGCAAAATTTTTTATGAATGGTCTTCTAATCCACTTCCTTGAGTCCAATTATGCCTATAACCTTCTATATTTTCTCTTGTGTTCATCATTGTATTCCCTATATCTTATAACATCTTATTTAGCAATTCAACATTTTCATCTTGATAATTTATCCCTATTTGTTCTTTGTAAGGATTATGATAACTTTGATTTAAGAACATTCCCGCAATATCATTTTCATCTTCACTACCGGATTCTTCTATCATCACTCCCAGTGGATCTATTATTGATAATATATTATAGATTGTTTCTTTGTCACTCATGTATTCATCTATTACGAATATGTCTTCATTCATGCATTCCACTAAAATGCTTACCATAGCATTACTATTATGCCTTTGTCATATGTCCTTCCCCATTACAAGTATAATACTTTAATTTATTTTTATAAACCCTATTTTTATATAAAAAATATTAAATTTATATACTCTTTATATATACACACATTTGTACACTTATAATGTTATGTATATGTAAATGTTATATATATTTATATCACATTTATAGTATGTTTTTAATAAATATGCATATAGAAAATTATATGTGTGTGTGTTTATATATAGATAATATATTTGTTGTATAAGTTATATATATAACATACATATAAACAAAACATCTAGATACACATATCTATTAGTTTGGAGTATTTTCGTCATACTGTTGTATATGCTCATTCCATTCCATTCCAGATATAACATAACAAAATACAATCATGGAATAGAATTAATGATTTCGTGATGTTTTCAAACACAGGATTAGAATGATTATTCCGATTCCGATTCCACTCCATTCTAGGCTATTCTTACATATCAAACATATATATATTATTTTAATTTTACCCTTGATCCTTAGCAGTTTCACACAAGATTCTTTTAGTTAAATTTTATTGATATGAAATTGCAAAGCATGTGATCTACATATGAAATGTAAAGATTTGATAATTATTATTCGTAGACATACCGTTTTCTTTATTGCTCTAAGTTGGTTTCAATAATTTCTTGTAACATAATGAGCATTACAAATTGTTCTCTTCCTTTTTTTTTTCCAATATATTTAATTATTTCCATCAGTAAGGATGGCCTACTTATATGTTGTTAGTGTGCAAGCATTTCATTGCAACATGTTTCCATAATAATTTTTAGGTACTCTTTCACTTTTCCTTATATAATATAAATCATGTATTAATTTAGATCCAAACACATAAAAAATGTTATGCGAATTGATCTCGAGTTGCATGAACAAAACTGTTATCGAAGTAATAATAGAAAAGAATGGAATAGAGATACAGTAGGATCTTTATTTTTTTTATTTTTTATTTACATAAGGATAATTTAGTTAAAAAAATAGGGTAAATTGTATTTTATCCCCATAAACTTTTATCTAAATGCATTTTACCTTCTAAACTTTCAAAGTGAGCTTTTTAGCCTCTTAAACTTTTAAAAATTGACACATTTTCTATTACAACAAACTGGAGAAGAGTTGCAAAACACCTCTTGAACTTTTATCTATGTGTGGATTCCTTCCTAAACTTTTATTTATGTGCAGATTTACTCCTTTTTCATAAGAGACATTTTGAATTCTGCCTGACTTACCTTTAGAATTCTTTTAATTATTTGTTAAAATAGACCGTACATAAAATTAATTATCAAAATAATCCATCAAAAATTGCATGTTAAACATATGTTTTAAGTTAAAAAAAAAATAACTCACACGAAGTGCACAAGTTCGAACAAAACCCTCATTATGGACATGCGAATTGTTTTGCCATTATGCCTCTTATTTTGTAGATGTGTTACTGCCGCTTTGAATTTCTCTCACATTCTACCTGCGAGAATGCTGGGGATGTCTTCCTCCATTGGCATGTTTCATGTGTGGGTTGTTTACGTAATTATTTTTTTTATTTTTAAGATACAAATTTAAGGGTATATTTTAATAATTAAGTTATCGTCTCATTTTAATAATTATTTTTTTGTAAAGAAATTAGATTGATCTCTTACTTATACTATGTACCTAAAACAATCGCTATATACAAACCTATAAGGGTATAGATACGAATTTTTTTTTAATAATAATATAAACAACTATAGAATTTCTTTAAATTTTTTACATGCTGTTCAGACCTCTATTTATAACTTGCGTCGTCGTCGTACCCATTGCAATTTTTCCTTTTCCCCCTTCAGAGAACCTGTTACTACTTGAGTACAAATATTAACATAGAATTTCTTCCTCCAATGAATAGATTTTGTCTTTGCTTAGGACCAATGTAAGACCAATGAGGGTCAATTTAAGGGTCTGTTTGTTTAGCTTTCTTTTAGCAGATACAGACACGTTTTTTAAATTTTTTTCTAACAAATTGTTTATCAAGAAATAGATACAGATAAAAAATAATTGGTAATTCTCATAAAAAGATCAAATAGATTAAATGTAAATAAAAAGTAAATACAAATAAGATATTTTTACATATATCATTCGATACAGATAAAGATATAGATGAGAAACAGATAATCCAAACAGATCTATAATATGCAATTAGAGCCCTCATTTGTTGACATATGTGGGTGTTTGTTAGTCCATCTTTTCCATCAACCTTATCTTGGACTTTTTACCCTTGGATGTTTCGTCTTTTTCGTAGGTTTTTGGGGGGTCATAGAAGCTTATTAGTTTTATTGACAACTTATCCAGTTATCCTGATCTGCATAATCAAGGTTGAAAAACTGAATCCACTAAGTTGCAATTAAAATGTTGTCGTCAAAGACTCAATTAAAGCATACCATTCTTTTTGTTTGAAACGCGATATTTAAGATAGACGTCCGCACTAGGCCAAATCGGCCCAAACCCAGGGGTCACAGGCTATGAAATAAAATTTTATTTCAACGTGGAAATTCAATAATTATTGATAAATAATTATTGAATTTTATCAATATTATTATAGCTATCCTCAAAAGTGCCATGGTACGTGCAATGAAATAACATAGGTAATAAATGAGTGAGAATTCAATAGGTATAAAATTAAAAATCAGAACAAATAAAATAAACATAAAATTAAAAAATATAGTTAAATTAAATAATACAAATTTCTAACTCAAAACAATATTGGGCCTAAGAGTAAAATTATCTTTAACCCATTTGTTTGAGGACAATTGAGGTTGTGTACCTATTTATAGGCAATCACATTTAAGTATAGTTGTAAAATTAGAAATGTAGGATTTTAAAACACTCAAGACAAACACCTAAAATTAGTCCTAATTTTAAAGAAACTACTTTTGCAACAAGTAAATAAAAGTCTAACTAGATATCTTTTAAAGCATATCAATTGTATATGTTGACAATAATGACAACATATTTAATGTTGTGAATGAATAATACTTATTATATTCATATGGAAATAAGTTTAAATTTGTTTTTACCTTTTCCTTTGATCTTTTTTTTTTCTTTTTTTTTTAATTTTGAGGGTTCGACCTGCCTCATCAGTCGATCGGTAGGTCATAGGCATTCAACTGGCCTTAACCCACCAACTTATTGGGTTGACATGTGGGTTATGACCCATAAAGCTGGGCTAGGCCAATTCACAAGTCTAATTCGACCCATGTCGAGATCTAATTTGAGATTTGTTTAAATATACATCGTATTAACTAATTGAACATATTAAATCACCTTTCAAAAAATGGCGCGGGTCTATAATGAAATAAATTAGATATATAATTATAATTTTTAAGTAACAGCATAAAAAAATAATTATGCTATTGCTTTATATATCTAAACGAAAAAGATTGTGAAAAGTCTAATATATCCTTACCTCGATCCATAGCTTAACTATGAGATTAGAGTCTCGTGGTAGATGATAAAACATGTTGAAAATTATCAATAAATAGATATTCATTTCATTCTATTAAGAAATTGCAATTTATTCCTTGAAACAATAAAAATTCAGCAATAGCGATTCTAATTTTTAACTGCATAGAAAAAATGACCATTGCAATATATGCCTATGAAACGAACCAAATATATTATAATACATTTATTGAGAAAAATTATAAAAAGATAAACAAGGTACCTATGTATTATTTTTGGTAATGTTAATCAAGAAATATGTAATAGTTTCTAATTGATTCATGATAATTAATTTTAACAAAATAAAAGGGAAAAAAGGGTAAATGCTTAAAAAATATGAATGCATGGCTGGCCACCATGGCTGTTGTACCTTGGTAGTTGGTACACTGTAAGTCATGTGATCCACCCACAAGCCTATGGAGGCCATTTAACGGTTTTCCCCATTGGGAGGGGGGAAAAAAAACCTAATGGGCAGTAATTATATCATAATTTTCATTTTTCTTGGTTTTAGAAGAATCACACGATCAACTAACCTAATAGTGGCTAGACATCATGCATTCTTGTTGTCACTGGCTATGTGGCTTAGGGTTAAAAACCCAACTTTGTGCTTTTTAACTTTTTTTACAATTTTTATTATTTTTTAAATTAAATATATTTAATTGATATTATTTATAAAATAAATTATTGTAAACTAATTAGAAGTTAAAACGTGCCCCTAATCCAAACTACACACAGTAACGAACCTTTTGTCAAGAGTTTTCTTGAAAATATATATATATATATATATATATACATATCTTATTTGTTATTTCTGAAGTGTTAAAGCATTAATCATATTACTGTCATTCTTCTAAATTATATAATGGCAACTTGACATCCACAAATTGCCAGCTCTATAATTTCTAACAAAACATAGCCTTCCAATTCAAACCTCAAATTCACTGCAACTTTGGACTATTTGGACTACTTGATTTATTTTCCCAAAATACAGCCCTAACCCAAAATATATTGAAACTCATTTTTAATTTTATAGAGAAAACATCTTATGGAATTTTCAGACCTATTTTTAGTTTTAGCCCATCTTACATGTTATGTACTTTGCCAATATTGGGCTACTAGCATTAGAGTCCATTTTCAACTCGATGGACTTTCAATTCAAGTCAAAATGTTTAGCCGTTGTATAAAATTCCTAATCTAGAGGAAATTTGTTGCATTCAAATTAAGGGAAAAGGGAAAAAAAATAACATTGCAATAAATAATTACGAAAAAGCTACCTGGGTAAAAACAATTCCAATATAACATAATATGTATTTGTTTCTTGAAGATAATGATTCATCAATGGCTAAACTTGTCTCTCTAAGAAATGCATTCGACCTATAACTTTTTGCAACACATTTTGCATTTTTTAATGTCATCAATTACAACATATTTACAATTGCCTTTCAAAACAAGATGAAAAACAGAATATAAAGTACCTACAGCTACTCCATAGCATTTTTAGCTACTCCACCTAGTCTCAATCAAATACCAACAAATTCATAACTTCTTTCTTCTTCCCTATTCAAACACACCCCATCTTTCAATAATAGAACAAGTAAATCCAAAAGAACAATGTAATAAATGTTTCACTAGCAATGTTCATTGTGAGCAAGTACAAAAAGAAAAATTAAACATTAACAAAGCTATTCATGGAATCACCCAATGGAAAAAAGAAATGAAAAACAAGAAGCTATTACCTTTGCCTTCTCCTCTTCCTCGTCTGAGTGAATGTCCACATTTCCCATAACTATGGATGAGGCTAACATGCATCATGAGTACTATATCCAGTTAAGTGATCTATGTGTCATCATAATCTTCACTCGTGGGCAACAGTAAGGCTCTAAGCATGAGGATGGGGTTAGTTCAACCTAGATGAGTCTCTTGCCCATATCATCTAGCGATGGTGTTGATCACCCCTTATGTAGAGCTAGAGGAGTCTAAATAGTTGTTGTAGAGCTATCATGCAAGGATGTCTGTGGAGGAGCTAAATATGATGATGAAGGATTCAGTTTTCCTATTGAAATCGGTGTGGGCAATGGATTGTCCCTAATGTCTGATGTTACATTACCATGACCTTGCCTTCGCCTTTGCCTCCTCACCAGCCCTAGCCTTGTCTTCATAGCCTAAGACAACTTGCATGTACCAATTGAGGTGGTAGAGTATCATCACCACTATCATTATCAGAATGAACGGTTGTTGATGCTAGGTCTGAAGGGTAATGCCTCTGAACTATGTGCTACCCTAGTAATCACAGGTGTCTCAAATAAAATATCGTTGTGTGGTATATCAAGTAATCAATAAATGAAGTTATCCTATTATGAACCACAAAAAATAATGTTAGAATTTAACTTATAAAATAGTAGAACAATAACTTTATAGTACCATGGACTTACTGCGCAGCCTTGTATAGCACCCATATTATTAATAAAGCATTGGTGAATGATAATTCCCTGTACAATGGTAGGTAGTCAAGAGAAGAAGCGTATATCTAGCATTTATACAGTGCAGTCTTATCGAGCATCCCACTCAACTATCCATCCAGCATGCTTAATTGCACAATTCCACTTAGTATGCCCACATAGGTTTACTCATAAAGCATCCTCACATCTAGCATGGGGTCAGGGATAATCTAGAACCCATCAAACTATTGAAGCATATGGTCTGGATAGTAATGCTCTATAACATGGAAGCACACGAAAGACATGATGACATACCATATGTTAATGGCCTTTCGTTTTGCCTCCCAAAGCCTTTTTAGGTGTACAGTGTAGTCAAATTCCTTACAGTTGGCACTTTGGAGATCCTATCTTGTCACTTTATGTGAGTTTTTGACTTACATGATAATAGACCTAAATAGGCTAGTCGAGTTCAATTAAGAGTAGTCATGTCCCATAATTTCATCCAAATATGTGTGTAGTCCCACAAACTTCATAATCTAAAAGCATCCACTATGTTTTTCATAGCACGCTCCGATCTCCGCTTGTAACCCATATTATTATTATTAACACTTTTCACTACCCATGACTTTGAATTTGAATCCATTACCTTAAAGTTATGATAGTTCGTTATGTGTCACATCTTGATTTCCCTATGAGGTGATCTTTGTGCTAGCATTCCTACCTTAAATTCATCACTGAAGCTTTAATTACCAACACTTGTTTCATGATCATCCTTAAACATCACATATCCACCACCTACACCTTCTATGAAGAACAACACAACTCTAAACTTCCAACTGCATCCAAATCTATTAGAGGCAAAAAAGGGACAAATCATTCCTACTTTGGGAGACATGAGGCTTGCGAAGCGCATGGTGCCATCCAACACCATCATTACTCCTATCATCACTAGACTAGTCACCTAAATCATCAACCGATGTGTTTTCAGCCCTACTAGTATCAAAGTCACTATATCTACTAGGTGCACCCAGTTCAAAGTTAAACACTTGGGCCTAGCTATTGCCTTTTGCCTGGGTAACAAGAAGGCTCTAAGATTTATACTTAGCATTCAATATTACCACCAAACTCAATATCCTAACCAATCATAATTGTCAAAATCTTAATTTTACCAACACTTTTCTACAGTTTATGATTTCATAAAACTCTTCAAAGTTATCTCATGTGTAGAATCGTTTTTTAGCAGAATCTTACAATTTTAACTGAGTCTACATATAAACTTATCATAATCCTATTTGGTACTCATTTAATTCGTAACTCTTTTCAAACAATATAACAAAAGAAAAAAAAAATCTTAATTTCGATTGTACTTTCCCTTTTCTAGGTATGTAATATTATGAACTAAGAATTATTATTAAAAAAAAAAAACTTGATTTCTATATATTTTTTTATATATCCATAAAGTATTTCCAATGTTACAACTATTGTAACTATGTATACAGTTTTTCAAAGATATTTTCACATAGGTTGTAGAAATTTACTTTTTTTTGTGTTTTGATTCTATAAACGCTATAATGATTTTACATAGAATCACAAGTTTAACAACCTTATAACCAATATCATCCTTGGTCCTACCTAGCAACTCCTTTTCAAATATTTCCACATATGCTACTACTGAATCCTCTGTGTACACAACAACTCCTATAGAGCATCATCGTCATTAACTAGCACCACATCATAATGCACTCTATGGAGTAATTTAACTCGATGTGTTATCCTATTTATTTTTAATCTATTGCAGATGCTGACTTGGAGCAGCTTATAGCTGCTATCCCTAGAAATACTAACCATTATCACCTATCGTAACCCAGTCTCACCCCATTATTCCCTTGCATTATATTCTCATGAGAATAGAGCACAAGTTTAGTCTTGTCCATTCTATCCTTGCCCTGTTAACTAGACATGTGACTAAGTAATCCCAAACAATCAAGTTGCATTTTTCTTACTGTTAAGTTTTTTTCATTATACTGCTGCTAGCTAAAGTGATTAAGTATTATCCATATATTCTTGTTTCTATAAAAATCTATGTATATGTTAATCTCATATTTGCTTCAATTTTTTCCAAATCATCAAATAGCTTTACATACAAACTAAAAGTCGGAACTTAAGCTACCTTAACATCCCAATGATCAAACAATGAAGATGATCTATTTACTCCAACCATATTATATAATTGAATTACGGCATAAACATAGAAAGCAAATATTTGTTTGTAATTAATAAATTTAAAAAGTTCAGAGAGAACAAACAATAAAAATTTCTACGGACAAAGAAATAAAAAAAAAAAAAAAAAAGAAAGAAAGAAACTGCAAGTGCATGTTTGTAATCAAGAAAATTTCTATGCCAAGTGAAAATGATGATGCTTGGAAAAGATTCGAAAGATGTGTGAAAAATCTTGCGAAATCAGTTAAAATTGTGATTCCCAAGCTCCCAACGCTGCAATAACTCCACTTGGTGACCCTGAATTGCACAAGTTGGGTAAAAATTGAGTCAAATTGATTGTTAATTGAACTGGGGCAAGCTGATTTTTAGGTTAGGGTTAGGGTTTTTTATTACATTGGGAGAGAAAAAGAGGAACATGTGAATGAAAAATGAGAGTTCTAAGTAGAGGTATAGTGGTGAAACTTGTCTTATCTTTTTAAGAGATGAATTCATATTATCTAAAATTAGAATTATTTTGCTTGAGGTAATATTTTTGTAATTATTCATTAAAATATTTTTACCTTTTTTCTTTAAATTAGACGTGATTTTTATCATTAGTTGATGCTTTCCAAATTTTGATGGAAGCATAAATGCTCAACAAGTGTACGATTCAGAGAGATACATAGGAATTATAACTGAAAACTTTATTCTAACATTATCATGATAAAGTTTAAATTCTTCTACCATTTAATAGTAAAATTTAAACTTAGATGTAGATCAGTATTATAACAATCGGTTGATATTTTTAAATGGATGCAATAAGAGGACCTTTTAAGGATGTCACATATCCCAATACTACTCTCAGCTAACACACATCAAGAGCGTTCAAGTAATTTATGGCAATAATCACATGTTAATTTAATTATTAACTACTATTTATATGAAATAATTTAAATATTAATAATCATATATTTATATATTTTTTTTTTTTGAATAGAATTACTGGTTCCATCAATTCTAGGTCAAAAAACTATTCGAGTCGGTTCTGGAACCGGCCAACCAATCCAGTTCTCATTCTAGAATCATCGGTAACGATCCTAGATCAAAATTGAACCGTGCCTATGTCTACTTCTATAATTTAAAAAGAAACAAAGGTTAAAGTCTCAGTGGGACTTATGTTACACAAAGACCTAGAGAAGAAGGGAACGGAAATAAGTCCAGTTACATAACACTAGTAATAATGATAATGGATAGAAAGATTATGAAACTATTAAGAAGACGTGTACTATAGTTTGTAATTTGTGTTCATGGGTCGGATTCATGTCTTCATATTGTGTCAAATTCATTTCAGTACCAAAAGTATATAAAATTAACTGTAGATTACAGAATAATTAAGTTATGAAATAATTATATCTAGTCGCATCATAATCAGTATTTTGCTTTTTTTTTTTTCTCTATAATCATAATTTTAATTGTGTCGTATATTGTATTATCATGTTGTGTCAATAATTAAAAGCACCGGTTGTAATTAGATGGTATTATAAATTGAGGAGGAAGAATATAATTTTAGCCTAACTTTGGACATTTATATTGTTGCATAACACTCAGGAGGTAACTAATAAAATCGTGAAACTATTTCATTTAAATTGCGAATATAACTTGTAGGAAAACATGTCTAAAATTGGTTACTAATCACATAAAACTATATAGGTTATATAAGCTTTTAACTTATGTCAAAATTACAAATTCTAAATATATATATATATATATATATATTAAGAGATGCGGGATTTATGATAAAGGCTTTAGTGATATATACATGTAGTAAATAACTAATAATTTTTTAATACATAATTAAATATATTAAGAGATGTTTTATTTATGAGAAAGGTTTCGGTATTTATGTTTGGATTGTTGGGTTTTTATTTGTATCAGATAATTATTGATAACTTATCAATATCGATTTGATTACCTCAGTTTATAAGTAAAAATGTCAGTTTTTCATCGATGTCATCTTTCAATATGTAGTAGTCTAGTAGATATCAACTACCATCCATATGTTAAAATATAAATATTAGTTACGCACTACTGGCCCGTTTTACTTCGCTGAATAGAATAAGGAGAGAATAAAATTCCAATTCACATAGAATATAATAGAATTGTAATAATTATTACAATATTTACTTGGTGTAAAAAATAAAAGATAAATATCTATAATACTCCTTACATTTATTATGGATATAAAATAATTATATAGGTATTATTTTCAAAATAAAGATATTTATGATAAAGTTGAAAAATATATCAACAATTCATGGGGATGAAGACATGAATTGCTATCCATCATTTTACATATTAGTAATTCATTATGAATTATCATTCCTTAAACATATACTCATTAAAAAACAAAATTTCTAACATTTAAACTAAACAAATAATTTTGGGACGTATAATCACAAATCTATTTTGTGAAATCACTACCACAAATGAAAGAAGCGTTCGGACCAAATTAAAACTCAAATGGTGTAAAGGGAGGCCACTTTACTTCTCTTTCACATTACTTAAATCATAACACTGCAGCTTTTTTATTTCATGCTTACACAAAAGAAAATAATATTTAAAGATAAAAACAGATCAAGCGTGGTCTAGAGTCCTTTTTGTCATTTTGACCAAACGTCTTTCTAAAGATACCCATATCTTTTTTTTTTTCTTTTTTTAATTTTCTTCTTGCTTTTTCCTTTTTGTCTGGACTTATCCAGTATATTTATTTATAAATCAAAAACAAATTGTTCCTTTAATCAAGGCATGTGTATTGGAAAACTAACACCATACACTTTTCTTTTCTTTTTTTTTAATTTCCCTTTTTATTTTTTTCTTATTTTAAAAATGCTTGTCATTGATGGCCTTTACTTGCCGGTCATATTAAGAAACAAATCTTCAAAATATTAATATCAAAATCACCTTACATGGGAAACTCCACAAACAAGCACATGCTAATCCATCATGCCTTCATAGGGAATCCCCACTTTTTGAAACTTAAATCCCTTTTAATTTAAGTTACTCATTAAAAAATTTTCACCCATACAAATCCATCTCAAAGTTATTTAATCTAAGGCACTTAAATAATCACACTTAATACATGTTAAAAATAAATACATAAAGTTAAGTATAAATTCACTATTTTTAGCACCTCTAAACACTAACATTAAAATCTAAAAGAACTTATTAAAAGTTTAACACTAACACTACAATCTAAAAGAACTTATTAAAAATGAAAACTTTTACAGCTTCATCAATTAGATCGTTCAGTATATAGTCATCAAAATATTAACTATTTTAATCTACGATTACTATTAAATATAAATCTAAACTGTTAAATAGTCAACATACCAATATCATTAACACCAACGACACAGCCATAATTTTTTTTTTTTTTTCGAGATCTGTACTTCATGTTAAGCTTGATGATAGGGGAGTAAAGAAAAAACAATACCTAGAAATAGGATTATTATTATTATTTAGTATGAATCATAGGAAATCTAATCTCGAAGCATGTAGTAGGTAAAAAGAAATTCGTAGAAAAAGTAAAAGGCATCCTCTCTCTCCTCTCTCTCTCTCTCTCTCTCTCTCTCTATGTTTGCATCACCACAAATTAAAAAAGAAATTATCATTAGATGAAATGAAGGGGACACAATACTTTATAGAGGTGACTTATGGTTAAACTTAAAACATTGCGTGTGAAAGGAAAATGCCTAATTATGGTCTCTTCTTTTTGAGGAGGTGCCTCTTTTCAAGCACTCCTCCCTAATTTACAGTTAAACAACCCTATGGCTAAATTTCATTCACATATCAGAAAAAAAATATATATATATATATATTCAAACTTTTTTAAAAATAATATGCTTATACCCTTTAAAAAAATGTTAACATAAAAAAATAAATAAATAAATGAAGTATTAAATCAAGAAACAGGAATGAGCCCATCCTCAGGAAATTTTCACATGAACAAGCCTGACAATATGTAATTTAACAAGAAAACAGGAATACACAATCAAGTATCTGAGTTAAACTGTTTAATATTTCAGGCTAGATACCTAGATGACAAGTGTTACGTTACATCCCTAGTGAAATCAGAATCCTCAAAGTTACACGATTAAGTATTACATGACATTGGTTACATATTTCCTAACAACAATCTCATAAAAAATGTAAGATTTCGTTAGTAAAATAGAATCATCTCTCTAATGTTTCCATAAGGCGTGTGAAAATGGTAGATTAGCTTTTCTTCAGTCATCTTATCTTGTCAGCCAGCCAGCCAGCCCCCCAAACCCAGAAGAGGACCAGAAATGAGTCCAAACTTCAAACTAGTGGTACTAGTCACCTCCTACAGAAACATTGATGTCCGGGGATGGTCGTTGATCAGATGTGTGCCCGGAATTGTTCCATCCAGCAATATGAAAAGGCATTGTAGTCGGTGGAACCTGAGTCTCTCTGATGATCTCATCAGACTCTCCTTCTTCCTGAGCTAAGGGGGATATGGAGGAGTTTGAGAAGATCATATTATCAGGCCTTGGTTGTGGTGTTGCAGCAGAGATAGGTTCCGGTGCACCTGTAATCGGAGTCGTTTGTGTGCGGTTGTACTTTCTTTTTTGTACCTTGTAACTATTCTGCATGAAGCTCCCAAGCACAATCTATGAAATATGCAAAAACAGTTATTAGCTGGAAATTCTTAAAAATGCCACTTAAGTTGCGACTGTGCATGCTAGGATTTGATTCCTTAAACATATTCCAATATGATCCGAATGAAAACAACCAGCTATTTTAAGGAGAATATTGATAGAAGAAAATAAATTTGATAAATAGTTCGCTGTTTGGAAGAATTTCTAAAAAGTTGGTTATATCAAAAGAGGTTATAAAAAGGAATCGGAAGCTTTCTTGTGGAAAAACACATCCTTAACAACCTCTCAAACTTCAAATACAGAATTACATGTCGAAAAGATAGCTACATAAAACAAACTTCGAAAGGGCATGTAGAAAAACGAAACAAGAAATAGAAAGGGCCTTACCTGTATAGGACTAGCAGCAATCAGCATCCCAGCAAGGCCACCACCAATAACACGACCATCTGGCCCGGCCAACGAAACACTCAATCCACCAGTTCTACTTCTTACACCACCCGTATCAGTTATCGTGTATGACCCCGATAAAGATAATATCTCAAACCGTCCCTGCAAAACATTGTAATCGTGCTTAGAGTTTCAAAGTGTGCAAGTGACCATTTGGAAACATCAATAAATACAATTATCATAATTGAACAGAAAAATGTTAGTATTCAAGATTCCTATTTAGGCCAAATAAAAAAGAAAAAGCAATCGGTTTCAAGAATTTTATGGTTTAATATTTTAGAGATACAACTGTAGTAACAATATCCCACTCCAAGTGCCATAAGGTTGTATGACCCCAGTTGTTTAATAGTTTTGATCATGTATCAAGTTTCTCATGCTTTCCTATAGATGCATGCATGCAACAATAAACACATATACATATTCTTTCATAAATCAACGTTGATCAATAATAATACATCCAAAGTGTCATCCTTTTTTTTTCCAAGGATGTAAATTGATTCCATTTGAATTCTGTGATAAAACAGCTTTAGATAATATGACTGCCATTAATACTAGAATTAAAGACTGTTCTATCTAAGGAGACCCCACAGAGTAAACACTGTCTCTGTTCAAGGACTAAACTACGTAACCCAGAAGAATAGTTAAACAGTCTAAGAAAATATGCTTCATTAAGGAAAAGGTGTAGCTCAGACTTATACCTCGTATGTTAGGATGCCTCCGGAAGAACCGGGCTGTCTAATGGTGACATTAGAAACAGCCCCATTAGCAGAAAGAACACAAATTCCCCGCGAGCCAGTTTGAGCAAATGACAGTATCTTTCCTGCCACATCCTGCCAACACCAAAGCCCCAACTCTCGTAAACTAATATTTTTAATGAACCTTGATACTCGATGTTAAAAACCAAAACCCAGTATTTCTCCTTATTGAATCCAAAAATTAAAAAGGAGGGCCATATAGTCTATTGCATACCTCTCCAGTATTGACAGTGACAATGTGGGCGGCGAAATCCCCTCCAGCTGTGTTAGCAAACAGCTCACCTTCATAAATCAAGTCATGAAGAACCAAGAATAAGTTTTCTTACTAATTAAAATAGCCATACACCCAGTTGCATCTAGAGTAAATAGAATCAACAACGGGCATCAGGCATGAGGTTCACAAATGATACAGTGCATCCTAATAGTGCTTGTTAAGAAAAAATGTTAATGAATGAATTTTAGCTCATTTACGCGGAGATGCACTCCTTAATGGGATCCAGACCAGAAATAAACACAAAAGTCATTAATTTTCTATAAATACAAAATTAATTTATTTTCCATAAATTTCATTCTCCATCAAGAGACTTAAGAGCCAGCTGTTTTCACTTTTATGGATCTGAAAATTACCCTTCACCTTCTCTTCTAATCACAAGGGAGGGAGAGAGAGAAATTATTAAAGTCAGCAGCTTTGGGAAACATTTAATGCAAACCTACATAATCTCTTACCACATAAATTTGTAACATGTAACAAACCCTAGTAGTAGTTTTGGTTCAATGGTAGGTGAGAAAATTAAGGTAACTTAAAACCTAATCACCCACTTATTTATTCTTCATCATTTTCATGTATAAATGCATACATACACGTATATACATAACAAAAAAAGGATGGTAGTTGAAACTAATTCACCTAAGAAAAGAGTAAATCACAAAATATTCAATTCCCGAAAACTTCTACGATCCCGTCAACCAGTCCATGTACCCCGTCCAAACCATTTTAAGAGATTACAGAAAACCGGTTCTGTTAAAAGGAAAACACGCAACCATAAAATTTGCTTCAATTATTACAATGCCATGGGATGCAGCTGATTATTATCAGACTTTCTCATCGTGTAATTTCACACTGTTTTATACTTTCTGGATTTATTCATACGTGCGATCTACGTTAACGTTCTTTGTTCCACTAATTTTCCGTCATTTTCTTGGTAACCAAACGCAAAACGCAACACACCAACTTTAAGGAAAAATTAGGGCAAATTTTTGCTAGAACCTTCTAGAACATACCTAACGACGCCAGAACCTGCCAGCTGCCGCCGCTACCAGCATGCTTGCCACGACCTCGTTTCGTGGTGAACTCCGTCGTCCCTGTCGGTGAGAAGCCGGAACCCGGCGCCGGCGCCGGCGGACGGTATGTAGGCACCAAGTTCCCTTCGGCGTCGTATTTTCTCGGCCTTCCTCTCTTCTTTCTAGCAAGCAAGTCGCCACTGCCGCTACCATAAGTTCCGCTGCCGGTTGTGGTGGCGGAGTAAGCTCCTCCTCCACCGCCGGTGGTAGTGGTGGCGGTGGTGGCGACGGTTCCAGGCGCGGTCGTGGGAGTTGGTGTTGCAGTTGCACCGAGAGTTCTTTCCATGCTCATGTTGACGGCCATGGTCATGACTTGAGGAACGACGGAAGGTGGCTGTTGTAGCTGTGGATGCGGAGGAGGTGGTGGTGATTCGGTGTCCGCCGAGGTTCCAGTTGAGTTGCCGGAGACCGAGAGTTCCTTTTCATCCATTGGAAAAGAAGTTCACGGAGAGAGAAATTTTGAACAAGAAGTGAGTCCAAATGGCGCCACAAGTGGAAGAGGGGGAGAAAGAGAGAGAGAGAAAGAGGGGTTTTGGGTTTTGTGTTTTTCCTTTTTATATAAGTGAAGTGGAGCTTCTTATATTTAAGTCTCCATTAATGGCGGAAAAGGAAGAATCCTGTCATAACTCATAATATTAACACGTTAGTTAATTGTATTTAAGTATTGAAAGAATTTTGGTAATGATTCAAGGTCTGATGGATAGTGTAAGGATTTTTTTATCTGTATAGTACGTATATTTATAATTTATTTATATTATATTTATATCATATTATATTATATCCGTTTTATTTATTTATAAGTAAAAATTATTAATTTTTTTATTAATATATATTTTTTAATAAATATATATTTAAAAATTATATAATATAAAAATAATCATAATATAATAAAACAAACAAAGTTACGTCATATATTACTATAGTTTCTCATTTCAACTAAGATCAATTCTATTATATTATTGTTCCCTTACATTAGTTTTGAGTATCATTTGGATTATTAGTTTTTAATGTTTTATTTTTTTATTTTAAATAAATTTTTTATCAAAAATAAATATAATTAAAATATATATATCTTTACTTATAAAAAATTAATAAACTAAATATAGATACAAATTAAATATAAATAAATAAAATTAAATATTCTACATTTATAAACAAATCATTGTCTTTGAAGAAATATAACTATATTCAAACTAGAGGTGGAAAATTAATAATATAGATATAATTAATTAAAAAAATTATTTATTTATATGTTAAATTTTGTTGTTATATATAATACGTGACTAAAAGTTACATATTTCTTTTCTTCTTTTTTTATTATTTTTTTTTTTTTTTTTTTTGGTGCTGAGAATTGGATACAGCAGAGAGACGTTGAACAGAAGAAAACATATAAACAGCTATTATTAGAATCGGCTCATTTCCCGAAATGCCCTTTGCTTGTCTTGACTCGCGAGACTTGAGAGGTATGAATTTGAAAAAAATAGCCAAAAGCAGAAGGTGGGAGAAAAAAGAGGGAAAGAGAGAATTGGAAAAAGCTTGTCATTAGAGTAATTAATATATGGAAAATCATTCGAGTGGTGCTTTCAGTGGGATAGGTAGGTGTAACATGGTTTTAGGGGGGGCGAAAGAAAACCAAAGATAAAAAAATTGAATGGCATGGAAAATATTGAAAATAGAAATTTTTATGATGAATATTGCAAATTGAAGGAAATATATGGAGTTTTTCTAAACCTTTTTGGTTAATACAAAAGAAATAAAAGTGAAAGGTTTCTATGTGCAATGTATGTGTAATAGTTAAATGTTTATAATTTTTTAACATGTATGATGCTTATTTTAATAATTATTTACTATTTTTTTATATGTTAAAATATAATTGATAATTACTCACAACATATATATATACATACATAGTATATATTACCTATTTAATATTCTTTCAATAAAAGAATAATGATCAATATAGATTATTTTTTAAAACATATAGTAAGGTTTGGATTTTTTAAATTGATTTAATATTTTTTTTATTTTATACAGTTTCTTTTATTTTCTAAGGTTTTAAAAAGAAACAAATGTAATAGTAAACGAGAATATTTCCAGTTATTTTCAACCTTTTATTAAATAGCTAAACATTTAATTTTTATAAACCTATTATAATTTCTTACGAATTAACTTGTTGTTAAAGCTACTCATAAATTATGAGCATGTTTTAAAGTAAAATTTATATTTCTGTTTTTTCTTTTTCACTATAATGAAATGAGAAAATTCGATTTTATACATTTTATTTGAAAAACTAAAGAAATATCCAATTAATTATAAAATCATTGACAAGCTCAAGATGTTTAAATTATTAAAAAAAAACATTATTAAATCATACATGAGTAACGGCCAACAAAAAAAGAAATCATACTATGTAGTCTGGTCTGAAAGGCCCATCAAGCATCCATCAATAGATAGGGCTATGAGCATCGGATTTTCACTGGGAAAAAAAAATAAAAAGAATAAAAGGAAAAGAAAATAGATTTTCTAATTTCTCGCCAAGTCCCCATATGCAAGCTTGTCCTCTGAGTCAAAACTAAAAAGGAGTTTAAAATAATAAAAATTCAGAAATAATGAAAATAAATAAAAATAAATGTTTAAATATATTCATGCAAAATTATCACAACATTTAGCATGTTGTTTATTAATAATACAATAAATAATTATACTTAATGATATATCACTATAAAATATTTTTTATTGACAACTTGAGACTTGTTTTTTCCTAAAGTATTTTATAATCCTACATTTCAAGCACCATGGCTAAGACTTTTTTATTCTCATGTCTAGTTTTTATTTTAAGTTTAATTTTTTTTTATTATGAATAAAATTTATTTTTTATTCTTTTATCATATTATTGAATGTCTAAGTCAATTCTACAAGTCCAAGAATCCACCCATGAACTACTACAGTCCTAAGAATTGGCACCAACTTAGACCTCATATAGACATCAATACGAGCTATGTCAGACTCGTGATCTGGCTTAAGCTGGTGTAAACTCTTGGTTTTTAGAAAAATCATAAGCCTTAACCCTAACTCGGGAGGTCAACAGATCTCAAGTTAAACCCTACAGTTTAGATCCGGAAATTCCATGTTCGTAAACAAGAAGTCGAAAATTAAGTAAAGTGTGTATAATAATCCGTAATAATACTTGTTTTTTAAAAATATCATATGGGTTATTTTCGACTTATTTCGAAACCCGATTGGATACTCTTTTGGAAAGCGTGTCCCGGAGCTTGGAAAATTAAAAAATACATGTTTAATATTTTTAGACTTGTATTTTCATAAGAATTTTAAAAAATATCGAGTTCATAATTTTTTTGGAATCTAAAAATATCAGTATTATAGCTTATATAAGCATATTTGACCGTACCGGTAACTTATTTGTTGAAATACTAAAATAATTCAATTGATTATTTTAATTTATTTATGTAATTTTGCCACTCATTTAAAAAATATTTTTCTTAATTTTATTTTATATATTTTCTTAATAAAAAGCACTTTTCAACCCATACTTTAAGTAAACTTCAATTGTCACTTCTACATTATTCATGTTTTCTTTCACTCTTTCTTACACTCAATCTCCCATGCACGGTAGCTGCCATACTCTCAAAATCATCCACTTTTCTTTATTTTTATTAATTTATTTAATGATTTAAAGTCTCTTTTAGTTAGCAAATTGAGTAACACAAGTTACACCTTCAAAAATTCGAGTTACAAGCCAACAACACTTCTCTCTCTCTCCTTATTAAAACACGCCAGCGCCCCCCCCCCCCCCCCCCCCCCCCCCCCAACAATTTCTGCCATGGTTTTATTTTTTATTTTTTTTTTCAATTATTTAACATACTCCTCTCTCTATTTAAATCCTCTTATTTATATATTTTTACTCTTTACAACCCTACCTCATTTACTCTCTCTTTTTTCTCTCTTTATCTCTTTCTTAGCCTTGTTCTTGTAAGAAAAACAAGTTGACCCCATTTCAAATTATTGCTTTCACATTCCATTCATGAAAATTCTTTGAGTAAACTTTCTTCTTAAGCTTCCATAGATGCTGTAGGTTGATTATATAGAGGTTTCATGCATCAAAGGACTCTCCATAATACCTAAAGGCTAGAGATGATGATGCCAAAACTTTAAAACACTCTTCTTGTTTATGATCTATATTGATATTGCTATATTTGTTGTCTTTAAGACTTTATTATCTTCATATTTATATTATACTTTGTAGATCTAAATTTTTATGAAGCTTTGGTTGTGTTTATGTTTAGATTTATAGGTTTAGGGCTTACTACCATGTATTTCTTTTATATTTATGCTCATATCATGTGTAGATCTTAGATTTGAACTTGAATAAAAATAGTGAAATTCGTATCTAGGCAAGACCTATATTTAAAAACCCTATTCCAAGTCTCAAAATGAAAGTTTTAGTTGAAAAAATGAAGGTTTAGTGGATGTATATCATTAAGACTTCTTTTTGCAAGAATCAAAGGTGGTTTTCAAAAGTTACTTTCAAAAATAAATATCTTATTTTTGGATGTAGGTTTAGTGGATGTAGGCCAAGGCATGGTTTAAAAACATGTTTTACAACTCAAAAATGAAGATTTTATTCAAGAAATGGAAGGCACTTAAGATATGATATGTAAAGGATGATTTTTCATAAGTCTTAATGGATTATATCAAAAGATATGTTCAAAAATAATTTTTGAAAATTCGGATCTAAGCCAAGTCCCATTTTTAAAACCTATTATCTAACCTCAAAATGAAAATTTAGACAAAAATATAAAAGGCTCTTAGTATAGATATCCTAAGGATTGGATTTTCATTAGTTTAGATCAGTTTTCCTAAAAATTATTTCTAAAATAGAGAGTTTTGTAAAAAGACAAGTCTGGGTCTTATTTTCATTCTAAAACTTAAGAAAGAAATTCAGATCTAGGAAGAGATGAATTTTGAAAACCTTATTTTAGACTTCAAAACAAGAGTTTTATATGGAAAATGGAATGCTTTGATAATGGGTGACATAAGAAAATTATTTTTATTGAGTCATGTTAGTTTTAGCAAAGAATTTTCTCAAAACAAGAAAATGAGTTTCAACTCAAAATTTCGGTTTTTACAAAAGTAGATTCTTGGAATTTTCATTTGGACCATTAGGATCATATAAGTATTTAATCTTTTATCTTCGGCTGTAAGTTCTCTTTACAAGTGTGGAACCAATATAAGTTGATCTAAAAAGTTAAATGGAACAAAAGTAACAATTTTCAATAATAACTCAAAACTAGAATTTCCATAACCTTGCTGTACATTAGCTTTTCGACCCTCAAATGACCTTGGATGTTTGATTTAACTTGGGAAATGAATAGATCTTTTGAATTAAATAGAAATCGATATATAATATGCGCAATTCCGAGTTAAAATGAGTTAGATATGACCATTTTAAAATGAGTTAGCATCGCCAAGATCCTTAATTGTAAAAGCAAAATTTAAATCATTCCTTAAAGCAAAAGTGGATTGTTTATTTATGCTAGTCAACAATAGATCATCGCATAAACTATAGCAACATGAAAACCGGTAGAATCCTCTTTAATAAACAAAGAGTAATCATTCTTGGATTGCAAAAATCGTTTGCCCAAAAGAAATTGAGTCAACTCATAATTGCATTGTCTTGAGGCTTGTTTGAGACCATGTAAGGAATCCTTAAGTTTGCAAACTTGTGTAGAGGAAGCCTTAGAATAACGTTGTAGTAGTCGCATACAAATGTCTTCATGTAAGAAGCCGTGAAGAAATGCATTGTTGATATCAACTTGATGCAAAGACCAACCTTTTTGTGAAATACCCCAATTAACCATGCTTATATAGCCAAATAGTGTTGGTTAATTAGTATAGAAAAATGAATAATTTTGAACTTTGATTTAGACTTAGTATATAATTGTTTGTGAGTGACTTAGATGTTAGAATGCCTATATTAGCATGTGTTTAAGTAGATGAACATAATAAACGTTTGTAAAATGAATTAATTGAAAATAGAGATTTATTAATCCAGTTGTTTCAACCTATCTACTTATCCATGCTACTTTCAAATTATCAAATAAACTTAGATTCCTAAATATATAAGAATCTATATTCATGATTCTTTTTAAGAAACTTTCTTATTTAAATAAACTCCTAAACCAAAATAATTATATTTGTATTAAAATTATCAACTTATTTCTTGGATTTTAAATCTTTGAGTTCATTCCTTTATGCAAAATTTAAACTTAAGCCCACTTATAAAAAATATGCCCATGATCCCATAGCCACAAACCCTTATCATGCACCCAAACGCATTAAATTAGTGCATTAAGAGTATATAATTACCAATGGGATCAAAAGTCAAAGTTGGACATGCCTATTTCTTTTTAGAGATAAATAACTTGCTAAAACTTCACAAAATGAACTTCCAAAACAGACCATAAAAATTTGACGCCATTTTCAAGCAAAGAAGCTCCATCGCTTTTATCAAAATTTTCTTTCAAACTTCTCAAAAGTTTTCTCAAGTTTCCTAATTACAAGTCAAGACTAAGTCAGGTAAGGTACTACTTACTCTTACTATCCAATTATTTACATAATCTTTCCATTGAACTAATATATATTTCAATAAATTCTTAATGAGTTTGAAGATAAAATTGATAATTGGGCTAAATTTAGACTCGAGTAATCTCTTATAGCTTAATAGAGAAGAGTAGTAAAGTTTATCATGTGTACTTGTTAAGATAGGTGAATTTACTTAATTATATAGTGAGCTGTTGTTGAAGGTAGGGTTGTTGATGCTGTTAGTGATAAACAGACAAAGTTTAAGAAATGAAATTGATAGTTTAGAACTTAAAAACATGCATGATAAACTTATGTTTTTTAGATGAAATTAATATTATGTATAGTGTAACATCTCGGAACTCCACCCATGGAAGTATTATTCGCTTTGGCCATGTGTCACACGGTTTTATTCTTTGGTGCCAATGCTTTCTAAGAGGTCATCCATCCAGGGATTGCTCTATCTAGAGTTTGCTTAACTTTGAAGTTCCAACAAATTCCAAGCCATTATACTAAAAAGTGCCTCTGTGATTAGAGTTTCACTATCTATATTTGAGGAATATCACATACTCCCCCCACTTATAGAACTGACGTCTTAGTCAGTTTCATTATACAGGTCTAGAATCACACCATGTAGGGAGAATACTCCTCTACTTTTGGCTAGTGAACTATTCTGATACCATCTATAATATCCTAGAACTCCACTCACCGACATATTGTTCGCTTTGGCCACCCGCCACATAGTATGTCCTAAGAGGTTACCAATCCTGGAATTACTTTACCTAGAACATGCTTAATTTTGGAATTCTGATGAACTCTAAGCCGTTACACAAAAAGGCACCTCTATGATTAGAGTTCCACTATCTATATTTGAGGGTATCACAATATGCATGTGCAGTATAAATATGTATGTATGTTGAGTCTGTGATGTAAAAAAAGTAATTAAATAATTTAAATTTTTAAGAATTGACGAAGGAAAGTCGCGGAGGTTCAAACAGCCAATTAAACGACTCGTTTAGAGGGGCATTTGATGAAATACCCCAAATTTTACTAACCTAAATTAGGAATGTGATAATTAAATATTATAAAATGCGGGTAGTTTTGAACCTTATTTTAAATTTAACTTAGTGATTGAATTTAGATAGTTTAGTTAATTGCTTTTTATAAACTATAGAATATAATTAGATAATTTAATTAGTAAATAGACTTAATTGAAGTTATAAATTCTAATACCACAAGTACCCATTTCAACTTATCAAATTGCTTGAACCTACCCCTAATATACTTAATTCCTTCCAATTATCTACTTGAACCCAACTTCTCAAGTTCAACAAATAGAAATTAAGGCTCACATAATAGATAAGAGAGTAGAATGCATTTAAATGTTATGAATTAAAACATGGATAAGACTGAACTCATTTATGGCATAAGACTCGATTAGAAATTTCCCTGGCTAGTAAAAAAAAAAAAAAACCAAAGACAAGATTACTAAACACGAGTTAATAACCCACTGATCATACACCTACGACTATAGATATCAAGTGTAGAATGACTCTATTAATTTTTAAGGTTTACTAGATAGTAGACGATAGTTTAAAGATAAATTGCTAAGGTTGAAATATACGCGATAGAAATAGAAACTGATTAATATCTATCAAACTAGGGCTCAAATAGAAAATTCTGAATACGTAATCATGAAATTTAAACTTTTCTAATTTTTTTTAGTATAATACCCTAATTTGACCTATTGGGACTAAAAACCTTAATCTCGTAAGTGAAAATTCTAATAATTTAATATAATTAGAAATAATAAAGGAATTTAATAAAAAAGAGATTGTAATGCTATAAATACCCAATTCAACTAATTAAACAATGTCGATTTCCTATTTCAACGAATTCAAATCAATCAATCATTTTCAATTATCAATTGAACTTTATCCATCAAATTTAATCACCTAAAACCATAAATATCCAATTTAAACATTTTAGCCTAAATTCTAGCTCCTTAAATCCTAGACATTTAAAATAAAATATTTGCTTTCAAATACCAACTCGTCAGCCCATAAAACCCCAAATTCAAGTAAGATATAAATTTTTCTTTAATTAGATTTCCTAGACTCAATTTCTAATGTAATTAACAAACTTTCTTTTCTTACTTCTTAAATCCATTTATAATTCCCAAAAGCCTAATTCTTCATCTAAAACCCTAAGCCCATTAACATAAGATGAAGCCTAATTATTCAATATTCAAGCTTATAAACCTAAGCCGAAAAGCCATGCATCAAAGCCCATAAGCCTTTAAGACCACATTAGCTAACATACACCTTTACACATATTAAAATTCCTAATATCTAGAAAAATCTAATAAGTGAAAAGACCAAATTGACCTTAGCCAATTCTTGAAGTTTCTACATCTAAAAAAAGACCAAAATGCCCATTGAATATCTACAATATGAACACAAGAATATATCTCTCAATTCTAGAGAATTCTAATGCATATGAAAAGATCAAAATGCCCTCAATTAATCAAGCAAAATGACCAAAAAGCCCTTAACCCTAATGAAAATTGCAAACCACAAAATAATATTAATTTGCCCATTTAGAAGACCTTAATCCCCTCTTTCTTCTAACAGTCTCCAACCCTTAAAATCTCTCAAGAAATCACTCTAAAAACCCACAAAAATCCTATAAGAATTCTACAACAATTCCGTTTTAATTCTAGCATCCAATAGGTAAGGAAATTCATGATTTCTCTACCATTCATTCACTCCCAAATCTAATCTTTATTTCAACCAATTCCTAGGTAATTTTGAATGATAAAAGAAAGGTTGAAGCTAGAAAATTAGCTTGAATAAACTACATCAACTTAAGGAGTAGGGTAGTAAAGATTTAGTTAATTATTTCACAATTCAAGTAAGTAATGTAGTTTAATTAGTGAATTTGTATGATGGTTGTATTTTTGTTGAAATTATTGTTAGATGGTGATATTAACATAGATTTAATAATAATAAGGTTTTGGTAAATATAGATATATGTTTTCTTACAAACCGAATATCATAAATATATGTATAAATATTGTTTTTATGAAATTATCACATATATAAATATATAAGTATGATGTGTCTAATGTATGGTATATTTGATATAATATGTTGATTATATGTGTGTATTTGATTTAGGTTTTAATAAGTTATAACATTGAAAAATGCATCAAGTGGACATATAAGCTGGATATTATATATATGCATGTCATGTAGTTAAATTAATGAAATTATGATCAATATATGCATATAAGCATGTGAATATGGTATATTATCTTACTGAATGTGCTTTTGATGAGTTAAACATGTTGATGAATTGATTTATAATAATATAAGTTGCTGGAATTGATTATTGTACATACTTTTGTGAAATTTAATTAAAATATCAAATGAATTTATTTTTGAATGAAATTTACAAAAATAATAGTTTAACAAGTCTATATATGAATTTGAAATTTTTGTGATTTTGTAAATATATTTACTATTTGTAAAAATTAAATTACAAAATAGCGAAACGGGGCAAAACAATGTTTCAACCAGCAGTGCTAGCATGAATTTATAGGGCCAAACCGGTGACTTTTTCTTCTCTTTTTTGGGTGAAACTATAACAGTTTGAAAGCTTAAGAAGTATAATTTAATATGGTGTAAAGAACCGATTGGGTTGATGGTCAAATTTGATCGAACCGATCGGTAACCGCTGCCTATGCCCTGTTCTGGACAGTTGTGTGTTAATCAAAATTAAAACCCTAATCAACTGCTCATTTAGGAACAAATGAACATATAAACATATAAATATATGTGTGAGGAAGTTCACATAAAATTTTGAGCTTAAGAACCGAGTTTAAGATAGTAAACCAATTTATTAAAATTACGGTGCACACTAATTTACCATAGGAAATGAAATATTGGAATTTAAGGTAAATTGGTCCAAATCAAATGAACATGAAATAAATTTAAATAATGTGTTCACATATTAAAACAAGAATTTTATGACAAATAATTAATTATTTTGATTATAAGAATTTATTTAATAAAATGGGAATAAATATGGTATTTTAACGTAATATAAACATAATAGGAAACTAATTTAAATTTTTTAACATATTTAGATGTAAAAATAGATTATAAATAATATAAGTAAAACATTATATTTTAAATGAGTTTTTTGACTTAATAAAAATTTATTAGATTAATCATAGGATATGTTATTGAAATTATCATTTTAAAGATCTAATTACCATAAAATAGGTTTAGTAGATTAAGTTGAATATAAAATGAACTTGATTGATTAAACTTGACTAAATTAAGTTCGTATAAAATTTATTAACTAATATTGGCTTTGTAAATTCTTTAGAAACCAACAGTTTATATTTAACTATTAATATAACTAGTGAACTCTCATAAGATCATATTAACTTATAAATAGTTTAAATATAATTGTAATGTGATAGACCATGAATAATAAGAGGCGTATGTAGTTTCGGATATTTGCTAGAAAACTAAGTATTTAATGTGAGTTGATATAAGTTGATAATTGATGGATTGATATCCTGAGCATATATTTACACACTTTGAGTCTGCTTTACCTTTCGAGGTACCTTGTAGTCTATCTTTTGTTTGTTTAGAGTACAGATATTGTATAAGGTATGTAGTGACTTGTGTGTTGCTTGCTAGGATAGGCATGCTAAACAAATTAATACTTAAAGATGGCCTTAATAATTGCTTGCTGCTTGTGCGTGGTTGTTTAACTTGGTCCGAGGGGCGACAACTTTGCTAGGCGGTGCTAGCACGGTAGTTAGGCGCTTAGGCCACCTCTCATCATTGACATTGGACAAATGATGGTTATCAGTAGCTCCGCGAGTAGCTGATAGGGGAATGGTATCGGGATAATGTTTATTCAAATTAGAAAGAAATTGTATTAAGCAGTTTAATATATAGGCTATATTCCTTAGCTTAATCACAATAGACTAATATGGATAGAGATGAATAACGGCTGTAACCCCTAGATGAGACTATTTACTAGATGTTCTTATAAGAGATATAGGTACTTGGGCTGCCTATATCAACCTCTTGAGCAGTTGGTGCTACTTAGGACTCTCAGGTTCTCAGCGTGTTGTCAGAGTGTGAGTGCTCCACTATTGTTTGCTATGCTTTAATTTAAATATATGAACTGTTGACTGTTGCATTGCATTTGGAACAGGGGTGTATATCCATCTTGTATGTGCTTGTGTTGCTGTCATACTAGGCATCGGCTCATTCATTTCTTTTTCAGGTGATGATCTGGATGCTTGTGATTATTAGGTATGGGACGACTCGGAGGGAGCTTACTAATGAGTTGAGTGCTTAGGAACATTGAACTGCCTATGCTGTTGGCACAAGTCATCGATCATTTTTTTCGAACTTATATTTTGATGAGGCATATGTATGAGCCCATGGTTGTATTTTGAGATACTATATATTATGTATTTTAAAATACCCGATGGTATGATACTTATTTATAAATGTTGGTCTACTCATGGAAGTAGTCTATTTGAAAGTCTTTCGCAAGAGTTTTATATATTCCACTGCAAGTTTCCGCTTATTTCTACAACCTAATTCAATGATTTTAGATTCTAAAATTTGTTTAGAAACGATCACAATAAACTATAGATTAGGTTAGCCTTGCACGTTTTATACGTGGTAGTCGACATGCCTTGAACCCAGTTTGGGCGTAACAGTTAAATTTGACTTTCAATGTAAAGTTCCTACATTAAAATGGCCCATTTAAGGGGATATGAAGAGGATGAGGATGTTTAGTTTTCTATTTCTCATCCTGGAACCAAACGGTCCTTCATATAATCCTGTTTTATGGGGGTGTTTGGTTTATTGATTTCTCTTCAAAATTGATACGACCCTTCATACAGCTCCGTTGGGTTCCCCTGCTTAAAAAAACAAAACAATAAATAATATATATGTAGGTATGTAAATACTAAGTTGAATACTTACATAAGATCTTATCTAAGTTAAATAACTAAAATTATTAATCTTGTTCTAATATAAGAATTGCTACTTTGGAATAGATCTTTCCAATTGTTTGAACCCGTCATCCAATTTATTTTAAGATACTTCGAATAAATAAAGTACGCGGTAACATGTGTGTTGCGTAATAGAATAGGTATTATAAATGAATTAATACTTAAAGATGACCTAAAAATTGCTTGTTGTTGGTGTTTGGTTGTTAAATCTGGTTAGGAGAGCGACAACCTTACTTGGTGATGCGGTAAGGTAGTTAGGTGCTTAGGCATCCTTACCCATGTGTAGTATATTGAGATGGCTCAGTGGATAGCTGATAAGGCAAATAGTATCAGCGTAACATTTATCTAGATCGGCGAGAAGTAATACGATAGGGCTCATGACTGATAAAGTTATTTGAGCGTTATTATATTATGGATTGAGATAAGTAGAGATGTGTACGACTGTAAACCCGAAATAAAGCTATTAATTTAGATGCTTATATAAGAGATATAGGTATTCGACTGCTTCTATCAACCCTCTAAGCAGTTGCTGCTACTCAAGACCCCCAAATTTCCATTGGTTTGATCTTGGAGTGTGAATGCTCCAATGTTGTTTTGTAACACCTTTAATTACATATAAAATTCAATTAATGTTGCATTACATTAGATTAGGAATGTATGTTTATCTTATATGTCTTGTTCTTGTCGTATTGGGCTCTAGCTCATTTTCGCTCCTTTTTAGGTGTTAATGATCATGATAATGATGCTTATGATTATATGAGTTACAAGACGAACTTTGAAGGTTTTCTAAATGAGTAGAACGACCAAGATCCTTGGATATATAATGTTATGTTTTGTTTAAGACTTTGTTTTGTTTATAAAACTTGTATTTTGATATAGAGCCTAAGTGTAAACCTTAGTTTGTAAATTCGTAAACAAACTTACTTTCATGTTTTGAGAAACTAGAAACTGAATATTTAGGTACTAATGGTTCGTACTAAGTTGTATATATGTACGATGATCTACTCATAAGAGTAGTTTCTTTGAAAAAAGTATGTAAAAGTTTAGTTCCAACATATACTCAATTGTTTTTCTAAATCTAATTATATGGTTTCAAAAGTTAAAATTAATTAGCAAACAATCCTAATAAACGATTTCTTTTTAGATAGCCTCGGTAATACTTAAGCATTATTCATAGCTTGATTAGATGCACCTTGACATCATTTTGGGGCATGACATTTTGCACTAGCAATAGCCAAAACCACATCACAATTCATAACTTTGCTACCAGTAAAAAAGGTATCATGATAATCTTCACCCTCAATTTGAGCATACCCCTCTGCAACAAAACGAGCTTTGTAATGATCCATCATACAAATTGGTTTATTTATTTATTTTTTGTGAACCCATTTACAACTAGTAATGTTCTTACCCTCAGCAAGGATGTGAGTTCCCAAGTATCACTCTTTTTAAGGCAGCAAGTTCCTTATTCATAGCCTTACCTAATCCTTATGTCAAACCCCTTGTGACTAACACTTTGATTCAAAATAGCAAACACATTAGCCAAGAAAATCACATAGTTATCATAAAATGTGCAGAGGAATCATGAGAAAAAGGAGGATAAAAGGTTAATGTGTGTGTAGTAGAATGAGTAAATGCACCAGAGCTGGAAGGATCATGTAAAGTCTGCACAAAGTCCTTTAATCAATGAGGTAATGTCTTTTTTTAACTTGACCTATGCATAGGAATAACGTACCTGTCATCAGTAGCAACTAAACTACATGATGCGGTGGACTATGAAGAGAAGTACAATGTTCCTTAAAAACGAAAAACTGTTCCAAAGAAATGAACATTGACACTAACTATGATTTTATTTGTAGACAAATCAAGAAGCTTATAACCTTTTTGTCCTTGTACATAGCCTTAAAAATATACATTTAGCTCCTATTTGATCAAATTTGTCTTGGTATGTAGAAGAAATTGTACAATAACAAAGACATCCCATAACACACAAATGAGTACAATCAGGTTGCTTATCAAATAACAACTCAAAAGGAGTTTTCCAACCTTAAATGGTAGTAGGCCTTTAGTTAATCAAGTAGGTGACAGTCAAAATACGCTCACTCCATAAATTCACTACCATTATTAGTTCTAATATACTTGGGACATGTACTAAAATGATTAAGAACATAACTAAAAAAACTAATCTAATATACCATAAACTTGGAATTTTTTATTCAAAATATATGTCAAAGTACAACGACTAAAGTCATCAATAAGTATCAGGAAATAATTCTTACCTATTATTGAAGTAACTTTGTAAGGACCCCAAAGATCCAAATGCAACAACTGAAAAGGATTAGAAGATCGATGGAGACTACTGCTAAAAAGCAAGTGATGTGTTTTAGCTTGACAACAAGCATCATAAAAGAAATGTGACCAATCAAAAGATGAGCAAACAGACAAGTGATCAAGTTGAGAAACTAAAGAATGGCCTATCCTAGTATAAATTAATTGAGCCATATCCGACTTATTACAAGTAGTGACAGAAGTTGAATTTGCCAACAAAGACAAACCATCATTGGATGAGGGTACTAAAAACATACAATCCAATATACTCCTTAGCGCTGTAGCAATCACTTTAGTTCTAAGGTCTTAAAATGTATAAGAATGAGAATCTAAGGTAATGAACAAATCATTGTGTTTCAAGATTATTTATGGACATAAAGTTGTGAGTAGATTTTGATACATACACGAGGTAAGGCAAGGATTCAAGACAATATTTCTAGTGGAATAAACTAATTTTGTTGTACCATTAGGTAAGTAAATGATCAAAGGCTTGGATAGGGTTATGGTAGATGCTAAAAGGTGTACGTAATGTGTCATGTGATTCTTTGCCCCTGTGTCTACCATCGATGTTGCAAAATTGAAATTCACAGCTAATAAACAAGAGAACTGAGTAAATTATGTACCTGCATAGTGAACAACGTTTATTAATGTGTTGTCTGCATTTAAATGCTCCAGTTGTTCCCTAAAAGATTTAAGCATTTCTTGACATAAGAGCTGGAATGCATTACTATCAATAGAAGTAGAACCAGAATCTGCATTATTAGAATGATCAACATGATCAAAAGGCGTGTCAATAACAGCAATGGATCTCTCCACATTTGCAACAACAGATACACATTTTGCTCCCTTAGCCACTCACTTTCCCTATACCAATCGAGATAACCAATAAATTGAAAATAATTTTCAACCATATGTCCATTATCATTACAATGTCTGCAAGTTACTTTTCCTTTTGATTTTCACTTATCAATAATAACTCGATGTCCTGCCATTTGAATGTCTTTTCCTATTGTAAAAGCTAAGCCTTTTGAATTAGAAGAAAAAGTAACCTCTCGCTGCTTCTCTATTTGTTGAATGAGATATAATGCACGATTGACAGTAGGAAGATGTTCCATGGAAAGAATTTAGTTACGAACATGTTCATAATCATCTCCTAATCCCATTAAAAATGGCAGCAATCTTGATTGAGATTCAAAACCCAAAATTCGATTTTCATACGACGTGTACAATATTCCAGTCTTCCGCAAACACAGATTGAATATGCATTGATAGAGCTCAATTCATCCCATATATTCTTCAACCTATTGTAATACCCACTAACAAACATATCGTCTTGTTTCAAATTGCAAATTTCTTATTGCAATTGATATACAAGTGGACCACTGGATTGTCTGTAGTGTTCCACAAGCTCATTCCATAATTCAAAAGCTGATTTAGCATATTCCAAGAAAGCTCAGGAATCATAGAATTCAATGTCCAACATTGTACCATATAACCGCATCTTATCCATTTATCTAAATCAAGAGATTGATCATCAGGTTTAGAAATAGTTCCATTAATAAAGCCTAACCTAGACTTTGCTCCTAGAGCCATTTTAATCGATCTATTCCAAGCCATATAATTTGATCGATTAAAAATGTTATTACTTAAGCACATGCTGGGGTTATTTGAGCTAAAAAGATAAAATGGATTGTACACGTTTGCATCAGTTCGCGAAGCACTACTGTGATTTAAATCTAACGTTGCAAGTGAAAGAGAAATCAACTTACAGAATGCAATTGAATGAGAGCATAACCCTGCTTTAATACCAGTGAGAATTCTCCCAACGCATCCACATACTAGCGGCCGAAGAAGAAGGAGAATCGAGCAACTCAAGAATTCAATGAAATGAATCATCTTGGAATATATACCTGTGAGACCTATATGATAAGAAATCATATGGACTTTTTTTAATTATATTTGATAATATGAGATTACCGAGTCAAAAAATTCATAGAGTTTTTTTGCCGTACTTGAAACTAGTTAATTTATCAACCCGGTGATTTTCAACAATTTTATCATTATTTTCCATTCATATATTTCTATATATCTATTGTTATAACTCCAAACAATTAATTACGAATGCTATAAAAAATTGCAATTTATCATAATATTTAGGTTTCCCTGTTCAAATTATATCAGAGTCTCGGGTTTATTATAGTATTTTTATTAAAGCAAAAACATCTTATGAGCTAGCAACGGAATAAAATAAACAAGCCTAAAACGACTTCGGGTATTTGTAGCATGAAAAGAAGATATTTTGAAACCTATACCCACTTGCCTTTAAGATCATGGTATCATTATGTTGGAAATGGCTTCTAGCACAGGACTTTATTATTCTAGTTAGTTGAGAATTTTTAATCATAATAATATTTTGTTATGTGAATTTTTCATTTTTGATTTTAGATCATATCATAGTGTCAAAATTCTTCGTTCACAAGTTGCATATGTTATTAAATTTCTCTTGCTTATAACACCAAAAAGGTCAGAAAGAAAAAATATATATATATATATATATTGAATAAATTTATAAAATGTGTCACCTACTTAAAAAAAAATAATTCCAAAGTATAGTGCACATTAATACAATAAACATGATAGTTTGACAATAAGTATGTCAAGACTGATGTGTAACTTTAAGTTTTCATCAATAAATTAAGGATTTTGACATGTTTTTATATACTAATCATTCTAATATATATAATATATATATATATATTATATAATAACTTATTTACTTGAAAATTACATAAGTTAAAGCTGTGATTAGAGGTGAGTAGGTAACCCTGTCGTAAGAGTACCCACCTGGACCCTACTTGACTAGATAGGGTCCGGTGGGTATTAAAGGCTACATGATAGGGTCTTGGTATAGATTTTATGAAACCTGCTTTCACAGGGTAGGGTACGGGTGTGAAATTTTCATATCATGTACCCACCCTAGAACTTGTACTAGTACATATTTTAAGGTATATTATATTTATCTTATTAAATATTATAAAACAATGTTAATATACATAAAATAAATAACAATGCTCCATTTTTTATTTGATGACCACTTTTATCCAAAATATTATTTAGTAAAATTATCTTCCAAAATTTTTTACTATATAAGAATTTGTACTATTTTATTTTAGAAACACTTGTTATTTTTATTTTAGAACGCATATAATTGTATGTATATACCTAAGCTCTTAAATTATATAGATATGCTATTTATTTTCTAAGATTAGTTAATATGAAAATTGATCCAAAATTTTTTATTTTAGAATTTGCTACAATTTCTACAATTTTGTTTAATAACATAAACGAGTTCGATAGATTTTTGTTATAAGTTTAAGCTTTCCCACATAAATAGATTTTGCACATTGCAGAACTTGTGATATTAACAAAGTACTTTTAAAATTCCTTTCCACATGCTATTTTATAGTGAATGTATGAAATTAAGGTAGTTAAACATACTATAAAATATAAAATACTAAAAACCTAAAATTTATGAAAATACGAAAAAATAGAAATTTCGTATATAAATCAACAGGTTTCATAGGATACCCTGTACCCTGTAGGTTTTATAGGTTATAAGGTACAAGGTGGGTAAAAGATATCATAAGGTAGGTTCCGAGTACCAAATCTAATACCCTATAGCATACAGGGTTAGGTACAAGTAGTACTTCATACCTTACCTACCCGATACCCACTCACCCTTAGCTGTGTGATTACCAATATCACAATATTTAATGGACAAGATCAAGGTTCATCCTTTTAAATCTTGTGAAGGTCATTTAATCCAATTTTAATATGATTAGGTAAGTAGGTTGTTTATTGTAGTAGGAATGATAGAGGATTTTAGCATAATTAATCAAAATCAATAAGTTGCTATATTTAGGTTTTTGAATATCACATATATGAGTTGGATTCCTATTTAATTTTACATGCAAGCTAAAGAAAGGTGAAGTTGCATGGGATAAATAAGGTATGATCAGTTTGTACAACCAATATACTATCTTTAGGCATAAGTTCTTAAATTTTAAAATTGAAACCTATTTATGACGACATGAAACCTCTTTGTAGCATAGTTAGACTAACTTGGCGAAGCTTCAAAATTTTCCTATTTAGATTTTGCAATGTCAAATTTTTGAAACTTCAACATGTCTATGTTTCCACAACAATTCAATAGAACAACTTCTATACAACCCTTAATAAGCAGTTAGATATGCGCTCTCTTACCCTAGTAAAGATTTACTTTTTCATATATTAATTTCGCACTCATACTTCTATATGAGCAACACCATTATTAGAGGTCACATATGGCAAGTCACAAGTAGGGTTCGCTTTGAATTGGACCAATGGGTCAAAGATCTACATCCGACCTACCTAGCTAAGTCTAACCCCTAGATAAACACAACCAAGTCACCTAGAAAATTGGACGTATGGACCCGGTGGTCTTTATGGGTCTTGATTTTTCAATTAAAGAATAAAAAATTAAAGACTGCAAAGCCATACACATATTGAGCTGCTCAAGGCAACTAGCATAGAAGAGAAAAGGAATTGAACGAGTGTAAATTACACCCTGACAAATACTATTAGTAAGATTGAAATTTAAGGTATATCCCACCGTCTCGACACGTGTGTTTTCATTTATTTAGACATTTGGCAAATAGGTGAAATGAAAATTCATACATGGGGGCAATATGTAATTAGGTCGACAAACAATGGATCATGCATAAACAATTGATTGCATTAAGGAAAATAGATGATTCACATACATGCACAAAAACATATATTTAACTATAAGCTAGATACTTGGTCATCATCTGTAAGGACCCGGTCCTCTAAATCCCGAGACTTAGAGTATCGAATCCCCAACCACATATAACGTTTTCACATTATATGTAAGGTTGTCCTAAAACTAACAGTTTATGCAAATTGTTTGATCAAATTACTAAACTTTGTAAAGAACTTTTTAAATAAAACAAGATTGCTAATATAAGCAATCTATACATATATTTACATCAAATAATCATTGCTTTGTGTCAATACGTGACACAACAAAACAAATACATGATTTCTCAAAACATGAGAATCTTAATGGATCTTAAGGTCATTACAAAAGAACTTGGCTTAACTACAAGCCTTCTATACAAAGCTGGTCCTTAGCAAAAAGTCTTCTATAAGTCCCGGGTCATCGGATCCTATTCATCCCACTCGTCCAGAAATCTTTCAAAATCGGACCCATAGCCCAAGTCATCGTAAAACTCGTCTCCATGACCTGCAAAGCAGCAAAAGTGAGCCAGAGGCCCAGTACACAATAACCAATGCATAACAAGTCATCCGATTTATGTAATGCATCATAGAACAAGTGGTTATCTTTATTACATTTTGATTCACAAATCAACAAGAGGGTATTCAAACCCCGGTCACACTTCGGGAATCCAGGGATCCTGAGTAACAGCAGCTGCTCAGGGGGTTGATATAAGCAGTCCGAATACTTATATCTCCTATATCTATTTCATGAAGTTAATAGCTTCATCTAGGGTTTAAAAGCCGTTGCCCGACTCTACTTAAACTCAGTCCATAACATGAGCTTAGTTCACAAGTTCCCATAAACCTTGAACTAAATCATGGTATTTCCCCCTAAGTTTAAGCAAACGTTACACAGATACAATTCCCCCTATCGGCTACCCACTTAACCAAAAGAATCGCTATTGCATCATAGCGTACCATTGCATCATGGTAAAGTCATTGCATCATGACTTGGTTAAGCGCCTAGCTAACATGTCATTGCATCATGACAGGTTTGCTGCTCCTCGGACCAGATTAAACAGCGTAATAGACATCCAATTCATCCAAATGTTAAATCGAATCAATTTAGGTCAAATTAGAAATGTCTGGTCCTAGCAAACATCAGACAAGTTATTGCGTACCTGAACCCGTTAGTATTGAACTAGGATCTCTCGGTGATGAATTAACCGAAGAATCCTTAACTGTAATAGAAATGTCACAATAATTAATAAATCAACATTTATAAATTTCATTCTCACAAATATATACATATTATATCCACATATCACAATTATTAAAGAAATTCAAATAATTGAATAAACAGCCACGAATAGGCATTTAAACGTCCTATTATATCCCAAATTACTTACCAAAAACTCAAATGCTCAAATAACAACTTTGGAAACTTTTTAGAAAAAGCTCTCAAATTTCATAAACTCAGGGGATACGCCGGCACTCAACGCCGGCGGCGTTGGGCCGGTGTTAACTGTTCTGAAAATGTACACTGTCAACGCTGGCAGCGTTCAAAGCGTACGCCGTCAGCCTTTGTAACCTACGCCGGCGGCCTTGATTCCCAAAAGCCAGCGTACAAGTTAGAAGAAAGAACGCCGGCTGACTTCCTAGCGAAAGCCGGCGGCGTTCAGTCGGCTTTAAGAAATTTGGTTCTGTGAACTTTCAACACCGCCTCTACGCCGGCGGCGTAGAGACTCAAATTGCCGGCGTACGTTCTGAAGAACAGACGCTGGCAAATCTTCGACATATAAGCCGGCGGCGTTGCAAACGGTGTTAGGGAAAACAATTCTGTGGGCTTTCTACACCGCCTCTACGCCGGCGGCGTAGAATCCCCAGATGCCGGCGTACGTTATAAAAACAAGCTTAAACGAAAATTCAAATCCCCTGTTTTTACTTTGTAAAATTACATCTTAAAACACTTCAAAAACTTTCCTCAACTACACTTCAAACTTCATATACTTACTCCAACATACACTACTCAATTCTAGCAACTCAAAGCATGAATTCAATACAATTAAACACTTCAATTTCTACTTCCATCACTTCTAAATTCTCCTATACCAATCCTCTTCACTTACTCCCCACATTTCATAACCAAACAACATGACATGCATACTCTCCCACACTCATATAGCACCTTCTCAACTCATCCCATGCATAAACAAGTATTTGATCAACATTAAGCTCAATTCATCCAATAACCCTATAACTACTACAAGAAAGGGAAACAAAACAATGATCACAACTAAATCAATTCAAATACATACATATATATACCTTGTCTTGAGAATAACTTTGATTTTCAACTTGATATAACCCTAACTTGAGCTTGGAAATGAAGATGGAAATGGATGAAGAAGAAGAAGAGAAAAAGAAGAAAGAAAAGGAAAATTCGGATAAAATTTTGAGCTGCCCCAAAAAGTAATCAAATTAGCTTAATTTTGACTTTTACACTTCCAAATTTACCCCTTAATGCATATAATAACTTTAGGTTGCATTTAACTTTAATTTGAGCTTCATTTAGCTTGTATTTGAGGCATACATGCTAATTTAATTACAAGGAACTTAATCAACTAGCTTAACTTAACTTTTTAATGAACAAAAGACAACATTAAAAAAATTTCATTACTCACACATTAATGCACATAAAACCAAATATTAATATCAACATATACACATACAAAATCATATATCTTAGGCTACTAACAACATAATCATGCTCCTTAAATTCAACATTTTAATATAAATACTTAAACACATGGAATTTGAATAAAGTGTAAATCTAGGTCATTTCATCATCACTTAAAAAAATCAATTAAATTTGATAATGTTGTTGTGGCAAATTCTATAAGCCCGATGACCCACGTTTGGTGGGACTTTTTTCAATATTGGGTGTGCATATCATATATTGAACTTGTGTATTAAGAGTGGATGAATCACTAAAGATCATATATTTACCAATAAAATTTGTAGTAGCATATTTATCGACACTCCACTATAAAATAGAGCATGAAAAAGTGGTGCATAGATCAATGTACAAGGCCTAAAAAATTTTAGAAAGATGTGCGATATGGGTGGAATTCTACATACCATCTCCTTACCGGCATGCTTAATTATAAGGATCTATTGTGTGGTTTTGCTCTTATAAATGTACCAAACATACCTTTGCGTCCTTATGATTGGCTAACATATATAATTTATTTTCAATTCTTAAAGTTTTTAACAAGTTTACAAAGACATCTTTATAGGTGAACAACTTAACTATTTATCTCTTTTTACTTAAATCTTTTAACATATGCGATGCAAGCACCAGTACAATGCGATCTTATGTATGAATGTTAGAAATATGACATGCAAGTGGCTAGCTTACTACTAACACATTCCAATGATATATAATATTATGTGGGTGTTAAATCTGAAATGCTAGATGAAAGGTCTTAAGAGAAATTTGGAAGTGTATTATCAGAATATAAATAAATTATTAGACACTTGAGTTATGCATTCTATAAATGTTACATCTATTGTACATGGCATGGAAAAATGCTTTAACTCAGTTGTATAGTCAGTTTTTTTATGCATTAGTGGTCGAGTTCCGGTTAGTCCTTCATTGAGCACAGTCGAATCATCAAGCCCTAGAAAAGTAGCTCTAAGATATCCATATGTAATGCAATAAACACGAAAGAAGTATACATGTGAAAGTAGGAGAAGGGGATACACAAAGAGTCTGTTTGTTTAGTTTTTTTGTTCAAATACAGACATTTTTTTTCAAACTTTTTTTCTAATAAATTGTTTATTAAGAAATAGATATAGATGAAAAAAAAGATAAAAGTTCTCATAAAAAGATTAAATATAAATAAAATATGCATATAAATTGGATATATTTACACATATCATTTTGATACAAATATAGATACAGATAAAAACATACCATCTAAACAGACAAAAAAATTGAGAAATATCTTACCACCAATTTTGAGTTCAACAACAACACATTAGTGTGCAAGACTTTAACATATTAAATTGGTAAAAGTGACACCAAATGACCTATCCCTTTCTCTCTCATATTGCTAGACAAGTATTTATCATACCAACATCAACGATAACAGTGGAAAACAAGTTTTCAGTTGTACGTAAAATATATTAGACGATCACAAGTCGTAGCTATTTTCCATTACCATTGAAGCTCTAACTTACACTGGTGATTGGAACAAGGCAAATAGACACATCTAAGAAATTGTGCAGATAACCAGTGAGGATGATGACTACTTCAACGATTAAACTCTTTTAGTGGAAGCATCTTGGTGTCAACGTCTGAATGAACATAAGGTGAGTAAATGTAAACTCCTGAATCAAATTATTGTCACATAGAAATTATTTGTTTTCTAATAAAACAAAAAATTAACAATTATTTTGAAAATTATATGGGGGCCTTTAAAATTTTTTAGTAAATAATGAATTCAACTTTAATTACCTCTATGTCTTGAAGGTTGATTATATAAAACCAACACGATATTTTCTAGTAGAATCAACAAACACACTAAAGTTTTTGTAAATAAATAAAAAAAAAGAGCTTTGGTAGTTATTTTCAATTACCAAATATGCAGACACCTTCGATGCAACTTTAAAAGTAGCAATAAAGTATTTCCCCCCATCTTTAGGGCCAAAATGACACTTCCTTCATACTTTTTCTATTTTTATTTTTTAGTAAGGTTTCATGTCCCCTCTGATGTTTATAGTTTATATTTCAAAGGAAGTAATTGACTTCATTTTAATATTTCCTTCAATCTTCAAAGTAAAGTCATATCTTTTGTATAAAAAATTACGAAATCCTGACTAATGCGATACGTGATTACTAATTAGACTTAAATTCATAGAATAGTCAAATAATGACATAATGTTATAAATTTTCCAATAAATAATAATACAATGTGTATAATAATTTGGTGTAATTTTTTAAGTGAAGGTTTTTTATTGGAAAAAAAAAATAATTGGCTTGCTGGTACAAGGTTGGGCTCACCCCCATGAACTAACAAGTCCATGGTTTATGTTTGGCCTACCCCTTCACAAGGCAAGTTCTGGTGGAGTCCAAACTCAACTGGGCATGTGGGAACCCTACTATTATATAAATGACATGACTAATATTTAAGATTGCTTAATCTCCTACCATGACAATTATATTTATAAAAGAATATCTTTTATCTATATATTATTAATTTTATCTTCTTTCACAAAAATTAAAATCTATAAATTAAAATGTAATATGGTTTTTCATTCGTCAGTAATAATAAATATTTTTTTATAAGGTATGTATGAGATTCCTTCAAAAATATTTTTTATAATTTATATGCTCTAGAGTATAAATTCGGGAATTGATATAAGGTATGGAAACTATTTCATATCCTTTCTTATGAGGTATTGGACAATAACACTAGAATTGACCCTGTAAATTTCAATACTCAACTCAAAATCTACCCCATCCAATATGATATTAGAGGATAATGGTTACAATAAGTGTTGAGAATTTATGGATTTGAATTGAAAAAATAGCAACAAAAAAAATTTCTTTTCTTTTTTTCTTTTAAACTTTTGAAATTCCTAAATCACCTATGGATCTGTGCAAATTCATTAAATAAATGAAAGATTATGGTTTTACTTTTTGCCTTTGTTTTAATTCGACAGTGAATCGGATCTGTAGGTGCTATGATCTTGTGAACTCCCTCTATGGTATCCACACAGATAAACACATCAAATGGAATTTTGTGTGCTAGCACTCTAGAATAATTCTAGATCACTTGGAAATATCTCACAAGAGCTCTCATGTTTTCTTTTTTGATATGTAGAGTTTCTCTACAGATCTAACATTAACGGCCAATGTTGTTAACCCTAAACAAGAGCTGTAGTGTTCTATTTATACCAATGGCACTATCCTTACAAATTAAGATATTAACATCAATAAGATCCCTAATCCAATTAAGATTTCTTAATTCAAAAGACACATTCTGTTTTAATATTCATATTCAAAATAATGAAGATTATTAATTATTATTTATTATTCTTAACTAGTTAAGATTAGTAAATAAGTAGATAATTCCCACTAGGCTTATTTAAATTAAACTCATGACCCATTTGGTTCATTCTTTGTGTATGACCTTGTTAGTTCACTTAATGTCGATAGTAGGCCCAAAACCCTTTTTCGGCTCATGAGACATAAGTGGCCTTTGATAATACATTATGTCTATCCAAATTAAGTGAAGATTGGTGATCCTACTTTACTTATTAGACATAGTCAATTATTTAGTCTATTTGTCACACAATATCTGATGATTAAACGTGGGGCATGGATCATGTCATTTATATATTGTTTAATCACAAGTTTTCTTGATTTCAGAGTTTGAGTAAATAACCAAATGTTATTGATAACTAGGGGTGGGCACGGATCGGTTTGGTTCAGTTTTTCCTAAAACCAAACTAAACCATAATTTACGGTTTGTTTTTTTTTTCATCCCAAACCAAACCATTAAGTAACGGTTTGATTCGGATTATAAATTTTTTAAACCATTAAATAACGGTTTGGTTCGATTTGGATTACGGATTAAATCAAAATTTTAAATAATTTTTTTCATTTTAGTTTTTTTACATTTGTGTAGATACTTAAATATTTATATCATTTTACAAAGTTTATATTATAAACCACGAAAAAATACTTTATGAATTCATCACACTTTTAATCTATAGTTCTGTATAATATTAGTTATTCATCAATAAAATACATCCATCAAGCAATACATGGTAAGTCACAAATAAATTATAATTTTTAATAGAACCATCATGTCAATTATCTACCAATAATTTTAGCTAAAATAAAAAATAATCTATTAACAAAATTCATCAATAAATAAAAGGATCCACTGACAAATTATATTAAACAATTAATACATAATAAGAATTTATAATTGAATAAATAAATTTCATACTTTATAAAGTTAAAAGCTATTAAAAAAATAGTTCATCATCAACAAAAAATTACATATCAAAAGTTAAAAAAAAATAAAAATGAACAAATTGATTTTAATCAATATTCACCAAATAATAAATATCAAATGAAATCATAAAAACATATAGTAAAATATTATTATATTTTTCTAAAATAGTTTGGTTTGGTTTACCTTCTAAACCAAACCATAAATTTACGGATTGGTTCGAATTGGAAAATTTTTAAATTAAACCATTAAAAAAAAACCATATTTTTGGTTTGGATTGGTTAGATTACGAATTGGTTCGGTTCGATTAGTTTTTTTGCCCACCCCTATTGATAACTCCTTATCAATTCATTTGAGTATAGCTATGTATTTTTCTTAGTCTCACTCTTCAAAAGGGCCAAAGGATATTTCTCTTAAATTAAGAGGGACAGAATCCTTCACGAATGCTCATATCCCTCTACATAATTTATTTCCTATCCAATCATAGTCTTATGATAATCCGATTAAAGATAATGAAGAATCAAGTCAAAACATGGAAATCACTATGTGATTCATAGTGTTGTTAGGCCAAAAGACTAAAATAATAGCACTGGGAAGAGATGTACAAATAATTGTGATCCATATGATACTCTCACGGTGGGTCGATCCTATATAATGTACTCTTACATGCATCTATATACTGACTTAAATCTCATAGTCATGGTTAGTAAAACATGATCATCATTCATCGAAATACTAGTCTTACATCATTGTCATTCTATATAATGAGTGACTAGAGATAATTTAGAATTGTATTCTTATCATTTTATATATGCACTTTAATGATGTAAGAAAGATTAAACTATTCAAGGAAACATTTTATTATGCTAGAAGACCATCAATGATAACATAATAAATTAAATGGTTCATTAAATAAATATAAAAGTACAAATGATAGTAAATATTAAGACACATCACTAGCAAGCAGCAGCAAGGTCACTCACTTAATCATAATCATAGCAAGCATTAGTTCAATCCAATAATATCCATTTAATATGTCTTAGTAGATCAAGATTAGGATTTCAGAGTTTTTAATAAATGCTAATTTACTATGGGTAAATCATATTAAAAGGTATCAATTTGGGGGTTTAAATATTTTCAATTATTAAAAAAAATCAGCATTTGGGAAAAAAATCATTAAAGTATCAATGTTCGAGTGGTTATATTGAGGAATCAACATTTGACAAAATGAGTTAGATAAGGTATCAATAATTGATCATTGAGGAAATTTAAGAAAAATTAATTGAAAATTAATCTAAATGTTGACACCTTAAATGAACTTTACGAAATGTTGGCATCTCATTTGATTCACTTTGAACAACGTTGATATTTTAATTAGTCACCTGAAATATTAATACCTTAAATCAAATTACCTACAAACATTGGTATTTTCTAAGATAATTTACCCATTTTACTATATTATGATATTAAACCATCATATTAACCTAAAGTACATTCAACTTCATTTCAACCAAACTTTAACAATACAACATACTAAATACTCAAGAGTATTATAAGGTTCATGCATATAGATTTTTTTGAAAAAAAAAAAAGAATTATCATTTTCTCTACATGTTTGCTTTAAAAACGAAGATAAATTGGGTGTCATTTCTTTTTTATGAAAGTTTTAGTACCTAATTGCTGTATATAATATTTAAGCCATAGAAAAATTTGACAGGAGTGATTGTAAGAGCCTGTTAGCTACACATATATATTTCTATTTTATATTCAAGCACTTTTTTTTTTTTGGGAATTTACATGATAAAAGGGAGTGATCTTAATAGCGTATATTTTGAATGATCTCATATGCAATTAAGAATACTTGATTTAATCACATGTGGAAAAATGTGATTGAGAACAGATATGGAAGAAGGAACTCAATTTTTAGTAGCTTCCAAGCACATGTGATTACAATTTGAATTTTTTGATATTTCAAAATTGGATTTCAACAAGATAATGGTGTCCTTCTAATGCTGTGCAAAAAAGGAGGAAAGAGATGCCCCTAGATTTTAATATAATTAACTCATTTTTGGGCATAGTTAATTATGTGATTTCTTATCGGAATTTTCATAAATCATAGCTGAGCCATGAATAAAGTCTTTTATTCGTGCGAGTTAAAAAAGAAAACAAAATCAAGGATGGAAAGACTGATTTGGTGAACATTAATTTGAACTAGGGTTAGACAAAAAAATCGATCGAACCACAAATCGATCCAAAACGAACTGAACAAAACCAAGTTTTCGATTTTTTTTTTAATTTATAGAACTGTTCAATTCACTATTTGGTTAGGTAATTGAAATTCGGTTCGTGGTTTGGTTCGGAGTCACAAACCGAACTGAATCGAACTGTTTCACTTTTTTGTTTTAAAAAAAATCCTCTTAACGTTATCTCACTTTTTATAGTTAATTGTGTTTTGAGGTAAAATTTTTAATATTTTATATTTATAATTAGTACTTTTAGAGTTTCACGGTTAAAAAATAGTTGTAGTTTAATGGGTATTAAAAAGTATAAATATTCAAGAATATATTACTTATCTCTTTCATCGATGAAGGGAATCTGATCTTACTCTTTCTCTTGTACACATACACACACATATATTTGTAATGACACTCAACTAGCTCTGAGTCTCGAAAAAGAGATTACACCACCAATTTACTCTTGTGTTTAGTTTTTATTATTTTACTAATTATACTAATTATGTGAAAAAGTTTGGCTCACTATAGTTGAATGTTGATTTATATAAATCGATAAATGTGTTGTTAATGATTTCAATAAATTGATAAATCAACTTGTCCATCTGCTATCGAGGTTTGAAATGTAAGAAAATAGTTCATATTTCTTCTTTTTATTGAAATAAAAAAGAACATTTTCTTTTGATATATAGTTCGAACCATATATCGAACCATTTTCTGTTAAGTTCAAAAAATTAGTGAACTGAACCATATGGATAGGTTCAATTTTGTAAAAATAACCTAACCGTAATTTTAGGTACGGTTCGAGGGTCGAATCGAATCAAATCGTACCATACCCACCCTTACTTCGAATCTTTCAAGTGAAGCTCTCTAACACATCTCCAGTTAAAATGGACTTAATTCCTTGAGCATTGCCACTAGCCAAAGAGCTAATTCTTATTCAACAATTTTGGTCGAACTCAATACGTGGTGACTCTAACACACGCTATATTTGCAAAATTTACTAAAAACATATAGCATACAAAATTAATCACAATTAAATTTGTAGTAAATAATGCAAATTTAGAGGACTTGTAGGTAAGTGGTTTGTTTATTTGGCTAAATGAATAAGGTCGTAATGAAATTCTTATTATTAAGGAATGGATTAGAGTTGTAATAAGATTTTTTTTTAATAATTTTTTAGTTAAATTGGGGTATTTTGAAAAAAAGACAATTCCAGTATTGAATTGTCATTCATAAGTTTTTTTAATGTTTTTTATAATAAAAATTTATTATGGAATAATTGCTATTTGTAATAACTATTCATAAGGAATAAAGTTATAATGAAATTGCAATTATACTAAGTGAAAGAGTAGTAAAAGTATTTAATGAAATAACAAGTAAAGATAAATCTACAAGCTAATAACCCATTTATCATTTATCAACCACCTCTTAAAACCGTGTGCCACTTTGCTTCCTCCACCACACCATGTTCAGCAACCTTAGGAAAGGATGGAGGGTCTCTAGAAATCATCTTTTCAATTTTAAGTTACTCAAGCTTGCATGGTAAAATAGGGTGAAGATAATTTATAAGGAAATTTAGGGTTACTTTTCTTTTCTCTTTTTTTTTTTTTTTGGCATTTTGAGAGTTGTTTTACAAGTAAATATTTCAAGTAAGACATCTTATTAACGCCATTAATAATATGTTTCAATTACATATAACAAATTTATATTATAATCATTAAGTGTCACATATTTTTCATAATTACTATCCTCTAATTAAGGAACAGTTTTTTCTTTTACCAATTTTCATATATTTGTTTTTACTTTACTCAACAATTTCCTTGGATTTTTGCGTCTTCAAAATATTGTCTCTTTGTTGTCTTCGATTTTTAGGACAATTACACACTCTAGAATACTTTATAATAATTTTACTATTGCTTTTTGGTGAAAGGAGGCATTTTAAATTTTTCGCATGGCTTTTCGTAATATCCTGGTTAGGGTTTGAAAATTTATCTAATGGTTAAAACTTAAGAGAGAACTTTTATAAATTTCAATACTTTTGTTTTTATTAATCCATTTACCCAACATTTTCCATAAAATAACATAATTAATTAAAATCATCATCATTTTCCTTTTGAAAATACATAGAAATGTTCTCTTTTGTTAACGTGTCTTTTGAATTTTTCAAAAAAATATCTCCTATCAATTTGTACCTTTTAAGGTAATATGTGTGTGTGTATATATATATATATATATTGGAATCGACCTCTTTAAGGTTTTCAATAAATCATATAATTTTGGCTAACTTTTTCAAACTTTTAATTTACTTTCAAGTATAATTAAGTCGTCAAGGGAGTGAATTTTCTTGAGTTTTATAAGATTTTAAGATTGAATATTACTAGTTAATAGGGTCTGTATATATGTGTATTTCTATTACTTATTGCACTAACATAGTGTTCAAAATATCTGCTAGTGTCTTTCTTCTTATTTTTTCTTAACTTGTGTATATTTCTTAATCCATTATCTTGTAAATATCACATAACTGTGTTTAGGTTGAAACAACGGTCATAAATAGGGTTTGGAACTTCAAAAGATCTCAATTGACCTGACCCTACAATAAAATCCACTGAAAAAGGTTTGCAAGCAAAATTTCAGTTAATTAGGTCAAAAGATTCCTTTTTTTTTTTTTGGGCCACTAAGGTCAAAAGATTCAATCAATCAAAATTAATATATATCGATTTATTTGTCCTTTTCTTCAGAATACACTATTTTTAATCAACCTAAAATAGATTTAATCAGTTGAATTTGCAATTCAATTGACTTTTATGGTTCAGAATTATATAATTCAACCCTTGCATCTCCCTTGGTCCAATCCACTCTTGTCATTACCTCCAAATTGCGCTTTCAACCTTAAAACAAACAAAAGAGAAAAACAATACCATAATAGGTATGTAGTTTCAATCATCAATTAGCTAGAGCCCTAAAGCCAACGATTTAACCAGATTGATTTACTCTATTGCTACGAGATCAAATTCTACATCTAAATCCTTTAACCGATGGAATTTTAACAGACACAACCATGCACATCGAGGCCAAAATCCATCGACAAAGTGCACACTAACATTCCTATTAAATCATAAAACTCCTTGATTGATTAGACTTATCAATGATCAAACCATTTCTTTTTCTCAAACATTAAAACTTGTCTTTAAAGCAATTTAAAACTTCAATTAGGCTAGGTGCTCTCTGTTTCTTTAAGTAAATGAAAAATAAAAAGAAATGAGAGTGCAACAATAACCTTAGAGTGAAACATGTACACAAAATTGTTATAAGGAGAAAAAGGTGTTATAACCCTAAAGATTGCTATTGAAATGCCAAATACTCTTCCGTATTGTATTTGTATATGATCTGTATCTGTAACTCATCTATATCATATCTGTATCATATTTGTTTGGCTTGTTTATGAGTAAAACTCTTAGTTTTTCATTGGTATTTATTTTTTGATAAATATTTGTTTGAAAACGATAAAAATATAATACCAAAATTATCAGAATATGATGAAACAAACAGACTTATATTCTTAAGACATTTTGGTTTTTGTAGATGTTGATAATGTTCTTTCAAACGAACCATTAAAACTTGTCCACAGACAAACTAGGCTATCACACTCAGTGGTAGCATATGGGAGGTTTTCCTTCTCCATTATTTTACCCTACTAGATTTGCTCTTGATTACTATAGCGCATATATAACCTGCTTAGCAAGGGTTCATCTCTTCCCTATAAATATCCTCATCGTATACAAGACTGAGATATCTAATATTTGACCTCTCTCATGACATAACAAGTCTAGCAAAACCCGTTTGGCTCTTTAGACCCTACTTTTTGGTTGTTGTCATACTCTCATACTTAAATCATCTACTAAAAATAAGCATCGAAATGCTAATATTGAGATAAAAATGTGTTGTCCTTGTGAATAAACATCCACCATGTGTTATGAAATACTTCCTTTATTTTAGGGATTTTATTTATTTATTTTTAATTTATTTGACAAGTGTTAAATGATTATTTGTGAGGACATAAAGGGGATAGTAAGTAGAGGTGGACATACGACTTGGTGGGCTAGCCCGACTCATCTCGTTTTAGCCCGGGTTAAATAGGGGGAGCCATTTGGCCCGCTTTTAAACAAACCATATTTTTTAAGACCGTACCTGGCTCACATGGCCTGCAGGCTAAACGGGCCAGCCCGTAGATTAAATGAAATTATTTTTTTGAAAATTTTTTATGTTAGTTTATGAAAAAATTACAATATTTATATATTTTAGGGTTATATATATATTAACAATAATTTTATTGTTATTTTGAAGACTTATATATAAAAACAAGTTTTTAAAATGATTAACGCTTGTGGTGTGTGTATCAATCTATCTTATTTCATAATGTATTATAAAAAATCACTAATATGTTATTATCATTATTATTGTTATTAAATTTTTCCTTTTTTTATAAATATTTTGGCCCGTGAGCCAGACTATCATGGGCCAGCCTGTAAGCTAAATGGGCTGGATCATTTTGTCGTGTTTTTTAAAGGGGCTAAAAAAATTTAGCCATGGTCCGCTTTTTAAAGCGGGTAAATGGGTCGGCCCATATGCCTAGATCTAATAGTAAGCTTAGGACAACGAATTACTTTTCCTAATGTTAGGACCACATCCACCATCCCTTAATTTATGTTTACGTATTTTGTAGACTTACTTCATTATACTGCAACGGATTTTTGGGTTGAGCTCAAATAACCCTAGAGATAATTAACACCAACATAAATTTGTGTAGAAGCGTATTTATAATAAGGTAACATCATATTCCTTAGTTTTTTTTATTGAAACAATATCATTGGAATCTTTTGAATTTTAATTTAAATTATGAAGAGTTAGAGGAATCATAAATTGAGGAAGCCTTGGTAAAATTGCATAAATGGAATATCTTTGAAATAAGAACAACATTATTGATAAAAAAAAAAAAGAAATAAGAACAACATTATAAAAGCTAAGGATATTCACGTATTTTGTGAATATTTAAAACAAGATAAATTTGAAAAAGTTATCATTTTTATAAAAAAAAATATAATTTAAGAGTTTTTTTTTTTGTGTGCATGATAGTTTATTAAAAAAATTATTATGGAATAATTATGTTTCAATACAAAAAATGTCAATTTTGATACCTAAACTTTGGAATGGTAAATTTAATATACAATGTGATTATTTTTACTATCTCACCTAATATTGTTTATTCCGTTTTCTAATGTGAAAGAGATAGTCTATCATTGCTACGTGAAATTGAGGAAGGTAGTAAAAATTTCAATGCTAGACTATCACTTTCATGTTAGTAAACAAATTAAACAATGTCATAGAAGTAAAAATAATCACAAAAAGTTTGATTGTATATTAAATTAACCATGTCAAAATTTAGATACAAATATATATTATATATAAGAGAGAAATAAAAATAAACCTACAGTGGGGAAAAAAAAAAACACTACAAGTACCTGCTAAATACCTATTGCTATAGTGGTAGTTGGAAAAGCAATGAAGATTAGTTAATAATAACATTATATTTTGTTCATTATAATGGAATTATCATTTTGTCTTTATTACTTGCGGCATAGTTATTCCATTATTTGGCTTGTAAAAAATTCTATCTTAAGAATGCCTAGTCTTTGTAATATGAAATAAATAAGAAATTCCTTTTTTTTTTTTTCCATTTATTAGTGGAATTGGTATTCTTGATTGAATACTAACTTTTTTGTTAAACAACTCTCATAAAAAAGCAAAGTAATTGCTGTTCTGTTCCAACTTTATCTTATTTCAATGAACCAAAAATAATGTGAATGGATCTTAGTTGAGGAGGCCTAATCTATAATTAAGGACCTCACTTTATCTTTTATACCTCCACCTAGGATCTTAACTAAAAAAGTAAAAACTAATAGGCCATTTACTTGGAGGCAAGAGAGGAGGAATGAAACAAGTATTCCCAAAATACACCTAATTATCTCATGTACTAGCAATGAAAATTAGTTAATAATAACATTCCATTTAGTTCACTATAATGGAATTGTCATTCCGTCTTCATTACTTGTGGAATAGTCATTCCGTTATTTGGTTTGTAAGAAATTCTACCATAAGAATGTCTAGTCTTTGTAATGTGAAATAAATAAGAAATTCCTATTTTTTTCGATCTATTAGAGGAATTGGTATTCTTGACAGAATACCAACTTTTTTCTTTTTTAACAACTCTCATCATAAAGCAAAGTAATTGCCCTTCTTTTCTAACTTTATCTTATTTCAATGAACTAAATATAGCTAAATGAATCTTAGTCGAGGAGGCCTAATCCATAATTAAGCACATCACCTTATCTTTTATACCTTCACCTAGGATATTAGTTAAAAACTAGCAGGTCATTTACTTGGATACAAGAGAAGGCGAATAAAATAAGTATCCCCAAATACACTTGATTATCTCATGTACTTGCAAAATATTTTCAATAAACATTTTATTCCATGTATAGAGGAAATAATTAAAACCACTTAATAGGTTTATATACATATATATATTCCCCATCCATTCCTTCTATATAAAAAAAGGACAAGGGATAAATGTCAAATTTTATACTTGAGCATTGTATAAAAATTCAATTTGATACCCAAATGTTGAATTTGTAGATTTAGTACTCAGTTTAACTTTTTATGACTATTTTTACTACTTCTGTAATACCATCTACCCTATTTGCAGATGTGGAAGAGGTAGTTTATAATTGAATTCCTAATATCATTTTATATTGATAACCTGATTTTTTGCAAATTAGAAAACGGGCTAAATGATGTTAGTGAGGTAGTTGAAATAGTCACAAAAAGTTTGATTAAGTACTAAATTTACCACTTTAAATTTTAGGTTTCACATTGAAGTTTTGTGTAAAGTTCAGTACCAAATTTCAAATTTCCAAAAAAAAAAAAAAAAAAAGACCGTATTACCCAAATTTAACATTGCAATTGATAAATAAGGGTATAATGATATTTTTAATTCTATTCCCAATTTAATACTGAAATTAATAAATCGAAGCAAACATTGCAATACATATTATTGTTAATAAAAGTTTAAATAAAGTAAATGCTGAAATACATTATTTCTTTTTAATCATTGGTAATACTATTTTTAGGGTTGCCTATTCCTTACGTCTAACTAAACGAATCATAAGTACAAATTAGACATTCTAAGAGAACAACATATGATAAATCACTAATATTTAATTTACTGGTCAAGAATTACACATTTCCAAGTAATTTAGATTAAACCCTTTGGAAGAGCAAAGCCCTAATAATAGTAAAGACTAAATACTAAACCATAATCACACCATTCGAATACTCAGTATATTAGTTATTTTATTGTGTTCCTACATAAAAAATTCCTTCTACAAGTGTTATTCAAAGATATGTATGTGTTTGTGTATCTATGTGATATCAAAAACTAGAGATTATCTTTGACATATGATATCTATCCATTCCATTTTACTAATTATTGAGATTGTTGATAATTTAATGTCAATGGCCATATAAGTTTATTTACCTTTATCAAATTCTCATTTTATATGGAAAGAATTAAATTTCCAATTCTATAGAAAGTAGAAACAATGAAATAATCCCACAGGGCTACTCGGCGGTTCCTTTTAAAATCATCCATCATCTCCATATGTGTAATTTGCAAAGAAGGATTTTTGTGAAACGGAGAGCAGAAAGCCCAGATAATAGATGGACCCAGAGGCCCAATTCCTGTCTTGTTCCATGGTCTTAATCGTGATAGGTACTCTTTAATGTATGACTTCTAGGTGTCAGTACGTTTTTCATGGATCAGCTTCAGCCTTCATATAATCATATTGAATTCGTATTACTGTTAAGAGCATATAAAATCAAATATAATCGATTGTAAATGTGCGTTTATTCTTTATTTTTTTCTTTTATCATAATTCTGATAAGTTTGTTCTTCTTCTTCTTTTTATCTCAGTGATCTTATTATATTAATATTTATGTCACAAATCGACCTATTGCAATTCTATGGAAAATATTAATTATATATTTTATAAGACAAAACACTTAGAAGGCATGAAATTTCTATAATTAGTTCCTGCAAGTGCGTGTACGGTTATAAAAAGCTAAACTCAATCATAGTAGGGCTAAGCTTCAAGTAATTTATTGACTTGGGAGGTTTATTAAAATTTAGTTTAAATGGTTTATGAGTTCTTTTTTATTTTTAAGAAAAGATGGAATTTTATTCAATATAATAAAATTATATTAATCAAATAGATTGATACAATAGAATTGATTGACATAGAATTGAGGATACAAAGATCCATTGGATGAAACGACACATCTTTTTAAGCATCCAAATGTCTTACACAGGAGGTACAATATTTCCTAGAAGAATAAAATCCACCCTATTGGCGAGTAAAACAAATCTTATAAAGGGAATAACATAATCCCACATAGGCAATGAAAACAGAAGAAAAAATGAAAAACGATAAATAAATAAAATCCACTTACTTTAAACGAATAATATAAAAAATAGTACCTGAATTTTCTTAGAAAGTTTAATTAGATATTTAAAATTTGGTTTTGAACAATTTAATACCTGAAACAAGTTTTCACGTACATTTTTCCTACCTAAATCAATTACCAAAAATGTACATGAAAACTTCCTTTAGGTACCAAAAATGTCAAAACAAAACTTCAAGTATTTAATTGAACTTTTGCTAAAAGTTTAAGTACCAAATTGTTCAAAATCAAACTTTAGATACCTGATCTTTTTACGAAAATTTAGGTATTATTTTTAACATTAACCCTATTCTAAAATACTATTGACAAACAACATTAATTGATCTCCTAATCTTCAATCAACTAGATTTGCAAAGAAGTGGACCTATAGCAAAGGAAATGTGATTCAGATAATGATAATGATGAGAATGATGAATAACTTTAATGGCTCTAAGATATAAAATGATTGATTTGAAAATACCGATATCAACAGTGATGGTTAAAGAAATTAAAACAGCCTAGTTGCCACCCTTGTGCTATGTTTTTTCTTTCTTTTTTTTTTTTTTTTTTCACTGAGAGGGGAGTTCCATAAATAGTTTACGAGTTTAATGGAGCTTTAATCAACCTTACATATAGTTTAAGCTAAATTTAAATTATTCCAATTAAAATAAAAGCTTTTTATATAAATACTGTTATGTTTGATTTACTAGAATGAAATAAAACTATAATATAATAGGAATTATTTTGTTTTATGATTAGAGATATTTTTGGAATAAATAGAGATGTTTTTCATTAAAACAATAGTAATTGTTCTAGTAAAAGAAAGAACATAAATTTCTTATTTCTTTCGAGTTATATGGAATAAATATTCAAGATAATATTTTTTTATGAATTAAACAAATATATAGCTATTTCACAGTAATAAAGACAAAATATTAATTTATTCCTATTAACTAATACGAGATAATTTCAGGTACGGTACCTAAACTTTTTCAATCATAATAGAAATATACCTAAACAAAATTTTGTTATAAGAAAATGCTTGAACTTTTTTAATTTTTCACCCCTGGTACCTATGGATGGATTTCGTCCATTTTTCCGTCCATTTACTAATGTGACAAGCGAATCCGATTAAAATATTGTTTCTCCATCAACATGAGCAATTTATTTTATTTTCTTTTTCACTTTCCCTTCTCTCTCTCTTTCTCTTTGTCTCTCTCTCTCTCTTTCCTTCTTCTTTTTCTTCCTCATGCCTCCTCCTCCTCCTCCTTCTTTTTATCCTAACCTCAAATAAAAAAAAAAAAAAAATCCCAGACAAAGTTTTGTAGACCCACATGCCTAATGTCGTTTAAGCTCATTTTCATTACTACCTTTTTTCTTATCACCACCCTAAACCCAAACCCTAAAATAACATCGGTGTTTCAGATTTTTTTTAATGACTTCCTCATCTAATAAAATAAATAAATGTACGAGGACTGACCCAATAATATTCCTCCAAATTGATATTTAAAAATTACAAAGTTGGAAACTTGGTAACTTACCAAACCGATTTTGTTAAAAAGCACGAAAGAACCATAAAACAAAACTAAGTGTGTAGGTTTATAAAAATTTATTTTGGATTTTTTTTATTTGGAGGTTTAGGTTGGAAGAAAAAGGAGAAGGAGAAGGAGGAGGAGGGTGCTGAGGGAGAGAGAGAGAGAGAGAGAGAGAGAGAGAGAGAGAGAGAGAGAGAGAGAGAATGAAAGTGAAAAATAAATAAATAAAAAGAAGAAGAGTGTAGACTGCTAGTTATGTGCCCTAGGCCATATGGATTCTTTATCATTTGTATGTTTATTATCAAGTCATTTTAATTATCAAAGTTATTTTTGGCCTATTTACTTTGGTAATGTTATTCCTTGAATATTTAGTTATGCCTTATGTCATTAAAGTATGTGACTTTAATAGTAGAACCATAAGCTGAATTATAACTTTATTCTAAATTATCCCTAGTCACTCATTATGTGGAATGATAATGAATTAAGACTAGTATGATTGCTGTATGATGATTAAGTTTTACTGATCATGGATATGAGATATTAATTCAGCACATAGATACAAACAGGAGTGTATTGTATTGGATTGACCAATTATAAGAATACTGTATGGATCAATGCAATAAGTATTCTTTTTACAATGTTGTTTGAGTCCTTTGACCTAATGGCACCATGGATTCCTATATAACAGTTTTCATGTTTTGATTCATCTCTTCATCATCTTTAATCGGATGATTGCAAGAATAAACTTGGGCATGCAATATGTTATATAGAGGAATGTGAGTGTTAGTGAAGGGATTTGTTCATCTCATTAATTTGAGAGAGATATCTATCGGGCCTCTTGATGAGTAAGACTGAGAAATGCATGGCCATGCTCGAATGAATTGATAAAGAGTTATCAATATCATTTGTTTAAGTCAGTCAAACTCTAGATTCAAGAAATAAGTAATTAGACAATATAAGAGTGTTTTGATCCACACCTTATGTTTGATTATAAGATATCGTGTAACAAAAGGACTGAATGACTAACTGTTAGTAGGTAAAGTCGGATCATCGATCTTCACTAAAATTGGGTAGACATAATGTCTTGCTAGAGACCAATTATGTCTTGTAGTCCTAAAAATGTTTAAGAGCTACTACCAATTTTATGTGAACCTACAGGGTCACACATAAAGAATGAATAAGATGGATCTTCGATAATTGTATTGGGAATTGATTAATTATTTATTTGTCGATTTTAATTAGATTAAAATTAACAAATAAATAAATTAAGATAATAAGGGTATATATGTCTTTCTACATAAACCCTAATTTGTTCAGGGTAATTTGAAAAGACATAACCGTTATATATATATCAGGGTAATGTGAAGGGACATAACCCTTCTATATATATTCTCTTTCTAGGTTAATTTTTGATCATCTGACGCTGGCCGTCATTTTAGAAAAGAAAATTCGTAACCTAGAAAGAAAGAGAGAGGGATTCCCAAAGGTCGAAATTTTTCGACGTGCTAACACACACGAAGATCCAATTCATTCGCGTGGATACCGGTAGAGGGAGTTGGTATAATCTGCATCTCCTTGATCCCATCATCAAAATAAAAAGGTACACGATTCCCTTTTATTTCTGATTTAATTGAAATGCTTGGATATTGGATCCGATTGGGAATTTAAAAAAAAAAAAAACGATTTTCCGCTGCACGATTCAGATTTGGATCGTAAATTCCCAACATAGACAGAGAGAGAGAGAGGAAGGTGGCTTATGATCTGTGGGGACGTATTGATGGAAAAAGATGGTGGCTTTAGGGGTTTAAGAAGAAATAAAATATTTTCAGGCAGTGGGTTAAGTTGAGATGTGGTGGTTGTGACTGAAAGTTAGAGAGAGAGTAAAGGGTTTTTTACTTCCATTGTAAAGAGAGAAAGCTTGGTTCAAGCATTTCTTTTTCTTTTTTATTTTAGAAATCACTTATAAAGATTTGTAGATAAAATCAGTTATAGAGATCCTAAGGACATCAAATATGCTACTTTTAATTTTTTGTCGTTTGAGTTGTTCATGGCGATTTAACTTTTGAACCCTATTGTTTTTGGATGATTCTAGACAAAGTAGAAGCTTTTTATTGTGTGTATAGTCTCTCATATGCTCGGTTTTTGGTAAAGTGATAACAACAAGAGCCCGAAATAGGTTATTAATGGTTGCCATGTCCCTCTCACTCAAGAGGTTGGAGATGATACTGTTAAGTGAACAAAGGGATCCTTCTTCTTCTTCTTTTAAAGCTCATGAAAATTAATTAATTAAAATAAAGTAATATAAAATATTAGTCCTAGATGAACGCAATGGTAGAAGATATGCTTTTTTTTTTTTCCCTTTCTCTTGGGGAAAATTCTTGTCTCAAATATCCTCATCACACTTGATACATGGGAAGAAGCTATTGATGAAATCTGTTAAAGAAAATTAAGTGGTAGAAGAATTGCTGCACTTCCAATTATATTTCTTTTATTTGAAGAAGAATAAGAAGAAAAAGATGAAGAAGAAGAAAAAGAAGAAGAGAGAGAGAGAGAGAAGGGGAAATGAAAAAAAAATGAAAAATAAAATAAATTGTTCATGTGGATGGAGAAACAATATTTCAGTTAGCAAATGGATGAAATTTTTCTATAGATACAATGGGTGAGAGGTTTAAAAAGTTTAAATATTTTCTTATAATGAATTTTTGTTTAAATATATTTATATTATGATTAAAAAAGTTCAAATACCGTAAATGAAATTAACCCTTATTAAGACAACAAAAAGTCTTTTAAATGTTTTCTAGATAAATTCAAGTTTGAAATTCAAAATCCGATTAAGTTTAAACTTTAATAATTCTTTCGAATTTGAATTCGATTCTTGAGTTGGAACAAAAACAAATGTTAAATTCCAGAATGCCAATGGTCGTAGACAGATGCCACCAGCTACTTCCGACACAGCTATACACCTGTCAACTACGTACATATCCTAAGTGTAACATATCATAGGAAAGCACCGTCTCAAACTATTATCGCTATTAGGCAACTGTCCTAGTCCTGCTTATAGAATCCATAAATTTCCATTTACACAGCAACCTGCTGTACTACCCAGTTCTAGTACATCTACATTATCCCAACATTTTGGAACAACAAAGATTTGATCATGACATCCAAAATGAAGCCAAGTGATGAGACCAAAGACACCGTAACATTCCGTGCAATTAGCCACGACGAGGAAGGCAGAAAGAAAGTAGAAAAACTTGAAGTCTACACACACAACACCGATACCCTCAAGTATATCGATAAGAAGCTCAAGGACAAGGGTGTGATGCGGATGGAGCGCCGCCCGGCAGATGGCCTTGGCATCGGTCGACCGACCCCTAAGGGTGGCCATGGTGGGAAGTACACGTGGGAAGGGCCAGGGGTGATGGCGGAAAGCGAGCTTTCGCCGAGTGAAGCGGCGGTGGATGAGAAGGATCCTAACTATGTGGATGAGGAGGCAGAGGGGAGGATTATGAGGGGTGAGGATGATGAGCTTAAGGGTTATGTTGTTGGTGAAGTTGAGGTGCCTAAGACTGAAGAGGTTGGTGTTGCTAGGGTTGATGTTGATCCTATGTTGAATGCCAATGTATTGTAGTGGACGGGGCAAACATTAGGGTTTAGGTTTATGTCCACAATTAGCGGTTTACAAAATATAAAGCTTTTCATAAAATCTGAATAGTAGTTGGTGTTGTTTTATTTATTTATTTTTGGTTAATGTATTCCTCCAACCGCTCCCCGAAAAAAAGTGTTTTTCAGTTAGCCAAGACTAATTATTTTGATCCGTATCGATATCGGATTAGTATCGGTCTCATATTTGATTAGATTATGAATGATTAAAATTATTAGTTTTTTTATAAGTATCATATTTATATTGATCCAGGAATAGTTCGGCTCGAGAACGAAATCGAAATGATATAGGCATAGGGCCATATACTCTTAAATTGAAAGCCATGATCGTGGAGTAATTGTAATAATAAAATAAGAGAGGAAAATTTAAGAAGGGAAAAAGAAAAGAAAAGTGAGTTCTAAAGTAAGGCTATGTTTCCATACATGAAGTTAATTAGTAAATTCAAAGTGAAATAAAATTTATAGAGAGCATCGGCACTAAAGTAAGGTTTTTCCAATTTAATAATACAATGTTTTTTATTTTAATAATATACTGTTATGTCTTGTTATATCTGATACGTAGAAATAATTAGAATGGAATTAGTATGAAATCGTGATTCTAACATTAAGAAGGAATTAGGAATTCGATTCATTTTAAGAAGCTGGAATTACGCTTTTATCCCGCTTTCGTTTTTGTTCCACCCTCGTGTTATACTTATTTATTGATAGAAATATTCTTGACAAGTGCATTTTATACAATTTCTTGCAAAAATTCATTTCTGCCTATCAAACAAGTGGGATATTTGGTTTAGGAATTTAATGACATGTTATGACATCTCTAATTCTAACGAACAGATATACTATGAAAGATAAAAGAATGAATCTAGGTGGAAATTCAAACACACATAGACCTTGAAATAGAAATTGCAAATCGATCGAATAACAAAATAAACATGCTGTTTCTCACTCATCAGAAAGAGCTGGTAATTTGCCTTGAAGCATGCTACTATTTTCGTATTCGAAAATCTGTGACCCATAAATTATGTTTTTAAAATCTTAACTTAGAAACACCTCTCTATCTGAGGAAATTAAAAATAATTCCATAGCTTTTCTATATATCTATCAGAAGGATAGCTTTTGTTTTTTCAGACGAAATAAAAACCGGATGGATGGAACAATGAAAGGTTTTCAACGGCAAATCTAATCGAAACATCGCAAAGGAACAATGGACTATGTGGAGTCAAAAGATAAGAACGAAAAACAAAGGACATAAAACATTGTTAGAGCACAATAAAAGTCTTCAAACGGTGGAAGTAGACTTAAGTCTTCGGATGATGCATGGAAGTAAGAGGGGTAGGTAGTGGGAGGACACGGGCATCGACTCAACTAGAACTTGTTTATTAAACAAGTAACTTCAAGCTATTCAAGCTCAACTAATTTTAGATCTGATTCTACTCGAACTTACTTAATAAACGAGTAGCTTCAAGCTATTCGAGCTAGACCTTTTTTTTGGGGTCTAACTTTGCTCAAACTCGTTTAATAAACTAGTAGCTTGAAGCTATTTGAGCTTAACACTTTTTAGGTTTGACTCTACTTGAACTTGTTTAAAACGAGTAATTGAAGCATGAGCTCATTACTTGAACTCAAGCTTATACTTTTAAACTCGTTAAAAGTCTAGCTTTGCTCATGCTTGTTAATTTGTTAAATAAGTTGAGCATTAATCTTCAAAAGTCTAACTCGATCCAACTTGTTTATAGTCTTTGTTCGGATTTGGAGTATGCTTTAAATGGGGAGAAATCCAATTGGCTTTGTGAAGAATTACACAAATGAGCTTTTGACACAATTTATTACCCAAAACCTTAAGGCTATGGGTTAATGGGTCTTCTCTCTTATAAACTCTTCACACAAGTCACATATTTCTCATGTGAGGTTCTCACACTTACACCCTAACAATCTCCCCCTCAAGTGTGAGTCTCCATAATGAGGTGGGCCATACTTCTCCTTAAACTTTCTTTGTGAGTAGCCTACACACCAGGGGTTTTTCAAATGAGTCACACTATAAAGTTCTTCTTTCTACATGGTGGGCTAACCATGGGAGTTTCCCAGCCAAACCAGGCTCTGATGCCAATTGTCAATATCTGGAGTATGCCTTCAATGAGGAGAAATCCAATAGGCTTTGTGTAAAACTTAAGGCAATGGGTCTTGTCTCTTATAAACTTTTTACACAAGCCTCATATTTCTTAGGTGGGATTCTCATACTTGCACACTAATAATTGTTAGGATCTGGAATATGTCTTCAATGAGGAGATATCCAATAGGTTTTGTGAAGGATTACACAAATGGGTTTTTGACACCATTTATAACTCAAAACCTTAAGGCAATGAGTTAATGGGTTTTCTTTCTTATAAACTCTTCATACAGGTCCCATATTTCCCGTGTGGATCATAGATCCAACAAGTCTGATTCTTCTTTTTCTATTGCAATGACAAAAAAAAAAAATAAAATAATCACGAAGATTTTTAATAGTCCTCTCTCTTTCAAAATATAATTCCTTTTGGAAACAACTTCACCATAAATAGTAATATGTCATGCCCTTAACTTTTTCATATGCAAATCCATTAGGTTGGATTTTTTTTTTCAATAATTTTTGGCATTCCTAATATATAATAAGACTATAGTATTAGATTTATGCTTATTTAATTATAAAAAATTATAAGAATGTCAATGGTTGCCTAGAGATACAAGCTTTAGTTTCTTAAGTGGAATATGTTACGTTTGAATATCTCTTTTTTTATTGTAATTACTTAAAAAATTGTAAAAATAATTTTTTTTTTCACAATTATAGCTACATATTATTAGTGCAATAGTACATTAGATATCGTCAGTATGGAGACATGTCCATGAATCCATGACCATACATGTAAAGTCTTCACTTTGCTTTTAATCTCCTCAAACATCGGTATCCAATATTACCTTTCAATTTTATTATTAATTTTTTTTTTCAAAAGTAATCATTCATGTGGACGACTAGAAAACAACCATTCCCTATTCTTTAGGATAATGAGTTATTTCTTTTTTTATCACACAAGAAGGTTGAACAAGTCGTCGAGTCCCAAATCGTCTGGCTGGATAAGAAATTTAACGTCTTATTTTAGTGATGGAAAACTCTCGATTCTCAAATTGAAAAAAAAAAAAAAAAACTAATGAAAAAGGTTAGGATAATGTTGTGGTTGTTGAGAATTGAGACGTTCTTAATGAGCATTAAATATATATAATCTATTTTGACATGTATAAGAAGAAGCAGTTTTCAAATAAAAACAAAGGAAAGATGGATGTTTGTGATTGGTTCTTACAGAGAATAACAATGTCTTTGGTTAAGAAAATGAAATTGGTATTTTACTTTTATTATGGTAACTATATATATTTGTTTGGTTTATAACTAATTCTATCATAAATAATGTCTATTTCATGTAATTTGAAATAAAAAATAAATTCATTTTTTTTTCCTTCATAAGAGGAGTTGTTATTCTTTACGAAAATCATCTCTGACTCTATCTCTTTTTCAAAAAATACCCCATACCTGCCATAAAAGTTTTTGATTTGTTCAAACAAATTATACGCATTATCAGCATAATGTAAATCGATGGCAAAATTCACTAAAGTGGTACAAATAGAAAGCTATATTTGAATGAAGGATGAGAACCATAAATATACTAAAGGATGCATATTGTGTGTATCTAACTTGCTATGTGATGCATAGCAGATTGTAAACCGGTTTTTGAATAAATTAGACAAATCGAAAAGGTCCAAGAAGAAATAAATGTGCAACCATCTTCAACTAACAATAGTTTTTATCATATAACTTTGTTTTTTTATTATTATATGTCAACGTGAAACTCGTTTAGAGAACTATATTAGTTGCATTGATTTACCTTGTGATTGCAAATTTCATGGCCAAGAACCATCGTTTAAGGCCCAAAAACAAGCTTTCATTAGTGTTTTTTTTTTATTTTCATGTTTCTTTTTTTGCTTTAGGGTTTTCTAAAGACGATATATATTTGTTCTTTTCCTGTTTCAGTCTTTTAGACATTATTATGTCCAAATAAAATTATTATCTAGTTGATTAGAATTTATCCAAATTAGTATATATTCTTTGAGATTAATCGTTGATTATCTCTGTTTCATGCTACTCGCTGTGTCACCATGTAATTAAAATCCAATAAAATGAGCCATAATATCATTTTGTATTTGCACTAGTTTATATAATATTAAAAAGTTTCTCTCTGGCTAACTAAACTTGATCTCAATCAAATGTTCTTCCTCATATATATATATATATATATATATATATTCCAAATAAGTTGAACTCTTAATTCTATTAATGACATTTTTGAGCAAGTTGAACAATTACTGCCCAAAAAAAAATAAAAGAAAAGAAAAGAAAAGAAAGAAAGAACAAGTTGAACAATCATAGATGTGAGGTTTTAAGAGAAATAATTGCGTGTGTGTGTGGCATGGGTACACATGACCTTAGAGTGGTTTGGTTAAGTGTAGACTAGTGATATACTGTGGAAAAAAATGATTGGAAGGATGAAGAAGCAATCTCAATGTTTTGAATGCACAAACAATAGATAAGAAAGATGAGGCAGCCTTCCATACCAAAATTTCTTGAATAATGAAGCTTGGTATATCCCCAAGTTGCTTTTGTAATCCTCGAGAGTGAAGCTTGCAATGGGCAATAATGTTCTTCTAATGTTCCTAAAAGTAATAAATAAGGAAAAATAATTGAATATTTATAAACACTTGAACTTTAACACAATCATATTGTTTAAGTGATTGGCAGATAAAATTGAGTAAATTCATTTCATGATTATCTTAAATAAGCTTGCTAAGGCTAAACTAGTATTTTTTTTATTAGTTATCTCAATATATGAATCAAACTCCTAAACCCAACTCAAAAGTTTAAAACCAAATTAATAATATAACTACAACTTTTAATAACATTTTTCTTTTATTTTACATGATTACATAAGTAACCCTACACACTTCCCTTGTATATCTCTTTCCTCCATCTACTCTATACTCTCCATCTATCGCACGCCATATCCTTAATAAGAACTTAAGCAACATCGTATATCGAAGTCACTAGTTATCCACGTTGTCATTTTCATTGACCCAGTTGAGATGTATTAACAAAGTCGTTGGCGATTTACACCAAAAGATAGTTTGTTAAGAGAGTGCAATACCAATATGGGTCTATCTAGATGCTTTGTATTTTATTTAGATCTAATCTACCTTTGTATCTAATTTATATGATTTATATTTGAGTAATTAAGTCTTCATCATTTTTTGATATATATATTTTTTAATACCTGAATTCAAATAAATACCAAACTAATATCAAACCAACGTGATGTTAATAAACCAAATCAGTACTTTTGTAATTATTATTTGAAAATAATAAATTGAAAAAGAACTAGAAAAAACAACAATTTGAAAATACCGTGAATGCTTCTAAACTTTAAGAAAGACTTCACTGGTACTAACACACAACGTGTCTTAAGGAGTGACTTATGAGTATTAATAAAATTTTGATATGTAAATATTTTTTTAAAAATTTATCCAGCATCACCACTAATTTTTATCATTTTACTAGTACTTCTATGCCATTTTTTTTTGGACACGTTATGTATTGATACCAATGAATCTTTTTTCCTAAACTTTGATCTAATCATAAAGAACTTTCGAATGTAAATAATTTCTTAAACTTTAACTTTGATGCAAACGTATTCATAACCTTTTTAATGTTAAAAAATGACTTTTTTTAGACTTTGACAAATTGGTAATATAAATAATATTTATTTTTTTAGTTATAAAAAATGGCTTTAAGGTAAAAGCTTAGGGGATATTAATGTATATTCATATGAGTTTGAGCGGGTCTTTTGTCACAAAGCTAAAGCTTAAGAGGTTATTTATAACATTTAGAAATTTATAGGAATGTATCCATATTAGTATGAAAGTTGAGAAATTCTATGGTTTCATCATTAATTTTGACCAGACCAGTCTCGTTACTATCTAACAACTCATATTATACCCAAGCATAATCGAATCACCAAAATAGTTACAATTCTAATTTTTTTCAATAATGAGTTAACATTCTAATTACTATTTTATTTTAATGATTAAATAGTTGAATAGATGGTCCGTTGATAGGACTGTAGATTTAGAGAAATTATGTACAACATTTAAAAATTCAAAACAAATATTCAAATCAAAATGTAAAAGGATATATATTTCTCAAAACAAAACATTCATAAATTTTGGAAAAAGGAATGATTATAGCGAGCGAAAAGCATGTTATTAGTCGCAAGATTACGATTGAAGTTTTGTGCTTTACGTAGGTTTCACATAATTACACGAGCCAATTTGGGCAAGTGGCAATAAATTATTGATATCGAAGGAACGTTAATGGCCTCTGAAAACGAAACATTTGAGTAAAATTTATAACTAATCTTCATAATCTTTAGACATCTTACTAATTTTCATGGAAGTTTAGTAAGATCATGTAACCTGATATGATTCTGTAGTTGATAAACGATTCTATGTTTTCCATCTCAAGATCAATTTACTTATGACTAATTTTAATTTTTAGGTAATGATAAAGAAATTCTTCGAGGGTTATCGGACTAATTTTCTCTCTAAACACTCTTATCATAGGAAAAGTTGACACATTATCATCAATCCTATATCACAACCCAAAACAACATTAAATTCCTACATGTAATTATATCTTTAATCTTTTCATGCAAATGAAATGAAAACCGATTGGACTTTATTACCTCAAAACTTAGAAAGAAAAAAATAATTATTGTACTTGGCTCTCACAAAGTCAACTAAATATAGCGTTGGTGTAAAAATTTACGAAAGCTATTAACTATTTTAGTTTTATACTCCAAATATTATATAAACGCGCCCCTCTCTTTCTCCCTCTATATATATATTGTTAAGAGAGGAGGAAGCCTTCAGTGAAAAAAAATTCTTCAAACAGACCTTATAAAGGGATATACAAATGGACTTGACACTATTTATAACAATAAAACCTTAAAGTATTAAATTAATGGGTCTTTTCTCTTTTAAACCCTTCACATAAGTCTCATATTTTCCATGTGGGATTTTTTCAATCTCGCACTTGCACCATAACAAATCTCCTCCTCAAGTGTGAATTTCCACAATGGGCTATGTGAATCTTCATAATGGGCTAAGTCATACTCCCTTTCAATAAAAGCTTGTCAAATTGATTAAATCAAACAACTTTTTGTGAGTGGTCTGCTCTCCACCTACTCACCACACATGAAGGGTTCTACAAACGAATCACACTATAAAGCTCTTCTTTTCACATGGAGGGCTAGCCATGGGAGTTTTCCAACCGAACCATTAGCTTTGATACCAATTTGTTAGGAGAGGAGGAAGCCTCTATTGGGAAGAAATTCTTCAAACGGATCTTATAAAGGGATACACAAATAGGCTTGACATCATATATAACCCAAAACCTTAAAGTGTTAGGTTAATGGGTCTTTCCTCTTGTAGATCCTTTACATGAGTCTCATATTTTCCATATAAGATTTTTCCAACCTAACGCTTGCACCCTACTACACACAGATATATATTTGGCCAACTACTCCAAATGTTAGCTATATTATTAAAACAAAAAGACAAAATTAGATATTCTTAATATTTTTAAAATAAAAAAAAAACATTTTGAAAAAAGAGTTCTTTTAGGTAGTTATGGTAATCAGGAGTTAGAGTGAATTGCATGGTGGAATTTTATAGGACATTAGAAAAAAAAAAAAGAAATATTCCACCACTATAGATATAGATATAGATACGTTTAAAATATATTAATAAAATTAAAAAGTTTGTAGAGTTGAACCAACTGTCATTTCATTAACAATTGGTTCAAACATTCATTTTCTATCGGGATTTTATATAATTATATCCCATGAATGATACCAAAACCTTAATTAAATAATTGATATTTTTTATTTCGAAAAGGTTAGCCTTGATTATTATTCAGATACTCACTAATATATACAACTCAGAAGGGTGGCATATGTATTTAGAAATTTATACTTGTTAGAACGTACTATTCTTACACTAACAAATCATTCATATGTTATACTATACATAGTCATACGGTTCTTCAATCTCTTATTGTAAATGTCGATATGGGATTGGACTTGTGGACCATCGGTCAACAGAATACGTAGTAGAAATAGAAAGGTGCTTAACTTGGATACTCATCCGTTGTTATCAGATAAGAACATGTTATACGTACTAGAACGAGTGGCTATCTTCTCACTATATGATAAAGCGATAGCTATATTATGTTTGGTAAGAGGAGAGAAACTAGAAGAGAAAAAAAGAGAGGAAAAATTCTGCTTTTTTTTTTTTTTTTTATTTGAATAAGAAGGAAAAGAAAGTAGAAGCAAAATTATCGAGATATATATATATATATATATATATATTTATCATAAAACCATATATGTCCTTACATCTTAAAAGTGTTCTTTGATTTTAAGATTTTTTTTCTTTCCTTTTTCCCGTATTTCTCTCTATTTTTTTTTCTGTGGGCTTGAGGAAACTTTTCTCCCCTAAATATATCCCATCTCCCTTTCCTTCCTTTTTTTTTTTTTTTTAAATTCCCTATGAAAGTTAAAAATTTTCCTTTAAATTTCTCCCCTATCTTGTTTCCTTTCCTCTATCTAAATATAGTCTAATGTCATCATGGTTGAATCATTTACTTAGTTCTTAAGATAAATGAGATTCAATAAACTTTATTGTGGTCAATGGTTATGATTCATTCTTATCCCAACTAAGCGACTTGTGGATATTATCTTTTTAGTCTAAAAAAGTAATAAATTCTATCTTGACTCATCATTGTACTCGTTATATTTTAGGATAAATTACACCAGAATGTCTCAACATTTGAGGGTAAATTCATTTAAGGTTTCAACGTTTCGAGTGGTTAAAAAGTGGGTTGACTTGGATTCTCAAGGACATGTGTCAATACAAGAAGGGTCTTTCAGGTTTTAATTAAGTAGTCTTTCTTGTTAATACGTGTCCATGGGGACCTAAATTGACCTATATTTTCAAACATTGAGACTTCTTTTTAACCACTCAAAACATTAAGATCTTAAATGAACTTATCCCCAAACATTGGGACTTTCTAGTATGATTTACCCCTATATTCCATATTGCACTCAATAAACATGTTACTTACAATTTATATTGGGTAAGTATCAAATTTGGTACCTAAACTTTACATGAAAATTTAATTTGGTACCTAAACTTTGAAGTGGTCAAAATAATACCTAATCAAACTTTTTGTAGCTAATTTTACTATTTCATTAATATTGTTTAGTATGTTTGTAGACATAGAAGAAGTAACATATCATTGAATTTTTAGAAGTATTCCTAATATCATCTAACACTAATAGGTTCTTTTTTTCACGTCAAGATTCAAATAAAACGATATTAGTGAGGTAATAGTCACAAAAGCTTCCATTAAGTATTAAATTTTTTATTCTAAAATCTAGATACCAAATTAAATTTTTGTGTAAAATTTAACTGCTAAATTTGACGTTTCCCATTTATATTAAGATAATGTTTAACAAGTACTCAAGTACAACATTCTGTATATAAATTATATGAAGGTCTCAAGTTTAAAGATTATTTACATATGTTCTAAAGAAGGGCCATATGACTGTAAACATGTTGTATCAATTGTTGGTAGAGGAGTGTTTAGTATAGAGCCATAATAAGTCGAGTTAGAGTAGTATAGTACAGAGCTCAAGCTTGACTTGAAATTTCAAAACTCGAGCTTGGTTCAAACTCGATCGAGTTTAAAATTTTAAGTTCAAGTCTAACAAAGTGGTGCCACGCAAACTCAAGCTCAATTAAATTAAACTTGTTAATTAGGCTTGATTTATTAAGAAAATATTTTCAATTATAATTAAAATAATATTAAGATTCAAACTTGATTTGTACTCAATTCAATGACATTTATACTTGACTCAAGTTTGATTAAACTCGTGAGCTAATCGAGCTAATCATTATGAAACTCAAAATTGATTTGGTAAACACTCAAATAACTTGAACTTGAACTTAACTTAACTATTCTCGAATTAAACTCAAACAAAAATTGATTAGAACTTGAGTAATTAGCAATCCAACTTGATTTGTTTACACACTTAATTTAGTGTGCCCACTTAACTTTGAGCATTCACCTGTATAGGTTGAATATCTATCCCTTGACCCAGTGAGAACGACTTTAGTTATACAATGTGATGTTCTCAATATATATATATTCTCTCTAGATATTCATCCTACCAAGAATAAAATTTTAGATAATATGATGTCATGAGATTTTCACTAATATATAACATACCTCATTATTATTTCAAACATTATGTAATTATCTAAAGAATTTATTATAAAATATATACATATAAAAAAACATAAACATATTATAAATACTTAACATTCATTAATAGTATTCACAAATATTACAATGAATCCTTTCCCTAGAAGTGGTTTAGCCACTGGATTTAAGAAACACAATTACGCTACAAGCGTGAATTTAATATTAAGCAAGTCCAGCTATTATCTAGTGTCAATTATGCTTTCAGCCCATGAACAGTCACCCAGGAGTTTGAGACAGATATTCATTCATATGGAAGCCACCAAGGTTTCTTGATAATTCGATAGTGGAGTCATATAAACTGACATGTTGGCTTGCTTTTGCTAACCATTGCTTAATATAAATAAGGCATATGAAGTGGCAATAATATTATATTATCAATGCCCATGATAATATCTTACAAGATACTTGTAGTGCAGGTAGCCACCCTGTTTATAACTTTAAATAAAAGATGAATAATTTCAAGTAGTGTAAGGTAAAGATAAATTTTACTTATAATATGTGATGCATATATAAGATATTATCACTACACTATTATGATTACATTGAATCCATCAGACACAGCTGTAAATATATCATAGGTTCTTTATATATACCGTGGTATAATGTCTATTGTATATTTAAGTTTAAGATAAATATCAAATTTGATAGCTCAATTTAACACATAAATTTAATTTGATATATGAATTTTATTTGATATTATTGATTTAATACGTAATCAAATATTTCATTGCTATTTTTACCATCTCACTAATATTGTTAGCGTTTTATCTATTTTCTATCATGGAAGAGATAGTTTATCAGTGCTAACAATGTTAGGAGAAGTAATGAAAATTCAATTATATGTTATTGTTTTTTATATTAGCCAATAGAGCAAAAAAAATATTTAAAAAAATATAAAATAAAATTTGATTTGATAGTTGAAGATACTTCTCATCATATGCGCTAGTAAAGTAGTAATCACATTCATTCTATTTTGCTGTACTTAAAAGCTTCCATCTTCTTTTGTATTATATTGAAGACAAATATGTTCCCTCCATTTTAATTTTTCCTGAAAAGTATCTAACCACACTAGTACAACGGACAATGGATGGGGTATGCACACGCTTTGTTAAAGTTTAAGACGGCGTACTTTGTTAGTACTTCGCATCACTTTCACTGTTCTTCTTGGATTAATAATTATCAAGGAATATACATCTGTCGGAATGGAATGTTTTTCATAGGTGCGTATATATATATATATATATATATATGGTATCAATATTATATTGATTTCATATCAATGTTTGGTTTATTTGATTGATTTATGAGCAAAAATATTTGTTTTTTATTGATATTTATTTTTGACAAATAGTTTATTTTAAAAAGATAAAAGGATAAAACGAAAACTATAAAAAGATTATGAAACAAACAGTAAAATCATTATATTTTTTTCAAATATTTTTATGATTTGAATATTAGACGTCCCTAACTCAGGTTTAAATAAAATCTCAATGAAATATCCGGTGAAGAATTATAACGTCCAATAAAGGTCGTTCTTTATAACACTCTCTAATGTTCAAATCATAATTAAACTAACTGAAAGATCAAATTTATGATGTGAAATTCCCAAATAAAAGTGAAAATTTTTCTATTTGTAATTACAATAAATTATATGCAAGATCGAATAATTTGTTAGTATTAATATTCTTGATTGAATGAAAAGTAGATAATAATGGCATTGAAACGCTTGTATCTATTTCGTTGTTATAAGTATTTGTGAATGGGCTTAATGTAAGTACACGAATATTATTATTTGGGCTTGATTCATGGGCTGAGTGACAGCCTCTAATGGACTCAGAACAGGGATGGCTTTGGGAGACTTGGCTGAGTGGATTTAGAACATGGATCATTAAACCAGTTTGCTACATCCAATCTTTTCATGTAGGCTCGTGCATATAGAAAATGGCTCAATAGCCCATGATGACATCATTTAGAATAACCATGAAATGAGCTTACTCCATCTTATCCCTTGATTACTGAAATGATTTGATGGTCGCCATCTACACTAAGTGCTTGGAGGACTTTTCAGAAAGAAAAGATAAAACAGCATTCCATAGAGGAGACTTTATCCACAAAGATTGGCTTGTTTGGATCATCGTTTTGGCATTATTTTCAAATGATACAGATATGATATTGATGAAAAATTGATAGTTTTATTCATAAATTGATCAAACCGAAGCGATACCAAACCGATACCAATACTGATATGATACAGATAAAAATCTGACAATTGAAATAGCAAGCAACTCAAGTGATCAAAACTCCAATTGTTGAAGAACTCTAAAGTTAACGCACAGTATCTACTTAAGCTCCATTATCTATCACTTGTACATTCAAGACACTGAGACTGTCTGTTCCTCCTCCTTGTCATTCTCTTCAACCCATCCTATTATCAAGTGTCATCTCCTCAACAACACTCTAAAGTCACTTTTGGAAGAACCTTGTGTCTATAAAATTCTATTTCAATCTTAATCCTTATGAAAATAATTATGATATATAGTCGACATAGATTAGTAAAACATTAAATAATTATTTATTAATAAAACATATAAATAGTAATTCAATGCTAAAATAGATTTTTTAGAAAATACCCTCATTTAAATATAAAATTAACAAATAAAAATTTTAATACAGCTCTATTCCATTCCTTAATAATGACATTCATTATAGTTTTATTTATTTAATGAAATGAACGAGTAATTAGTATTGGATGTCAAAATGTTTGCCTTTTATAGTTTGAAAAATTCAAGATGGATCTAATTAAATGTTACATAGTATATTCTGAGTATAAATTATTTAAATCACTGTTGCTGGAAAAATACATTTAGATTATTATTCGCCTTTTATAGTTTAAAAAATTCAAAATGGATCTAATTAAATGTTACATAGTATATTTTGAGTATAAAATTTTTAAATCACTCTTGCTGGAAAAATACATTTAGATCATCATCATCATCTTCTGAAACCATCCCATAATATGTATTTAATATATCACTAGTTCAAATTTTATGAAGTGTTACCTTATGGTTATACTACATGTCGACTTCTAGTCCTTAGTGTAATTAGATTTGACAAATTAACCTTTTCGGCTATCTAAGTTGTAAGCTATTTCTTTAGGTTCATGCTCATTTTGATATATAATATCAAAAGTTGCTTTATGTATATTTTCACGATTAGGATTGTAGTTTAAGTGGTTCTCAACTTGGAATTTCAATTATATACATAGGGATGAATAAGTATAAATACAAGTATTAATATTATTCTTAACCGAAAAATCATATAACTCATATGGTATCCTAGAATTCCTATATTTTATAGGGTACGAATTGGAGAGTTGTTTAATGACTTAATAGGCAAGTTATTCTAATATTCTGTAAACATTCCTACAAAATATGACATACTATCTCATTAAACATATTATACTTGTCATGAATATTTTCCACGTTACATATTGTAGGGCTTTTATGTTTCAATCGAACTGCCAAAGTAACCAGCCATATTTATAGTTAGGAGTATGATATGCCAATACCCTTGTAGGCTAGTGGTGGCGTCTTCTTGGTCTCTTAAATAAGAGGTATCAGGTTCTAATCCTCCTCCCATGTTGTTGTTGATTCTCTTTAAATTAAGTTTTGATGATAACAAAAAACTTATAGAAGCTAATTATTTTACTTAATGAGCAAATTTAATTAAATATAAGTTCTTAACAAAATCTTTCAAAAAACTTTACTTAGCTCAAGTTAAACAAATGAATGAATTGGACATTTTGATGGATATTTTGAGTTTTAAGTTTTTCAGAAACTCAACAAGACATACATAAGTACTTTTATAAGGAATTATATCTTCAAAAGATATTTTCAAAGAACAAAAGGTTATAACAAGAAACACAAAAGGTTTTTTGGAAGGTTGTTTAAAGAACAAAAGTCTATACATAAAGTTTTACAGAAGGTTCCTACAACCTTTGAATAGCAAAAGATTCTATGGAAAATTACTGTAGCTAACTTAGGATTTGGTCAAATTCACATCAAATTAGTTTGAATAAATATTTTGAAGACCTAGCTCCGAAATAATAAGTATATTTGGATATTATACTTATTTGTTCTACTTAAGTTGGTTGATATCCAAGGGGATTTAAAAGTTTTCTTAAAATTTCTCTCTCATCAACAATAAGAATTTCAAGAACAATATCATATTTTGTTTGAACAAGTGTTACACGAAATTCTCTTTCAAGACAAGTGGATTATTAGTATCTACAATCTTTTCAAGACAAGGATAAGTCCATCTCTTATTTATTTTTTATGGGATTTTACCAAGGTTTAAAATAAAAAGAAATGAGGAGAAGATAAACGTTATCTACTTCTTGAGATAAAGGAGCAAAATAGATTATGATGAAGTTTGTTTTCAAACATTCAAGCAAATGAAAATCTCAACACAAATTTAGGAAGACAATCTACAGGAATCGGTAAAGTACAGGTTTCATATTTTTTTTAAATGGGAAAGATAAGCTCCAAAAGAAAGCAGGTATCGGTTTTTCTCTAAAGAAGAAAATAAGATCTAGTATTTCACGAATTTTTTATCTGTTTCTACCAAAACAAATATGGACAAATCTTAAGGATGTTTTTCTGAAGATGAAGATCAAGATAAAACCGAAGGTGATCCAATCTGTTATCTACAATTGAAATTTAATTTCGTTTTTTTTTTTAAATTTAAGATAAGGGACATAAGATTTGATCCGAGATTTTTGAGGGAAGGTTTATCAACTCCTACAACAGTCTTTTAAACGTTAGGAGAAGGGAATATATTTTTGAGATAGAGAAGAAGATATACCAGAATGTACACTTGTTTGCTACTTTAAAAAGAAAATAAAAAGGGATCAACAGTGCTTACAAAAATACTTCACGAGTTGACTTGAGCAATTTTCTTTCTTTATTGCAAACATTTGCTTTTAAATATTTTCTTTGTGTAAAAGAAAGAATGTGTTGTTACCTTCTTGATTGGTAGTTCAATTACAGGAGATCGATTGTTAATTTAAGGAAAGCTGTGAGAATCGAACAGAAAGAATTGTACAATCTTGTAATTTGATTCTATTGGATATAGTGGAACAACCCCGTAGGATAATGAGATCTCCGGCTCGCTAGAAGAGTGAACTGATGCACAAGACAGAACCACTATATATCGTTGTCTGATTCTCCATCTCTAATCTTTTAAATTCATGCAATTTATTTTGTAGCTTTTATTTAATTGTTTAACTTGTTCTCATGATTTTTAAAAAGGGAATTTCAATTTTCAAAAGGCTTAAAATTTCAAATTTTGTTAATAATCAATTCAATGCCCTTTTTGATTATTTAATTAGGACCAATAGTTGTAAAAGGGAAAAAAATAATAGTATGATTCGTCTTTTAATATCTTTTCAACTGGTGTAATGGAATCTAAAAAATTCTTTCATATTCAAGCGTCCCTGTGTAATCATAATTTTGTTATGAATAATGATGTTGAGGAGGAGGTCAAGAGTGAAGATAAAGGGGCTTTGCATTCAACTTCTTGAGAAGTAGTATTATCATGTTCTTTTAAGTCTTAATTATTGGGGTACTAGTACAACCTTATAATTTTAAAATAAAAGCAAACTTCATGTCCCCTTTGATTTGGTGCTTATTTGATATTGTAGTAAAAGTAGGATTAATTTTTCTTTAAAAACATTCTTAAGATGCTTAATTAAAGGCAAAAGATAGTTAAACTTAATACATGAGAAGAGATAATTTTTATAACTTTTATTTACCCCATAATTAATACAAATTCAAAGGGAATTACCCATTAGAGCATTCCCATAGAGAGGTTCTCACATAAGTCCTTATGTAAAGGATCTCAAGTCTTTGATGATAGGAGAAGTCATTCAATTTTTTGAAGTTTTCTACAAAGGATCCCAAATGTAAGATCATTCTTTTTTTCCATAATTTTTTAATTTTTTTTATTTTATCAAGTATATTATATAAAATTATACGGAACCCACAAAGTCTAAAAAGATGTAAATGAGCTTATGCAAATAATCTTAGGAATAAAATTATGAGATTCTTAAAAATATATTTTAAGAATCTTTTAGAGGTTCCACGGGATGTGATACTCTTAGCAATTATGGTGATTTAATATATGCCAACTACCAATAGGACACAACCACATGTCCCTACGAGCTCTTTAATCAAAGCAAGAATGCCCAGAAAATATTCATATAATTTGGCTAAAAAACAAAGCTTAACCATAACCTGCACAGATCATGTTCGTCTTACAAAAATAAATTAAAAGCTTTTGAACTAACTATAGATATTATTCAAATGAATCATGAGTACGAAATAAAACATACGTAATCAAAAGTTTTATTCTTAAACATGCCTCCCATTAACAGTACTTGCTCTTGTGGGCGTCATATGCTGCTGTGTCCGTTTATGGCTCCCACTGCCTACAAGTCTATTATTAAAAAAAAAAAAAAAGATAAGACAAAATAAATAACAAATGATGAGTCGTACGTAGGTAAGTGATAAAGACATTTGAACATATTGTACTTTGTAGTATTATGGATAATTTTTAATTAGTGTCTACAAAATAACTTATAATTAAATAAAAAAGCTTCTTAACACATACAAGTAGTATGGGAAAGGCTTTGTTAGGGTATGCGAAAGAGACCGAATATTGAATTAGACAAATCGATAAGGAAAAATAGATACATGAGAAGAGAGAAAAAATTACATGATTACCGACTCGTCAAATAAAAATTATATAAATATAAATTAGATAAAATAATTATTTAAATAGTATCGTTGAATCGGATGTCTAAAATGAGATATTAAATTTTTTTAGTATCCATGTTAGACATGCGATATTCATGTAAATAATATATATTATCTCATACTCGATGTGATATAGCGACGCTATTTAGGTAATTATTTTTATCTAATTTATATTTGTATAATTTTTTTCTAAAGATAATAGATGTGTGTTTCACCTTAAGAAGATAAATATGAATGTTATGATTAGAGATAAAAAAATTAAGGATTGAGAGTACTAACATTCAATAATAAACTAATAGGAGTATAAATGAGTAATCTTACTTTCTAAAGTTTACATGAATTTATAGAAATAACCTCCTTGTCCTAAAGATTCTGAGATTCACGTAAAGAAAGTCATCAAAACCTCGCAGCCAAAAGCCATGGACTGGAAAAAGATTTATTGTGCATGATACATTATATGCAAAATTAATAATATATAAATATTTATAAAATTTTTTATCTAATAATTTATAAAAATTATACACTATTTTAACCACTTATTTAAAACACATTGGTATTTGCTTGCTGCTTACTTAAACACGAGGCAAATCAAGCTCATTTTTTTTTTTTATTGGGGTTAAGCCTACCTAAAACTAAATCTCAAATATATATTACGATATCCAAAAGTCTTCGAGTTCGAAGGTTACCAATAATTAAGGTTTGGTGAGATGTTTTCTAAATTAGTTCAAACCCTTTACAATTTGGTCATAAAATTTACATGGAATAACCAGTAGTTGCTTATCAAAATGAAGTTTACTAAAGCTTTATCTTACTCATATTAAATAACGGGCTTAAATTAAAAACATTAATATATTAGCATACATATGTATAAAATAAGGCCTATTTAATAAGTTGAACCTTGGAGGTTACCTAGTCACAATATACGAGCTGGCATACATGGGATGACTTTGAATTGTGTGTGTATATATATTTTCCCCCGAAGACTTTGAAGAATTTGCTATTATTTAACTAAATACAATTTTACAACCACTCATACATTCCTTGTGGAGGATTTTTAAACTAACAACTAGATGGGAGCCGTCCATTTTTAAAGTATAAACCAACAAGAAGGCAGGAAGGGTAGGCCTTACAACTTATAATAATTTGTCCTAAATTATCTAAACAATTTATGATTGTGATTATTTCTTTGTCTATACTATGTAAGTTTTTTTCTTTCAACTTTCCACTAGTACACCCATAAATTTCTTTTGTTTTCTTTTCTACATATTGATAGGGTTTTCTTATTAAAATTTCTCCCCGTTTTAGACCACATTCATTGCTTTCTTTAATTAAAAAAATATGTATCAAAAAAGGATAGTCTTAACTGGGTAATCTTTTAACTTTTTCCTTTATTCTCCTAATTTGTTTAATATTTTTCCTCTAGATCTGTTGGACTAGCCATTTTTAATCTATCTATTTTTTCTGTTATTGTGTTTGATGCTCTTATGTAACTTGTTGAGGTGTCGTCATGTTCATCTCCTTTTCTTATTACTCTTCGTTTAGACTTGTTTCCTATTAGACTTCTCTTATTACTAATCCTTTGGACTTGTTTAGGTGTCATCGTGTTCATCTTCTTCTCTCATTACTATTACTTTAGAATTATTATATACATACATATATATATATATATATATATGTATCTGTGCGCGCGCATATGTATAGATTTGTGTGCCCTCAATAAGCAACGGGGAAAAATTAAGGGAGAAAAGGTATCTCCGTTTTTATCTAATCCTCCAGCTGACGAAAACAAGTCAAAGAAGTAATAGAACTAAGGGGGGGGGGGGGGGGGGGGGGGGGGGGGGGGGTGGTATATACATTGGTTTACTTTTAATTTAATGCAATAATGTTTCTAAATTTGATTAAGATGTACATGAATTATTGCACCGGGATGGCTTAATTGACCTTTAGGAATTTGCTTGTGATAGTTAAGCAAATTTAGTCTATTTAATAATTGGGTTATTTTTCTTCTAAATTTCATGATGTCAAATTTAATTTTTGCATTCGACCAGGGGTGTGTGTTTGCTAGTACTAGTAACATTTCTTCATAAATAGGTAAATGCATTATGAGAATTTCTGGACTAAATGTGTAACACCCTAAATTTAATTTAAAGCATTACTGCCACATATAATAGTTGATGTATTACATGTTCAAGCTATCTTGAATGATATGTTCATGTTGAACATTGCTAACCAGTTTTAAATTAATGAAATCCTATAATTCATTTTCGATTTTGAATTGGAATTACATTTCAGAAAATAAGCTTTACAAAAACATTTCAGAAACTGCTCCCATGAGTAGTTTAACTATCAATTACAAAATTATACCATCAGGTATCCCATATACCTTTCATGATGGAAAACAAAGCTTTAAATCTTTAAATACAAAACATGAGCTCTAAATTAGGTCCTTAAGGAAAATACAAACTTTAAAGATAAATCCATCCATTAAACCAAATAGAACATAAATACAAATGAAAATCCACGGGTCCTAACCTACTTCACTCATCCAACATCACCCTAGAACTTGAGCCAAGCATCATCTTCATCAGTACCATCATCAACATCATCGAATCATCAACATCAGCTTCTTCATCAATGCAACATCTTAAAAAAGAATAATAACAACAATAATGAGCCGAAGCTTAGTACACAGTAACACAAGCACACACTAAGTAACACACGAACTTAACTAAATGTAATGCAGTAACAACAGGTTATTATCTTTAAATTAAAGTAAATCAAACAACACCGGAGCACTCATACTTCAGAACTATCCAGGAAAATGAATTACCATCCCTGACCCACCACCGCAGCAATGGGGGAGCGCGTCGGTAGCCTCCGTAGGTGACTATCCTAGAGTAGGAATCTGGGGATTCTGAATAATCACAGCTGCTCATGAGGTTGATATAAGCAGCCCGAATATTTACATCTCCGATATAACCGATAAAGAAAAAAGTAATCTCATAGAGGGTTTACAGCTGTTACTTAACTTTACTTAACTTAATCCATAATATCACCTAGTTCAATCATCCCCATAAAACGTGAACTAAATTATATTATATCATGCTAAGAATAAGCAAATGTTACAACAATACCTTTTACCCTATCAATTACCTGCTGAGCCACTTGTTGGAAGTCATTGCATCATGACGAGTGGCTTAAGCACTGAAATTACCATGTCTACTTGGATAAGGTTGCTGCTCCTCGGACTAGATTCAACGGTACATGCATAACCATCACTCATCAATTATTAAGCCAAGTTTAAGTTTTAATTCATTTTTATGATGTCTATCCCATCAATCATCACTCAAGTTATTGCGTACTTTTTATATAAAATCCAAATAAAGGCTTAGGTGCCATCTCAGAAGATAATCCAAAAGATTCAGGATCCAAACTCAAACATCTGTTTAAGAGAATTAAACTCTATAAGAAACTAAATTATCTATTTACTTCAAGTTCATTTTAGAATCTATTTGATTAGACACTAATTAGGAACCTCGCTAGAGTTGCGAATCTCATTCTGCCAAAATACAGACAACTTTCCTTTGTCTGTCAAAGTATTTCTTTTCACTTTATTTATGATATCTTATTACAACATCATCAAAACATACATTTTCTAAACAAACACGCATTTGAAGCAACATATTATCCATGTTATTTATGGTTTATCCTAACAAATTAACCTATGCCAATTATTAACTTATTAAGCGTATTTGACCTAACTTAGCCAAATTGATTAGAGTTTATCATTTAATTCAATTACTAAGCCAAGGTAATTAAACTTAATTAATCTGATTTATTTTAATCAATTATTGTTTATTTAGTCAAGTTGAACTTAAGTTTATTAACTAAGTTTATTTTATATCTAACTTCTATATTTAATCCAATTATTTATTAAATCCATAAATCAACTAAACTCATGTTTAATTATATCATTTAACTAACATATCACATTAACTATCATTTATCTATTTCATTTTATTTTTCTTTTCCTTTTCTTTTTTTATGAATAGGACCAGGGGACAGATCACGACCGTGATGGGGGCCGTGATCATTGTCACCATCCTCATCACGCCCGTAATGGGGTCTTTAATCTCCATCATTTGTCCCATAATAGTCGTTTTAGAGGCCGTGATGCTTAATATGGTCCTTATCACGTTGTGATTAAGGAGAAAAATGTGATTAGAGGAGATCATGCTCCTCATCATGGTTGTGATCAGGCCATTGCCTTAAAAAATAATTTGTTTCAAGGAGATCACGAGCCGTGTAACGGCCATGATGAATAGGAGAATCCACATGCATTTTTCCTTTGTGTATTACACAAATCTTTAACTACTTAATCCATCAAATATCAACAACAACAGCTTGTTATAAGTATAGACATGCATAATCTTGTCTCCTACACACTACTATATACATATTTATATCTTATTACCACAAATCATTTCATTAAACTCTCAGTCTACCTAATTATGCATATGTTTAGGTTTTTAACATACATGATCATATATTACTAACTTACAAGTTCTATCACAAGATCTACATCTATCTAGCTCTAGTACAATATTTGCAAGCAAAATTAACAACTAAAACAAAGAAAACAAGAAAACTTATCTTTTAGGCAAACCCAACATCTTAATCTTTCTCACAACTTCTTCTAGTTTAAATCCTTAACTTCAATCTTGTTTTTCCATCTTAAATCTTGATTTCTACCTTTGATTTATCCTATAATCTTGTTTGAATTAAGATTTGAGTTTAGATTTGAGAAACAAAAGGAAAATTGAAGAGAAAGAGAAGAAAAAGAAAAAGTATCGGTAGAGAGAGGAAGAGAAAAGGATTAGAGCAGAAAAAAAAATCCAAAAGGGGAAAAGATATTTAAAGGCAAAACCCAATATAAAATATATTTCAAACTCATATGAGTGGAGTTGAATAGTCAATTTTGGTTTAATAATATTAATTTGACAAAAAATAATTACTGTTCAATTGCAAATAGAAATTAATAATAAAATAGGGAAAAGAAATATAAATCCCTTATAAATTCAGTTATTGCCCCTAATAGAGAGTTTGGAGATAAAAAAATGAGTAATATACACTGTGTAAGTGAGGGAAAAAATATAAAAAAAAAAGTGAGAGAAAAGAAGTTTGTTTAATTCACTGTTTTATTCTTACGATTATGATAGCATATATTCTAATAAACTTCTTAAATGTGTTTTACATTTTAAGGATATTTTTAAAAATTTATAAAGATATCAAATTCTCTCATTCTCTTTAATATTATAGAAGATATGAATAAAAGATAGATAATATTAACACATCAACCATCATTTTTCAAAAGCAACCTTAAGTAGTTATATAATAACTGCCGCTTATGGATGGAAAAAGTTTTGCTGTCAAATTTATTTCTTCTAATTTTATTCCAAGTAATAATAACACAATACATATATATGAAAAGATAGTAATTGTTTATTTCATTTTAAGATTTTTTATTTTTTTAAAATTTATTTAATATGGGAGAGTAAATATTTTTCCCTTGTAGATTGACGTCCACGGTTGAACGGTCACGTAACTATTTAGTCAAGTAAAATTAAACTTTCTCATTTAACCTGGGGATTAAAAATTTTATTCCTTTCCACACGTATATAAACCGCACATTTGGAACAGAAGAAAAGCACGAGAGAGAGAGAGCTTTAGGACATGAAGATACCATAACCTTGTTTGCTTTTTTAAGGATATTCATATTCTGTCGTCCCATTGCTCCATCTTCATCTTCTTCTATCCATCTTTCTTCCAATTCTTCTCAAATCTCATCTAATTCAGAATAAAAACACAAAAAATTTCTGTTCCATAATATCCAGCTTCTGTTTTCCTCTAAAGACAAAAGCATCAGAACCGAAAAACACAAAACTACATGCAAAAACATAAGCTATGCTCCCTTTTCAAAAAAGGGTCCCTATAGGTTAATCTTTAAAATTTTGTTACATACGAATAGGACAACAACATAAAAAAAATTTCAAGAGACAGGCGTCCTGTCTGATATATATATATATTTTTTAAATTATCAAGCCATCGAAATGAATAGATTGTACACGACTAGTATACTTCCGGATACAATTGGGGGAGCAAGGGATGATATGGTTACGCAATTGGGTGTTGTTTGGTCAAATATAAAAGAACCCTTGATCGTCCCTTTGCTTAGGATAGCAGTTGCTGTGTGTTTGGCCATGTCGTTAATGTTGTTTATTGAGAGGCTTTACATGGCTATCGTCATTGTTTTTATTAAGATTTTTGGGTGGAAACCTGAAACACGGTATAAATGGGAGCCCATGAAAGAAGAAGATGTCGAATTGGGAAATTCTTCCTATCCTATGGTCCTTGTCCAGATTCCTATGTACAATGAAAAAGAGGTACTTGTGTGTTTTATTTTCTGGTCATGTTTAGTCAAATTAGTCCTTTTCCTAATTTTTCTTTTTTCTAATTTCTCTTGGGTTAAGGTTGGTGTTGGAAAATGATGTTTTTAGGACGAATGAAAATAATTATGCAGGTTTATCAGCTTTCTATTCGAGCAGCTTGTGCACTTTCATGGCCATCTGATCGTGTTATAATTCAAGTCCTGGACGATTCAACTGACCCAGGCATCAAGGTATATTTCGGCCAGCAAATAGTTATATGGCTATAAATCACGGAAAAAACTTAAAGGAACCAGGTTCAAAGTATTCGATGGATACACGTGATGTATAATCATCAATTATGTATTAACACGTGCTAGCTATTGAAGGCTTTCTCATGCTATAGTAAGTATCAATCATGATGTTGTATGCGACCATAATATCTATCATAACTATTAGAGGGAAAAATATTCAATGTGTAATACATCCTTATGTAAAAGTGATCGATAACTATTGATTATATTTTAATACATAGATAAGATAGTTGATAATTTGTAAAATAACTGTCATCCGTATGATGATGTGTTAGAAAATAATTAATAATTACTCATCATGTATATATTATAAGTAACATGCAGTACCATCGAAGCTTTTTTGGGGCATCCTTTCAAGCACTTTAAAACCATTAATTGGTAGTTGACCGGCCAAAGTTAAACCCAGATATTTTTCTATTTATATTCCAGCAACCGTATGTTACTATGTATAGAGAATATTTGCATAACGTTATTAATGAGAGTTTGTAATAAGTACAACTCAAACTGGACTGCCCAGTTCTTTATTGCTGCTATTACTAGACTGGAAATATTAATTATAATTGGCATTGGTCTATTGATATTATTTATATATATATAACTTATGATTAAATTATTGATGTAGGATATGGTGGCATTGGAGTGCCAAAGATGGGCAAGTAAAGGTATAAACATTAAGTACGAAATTAGAGACAACCGAAATGGGTATAAAGCAGGGGCACTTAAGGAAGGAATGAAGAGAAGTTATGTGAAACAATGCGATTATGTAGCCATATTTGACGCAGATTTCCAACCTGATCCTGATTTTTTATGGAACATTATTCCTTTTCTTGCTCATAACCCTCAACTCGCTCTAGTTCAAGCTCGTTGGAAATTCGGTATTTTTTCTCATTCACTAAACTATTCTGACTTTATTCTTTTTCATGAAAATTTACTGTTTAGAAATACTATTATACTACTGTTTCTGTGAATAAATGCATATATCAGGTGTTAAATAAATTAAAAAATAAAAATCTCTAATATAAAATAAATAATTAAACAATAATTATCACTTTATAACACGTGACAAGTATTTATTTATAGGGATAATAAGAGAGTTGAAAGAGCAATTTTCATATTATTTTTTTTGCAAATGTCTACACGCGTTAATTATTGTCTTATGATTGTTGCTGCTTATTTGAGGTTGTCACATATTAAATTGTCTTACAATTGTGGTTTGGTTTTCTTTTGTGGTTTGATTTGGGTTTTCTTTTTGCTTCTGCCCTTTTAAGCTTCGGGATCCATGGAATTGCTTTTTGATTCTCCAAGGCAAATTAATGGGTGACATGTGTGTTTGCTTTATATCCAGACCTATCCCTATAGAGATCTGATTGGGTATCCATTTGAAAATTGGGTTGCATTTTATAGGTTATGTCTAGATATTGGATAGAAAGCATTCCTGGTAACAAGCCTAAAACAAATTTCTCTCGCCACACACCTTACAAAAAGCAAATATATGAGAAATTGTAGATTTTTAAAAAAAAAAACCATTTTGGAAAAAAAACAACTTTTTTTCTTAAATATTATGAACGCACATTAAATTTTTTTCATAAATTTTTTATTAGTCATTATTTTATTGTTGAGATGCCATAAAATTAGATGGCATAGGCAATAAATTCCATATGTCTGGAAATAAATAGACTTTTATGCATCTATTTTTTAACAGCAGTCTCTTGTATTATTGTGATATGTAGAAAAGGGATCGCACGTATATTTCCAATGCAGACACCGTTCTTCCATCTTGCATTTTTGTGGGGTGTATTGTTAAAAGTACCTATTTTTCACTCAAATTCTTCCTATAAAATGTACTACATGAGGCCATAATAGAACATAGAACTAATGATGCAAATGAGCCCATTCTGTTGATAAACTATTTGACTTCAGCTCGATATTTACGTGAAGACAATAACAAAGTTGAGCTACTCAAGTAGTTTATTGAGTTAACTCGAACTTCATATATTTAACTTGATAGACTACTCGTGCTACTTAAAAAGTATATCTAGACGAACTCAAACTTCATATGTTTAGCTTGATTGACTTGTAAGCATAATCGAGTTTATATTAATCAAATTCAAATTGAGTTTGCATATTAATATTATTTTAATTAGAATTAGAAATATATTTTTTAATAAGTGAAGCTTAAACGAGCTTAATTGAATCAAGTTGGAGATTACATAGGACTCTCTTGAGCTGAAGTCGAGCTTAAAATTTTTAGTCTGCCAAACTCAAACTTTGAAATTTTGAGTAGAAATCGAAATCCATCTCAAGCTCAACAACTTTTGAATATATGGGGTTTCTTTAAGCTTTTGCGCGTGATAAATGAATATGTTGCATTTGCATGAAGAAAGTAGGGGCTACTACTTGTGTCAAATAGGATTTCTTTTTTAATACATTTGCATGCTAGAGATAGAATTTTCTTTTATAAGTTGAATCTATGGCCGGCCTCTCGTCTTCTAATTATTGTTCATTGCATCACGACAACCATCATATGAGGAATATGATTTGCAAATTTATAGGAGATGCTTGTTTTGTTTGTTAGTTGAGGGAATCGTTGTTGGTGAAGGGACAGTGCTTGTTCTGTTGGCTGTTTTGTGCAGTGAATTCTGACGAGTGCCTGATGACAAGAATGCAAGAAATGTCATTGGATTACCATTTCATTGTGGAGCAAGAAGTTGGATCCTCCACTTACGCCTTCTTTGGATTCAATGGTAAATTACTGATGATTCCTAGCCTAGACATGGATGGAACCTGCTAAATATTTACTAATTACCCGCTTGTGAAAAAAGATAATGCTCCAACTTAGGATGCCTTATGCCATAAACAAGAACAAAATTTGACAGAATGCAAATATTTCAGGATTGATAACTTATGATGCTTTTTATGCCATAAGCAAGGACCAAAATTTCAGGTTTTTGATAGGTGTTTGATATCATTTTGGTTTCGTTTTAAAGCCGAATCGATACTAAACTAATATAAATATGATATTGATGAAAAACTGATAATTTTAATCTATATTGACTAAACCGATCCGATACTGAATTGATAGTGATCCGATACCGATAAATTATCTATACAAATCCGATATGGATAAAAATCTAACAATCCAAACAGGCCGTTAGACTAACCAATATTAATATGGTATTCACTACCATATGCAGGTACAGCTGGTGTTTGGAGAATAGCAGCACTTAATGAGGCCGGGGGATGGAAGGACCGGACCACTGTGGAAGACATGGATTTAGCCGTTCGTGCGAGCCTTAAAGGATGGAAATTTCTGTACCTTAGTAATATCAAGGTAGCACTTTGGATTGCATAACACAACTGTGATTTACCTTCATCTGACTTTCCATGTCACTTTTCTTCTTAAATAGGTGAAAAACGAGTTGCCTAGTACATTCAAGGCATACCGCTATCAACAGCATCGTTGGTCATGCGGTCCTGCTAATCTTTTCAGGAAAATGGTAATGGAGATCATAAGAAATCAGGTAGGGTTAAGATTAGTGATTTCTTCTTTTTGACATGAATTCTAAGGTGAAATGACATAGAAGCTTAGTACATTTTTCGACCGATGCTTTGTGCAGAAAGTGTCTCTATGGAAGAAAGTTCATGTGCTTTATAGCTTCTTCTTGGTTAGAAAAATCATTGCCCACGTTGTCACTAGTGTGTTTTACTGCATCGTGATGCCAGCAACCGTTTTGGTGCCTGAAGTCAGTGTTCCTAAATGGGGTGCTGTCTATATACCCATCGTCATTACTCTGTTAAATGCGGTTGGAACACCAAGGTCTCTGTTTCTTCAATTGGAAAGCAAGTTCCACTTGTGCTTGGAATTTGAGTTCATTCATGTTTTAACTTTCTATGATCTTACAGGTCTCTACATTTGATGGTTTTCTGGATCTTGTTTGAAAATGTCATGTCACTTCATAGGACGAAAGCTACCTTCATTGGCTTGCTAGAAGCTGACAGAGTCAATGAATGGATAGTCACAGAGAAACTAGGAGATGCCCTAAAGGGCAAAACAGCTATAAAAGGGCCAAAAAGGCCCCGTTGGAAATTCGGAGAAAGGTATACATTTACATTCAAGGGCTAATCAAGAAAGAGGCCTGAGTTTTCATGTTTTCTCACTTTTCTCATCTATATCTTTGTTTATTCAGTTGGGTTTTTCACGTTTTTTCACTTGACAATTCCTAGAGTCAAGTACTTACCGATGAAAGTTTCACTGAAAAATGAACAGACTTCATATGCTGGAACTTGGAACTGGTGCATACCTCTTCTTCTGCGGTTGCTACGACTTTGCCTCTGGAAAAAACCACTACTACATATATCTGTTTGTGCAAGCCATTGCCTTCTTCATTATGGGATTCGGGTATGTTGGCACCTTTGTTGTCAATTCCTAGGACAAAGTTCATGAAACCAGAAAAGGAGAATTGGTGCTAATCCTTTTGTTCTAGTATTCGTGTGGCTTAACAAGGATCAGCATTTCCCCTAGTCCAGAAGATCAGTTCCTCAGAAGCATCGCGTTTCGCGAACCCAGCTTCAAGAAATTGGAAAGGAAATAAAAGGGCGATTTAGATATTAGTTTCAGCTCTCAAGAGTTCAGGCTGGTGAAATTCTCTTTGTGAATATAGATTAGAATGCAGGTTGTGTTTTGATCCTGGCAGATGGAGTGAAAGTTCCAAAATGGAGTGCTTGTTTAGCTTCTTTTTTTATCTTCTTGGTTTTATTTTGTTTTGGTGTTTGAGATTAATCTGAAAAGCAAGAAACTGGGGATTCTTATTGGATTTTTCACAGATTTCCCATCATTGTTTACTTTGAGTTCTGCGTCTATTGGAGCAACTTTGCTGGCAGGTTGTTTTTTTGTTCCTTTTCTCTTTTAAGTGAGCTAGTGGGTTGTGTGTGCTTAAAGAACACAACATGAATTAATATAATGAATAATAACCATGACGTTAACATATTAAGATAATAGATAAAGGATAAACAAGATTTCATTTTATCTTATTAGATGTTTTGGATTTTAAAGATGTAAAGACCTGACATGTTTTGAATCTAAATTAGACATTCCTAATCCCTAACCACGTATAATATCTTAGGTATTACAAGCATAGAATTCCTTTAATGATGTGTTTATGTCAAACATTTGCTAGCCAATTTTATATTTTGAAATCGTTTATTTAGATTTTGGAGACAACTAGATTTAGTAGTACTAAAATAAACTTTATCAAAACATTTCTATCTTCTACTCATAAGAGTACATTAACATTTTCACAAAACTAAACCATACCATTAGTATCTCATATACCTTTCTTGATGGTAAAACAAAACTTTAAAGATTGAATTACAAAATATATGACTCCACCAGGCCCTTAAAGAAAATACAAGTTTTGAAAAGATAAGTGCGGTTTTGAAACAAAATAAAATAAAAGTCAACAATTCTAACTCATCTTGTTCCTTAATAAACTCTTCTTGAGTTCTCTCATTCACCTAATTCAGTCATCATCAACATCATTATCATCAAATCATCACCTGAAAAGAAAGAATAATGAGTCGAAGCCTAGTACAATGGTAACACAAGCACACACGAGATCATACATGCTTAAACTAATGCATGCAACAACAACAGATTATTATCTTTAAATAAAGTGAAGCAAGCAATACTAGAGTACTCACGCTCCAAAACAAGCCTCTAGAATCTAGGGGTCCTTAGTAATAGCAGCTGCTCTGGGAATTGATACAAGCAGTCCAAATGCTTATATCCCCTATATTAATCGAAAAGGAGAAAATAGCTTCATCTAGGGTTCATAGCATTATGCATCTCTATTATCTCAGTCATAATGTAATACGGCTCAATCGGTCCCATAAACGTGAGTCATACTATATTATATCCCTCCAAACCTAAGTAAACGTTATTCCAATACCGTTTGCCCTATTAACTATGTGCAAGCCACTTATAAATTGTCATTGTGTCATGGCATACCATTACATCATGATAAGAGGTGGCTTAACAGCTAACTACCATACCCGGCTTAGATAAGGTTATCACTCCCTAGACCGGATTAAACGATATAAGTACAATCAACACTCATTAATTATTAAGCCATCTTTAACTTTTAATTTATTTTAACATGCCTATCCTAGCACACAATAGGCATGTCATTGCATACCTTCATAGTGTCTACAATCTAATAAAGGTCAGAAGACACGTTTAAAGGCAAACATTTGTTTAAGAAGTTAAACTCATATAAAAAATTAAATTAATTATTGACTCACATCAAACTCATTTTAAGAATCTATTTGATCATACACTAAGTAGGAACCCCACCGTGGCTGCAAAAATTGTCCCACCAAGATATAGACAGTTTTTCATTGTCTGTCAAATTATTTCTTTTTATTTTTGTTTATAATCCATTCATTTTTCTTAGTATCAAGCATTTGAAAATATACTCCCTTACTATTTATGGTTTAACCTAACACATTAATCTAAGCTAATTCTAGTTAAGTCTATATTGACCTAATTTTAACAAGTTAATTAAACTTAGTTATTTAATCAATTTACTATGTCATATCTAATTATCTCCCTAAGTCATTATCACATATCTATTAGGATCTCATTAATCTATTTTATTTTAGTTCATTTAGATTCATTAAGGCAAATTGGTTTTAAGTTGATTAATTAAGTTCATTTTATACTTAACTTCTATATTTAATTTAATTAGTTATTAAATCTATAAGTTCACTTAACTCATTCCTAATTATATAAATGAACTAATATCATATTAACTATCATTCATCTATACCATTTTATGAAGTTTAAATTACTTTAGTTTGGGTAAAGCAACGAGTTTAGGCGATACACATCATAAACAGGGTATTAGTGCTTGTTAAATTTGTGTTTAGAAGGCCTTAGAGGGTTACTTAAGATTTAGGAATGAACCAGTCAAGTTTCGGGTGATTTAGAGGAGAATTGGTAAAGATATAAAGGGGCTGGAAAAATACACAGGGAGGTATAGAACATGTATTACTCCGTATTCTTTTAGAGTTGAAAGAGTTCTGAGACCAAAGAGAAGCACAAGCAAATACATTAGCCCATGTTCTTGGCCGTGCTATTCTAGAAAATATGTTTTCTTTGGGTTTTTGAGGTCAAGGAGGAGCACGGTTAGATAGAGTAAATCGTGTTCTAACCATGCTTCTCCTCAGGTAAGTTAAAATCATGTATTTTTAAGAAACAGTAATGAGTATGACTTGATATAGTGTCCTATGTTCTCCTCGTATTCTTTGCTCTATTCGACTCCTTAAAAAACTTAACTTATTTTACTATTTTTTTTCATTATGTCTCAACACACAATATCTTATGATCAATATAAGTTATAAACATGATTTATAACATCTATATTGATGCGGACGAGCTAAGAGTTACACCGTGGCCTAAAATTCTACACTACCAAATTGTCAACTCTAGTAAAAACTATTTTTTACATTTATTATTTGTCTTTATTATTAGTCAATATTGTATTTATTATTTTATATTTTTGGGACTTTTCCTTTTTAGAATTTTTATGTAATAGTATAAATAGGTTTTTAGACTTATCTTTGTAAAAAAAACTCATATTATATTTTCACTATGAACCATAAATGTGAGAGGATTCTCTCTAGATATTGCATTAAGTGCAATTGTTTTGCATTTGAGATTCATTCGTTGAGTGTTCTCGTTTTATCCATGCTAACTCGCTACGTCAGATTACTATCAAAGTGGGAAAATTTCCTGTGGAATGTCAAAGATGGAAATTCATGAGGCGGTTACATTCCAGACGTTTAAGAATGTGGAAGGCTTAAACCGAAGTGCAGGCTCGAGGGGCGGTGTTGAGTGACATGGATCAGCGATTCCATTGTTGTGAATAGCACCTTGATGACTGGTTGAGCGTTTCGACGCAATGGGACTCGATACTAATAGGAGCAAGAATGGTTATGGGAGATGACCAATGGCAGAGTATGCTGCGATGATCTTATTGTCAGATCTATTGCTTCAAATCGTTGGACTCAAATTTCAAATGAACACTCCATTGAGGAGGATGAGATCTTGTATGAAAATAGACAGCCGCAGAAGAGAGGCGATGAAGGTGGAGATAGATATCGATGGGATTACTTTGGATATGACCAAAGCGATGGTAGCGATTTTCACCTAAAGGTAGACATTCCTAGCTTTAATGGTAATTTAAATATTGAGGAATTTCTAGATTGGCTCGTTGAGGTGGATAGGTTCTTTGATTATATAGGAATTCCGTAGGAGTCGGGTGTGGTTAGTGGTTTGTAGGTTAAAGGGAAGAGCCTCTACTTGGTAGAAGAGATTGCAGAAAAGGTTAAGTCATGAAGAAAAAACACCTGTTAAGGCATAGTTTAGGATGAAGATATTAATGGAAGATGAATTTCTTCCTCTTGATTATGAGAAAATCCTATTTTAATAGGACCAAATACGTCATCAAGAAAAGAAATCAAATACATGAACATCCACCGGTTATTTCCACTAAACTTGATACAAAGGGATATGTTCCCGATGTACTGCTTGAAATTGTCACTCCTGAAGTTGTTGAAAGTAAACCTATGGAAATAGTGATGCAAGAGGAGAAAACAAGTAAAACAAGTTGTTGAGCCAGAGGAGAAGAAGATGGTAGAGTTAAAGGAAAAAAAGACTGAAGGGGTGCCAAACGGTATCAAAGGGCAATTGGAAGAGTTTAGGGATGTGATGCCTATAGACTTACCAAAGGGATTACCACCTATGAGGGACATTCAACACAAGATTGATTTGGTGCTGAGGCGAGTCTACCAAACTTACCATACTACAAGATAAATCCTAAAGAGATAGAGTGTTACAGGAGAAAACACAAGAGCTATCCATAAGGGTTTCATTAAAGAGGACATAAGCCATGTGTTGTACTAGTATTGTTACTCCAAGAAAGATATTGGTGTGTGCGTAGACAATAGGACCATTGACAAAATCAATATAGAGTATAAGTTTCCAATTCCCAGACTATAGGATATACAGACTGATTGAGTGGAGCTGTGATTCACTTTTGCAGTTTCAATTTGATCCTAAAGGATATTTGTGATTCAAGGTGTATCTCCATCGTTCCAGGTTGAAGAAACTCTATAACTAGATTCAACTCTAAACTCAAGATGAGTTTTTTTTTTTTTTTTTTTGAAGTGAAGGAGAATAATGCGGACAAGCTAAGAGTTATACCGTTGTCCTAAAATTCTATATTGCCAACTTTGTCAACACTATTTATTTATATTTACTATTTGTATTTATTATTAGTAAGTATTGTATTTATTATTTTACCTTTTAAGATACTGTATTTATTATATACTTTTTTAGGATTTGCTTTTTTAGGATTTTATGTGATAGTATAAATAGGCCTTTAGAGTCATCTTTGAAAAAAAAAAAAAAAACTTGCATCATATTTTAACATTTTGAAACCTAAGTTGAGAGATTTTCTCTATTTATTTTAACATTTTAGACTCAAGGCTAAAAAAATTTTTTCTTTCCAGTTACTACATTTTCTAAACAAAGTTAAAAACTTGTTCTATGTGTATGTAGTCAAGTATAAAATGAATCTTTTTGAGCTAAAATGAAATAGATAAATGATATTTAATATATTATGTTAGTTAGATGATATAATTAAGCATGAGTTAAGTAGGATTTATAGATTTAATAAATGATTTGATTAAATATAGAATTATATATAAAATGAACTTAGTTAATAATCTAAGTTCAACTTGGCTTAATGAACTTGAATAAACTAAAATGAATTAGATTGATTAAGTTTAATCAACTTAGCCAAGGTTAAGTTAATTTAAATCTTAGATATAAAACGAACTTAGTTAATCAATCTAGTCTAACTTGACTAAATAGACTTTAGTAAGCTAAAATGGATTAGATTGATTAAGTTTAATTATGTTAACTGAGTAATTGGATTAAATTATTAACTCTAATTAATTTGACTAGAATTAAGTTAAAATGAGTTAAGAGTTAATAATTAGCTTAAGTTCATGAGCTAGAATAAATCATAAATAACATGATGAATATGTTGTTTCAAATGTGTGTTTAAAAATGAATATTTTTAGTTATGAATGATGTGATGATGCTTTTGTAGTAAAATGACTATAATCAAACTGAAAAGAAATACTTTGACGGACAAAGGAGAGCTATCCGTATTTTGGCAGGGCAATCTTCGTAGCCATAGCATAATTCCTATTTAGTGTCTGTTCAAATAGGTTTTTAATAAAAGTTTGAGATAAATGGATAATTAATATAATTTCTTACATAAGTTTAATTCTTGAATGTGCGGATATGAATACGTGATCTATCTTCTAAGTTGGTTTCTAATTTACCTTCTAAGCCTATTTGGATTAAAAATATAAGGTACGCAGTAACTTGCGTGTTAGATGATAGGATAGACATTCTAAATAGACTAAAACTTGAACTCAACTTAATAACTTATAAGTGTTGGTTGTGCATGTGTCATTGAATCTGGTCCAGGGCTGGTAACCTTGTCCGAGTAGACAAGGTAGTTTAAGCACTTAGGCCACCTCTGTCATGATGTAATAACATATGTTGGTGACTCGGTAGGTAGATGATAGGGTAATGGTATCTATGTAATGTCTACTTAGGCTCGAAAAGAAGTAATATGATCTAGTTCACATTTTATGGGGATGACTAAACAGATGATGTGATAGACTGAGATGAGTAAAGTGTGTGTAATGGTATGGACCCTAGATGAAGCTTCTTTTCTTTATTGGTTATATCAGAGATATAAGTATTCGAGCTACTTATATCAATCCCTGAGTAGCTGCAGTTACTTAAGATTCTTAGATTTTTGCCATGGGGTAGTTGTCTACGAGGGCTACCGATGCACTCCTCCTCTGCTACCGTGGTGGGCTAAGGATGGTAAATCGTTTCCAGGATTGCTTCGGAGTATGAGTGCTCCAGTGTTAATTTATTTAACTTAAAGTAAAGATAATAACTTGTTGTTACTACATTGCATTTAGTTAAACTCTTGTGCACTCCGTGTGTGCCTGTGTTACTGTGTATTGGGCTTCGCTCATTATTATTGGGGTTGTTCTTTTTCTAGGTATTAGTGATTAATGATGATGGTGTAATGTGGATGTTAATGATGATAAAGTTGATGATGATGATGTTGTTGTTGTTGAATGATGTTGGTGATAATGATAATGTTGTTGATGATGACGCTCAGCTCGAGTTTTAGGCGATGTTAGATGAGTGAAGTGGGTTAAGATCCAAGATTTCATTTGTCTTTATTTTATATTCTAAAGAGCTGGATTTGTCTCTTGAATTTGTATATCTTTTTAAAAGGGCCTGGTGGTGACTATATGTTTGTAATGTCGATCTACCTTTGAGAGTAGATTATAAAATGATTTTATAATCTTTTGTTTCTTAGAAAGTTGATATGCTTTAGTGGGAGTAAAGACCTTTACTATGTTTTTATAAAGTTTGATTTTTCTATGACTAAATCTATTTATTTGAAAATCTAACAAAACAATTTTAGTATTTAAAATTGGCTAGCAGTGTTCAACATAAACACTTTCTTTTTACACAACCTTACGTATAATACTTAAGTATTACATGTAGTTGGGGACTTAACATGCTTGATTGTTGAATTAGGTATGCCGGGTCTTTATATTTTTTGAATATATATGATATGATGATGTTTTTATAATAAGAGACTATAAATAAAGAGAAAAGAAATACTTTAACAAACAAATGAGAACTGTCTGTATCTTGGTAGGTGATCTTCGTAGCCATGGTAGGGTTCCTAATTAGTGTATAATCAAATAGAGTTATAAAATGAATTTGATATAAAAGGATAATTAGATCAAGTGCTTATATAAGTTTAATTTTTAAACAGATATGGATATATGATATATCTTCTGAAAGGACTTTTGAGACTCTTTTTGGATTTCAAATATGAAAGTTATGCAGTAACTTGCGTGATAATTGTTAGGGTAGGCATTTTAAAATAGATTAAAAACTTAAAGATAGCCTAAGTGATGAGTGATGTTTGTGCTTATGTCATCGAATGCGGTCCGAGGAGTAACAACTTTGTCCAAGCATGGTACGGTAGTTTAGGCACTTAGGCCACCTCCATCATGATGCAATGACATTTATAAGTGGCTTAATGGGTAGTTTATGAGACAAACATTATCGGTGTAATATCTATCTCAATTGGCGAGAAGTAATATAGCAAAGCTCACATTTATAGGATCGGTTGAGCCTTATCATATTATGGACTGTGATGGGTGGAGTATGTGTAACGACCATAAATTCTAGATGAGGCTAATTTCGTTTTTTTTTTATTTAGATATAGAGGATATAATTATTCGAGCTACCTACATCGACCCCTTGAGAAACTAATGTTACTCAGTATACCCCTGGTTCCTAAGATTGTTTCAAAGTGTAGGTGCTCCAGTGTTGTTTTTTTGCTTTAACTTAAAGATAATAAACTGTTGTTGCTGCATTTTGTTTAGTTAAGCCCGTGTGGAATCTTGTGTATGTTTATGTTGCTATTGTACCGAGCTTTGGCTCATGATTATTGTTGTTTGTCTTCTTTCCAGGTGCTGTTTTGTTAATGATGATGGTATTGTTGATGATGATGATGTTTAACTAGGGTTACTGGTGTTTTTGATGATTCTGAGAGGATGATAGGTGTGAGATAAGGTCGATGGATTGTTTATATTTCGAGCATAAGGGAAGCTAAGCCCAAGGTACATTGGACCATTCGAAGTGCTTGAAAGAATTGGTGATTTAGCTTATCACTTATCTTTGCCATCAAATTTGTCAGGTATACATAATGTGTTCTATGTCTTGGTCTTAAGGAAACATGTACCAGATCCTGACAGAATCGTAGAGCTAAAGCCGGTACAGTTGAAGGAAAGCCTTACATATGAGGAGCATCATATCCAGATTTTGGATCACAAAGTTCGGAAACTTAGGAACAAGGAGATTCGGTATGTTAAGGTGTTGTGAAGAAATCATTCTCATGAAGAGGCCACCTAGAGGCTGAAGATGAAATTCAAAAGAGATACCTGAGTTTGTTTGAAGAATCAGGTACGAAAGCTAGGTTTTGAGAACAAACCTTTCTTTAAAGGAGGTAGGTTATAAGCCCATAGATTTTATGCTACAATTTATGCCAAAACCCTAAACCGGAGGTCAACCGAAAATCCTAAAGTCAACAAATCTATAACAAACCCTAGTAGATTTAGATATGGCAATCCCGTGCTCTTAATCCCTAAACAAAGAAATTGAGATGATTGTGATTTATAGTCCATAATAATATAAGAAAGCTTCAAAATATCAAATTCGTTAATTTTTAATTTATTTTAATCTGATGGGATTAGATTTTGAAAAACCGTGCCCTATTACACCAGAAGGTAAAAAAATTCTGACAACACTGTTATATTCGTAAAAATATAAGGATTTCACAAATATCAATTTTATAATTTTCTTTTGTATTTAAAAATATCATATATAGCTTAATTATACGTATTTTCTTTACTACCGATATTAATTTGTCTTATCTACTATTCATAGTACTATTCTACACTATTCATTACTATTCTCCTATTTCTACTTTTCTATCACCTATTCTTACACCACCCCATACATATTTCTTACTTTTTACTTTTCTCATACAACTTTATTCACATTATACCTCACAAATTATTACTTTTCATTAACAAAAATACAAAACAAAACAACACTCTTTCTCTCCCTCTCTCTTTTGATTCACACCGGCCATGCATCACACACACACATACATTTATTTATTTTTATTTAATTCACACAATTTTCCCTCCACAAAACTTTATAAATACTCACTCTCTCTCAATTTCTTTCACACATTCATTTACCATAACAAAACTCTTCCAAAATCACTACTCAAATCCTCTCTTCAAAAATCTCTTCTCATTTTCCCATATTTCTACCATCCACATATTACCAAAACCTCTCTTTTTCTACCTTTTATTTATGATATAGGTAAAACTCTTACCTATACTTTATTATCATGCCATATAACTTAACATGACATGATGTGTGTTTACTAAACATCTAAATATTATGGAAGTAACACTATGTTCATGTTTTGTTCTTGTTCATGTTCATGAATAAATTTCATTTTATTATTATGTTGTTATTATTATTATGTTGTTACATGTTATTATCCTTGTTTTAATCTAACTTCTATATATTAGTAACTACATTTATGTATGTATGTATGTATGTATGTATGTATGTATGTATGTATACTTTTTTCTTACAGCATATAACCAAACTAACAAACCAATATTTATTTATTATGCTTTATAATTTATTTATTTCATGCTTTTATATTAAGACTAGTCTTTCTAGTCTTACACCTGTTCTAATCAAGTCAAAACAAATTTTCTTATTTCTTTTGTATTTCTTTTTGGACTTGCCCATGTCAAAGTTGGAAGCCTTAAATCAAGGTAAGACTTCCAATACTTGATATTTATTATTTTTTATCTCTATATTTTCCATCTTTCTTATTAAATATTTTTGTCATGTTGCTTAGCCATAAACTCATGTCATGCATGATCATATTGAATACTGTCTTAATAAAAACAAAAAGTTCTTTCTTAAGTAAAAGAAAAATAAGCTCAACTTACTTTAAATTTTAATTTTATCACTTAGGAAAAGTTTCATTAAAGTTTAGAAACTCTATATCAACAAAATGCTTTTCAAAGAATTTTAGACAAAGATCACCATAGATTTTAGTATTGTTAACATAAGAACTTTTCAAAAATTAACCAATAAATTCTTTACTCTTTTTAAACTATCATTAAAACCTTAATGCTAATAATACTTTGCTATGAGAAATTTTCTTATAAACTTTGTTATAAAATCTTTACTAATATTTTAATAAATACAAAGGCCAAAACAAACTTTTCAAAACAAGTTAAAATTAACTCACCAAATAAAATCTACTTAGGGAATAAAATTTATAGATAACTTGAAAAGACTAAAATTTTGTAAACTAAATTATCTTTTTTTAGGAGTTAAGGAAAAATAAATCATATCACTTATTTAATGACTCAAAAATCTTTAGTTTTATTCCCAAACAACTTAAAATAATGTTATCAATTTCACTTTTCAACTAGTAAGATAAGTTGTTTTATGAAAAATCATTGATTAAGATAACATTATTAGAATCATATGTATAATATGAGTTGCATATGTATTAAAAGGATTTTTCAACTATATATATATTTACATGTTTGCCATGAGATTTTTGGTTGATAAAAGGTTTGGAAAAATCATATTTTAAGGGTTGGGATTTTCGTCAATTCTGCGCCATGTCTTTTCGGAACTCAATGACCTTTTATGATAAAAATAACCATAGAAATAGATTGATCTTTTCGAGTAGGTAGAAAACGGTATATAATATGTGAAATTTCAAGTCAAAATGAGCAAGTTATGGCCATTTTAAGTTGGAATTTCACTGCATACGAATTTTGACGAACTTAGTAAAATAGAATTTGCACATTTAAATAGAACTTCAAGAAATACTTATTTAGGAAATTTCTCTTGTTTAGGCAACGAAGAGTCCAATTTTCCTTATCCATAAGAATATTTCGATTATGAGCTTTCTACTGCCATGGATGAGTGCGTTTATTTTACGTTTTGTATTTATGTATTTGCTTGTAGAATAGAGGTACTAGATTTAGGAAAAGATAAAAATATGAAAGTGCATGTGCCTTACATATATGGTTGAAATTTTGTTAGGCATATCGATGCAGGAATCGTTAAATAATCATTGTATGATTAGTATAGGAATGTTATGTCTGCGAACTCTATGATCACTTTTAAAACATCTAATATTATGCCATGACTACTTAAATAAAATGATTCATGTATAACATGTAGAGAGTCACATTGCATTGATTACTATACCCTTGGTGAGACAATGGCATAGTAGTGAGGTCCGTAGAACCAAAAAATCTACTTTATGTCGAATGTTCGCCCGATTAAAATAGTGAGTAGACACCCGAATTAATTACATTTTAGCCTATAGTAGTGGCTCGCATAAAAACTACAAAAACTTTATTTGCAAATTATAGCCTTACAGCCCGAAACACCTAACCTCGAATGGAGAATTAAATCCATTTAACATATGATTCCTAGAAAATCATATGTATTATTTGTTCATGTGTTTGTTGCATTTCATATGCTTATTTAAATAATTTGTTTGAATATTATTTGTTCGAGTACTTTATTTGTGGAAATAATTCTCACTAAGCAAGGAAGTTTACCCCCTTATAGATATTTATTGTAATACCCCTATCTTTGGTTGACGCCCAGAGGATATTTCTCTCAAGTACTACCTTTTGGATTATGGAGTTTTTAGATAAAGTCAAAGATGTTATAAATAGACTATGATGGATTTTATCTTTTGATAAAGGAATGTCCATTTAATATTTTGTAAGACTTTTTATATTTAAGGTGCTTACATTGTGATTTCCATTCTTAACTGCTATTATGAATGTCTTCTTAAACAACTTGTTTCAAAGTTGGTCCTCTATGATCGTGAATGTATGCCTTACATCTGATATCGAAGCTTTTGGAATGATTAAGGTTATCATACTTAAGCTTTAATATTGAGTGTAGTGGACTATCACGTTTAGGATACCCTTTGGAGTGTGACATTCCTTCCATGGGCCCAAAAGCCCTAAAACATTCATAATGGGCTTAAATCGAAAGTAGAGGGCCTAATAGTTAATTAAGGTAATAGGCATGAATGATCTTTGATATTAATAGTTGATTAAGTAAAGTTTAGGGCTTAATGTGATGTTACTGTTTAAGAATTGGTACTTAAATTGGCAATTTTTTCATTTTAGGTAACTTCGGACCATAACAACTCATGTTGAAGCAATTGGAGGTAGGAGAGCTAACAAAAAAAAATCCCAAAGCAACAAGGCATTAAAATCCATTATAGGAGAGATATGAAGCATAGGAGCCATGGTAAGAATCATACCCACCATGGTCGTCTGTGATATGACATTTAATGAAGGAGAAAGTGAATCACAGGGCTTTAATCGACCATGATTGGAGGCCTGAGAGTGAAATCCATTTTTTGTTTCCTAATAAGTATTGCCGATGATTGAGAATGGATGGAAAGAAACTTGAGCACAAAAAGAATCATGAGCCTTTGGTCGCCTGTGATGATTAGTTGATGAAGTCAAAATCTTTTGTTCTCATTTATGTAACTAATACATCGAATCAGACCAAGAGAGCTGAGTTGTCTCAAAAGGGTACTGTTTGACCGAAAGGATAGGAAGTAAAAATAGAAGATACCTAGGAGAGTAAAAGGGGAATTTTTCATTCATTCTTTTCCCAATCATACCCTTTCGTAGGAAATAATCCAAAATAGTGTCTGTGAGAATTGTGGTGTATGTGTCCTTTGCCGATTGTAACTTGTAATCTCCGGAAGAACTTGAGAAAGACATTCGGAATCCATTGTTCGTGCTTCTAACATATCTTATAGTTGCAATTAAAAGGGGTTTTTCTTATTTCCCCTATTCTTATGTGTATCTCTTATTCTATTTCTGCTATTTCTATTGATTTTTATTTGTTCTCCACCATGAGTGAGTAGTTCTTTTAGGGTTTACTAAATCATATTAACATGAATGTGTAAAGTTAGATGAATACGATTTGTTAATTGTTAGTTCTGGTAAATTAACTTCATCATAGTCAAGATAGTGTAGTGCACAACACGGTCATGCAGTAGATCTCAGTGGAGGGTGTTGAGAAATGAATCCATTGAGTGGATCTAATTTACTGTAATATACTACTCCTGTTAGAAGACATATTAATAAGAAGTGTGATGCATGTTTAGTGAAGTTAAAGAACTTTAATTAAGATTAAAGCAGCCTTTATAAGTTTATTTGGTAGGAGAGATTCAAGGGAATGAAATTAAGGTTAAAATTGAGTAATTCTGAGAAGAATAATCATGATTCGAGAATTTCTACAGATAACGATTAATTGGAAGAACAATTTTTACAAATCCTATTGATACGGTAAAGTAAACCTACTGTGTATTGAATTTGTTATTGCTATTGTGATTACTTTGTTAGTTTTACCTTGTATATTGGTAACGAGTGTAGTTTAGTTGTTAATTTAGATTCAATTTATTTAACTCAATCATTTGATTGCTAGATCATAGGAAATTTAATCAATACTAGTGTTCATAGTTGTTCCTTGTGGAGACGACCCTATATTCATCCATACTAATAAATGATAGGTACACTTGCCTGTCAATTCAAGTAAGAGATAGAATATAGCTTTATAAATTATAAAACTTGACATCATAGGGTCTAAATTAATTTCCATTGGGCTTTAACTCAATCTTTAGGTCCAATAATCAAATATTACTTTAATAGGACCTAATTTAAAAATAAAGCCCACTTTCCACCTAACTTAATATTTGCGCTCCTCAATGGGCTCAATTAAACCCTAGAACCCATTATCTTAAAAAGTGAAACACTTAGAAAATTTCTTATTGAGCCTAACTTAAGACCCGTAAAGGCTTAATGCATTTAGATAATAAATTCACTCTCTAAATTCCATGGGCTCAATCTAAATCATCTAAACCCAAAATGGACCAAACTCAATTATAACATAAGGCCTTAGATCATATAAGTCCTTACATTAATTGATTAATCGGTATGGCTTGAATCATTAGCTTGTATACCTTATTCTCATACAAATTGATCTTTCTTGAACAGATATTTGATCAACTTACATGTGATCTATCATCATTACCAATTCAGTATCAGGTATGCAGTGACATACGTGTTGCTTGTTAGATTAGGCATACAAAATGAACTAATACTTAAAGAAAGCAAACAATTGAGTGTCGTTTTTGCTTAATCGTTCTTAGACTTGGGCTGAGTAGTGATAACCTTGCTAGGTGATGCTAACATGGTCGTTAGGCGCTTAGACCATCAAGGATGGCTCAACAGGTAGCCAATAGGGGAATGGTAGCGAGATAATATCTACTTACGTTTAGAAAGAGGTTACATTTGTTTAGTTTAGGATTATAAGCTCCATTAAACTGAACAATGTAATTGGTTAAAATAAGTAGAGTCGCATAATGGCTGTAACTCCTAAACGAAGGTATGAACAGTTAAAGATATGAGATATAAATATTAAACCCATCTATATGAACCCTCTGAGTCTACTCAAAACCCCAAGTTCCTAGCGTGTTTCTGAAGTATGGGTACTCCATTGATGACCTACTACACTTATATTAAAAAGATAGGAACTGTTAATTGTAGCATTGCATCCAAAATAACATGTGTATGCATCATTACGTGTGTGCTTTAGTTACTGTGTACTAGGCTTTACTCACTCTTTTTCCTTTTCAGGTGACAACGACAATGATGATTGTTACGATTGTGGATGTTATGGTACCGACTTCGAAGGCCTTCTTGAGGAGCTTAGCAATTAGTCTAGCATTTGATCTTATGATCATTTCCATATCCATTTGATGCTTATAGACTTAGAGGGCCTCTTTTTGAGCCTTACTTACCTTTTTATAGTGTTTAGCATCTTAGTTTAACTTATGTTATATGAGATACTTAGACTCGTTTGTTTTGCTTTTGATACTTTTGTTTTGAGTATCATAGGATATCCTGAGATGATTTTTGATATTGTTTTATCTTGTACCTATTATATGTGTATAGGTTACTCACAGGAGTAATCTTTTGTTGAAAATTTTTGTAAAACTTCATTACTCCCCTACATTTCAGATGTTTTCAAAACTTAATTGAATGATTTTGGTATCTAAAATTTGATAGTAGATGATCATGATAAACATATAGTTTAGGGTAATCCTTGCGCATAACTCTTAAGTGTTATAAGTGGGGAAACTGAATACGCCTTGACTCTATTCGGGGTTATAATTTATAAATTAAGTGGTTACCCTTAAATTTTTCGTTTTTATGTTATAAGTTGTTTTTTTTCTAACAAAAGTTACCATACAAAAAGGTATTAATAAGATTTTTTTAATGTAATATTACAGTACTAAAATGTATGAATCTGAAAAAGATGTAACATTGATGAAATATAACATGAGGATTGTTCCGTTAACCATCTAATCGTTAAAACAAATATAGTAATTGGAATATTAACTATTTTAGTAATTCTATTACAATTGGGTATGGTGTGAGCCGATAGATGGTGATGGGACTGGCTAGTCCATCAAAATTAATGATGAGACCGGCTGGTCCAGTCAAAATTAATGATGGGACGATGAAATTTCCCATAAGATTATATGTATTGAAAATGTACATTATGCATGGAAAAAAAGAAAAGTATTAATATGAAAAGGCACGAAAAAAAAGAAAAAAAAGCTTGTAAAATTATATAAAGGTATGATAAAAGAAAAAACTTCTGAAATAATATATTACTAGTTAATAACGCCACATAATCCACAACTAGTAAGTAGAATTATAATTATAAAATAAATTTACTTATAATGAACCTGAAGTAATAGATTTGTTTTATATTCATACCTATGCATATATATGAACAAGGTCCAGTCAAAATTAATGATGAGACCATGAAATTTTCCCATAAGATTATATGTATTGAAAATGTACATTATGCATGGAAAAAAAAGAAAAGTATTTATATGAAAAGGCACGAAAAAAAGAAACAAAAAGCTTGTAAAATTATATAAAGGTATGATAAAAGAAAAAACTTCCGAAATAATATATTACTAGTTAATAACGCCGCAAAATCCACAACTAGTAAGTAGAATTATAATTATAAAATAAATTTACTTAGAATGAACCTGAAGCAATAGATTTGTTTTATATTCATACCTATGCATATATATGAAAAATATATTTATTTAAATACCAAAATAAATCACTTGCAAGATCATATATAATGCATAAGTTTCTTGAATGAAAATTTATAATGTTAAATCTTAATGGAGTGAAAAGCTATATGGATAAAACCATATACTAGTGGTGTGCAAAAAAATTGATGAAACCTGAAAATAGAACTAAAACCAAAAAACTAATTCAAAAAATATAGTTAATCGGTCCATTGGTTTCAGTTTAGGATTATGGTTTTTATTTTTTCTTGTTATCGGTTTCGATTTATATCCATAAAAAACCAATGGTTAGCATTTAATTGTTTCAATATTTATAAATATATTATATATATAATTTACACATATAGTTATTTTTTTCATATATATATACATATGATCTACATATACATATAATTTATATATGTTAATATTCCTTGGATTTTGATTAAAGTACTATGTTTTGTCCTATGTTTGATAGGAGTAAATATGGTAAATGATTTAGCTTGATTTTATTGATGATGATACATCCAAAGACTTATTTTTCCCCTTTTCTTTAATTTGATAATTTTTTTAGCTCTTGTAATATATATAATAATTTAAAGAAAAAACTCTATGATAAAGGCTATAAAGTAAGGTTTGTTGAAACTATCAACTTGATTTGTTAAAACCATTACGTTAAATGGTTAAAAATAAAAAACTGAAAAAATTAACCGAAAAAATGTTAACCGTTAAGGTGATTAACCTTTTATAATAGATCGATTAAGGATCAAGATATTAAAAAACCAATCATTACAGTTATATTCAAAAAAATAAAGTCACGATTTGGTTAATCGAATCGTAAACACCCCTACCATATACTAATAACATAAAAAGAAATTCTTACTCATTGATTATAAAATGTATCGAAACCAATGTTAAAATTTAAATTACCAATATATTACATGATTATTGTATACATAATGGATAGAAATTAAATTATCACGATTTCTATAGGAGAAGACACTCCACTTCAAAATAAATAGAAAATGCATTAAATTTAAATATGGGAAACAGGAAAAACTATACTCTTGTATGTGGAAAAAAAATGAAACAAACTAATAAATAAAACATTTAAGAAATGTAGAAAAATCGAATTACTTGTAAATTATATTATAGGAAAGTGAAAAAAAAAATGCAAGATACAAAAAAGATGACATATCCATTAAAGTAAAGTAAATTTATCATAGAACCGAATAGATTAACTTACTTTTAAATGAAAAAAACACACCAATTTAATGCTTGATTCCAGTAAAATGATAATTACTTTTGGAATAAGAGTAAGGATATAAAAACTTAAAAAAAATAAAGAGTCATGTAATTTATAGATAGAGTTATTACCCTTAATTTTTTTTCCAATGCTATTAGTTGTTTTTTTTTTTTTTTTGAAAGTTATGGTATAAATAGGTATTTACAAGATGTTTTTCTATGAAACATTACAATAATAAAATATATGAATTTAAAAAGATATAACATTTGATGAGATATAAGATGAAAAAATATTGAAAATGTACATGATAAAAAAGAGTAATAATATAAAAAAGTACATAAAAAAGTCTTTCGAAAACATACATCATAATAAAATAGATAACTAACTTAACCAAACAAGCTTGGAATTTGAATTTTTAAGCTTGCTCTATCGGTTGAAGAGTCAAATAATGTTCCATTTTGTAAAAAAAAAAAAAAAATTACTACCATAAGGTTAATATTTTGCAAAATAAATTAAATGAGGTATCAATATTTTGTAAAGTTAGTTTGAATGTCTGAATCAATTTTTAATTAATTTTTTTAAATTTTTATTAATAATCAAATATTAATACTTTAATACTTTCTTTTTATCTGCTTAAAACTTTTTAAATAAATTAATTTATAAAAATTGATCCTTCTATATAATTATTTAAAATGGTAATACCTTCGATTTACCCAAAACTTGATACCTAGCTATATAAGTTACCCAAGTAGTATATCCCAAATTTGTTCCTGTACTTTCCACTTTTTAAACTTCAAAGCTCAAAGAGTTGCGGGTTTAACAAGACCCTAAACCCTGCAACCAAACCAGTAAACAATTCAAAAAAATGTCGCATCTTCTTCCCAAACTCCGTCAACCCAAAAACCCAATTCCCCTTTCTGTTCTCTTCCACTCTTTCTGCACGCACTCCACAGACCCATTACCAGAACACCAAACGCTGAACATCGAAACACCAGCAAACACAGCCTTGGGCCAGCAACGCCACGAACAATTACGCAAAATCCGTGTCTTCCTCCAAAATGATCGTACCTTTAGTGCCCAACAGCACATTAAAACCCTTGTCCTCTCCAAGACCCCACTCTTCTCTTCACCTTCTGAGTTCTATTCCCAATTCTCTCTGTGCTGTCCGACCCTCAAATCCATTTTCTCAAACACCTTGTTGGCTGCTTATACGGATTGTAAATTGACCAGCGAAGCTGTCCAAGTTTACGAGTTGATGAAAGGGGACGGACTGTTTCCTTCTTTAGATTGTTTGAATGTATTGCTTGAGTTGTTGGTTAGTAATAAGAAGTATGATGAAACCCTTGAATTGTTTGAGGAAATGGTGAAGTCGAAGTCTTGTGGGGCGAGAGTTGATGGTTTTACTTATGCTAAGGCGGTGCAGGCTGCCGTGAAATCAGGTGATTTGAAAAGGGGTTTTGAATTGATGGATTGTATGAAGAAGAGAGGATTTAGGATTACGGTGTTCGTTTATAATGTCATGATTGGTGCTTTGTGTAAGAAGAAGAAAATGAGGGATGTTGAGAAGTTGTTCGACGAAATGCGTGAGAGAAATTTGGCTGCTACCGTTATTACTTATAATACGGTGATTGATGGTTATTGCAAGTTGGGGGATATTGAGAAGGCTTTTGAGATCAGAAAAAGGATGAAGGAGGAGAATGTGAAACCGAATTTGGTTACTTTCAATACGTTGCTTCATGGGCTTAGTCAGGCTAGGAGAATGGATGTTGCCAAGATGGTGTTGCTGGAGATGAGCACGAATGGTTTTGTGCCTGATAGTTTTACGTATAGCAGTCTTTTTGATGGGTTTATGAGGTGTGGAAATGTGGAGGCTTTGCTGGCTCTTTATCAGGATGCTATTAGCAAGGGTGTTAAGATTAATGATTATACTGTAGCGTTTTGCTGAATGCTTTGTGCAAATCTGGTGACATCGATAAGGCTAGGGAGATTCTGGATGAATTAATGTCGAAAGGGATTGGTATGGATCCAGCTGTTTATAATACACTTGTGAGTAATTACTGTCAGAAGAATGACTTAAATGCAGCCATTTCGATGATTGACAAAATGGAAGCTAACTCTGTAAAGCCCAATACTGTCACATTCAATTGTTTGATCAGCAAATTCTGTGACATGAAGGAGATGGATCGGGCAGAGGAATGGGTGAACAAGATGTTAGGAAAGGGAGTGTTTCCTAATGCGGAGACCTATAACATCTTGATTAATGGCTATGGAGGGATATGCCATTTTGAGAAGTGTTTTGAACTCCTTGAAGAAATGGAAAACAAAGGCTTAAAACCAAATGTTCGAACCTATGGTACATTTATGAATTGCTTGTGTAAGGATGGGAAAATCTTGGAAGCAGAAAATTTGCTATTTGATATGGAAGCGAGAAAACTAGAGCCAAGCACAGAAATTTATAATATTCTCATTGATGGATGCTGCCTCGCTGTAAGGTTTGAAGATGCTTTCAGATATCTCGATTGGATGGTAGAAAAAGAACTTAATCCTACTCTTGTGACATACAACACCCTCATAGCTGGGCTTAGCAAAAACAGAAGGCCAATGGAAGCCGAAAATCTACTTCCCCAAATCACAAACAGTGGTTTCTCTCCTGATATCATTACATTTAACTCCTTAATTATGGGATACTCTTTTGCGGGGAGCTCCAAAAGTGTCTTGAGTTGTTTGAAGACATGAAAAATTCAGGAATTAAGCCTAACTTAAATACATTCCATCTGTTAATCAGTGTATGTGGCAAAGAAGACAAGTCAGTTGTTGAGAAACTTGTGGCTGAAATGTCACAGATGAATCTTTCTCCTGATCGCCTAGTGTATAATTCACTTATTCAGTATCATGCTGAGCACGGTGATGTTCAGAAGGCATTAGATTTGCACCGTGATATGACTGGCCAGGCATTTCTTCAGACAAGAAGACATATAAAAGTTTGATTTTGGGGCGTTTGAAGGAGAAAGATTTCTCAAAGGTGAAGAAAATTGTGGAGAGCATGAAGGCAAATGAAATAGTTGTTCGGGCTGATATTTATCAGATAATCGTGAAGGTACATTGTGAGCATCGGGATTTTGATGGGGCATATGTTTGGTATAGAGAAATGGTGGAGAATGGTTTCCTCTTGAATGTCTCTATTTGCAAGGAGCTTGTTCTTGGCCTGAAGGAAGAGGGGAAGTTGCTAGAAGCTCAGATTATTTGTTCGGAGATGAATGTTAAAGGAATTGATGACTGGATCAATTCCAGTCATGACGATCTCTCACTTGTTGCCAAAATGAAACAGAGGCTTGTACCCTTTCTGAGAGGGAGATAGATGTAACCAAATGCACCTACATTGGGTACTTCCTTCATGGATTCTTTGATACATTGGATATTGGAGACCATACATGGAAAACTGAAACTGTGTCAATTTCTAGGTCACGTGTTCTTAACGTGTCAAAAGATGTCTGGCCTCGGAGAAAGGCTTAGTGTTAGTAATTTAATGTACAATATATGAGATGTGCATAGCAGAGCGAATTATTGTTGCTATCATATAACTATTGTTTTTTGAGTGTTTAAAGATGGTTGTACTTGTAATAACTATCTTGATTGGGATTAGAGAGCTGAACTATACAGTGGAAATTTGACTTGTATACGCTATGCCCTATAATCCTCACTGGAGCAGATAGAGGAGCGGCATATCTGTAATATATATTCATTCATGTCAGTTCCTTCTGAGGCACAGCAAAGTTTATGGTGCAATGTTTTTTTTTTTTTTTTTGGCTTAAATCTCATTAAACTCACACGAGACAAGGTTCATGCATGCTGTATTGTTATACAACATTTGATGGTCAACTTGTATGGCTGTATATAACCACTAGTCGATTTGTATCCCTTAGTCCAATTTTCAATTTTTGGTACCAGGAGGCTGGGGGGTAAGTTGATTAACAAACATATTAGCAAGTTGTTGTAATGACGAACCATCAATACCAATTATAGGCAGGTCTTATATGTTCGTACTCAATAACATGCACAAGATAAGAATCACACTACTACTTGCTTTCCTCAACATCAATGGGCACAATTCGTAGCTTTTCAGGAATTGGAAATCAACATGTTGACCAGAAACAAGACCAAAACGAAATGTCGCCAAGAAACTGGGGTGTCCAAGGTGCGATAATGTTGTTCATCATAAAGGTAGTCTGAGTTTCACAGATATTTAAGCCACTGGTAGCTTGGAGATGTTAATTCAGCATCTTTCGGTTTGACAATTGCCACCCAATGGGTCCTTTGACCAAGAAGTTTCAACTTAGTGAGATAAAACAAGCTCTTTTTTCCATTTTTTTTGTTAATTTTATTTGCCTTTATTTATTTATTTTCGCTAAAGAAATAAGGCAAACTCGCACACCCTTATATGTGAGACTTCGCTTTTAGGCAATAATAATTGGGAAGGGTCAAGGCAATCTCTAGGATGTTAAAGGCTTGTTTCATCCTTCACATGAGCCATTTATGTTTCTATTGGCGTGCAGTGCTTTTTGTATTTATGGTTCTTGGGATATTATGTTTGCTTTACACCTTATGTGTTTTCTCAAAGTTGTAAATGGTTCTCTCTGCGCTCTCCGTCTGTTTTGCATTTTTTTGTTTTTTAGGTCATCTTAATCATGCTTTGCCATTTCTTTAATTAGGTATGCGTTGGCAGCACCTTTACAAGGAAACCAACTAGTCAACATAAAATCAAAGTCAGTGTCTAACCGTAAATGGCATAGAGTTGTCCTCAAGATTAGTGATGCTGCTCTTGCTCGTTCTGGTCCAAACAATATTGACCCAAAGGTCCACTTAACATTTTCGCATCACTTGCAAGAAAAGACTTGAATGAAATACCAGTATCTTGTCCTGTTCTTGAGGTTAAAACTGTTAGATTGCACATCTGATTATAATATTTTGTTCAATTTATAATTATCAGGTGGCGATGTTGATTGCCAGAGAAGTTGTAATTGCATGCCATGTGGAGGTATCTGATTCACTATACTGCATTCTGTTCTGTAACTTCAGTGTTTGCTTGCCATACTTTGCAGGTAATCTTTGTAGTGTTTATTTTTACTTAGGTGGTTATTGTTGGCGGCAGTGATTTCTTCTGCAGCAACACATGGTAACTGCCACAGGGATGGAGAGGTGTACAGCACATCGCTTGGGTAATGTTGGCTTCTTAACAATCACTATTTTTGTATTATAAGACACTACGGATGACCAGTCTATCCAACAAAATTTAATGCTTGAGAATGTCCAAACTTAAACATGGTAGAGGATATAGTTTTTGAGCAAGATAAGACAATATTTTACCATCAACCCCTTTTCCTCTTTGTCCAAGTCATATACACTAATCCCCAAGGGGTTGGCCTAGTGGTTAAGGCTTAAGACACATTATGACAATTTGCATGAGGTCTTAAGTTCGAAACCCACTATGAACATTTCTTGGAATACTTACATAATTCTAGCTATTCTCACCTAGTGCATGAGTCTTGTAGGGTGGGTTACATGCCCAGAGATAGCCGGTCTTAATATGGCTGTCCTCCAATTGGAAGAGCCAGTAAATGACAATATAACAGATCATCATAGTTCTGGATTAACAATGTTGTTTCTATAGACTAGAATTCTTGGTAAGCTAAATTTATATTAGATCATCAAAATGTATTTTTTGATTGACAACATTTATGAAGACTAGAGTCCTTGTTGGTGAGAGTTTCTTTGAGCTGTGGTCTATACCAGGAAAGAAGGTTGCAAATATTTCTTGGGTACTAAGTTTGTTTTAGTGGAAATATTCTTTTTTTAGATCACTCATGTGTGCTGGTTATCATGCTGAATGAAAATTTGTAATGATACTGTGGACACATCATTTCAACTTTTTTTTTTCTTTTGCCACGTACTCTGTTTAAAAGGCCGTTTGCTCTGCACCTTTATCCCGGATTTTCTTGACCAAACATTCTGAAATACTCATTTTATAGTTGTTGGACTGGACATTTTTGGTCATACGCTTGCATCTTAATGTCTCTCCTCGAAAAATTTGTCTTAGTATGATAGCAACCATCATGAATGCTATGCTGCTACAATCAGCCCTTTAGAAGATGGGTGTGCTGTCCCATGTGCAATCTGCTTTTTGACGCATGAGGTTGCTGAACCATATAGTCAGCAGCGTGCCATTCGACATCTTGAAAAAGGGTGAGTTGTCATAATTGGTGGAGTTGGTGTCGGGGTTGGGACTGCGAATCCTCCATTTTCAACAGACACAGCTGCAGCACTTGAGCTTCAGAGAGCATGGCTTCTGTTGCTACATGTGTTCTTTCCTCTCTCTGGATTTTGTCGGACCACTTATTGACACACATGTTGGTACACGCTCTGAAGAGTACATGCATCGATACAGCCACCGTACATCTTGATAATTATTTTCTATAAATTTCCTTAATGCATGATAATTTTGATCTAAAAACTTCCATGATACTTTCACATTTGACCATTATATTAAAAGTTCGTAATACCTCTCAAATATATATGATGAAATTTAATCACAGAGCACCTTTTGGTGTAATGATTTGCAGTTCGATGAAACTCCAAAGTTAATCGTGCTTTGGACATAACAATTTCAAGATGGGTGACCTTCTAAAGAGCACTGATACCAAAGGACAAACTGTGCGACGTATCAAAATAGATAAGACCTTGGTGGATGAAGTTCCACAACGTTACAAAGTAATTTTGTGCTATCAATTCATGCTGAAGTGCTTCTCAAAGGAACCAATGTTGATGGTTTTTATGACTGCAGCTCTCAAGATAACAACGTAATATTTGAGCACATATCATTTAGAGACTTGGCCCCAAGGGGTCTGACCAGTGACCTCCATGGAAATGATGGCATTGACCTTCTGTGAAGAAAATGGCATTCCTGGTCAGTGTTTCAGTTATTCAGGCACTTATGAAAACATCTACCAGCAAAGTTTGATCTGTTATTTTAGGCACTGCATGACTTCTGGCTCCAACTTTGTCTTCAGCTAAAGATTACACTTTCAGCTGCTGATGCTGATCTGCTTATTCAATGAACTCATGTTACATTAGAGTTGCACTGGCTGCTGCTTTTATCATCTCTTTTATTATCTATCTTGTTTTTACAGTTGCGGTTTTTAACCTTCTTGAGCCTGGGAACATTTTAAGAGCTCTATGCGGAGAACGAGTGGGTACACTAATTAAACTAACATGAAACGAGGTTCATGCATGCTGTATTGTTATACAATATTTGATGGTCAACTTGTGTGGTTGGATGTAACCACTAGTCAATTTGTATCCATCAGTCCAATTTTCAATTTTTAGTACCAGGAGGCTGAGTGGGGGGAAAAGTCGATTGTTCTGGCAATGACGAATCATCAATACCAATTATAGGCAGGTCTAATCACACGACTATCTGCTTTCCTCAACATCAATGGACACAACCCGTAGCTTTTCAGGAATTGGAAATCAAAATGTTGACCAGAAACAAGATCAAAATCAAACTTTTCCGAGAAACTGGGAGGTCCAAGGTGCAATGATGTTGTTCATCATAAAAGTAGTCTAGTTTCATAGATATATCTTCACTTAGGATTCCAAGTGGGACTTGTGTGTCCTGACATTGCTATGTACCATGATTACACTAGCAATGCTACGTCCTAACTTATTCAACGCCACTCCATTAAGATCCAAACCACTAATCAAACTTAAGCAGATGTTTCATCTGTCTTTAATAATCCTATGCAACAATCCAATCCTCGTACAAGTGAAAAATCAAATAGACAGGCAGAGCATAAGTTCTTATAACAGTAGTTCGAGCTCGAGTCAATAGTTACAGAGCATTTGAATATAAGTACTCCAAGAGTCCAGTATTATTGGAAACCAAAAACAAAAATCAACAAAACAGGAGATGGAATACTAAGACACTAACAACACCACCAAGAACAACAAATTTTTTTTCGAAAATTCACAGGACTTTGAGCATATCCTCAGCACTGCTATTAGTAAAAGCCCCACCTTCCTCCAAATTAAGAACCTTAACCACACCATCCTCGGCAAGCAGCGCATACCTCCTGGACCTCACCCCGAGCCCCACGGGCTTATCGGACAAATCGAGCTCACACCCAATAGCCTTCGTGAACACCCCATTCCCGTCCGATAACAACATAACCTCATCCCCAACCGACAAGTTCTCTTTCCACGCACGCATCACGAACGCATCGTTGACCGAGATACAGGCGATTGTATCCACCCCTTTGGCTTTGAGTTCGGAGCCTTTTCGACGAAACCTGGGAGGTGTTTCTGAGAGCAAGTGGGCGTGAATGCGCCAGGGACAGCGAAGAGGATGGTTTTCTTGTTGGATGTGAGGGCGGAGATGGTGGTGGTTTGGAGTTCTCCGGCAGGGTCGAGGTAGGATAAGGTAGCATCCGGGAGCTTGTCGCCGACGGAGATGGCGGCGTTGATACGTGTGGAGAAAGAGAGTCTAAAGGGTTTAGCGCGGCGGAGGGTGGTACACAGGGGGAGTTTTGTGGTGGTGAGAGATGGCGTTGTGAGGAGTCTTGACATGGTGAGACAGAATGCCATTTTTTTTTTTTTTTTTTGAGGTTTTGGTTGTGTATACGTGTTGGGGTACGAGGATGTGTGTTTATGTGAGAGTGAGTGGAAGTGAGTGATTGATGCGTTGGGGATTGTTTGGGGATTTGGGAGGCGGAGGAGGCAAGGAAGTTAAGGATTGTTGATGACGGTGGGTGGGGGAGAAGTCAAGGTGGAGAGGAGAGAGAGATGTGGTGTGGGCCTTTCGTTGTTGTTATTGTTGTTGTTCTTTTTAGGTTCTTTTTGTTAAGGTTTGGAGAATGCTAGGCTTTTGTTGTGGTATTGGTTTGGTTGGGCTTTTCAAAACGGATAGTACATTTTAGGTTCTGGTTCCATTTGGGCAAGGATGATAAGGTACACGCTTCAATGGAATGTGATACCCTCTTTTTTCTGTAAGGAGGGTATAAGGTTTGAAAAGAGTACCTCTAGTGTCCAATAGGGCTTGAACTTGAAGTTTGAGCTCGATTTGAAAGTTTAAAGTTGAATTTCAACTTAAAGTATTTAAGTTCACTCGAATTAAGTTGAATATAGATTTTTCAATTCAAACTCGAGCGAGAAATGTCACTTAATAAGTTTGCAAGCAACTCAAGTAAAGTCATTTAAACACAATCATGCAGTAAAGAATTACATGTTTCTTATAGTTAAATTCACATTGGAGCTTAAATTCAATTTCAAATCAATGAATTTCAATTTATATTTAATAAAAACTTAATTAGATATATGAATTGAAGCCAAATATATCAACATTTAAACTTTGATTGAATAAACTACCTGAATTGTTGAGTTAATTTTTATGTCGATTGTAATTGAATCTAATTATTTATTTAAATACAAAATCTATACTTTAAGAAATATTCACTGGAATTTGACTCTTTTTCTTCCCTAGTTTGAACAGTTCTCTCCACGAACCAAGAAAATTGCAGTTTTTTGTTCTCTAATATTTGCTTAATTTGAACAACAATTGAGAAAAAATAAGTTTAGTTATAAGTCCGTAATAATGAAAAGATTGAGAAGGTTTCTAGCTTTCTTCTCAATCTAATATAAAACATTCAAATCGAAAGCATCATTATCAACTTTGTGGACCATTGCTCATTGCCACTACAAGCCTTCAACCACCAAACCTATAACTCAAACCAAGCTGAGCAATCATCGGCAGACAACATTACAACGACCCTTAATGCACCTACTCAACTTACACTTAGCCAAAACACCAACTTGTAACTTTAAGCTTCATGACCCATGACCACAAACCTAAATTTTTCCATGAAAGTCTATGTTTACCTTTCTTTAATTTTTTAACAAATATTTTATATACTTTTTGCAAAAGTTTTATAATATATTTAACGTGTTCATCAAATTTTTGGTAAAAAAAGGTTGAAGATTCGGATTAAAGAGGTAAACTTTGCCTTCCTTCTTTCTTCTTCCTCTATTTTTATTCTTCTTACCTTGTCCTTTTCATTTTTAGCTTCTCTTTCTTTTCTAACTTTGATAGTTTTTCCAAGAGTCAATAAATACGTGTCAAAGCACCATTAGTCCATTCATCCAAAACAAGGCAACAGAGCTAACTAAGTTAACAAAGACATTATAAGCAAGCTTAAAAGTTTATTTAGATATTAAAATGATCAAATGGAAGTTTAACTAGTTAATTGTGCATTTTGACAAAATTTAGGTAGTGAACATGACATTACCCTTAAAAACATTTATATTGAGAACTCTCTTTAAGAACCTTATGAATAAAGCAAAGAAGTCGTTAAAGAAGAGAGTTGTTTAAATTATTTATGTAGCAATCTAAAAACTTGATGAAGGTTCTTACTAATAGATGATTAAACCTTGTATATTTGATAATTGCTATAGACACCTTTATTTATATGATGATTGAGGGTTTTTAATCGATAATTATATGATAATCACATAGATTTGATACTTAACGGTTAATTTATTGATTTTAGGTAATATGGAACTCATCATGGAGAAAACAAATGAATTTGACAAGAAAAAGGACAAGTATGAAGAAGTCTGGAACCAAACAAGGTTGTATGGAAGACTGTATCAATTTTGAAGAGAAATCAGAAAGCCAAACATCCCCACAAACAGGCCTCTATGAAGGACTGTTTGGTTCCATGAAGAGAAACAGAAAACCAAACACCCCCTAAATGAGTTGTTTTCATCTGTTTCAACCCAATGTCTTTGAACATAAAAAACTCCTCTCCAAACAGGACATTTGAACCTTTGCGACTTTCATGTTATTCTTGTCTTTAAGGCTTTTAGGGTTCATATAAATAATTCTTTTAGAGATGGTAGAAGATGAAATTTTGCAGAGAGACATTAGAGAACGCAAAGCATCCATTGGAGAACAAGTCAAAGGTTTTGGAACAAAGACATAGCAAAGTTTCATCTTTTAAAAGGTTGTATCAATGAATCTTTCTTATTCCTCTCATTTAACTATTTTCATTGTAAAATACATGGAGGATTAAACCTAGACTTAGATCTTATTAAAAAACTATTTTGTCATGTAATGAAGATTTGTTTTTAGTCACATATTATTGATGTTCTTATGTTCAATTGCATGTTCTATGATTGTTTCTTAAATTCATATATCTAAAGTATGAATTTCTGTATGATATTGTCTAAGCTAATCAAGAAATTGCTTTCATGATTAGATTTGTACAATTGCTGAGGTTTGCTTATGATTCTAGAGATAGAATAACAAAGGCCTTCTGTTTTATGATTGAATTGTTGAGAGTTCATGTTATTCATGCAATATTTGGTTGTTGTTGCTTGAGGAGGGATCCCAATTGATAAACCTAAGGTTAGATAAGTTAATAGACTTGAGAAAGTTATTAGCTTGATGTGAAGAACTCTACAGCTTAAGAACTCAGTAATGATATTCTTTGGATTCTAATGATTCTCATGATAAAATAGGAGTAGAATAACATCTTGATTGTCTTGATAATTGATCGAACCTTGCTTGTTGTTATTAGTGATCCTTGCTTAGCTTATTAGAATAGTAGTAAGTATTAGTTAATGGTTTAGCATTAAATCACTCTCAATTGACGGTTAGATAATAGGGACGAAACAATACTGGTAATCGTTTTATCTCTGTGGGATGAACCTATACTTAAACACTATATTAACATCACATAAGTTCCATAGTAGTTGGTAGATGTCATGTGATAAGTTTGAATTATAAAGTTTCAAAATATGCTCTCATGAAATAGGATACATGATATAACTATTATGATCTAAAACCTACAAAAAAACTTGTATTTTATATCCAATACCAGTCCACGTCCAAGATATTTTTATTTTGTAATTATGCATAAAATAGACAAAACACACCATAGAAAATATCCTAAATAAATACAATTAGAAGTTACATATGCAACAGTAACGCCCTAATCTTAGTGTGTTATCAATTCGCCACGTTTCATCATGAAATGATAACACTCAAAGACCAAAAAACTTGTTAATATCCTCAACATGCATTTATTAACTCCAACTCACATTAATGATAGTTTCTTCAATATTTAAAATTCTCAAAATAAACTATAGCTATTTCATACATATCCTAAAATAAAAATCAAACTTAGTCTATTTCAAAGAATCAAAACACTATATCTTTATATCTAACAAAAACATCTATCTTCATGTAAATCAACTTGATCAGAGCTTCGTTGGATAGTCCATCCCACTAACATTATCTCCGTAATCCACAAAAATATCATATCCACATAAATCAAACACTATAGGCTCGTCACTTGTTCTTGAAAAGATTAAAAAGGATTGAGTTGGAGCTTAATATGCCAAACTACAAGCATATACATGAACAATCATAACACATATTGCATGCATTATGGTGATAAATGCAACGACCATAATTTTATCTTTAAATTAACTAAGCAACCAATACAATTTAAAACCATTTGCAACTAACCCTAAACATCCAGTAACTCATGACTCCATAAAAAACGTATGCTATTATATATAACGTATATTTTGTAATAGGTACTCCCCAATACCTAAAAACCACAATCGTTTTCACCTAGTCTACCAGAATCCTCTCCAGATGCGACTCTATTCGGGACAACGTCACACAAGGATCATCAAAGTACTACCCTAGCACCACTAGTACTCCCGTTCCACTAGGCCCAGTCAAACACAAGCAACAAACACACGAATTAGAGTTCGATGAATGATTAGTCCATTTCCAATGCGAATACCTAAGACGCACAAATAATAACCAAGGTAGTGACGTACCTAGATCAACTTCTGAAAATGGTTAACTCAAATTACTTGAATCGCGTGAACACGATACATGACAATGCCAACTTATTACTTAATAAAGAAGGAAATATACCCCTAAAGTTATTTAGTTTTCCTAAGTTCTTAAGAACTACTAGTATTATAGGTTTAAGATACAATCCTATCTAGAATTAGGCGTACTTGATGTTGAGCTAAAAGCTTAGGTGTTTAGGAAAGTCAAAGAAGGATAAAATAAGATTATATCATCCTTTTATGATCACACCCATGTTGGAAGGCATGATAAGCTCGAGAGGGAGAAAACATATTTAAAACACCCTTATCACGCCCATTATGGGGACATGACGTCCATCATGGCCTCTGTCATGGTCGTGATCGGCCAAGACTCGCGACTCCTGAGGAGATCATGGCTTGTGTCATAGTTGTGACTAGTGTTCATGCCCTACTTGCTCCAAAACACAAAAACTCCAAAAGCATTTTTCTTCATTTTAAATCAGACGAAAACTCTAAAACACCTTGTCAACGTATAAACATTGTTTTCTTTGATCCTTAAACATATAAGACTCTAAGACCATAATTTGCAACATATAATGTCTTTTTTCTAATTAATATACTTGCAATAAATTGATTTTCCTCCTCCTTCGCAAATCTACAATCAAAAGATCAACAACTTTCTCCTAGACATGAACACCTTTACACCAGAAGCACACGTTTGAAAAGAAATCCTCTTTGGAATGTCAAAAGACCACGAAAAGAATGGCTTACCTTAATCTCATAGTCTTTGATTGTTTCTTTAATGGAAATACTTTGAAGAAGTTAAAACTAGGGTTTGGAACTTTAAGAAACTATTGTAGAAAAGAAAAGAAAAGATATCGATTTAGGTTGAAGAGTTTTATTTATATAAATTCTTAATTAGAATTAACAAATTTTCCCTATTTTAAATTGGTGAAATTATGCTCTTATCCTTCTTTATGATATATTTCATTTTATTTTACAACATCTAGTCATTATTTAGCTTTATATGAGAAAAAAAAAAAAGGTAAATAAATCTAATAAATTTATAGTGCTAAATAAGCTCAGGATCATTTTGAATGAGCCTATGAACCTGAGCTAAAACTTGAGAATTCTAAATTCGTCTGAATTTGAGCCAACATATTTCAAGATTAATAAAAATTCAACTAGGTTCAAGTTCAAGGTCAATAATATTTCAAGTAAGGTGACCACCAATTTACAAGCTAAAACAAGAAGGAGAAAACTCTCTTAGAGTGAGAATCATTTCGATGGTTTTATACGTAAAATTTACTCACATAAATCTAAATACTTTTCCTTTTTCTTTTTTTTAATCCAATATTATTTATACTAGCTTATATAAGCATTCAATATTGAGTTTGGAAGGAAAAGATAAGAAAAAAGTATCATCAAGTCTATTTTTTTAATGCTAAATATCATATTTAATATCCGAATTTTGTCAATTTACATAATTAAGTACATAAAGTTTAAAAGTGTCAATTTACTAATTACGAACTTTTCATTGATAATATCTAGATGAGATAATTAATTATAAAAATAAGTTAAATTCAGATAATTAATTATAAAATTTGATAAAATTTATATAATTAATTACAAAAGTCATATAATTTAAACATTAAATTAACTCTTTTAAATTTTAAATAATGCTTCGTATAAACTAATAAAATTTTAGTATTAAATGTCACCTTCAACCATTTATTCGAGACTTCGAGAGCGTGCCTGAGATAGAAATGCAAAGAAATTTATACTGACACGAAAATATATAAAAAGCTTATAGTGTGGCTACGGGTGGCACAGGTCTTAATCGTCCACACACAACCATGATTAAAGCAAAAATATTAAAAAAACTGGCAAAGTTCCTCTTTTAGAAAAATTAAAGGTAAAGAGTCAGCTCTTTAGGTAAGGCATGAATTGAGTTAGATGTCCATATCTCGAGTGAGAGAATCACGAGCCGGACAACGCATGGGACTGTGACGTCTAGCATGACCGCTGTAAAATATCTTTAGCTCCTTTTGGCCACATTACTATCTAAGTTCTAGAATGATGCCGAAAGTCCGATCTTATCGGTCTGTTTGTTTTGGCTTTTTTCCGACAGATACAGACACTTTTCAAACTTTTTGCTAATAAATTATTTATCAAGAAATAGATATAGATAAAAAAAAGTTGGCAGTTCTCATAAAAAAAATCAAATAGAACAAATATAGATAAAATTTAGATGCAAATCGGATATATTTACACATATCATTTTAAAAAAAATACAGATATAGATGAAAAACAGACAATCCAAACATGTTCCACTTGCAGAACCATCTCGTCGTGCCTTGTCTTTTCCTTCTGGTTGAAATACACTAGGCAGACATGGATGGATGTCTTCACTTGATCGGGTTCGTTTATTTGGCCATATTTGGGTCATTTTAGCATTATATATTTTATTATTTTTAAATAAATATTTGTTATAAAACAAATATTAATAAAAATTTTATAGTTTTACTTATAAATAGATTAAACAGATATGATATAAATAGATAGAGACGGATGTAGAACTTGACTAGAGGAGCAAAATTAGTTTTTCCTGTTAAAAGATAAAATATAATTTTTTTATTTAAATATATTATAATAATTAGTTTTTTTTTTCTGAGCTTAGATGGACCGGAGTCCTATCGGACCTTTTCGGTCCATCTTCAATAGGTTATAGATGCAAATCGATACAAATATAATACAGATAAAAATAAACAATCTAGATTACTTGAACTCATGGATTGGTCTCGTAACTCACTAGGTCTTGGGTCTTGTTTCCAAATACTTGATGTTGGCCTGTAGAGTGGATGGACTCGTCGAGGTTGTGAGTTGGTGTTTTAACCTGATGGATCATGGATTTTGTTTCTAGAAATGGGTTATTGACAAATAGAAATAATGTTTTTTGAAGATGTGAAAATATTTAAAAAACCTGTACATTTACATAAATATTGGTAAGGTCCAAATTTTAAACTCATAACTTGGAGAAAAAAATGAAAAGGAAAATTATCTGAGGTTATGTCCGACACTAACTTTAGAATGAAGAAAACAATCAATCAACATCCACGTCACAATTTAAAAAAAAAAAAAGAAAAATCATATCACACAACGTCATCATAATTTGGAGCACTGCTCACTAGCTGGCATTGCTAACCAAAATAACATAAATAATAAATAAACTTTACTATAATGTCATCTATCCTTGAATTCATAGTGGTAAAACAGAATAGTTATGTCCTTCTTGCAAGAATATTCCTACGTTTTGTTCAAGATAATTATTACTATTGCGAAATGAGGAATTACAGTCTTTTAGGGAACCAAAAGGATATCTACTCTTTTGTTTTATAAAATATATTTCTATCTAGGATCCCAATTCTCAAATGAATTATAAAATATAATTATTACTTTTTGGAAACATTTTGCATTTCTATTAATGGAATCGTCTAGTTAATCATTTGACTATTAAAATAAACATAACAATTGATATATTATTTATTTTAATGATGTGATTACAATTGGATATGATTATTTAAGCCGTTAAACAACCGCTAGGAAAAATGACAGGACCAATGACTTTTCCTTTCTTTTTTATTTTATTTTTTAAAAATTGAGATCTTATTGCTATGGTCATACCATATTTCATTCCACTAACTAAACTTTACTTTAAAATAAGATGGAGGAGATAATCTCAATTTAAGTAGGTAGGTCAGGGTTTTGACTTGGTTAAGTCTTGTGCTTACCTTATATTGCCAATCGTTTCACTTATAGATATTACATAGGCAACTTGGTGACTATGCTCAATATGGGATGTTTTAAGAATTTTAGATTCCGAGGATCCAAATCTTTCTTTATAAGGGTACTTAACCTCTTGTAACAAGCTGAATAAACAACATTAATCATAGACGCCTAACCTCAAATTTAAATATCAATTTGTTATGATCATAACATAATTAATTTGAAATCAACAATAGTTGATAATAGTTTAATAATTTTCGTTGCACATTATTGAAAATGGGTTGGCTGAGGAATCAATTCAAATTTCTCTATACAAAATACTTGAGAGACGAGCATTGAAAATTTTTTAATGTTTAAAATTTGAACTATCATAATCGTACCACCCCAGGCACATCGCATGTGGAGGCATGCCTAGGTCTACAGACTACCGTAGGTAGGCACCAGCCGTGATGCCAGGTACAATGGCCCCTAATGCACCCTCAGGCGACACCAAGCACAAGTAAGTATTGTTCTTATAAATAGAATCGACCCAAAGTTGCAGCTTATGGGAGTCAAACCCTAGACTTGGGTCGGAGAACAATACTTGCTTGCGCTCGATGTCACCTAAGGATGCACTGGGGGCCAGTATACCTGGAATCATGGCTGCCTACCCAAAGAGGTCTGCGGACTTAGGGGCACCCCTACACTGTGGTGTGCTTGAGGTGATACAGGCGTGACATAAAAAGGCACGGTGTGCTTGGGGTGATACAATCGTGACATAAAAAGACGCCTTTTTTATGTCACACCTATACTATCCCAGACACACCTTGGCGTAGGGGTATCCCTAAGTCCGCAAACCATCCTAGGCAAGTAGTCGTGATGCTAGATACACTGACCCTTTAGCGCACCATCAGGCACAACTAGAGCATAAGCAGGTATTGTTACGCATATGTAGAATTGGCTCCAAGCTGCAGCTTATGGGAGTTGAACCCTGAACCTAGGCTTTTTGTTTGCTTTATTACGATTACCTACCCAGGGTAATCTACAGACTTAGGGGTGCCCCCACACTGAGGTGTACCTAGGATGGCACAGGCGTGACATGAACATAGAAAAACTCTCCTCTTTTGAAACTCTCATAATCTCCTGTATATTTTGTAAAGGCAATAAAGATTATTCATCTGAAGCTTTGCATTTTAATATTTTAAGTAGGCACAAAAAAATAGCCTACATTTAAGGGGGGGGGGGGGGGGGGGGGGGGGGGGGGAGGGGGGGGGGGTGGTGTGTGGGGAACGAAAGTTAATTTTTGTAGAAAATTTGTTGGTTATATTTTTTTTTCTTTTTGGCGCTAACCAAACATCTCCTTTGAAATATTATTATGATATTTCTTGTTTGGACTATTTTTCAGCGACTTCAATAGATTCATTTTTCTTGTGGATCATCCAAAACAATCAGAAGAAAAGGAAAAAAAATGTAAAGGAAAGGCACCTAAAATAGAGTTGGAGCCACAGTATTTTGACATTATTATCCTCGTGTATTGTCCTCACAAGGGCTGGGGGGGGGGGGGGGGGGGGGGGGGGGGGGAGGGGGGGAGAGTGCTCCCAAGATCTAGGAGAAGAACTTCTACAATGTGAAGCATAGGACATGCAAGATATAGCAAAAAAGTACAGCAACAGGGTAGAGTAGAATGATTAAGTAAGTTGCTTTGACTATATATTCTAATATTTTAAATAAAAGTTTTAGGAAAGCAGAAGAATCTGATGGGAAGACGAAGGAATAGTATAAACACTGCATCATAAGTTACAGATTTTCAATGAACAACAATTACAGGAATTTGATTAAGCATCTTAGGTCAAAACTCCCTTGTGATACAGTATGCATCTAATATAGGAAGAAATTGCCCAATCCAACTTGAAGAAAGATGCTAAGTTATTGTAGCACACACTCGTGCAAATGATATGCAGGTTACACATGGATTTGGAGCGAATCAGTAACTGGACTTAGTCTATAGTCATCAAGAAACCTTGAACTTGCAAGCACACATGTACAACACTTTAACAATTAAAAGATATTGCGCTGAAACTTACATGAAACGTAAAGTGTACTCAAAGGTATGTTCGATGAAATTGACACATGCACCTCTATCTACTCAGATGTACGAGCAAAAAGATGGAGAGAAAGCTCATACTTGGGCACAACATGTCAATAGATGGATCATCATTAGGTTATGCATAAAAGATTATCTATACTTCATGAGATAGATAGGGCCCATATGGCCAAAATATATATATGCAACCATTAGGACCATGCTTGATGAATATCTCTTAAAAAAAATTTCTCAATAGGCTCCAACAATGTGGTGGCAAACACAGTAAGCATTGTTGATTTAAAGTTATTGTGCCAGCCCACACTAAGCGGAACCTTTTTCTATGTTGAATGTACATGTCATATATTAAATTTGTGTGTATATATATAAAAAAAAAAGCAATGGAATCGCTAAAAATATGCAGCTCACTAATAAAATTAGCAGTTAACTTTTTCGTAGGTAACCCATTAGTTAACAAGGAATGGTGAAGATGGTGTGGATTCTACGACAAAAGACCGAGAAAATTTTTAAAAATGTGCAATATAGATAGAATTCAACGTATGAACTTGTAAACAACACTATCAAATACAAAGAATTGTTGTGTAGCTTTGCACTTGCACATATCTTGAACATATTATCACATCCAAATTAATGAAAGCTTGTTATAAGTTGTTAAGACTTCTTAAATTTTTCATGACTATGCGAATACTTTCTCTGAGGCATACAACACGTGTTAATCTCTTTTGTCTTAAAGCATGCAACATTAGCAGCACATTATAAAGCGCAAGGTTTGATCCATTGTTGTAAATTTGTGTTAAACATATGGTTCGAAAGTGGTCAAATTATTATTGACAATTCTGATGATATATTGTGGTATGGTTATTGGATCCATGCAATAAAGTTAAAGGACTTAAATAAATGTTAGAGTATTATTATAAAAATATTAGTGAAATACTAACCACTCGATATATGTATATTGTAAATGTTAGCAATGTTGCATAAGACATTGGTAATGTATTATCGAAACTATACTCTCAATTTAACTATGTATATAGAAGCTAAGTCACCACTAATCCGGCCACATTGGTTAAACAATACTAGTTATTAAAGTAGAATAGCTTGGAGTATTGATCCAAAACCAAAGATTCAAGAAGCATTGTGATGTGGGTTAAAGTGGATCAAATTCATAAATCAACGTGCTCCTCAACACCGCATTTGAATTTAATAACAACGCTGACACTTACAACTTCGACATCCTCGATTGGTTGAAACACCATATCGAGACATTTTTAATCCTATCTCGAGTTATCGAGTAGCTGTTGGTAGACTTAGACATGGGCATGGTTCAATTTAAACCGAGAACCAGACCTTAACCGTTATCAGCGGTTCTTAAACTGGAACCGAACTGGCCCAGACGATTTCTAAAACCTGATTGAAACCGCCGGTTCCAAGCTAAGAATTAGTGGTTCAAAATTCGTTCAAGGAAAAAAAAAAAAGGACAAACGCTGCATAATTCATTGAATAAGGTGGGAAAAGATGGGGGTAAAATATAAAAACATAAAGGCTACATGCAGCCAACACCTTTAATTTGAAAAAAAAAAAAAAAAAAACCAGTCTTAAAATTTGAATTTGACCATTTTGGTCCAAATGTTGATAAAGGAGCGGGAGGGGGTGTTGCGGTGTTGCCTGACGGAAGGTATCAAACGGTTATATGGTCAAATTTTAAAGTATAATTATGTTTTGATCACATGGCAGACACATGACGGAAGATGGAATTTCGCAACTGTAAGCCAATAAGGTACGCCATTGGCATAGAATTCAACACTACCTGTGTATATTTCGTGACTTCGCAGCATTGAAAAAGGAAAAATTGTGTGCAAGATGTGTATGCCGCCAGCTTTGAATGTACGCCATTAGCTTAAGTATTTACACCGGAAGCGTACATGCCAGCATACACGTAAAAGAAAATGACTCAAGATGAAATGGCCACCATCCTTAGTGTTTACGCAATTGGCCTTCAGTTTACACTGCCGGAGTACGTTCAAAAGCTGCCGGCGTTTCCTGTTTGGGGGAAATGAAAAGTTGCACGAATTTTTTTATATTCTACCCCATGTATCCTCTCCAAAAAACACTCATAAACCTAGAAAATCCTCTCTGTGAGTGATCATAACATCCAAGGAGATTCGGAAGATCAAATTAAGGTAATCGGATATCTATCTTTTCTTTAGGATTTATTAGATCTATCAATTTTCCATACGGATTTTCTGATAGGTTTTGAAGGAGAAATTGAAAAAAAAAAAACCCTAGTTTGCTTAGAGATTTGGATTCTTAGTGATCAAGAGGGATTGAGAACCAATTCTAGGTAAGTTTGAATGTTCTTGATCTTTATGAATGCATAGAAATAATTTTCATATTGATTCTTAGTCTGATTTGTATTGAATTGAATTCTAAGGTTTGAAAAGATTGTTGAGGAGATTTGTTATTTTGAAGAATTTTTGTCAACGAGGAAGGTGTGGATTTATATTTCTGTTAAGATTAGGGTTTTAGGTGAAGTTTGGATTAGGTTTATGCTATGGAAGTTGTATATTGAAATCTATTCTGTTTATGTGATCAAGGTTTTGGAGATTTAGAATTCTGTTCCTTAAAATTGATACAGGTATGACCTTGCCTTGCTTATTATATGTGCTTTTAGGCTAAAATTGATAATTGTCCTAAATCTATTTAGCCTTTAATTAAATCTGCTTGTTACTTGTGTTTGGCTGTTGTTAGTAAAGACTAGACGGACTATGATACTAACACTAACACCTTGATAATCTATGTGTGAAGGTGTCCCGAGTGGACTCATGCATAGAAATGATTTCGGTAGTTTAGGATTATGCAATGATGGCACCGAGTGTGTAGGGATTACCCAATATCCATACATGTATAGATATTACCTATTTTCTATACTGCTTATTTTTAAAGAGTCATGAGTAACTCCAGGTTTAGAACTGAACTACAGATGGTTCTAGAATGTGATATTTATAAGCTATTTAAAAAGATAATAACCTGTGTTGATTGCATTAGAATAGATCTTATGTGATTTATGTATGATGTGTGCTCATGCGCTTGTGTTTGTGGTTTAGTGTACCGGGTAATTTTGCTCATTATTTTATCTTTTTCAAGAATAGGTGAAGATCAAGTATATTATGATTTATCTGGATTTGATGTTTTTGTGGACTATGGGGAGGATAATAGTGCACCAGACTTCCTTGCTGACGTCTAGATCATATGGCTTGGAATCAAACTGAGTTGAAGACTTTATGAGATTTAATAGCTTTATGACTTTAAGATTGATTTATGAGATTTTTCTTTATGTTATAAGTTTGGATTATGTTAGCTATGGTTTATTCCAACAAGGTTATTTGAATGTTTTATTATTTAAAGTATTTTAAATAGGTTCCCTTATATTTGAGAGTTTGAAGTTATATGATATATATATATATATATATATATATATTTGTGGTTAGTGTTTCATAGCCTTAGCGTGTCCATCTATACTAAGAATACGTGGCGGGTTATAATGCCATCAAGTTAGGATGTTACAGTAACCGAGAGAGAGAGAGAGAGAGAGAGATGGAGAGGCTGCAGCACTAGGAAAAAGTAAAAAAAAAAAAAAAAAAGGAGGAACCAGAGGTGGAATTTTTTCTCCAATCCGTGACAGAGATGAGGGAAAGAAGAATTGAGGGGGCTGGAGCTGCATATGCAACATTAATTTTGGGGAAATATATATATAAAAAAAAAAGGAAGTCCAATCCATGAGTCGCGGGGGAGGGGGAGCGCCTAGGGAAGGGAATCTAACCAAGAGAGATAGAGAGGGAAAAAACAAAGAAAATTGAAACAGAATCAGATACAATATGCACAATTGGATTGCCCTTTTTTTTTTTTTAATTTCCTAGTTTCTTGGTTCTGGTTCTGATTCCGGTTCCCCATTTCCTAAAACCGGAATTGACGGTTCTAGTTTTGGTTCGGGCCAATTCCGAACTGGTGGGGATGTCTAGGCAAACTTGGTTTTAATGGAGACGGTGGAGTAAACATTCAACAATACATGTTATTAATTAGATAAGCACAAGTCCAGATATAGCTTTGCACTAGTTAAAGCATTAGCTTGCAATAATAAGTGGAATAAGGTAGATCATTGGCTACAAGACATCAAAGATTACACCAATGAAGAGGATAGGTACTTTAGTAACTTCAATTCATAGAGAAGGAGCACCACTGCCTCCACACCCGACCATATACAGGGTCAGTAGGCTTCACCTTTCACTTTATCTAATAAATAAAAAGATCTTTTTTTTTTTCGCATAGCAATAACAAATAAGTAGATATGTTTTTGAAACTAAGAAAAAAACTAAATGACCATTTTTGCAAAATTCTTAGGCAATAATAATTTTTTTTTAAACAGATGGAATCAAATTAGATAGCACAGGCTTTTTCAATTAGTAATTAATTGCTAAAATACTTAAGCTTGACGTATTTTTTCAAGTGAAAATAGCCTACACACTAAAGTTTATATGAAAAAGCAAGGACAAAACTACATTCGTCCATTTCTAGCTAGTGAAGATGTAGGTAGACCTCGATGAAGAGTTGACTCGGCCCGGACTTGCTGGGTCATGGGCCAGGGCTACTTTGACCTACAACGGGTCAAGCAAGCCAAGCTATGCTAGGTATCCTATGAGTTCATAAGCCAGGTTATAGCCTATTGAACTTGAAATGTTTTTTTTTTCTCTTTATTTTTTCCTTATTCTTTTATACCAAATTCACGAACATACTATAAATTTTTTAAAGTCTCTCTCTCTTCACCAGGAGCCAAGCTCTGTAGCAGTTTAATCTCTCCATCTTGAGTTTACGAGTAGCCTAAACACCCTCCACCCCCAAACTCTCTCTCTGTCTCTCTCTTTAATTTTTTGTCTGTCTTCTCTCTCTTTCTCTCACTCCCTTCCGCTCTTTTACCTCCTCCTTCATATAACCTTTTTTTTTTTCCACCTACTTACTCCATTTGTCATCTCTTTATATTTATTTTGACAAATGGCTAAAAAAAAAAAATAATGCATCGAATGGTTAGCCAAATTTGTCACTTCTCTACTCAAATGTCTTATGCATGCTTATATATATATATATATATATATATATTTATAATCAGTTTTCCAATATTTTCATGTATGTCCATTCTAGAGTTGCACTTTGCATGTGTCGCTTTTCTTTTCTATTTTTTCTAGTGACCCACCTAACTTGACAGGTTAGCGAGTTAGTGATCTTGAACCGTTTACGACTCGACTACCTGCCAAGTCTTTAGACGAGTCATGACTCATACGATCAAGCCAGGCCAATGAGTCTAACCCATCAGTGTCGATTAGGCTAGTCCAACCGGTACCGAGGTCTATATGAAGGTACCTTCAAGACAACCTTAAAATAAATCCACATGTAATTTATTTAAATTGCACTATAGGTAAGCTCTAACGTCCCCCTCCAATAATAATGTTCTTTGTAGTTTACATTTCATATATATATATATATATGAACGTACTCCTATATACTAATCGTATATATACTTCTACATTCATAGTGATCATATATATATAGGGATAATGTCACAAATGACAATTGAACTTTGAAAAAATATATAATTAGGTATTTGCACTACTTGACCTTTGAAATCGATCACTTTAGTATTTAAAATTTGAAATCGATTAATTTAGTACTTGAAAAACTTTAAAATTGATCAATTTAATACTCGAAAAAACTTGACAGATGTACTGTTTACGTGCATAAAAAATTCTTTCAGGCATCAAATTAATTAATTTCAAAGTTTAGATGCTAAATTAATTAATTTTAAAGTTCAGGTTTCTAATTGTATATTTTGTTAAAGTTTAGGTACTTCATGACATCAACCCTACACACACACACACACACACACTTACTTAAATGGAATATACTTATTTACTAATCTTTTTTGTTGAAAAAAATTACGGGTTTGAATCCTAAATTTTCAAACCAGGAACTAGTGGTCGAATGAAATCGTGATGATGTCTAGTGTTCTCTATCATAAACAATTTATACCTAAAAAGCTAAGGATATACAAGACGATGGGGCAAAATTAGGTTATGGTGCCTATTTCGACACAAAGGCTTGTTATTCAAGACTCATTCTTCAAAGCTTAGTGCAATTGTTTTCTTATGCTAAGAGAAGATCATTGAGGAAATTAAAATTGATAGAATTGAAAATAAAATAGTATGGAAATATAGTTTCTACTATTTTTTTACATATGTAAGAAGAAAATTGGGAAGAAAAAGTAAAAGGAAACAAAAGAAAGAGAAAAATGTCAAAATTGCTATCGAAAACTTAATTTGCATATATTAGAGAGGTTGATTTAACCCTTTCTAAAAAACTCAAGTGAGATCCATGTGTGATGACAGACTCGAGACTCAAGTCAATCCAAATAATTTGGATTTCAGGGCAATCTCGGAGAGCATGCAATGCATCATCGTATCGCAAGTTGCATCTAGGACATTTATAATCTGTTTGGAACATTCTATTCAGCATATTACCTAAAGGCAAACCATTATGTATGACCCGCCAAGTAAAAGTTTTACATCTGGGACTAAGCGGAGACACCCATAGCCGCCGAACATCCAAACATAGACATTCGGTATCTTCCTTATTCATAGCATGTAAAGCTTGATAAAAAACAGCCAGACCTGCAGATAATCGAACAGTAGGAGAAAAAAGATACTGATCCTGTGTGTCACAAATAAATTCACAAGGGCTAAAATGATGCAATAGGATTTCAGATAATTCAAAATCCAGTTTGTCGTCATCCCAGGTACATTTATCAACATAAAAATCTAAAACTGATAAATTCATGGCTGAAAAATGTATAGGACCATTAATCAAACTTCTAATTTGCACAATACCCCTCCAAATATCAACTAGAAGTTTGTATCTTTGCCATTTCCTAGAAGCTTGATATTTCGCTCTCTAACTGAGCTCACATCTCAATTAATTTCTTTCCATAATAGAGAACTAGAATTACTTGTTTGAATCCTACCAGATCTCAAAAAAATTTTATACTTTTTGTGACACAATTCACTGCATAAGGTCTTCCCTTGACAAAATTCATGCACTCGCTTGATAGCACATGCCTAGTTTCGTAATTGCATATTTTGTATACCAAACCCTCCAAAAAAATTTTGGCTTAGCTATCTTACTCAACTTGATATAGCATAAAAAGATTGACCAAGTGTAGCAAACCAAAAGAAAGATCTCGTGATTTGCTCCATTCTATGACCCATTCTTTTGTTTTTTTGGAGCATACTTGATAGGATATAATAGGTAGGAATAGAGTTAAGAACTGATTTTATAAGAACTATCCTTCCCAACAAATTCAATAGTTTACTTGTCCATTCATCCAGCTTTTTTTCTAATTTGTTTATCAGAAATCCAAAATCATTACTCTTTAGATTCTTGCCCCTTCTTATGGGAAAACCCAGATATTTATCAAAATTTTGGATAGGTTTCATTTTCAAAAAATTTGAAATCAACCATTAAAGGAGAAACATTTTTGGAAAACAAGATACTAGATTTAGCAAGCTTAGAGCATCCCACCTCTAGACAACTGTCTTATCTTAAAGCCCATCTTCAAAAAATCTTATGGCATAGGGATTCTTTGTCATCTTAAGTTTTCACAAATGATCCCAATTCTTTATTTAATTTTTAGTTTTTCAAAATTATGTTAAGTGTATTATATAAAAGTATATGCAACTTATAAAATTAGAGAAAAATGTAGAAGTCTTCATACAAAAGAACTTTAGAAATAAAATGTTAATATTATTGATTTACTAATATAACACTTTAAGAACATTATAAAGGTACTTAAAAATATAGAAGCTTGTAAAGCTTAAAATAAAACCGTCTCTACCAGTCCTCGCTTATTCCATCCATTACTAGATTTCTTCTTGAACTTTCCAATCCTTAGATTTGTTAATTTTTTCTTTTCATTTATCTAGATTAAGTTGAGCCAGCGGCATTTTTATTTCCTTTTTTATGCATTTTATTTTTACATTTCTTATTTTATTGTGATTATAATTAATTTATCAATATGCAAATTATTTCTTAAGACACATAGATAGATAAGAATTTCACCCGTTACACTTTATGTTGGTAGGTCCCTCCTACACATGAGGGCCCACTCATTAATTAACATTGAAAAAAAAAGAGAAGAAGTTGTAGCCTAGTTGGCTACGAGAACTAGCCGCTGAAGACCACGGAGAATTCTTTCAAGCTGGCTTTGAAGATTTTTCTAGTCATAAAAACATGAGGAGCAAGCTAGCTCTAGGAAATTCTCTAGTAAGTTTTAAACTGACCATGAAAACCGTGGAGGAGAAGAAAAATCTTGCCTATAAAAGGCATGTCCTTGTGCGTGAATTGGGTGTGTGAGTTATCGAAAAACTGCCAAAGCAAAGTTTGCTTTGATGAAATTAAATTTAGCGAGATATAACTTTTAAAGAGTGATAAAATAGTGAGGTTATTTTTAGATATTAGAAAAACACTTGTGTGCCACTATTTTAGGTTTACCTCAATTATTTATATTGTACCTCTAGAACTGTTGGTAATTATGCCCTAGGCCAAATAGTTTTATGTTCCCTAATTAGATTAGGGATTCTTATGTTCGTTAATTATCTTATAATTTATTTAATAAATTATAATATAATTATTTATCCCTAATTAGATTAAGGGGTAAAAATGTCATTATTGAATGACATTATAAATAGAACATAAGGGTTTGTCTTTAGGGTTAGACAACACATGCTGTCACATTAGACTGCAGTGAAACACTGTAAACCCTAAAGCAAATAACACGAGAGTCGTGATTAGAAAGTTTAATCCCGTTCGAATCTAGAAGGTGTTCTAGATTGTGCTAGCACACAGAGGATCTTTAAGGAGCATTCATTCGTGTGGATACCGTAGAGGGTGTTTGCGTTTGCAACATCTCAGATCCGAATTTCCAGATTTGAAAAGTACCAAAAAGGTATGGATCTGAAATCTTTATCCTGTTCTGATCTAATCGATACACATGGATACTGGGTTAGGGTTTTCTTTTGATTCCGCTGCAAAAAGATTTGATCTTTATAAAAATTTTAAACCCTTGGAACCCAACAACTACTTTTCTAAAGAAGTCTCTCTTATAAGCCTCCCATTTGTAAAGTGGAAGAAATTTTTGGAGTTGGTCCCATGGACATAGCTTATACAAAGGGTAAACCATGTTAAATTTTCCGATGCTAGTTATTTTATTTTAGTTGCTTTTTTCGTATATTATTTATCAGTTTATTCGCCTTGTATATTTTATTATTTTTGTTGTGCACTGATCTCATCAACTGGTATCAGAGCTTTATTTTATGGATCCTCCACATAAAAAATAAGTTAGATTATTATTCATTCCTTTAAATCACGGAGGCGAGGACGAGTAAAATGATAAATTTAAATGGCACAGATTACCACATATGGAGAAACAAGATGAAAGATCTTCTATTTGTAACAAAGATGCATTTTTCCAGTGTTTGGTACTACTAAACTTGAGGATAAGATGGATGAGAAATGGGAGTTTGAGCATGAGAAAGTTTGTGGTTTTATTTGACAGTTTGCTGAAGATAGTGTATATAATCACATTTGTAATGAGATCATGTATCTTTGTGGACCAAGTTAGAGAGTTGTATGCTACTAAAAGAAGCAACAATAAATTATTTTACTTGACAAAGCTGCTCCAGATGAAGTATCAAGAAGGTACATTGATGGTAGATCATTAAAATGATTTTGAAGGGATTGTGGAGCAATTGTCAAGAATGAGTATAAATTCTAATAATGAGATGCTCGCTCTTTTAATTCTAGCTTCCTTACTTGAGTCATGGGATACATTAAATATTTCACTTACAAATTCTGGACCAAATGGCATAGTAAGTATGGAATTTGCCAAAAGTGGAGTCTTAAATGAAGAAATGAGACGAAGAATACAAGGTTCTTCTTCATCACAGGAGAAAGTTTTTGTTGTAGAATCCAGGGGAAGGAGTCAATCTAAAGGTAGAGGAAAGTCAAATAAATATGCCAATATTGAATGCTATCACTGTAAGAAAAAGGGTCATATAAAGAAGTTTTATTGAAAATTTAAGTAGTATCAAAAGAAGAACAAAGGCAAAGAATAAAAAAAAGATGACGATAGTGATGATGAATAGGCGAATGTTGTCAATGAGTTCAATCTTATCCATGATGATTTTGATATGGTCAATCTTGCAGTCTATGATACAAGTCGGGTGATTGATAGCGGTGATATCATTCATGCTATATCTCGAAGAGAATTCTTCTCATCCTACACGCTAGGCAATTTTGGTGTGTAAGAATGGGAAATGAGAATTTTTCAAAAATTGTAGGTAGAAGAGATGTTTGTTTAGAGACCAAGAATGGTACGCGATTGGTACTAAAGGATGTCAGGCACATTCCAAATATGCATTTGAATCTGATTTGAACATATAGGTTGGATGATGAAGTTTCTGTAATACCTTCTTTAATGGAAAATGGATGCTCACCAAACGTTCTTTGGTAGTGGCTAAAGGAAAGTAGTTCTCTAAACTCTACTTCATGAAAGCAAAGCTCTTCCAAGATACTATGAATGCAATGGAGAATGATAATACAATTGAGCTTTGGCACAAACGTCTAGGACATACGAATGAGAAAGGTATGACCCGTTTGGCTAAGAAGAATGTGTTACCTAGATTAGATCGAGTTTCATTTGAAGAAGTGTACTTATTACCTAACGGGAAAGCAAAATAGAGTCGTTTCAAAAGCTCTTCTCCTTCTAGAATGAAGAATATACTGGATTTAGTACTCTTAGATTTGTGTGGGCCAATGTCAAAGTCACTTGGTGGTACTCAATATTTTGTGACTTTTATTGATGATCATTCTAGAAAGACATGGATGTACCATTTTAAGCCCAAAGATCAAGTATTATATGTTTTTAAGCAATTTCTTTCTCTAGTTGAGCGGTAAACCAGCAAGAAGTTGAAGTACATCTAAACAGACAATAGTAGAGAGTACATTGGACTATTTCATGCTTTCTGTAAAGAGCATGGTATTCGACATGAAACAACACCTCCAAAGATACCACAATTAAATGGATTAGCAGAGAGGATGAATAGAACTTTGATGAAGAGAGTTAGATGTTTGCTCTCACATGCGAAGTTGTCAAAGATGCTTTAGGGTGAGGTTAAATCAACAGCTGTTCATGTATTAAATCTTCACCATGTGTTCTTCTACAGTTTGATTCTCTCGAGAGAGTATGGTCAAGAAAGAATGTCTCATATGATTATTTATGGGTATTTGGCTGTAAAGCCTTTATGCATGTTCCAAAGGATGGGAGGTCAAAGCTTGATGTTAAGACACATTAATGTGTGTTTATTGGCTATGGTCAAGATTAGTTTGGCTATAGGTTTTATGATCCAATTTAGAAGAAGCTTGTGAGAAGACATGATGTAGTGTTCATTGAAGATGAGACCATCGATGATATAAAGAAGGCTCAAGAGAATGCTTCTGAGTCTAGTAACACCACAACAGACCTAGAGATGATACCTCCAACAATAGTGCCAAGAGAGGTTAGAGATGAAGTACAAAATGACCAGCCTAAGACAGGTGATCTAGATGCTCTCCTCGGATTTCCATCAAATGATTTTGATGATGATAGTGTTCATGATCAACCACCAACACCAATGGGTTCTCTAGAATTAAGGATATCTACTAGAGTTAGACAACCCTCTATTAGATATCCTACAAATCAGTGTGTGTTATTAACTAAAGGGGAGAACCAGAAGACTGAAGAAGCAAGGGATGATGAATATAAAAAGAAATGGATTGAAGCTATGCGAGACGAAATGAGATCCTCACATAAGAATGAAACTTTTGAGCTGGTGAAGTTACCAAAAGGGTAAGAGGACTTTGAAAAATAAGTGGGTGTTCAAGATAAAGCATGAAGAACACGGTCTCTACCCACGATTCAAAGCTAGATTAGTTGTTAAAGGATTTAGCTAAAGGAAAGGAATTGACTTTGATGAGATATTTTCACCAGTTGTGAAAATGACATCCATTCAAATAGTGATAGGGTTAGCAGCAAGTCTCGATGATGTGAAAATGTGAAGGAACAAGAATCAAATAGGACGAACAGGAGCAAAACAGAAGCATTGTGGGCAAATTGGATCAAAACTGGACTATAAGCCGCCAGCCTATAAGCTGACTCCGCAAGCTTTGGAGAGTAAGTCGTCAGCCTTTATGCAGGCCTAGGATCAACTTCGATAATGTCATTTATTTCATATATTTATTTCAATTAATGGTGCCAACTTTGTTATTTATGCTGCCAGCTTATCTTTTATTACGTAATGACTTTTAGTTTTTATGTCTTTTAAATTTCCTAGGTCATGACTTTTGGTTTTTAGGTCTTTTGAGTTTCTTAGGTCATGACTTTTGGTTTTTAGGTTTTTTGAGTTTCCTAAGTCTTTATAAGTAGTCATGTCTGCTATGTATAAAAGAGACTTGGATATTAGTTTTTATTTTGAGAGTTTTCTCTTGTGAGTTCTTATGAGAACTTGTTGAACTTATCGGATTGATAATCCGTGGTGTTCTTGTTATTCAAACTTATCAATCAAATTCATCCTCATTTGATTGTGTCGTCTTACTAATTTTTAACAAGGTTTGTGCTTTATTTTAAGCAACAGGACAAGGTTTTCCAATCGTTTGTTAGGTCTTGGGATCGATCTTCTCAGGGTTCACAGCATTGGTTGAGGATTATTGTATCAAATTTATCCAGATTTACTCCTGTAGAACGTGGAGCGAATCGAAGCGTGGCCAGATTTGCACAGTTGGTATCGGAGCAACAGGTTGTGTTGATTGTTTGACGCGATTTGTTGGTAAGATCTCTAAATTGTCTTTTTTCTCCATTTGAAAATTATCTAGTTGTTGTGGTCAATTGTTGAAGAATTAGGGTTTGTGGAATTTGATTATTGGGGTTTTGGAGAATTGATTATTGTTGTTGGTGTTGCATTGATCTGTTATAATTTTAAGAAAAATGAGTGGAGAAGAGGTTTCCGTTTCTGGTGGAGAGTTGAGATCGTTTATGAAGTTTGTCTAGGATCAGTTTAATGCAATGAATATGAGGTTGGACAGTATAGAATCATCTAGCAAATAGAAATATGCTAGAAAGAGATTGTTTGTTGGACGAGATGAAGAGGATTTTGATTTCGATAGGGACAGTATAGAATCATCTAGCAAATAGAAATATGCTAGAAAAAGATTGTTTGTTAGAGGAGATGAAGAGGATTTTGATTCCAATAGGGACAATTTCTTAGGAAGAAGAGGAAGGAACCATCAGCGCGATAATGATCCGGGAAGCATTAAAATGAAAATCCCTCTATTTCAGGGTAAAAATGACCCCGAATTATATCTTGAATGGGAGAGGAAAGTTGAGCTTGTATTTGATTGCCATAATTATTCTGAGGAAAAGAAGGTGAAATTGGCAGCTATGGAATTCACTGATTATGCTAGTATTTGGTGGGTTCAATTTGTTTTGAATAGAAGGAGATATGGAGAGAGGTCGATTAGCTCCTGGAAGGAGACGAAAATTGCGTTGAGGAAGAGATTCATCCCTAGTCATTATTATAGAGATTTATACAGGAAACTACAAAGTTTGACTCAAGGCTCAATAAGTGTTGAGGAATATTATCAGGAGATGGAAAGGGGATGATACGGGCTAATATCGAAGAAGATCATGAGGCGATGATGGCTAGATTTTTTGGTGGTTTGAATCTAGATATTGCTGACATTGTTGATTTGCATACCGATGTAGAGATGGAAGAATTGCTTCATAAAGCCATCAAAGTGGAGAAGCAACTGAAATCTAGGGGCAAATCTAGGTATGGTTCATCATGTGGATCATCATGGAAATCATACTGGAAGGAGCATAAATCAACTTCAAAATCAAAGGATGAAGTGAAGATTAAGGAGTCTGATTCTCTTAATAAAGGTAAGACTGATAAATCCTCTTCTAGAGCACGTGATATAAAATGTTTTAAATGTCAAGGGCTTAGGCATATCACTTCTGAATGTGCAAATAAGAGGGTAATGGTGATAAAGGATAATGGTGACATTGAGAGTGAGAGTTCTAATGATATGCCACCACTTAAGGATGTCAGTGATGAAGAGCCTGCACAAGGAAAGTTGATTGCAATTGAGAAGAAGGAAGCAGTTCAGCAGGTGAAAGAAAAGATGGAAGTGCAGAGAGAACAAAATTTCCATACCAAATGTTTCGTACACGATCAGGTTTATAGCTTATTGATTGACAATGGAAGTAGTACTAATATTGTTAGTACTTTGTTGATAGAAAAGATGCATTTGCCTACATTGAAGCACCTTAATCCCTATAAACTCCAATGGTTTAATGAATGTGGTGAAGTGAGGGTGACGAAACAAGTGTTATTGGTGTTTTCAATTGGTAGTTACAAGGATAAAGTCCTCTGTGATGTAGCACCAATGCATGTGTGGCACATTCTATTGGGTCATCCATGGCAATTTGATAAGCGAGTTTTATATGATAGTTTCAAGAATTGCTATTCATTTGATTTGAACAACCAGCATGTGGAATTAACACCTATCAATCCAAGTGAAGCACATGAGGATCATCAAATATTAATGAGAGATTTGAGAGAGAAAAGCAAACACAGGAGTGCTCAAAACAAAAATAAGAGTAATACAATTGTGAGTAATAAGAGTGTAATTTTTGCTAGGAAAGTTGCAGCTAAGAATCATATTTTACTTGTTCTTAGAAAGAATGATTCTCATTTGCAGGATTTAAAGGACGAGCGACAAGTACAACAATTCCGTCAAGGACCTTTCAAAACCCATGGACGCGCAGATTCGATGACGAATCCTTCCAAAGAAGGAGGGACTGATGTGAAAATGAGAAGGAATAAGAGTCAATTAGGACGAACACGAACAAAAAAGAAGCGCTGTGGGCAAATTGGATCAAAGCTAGACTATAAGCCGCCAGCCTATAAGCTAATGATGTAGGTTATGAAGAGTAGGCCGTTGGCCTTTATGCCTGCCTAGGAGCAACTTCGACAATGTCATTTATTTCATATATTTATTTCAATTAATGGCCGCCAACTTTGTTATTTATGCCGCCAGCTTATCTTTTATTACATAATGACTTTTGGTTTTTAGGTCTTTTAAGTTTCCTAAGTCATGACTTTTGGTTTTTAGGTCTTTTGAGTTTCCTAGGTCTTTATAAGTAGTCATATTTGTTATGTATGAAAGAGACTTTGATATTAGTTTTTATTTAAGAGTTTTGTCTTGTGAGTTCTTGTGAGAATTTGTTGAACTTATCTGATTGATAATCCATGGCATTCTTGTTATTCAGACTTATCAATCAAATTCATCCTCATTTGATGCCATGTCTTACTAATTTTTACCAAAGTTCGTGCTTTATTTTAAGTGATGGGTCAAGGTTTTCCGATCGTTTGTTAGGTCTTGGGATCGATATTCCTAGGGTTCGCAGTGTTGGTTGAGGATTATTGTATCAAATTTATCCATATCTACTCGGTCGAACGTGGAGCAAATCGAAGTGTGGCCAGATTCGTATCACTCGATCTGGAGATCAAGCATATGGATATGAAGACTACCTTCCTTCATGATGATTTAGAGAAAGAGATATACTTAGAGCAGCTAAAGGGTTTCGTGGTAAAAGGAAAAGAGGACTATGTTTGTAAATTGAAGAAAAGTTTGTACGGCTTGAAACAGGCACCGAGACAATGGTATAAGAAGTTTGAATCAATTATGGGGGAGCAAGGCTATAAGAAGACAACTTATAATCATTGTGTATTTGTGCAAAAATTCTCTGATGATGATTTTGTTATTCTATTGCTCTATGTGGATGATATGTTGATTGTTGGCCAGAATATTTCGAGAATCAATAGCCTGAAGAAGTAGTTGAGCAAGTCTTTTGCTATAAAAGACTTAGGGCTAGTAAGACAAATTCTTGGCATAAAGATAACCAGAGACAGGGATGTCATGAAATTATGGTTGTCACAGGAAAAGTATATCGAGAAAGTACTTCAAAGGTTTAATATGGACAAAGTTAAAGCGATTATTTGTCCTCTTGCTAACCACTTTTGATTAAGTTCTAAGCAGTGCCCTTCTACTGAGAAAGAGAAGGAGGAGATGGACAAGGTTCCATATGTTTCAGCAGTTAGAAGTTTAATGTATGCCACAGTATGTACACAGCCACATATTGCTCACTCAATTGGAATAGTGAGCCGATTCCTTTCAAATCTTGGAAAGGAACACCAGGCTACAGTGAAATGGATTTTTAAATATCTTTATGGTACCTCCAAAATGTGCTTATGTTTTGAAGATGAAAAACCTATGTTAGTTGGTTACATAAATGCAGATATGGCTGGTGAAGTTGACTCAAGAAAGTCTACATCATGATACTTTATTTCATTTACAGGGGGAGCTGTGTCATGACAGTTATGATTACAAAGATGTGTTGCTCTCTCATCAACTGAAGCAAAGTTTATTGTAGCTTGTAAGGAGTTACCATGGATGAAAAGGTTCTTAAATGAACTTGGTTTCCACCATGAGAAGTATGAGCTATTTTGTGATAGTCAGTGCAATTCATCTTGGAAAGAATTCCTTCTTTCATTCTAGATCAAAACATATTGATGTTAAATACCATTAGATCATAGATGTATAAGAGAAGAAGTTATTAAAGCTTGAAAAGATCTATATTGATGAAAATAGATCAGACTTGTTGACAAAGGTTTTTCCAAGGGACAAATTTGAATACTGTTGACCAGTAGCAGGATTGGTGGAGCCCTCCATGTAGTCAGGAGGGGAGAATTGTTGGTGGGTCCCTCCTATATATGAGGGCCTACTCATTAATTAACATTGAAAAAAGAAGAAGAAGGAGTTGTAGCCGAGTTGGCTTCGAGAAATAGCTGCCAAAGTCCGCGAAGAATTCTTGCAAGCTGGCTTTGAAAATTTTTCTAGCTGTAGAAACATGATGAGCGAGCAAGCTGGCTCCAGAAAATTCTCTAGTCAGTTTTAAACCGGCCTTGAAAACCACAAAGGAGAAGAAAAATCTTGCCTATATAAGGCATATCCCTATACGTGAATTAGGTATATGAGTTCTTGAAAAACTGCCAAAGTAAGATTTGCTTTGATGAAATTAAATTTAGAAAGATATGATGTTTAGAGGGTGACAAAATAGTGATGTTATTTTTGGATGTTTCGAAAACACGTGTGCCACTATTTTGGATTTATCTCAATTATTTATATTGTACCTCTAGAACTATTTTTTTAGATAAGTCTCTTTTGTAAGCCTCCTAATTATATAGAGAAAGAAATTTTTGGAATTCGTTTTGTAAACGTAGCCTATACAAAGGATGAATCACGATAAACTTTTCTAATGCCATTTATTTATTTTTAACTACTTTACTCGTATATGTCTCATATGTTTTATTATTTTTGCTGTGCACTGGTCCCATCACTTTATTATTTAAAATGTAATCTCAGCGTATTCTTAACAGAAAATTTGATGGAATGAAGACTTATTTATTTAACGTTTTTGGGGTGGGGTGGGAGGAAACACAACAGCCATTTACGATAGAAATGCATGCACAATAGCATGAATGTCATGCTCTTGTTATTAATACATTAGCTTGGAATGTATAAATCCTGAACATTGGCTTCGAGGCAAATGGTTTTTTCCTTTAGGAAGAATATTATTATTGGTTTAATAACGAAAATAATATGAAGTTTCGCGGGAAAAAAATAACATACGTAGGTGTCTAAAGTTTAGTTATGAATAATTTGATACCTAAATAAAGTTTTTATTGATATTTTTTATACGTGAAGTTTGATTTTGATAATTTAGTATTTGAATAAAGTTTTTGTTAACTTTTTTCATATCTTAAACAAATGAAATGAGGTATGAAAAAAACCCACGAAATATTTGTCCAGATCCCAGAATTGTCAAAAGCAAATAACAGGTATGAAAAAAATAGCAAAAACTTTATTCATATACTAAATCATTCAAAATCAAATTTCAAATATTCTTTTTCTTTTTTTACAAAAATTTAGGTACTATTTTTATCATATCTCCATTATTATTAACACATTCGCTTGGAATCGCAAACTGCTATTTTTTGATAAAATAATTGATTATTAAAAAGATGGCAACTATGAGGGTAAGAACGTAAACTTGATAACTTTTGCAAAGATCCAGGAAAAGATCCACAATTTCTGGAATTTACAATTCATTAATTTCTAATTTTCCTTGCTTTTAATCTATAACGGATTTAAATTTTCCTTTTTCTCTCATTGTGTTTCCAATTTCCACTCTCCCAAACATTGCATTGAGTTGAATCCCAATTGATGGGTGAAACCTGTGCCTATTAATTTTATAGAAAAAATTATACAAATACAAATTAGATAAAAATAATTATACAAATATCGATACAAAATTACATGTTAAATAAATATTTCACAAATTTACATATAAAACACAATTTGAAAATGTGATTCAGTCAAAAGTCATACGGTGTTGAATTACATTTTCAAATAGCGATTCATAATTTTTTTAAATGAATCGCATCTTGAAAAGGCGATTTACTTATTTTGCGTTAAATTACATTTTTAATAGGCGATTCATATTTTTTTATGAATCGCTTTTTCAACATGAGATTCACGTGTAAATTCACAAAACGCCTATTTAACATATGATTTTGCATTGGCATCTTAACAATTAATTTTATGTAATTTTTATTTGAGGGATTGGTAATCATACAATTTCCTTCCCATTTAATAATTAGAAGATGATAACTAGCTAGATATGATGGTTACTATAGTAACCTTAACAATTTTTGAAAAAAATTGATCAATACTTTTACAACTCATCCATTTCCAATTTTCCTTGCTTTTAAACAATAACAAATCTAAAATTTCCCTTTTTATGTCATTATTTCCAACCAATTTCCACTCTCCCAAACATTGCGTAAAATATGAATCCCATTTGACTTTTATTTTGCAAAGTTAGCACGCGCTATTAAATTTAATGTTTTAAGCTATATAAATAAAGTCTGATCGTTCATGATCTAGATGCTTTTAGTTGACAAAAGAAAAATCAAAGGGAGCACTTTTACAGTAAAACAGTACTTGATGGCTGAGTGGTCATTAATTAATAAAAAAATTTACTAACCAAAGAATATTCTTGTGCTGCTTCCTTTTAACTCTGTCTTCCCTCACCAAACTTAAGCACCATAGGCTAAATTTGATATCCAGCACTCGGTAGGTGGTAGTCTCTTTTTTCGAACTTTTTCAAATAAATTATCTGTCGAGAAATATATATAGATAAAAAATATATAATTATTCTCATAAAAACATCAAATAGATAAAATATAAATAAAATATAACTGTAAATCAGACATTTTTATACATAAAATTTAAATACAATAAGAAACAATCAGTCTAGGATCCTGCTTGTACTATAACATGATAAAAATGACTAATATATCTACATGGTTCATTCAATGTTCCAAATTGTTAATATTCTATGATACCCATCATTAATTTTCACAGAATCAATTCTATCAACTATTTAACAACTTAATTCATATCTAAGCACGATCACATTACTAAAATAGCTAATATTCAAAATATTATATTTATTTTAATGATTAGATAATCAAGTCCTATTGAGAGGATTAGAGAAGCTACCTTAATCTTGAATGCAATAAATCAATGTTTGGATTTTCTGTTTTTGTTTTTGTTTTTATTTTCATTACAATGGATAGGGATGGTACAAGGCTTTTTTTTTTTTTTTCCCTTTTCTAAAGTAGTAATATTTTATTAAGAGAAAATATATGCAATAGCTAAGTAACTAGATAGTATCAAATTTTAATACCTAGGTTATAATTTTTTTTACAGGCTTATTCAACTGCCAATTCCAATAATATTATTAAATATCTGATTCAATATTTAGTTTCGGATGTAAAATTGAAGAAAGAGGCAAAGTCAAGGTAATGATCATTAGCTTCAAACCACTTCTATTAATGTTTAACTATCCACTATTTTTCTCCCCTATAAATATCCACAAACATTTACTGTTCCATATTTACATTCTAAAAAAATTCTCTTAGGAAATATAAAAGGGCAGTATTTTCACTTCTCTAACATTTTTTATTTGTTTGAGTTTGAAATTTTTTGTTTCCCTTTTTCATGCCTCAACAACTGCAAAAGAGCACTTTTTTAAGCTCCATTAGTCTTGCAAATGCCACATGATGCAATATGATTCACCATAGGCCAATGTCAGTGTCAATACTTGAATTTTGTACAAAAATTTAATTTGATACTTGAATTTTAATGTCCTTCCAAACTTTTCTAGCTATATTTCTAACTATCCTAATATTGTTTGTTTTACTTGCTCATATATAATTGAATTTTTTCCACTTCTTCTAATATCATTTAGTCTAATATTAGTAGCCTGTTTTCTTTATATTAAGAAACAAAGCAAATAGTATTAATGAGTTAGTAAAAATAGGTACGAAAAGTTTGATTAAGTATTAAATAAATCACTTCATAGCTAGAATATCATATTAAATGTTTTTTGTAAAGTTCAAATATCAAATTTGACATTTTCCCTTAAATATAATAATATACTAAATTAATTTGAATAAAAAAAATATAAAAAGATCAAGTCCGATAAACTCAATAAATAAATAAATAAATGACCATCTAGCCACTCCATGGTTTTTGGGTAGGCAGAACAACTATAACAATAGCTACCCATTCACTTCCATGAGGGAGTAAGATTATAATTAAATTGTTATTAATAAGAAATAGAATAAAGTTATATTATGATTTTATTTGTTAATTTTATGTAATATTGAATTTTTTCATAGGTTTGAATAATGAATGTTTTTTCAATTTTGTATATTTATAATGAAAAGTTTTTAAGTAATCACTATTGCATTAAACTAAATACATAGTTCTTAATAAAATAAGATTGTAATGAATTACTATTATAATAAATGGCTTCCAACCTATTTATGAAAGCAAATTATTCAATTCTATCCCACTATTAAAGTTAAAAAAAAAAAAAACATTTTGATAGTGAAACCATTCAGTTATCACATTTTTTTTCTCTTTCTATTCCAATTTTACAGTGGTGATGGATTTTTTTTATTTTACCTAGAAGAATCGGTGGTTTAATGATTCATCGTTGTGATTCACCACCATATATGTTTGCCCTTGTCCATTGAATGTCGAAGACGCAGAGATAACTAAATTTTTTTTTCTTTAGTTTACTAATTTTTCTTTTTTTTTTTTTGACCTTTTCCACTTTTTATATTTGTTTTAATTGATTTATATTATTAAATTATTTTTTATTATATAGTTTGTCATATGCAAAAGCTAAGGCATTAATAAAATTTATTTATAAACTTTTCCAAACATTAAGAATTAAAAATAAATACAAAACATTATGAAGTATTGGAAAGAACCACGCTCGGCTCTCTCTCCGCCTATAATTGGTTCCCTGTACCATCTCTCCTCTCTAGTCTTCTCACACTCTATATTCACTGCTATTTTCATTTCTCATTCCTTTGCTTCTCAGACTTAGATCTCAAAAGCTTTATCAATGGCGAAAATTGCATCCGTCAAGGCCAGACAAATCTTCGATAGCCGTGGCAATCCTACGGTGGAGGTTCGCTCATCTTCTCTCTTTCTCTCTCTCTCATTTCCGATACTTTCTAGGTCTCTAATTTCGCTCTCTTTTCTTATTCACGTTCCTCAATCTTGTTTCATCTAGATGCACTGTATACTCTACGATTAATAATGACGACGACGATGTTGTTATAAAAGTTATCATTCAGTTTTGGATTATCTTCTTGTAGTTTGTGTTGCGACTGTAGGAGGATGTAGTTTAGTGTGATTATGAACGATTTTTAATTTTTCTTTGCTTATATGTGTGTGTTGCTTGAGATTGATTATGTGTTTTGATCGTTACTGTAGGCCGATGTGACTCTAGGAGATGGTACTTTCGCGAGAGCTGCTGTTCCGAGTGGTGCATCCACTGGTAAGATGTTCGGTTTCATGCGTTTTACGCGTCATTGATGTTCATTATCCGTGATGAAACTGATTGGCATCATTTATATTAAGTATATGCAAATTACGGAGTGTTTGCGAAAGATACTCTGAAAAATCTAGTGCACGTTCCTGAACTTGTATATTTTTGGAATTAAATTTTGAAATTAGTGTGTATTATGCATTTTTCTCGATTTTGCACATGTAAACAGTAAACAGGTATCTCTGTGACAATTTTACTAAAATTGTTTTGATTATCAATTCTTGTGTTATATCTGTGTAAATGTTTATTCACTTTGGGTGTAATCAAGGCCTTAATCGTAACAAGTGCAAACTTTAGAGATAAGAGTGCAAAGCCGCTCAAGTTCAAACACTGTCAATGTAATTATCCTTGAAATTGTTTCTGCATTCCAGAGATATGAAGTAATTTTGAGTCGTGAAATTATGATGGACGAGTACTGATTCTATTGATAACATGTCACCACATTAGTCGTGAATTGGTGGAAAATTTCTTGTTTTAAATGAGAGCATAAATTAACCAAAAATAAATAGATGAGAGCATAGGCTTGTTAGGGTGGTGTAGTTGTAATTGATGCAATTTTCCTGACATGCTAAGGATATTTTGGAGATTAATTTTCTATTTTTCTCATTTTTACTTATTATTTTTTGCAGGAGTATATGAGGCTCTTGAACTGAGAGACGGTGGGTTTGATTACCTTGGAAAAGGTGTTGCTAAGGTACATTTTATGAACTTTAAAATTTGTAACCTTTATCATTTGATCGCATTGATTTTATTAAACTAATGAAAAATAACTTTTTCCATCTGATTGTCAGGCTGTGCAAAATGTTAACACCATTATCGGTCCTGCATTAGTTGGAAAGGTTAGTGCATTTATGAGCCCTTACTATTGCTGTTTTTCTGATGTTTGTGTGCTTCTGTGCTCCTTCTATACTGTTTTTTGGGTATATAGGAGTATTCTTCCTGATATTAAATTTGACATGCAGAATTTGTAATGACATTTATAGAAGTCCTTGCAGATAATGACTCCACAGTTAAGCCTGAATAAGTCATATGTGCTTGGATGATAAGTTGAATAAGTTGTTACAGAGTGTTATTGTGTTTTCTGATTAACAAAGACACTAAAAAACCAGGATGATGCGTTCTTGCAATTAGTATCTACACCTATGTGCTTTTGCTAATTAGCTGCTGAACTTTTGGTGAAATACAAAGTTCAGAAGTGTAGATATTGAATCAGAAATCAAACAAATTTGGACACCTTCACAGTGAGTTATTTCTTATAAAAAGAATAGATTTCTATTATAACTCGATTGTTATTTGCTCAACCAAGCCCTAGTCTGTGAAGAGATTTTTTTTTTTTTTTTTTTTTTAAATTGATAATCAAGCTGTATTCATTTTTTCAATGTTTTTTTCAGGATCCGACTGATCAATCTGCTATCGACAACTTCATGGTTCAAGAACTTGATGGAACTGTAAATGAGTGGGGCTGGTGCAAACAGAAGGTACACAAATATCATGTGACCCATTTTTCTTTGCAACCTTGGTTTGTGAAACATATTGACATATCTGTAATTTTTTGCTGTACAGCTTGGAGCAAATGCAATTCTTGCCGTGTCTCTTGCAGTCTGCAAAGCAGGGGCAGCTGTCAACAAAATTCCCCTCTACAAGGTATGTTACGACTTGTGATGCACTATGTGCTACAATAGCATAGGTTTTTTGCTGTGATAATGTTTCTCTTTTCTCAATCATTATATGCATATAATGGATTTGCAATTTCAATGTATGCCTCAAGCACCTATGTAAAATAGCTATTTGCCATAGGTGCATGTTATCCTAAGTTTTACTGAAAATCTAATTGGAAGAAAAATGAATTGATTGCATTGACTAATATGGTAATAATCGCATGATAAGATTGAGTTTGTTCTCGACCCTTCTTTCACATCTCTGAACCGTGGTAGTTTAATTTATGCTATTTGGTTTGTGGATGCAGCATATTGCCAACCTTGCTGGTAACTCAAAGTTGGTATTGCCAGTTCCTGCTTTCAATGTCATCAATGGTGGTTCACATGCAGGGAATAAACTTGCTATGCAGGTTTGTTTTAGTTTTGTAGTGCAATTATGTTGTCATGTTTTCCTGGACTGAATGATCGCTAATTTATATATATATATGCAGGAGTTCATGATCCTTCCTGTTGGTGCTGCCTCTTTTAAGGAAGCCATGAAGATGGGTGTTGAAGTCTACCACCATTTGAAGGTATGCAGAAATATTGTTCCCTTTTTGTCTTATGCTTCACTGGTACCCTTGTGATCCTGTTGATGTTCAAGCATATGTATCAAGTTGTGGAACCATATGATAATATTAAATTCCATCTGTATGATTTGTTTGACACCTTGTAAAGAAGAGAATACCATGAATCAAGCAAAATTATGGAAAGCGTACCCATAGACAGTGAAGATAGGGACATGAATTTTTCACTCTGTCATTAGATGGCTTCCACTTGGCCCAAAAAAAAAAAAGGAAAAAAAAGATGGCTTCAACTCTGAAGAAACTGTATGCAGAGCATGGCCCTATTCTGAATTGTATCCTAAAAGTTAACTCATTTTACTGTGCATTTACATTACATTCCTGCTAAACCTCCCAGCATTAGTAGTAATGGAGGAAATGCTTCACTTTCTTGCCTGGTCAGTTGTGTTCCACCTCGCTTATTATTGAGTTGCTAGAAAGAGAGATTATTTCCTATGGTTAGTTCCAGCTGTCTTCTTTACCTGTTTAGAACATGGGTTAGTGAATTGGTTCTTTACTTGTCTGTGGATATAAGGATGGCTAATGGTGTGGAGATGAGTTTCTAGTTCATTTGACATAAACAGTCATCTTTCATCCAGGAAAAATAAAATAAAAATACAATCACACAGATAGTGGCATGTTAGAGTAATCCTTGCCACCTGGTAAAAAGCTGACAAATTTTTGTTTTGCTCTAGCCTCCTCACAACCTTTTCTTTCGGCATTGCACATTGATTATTCACATTTTGTGTGTCTGATCCTGTTTAGTGATTAATTTGCTTTGCTTTTAGGCTGTCATCAAGAAGAAGTATGGTCAGGATGCTACCAATGTTGGTGATGAAGGTGGCTTTGCTCCTAACATTCAGGTGAGCTTGTTCATTATTTTCTGGAGGCTGTAGCTATTCTCTTCTGTTTATTTTTCTTGTTTGTTAGCATGATGACGTATTTGTGCGATTCAGGAAAACAAAGAAGGTTTGGAGTTGCTAAAAACAGCCATTGCAAAGGCTGGTTACACAGGCAAAGTACGTTATTGTGTATATTTTAGAGAATTATGATAATTCCCAAGTGTTCCTTCTGTGAACAAAAGAGTTTTATCCTTTATCAGGTTGTAATTGGTATGGATGTTGCTGCATCTGAATTTTATGGAGAAGATAAAACCTATGATTTGAACTTCAAGGAAGAGGTACATCTCTTCCCTAAAATGAATTATGTTGTGGGAATATTGGATTAATTGTACTAACTTTGTCACCCTAGCAATGCAATCCTTCAATTCTGAGTGAAGTAGTTTTAATAAATTTGGAGTTGTGTGCTTTACAGAACAATGATGGGTCTCAAAAGATCTCAGGAGATTCTTTGAAAAATGTTTACAAGAATTTTGTGGCAGATTATCCAATTGTTTCTATTGAAGATCCATTTGACCAAGATGACTGGGAACACTACTCGAAGCTAACTGGTGAAATTGGCCAGCAAGTTCAAATTGTGGGAGATGATCTTTTAGTCACCAACCCTAAGGTTATGCTAGTTATGTTAATATGCCAATCTTGCCCTATTATTCCTGTTCTCTCCCTAATATCTGCTTTTATCTGCAGAGAGTGGAGAAAGCAATTAAAGAAAAGGCTTGCAATGCCCTTCTTCTCAAGGTACTTGCAAAAGCTTTCTAAAGTTACACTGATCTTTGCATTTATGACTTTGGTGGTTGCACATATGCATTACTGAATGATACAATGTGATAAACAGGTTAATCAAATTGGATCAGTCACAGAAAGTATTGAAGCTGTTAGGATGTCCAAGAAAGCTGGTTGGGGTGTGATGGCCAGCCACCGCAGGTTTGTTGATGAATCTAAATTGACCTGGAGTTCGATTAGACCCTTCTCTCTCTCTTTCTCTTTCTCTCTCTCGCTCTCTCTCGCCCATGTGCTCTCTCTTTCACACTTTGGTCAAAGGGTTCTATTTGTCTTTAAATCAGAATGCTTTCCATACGTTTTATATGACACATCATTTTGAATGCAGCGGTGAAACGGAAGACACCTTCATTGCTGATCTTTCTGTTGGTTTGGCAACAGTGCGTATACTATGTCCATCCCATATTTCCTTTTAAATCGCAGTGGCCAACATCACATGATATTTTTTTATTCATTGCCACTTTTGTTTGGATCAGGGCCAAATTAAGACTGGAGCTCCATGCAGATCAGAGCGTCTTGCAAAATACAATCAGGTTGGTCTTTAATAAACAATTAAGTGTCTGAGTTATCGAGTACAAAAAAAAAAAAGAAAAAGAAAAAGAAAAAGAAAGAAGGAAAAAAGTCTAATTTCATGCATTTTTCTATCCGTGGCTTTGGTCCTCAAAAATTAGTATCAGTTTCATAATTATTTGAATTGTTTGTCCTACAGCTTTTGCGAATTGAGGAGGAGCTTGGTTCAGCCGCTGTGTATGCTGGATCAAACTTCCGTGCACCTGTTGAGCCTTATTAAAGTTGAGAGATCACTTCGAAATCCGTCGGTTCCGGAGGATTCCATTTACTTGCCCCTTGATTGCAGTGTTTGCGTTGCACGTCAAAACTCAAAAGTAGTGTCAGATTGGTCTTTTAACTCTTTTAACATAAGACCCTGTCCCATGCAGTAATTGAAAGGAAAACTTCACTCCTAGGTTTTGTTGAGCTCTAATTGTGTAGTTTCGAGAAACTTTTTAAGGCGGAAGTATTCTCTCTTATCGTAGGCTTCTTGGTATTTCTGAGTTTTGACGGTTTTTTTCTTTTCCCCGCTAGTTACAATGGGGTTGTTATCTTTGAGGGAAACTTTTAAAAGGATCCCTGGCTATTCTCAAAAAACTCTTTAAAAAATATCAGCAATTAAAATACTGCTTATAATAAGATGGATGATACTTAAATTGTGGATGTTGGAAGTGATCAAATATTCTAAATTTTTACTTTTGTTCATGATAATTATGACTTTCTGGGGGAAGACTTTTGATGTTCTAACATTAGGAGTAATATACCTGGAAGATTTTGATCGATTAACCTTAGTACTTTCTCGATAGAAATGCTTGCCATCGCAACCCTAGTATTTTCACGATAGAAAGTCATAGCGGTGTGTGCTATAAAATTTCAAGATTTTTATCAATTTCAGAATATATAATTCTTTGTAACATTATTCTTTTTTTTTTTTTTTTTGGGCGAATATGTAACATTATTCATATGTTAAAATTACAAGAATGGTGCTTGCAAGAGGTGTAAACCTTTAAAGATCCAAGGAAATGTCAATTTTTTTTAGCTGAGAAGGTAATGTCATATTCAATATTTGAATTTTATCGATTTAGTTTATTAATTTGTGTAATCAATTATTTGAAGTATAAAAATGGTAATTTATTATTTTTGGATATTTTGAGTTTATTTATAGTACTTAGATGGTATGATTAATTACGACAATAGGTAAAATTTATATAGCAAATTATAAAATTTAGCAAAACCATGAGACGCTATCCTTATGTTAAGTCCACGGTTATGGTGAAGTTCGTTATCATGAATTTCGACATCTGAGAACACTGATTTTTTTTAAAAAAAAATTCGAAGGGAAATGGCGTGGTGTCATTGGGCGTTTGTTGAGTAATATTACCAATTGATCTAAAATCCGAAAAAAAAGTTTGCAAGTAGTAATTCTTCCATTTTTATTAAAAGGAAAATCTTATTTTTGATAAGTTTATAGTTTTTGAGCTTCTTTTTCCGTTTTTACATCTGGTGAGGAGCAAAATCGACCAATTTTAGCTCTCGTATACTTACATTTTGAGGTGCCATCAATGATACTTAAGAAAAGCCGACTAATACTCACGAGTAATGATTTTTTCCATTGAAAAAAAAAATTTTTGATAAATTATAAATCATAGATGTTTGACTTTTAGGATAACCTTAAGAATTCTTTCTTTTCGGAGGGAAACAATCAATGACCTGATTTAAGAGTTAAAACCGACTAGTGTCGTAAGTAGTAATTTCTTCTTTTCCTTTTTTCTTTTTTCTTTTTTTCTTTTTTTTTCCCCAATTTGACCAAAATTCACAAATTTTGATAGCCTGCATGTCATGAATTTTAAGCTTTTATATTCAGCTTGTGAAATTTCCTTTTTCAAAGGAAAGCAACCGTTTGAGTATAACATTTAATCTGGTCCAAAACTTCACGAGTCAATTATTTTCAATTTTCACTTAAAAAGTTAATTTTTATAGGTAAGATCGTAAATTTTAGACTTTTAAGATCATCATGTGTGATTCTTTTTTCAAAATAGAACGGCTAATGAGGTATTATAAGATGATTTTGGAACAAAATCAGCCAATATGAGATACTCTGAGTGAGTGCTGATCATTTAAATGAAGTTAATAGTCTCATCTCATCTCCACAAGTTGATTTCAAGTGACAATGTGGTCTCTGTCTATACAATAACATTTAGTCCATGTTAAAAATATTTCTAGAAGTTTTCTTTGTTTTAGCTTTTTTATCCTTGCCAGCTTTACAAAATGTGTATCACGTCCATTTTAAAAACAAATCATAATCCGAACTTATCAATATATTCATTTTCAAAAAGAAATAGAAATAGAAAAAAAATACAAGAAATGTTGGAATCAAACACAATTACACCGAGGACAAGTCTATTCTCTCCCTAAGTAATGTTAGTTAAAATGAAGGGTAATACATGGCAATTTTATGTAAAAGATCCAAAATTGAGCCGCATTCATGGATAAGTTCCAAAAACTAACTGTAGATGGACTTTTAGACAAGTTGTTTAAAGCCATTGCTTTCTTTAAAACTTCATTTGAGAACTAATTATCATCGAATTAAAATGTGTGTTAATGGTATACATAAAATAGCTTTTCAGACACATCACTATGAATTTCTAATGAAGCCATTCAAACTTATTAATTACCTGTCAAAATCCCATGTTGTGATGGATTAGATTTTCCGTACCTTCTTTACAAGTTGATTGTTGTATTTTATGATGATATACTTATTTATGATAGGTAATAATTTGATCATCCGAGGCATTCATACACTACCCCCACTTGCCTATGTGATAGGCATATCTAAATAAAGCATAGGTGTTTTCACTCAATATAGAAATAATTATTAGGGATATGTGATATTTATTGTAGGTGCACAACCAAATATGGACAAAACAAAAGCTATTCAAGAAAGGCTTACATCACCATCTGCAAAACCATAAGGGGAATTTTTGGTCTAGTAGGCTATTAGGGAAAATTTGTAGAGGGATATACTACTATTGCAGCTCTACTTCCAAATCTTTTGAAGAAAGATTGGTTTAATTGGATTATGCAATTGGTGCATTCTTAAGCATTAATGACAATATTTGTTTCAACTTTGCCAAATTTTCACAACAATTTGTAATGCATGCATATGCATCGGAAAGGGATACACTAGTTATTCTTTATCAAGGGTACCAAAGAATTGTTTTCTTTAGCAAAAAGTTGGTCTTAGACTATAAAAGGCTAGGCATATTTGAGAGAGATGTTGATTGTAGTGAAAGAATTTAAAAAATGGCATTATTATTCACGTGATTACCATTTTATTATCTGTAAATGGGCTTTAAATATAAATATTATTTATTTATTTGGGCTTGACTCATAGGCTGAGTGACAAGGCCTAATAAGTCAAGTTCAACTATTAAGATAGCGTGGGGGGCTTGGAACAGGAATCGTTCGATCGGTCCACCGCATCCAACCTTTCTCAGGTAGGCTCATGCACACACAAGAGATGACTATTGGCCTTGGCCCATGAGAAGTTCATTCGGGATAAACATGAATTGGACTTACTCTATCTCATCCGTCAATCACTGAAGTGATCTGACGGTCGTCATCCACACCAAGTGCCTATAAATACTCAGTCATTCCTCTTCATTTGTAACTTTTGGAGAGAGAAGACAAACAACAGTCTATAAAAGAGGCTCTATTCAAAAAGATCAAATAAGGCAACTCAAGTGATTTCTATGCCAACTGCTCAAGAACTGTAACATTGATGCACGATATATCTACTCAAGCTCTCTTACCTATCACTTGTGTATTTAAGACATTGAGACTTCCTATGTCCTCCTCCCCTGTCATTCTCTCAAGTCATCCCGTCATTAAGTGTCATTTCCTCAATAGCAATCAAGTCAAGTACCAGGTGCGAGATCCACGCGACACATGCGTGACCACTACCAACAACAGGAACTCTCATCTACATTATCAAAACAAATAAAAAAAAGCTTGAATAAGATCTTGATGCAAGCAATCCAACCCCCTAAAACAACTATAGTATTTTGGTATCTAGTTAAGTTGTATCGGATACAATTATGATATTCAATATAAGTCATGGGTAGACTACATAGTGCTATCTCAGAGTTTTTCTATTATGCCTTTTGTTGACTTTGTTAGATCACTTAAGCAAGTATACCTAAAATATAAGGAATTGAGTAAGTTCTTGGATGATTGCACTGAAGGGGATTCACTTTAATTTCCTTCGCAAGTAAAGGATGGATAACAATATCTATATTCTTTTTATAGGGGAGAGGGTAAGTGTTTATACTAGCACACTATTCTTTAATTCCTCTCTGATCATGGAATTTCATTGCCCATTTATGAGTGGTCATATGGGTGTATTTAAAACATCGAAGAGAGTCAATGTATTTTCAAGGTTGGTAAGAGATAAGATGCTAAACTATTTGTGGAGAATTGCTATGTGTGTTAACAAATCAAGATTTAACCACATGACCATTAAGGTTTTTTAAACCTTTACCTTATGAGTGTTTAAAGAAGTAGCTATGGATATTTCCACAGCACTTACTAAGAGATATTAAGCGATTTTAATGGTGATTAATAGATAGATAATATAGTCATTTTAGAGAGTTGCATATGAGTTAAATAGTAGCTAAGGTAGCTTTGTTGTTTACTAAAATGATGGTTAAGCGACATGGAATTTCTACATTAAAAATGAGTATTTGTAAATCACTTTTGGTAAACAACTCTTTAAATGGAGTGGTACTACATTGAAAACAAGTTCGACTTATCATTGAGTGGTACTATATTGAAAACAAGTTTGACTTATCATTCTCAAAGCAATAGTCAATTCAAAGTTCTTATGGGTCTTTAGAACAATATTTTAAAGTGTTTATTGTGAATTGTTCACTCGAATGGCAAAATACTTGCTTTAGGCAGAATATTACTTAATACAAGTTTCATATAAAACTGACACAATTTTTGGGCTAATATAAAAGACAACCACCTAATTTTCCTTATTATATTCAAATTAACTAAAGCTATATATGCAACAACTATGTTTATGTGCATCTTTAAGGCAATGTATCCTTAGTACTTTAGTCTTAAAATAAATAATGAAACACGATGCATCTATAATAAGACGTGCTAAAATGGTACTTGATATATTGTTATAAACTATATATTATTAAATAATACATCATTTTGTTATGTATTAATGTATAAAGTTCAATATATTATTGAAAGTTATGATTTTTTTTCCATATAAAAGTCAATAGTAATATTTAATTTTCATTAACCTTAGTGAAGCATGGAATTTGATCAAGTTAGCTTGGAATGTGAATACTTATACTCTATTCTAAATATGATTTTATGAATTTTTATTTATAATGTATGTGTTAAAGTAATAAATGATGCATAATTTTAGATTGAATATATATATAAATCTATTATACATAATTTATAAAGTTATATATGAAGGATAACATTTTTACTTTTTAAAAGTAAAGAAATACAAAAGTTACAAGATGAACTAGTCTGGTTAGCTTCCAATAAGAACATGAACAACCCTGTTTTTTTTCCTTTAAAGATTTTTCTCTGTTTTAATATACATTTCTTTTTTTATTACTTTTGTTATTTTATTTTGAATATATTATTTAAAATTAAAGAAAATCATTGAATTTGTGAAAAGCTGCAGGCTGTGGGGTTCGAACCCACGCGCACTTATGTGCAGAAGATCTTAAGTCTTCCCCCTTAACCTCTCGGGCAAACCTGCTCGCTGACTGCAGTTTTCCACTTAAATTAATTATATTCTTGCTTCTTTATGGGCCTTTTATTTTCATTGTATGTAGCATACAGATGAGGCATGCGAGATTCCTTTTCCTTTCTTATTCTGTGGTAAGCTATCATATTATATTTAAAATCCAATAATGTTACGGTGAATATTTTTAAAACATATTGTAATGCCAAATTCCACGTTTTTTTAAACTCTCTTTACTTGTAAAAGGAAAGTGTTATACAATATATTCCTTCTTCAGACGTATTATTTACTTAAGTAAATAAGATATTGAGCTGATATAAATTATGAAATAAAAAGCGTTTGATTTCTATAAATTTCTAATTTTCATTAATTTGATAGCATTAATGAAGGTGTAACATTTGATACTATTAAAAACAAAATGGACACCAACTACATTATGTGCATGTGTTCTTATTCCTAGTTAAATTGTTATATTACAATTAAAGAAAATAAAGATGATTACCACAAGTTAAGATTGGGATTTAAAAAATTGTAATGGTGTGGCCACCTTAATTCTATCAATAGAGTATATTAGCTTTGGGTCTATTAATGTCTAGGCTTACCAAGCAAGAATAGGTCAATGGGCATTTGGGTTGTCCAATGCACCTACTCGTTATGTAAGACGTGTTGAGTATATAAGAAGCAAAGTTTTGGTAGGATGTTATCAAATGATTGTAAAAAGACCCCTTGAGATGTATTTATAAGGGAATGGTGATTGGCGATTACTAGGAGTCAATGCACGTCCTTAAAGGTTGTGAAGTGCATAGCTATTACAAAAGTAGTGAGCACCGAGCCACTAAACTACTTCCCAAAATTGTAAGGAGTATGATGGAACAATTTATGCTGAAAGCCGAGTGAATTAAGTAACCTTTTGGTTTACTCAGCCTTGTCATGGACAATCAACAAGACTTAGAGGTTGGCTTGGGGGCTATTGGACTAGCTTATGTTCTAATAAGGTCAAAACAAACTTGAGAAACCCTAAGTCTAAATTTTTCATCAACAGTTGTGCTCCCCTCGATTGAGGAGTCAACAAATATAATAAGCTTAGAATAGGGCTCCTCAAATTAGGATCAAACTATTAAACATAGAGAGATTAGCTAAGAAGTTAGCCAAAAGTAGATGTAAGCCTTTATGTGGACAACCCAATACCAATACGCGTAAAGGGGTACCTACATTTTGAAGAACATTGATCCGCACTTGGTTTCGTTTGTAGGCTGAGCGATCAAGGGTTGACTAAAGCATAGTACCATAAAGGGGAGTGGGCCGAGTGAATCATGTGGAGTTGCGCGACTTCTAACCACATCATAAATTCCAACCAAAAAATGTTTTTTAGAAGGGTAGTTATGTGAAGAAAGTTTATCTTTTCAAATTATGAGGTGAAATGTCATAAGAAAGCACATGTCAAGCATGAATTGGTTATCCGTACATCACATCTATAAAAGGCTTTTATGAGTCACATTGTGTCAAGAATCCTTAGCTATTGGATGTAATATGTGGAGAAATCAACAGTTACGAAATAGCATCAATCCTAATTCTTCAAATTGTCATATTATCATCCGTGTCTTTATAAGTCCATCCACTTCATCCAAATTTCAACTTTCTGCTTCTTTCACTCCAAAATTTCTTCAATCTTGTGTTCTTCAACACTTCTTTTTCTTCACAACCTATAAATGAAACAATCATGACAAGTTAAAGTCATAGTTTATCTGTAATTGCGGCAGAGGGTAGCCCCACAACAATAGTGATGCAGGTGTCAGAAGTTGGTGCCCAAGAGATGACGGTGGAGGGGTCGAATAGTGTTTTGGGTTAGATATTTGGTAGGGAGATAGACATATTATCCTTGTTTAATTGCTTGATAGGGATATTTACAAAAACGAAGACAAGGATAAATAAAATGCTATCGATATATATGAAGTGCCTTCATTGAATCATACAAGTCTTGACCTAATCAACTAAGTTAGCTAAGTAGAAGAAGGCAAAATGCAGAACCATAGTGGATCATTTTTCAATAAAACTCCTCCTAAAGTTTCCATTTGAAATTCCTCCAAAATTTTGCATTCGTCAACTTATGGATGTGTGGACAAGGTCCTCTTGTTCATGAGATTTAATTTTGTGTTTATCTTAAATGTTTAGAGCTCAAGTTGCAGGTACTGCTTACAAAATTTGAGGACAACTTTATGAACCATCTTCGTTCATACCCTGATCATTTTTGTCCGAACTTTTTGTTGTTTGCAATTTGTTTCAACGCATTATGCAAGATTCTACTTCGGGTGCCTATGCTACAACCAATCTACCACTTCTTCACACGATGGCTTATCTCAAGTCCACAAATACATAATGTTTAATGGCCTCAATTCATCAATTAAAAATCGGAAACATAATGATGGGGATCAAATTAGGAAATTTTGAGAACCAACTTAAAGAATCTATCACTATGATGTTTATGAAGTGTTCTCAAATGAGGATAAAGGTTTCTTCAAGTATTAGGGTGAATTTCAAGAATTTGGTGCTTTGTTTAGAGTACATGAGTAGCAACGTAACTTGTGTTGAAGATGGCAAAATGAAGAAGTCTACATAAATAGAGTACACAGCTTGTACAAAGATTGTGTATAACTTTCTGACCTATACACAAGCAACCTACACAGCTTATGTATCAAGGTTGCATATAACTATAGAAATACTAAATTTTCTTATTTTAACTATTTTATTAATTCTTTTTATTAGTATATTTGTGAGGAGTATTTTAGTCATTTTATAGGTATTTTATTAGAGTTTGGATTACTATAAATAGTCTTAGTTAAGTCATGAATTGGAGATCTTGATATTGAATTTGAGTTCTTGAATACAAATTGAGAGTTCTTCTCTATTTTTTGCTATTTGTTTCAATCTTGTATTGAGGGAGAGTTCTTGAGCTTTTTATTCAATCATGCGTCACATCAATTGATCAATGACTAGTTGGATCTTTTCTTAGTGCATAATATCATAGAAAAGAATCATCTATATCTTTTTTTTTTTTTTAGTTTCTTATTAAAAACCCTAAAACATAAACACTTGTGCAAGGGATCTATTTGAGAGAAACCTTGAGAATGACTAAAATATGGATTCTCAACCATATCATCTTAGTATCAGACCATTGTTGTCGAGTCTGATGGGGATTTTAGATCTTGAAAAATGGTAGGACCCATCAGAATGAAGTTCTTCAAATAACCCGACATTGCTAAGGAGATCAACCGGTACACGGATTAAATGGGGAAACGAGGTCTTGGTCTCCTCAATGTAACAAAGGTGATAAGGCTTTATAACGAGAAAGGTCCCTATATTGTAGCATGATAAATTTTTATTTATTTATTTTTTTTTTTTGAAGATGTAGAGTGTGGTCCAAGGAAGAGCTCGATCTCCTCTAATATGTCGAGTTGGACTATTAGAGAAAGGTTAACATTTGAGATGTTATGCAGTGGAGGCACCAGATTTGCTAGTGGTTCACCCTTGTAGAGATATTGAATTTTAATTTTGTTTGCAGGTGGACAATTTTGGCAATCATTTGATTTAATTAAGTTCATTATCCTAAACAATCCAAAGGAGGTGTCATTCTTAAGGAGCAAAAAGAAGCGGTCAATCAACAAGAAGAGGTTAGATAACATAGCGAAGGGTTTAGTTGCCATCTAACCCATTTTGCCTCATGTCAAGATTTAGAATAAGCCAACTGAGTCCTGACCTATCAAGTTTCGTCATCCTATCGATGACAATAAGAGGCATAAGAAGCGAAAGGCAATAGCAATTGTTGAGCCTAAACTGGTCCACTATTGAGCTATCTCCATTGCATAAGTCTATTATAAGGTTCAAGTAGGACTCAGTCGGCAATTCGATAGTTGGCAAGAGGCCCATTGTTGCCCAGATAAGATGATGGTTTAGTGAGAAGGGTAAGTTGTGTTTACATGGTTAATAGTCACTTCTTACCCTTATTCTCCCCTTTCTTTATGAAGAAGAAGAGGCATTTTGCTACTAGCTAAACTAGTCCTTGATCGAGTCCTTATCTTTTTTGGCCTTCACCATCCTTACTTGATTCTTACCTAAGCTTGCAATTTCTTATCGAGCCCGAATGTTGTCTTCCTAAACAATGTACTTTAGGGCTCTTTCAGGGAATTGATCTAAAATCACAAGTTTACTTTTAGCTGGTCATCTAAAAAAATATATATATATTTAGAGATAGATTCCTTGTACAGCTACTTGTAACGCAGCAACTCTAAAATCCAAAGAACAACTTTTGAAAAGCATAAAATCTCTAAGAGCCTCCCTAAGCTCTTGTCTGCAAAGTGTCCCTTTTTAAGGAGATTTTCCCATCAAAAAATGTTTCAAGACCTACCTATCAAGTCCTTAAAGGATACTATGGAACTTAGTGGGATTTGCTCAAACCATTTGTAGCTATAGGCTAGTCCTAATAAGGTATTGAGATATGCTTTGTAGGTGAGAGTATTATTGAACCCATGTAGTAGGTTTGGAACTTAGTCAAATGATTTTCAGGATCTCTAATCCCACCGAACTCCTTCAATAAAGAAAGTTTCATGCCTTTTAGCAATACTTCGTCCTTGATTGCTTTGGTAAAAGGGGAAATTTTCGATGAAAACATAAACAGGGCATTTTTCTTACTTTCTTTCACTTTGAAGAGGCCCTTTATGATTCCCTCAGGTTAGTCATCATCCAACCACTATTGCAAAGGATGGTTTATAATAGAATCAACCATTTACACATACAAGGTTATGGCTTGTTATGGTCTAGCAAGAGCATGATTAGGGTTTCCCAGATCGAGCTTGTTGAGCTGCAACGTAATATTTGTGTTCATATGCATTAGATTCACATGCACCTTCCACAAGGCTTCAAGTCCTATACTTCATCATTGTGAGTTATCGACTTATGACGCATTCTTCTTTTTGAATTCTTCAAAACGCTATAAGTCAATTGGATTAATGGTCATAACTCGCTTACCCGCATGGAAAGCACTAGGTTCCCACTGTTTATTCATTTTGAGCTCCTTAGCATTACAATTAAGGAAACTAACAGATTTCAAGGAATAATAGGGGAAGTTAACTTTTCATCGTTTTCCACAAACAATGCCAAAATGTGGTCATATTAATTCTATTTGTAAAGTAGATCGGATCTAAGCATATCAATGTTTATGCTTGCAAAACAAGAATATGTGAGTGGGCACTAAGCATTGTCTTATGTGGGCTCTTCGATACTTAAATTAATACTATATAGGATATGTGAAGTAAACAAAGAATCAAAGTTTGGCAAGATGTTAGCAGAGATCATGGATCGCATGATGGTTGCCAAAGTAGTAGGAGCCAAGCCTAGCCACTTCTCAACATTAATGGAAGTAGGGTAGAGTAGTCCACGCAGAGGGATAATGAGTTAAGCATCCATGTGTTGGTAGGACCATTGAGGCTGAACGAATTGAGTAATATTTGGTTTGCTCAATCTTATTATGGATAATTGGGCAAGACTTGGAGATTAACCTGTGGATTGGTCCATGTGCTAATCGAATTAGACTGAACTTGAGAAACCTTAAGTCTAAATTTACTTATTAACAGGTCTCAGACTCTCATCTATAAATATGTGTTAAAAGAGCAACACATAAAATAAATAAAATAAATCACTTTCCTGATGTCATATAGACATTTCATGAAAAACACATTTACATAAACAGATGATTTTTTTATTTTTCTTCTAGGTCAAAGTATCAAGAGCAACTTCTAAATTTTTATTTTAATTTTATAGTTTCCATTTTCCCAAGTATCTTTCAAATCTGAGAAACATCTATAATTCCATGAAGGAGATGTTTCATCCAACAGACCATTAAAGACAGTTTATTTATTTTTACAACCATTTTATAATCATTTTATTTAATTTTATAACCATTTTCATAGTGGTTAACCCACGAAAATACAACACATAAATCTTTAAAAATCATGGTTCCATTTTCATATAGTAATATTTTATGATTTGACCTTTTTTGCTTTTTACTAAAATCAATAGAAGATTAAATTAAATTAAATTTAGAGCATATTTAGATTATCTGTTTTTCATCTATATTTATTTTATCTGTGTATATCTATATCTAATTTATTTATCTGTCAATGAATAAAAATATCCATTTTTCTTTTGTATCTATTTCTTAACAAATAATCTAAAACGAAACACCATTGACACACTAACTAACCAAATATATATATATATTATTATATCAACGTATTAATCAACCAACCCCACTTCTTTCTCTTTAAACCGGTATGGTTTTCCTATTCCATTTCTTTTTTTCAGTACAACTGACTTTCCTCTTTAAACATTAAAGCATGGAAGCCACCAATAGTATTTTACATCTTTCTCATTTTGCATACTTGTATTTTGGTTTTTTTTTTTTGCACTTGGTATTCCTGTGTTTCGTCTATTTACGACACATTGGTTAGACATCATAAATAAGCTAAGTCGAGTTTAAACCAGAGGATGAATGACATAATCTTAGTCTACAAGCTCAATGGCCCGTTTGGTTGAATCAGAAGTTCAGAAATCAAGCTAAAAACACCAAACAGAAATCTGAGATCGAGCTGGCCTGCGAGCTTAAACTAAATCGGATGGAAAAGAGAGACAAATATGACAAAATAGATAGATCATTAATGGCTGTCTGTATTTCATTAACAAACATCTACATAGTAGAGCTGTACTTGACATATCTGTACCCAAATATCTCCAGGAAGTTAAAAGAAATAGCTGCTACATCAACAACCGCAACCCAATAACCATACCAGTATGGTTACTACTATCCCCACCAGCTCACCTCAAAACCCATCAGTTGTAAAAAGGGACAAGCACAAGGTCTTTGAAATTCCTAGCTTGCAGAAGCATGCTTTGCCTTGTTATGAGACTGTAGAGCCTGGTCTGATTTAAATGACCTGAAAAAGGGACCATAGTTGGTCATGCCACTGATCACCATGATCCAACAAAATGAATAGTCAAGACCTATCATAGTTACCTGTTACAAGATTTGCATGCATATTCGCTAGTGCTTGGTGTCTGTTGCTTTGCCTGGTCTTTGTTAGCATTTTTCTTTGCAGCTTGCTTAGGATAGGGAGTCGCCACGTGCACATAAGGCTTCTCGCCATCTGCTTCATAGCACATCAATAAATAATGAAAAGCACAAGAGCTTCTGGACAAAAAATAAAGGGACTTGCACAATTAACCATAACGACAATATCTACATATCAATAACATCAAGAATGATGGTGACCCTCTTAGGAGGGTCGTGATAGCACCCACAGCCAGGCCAACAATATTTTCTGTAGAGGATCATTCAAGAAGCTTGAACAGTCATTCAAAAGACTTTTAAGTTGCAGTTCTCGAAAAGAAGTAATAAAGCAAGATGAAGAGCAAACAACCCCAACAAGCAGAGAATCTGTTATTCATTTAAGGACCAATGAGAGAGTACCAGTCTTCCGTGGAGTGTCTAATTTTGCCTTCTTATCAGATGCAGGAGTTTTGGCAGCAGGTTCTGCTTCCCTCTTCTTGCTTGGTATAGCCTAAAGAGTAAACAGAGTATTAGCGAGGGCATAACTCTCCATTCTCTGCAATAAAAGAATTTACTTTCATGAGTGCTAATACCCACCATCTTTGGAGGCTCTTCTTCAGAACCATCTTCTTCATCACTATCACCCTCATCTTCATCCCCTTCGTCATCACTACTTTCCTCACTTGCATCCGCCATATCTACATAACATAGAAAGAACAACAAACAATTTACAACGGTGGTTTCTATTCAAGACTTTCCCTTGAAAAATGTGATAACTTCATAAAATGCAAGTGAATGCAAAATCTACTTTCTCATTCTGTGCATCCAACCAGATATTTGGTAATTTTTTTAAAGTATGGATCACCGAAATTTCTACTTCAGAGATGTCGGTTGATACTAGCAAAACAGGATACAGCCATCCACAGGGCATAGAAATGGAATGCAATAAGGTTTCAATTAACAAAGTTTTGTATGTTGCACTCATGAGAACAACACGAAGACACCTAACAAAAGAACAACATAAAAACTGCCTGCAACAAATACCAAATTATCTAAGTTTCAAGGCAATGGGCACAAAGAGCTAGCACGATAAGAACAAGATTGAAAGAAGGCATGAAGGAAAGATAAGAGGAGTTCAAATTCCTTTTCTATTTCTTTCTCCCAACAAATGCAGCATTGCCATCTGATTTAAGCTTTGTGGATCTATGGGAGACCATGTTTCAACCGGATGAAATTCCAAATGAAAACAAGCCTTAAAAAACCTATGTGAGAGAAAATTTTAGGCACTAGATATAGTTTATAGTAGCTATTTTATAGCTGGTTTTAGTGAAAACATAGAAGTCAAGAGTCCACCGAAACGTTGCCATGCAGCACATAAATAGTAGAATATAAGTATAAAAAGTGGAGTTGGAAGTGAGAGAAATTAATTCATTCATTTTCATATTTTCTCTAATAAAGAGGGCTGAAGGAGCTATGAGCTGTGTTTTAAGAGCATTTACTCTGGAGAGTCTACTTCTTTTGAATCAGGTTTCTAACTACCCTATATTCAATAAAATTAATCTTTGAGTTCTCAGGTCTCCATCAATTGGGTCAACCTGCCAGACCATTGCTGGAAATAGAAGAGCCACTTTATATCCAAAAGAAGAGCAAGTGAAACAAATCCCAGGGGAAAGAGAGAGAGAGGAGAGGAAGAGCTGCCCTCATTCAAAGTCAAACCCAAGCCAACCCTCACCCTAACACACAGAAACCACACCAAACTCGGTGCCATCTCCCACCACCATAAACCAGCGACACCCTGTTGTCCCCATACCCCAAATCAATTTTTTCAATACTACCACCCTCCCATTAGTGCAACCCAAACCTGAACCTACCACCCAAAATTACCTAAAATCTCCTCCGCTGGACCCTCCACCACCTGTTGGCCTTTTTCTACCCGCAACCAACCACCTCCCCAAAAAAAAAAAAAAAAAAAATTGACCTTGGAGATTCAAGTAAAAGCTCTAGAAAAGATGGTGTTAAGTCTCTTGAAGGAGATACAAAGCTCCACAACCCAAATGACTAAAGATCTTCAAATATCAACGACTGGAATGGTTGAAAATCAAAGATGGCTGTCTTCGATCAACAGATAAAAATGACTGATGGGCCAAAAAGCAGCTAAAAGAGGACACATTGAAAACAAGAAAAGAAAGGGGAAATAAATTAAGAAGAAAGAAACTGTCATGGAACCTTCTTCCAATAATGTGAAGTTGGACAAAGCTATGTATGTGCAAGGAATCCATCTTATAGGCAATTAAAGCAAGAACATTCGAGCCAGAAACATCGAATTTTTTTTGAAATCCACAAACTCTAGAGAACAAGTGGAGACCCACAGGAGAGTTCCCGCCATGGCAGAGCTGAGGCAACTGGAGTGTGTAAATCTCAGCCCCAGTTATTTCAAATTAAAGTTTCTAACTACTCTGTAGTCAATAAATCAATCTTTGACTCCTTGGTTTATAAAAAGAAAAATGACATGTAAAGGAGCACAAGTCTTGCTTAAAAAAACAATATGAACCAGGTATCTATGTTGCAACGCCATGCATAACCCCACCCCAACACCCCCACCCAACACGCACCCAAAAAAACTTCCTTTTCCCATCTCCCCTCCCTCCCTTAACTTGCATGGTTAAGATGCTGCACAAATATCATAGACAAATAACAAATTTATCCATTCAAGCTAGTTGCAGCGCATCTCTAATCCAGCCTACTTGTATCAGACACTATAATGCAGTACTAATTTGGGGACACTAACTGGAATATTGCCTGATCTTCACTAGAATCATCTTCCTCGTCATCCTCTGAAGATGCATCATCATTGTCCTTAACTTTTTTATTTTTATCTTCCTTGTCTGGTTTAGCAGTCTTCACCTTTTGCTTAGGAGCATCAGACTTGGACTTTGACTCCTCAGGCTTAACAGTAGCTGGTTGCTCTTGTTTAGCAGGTAACCCAGGTTTTCCTACTAAATCAACAGTTGATCTCAAACATCAGGAATTAATATATATATCATATTTGATAACAAAAACAAAAACTAAATTTGCTGAATTACCTATTTCATTAACTGGAAGACCTTCTTCAGCATCAGAACCAGAGTCTACAAAAGTAGGCAAGAAACTAGTGTTAACAAAAAGGAAGAGGGAAAGAAACTACGATAAGTAACAAGTTTGTTTGGTACTCACAAATACTACCATCATCTGAAGTGAAGGCAAGGAAAGGCAGTCAAGGAGAAGGCATGAATGAGGGAGAGAGGAGCAATTTGACCCAAGAAATAAATAAATAATAGAATAAAATACATATAATGCCTGGAAACACAGTCAACACGTAATAAAATCAATATAAGGAGAAACTATGTGTAACACTTGGAAAGGATATCCATATTGTAGCTGTGTCCTATATCCAGTGAAGTAGACACTTCCACTTTTCAAGTTATGCGACAGCTGAAATTTTTTCTCAAAAACCAAATCGAATGACACTTGTGGAAACTTTTCAGATGAAAGAATTCCTATAACAAGTTTCTGGCCACCAATACTGCATATAAGTAAACTGGCTCACTTCCTTTGCCCTTTACATCTCCAAGACATGCCTACATCCATTTTCAAATATAAGCACAAATCAAAAAGCAAGTGAAAAAAAAGAAAAAGCTTATAACAAGAGCAAACACTTCAATGCATTGGTTACACCAAACCTGTGAAAGATGCACAACCGTCTCATCCTCGGGTTCAACAATAAGTGGTTCACCACTTTTAACTTCAACACCTGCATAAAGAAAACTATTCAATAAGATTAAATCTAATATAAACAATTTCCCAGAAATGGTAAAGAAGTGGTAAATAAAGGCCTAGTAAGGTATACAAATCAAGTTCCATGTCCTCAGTTACTAATAATGCAACTCAGTCTATTTGAGTTGCAATGATGAATTATGTGTGTGACTATTTAAGAGCCTTTGAGTTGACCCCCATGTTGAAATTCCAAAACAGTTCATGCTCCAAAAACTTCATAACCAGTTAGAGCCCGAATCGTAGTACCAGCCACACTCAGAACTGCACATCCTACTACACGTAATAACTAATTTGCAGATGCAGAACACCTGAACATCATAATGAAAAAGAGATTGAAAACCTCCATTTTCACCCCTACCCAAATATCATCATGCTCAAAATAAAAATATATAGAGAGAACTGCTTCCTTTCCCCCATTACCACCAAAAACTAGACATTAAAACACAAGCAAACCAACCTTGGAAACTTCACTATTTAGGTATCTTCTCCTGATGACATGGAAAATGCAGTTTGTTGTTTTACTTTCATATTTACCAACTCAAGTGCTTGTTGATACAAAATACGTTAAAGAAAGAGCATGTAAAATAGGTAAAATAAGCTGATACCCTTCAGCAACATTCTAAATCCTTTTATTGTACATTTAGAACCGACTTTGGTCAATGGCTATACTAAAAGTGTTGAATCAAGTCGAGATGATACAGTGATAGAGTATGATCTTGACTTAATATTTCAGAACTTGAGCTCCAGTCAAACTTGATTAAGCATAGAAGTTCAAGCTTGAGCATAAATCGAAATAATCCTCAACAAGCTCAACTTGATAAGACTCATTTAAGCTTAATTTAAAAATATATATAGAGGTATACTTTGCTTTTAATAAAAAAAAAAAAATTCCTATGCAAACCCAACTCATTAGACTTGCAAGCTAAATACCATAAAACTGAGCTCCACCCAATAAACTACTTAAATAGCTTAAGCTCGAGCTCGAGCTCGGCCCAGTGTTGTCAAATTGAACTAGAGTGAACATCAGCAGAACCCGACTAGTCTATCCAAAGTACATGAAGCGACTAAAAAATCCACCTAAAATTTCTAAGAGCAGAAGATCAAACGGGTCCAACAACGCAGCACAATCATCCGCAGTTACAAACACAATACAAACAGAAACCGTTTCGCGAGATAACAAACAAAACCCGTAACGGAAAAAATAAGACATGGCCAAGAATACCCATCTCATAAAAAAAATAATAAATCACCAAACAAAGGAAGCATTTCATATTTAGAATTAGGGCTTTGGTCCAAGGGTCTAAATTCCAGTGATCAGGGACAGTGGCATTTCATTTTCATTCTTTTACATGAAGTGCTGAGAAAAGGAAAAAAATATATAATATACCCCAAAACTCCATTGATGAGATGAGAAAGACACTTAAGAAATCCTTTCGAACTCAAAGAGACACTAAAAGTTGCGAAGCTTTTTTGAATTTTTGCTTGCAGTTAGGGCTGAGGGGGGTTGATATTGGGGGCGTGTTTCTAAGAGTACTATTAATATACATACAATCAATTCTATTTTGACTTATAGTCAAAAACCAGTGGGTTGGTGGGTCACTCCTTGGTTTTTGTAAATTAAGTGGTAAATTAAATGGGTAAAAAGAGAAAAGAAAAAGAAAAAGAATTTTTAATTTAGATTTTATTTCTTATATTTTTGAAATGAGGACTTATATTTTTTAAATTATTAAAAATTGAATTTTTATATTTATATTGATAGTTTTGTCATTTATTATTTCTTTTACTCAACTGATATCTATCACAACTATAAGAAAAACGTGAATAATTTTACTATTTATAAGAGCTACAAATTTGTAAAACATTATAAAATAATGATGGTAAAAAATAGTTAGATGATTCAAAAGAAAAATATAAATGGTCATTTAAACTTTAATTTACAACTCTTAATTCTCAAATAGTATGAATCACAATAAAAAAAAGTTGTAAGATTTTAATGACATTTTGAAATTGGAATAAAACCAACCTAACACCTATTAAGATGTACTTTAATAGCTTTTTAAATTGGATTTAATGTTTTTTTTAAACTAAAAAAATCAAATATCTTTTATATTGTCAATTTATCGATATTTAAAGGATTGTTTGTGATTTTTCTTAAAAATCAAAATACATAATACTTTTTAGGCATGGATAGAGATTTTAACCTCAAATGTTTAAAATACTAATAAAGAGCATTGCTCATGTGTAACCTATATGCCACCTAGTCACTCATAGTACCATTGATAGTAATCTCAAGCGATATGAACAGGTCATGTATCATCATACTATAATGGAACAATGTACAATCATTGTTGCTACTTGTGCCATTGTTGATGGATATATAACGCATACTTCCTTCTCTAATCCTCATTTATCTTCCCCTCCCCCCCCACCCCCCCCCCCCCCCCCCCCCCCCCCTCCCCCTCCCCCTCCCCTCACGGTCAATCTTATGGAAAGAAGATTAAATGTTATATTGTTGTAGGATACGTCACATCCCAACTAGCGAATAACTCTATCAGGTAAGCACATCTCCACTATATAGCCAGTCAAATATCTTTCCACCTTTAATAGATAAATAGTAGTGATTCTAACATGGTTGGAGTGTACAGTATCCAACAAATCTGTAAATGATAACTCAAGTATCAATTTATAATAAATGCATGCATTCATATAATCAAGTAGAAGAAAGTGTCATACATACTTTAGAATATGACGATCTAGAGCTTTTTGATACTAAAAAACAACATGTGTAGCTTTCTACGAGACATCAAAAATATTGTGCCAACGTACCCATATACGTGGTTTGGGGATTATGCCTACATAATGCAATATGTGGAAATCTATCCCCAAACCCTAGTTTGCATTAGAATCATAGCCCCTCTCATCTCTAATGTCTACCTATTTGTAGCTAGACATAGAAATCTATACAACAACATTAAGAAAGCAAGCTCTTGGCTGTATCGATTCGTTTTATTATATTCTTCTAAAAGTACGAGAAACATCAAAAGTACAAGGATAGAGGACTCATTTGCAAATTATCACCTATCACTCGTCACTTGTCACCTATAATGTATATGCTCATGTGTAGCGCATGATAGATAAGTCGTTACCCTCGTATGGTAGTATCGTGAATGAGTATTTTAATAAAGACATCTTAATTTGTCCACCTACTATGTCCCAATCATCAACTATGATACCTAATATAGATGCTCACACTCATCATTCCATCTCAAACACGAGCTACCAATGATGGCATCCCTATCAATGAGCAAAATGAGCTGTGTAGCCACATCATGTAAAGCATGGTGACCTCCCAATGAGGCATGTGCAAAGTGTGGGTCTTTGGCCCATATCTCTCCATAAAGGCTATAATAAGTATCTAATCTAGTTATATAAAAAGGTATTTGGAACAATACTAGAAAGCCCACATGTGCTAAAAATGAAATAATGCATTTATCAAATTGGCGCAGCATATAATCTAGCTCCTTCAACGAAGTCTTCTATTGACAACAAATCAATGATGTTGACTCATACGAGCACAAAAAGCCTATTCAAATAATAAGTAAAAGAAATCCAAGAAAAGTGAAAACTACTTTATATATCCTATAGTGTTAGAAACAATCTATTTACTAGGTCTATATCCATCTACACAATAAGTATAAAATATTTCAGGTTCAACAAATAATGAAACATTTCAAATAGAAAACACATTGTGAATATCATACATCACATTCAAGATTAATATAAGAAAAAACAAACCTTACATTTTCCAAAGTTTTGCCCAGATCTTTTGCCATGTTACTCTTTCACATAAACTATACATCAATTCTTTTAGGGTCTTTTTGGAAAATCTATCTCATTTTGGTAACATGAGGACTGAGGCTTATCAACCTTCTTAGGACTTCCATAATCAAGATGAATGGCTGAGATTTGGAGTTTTAGTTGCTTGCTCTTATCTTCAATAGGATGAAAGCTAGGTTAATAGCACTAGAGTTAGTTTTCCAAATAATACCATTCAGCAATAATTTGCATGTCATCCATGCTAATATGTGTCATGACTACAGACACATGAGAATAAGGGATTTTACATGCTTGCCATTTGTTACAAATGCATTTTTTCTTTTTTATGTTTGACTATATGGCAGTTCCTTTTTTTGACACCAAAGTTTATCTAATGCACGCCTATCTTAACCTCATATACCTTTTTTGGTTTATTAAAGGTTATAGCATGATGACAAATAGCAACACGTGTCCTTTTTTTTATTCTTTTAGCAACCCATTTAGTGTGCACTTTATTTTACTTTACACCTTCATGGGCCCCATGGTATCATTCCTCGAAATACCAATCACATCTATACAAAGAATTTTCAAAGTAAGAGATGAAATAGATAATGGCTAAAATCATGACTTAACCTAAGCCCGTGGCCCAACTTCATCCACTTGTTACATTTAGTACAAATCACATGAAAAAAGTCATAAAATCTGAATACCCCTTTTTGAACTTCTAAATGAGCTTACAATTATATCTATTATTATATATTTAATTGGGCTTAACTCATGAGCTAAGTGACAGGACTTGGTGAGTAAAGTCATTTATTAGGATGACTTAAAAAGATTTAGTTTGGAACAAGGATCGATTGATCAATCCGCCACATTCAACCTTTCTTCGGTGACCTCATGCATACGAGAGGATTGGAGGAAGGCTATTACTCTTCGCCTATAAGAAACTCATTCAAGATAACAATGAATTAAGCTTACTTCATCTCATCTATCAATCATTGAAATGATCTGATGATCATCATCTATACCAAGTGCCTATAAATACACCAATACTCCTCCTCGTTCAATTTTTTCAGAGTCCATAGAGGAAGCTTTACTCTTAAGGATCAAATAGACATTCAACTTCAATTTTTTCAAAAACCAATATCAATTGTGCTAATCGAACTAACACATTTCAGTCTATTGTTTACCAGAGCCAACAATAACTCACTTCAAAATTCATTTATGACCTTATATCAATCTAAATAACACTATAATACTTCAATTTTTATGAATCAATTCGAGAAATACACACAATGCACAACATCACATTCAACCACCATTTATATGCACATGAATCATTCGTTGACTTCGCATACTTAAACCAAACTTCGGTTATCACTTGAATCATAATTGAATCAATAATGAGAATACATTAGCACATCCTCATCTATCCTCTTGCTTATACACCACTCATAACCCATTTTCAACTCGTAAAATATCGCTCACATATCTAAAATAAGGATAACCTATACTTTTAATTTTTTATAATTTAATGTCTCATCTTTAGAATTTGAAAAATTAGTACTTATATTTTCAAAGTATGTGCTATTCAATGTCTCTGTTAAATAATATTTAACAGATATATTTTAATGATGGGAAAATAGCTGACACTTGGCCAAAATTTATCAAAAGCTAAAGATGCGGTGCTAGATTACCAAAAGTTAAAATACATACACTTGTTTGCCATTATTATATCATTAAAATAGACGTCCACCAAATATTATTTAAAAAAGGCTTTAGATCGGACACACTTTAATTTATAAGCATTAATTTGCCATAATTTAAAAATAAGACACTTAATTGCAAAAAATTAATAGTATAGGTGCTTGATCTGCCATTGTCCTTCGAAAACACCTTACGACACATATTTATACTTAAAACAACATATTAAACTAGATTAACATCTTATAATCTAAAATTAACATGTCAAAAGTAATCAAGCCATTCTTATATCATGCTTATCATCAATCACAAATTAATTCAACATCAAAATTAACATTTTAAACTTGTATCATCAAATTAACATCTATAAATATCAAATCACCATATTATGTCAGGAATTCAATTCAAATATCTACTCAGTATACTCTTATGTATGGTGTTATTATCAATATACATTTATAAATTCCAAACTTCAGCTAAACATATACAATTTGAAGATAAAAAAAACTCACCGCCAATTAAAATCTTGAAGTACACACTTCCAAGACCCAATCAAACTCCTTAAGTTACATGATAACTCCAAGAACACCTTGAAAATCATAAAAATCTCATATCAACATATATATTAGAGAAATATTTATAACATATCTAAAATTGAACTTAAATGAACTTAGTTCATTAACTCACCTTATTGAATCCTTCTTTGAATTCAATAATTTCTCTTAGTCCGATCCTAATTCTCCAAGTATCTTTAATTTCTTACATGATCAATGTAATCGTTTACTCATCTACCTAGAGTTCATGGATCAAATTTCAATACATAAGAATGTTTGAAATCTACAATGCATTCTAAAAGGTGCAAAACCAGTACATGTGTTAGCTTTGGTTCTGAAAAATATTCTACAATTGTGTATGCTGTTTCCAAGAGAGGCGTGATGAAGCACATAAGGCTATTAGTGAAGGAAATATTTACACAAAATGGATATGTAAAAAGATAGAGCAATGGAAATGAGCAACTATTTGCCACAGAGTAGTGACTTTTAATAGAGCCACTAACATTTTTAAGGTGCTAGAAGCACGTACATGGCCACTTCTGATAGGAAATGTCGTAACTGCCAAAGAGTGAACGTCATAAACAACACATATAGTTATAATAAGTGGCAAGCATTCAAGATACCTTGCTTACAAGCATTTGCAACTATGACTCATATTAACAATGCGAAAAATTGAGAAATGACATCACTTGGAAAACTAACTTATTTGTTATAAAGCTTTTTAGCCTCTTGGAGATAGGAACATCTGGCCAATCAATAAAGAATCTCAAAATTCACTAATACATGGCAAAGCAAGAACAGAGGGAAGGCCATGAACAACTTGATTCCACAATGAGATGGATCTCGAGAGAAAACTAGCAAATAAAAGAAGTTGTGAAATATGTAAAAAAGAAGGACACAACAAGAGACGTTGGCCTAAACTAATAAAATAAAAAGGTTTCGAAACATATACATGCATGTATCATTTATTTAATTATAATATTTGAGTTCTATAATATTATATATATATATAGAGAGAGAGAGAGAGAGAGTTAATTATACATGTTTAATATTTTTAGAAAATCTAACATGTTTTTTCCTATTATTGTGCAGATGGATTCGTGAAATACCCCAAACCCTCGCCTAGTTAAATTAAAAAAATGATTTAATTGAACAACATAATAGATAGTTAATTATGGTAGTGAATTTGAGCTTAGTTAGAAATTTACCTTAGATAGTTAAATAATTCAAGTAAAACAAATAATGAATTATGTTTAGATAATTTGATATAGTTAAATTAGTAAATAGATTTGAATTGAAATTGAGATTTTGAATGTTTTCCCAAATCATTTATATATCCTCAATTACTTTTCTTTTTAAATCAAACTAATCAATTTCTATCCAATCGTTTATTTAGACTTCTTTTACTTCAAATTCAACTTTCTAGATCTTAAAACGAATATTTTAAATGTGTTGCAAACTCCTAAACCCTTTAATTTTAGTTAACTTTCATATTATTAAATCCTTATAATTTTTTAAATCAACTACTTATTTAAAAATATCAATTTTTAAATCCAAAATCATATTAGATATCAGTTTATTGTAAACTAAACTTCTAGATTATGTTTCTAAATCAAGTTATTAATTTCTATAACAAGATTCTCAAATTATTTTATAATTAGTTTTGATCCTTAAAATAATTACTGCAGAGATTTAAAATTAATACATTTATTCTAAAATATCTTTTAAAATTTTGCTTTTTCCTTTCCTTTTCCTTATATCACCTAATCCCTTCCCTTTTCCTTCTTTTTCTTTCTTCTTTCTTCCTCTTCTTCTTCTCTTTTTCTTTTCTTTCTCAAAACTCAAACCTAAATCACAAATTCAACAAGATTATGTGGGAAATCAAAGATAAAAAAAAAACAAGATAGATGATGGAGATCATACGAGAAATAACTTCAAGAACTTAGGAGAAGTATTGACAGAAAAAATAAAGATGTTTGGATTTTCTAAAAAGACAAGTTTTGTTATTTTCTCTACTTTAATTGTTGTTTATGCATGAAAACATTGAATTAGAAGCTAGATATATGTAGATCTTGTGATAGAATTGATAATATATGAACATATATGCTAAAATATGGATATGTATATGCTTGTGTAGATTATATATTTGATGAAATGATTGTGGAAATATGATATAGAAATATATATAGAAGTGTTTATAGGTTAGGATTATACATGGGTAAACTAATAACAAGTTGTTTTTGTTGATGTATATTGAAAATAAGTAGTTAGAATTAAAGTAAAAGACAAAGGAAAAAATTAATAAGATCTCTCTGTCCATTATGAGTATCATAGCCAGTGATACAAGTGAAAACAACATTAAGAAGGATAACGAGCACGATCTCCTCTGATCATGGATTTTCAAAGATAATGACCTAGATCACGACCATGACGAGGGTTGTGATCTCCTCTGATCACAACTTTTTCCCTTGTCACTGGCATGACGAGGCTGTGATGAGTATCACGGCCCCTTAAAGGTGTGTTTTGTCTCCTAGAGCTATTTTTGTAAATATATATATATATATATATATATAAGAAAGAAAGGTGAAATAAATTATATGAATGATAGTTCAAATGATATGTTAGTGCTTATGTAATTATGAATGAGTTAATGAATTAATAGGATTAGTAATTATCTTGGGTTAACATAGTTCTAAAATATAGAATGAACTTTGTTAATAATTTAAGTTCAATTTGACTAAATAGACTTTAACGAGTTAAAATGAATTAGATTGATTAAGTTCAATCACCTTGGCTTAGTAATTAAGTTAAATGATTAACTCTACTCAATTTTGCTAAGTTAAACTAAAATAGGCTTAATAGCTAATAATCAACTTTGGTTAATGAGTTATAATAAACCATGATTAACATGGAAAATATGTTGTTTCAAATATGTATTTACTTGGGAAATGAGTATTTTTGAATACGAATGATGTGATGATGCTTGTGTAATAAATGACTATAATCAAAGCAAAAATAAATACTTTAACAGATAATGGAGAACTATTTGTATCTTTGCGTGGCAACTTTTGTAGCGTGGCAAGGTTCTTACTTAGTGTCCAATCAGATAGGATTTTAAAATAAGATTGATGTAAGTGGATAATTAATTTAATTTCCTATATGAGTCTAATTCTTAAACAATTATGGATACCGATTTATCTCCTGAGATGACTTTTGATCTATCTGTTTACCTCTGTTTGGATTTCAAATCTATAAGATACTGTAAGCCCCGGAAAATTTCAATAAATAATTTCAAAATGAACTTTGAAAATAAACCCTAAAAATCACTCCAAATTAAAACCGAATTTTGACAAGTCCTAAATCACGAACGAATTCAGAAACTTCTCAATCTTGAGAAAATGAAAATCTTTAAACAATAAAATAAGAACTCAGTGGGTTTCAAATTCAAAACCACGACGTACAAAAAATTCCATATTTAGCTCCGGCTTGTAAAATCGGGTAATATAGAGCCCAAAAACAAATTATTAAAAAGTAAATAATGATTAACTTTCGGAAATGAAATCCAATTAAAGAATTCTGAAAACATTAAGAGTTATTAAATACTTACAAAATAAAATTTAAAATAAATTTCTCAAATTAAATATGTTATATAAACATAAATATCAGTTTCCAAATTGGCAAAGGTCTAAACCGGAAAATCATCCGGAAACCCTAACCGGAATACAATAGTGTAAGTCCAACAATCTAGCGCCCCCAACCCTAGAGGCCGAGATGTAGTTTAAATATATAGAATAGCTCGTAGTAATATAAGTTTGTTTCAAAATATCAGATTGGTAAATTTTTGACCTATCTCGAACCCGTTCGGATACAAACTTTGAAAAGCGTGTCCCGAGGCTCGAGGTATCAAAAACATACCATTAGTATCGTTAGACTCGTAATTTTATAAGATTTCTAAATATATTAGTTATATAATTTTTCGGGTTATAAAAGTTATAGTTATAACCTGTTTATCGTATTTTCATTTCTACCGGTAATTGATTAGTCTTTTGCACTATTCATTTTATTTCATTACACAATTTTATTACTTTTATAGTGTATACCCGGGTTTCCTAGTAATCAAGTAAACTTCGGAAACCGGAAAATGAAACCCTAAACCGGTTTAGTTCAAGCTTTGTGAGAAAGGCCTAGAAATCCCAATTCCGGCTTTTCCTCGGTTTCTAAATAAGAAGCTTTTATAGGCAAAATTAATTTTGAATATAGTTCTTGATTATATTTCGAAACAAGAAAATATCATATTTTAAGAAAATTTCAATTTCGGGTCATCCCGAGACCCATTATAGAAAAGCGTGCCCCGGAACTAGAATTTCAAAAATTCACTTGTGAAGACTCATTTGAATCGAAATAAAATGAGGATTTCAGAAATATAAATTTCAGAATTTTCCGGCTTACGAAAAATACAGTTATAACCTTCTTATTCGTATTTTTCTTACTACCGGTAATTAAGTTGTCTTGATTACTATTCATTACTATTCATAGTACAACCTATTACTACCTAATTGTACACCCTACATTACAACCCTTACCATCACTCAATCAATCTCTTTTCTAAAGACTTTTTGTCTCTTACTTATTTATACAAATTATGACAACTTTCACTCAAATCAAATCAATCAAGAAAAATCAAATTCTCCCCTCCCTTTCATGCATTGGTTGGTGTGAAACCCTCCCCCAACAAGTTCCAATTGCAAATTCTTTTATATTTTTTTTCTTCCATTTTAACCTAATTTCATTTTATATATAAACTGCTTTTTCTCTCTCTCTCTTCATTCTCTCATTTTTCAAACTTTACAAAAGGTAAAGCTCTCTTTTTCTCTCCCTCTCACCCTCAATGCCGTGAGCCATGTAGCTCACACACACACACACAACTTTCTTTTTTTCTTCTTTTGTCTCATATTTTACCTTAAGTAGATGAACTTTGCTTCATATATCCTTAGATCTTTGTAATGGCTAGGTTATTCTTGGATATTTCCAACTAAATGTCCCCATGATCTCTTGATAGGGACAACGAAATATCAAACAAGAATACCAAACCATCACTAGTAGATCTTGTATTTCAAGGAGCTTTCAAGGCATAAGCTTTATGAGTTTTCATCAAAAAGTGTTTTGAACAAAAGATCTTTTATAAAAATGTAGTTTTTATGTTTTCAAAACTTATTTAAGCATTTGATATAGTAGATCTACCATTTTATTGCTCATATTCATGTAGACATTTAAGATCTCATCTTTATTTTGAGTTTATGTGCATTCATAGTTTTTAATGTTTTTGTCCTAAAATAACCTTTTAGTACATAGATCTATAGATAGATAAGTTAACAAAACCAAAAAGGAAAACACTTTTCAAGAAAGGAGTTAGTATAAATTCGGATGACTTTGGAAATCTAGGTTAAAAACACTTTTATCAACTTCTAAACATATATTTTACAAGAGAAATGAAGCCTATAGGTGATAGATAATGTTTGGTAATATTTTTCATGAGTCTAAATGAGTTTTTATTAAAGAAAATGTTGGAAACAAGAGATGAAGTCAATAGAAGTTTTGAGCTAAAAGTCTTGTAGGCAAAATTCGTAATAATGGATAGATGGTTAGAAAACACTATTTTTCCAACTTCAAAAATGGTATTTTCTTAAATAAATGAAGTCCTTAGGGTATAGGTAAAATAAATACTTAAAGTTTTAAGTATCAAATACATTTTTCTTAAAGAATCAACTTGAAAATGAAATTTTCTAAATTCGGATTTTTGAAACCACCCTAGTAAAAGACCCACTTAAAAGTTTATAAATGAAGATTTTATTAAAGAAATAAAGGCCTTAGGATATAACTAATATAAGGGTCAAAATTTCTTTAAACAAAGTGGAGTTTTCCTAAAGAAAATCCTTGTAATATGTAGGTGTGACCAAGTGTAGTAAACTCACTTGTTAAACAATAGCATAAAATGGTTTTCTAAGAAAAAGATTATTTAAATTCTTTAAGTCTAAAAAGTTATAAGAACTTAGGCTCATTAGAGTTCATATCATGACATTCATGATAGGGAAAATCATTACCATGGCATTTAGTTTCATTTTGTACTTAGGAATCTCAAGTGCATTCATGAAAACCGCATTTTCGGAATCTATATAACCGCTGTACAGATCTGATCCCTCATTTCCGAGGCTTAGATATTTTCAAAACTTGATTTAAACTTCATATTTAGAAAGCTCTTCCGAAGTAGATAGAAATCGATATAAAATTTGCGAGATTCCGAGTTAAAATGACCAAGTTATGGCCATTTTAAATCGGGACTTCGAAAATGACGCGAATTTCGATTTCACTAAGTTTTCTTAGAGTTTTAGTATCCTTAGATGGTAGAATACTCATTAGAGTATTTCTTATGTGATTAGGTGAACCCGAAACGTTGACTCTTTGCCACCGGATTATTATTACTAGAAGACCGGTGATCCAATGGCCGAGTGAGTTCATTTCCTAAGTAATTATGCTCATTGAGTGTGCTTGTAATTGTAGTAGCACTAGACTTAGGTAAAGATAAAATTGTTGATGAGAAATGAACTTTTCATGTTGAATGAATGATAAGTATATCGAGATGAGACTTGTTGAAATAATATTGTATGAGTTAGTATAGACTTGGATTGTTTGAAATACTCTATGATCGCTCTTAAATTACATAATGAACTTGCTACGATTCTATAAATAAACTGTACATGCATATCATTTAGTGAGTCACATTGCATTACGAGAATGCTTTTGGTGGGAACAAAAGTATGATCGGGAGGCAGCGGGTCTTCGTTAACGTTAAGGATCTGCAGGGTCACTTAAGTTAACGGGCAGTGGAGTAGACACTATAAACCAATACATATAAACAGGTGGAGGACCACCTTCGTTAACATCAAGGGCCTATGAGGTCGCTTATGTTAATGGGCAGTGGAGTAGACACTATAAACCACAAGAGAAAATATTGGAATTGTGGTTGCATGTTCATGGACCACCCCAAACCCCGAATGGAGGGCGTAAATCCATTCACATATGGCTACCGGAAAGTCATATGCTTGTATGTTCACGTGCTTGTGCATTCATATGATTGTTTAAATAAACTTGTTTGTATATTTTACAATTGAGTATATTATTGCGGAAATGAATCTCACTAAGCTAGTGTAGCTTATACCCCAATAGATGTTTAAATGAGCAGGTTATTCCAAGAATGCTAAGTGGGGACCGAGATGGTTGAAGCCGAGAATGATTTCAGATTCCGGCAAGATATAAGAATGCTTGAAGTTTTTGGCTAAGCTTTACGATTTGCTTTGTAATAGCTTTATGTAGTGAAGTCTTGGGATGAATGTAGTTGAAGTTTGATGAATTGTATTTGAAGTATATGGTTTTGTATTTGGAGTATAGTAAATGTGTATTTCCTTTACATTGTTACTCAATTGTATCAACATAAAATGTATCATTCCGATGTGTTCCTTTATGTGTTAGACGCCTTGTACATAGTATGGAAGCCTTCGCATGATTGAGGTGGTCATTCTTAGGCTTTAATATTGTGTACGGCGGACTGCCACGTTTAGGGTACCCTTCGGGGCGTGACAGATACGCAGTAAGTTACGTGTTATATGTTAGGACAGGTATTCTTAATGAACTAAAACTTAAAGATGACTCAGTAATTAATGAGTGTTACTTATGCTTATGTCATTTAATCTGGTATGGGCAGCGACAACCTTGTCCGGAGTGGGTATGATAGTTTAAGCACTTAGGCCACTCCTGTCATAATGAAATAATATTTATATGTAGCTCAACAGGTAACCGATAGGGGAAACAACATCAGCGTAATGTTTGCTTAAGCTTGAATGAAGTAACATATTTTAGTTCACGTTTATAGGACCAACTGATCTAACAGATGTTATGGACTGAGATTAAGTAAAGATAAGTAATGGTTATGAACCCTATATGAGATTATTTTCTTGTAACACTATGTGGGAGATATATGTATTCGGGTTTCCTATATCAAACCCTGAGCAACTACTGTTACTCGGGACTCCCAAATTCTCAAAATTGTTTTAGAATATGAGTGCTCCAGTGTTGATTTGTTTAACGTACTTTAAAGATAATAAACTGCTGTTATTGTATTGCATTTAATTAAGCTCGTGTGTCACTTCATGTGTGATTATGTTACTGTGTACTAGGCTTCGGCTCATTATTATTATTGTTGTTGTTGTTGTTGTTTTCTTTCCAATTATTGTTTTGATGCTGGTGATGTTAACGATTTGATTTGTTGATGTGGATGATGATGATGATGTTGATTCGATTATTAGCTATCCTAGTGGTTTGAGAGGAAAAGTGAAGTAAGATAGGGTTGATGGATTATTTGTATTTGTTTTTATTTTTTATTTTTTTGTTAGAAGAACTGGATTTATATCTTTAAAAGTCTATTGTTGTCTTTAAGGGCTTAGTGAAGAAGCCCATGTTTGTAATAAGCTTATAAAGCTTGTTTTTGGGAAATTTGATCCGCTCTTAAATGAGTAGAAGCTAGAAATGTTTTCATAAAGCTTGTTTTCCCGTCACAAATTCAGTTATTTCCATAATCTAATTAAACGATTTAAGAATTTAAAATTTTCCTAGCAAATGTTAAATATAAAAAAATTCTTTCAAAGAAGCTCGCGTGTGTAATACATGAGATGTTATACATAGCAGTATATACCTTGATAAAATTTTAGGGCATTACAATCTGGAGCCAGTAGGTAAATTTGTATGGATGAAATAGGCGACCCACAAATCTAAGGCAATTTGGTGGAAAGAGGTGTACAAATTAACTCCATTATTTATTGAATACATAATATAATAATATATAAGGAAATTATTGTTTCCTTTTTACTACAAAAGCATACTATATTCACATGTCATCCCCTCAAGGCCTCATTAAAGAACCAAGATAACATGCTAATACGATAAGATGTTAAGATTAGTCCATATTTAGAGCAGTCAAGGTTCTTTGGGCAGTTACGCTACCCTTTATACAATTAGATTGAGCACTCATTACATCGCTTATTGAGAGATGGAGACACGAGATATATACATTTCATATGCTTGATAAAGAGGTTAGACTTACCCTACAGAATATTACTGTATTGTTTATACTATTGATTAATGACTGTGCAGTTATGGGACATGTTGAGATGGATTGGGTACATTTATGTCATAATTTATTAGGTGTTAGATAAGATGTTACAAATTTTTTTGAACAGAGTTGAGATGTCTTCGATCAAACATATTGTTATAGTTTTACTAGGAGATGCAGATGATGCATCCATCTAGAGGTATACAATAACTCATAATTCAGTTGATTGGATGGATTCTATCTATTAACAGGTCTTCTAGCTTGTAACATTTGATTTTTCTTCCATTATTAGAAGATTTTCATGTTACATGTGGATACAATTGAGGATTAGTTTGTCTTGCATGGCTGTACAAATACTTATGTTTAGCGGCGGAGGCTTCTACAGTAGAGATGGGTGAAGCATGCACATTACTTCAAATATGGCCATGGAATAAATTCAAAATATTTTATTTTTATATAATCAAACGTGAAATATCATATAACTTTTTAAATACTATAAAGATATAAATATAAATTATATTTAATATGACATGTAGACCATGTAATGAATTGTCCTTGTGTAAAATATATTTTATATTCTTTGTTTGTTTATTGCATATTATGTTAATTCGTAACTGAAATCTTGAGCCATCCTTAGTATATCTATCGTAAAAGGTTTATAAACTTAAGTGGAGATATCTTTGCTTTAATATCTTGTTTTTACCATTAGTGACTTATTATAACTTGTATATACGAGGATAATAGTTAATAATAGAAAGATTCATTTTTCCATTAGAAAAAAGTTTTCTCATATATTGGTTATGCTATGTATTTTGACGCATCAAATTAGTACAAAGATTGACAAGTCAGAATTCAATGATATATATATTTTTAATATGACAATTGTATCTTTTCCTTTATATAATAATAGCATTGAGATGGCTTTGATTATTATTATTATTATTATTATTTTTATTATTATTATTATTTGAAATTTGACTATTGTGTCTTTTCCTTTATACAGTAACATCATGGAGGTAGCTTTGATAGAAATGATTATGGTCCCTAGTGTTTTAATCATGTATCTATCCGTGGGCGGAATGGAGCACTTTTGACACAAGTTTTCACACTAATATGTTTTTTGTTACCTCTAATTTGGCAGTCAGATGCTTTTCAATGTATCTAGCCTACTAATAACTTAGAAGAAGCTCACACCCTAACAACTATTGGTAGTAATACATTACAAGGCTATGTAGGAGTTATATTTTTTTTCCTGTAGATCAAAAAAGCAGTGACCAGAAAGACCTCCTATTAGACCGAGAGAATGAGGATGAGGTCGAGGTAATTAGCAAGAGTTACCATTTGATTGATCTTCTAGTCCTCTAGTAGCTCCAGAGTTAGATTCTCCTCCAACTTTTGAAGCAAATCTTTTGGCAAATCCTCTTATAGCTCTATCAACTGATCATACCTTTGATGTTCCATCATTTGCTTTGATAAGCTACCTCACACTAGCTCCGACTCCATCCTCCTCGTGTGGTGTTATTTTACCTACTCCAACGAGATCATTACGTCCGATTAGATCATATATGGGAGGGCGAATAGCACAAACATATCTCAAGCATCTTGACATGGAAGGTAGTGCATTACAAGAACAATCACCAAAGAGATATGACAAGGCGGCATTTACTATAAAAAAGAAGAAAGAATCAATAGATTTTCCTTTTTTTTTAAATTTATTTTCATTCCATCTTGTATGTGATAAAAGACAACTTATTATCATGTAATGTAAATATGTACTTTACTTTTTTATTATTTATTAAAGATAACTCATATATTTGTTGTGAAATCTACTTTTGAGTTGAAGATTGCTATAAGCTGAGAATTCTTGTGGATTGAGGATTATTGTAAGTTAAGAGTTCTTGGATGAGCATTGTGAAATTCACTTGTGGTATAATATTGAAATAATTGTTGTATAAGTAGGTTTTCAAATATATTTGATGTACATGTGTCATATGAGTCGTAGGGGGCTAAAGAATAAGGGATGGGAATGACTTCACTGGCTATCACATCTTAATATTGTGACACAGCTTTGAACATATATTGCATGTTCTACATGCAATGCACACTACCAAATGTAAATCAAATGATAATGTATATCAAATGTACAATGTATGATATAAGCCGGAGTACCATTATTATTGTATCCTATTGAAAATACTATATTTTGGTGACTAATTTTAGTTACACCTTCCTTAAGTAATTATTTTTAATAAGGTCTTAAACAAGAAATAAGTTATAACCCGTTCACTTCTCTATATGGAATAAGGGAAATTGATTTCCAGTTAAATAGGAACGTATCCAATACAATGTTTACTTTGTACATAAAATAAAACAAGTAATTATGGAATAAAAGTAAAATATTTATAATATTTTTTAGCTTTATTATAGAATAATGATAATTTTATAGATAATATTTTCAATGTGTTTATAATGAAAATTGAAAATATGGCATTGAACAAATATTAAATATTTGTAAGCACATAAATTACTATACATTATTATAACGACAAGGGAATGGATATAACGAAGAACGTTAGTATTTTATCCCTTGCTATGGTCTTTCATTTGTTTATTTTTTAATCTTTCTCGTTTGTTGATTAGTCTATTTTTTATCAATATATGTATTTATATTATATTTTTATTTTTCATTAATATTTTGTTTGATTAATTTATAAATAAAAATATCCAATTTTCAATCTATTTCTATATTTTTGAATTTTTGAAAACAATAAAAAGACCTAAAAATGCAAGACAAACGGACCCACATGTTCCCCGGCAAACGCAGAGGTCGATTCTTTACTAATAAAATCAATCTCAAATGTAAAGTATTACTAGTAAAGAGCAGAACTCTAGTCAGCGGAGTCACGAGGAGTAAGCAGACAGTGTGATAACTGAATCCAAATCAAATCAAATTCAAAACACACACCCTCGTCACAACAAACACTACACAACAACGACGTAAGCCCATCAAAAATCATGGACGACGTAATTTCACTCCTCAACGCTTCAATTCCATCGTGGAACTCTGTAAGCATCACTCTCTCACTTACGAATGATCGAAATATAACTTAGTTTTTCGATGACTTTTATGTGGGCTGTCCTTGTTTTTTTTTTTTTTTTTTAAAGGTGGTAACTCTAGGTACATTCTTCATTTATTTGGGTATTGCTGGATCTGTACTTCCAGGAAAGCTTGTTCCTGGTGCTGTCTTGTCTGATGGTACAAGGCTTCGCTATCGATGCAATGGTATATTATATGTAGTTAGTTATATTATTGTCATTGTGTCTATGTTGATCTTTATGATTTTGGAATGTGTAAAGTTTTGAACTTTGAGGTTGTTATTAGTAGTATTATGTTGGGTTTGGTTTTGTTTTTGCAGGTTTGGTGTCTCTGCTCTCTTTGGTTGCACTACTTGGGTTTGGTGTTTGGATGAAGTTTCTAGAACCTACCGTATGTCATCATCTCACTTTTATTCGAATTTTGTGTTATGTCGTGTCGTGTCATGTCATTTCTGGTGTATTTTGGATTGAATGGTACATTACTTTTCCTTAGTTGAAATTTGAAAACATATATACCTGTTGATTTCATGGCCCTAAATCATCTGCTCAATATTTAAAGGTTGATCCTTATTTGCCCCATTTTATAAACATTGATTCTATTTTTAACCAGTTTAGTGTTAATACTTTTTTGAACTTTCCCCAGGGATTGACGGTTATGATGTAATTTATCCTCTGTTTATGTATATTTGTATATTTTTTTAGTTGAAAACATATTGAACTGTTGATTTCATATCTTTTGGTATATTCATAAGCTTACATCATCTGTTTGGTCTATGGTTTTAGATACATAATTGTGCTGTGGTAGAACCGCCATTTTGTGGGACTAAATAGAAATAGGGGGTAAAACTGCGAGAAATTTATTAGGTAAAATTTGAAAGTTCTTTTGGATTGGGAAAGGGGGTTGAATGTTAAAACATGTTTCATCCTACTTTTGGCCCGCTTGATAAGTAAGTTTGAAGGGAAGAACAATTGAATTCAGCCTTTAGCTGGCTTTTTGCTCCGGAATGGATTTTTTTTCCCAATTATAGTGCATGTTGCATGTAAAATAAGATAAACAGGAAAGTAACTTATGTCTTCCATTTTCTTTGGTTATTTGATCTCTCTAGGGAATTTAGGGTTCATGCTAAAAGGATTGTCATAATTTTACTTGCCATGTTACTACGATTTTCCACTAATTTCTCTGATTCACTGAAGGGCTTATGTGCTCTCTTGACTATTTTACCTTATGTGCAGTCCTATATGTTGGTTCTGTTTATATGTGTAAGCCTGTTGATAGTGTGGTTTCAATTTACAGATAATAGCAGATAGAGGTCTTGAGCTACTGTCCGCTACTTTTATCTTCAGCATTCTTGTAAGTTACAATTTCTCTTTGCCTTTATGTTGAGTATATTATATTTCCTTGTAGACCTATGTCTAACTTATGTCTCTGGGTTGGCACATTTTTAATTTCTAATGGCTAATTATGAGACTAGCATTGATATCAATTTGTGAAATCACTTGAGGAATTGGACTGGAATTTCTCACCTAATTGTATTACATTTAATTTGTAGTAGTTTCTCTAAACTGCTTATTAATCGGTAAACCGTGGATGTTGATTCATTTAAATTAAGACACTAAAATAATGCAGGATGACAATGATAAGCCAAGAGCTCACATAGGGAAAACATGTATTTGTTTTGATGCTTGAGCTTCAGTTAAGTCATCTATATCTATAGACTCTATGGGTGTTATTCTTAAAGTGGAATGGCACTTCTTCGAGATGCTGCAGTTGTTAGAGCCAGAAAATGAAATAGGGGTCTATATCTTTTTCTTCAAATTGTCAAGTACACTCCTGGGGTTACCTAGGATAGAGCTTTAAAAGTTTGTCCTATCTCAAACCAGAGCAGAATCCTTAATTATTTTGGTGCAAAATGGATGAGAACAAAAGGGTGAACCGCCTATTGAGTTACGAGTATTCACAGGACTATGTCTTCAGAGTTTAACAATAGATAGAATCATACTTCTCTGATCTGCTGGCATATATTTGAGTCATTGCATAATCATTAAAATTCTGTAGATGAATTGATCAATTTGAAGTGATATTTAAGAACACAATTGAGGGTCATTTGTATATATAGTTTTATAACTCTTTGCTATTCAAAGCCGGATGATGTAAACGTCTTGTGTTAGTCTTTTAGGCAGTTGTTGTAGATAATATCAAATCTCTGGGTAATCACTATTGAGACTTGCACAGTACAGATTTACTTTGTTTGGCTCTCCAAAATAAACTTAGAAGGAGATCCTTTGAACAAAGATTGTGTCTTGGAAACTTGGTGGTAAATAATGCACTTCCAGTTAAATTTGTAAAATTTGCTTCTCTTGATGTTTAACATATCCATACTCTTTTGCTTATTAATTCAAGGTGACGTTGATTCTATATGCTTCTGGTCACAACTCAAGCAGTCAGAGCTCATCTTTAAAGCCTCATCTGTCAGGCAATCTCATACATGACTGGTACATTTGATACATATTCTTGACAATTCATAGATAGTAAGACTAAAACTGTAGCCACAAGGATTCTGGTGACAATTATAAGTCTTTACAGTTTCCTCAGGCTACAATAATATGATGTGTTTTTTATTGGGTTAAGAGAGTGGTGTATGTGCCTTTTTAACAGCAGTTTTTATGTGCTTATATATGATGCTAATTGCTATGTAGATTTCAGGATTTAGCTGCATACTGTTGATATAGCACTTTGTCATACTTAAGTAATTTTATGCTTTAGATGGCTTAAATTCTGCAGTTCTGTCAGGTGCCGGCTAGTTAACGTTTGGTTTGAGGCTATAGTTCTATTCCATGGAAATCTTCTGAGAAATGGAAATCCTTTGTCGTGTGTTCAAACTATGGCTTATTATATGATTAAAAAGCATTGCTCCATCCAATAGCTTCGCAAACTTATAGCTGTTTCATTCTTGTGCTTTTATCATATCATTGACTGAGATACTTAATATATCTGAACACAGTATTTCTGAGTTTCAAAGGCTAATTTTCATCAAATGTTCTAGTCATTGTATGTTTTACTAATGGTCATCAATTGACAGGTGGTTTGGTATACAATTGAATCCTCAGTTCATGGGTATAGACCTCAAGTACGTCGTTTACCTTGTACATTTGGCAAATGCTTCATCTTTTTCCTTAAACCTTTAAGATCTTACATGCGATATACATGTTCTTTTGTATCAATTTGAGCTGACATTCCCATTATAGATCACTAGTAATCTTTAAATTAGTTTTGTTTTCTCAGTGCAATTTTTATCCTACTAGACTAAACCAGAAGCAGCTGATCCAGAACCAATGCAACAAATATGCTAAATAAAATTTAGTTACACAGAAAGCATCTCTCTTTGTAGGTTTTTCTTTGTACGGGCAGGCATGATGGGTTGGCTGCTTATTAACCTCTCAGTTCTCGCAAAGAGTCTTATAGATGGCAATTTGAGTCAATCAATGATCCTTTATCAGTTATTCTGTGCGGTAATCTGTGGATGATCATCTTCCAGTTACTAGACAGTTTATAATATTAGAGAATGGAAAGTTTAAGATGGTCTTCTTTTTCCCCAACCTTTTGCAGCTATACATCCTGGACTACTTTATCTATGAGGAGTATATGACTTCCACGTAAGTTATGCTTTATCAATTCCCTATTTCATATTTTTTATAGATAAGCATGACTTTTCTTAGGAACTCGACTGCTTAAATCAAAGTTGGAATTTTTTTTTATGTGATCATTAGGTATTTTGCACTAGGAACTGCATCATCATGTTCAATTATTAGGGAGAACATAGTTTAAATCCAACTGGATCATCATGTTCAATTATTAGGGAGAACATAGTTTATATCCAACTGGATCTGATCATGGATAGAGAATGAAGCACAAAACAACCTTATTAACTCAAATATGACCTCAATTTGAGGTGAAAGGACATAATAGGGAAAAAGGAAAAAAAAAAAAAAACCAACAATTTTTGACGTCTATTTGAGTTTGTATATTTTAAATACTACATGAACAAAAAATGGCACCACATCACTTGCCAACATGAATTGCCGTCCCTAGTTCAGTGAGAAGTTAAATGCAGAAAATAACCTACAGTAGTACGGTATAGGGCCTTTTGTCTCATTTTAATATGGTGGATGTATCCTTATATGAAAAACTGAAGTTGCCAAGATAGGAACTGTTATATTTGACATTAGCCCAAAAAAGATAGAAGTGCTATAATTTAGAATGTTTGGATTCTGAATAAAAAAATGGAACCATCCTCACATGGTAACTTAATTATGAAATGCCATTTTATAATAAGGAGGGATTTATTCTAATTTAGTTGCTATGCAGCAACCATTTACAATCTAAGTCAAACATGTTCTTGAACTTCCAGGCTCAACCATTCTTAGAAAGGTTGAATGTTCTCCTTTCTTGATTTGCTGCAACCTGCAGTCTTATTCATCTTGGACATGTAACTCCTATCCTGTTATAGCTTATGCTGGCCCTAATGCGATCTTATCTTCAACAAATGACATCATCAGAAGTTCTCATTTAGTGTATGGAAGTTATAGTTTGATGTCATGATGAGTTGATTGAAGTTTTCTAATGTTATTAATATGCGTATTTGCTTTTACCATTGACCTGTATACTCTGTTCTTCAGGTGGGATATTATTGCAGAGAGATTGGGCTTCATGCTTGTTTTTGGAGATCTGGTCTGGATACCTTTTACCTTTAGCATTCAGGTAAGTGACTATATGAGAATTTGGAGCTGTACATGCATGAGGGGATTTTTGTCTTTGCATGGTGAGGATATCATTCGTATTCTGGAATTGTGCACTACATAGCAAAGACAAAAAATGACTTGTTGTCCTTTATGTTTTCTCATCTTGAAGTTGAGAAACTCACACATTTGATTACTGCCTTTCTCCTCTGTTAAGTTTCATGCCGCATTCCTAGTGCCCATGGCAATTCAAGCACTCAAGAAAAGAAACCTATCAAATCGGTTCACTTGAAACGATCACAAAAGGAAGAAAAGCAAGAATTATGGTGCCAAATAGCCCATCTTAATGACCCAAGGGATGGAAAACAATAAGAAATAAAAAATTTCTTGAGGTTCATGCTTGTGGGCCTTGATAGGAATATCTTTCTTTATTATTGTCCTTAATTCCTTAGCAAAGTTGCATTAAAAGAACAATTCATTGTGATTTTCTCCCTCTATTCTGCACAAGTGGCAAGGATTTGATAATAAAATACCCCATTCTCTTAACTTATCTCGGATATGAAGCCTTTGTTTAGTTATCAACCAAGTGAAGAAACCTTGCCTTGGTAAGTCTTAAACTAGACAAGATAATGCCAAGGAACTTGTGGACTATTATGAAGGAGTCAAGTTGTCATGGGAGATTTCTAAAGGTTCAGGTCAAATGAGATTTGGACTACTAATCAATAACAATTTGTTGGAAATTGGTAGAGCTGAGTCATAAATGATGCATGGAGGACCATGTCGTGTGATTTGACTCTCCTTGAATGAGCACTAGGGTCAACAATGTTGCACTAGGTGGCCTTTTTCACTTCAGGATTAGGTGAGACTATTTAGGTTAACGTGAAGCTTTAGATTCCCATAGACTTGAATATTGCTTTAATCTTAGCGCAAGCCCCCCTAAGAGGAAGTTATGGCATAATTGGCTACTACTACCTGAGATCAAGGATATTGTAGCGTTAATGGGAGAAGGGAATATGAGGAAGTGAATTTCCACCTTTGATTAGTTTTCTTATTGAAGGCAAATTGTTGTGTTGTTTAACCTTGGAAGAGATGATGGATCATTGAGCTAAAGAAGAAGATAAGATGGAAGCTTATCTTTGGCATGAGCTTATGTAGATGCTCACTATCTAGTAAGGTAATGTTAACAGTATATTTATATCAGGAAAGAATTTTTACTTAATGTTACAATAGGTCCGGGGGGTTTCAAGGACTAACTTTACTTGGCCTTCTTGCAAATATGATAGAAAGACTTTATCATTACTTAGAACTTTGAGCATACCAAGTTGAGCCTATATTGCATGTGTAATTTGTTCCAGTACTAGAAAGGGAAGGATCTTTCCAAGAAATTAGTGTACTGTAGTATTCCTCTTCGTAAGGTCTCCAAAATTGGCAACCTATCATGGCAACATCACTTCAAACTCCCTATCCAAGAATTAGATGGTAGAAATTAAGGGAACACTCAAGCTTTAGTATAATATTGGAGTTAAAGCAAGCTTCAAGAAGGACTCGTGGTGACTAAACCATTTGGACAGAGTGGATTTAGAAGAGAAGAAAGGTTGGATAAGAGAATGGGATAGACCTTTAGATAACAAAAGGGAAGACAGGGAACTCAAGAATCCAGTCAAAACATCTTTAACAGACAGCTTGGGGTTGTATAACTCAATAGCTACAATCATGACTGAAGTGACTTTAGCCATAACTTTAAAGACGGAGGGGACAACCTCAAAAGGAGCAAAAATAGAAGCAGCAAAGATAGAAAGTATCCAAATGAGTTGCGTTAACAAAATTAGAGGCAAATCAGGAACAGTCGATGGAGAAGACAAAGATACCTTACCGTTTGTCAAAGACATCGTCTTAGCTAGAAGAGGCTTTGATTTGGGAAAATTGCCTTCATTGAATGGGAGAGGCGGTGCTAGTGATGATAGAACTAAATAAAAGCCATGGAGGCAAATCTGCAGCTGCTGTTGGAGGCGCCAGAAAGGGTAATTTTGAAGCGTTCACTATGAGAATAGCTAGCACAAGAGGAGATTACGAATGTCACATGACAGGAGTTTAACCCCTCAAAGAGTTTTTATGTGGTGATTGACTATCCCTCGTATTATCGTTTGTTGCTAATTTAGATGGCAAGCCAGCCTTATCTTTCCTGATTTTCTAGGTTTGTTCTGAACCCCATATTTTCATAAAAAACACCTGCTAGGCTTTGCCACAGTTCTCTATATATTTAGGAGGCTTAACTATCTCAATTTGTTTCGATCTACTTTGATCTTATCGGGAGAGTGGTGTCAGTTTCCAACCAGTTTGTTCATGAGAGGTTAAACCCGCCTTTAGAGTTAATTCGTACCATGAATAAACCCTCTATTGATGCCACTCATGACATTATGCTCTAATTAAACACTCCCATAAGACTCAACTCTCTAATCGTGACATTCTCCCCTACTTAAATTCATGATGTTCTTGTCATGAAGCAAATCTGCGACTACCATTATCTACTCTCAAGCTCTCAACCCCTTCTCTACACTTATTGTCAACTCACCTAAAATCATCTCATAAGGCCTTTGGCCTTCCATAGACTTCCTCCCGTCTTCACCCCATTCTCTGTCTTCTAAGATCGCCTCTTGTTGAGTTATCCAATGATCGGGTTTGAGCAGATATTGTTGCTTCAACCCCAACTCATGACATAGTCACCCTTTGGTAATGATGTTCTCCCTCTGGTGGCCGCTCCACTTGAGCTTCATCGACATGAGCTGAATTGACAGCAAGAGTAGGGTAAAATTTTGTCTTAATGATTCGTGACATAGCTGCCTTCTGGCAACGATGTTCTCTCTTTAGTGGCTACTTTGCTTGAGCTTCACTTATACAAAATGCAATGACAATAAGAACTACTTACTCACTAAGCACATGGGTGGCATTTAAGTGATTTGATGAAGTTGAGAATTTAAGCTCTGATACCAATTGTCAAAGGATGAGAGTTTTACCCCTCAAAGAGTTATCGTGCAGCGCTCAACCATCCTTCACACCATCGTTTGCTGCTTATCCAGATGGTGAGTCAGCCTTATCTTCCTTGATTTTCCAGGTTTGTTCCGAACCCCACATTCTCATAAGGAGCGTTTTCTAGGCTTTACCTTAATCCTTTATATATTTAGGAGGCTTAACTGTTCCAATTGGTTTCGGCCTGCCTTAACCTCATAAGAAGAGCGGTATCAGCTCTCAACCAGTTTATTCATGGGAGGCTAGATCCGCCTTCAGTGTTAACCCACGCCACAAACAAACCCTCTATTGATGCCACTTACAACACTGTATGCCTTAATTAAACACTTCTACAAAACCCTAAACTCGTTGACCGTGACATTATAATTGTCATAGGATGGGAGTTTTACCCTTTAAAGAGTTTTCGTACGGTGCTTGAGCACCCCTCATATCATTGTTTGTTGCTAATCTGGATAGCGAGCCAATCTTATCTTCTTTGATTTCTCAGGTTTGTTTCAAGCCCCACATTCTCATAAGGAGCGCCTTCTAAGATTTGCTATAGTTCTCCATATATTTAGGAGGTCTAACTGTTTTAACTGGTTTCGGCCTGTCTTGACCTCATCAAGAGAGCGATATTAGCTTCCAACTAATTTGTTCACGGGAGGTTGGGCTAACCTTCAGAGTTAACCCACACCATGAACAAAGCCTCTACTGATGCCTCTCATAACATTATATGTCCTAATTATACACTCCTACAAGACTCTTTTAACTCTTGGACTGTGTATTTTCCCCTACTTAAATTAATGATGTTCTTGTCATGAGGCAAATCTATAACTACCACTACCTACTCTCAAGTTCTCAACCCCTTCTCCACACCTATTGTCAACTTACCCAAGATCATCTCATTGGGATTTTAGGCTTCCATAGGCTTCTTCCTGCCTTCACCCTATTCTCTGTCTTCTAAGGTCGTCTATTGTTGAGTTGTCCTACGATTGGGTTTGAGCATATACTCTTGCTTCAACCCTAACTCGCGACATAGTTACCCTTTGGAAATGATATCCTCCCTCTGGTGGTAACTCCACTTAAGCTTCATCCACACGAGTTGAATTGACAACAAGATTGGGCTAAAATCTTGTCTCGGTGACTCGCGACACAGCTATCTTCTAGCAACAATGCCTTCTCTTTGGTAGCCGCTTTGCTTGACCTTTATCCATATGAATTACATTGATAACAAGAACTACTAGCTCACTAAGCACACTAGGTGGCATTTGAGCAGTCTGATGAAGCTAAGAACTTTAGCTTTGATACCAATTGTCACGGGATGGGAGTTTTACCCCTCAAAGAGTTATCATGTGGCACTCGATCATCCTTCATATCATCGTTTGTTGCTAATCTGGATAGCGAGCCAGCCCTATCTTCCTTGATTTCTTAGGTTTATTCCGAGTCCTACATTTGCTTAAGGAGCGCCTTGTAGACTTTGCCATAGTCCTCTAAATACTTGGGAGGCTTAATTATTCCAACTAGTTTCAGCCTACCTTGACCTCATTAAGAGAGTGGCATTAGATCCCAACTAGTTTGTTCACTGGAGGCTAAACCCGCCTTTAGATTTAACCCACACCACGAACAAACACTCTACTGATGCCACTTGCAACACTATATGCCCTAGTTAAATACTCCCATAAGATTCTCAACTCTTGGACCGTGACATTATAATTTTCATGAGATGGGAGTTTTGCCCCTTGAAGAGTTTTCGTACGGCGCTTGACCATCCCTCATATCATCGTTTGCTGCTAATCTAGATGGCGAGCCAATCTTATCTTTTCTGATTTCTCAGGCTGATGAAATTAGAGAGTATTTGAAAAGTATATTTCATATATAATTTGTACAAGAATACATCTATTTATACAAAAAACTTGTGACTATTGGTCTACCTTTCCTACCATACTATTAATTGTGATTATTGATCTACCTTACCTACCATACTATTAATTACATTGTTATAGGAAATATAATACTAATAATATTACACGTATATCAACACTCCCCCTCAAGTTGGAGCATAGATATCACACATGCCCAACTTGCAAACTAAAGTATGATAGGTCCTGTGACACAACCCTTTAGTAAACACATCAGCCAGTTGCTTATCAGATGTCACATGATGTAAATTCAAGGCACCATTAGTCAATTTCTCTTTGATGAAGTGTCGATCAATCTCTATGTGCTTGGTTCTATCATGTTGAACTGGATTTTGTGCTATATTAATAGCAGCTTTATTGTCACAATACAAGGACAGTGTATCTTTACTCGATAGACTTAATTCTTCTAACATCTTTTGTACCCACAGAAGCTCACAAACCCCTTGAGCCATAGCTCTGTATTCTGCTTCAGCACTTGATCGAGCAACTACATTTTGTTTCTTACTCCTCCATGTTACTAGATTTCCTCCTACAAAAGTACAGTAGCCAGTGGTGGATCTTCTATCACTTGGAGATCCAGCCCAATCTGCATCTGTAAAGCATTCTATCTGAAGGTGACCATGTTTGGCAAATAGCAGTCCTTTTCCGGGAGCAGACTTCAGATATCTCAAGATGCGAAATACTGCTTGCATGTGTGATTCTCGTGGATCATGCATAAATTGACTCACTAGACTGACTGCATATGCAATGTCGGGTCTAGTATGAGAGAGATATATCAGTCTTCCTACCAATCTCTGATATCTCCCTAAATCAACTGCATCACCAATTCCAACTTGTAGCTTATGGTTGTTTTCAATAGGAGATTCAGCTGGCTTACAACCTAACATGCCAGTTTCTTCCAGAAGATCCAGAATATATTTTCTCTGAGAAATGAAGATACCTTTCTTTGATCTGGCAACTTCAATTCCTAAGAAATATTGCAGTTTTCCCAGATCCTTGATTTCAAATTCCTGGGCCAAAAGTTTCTTCAATCGAGCTATCTCCTTTTCATCATCTCCTGTCATTACTATATCATCAACATAAACTATAAGAATAGTAATTTTACCCTTGTTATGTTTAATAAATAGAGTATGATCTGCATTGCTCTGTTGATAGCCGAAAGAAGTCATAGCTTTGCTGAATCTGTCGAACCATGCTCTGGGAGATTGCTTTAATCCATATAATGCCTTTTTCAGTCTGCATACTTTCCCATGTGTTGTTTCAGTATCAAATCCAGGAGGGATCTCCATATACACTTCTTCTTCTAAATCTCCATGTAGAAAGGCATTTTTCACATCAAACTGCTGTAAATCCCAATCAAGATTGGCTGCACATGATAACAAGATTCTGATTGTGTTCATTTTTGCTACTGGAGCAAAAGTTTCCTGGTAGTCTACCCCATAGGTTTGAGTGAATCCTTTAGCCACCAATCTAGCTTTGAACCTATCAATTGATCCATCAGCTTTGTGTTTTACAGTAAACACCCATTTGCAGCCTACCAGTTTCTTTCCAGGTGGAGAGTAACAAACTCCCAAGTCTCATTCTTAGTCAAGGCTTTCATTTCTTCAATCATTGCTCCCTTCCATTTTGGATCATTGAGTGCTTCCTTCCAATCCTGTGGAATAGACACAGACGAAATGGACAAGGCAAAACCTCTATAGGTAGGAGATAAAGAATCATAGGAAACAAAATTAGAAATGGGATGTTTAGTACAGGCTCTAACACCTTTTCTTTGAGAAATAGGTTTATCTAAATCATCAAAAAATAACTCACCAGAAGAGGATGATTCTTGGCAGCAGAGAGTAGGTTGCACGATGACTTCTTCTGTTATGTCTTTGTTTCTCCTTGAGTACCTCTTCAAATCAGGTTTATCCAAACGTCCAATTTTCTCCCCCTGGATTATAGTCTCCTTCTGATCATCACTTTTTCTTGGGGTAAGATCAATGAGGGTCACAGTACTAGGTATCATCTCTTCCTTTGCATTATTCTCCCCCTGAAGAGATGATGGAGTTGGATTGTAGTAAGGTTCAGTTTCTCTGAAAGTAACATCCATACTCACAAAATACTTCCTAGATGGAGGGTGGTAGCATCTGTAACCTTTTTGTGTCGGTGAGTACCCAATAAACACACACTAAGGGCTCTTGGATCTAATTTCCCAGCATCCTTAGTATGAACAAAACAAACACATCCAAATACCTTTGGAGGGACAGTGTATGTGTTATGTCCTGTTAAGGTTTCTAAAGGACTCTTGTAGTTAAGGACCCTAAGAGGCATTCGGTTGATCAGATATGCAGCAACTAGAATTGCATTTCCCCAGTAAGGCTTAGGAAGATTCATGGTAAACATAAGAGACCTAGCAACTTCCAAAAGATGCCGATTCTTCCTCTCAGCTACCCCATTCTGTGCACTTGTATAAGGACAACTAGTTTGATGAATTATCCCATGTGACCTAAATAAGAATCAAATCTTTCATTCATGTATTCAGTGCCATTATCAGTCCTAAGAATTTTTATTTTAGCATCAAATTGGGTGCAAACCATCTTATGAAAAGACTGAAAGCAAGAAAACACATCACTCTTAGCCTTAAGTAAATAGACCCAAGTCATTCTGGTGCAACAATCAATAAAAGTGACAAACCATCGATTACCAGACAAGGAAGTAGTCTGAGTAGGACCCCAAACATCAGAGTGAATAGTCATGAAAGGAAACTGGCTTTTATTATTAATCAAAGGATAAGAGTTTCGAGAATGTTTTGCATATTCGCAAGGATCACAAACTAATGAATCAAACTGAGTTTTTGAAAACAAACTAGGAAATAATTTACTTAACACAAAAAAGGAGGGATGTCCCAAACGCCTGTGCCATTGCAAGATTTCTTGATTAACATCTTTATTTTCCCCATAAAAAACCTGTTGGAGACTAGATCCTTGACTTTCATCCAACATATATAAGCCATCGTGCAATCTACCACTGCCAATCCTCTTCCCTGTTTGAAGATCCTGAAAGACACAATAATCAGTCAAAAATTCAATTTTACAGTTGAGATTTTTTGTAAGTGTACTGACAGATAATAGATTGACAGGAAATTGAGGGACATGAAGCACAGAGGATAGTTTGATATGGAGAGTACAGAAAACAGAACCTGTTCCAAAAACTGGGGTAAAAAAGCCATCGGCTATTCGGACATTATCCTTATTTAAACATGGTGAGTATTCAAGAAGATTTTTTGAGGAGCCCGTCATGTGTCTATTCGCACCAGAATCAATAATCCAATGAGTAGCATCAAGGGTAGCAGAAAAAGCATTACCTGACTGCACAAAGTTGGATTTGGCACCAGAGGAAGATTCTTTATGAGACATCAGACGCTTAAGATACTGAATCTCATCAGGAGAAAAGAAGTCAGAGGGAGTCATCTCAGGAGTTGTTATAGTTTCAGACAAATTTGCCCCAGTAGAATTAACTCGTTTGCCTTCACGACCTCTCGTTGGGCGTCCATGTAATTTCCAGCAAGTCTCTTTAGTATGACGTGGTCTTCCACAATAATCACATCGTAAATGATCCTTATTAGAACTTTGGGTTTTCAACTGCTCAGATGAATCACTAGCTGCTACCAAACCAGATTTTTCAACTTGTGGGATATAGAGCATGGTATTGCGTCTGCTCTCTTCCTGCTGAACATAGGAATATGCTTCCTCAAGAGAAGGAAAAGGGGTCTTACCCAGAACATGAACTCTAATCTGATCAAATTCACTGTTCAGTCCGGCCAAGAAATCATAGACCCTTTCTTTTGCAAGCAGTTTCTGAAATTTGACTGCATCTTCAGTACAATCAGCCTGAAAATCTTGATAATAGTCAAGCTCTTGCCACAAGCCATTCAACTCAGAAAAATACTGCGAGATTGTCATCTCTCCTTGCTTCAAACCATGAACTTTGTTTCGAATCTCATAAATCTGGGCATCATTTCCCACTTGTGAATAGGTGAGAGTAACAGAATTCCATATTTTTGCTGCTGTGTCAAGCAATAAGTATGTCCTTGAAATTTGAGGCTGCATGGAATTGATAAGCCATGACATTACCAGCGAATTTTCAGAATCCCACTGGTTGAATATTGGATCAGTTGTTGCTGGTTTGACTTTAGTACCAGTAATATAATCCTGCATTCCCCTAGCTTTGATAAATAATAAACAAGACCGTGACCAGGCAAGGTAATTATTTCCATCAAGCTTGATAGGGCTAATTTGCAGTGAAGGATTATCAGTACTAATGGCTGCAATTTTCTTATCACTTTCCATATTGAAAAAGAAAAGAAAAAAGAGATACCAGAACAATCCAAAAATAGATCACGTCGGAACAGTGCACGTCGGTACAGTGCACGTCGGAACAGTACGTCGGAACAGTATACTTCGTCGGCGAAAGAAGAAAAAAAGGACAAGTAACGACCGGAAAAGGCTGTCGATCCTCACGCCACTCGCCGGAGGTGTTTTTGATGTCCCACGCGCCCTCACGCGCCGGCGCGTGAATATAGACTCGTCCTCCTTGGCAGCGCGTGTAGCTCACGCGCTGCTCCGTTGGCCGCCGTGACCTCCAGAAACCCTAATCGGCGGATGGCCTTCCTTCCTAGCTAGGCTGTGTCGAAAAAAAAATAGGTCGAAAAAGACGACTAAACCTAATCCATTCGCTTATACCAAATCGGAAGGAGTTTAAAAAAAAATTATGACCTAAAAGTGGTTTTAGGCTCTGATACCATGATGAAATTAGAGAGTATTTGAAAAGTATATTTCATATATAATTTGTACAAGAATACATCTATTTATACAAAAAACTTGTGACTATTGGTCTACCTTTCCTACCATACTATTAATTGTGACTATTGATCTACCTTACCTACCATACTATTAATTACATTGTTATAGGAAATATAATACTAATAATATTACACGTATATCAACAGTTTTGAATCCCACATTCTCATAAAGAGCGCTTTCTAGAATTTGCCATAGTCCTCTATATATTTAGGAGGCCTAACTATTTTAATTGGTTTGGGTCTGTCTTGGCCTCATTAGGAGAGCGGTATTAGCTTCCAACCAATTTGTTCACTGGAGGCTAGATTCAATTTCAGAGTTAACCCATACTATGAACAAACCCTTGCTGATGCCACTCGTAACATTATATACCCTAGTTAAATACTCCCACAAGAACCTTAACTCTCGGATCGTGACATTCTTCTCCACTTAAATTCATGATGTTCTCGTCATGACGTAAATCTGTGACTATCACTATTCACTTTCAAGCTCTTAACCCCTTCTTCACACCTGTTGTCAACTTACCCAAGATCATCTTACCAGGACTTTGACCTTCCATTGTCTTCCTCTTGCCCTCACCCCATTCTCTGTCATCCAAGATCGCCTCTTGTTAACTTGTACAACGATCGGGTTTGAGCATATATTCTTGTTTCAACCCTAACTCGCAACATAGCTATCCTCTGGTAACAAGGTTCTCCCTCTGGTGACTGTTCCACTTGAGCTTCATCTACACGAGTTGCAGTAAATTCTTGTTTCCACAACTCGCGATATAATTGCCCTCTGGTAACAAAGTCCTCTTTTTGGTGGCTATTTCGCTTGAGTTTTACCCACACGAACCTCTTTGACAACAATAACTACCCACTCATTAAGCACACTGGATAGCATTTAAGCGGTCTGATGTAGTTGAAAATTTTGGCTCTGATACCAATTGTTATAAGACTGGAGTTTCACCATTCAAAGAATTCCTGTGCGGCACTTGACCATTCCTCATATCATTGTTTGTTACTAGTCTGGATGGGGAGCTAGCCTTATCTTTCTTGATTTCCTAGATTAGTTCCGAGCCTCATATTTTCATAAGGAGCGCCTTCTAGGCTTTGCTACAGTTCTCCATATATTTCGGAGGCTTAACTGTTCTAATTGGTTTTGACCTACCTTGGCCTCATCAAAAGAGTAGCACCAACTTTCAATCAGTTTATTCATAGGAGGTTAGACGTGCCTTCAAAATTCACGTACACTACGAATAAATCATTTGATGATGCCACTCACAACATTATATGCCCTAGTTAAACACTCCCACAAGACCCTCAACACTCAAAGTCTTATGAGTACCCTTTATTTGTATCAGTAGGTAATATCAAAGGATTCTCTGTCTCGAAAAAAATTTCCATGTCTTTGTAAAGGCAAGGCTTCATTATTTAGGTGGAGGCCACATGGGGAAAATCCCATACGAAGAAGCATGTGATATTTCTAAAATTCCGAGTAAAGTTCACTTTAATGAGAGATTTTATAATGTGTTGTCTATGTTAGTTTGAGCTACTCTTAATGAGATAGTAACAGAAATCTGTTATGTGCTGTATTGCTTATTGGTAAGTAACTGAGAGAAAAGGGTAAGTGGAAAATGAAAGAATATGGGATAAAATGGCAGCATGAATATTATAATTAGCCTAATGCTCAAACTTGAGGTGCAAGATTGATTGAGTGACTAATCTTCCAGTCAGTGTTACATGTTCACTGGGGTTTTAGTTGGCCTGAGTAGAAATTGTAACAAATCTTTGGGAGCATTTCTAACAAGGAAGGCACTTTTCCCTGCCTTTATGCATTGTTCAAGAAGTGAACAATTGTTTATGATTTATTTATTTATTTGTTTTAAGTTTGTTTAATGCTGTCAAAATTAGATAGAATGTTTTCTATGAATCATCTTTTTCAAATTTGCAGTATCCACATAGATGAAATTCATCATGATTGTTGCTGCAGGGATGGTGGCTTTTGCGAAATACTGTGGAGTTGACAACAGCCTCTATGATAGCAAATATATCAGTCTTTATCATTGGGTAACCTTGCCTCACAGTTTCATTTGCTTATTTGCTAAATGAGGTTTTGGGTGACATCTATTATACTTATACGAAAAAATACACAGATACAAGGTATTTCGAGGAGCTAATAAACAAAAGCATGATTTCAAGAAGAATCCTAAAGCACCTATATGGGGTCGACCTCCAAAGGTTATCGGTGGGAAATTGCTAGCTTCTGGTTATTGGTAATGTACTTTACTCTCAGTTTGATGTTTTTATGGTGAATTGTTTTAACTATTTGGATGTCATGCCTAGCAGCTTAATCAATGTCGTTTTAATCTCAAGAATGTGTTTTGAACCATAAAATTTCTGTAATAAAAGAGGCACAGCAATGGATTGCTTTTTCTGTCATTAGTCAAGTTGATCATTTCTGTAATAAAAGAGGCACAGCAATGGATTGCTTACACAATTTATTTAATTCACCTTCGTCAACCTCTGTTATACTGAAATTATAGAAGGATGTCACAGATAGAATAGCCTGAACCCTGATGAAGTGGGGCTATCACCTTTGTGTAGACGGATGAAATCGTTAGGTTGTTTCCTCATTCTTTATTTTCATTTATTCATTTTTCAACTGGCATGATTCTTAACATGGTCTTTCTTCTGTTTCTAACCAGAACATCCCCTGCTGCCTTTTTTCACTAGTGAAATATTCACATAATCTATTTTTGGTCATATCATAGGGGGATTGCAAGACATTGTAACTATCTGGGGGACCTATTGCTCGCACTGTCCTTTAGTTTGCCTTGCGGGATAAGGTGATGTTTCAGCTTATTTTAAAAGTAACTATTATGGGTTTGTGATGTTTATTTCAAGTTCTGAGAAACCTATCAATTGCAGTTCTCCAATTCCATACTTCTATCCTACATATCTTCTTATTCTTTTGATATGGAGAGAGAGAAGGGACGAAACTCGTTGTGCAGAGAAGTATAGAGAAGTTTGGGCCGAATATCGCAGGCTTGTTCCTTGGAGGATATTGCCTTATGTCTATTAGCAAATTCAAGCGACCACCTCAATCCTTGTACCCTATCAGAAACCATGAAAAATCAAGTTCCCCATGTTATGCAATAGTTCTTAGTTTTGTGCCATGGATTTTTGTTTTCTTTTTGGTAGTAAGATGCAGTTCCCCACTTATCAGCTCCATTCTGTCGCCTTGTTAAGAACATCATACTGGTTAGCAATTTCATATTGTGAGCAACTTGGAAACATGATTGAAGCAACATGGCAAGTACACTTGACCTTCTGAAAACTATGAAGTATTTATACCTCGGGTGTCAATTTCAGTCTTGGAGATACTTATGATAAGCTTATAGTGGTGTTTCCAGTTGGCTTCATATGAAGCCAGGATGGGTCAGTAGAACAATGCTCACACATTATTGGTTCTTTTTTTCTTTAACCAAAAAAATAAAAACATAGGTCAATCGGCTTCTAGTCTTCCAAACAAAAAGTTAGGTTTGTTTCACCATGTTCTAGTTATTTTTGCATTATATTTTTGTCATTTTCAAACAAATATTGGTAAGGAAATAGATACCGATAAAAAACTAACAGTTTTATTCATGAACTGACTAAATAAATACAATACTAATATGATATATATATATATATATATAATACAGATAAAGATCTAATACAAATACGATATATATATATATATATATAAATCCACAATCCAAGCATATCCTAATACTATATATTGTTATACGCACACACATGTAATACCTGTATAATCATAATTTGGGCTCAAGAAGAAATTACTTAGATGAACACGGAACACATAAGAACTATATCTTAAATATTTAGTTGAGTTTGTTCCAAGCCTACTCTAAGCCAACATTTAGTACACTAAGGTAGCTTAGATTCCAAGCTGCTCCACTCAACCATCCACAATACAGTTGGGTACCATTCACCTGGTTTAAGAACGCTTCCTGAGTGGAAATTTTTAGCCTTTCCAATATTGATGGTACACTTTACGAGAGGGAAAATAAAAAACAAACGATAAATATATGGAATCGTCAATTTTTTTTATTATTGTTTTAATTTGATATCTCAATACGTACACATTAGCAATAAAGGAACTGGAATTATTGGATGTTAACTTTTAGAAAAAGAGTAAAGAAATGTCTTTTTCCAACATTCTTGACCTGAAATAAAATCTTTCAAAATCAGAGCACAACAGTGGAAAATAGTCCCTACTATGGAGAAATATAATGGTAAGTAACTATCAATTATACATTAACATGTAATAGGAATAATGATTAGTTTTTAAAATAATCATTATAAGTAATTTATTTATTACGTGTATATTACATATGACTTGGAAAACTTGCTAATACTTTTCATTTTTTTTTTTCACTGGATGGTTCAATTGAAGGTAAGGGAATAACTTTTTTTGTTCACTTTAGGTTGCCCATCCAAGTGAAAAATGTGATTTAAAAAAGGGGTGGTGGTTGTTCATTATTATTCTTATTTTCTCTTTGATGAAAAAGAAGACAAAGCATGCTTCTTTTAATATCTGCTTTTTCTGGCCCTGCCTCATCCACTGCATGATTTCGATTTGTAAAAGAGAAGAGTGTTGGGACTGCTTTGTGCTTATTTATGGCAGTGGACAAGTATTGAAGGAGTGGTCCCTCTTGGGAATCAGGTGCTGTTCCTTAATGGACTCTGAGCTTTGTCCTTGTATCGACGTCGCATCACAAACGATGCTATCCTAATCGACAAAAATAAGAAGAGAATGACTTTTGGATCGAAATCGAATACTTTTACTCCAAAAATCCAAACCAAGCAATTATGCATTTGTATTTAAATACTGAAAATTTTTCTTTTTTTTAGTTGAATATTTAACATTTTTTAACTTTTATAAGGTAAGGTTTACCTTAACTTTGTTAAGCTTTCCATTTTTCCATTAAAATGTGACAAAAGGTCTAATTAGTGATAAATAACTAATAATATTATAAATATAGGTTAATTAATTAAAATAATAGAAGATATAAGACGAGAAAGAAAAATGCAGTAAAATGAAAATAGCTACTACAAGACCAGGGTGGTGGCAACCAAAAGTAAAACTCCTCTAGTAGGGTTAACGATAAACCCATATATTTCCTTCTCTTATTAGCGGTTGTTTATTAATGCTTAATCTCTCTTAGACACCCATGTAAACATATTATTAGGACCATAATTTGGTGGAGTGATTAATGGGTTGATCTAGCTCAATCAAATGGATCATATTGATAAAAACTTGTTGTAGCTGATTAACTCATAATGAGTTTGGCCAACAAAACTAAGTATAGTTAGATCAACTAAAGTTCAATTGACCAACTGTGGCAGTTTTGTCAACGACAAGAATAATAAAGAATTTGACCACGATCGAAACTCATGCCTCTAACTTGATCCAATCGATTGAAAAGGGAAAAAAAAAAAAAATCAATAATCAAACTTTTAAGAATGTTGTGTGGACTGAGTCTCAATTCAACTAAATGAATCTCAATGATTTTGAATCATATGATTAATTTAGTGTTGATTTTATTATGAACATGGAGATCAATTTGAGGTTTGAATAGATATCTAGTGGGTGAATGCTGTTGATTGGTGGTGTTAGGGCATTCTACCAGCCAGAAGGAGATGCTAAGTGCTATATAGGATAAAGTTGTCTTCAAAGTGGGCACCTCTTCGATTTGTATGGAGCACTTTAGAGTTTTCTATGCTTGGTGTGGTTTTGGACCTGCATGACGAAATTGATAAGGACGTTAATTATGTAAGCAAAGAATATGATATCTCTCAAAATATAAAGTAATGGATTCTAACCATCAAGATGTTTTTAATGTAACAACTTCAAGTTCTTCAAAAACTCTAAAATTAAGCATACTTATCTAAAGCACTATCAGAATGGATAATTTCCTGAGAGACTTAGTATCAAGGTTTAAATCGTGTGGAATTTCACCAAAGCCGATAATATCTTAGTACACATAGTTTCTGGACATTATTGAGGTTAATAAGCAACTTGGGTTATGGATATGGCATTGAATTCCATAGGATATAGACATGTTATAAGCTAGTAACCGTTGATTGTCACAAGTTAGGAAATCAAAGAGAAGTGATTACTCTGTGTTTCATGAGAATAGTGTAGAAGGGCACAGTTTGACAACAAGAGCTTGAATCAAGCTAGGAAATCGGAATGGGACAGCTTCTATTGTTAAGTGTCACTGGCCAAGAGTATACCATATATAAGTGTCAGTCGGTATATTTGTTTGTGCTAACATGTGTAACATATTTTGTCTTATTATATTTTGATTATAACAAAATCATTTCCATCTGTTTTAACAAATTTTGGAATGGCTCGGTTTTATTTACATACCACGAGCTAGAAAACCAGTCTTGCATTATTAAAGAGATACTCATTTGGGTTTTCTTTTGTGACCTCAATTCTTATAAAAGACAATTTTATTTATAAATAGAAGAACTTTACATAAACTTTGTCTTATGTTCAACACATTTGTAAAAAACAAGGGTAAAAGGAAAAAAAAATCGCATGTACAATTTTGTTATACAAATTTTATTTACTCATATAAGAAGTTTTGGAATGTGCTTTTTTATGCTCAAGATGAAAGTGGGTTAAATTTGGCTAAAAGAAAGGGGGGAAAAGGTGGATTAAAGTCTGTCTACTCTCTCGATCAAAGTTTCAAGTGCATATAATCTTAAACATAACCAAAAACATATCTTTATTTTTTAGAACGGTTCATTTTAAGAGGTAGAAATATATTTGAAGGATTTAATTTTATTCATAAGTGTTTTTATAAAAAATATTGAATCCTTGGGAAATAATATATTGCTTTTCTTGGAATATATCACGGATAATATAATTTTGGTTTGCTCAAGTGAATTCTTGTAAAAATTGTATTCTCCTTTTTACATACAGATCTTTCATAGAATATGATCTCTATCAAATATGTCTCTTGCTTTCATACCTTTGGATGAGGTCCCTTTACAACAATTAAGCTAGAAATCATCACGATTGATTTCGAACGGAACCAACCTGACCCGTCACCGGTGGTTTTAAATTGGGAAACCAGCACGAGGATGACAAGTCTGAACAGACAAAAGACCTGCTAGAACGGTTCCACCTCTAAAAAAAACATGACCTGACAGTTTTAAAATAGCTAGTTCAGAATCGGTTGATTACCGACGATTCTCGCGGTTTACGCCATAAAAATTATAAAAAAAAGAAAAAAAGAAAATTATAAAAAAATTATAATAAAAAACAAATATTTAAAACTGTTTTCACATAAATAATAAAAAACCTATTTCCTATTCACAATATCTAATGTGTTATTATTAATAACACAAATATATTTGAAATCATATATGGTTAAGTTTATGTAGACTTCTAACCAAAATAGAATTTCTTTCTTAATGTGTGACTTATTTTTGTGTAGTTGGGACCCATTTGTATCTTGAATATTTTATAGTATCATATTGCTAATATAATAACTAAAAAAGTGCAAGTGATTGTATATAAATAAGTACATAATTGTAGAATTTATTTTAACTAATGTTACGAATAATGATTGTTAGGCTCAATATTATTTCAAATTAAAAATTTATTTTCCAATTTTTCTTATTTAAAGTAAGTAAATTATTTAATTGATTTTTTATTTTTTGTTTCACATTTCAAAATAAAAATTCATTTTGCAATTTTTTCTTACTTAAATCAAGTAAATTATTTAATTGATTTTTTATTTTTTTAGTTCATGGTTTCCAGTTCTTTGGAACCAGAACTGAATCATAAGAACCGGGAACCAGATTGGCTCTTACAATTTCAGTTCCGGTTCTACCATTTTTAGAGTTGGAACCGGTCCTAAAATTCGAGAAAGTAGAAAACTACATTGGCACATGAGGCTAGGCTGGATCCCTATGGTTAGTGTCATAGGCAAGCAAGGTGGGATCTTTCGACGGAAGTCACTCTAGTAGAGTAGTGAATTAGGTCAAGATCTCCACAGGAAACTAAAAAGTTATAAAGTACATCTATGAATGGCTTCGCTCTAGGGCAAAGGCAGAGGTTCTTATTAAAGAAACGAAGCGATAGCACAATAATATACTTACTATGATTAGTAATTAGTGAGTGTGGCATGCGCAGCGAGTCGGTAGTTCACTGAAAGCCTTTGGTGTAATGAACCGCAAGCCCTTTAGAAGAAATAATTAAAAGAAAGGCTTGGTTCCCGTAAAAGAACGTTCCCTTTGTAAAGTAGGCCTTTTGATAACTAATTAAGTTGACATGAAATGGATCAGGGAAGAAGACGTAACTAAGCATCTATATAAAGAGCTATTTTTATGAAGATTAAAGCCGGTTTTGAATGTTTTTTATGCGTGGTTGATTTTCACTTTATATTCATACTAGCCAGATTAACAGTGTTCCCAATCGTTGGCAAAAGGCTTTCGCCCGGACGACTAGTTGACCAATCTCCCTATGCTTTAGGAATGTGGGATAGTGGTTCCTCAGCTACTATCCATAAATGGCCACAAACCTCTATTATTTCCACAATCTAGAAACCGCCAACTCCAGACGCCATATATATATATATATATATGTATATATATATACACTCCTACAAGTAGTCCAAGCAAGAGACATTTGCACATTAAGGTCTAAATCTATGGGACCTGCTAACTTTTTACTGCTTTGCAAACCCATATAATTTAAGGTCTAATCTAAGATACTTTACTAGCAAATTAAGGCACCAACAAAGTTAAAAGTAAAAAATAATACAATTGACATTATCATTTAAATTTGTGAATAGTGGACAAGATGAAGCCAAGTGAAATTATCTTATGATCGAACAACTTATACACCAAAATCATGATTTTCTTTCAAGCTTAGAAGAAGTTTTAAAATGAAGAAAAAGTTAGAAAATTCCATGTCTGCTCTTTTTGAGAAGTGCATGACTTATCTTGTATTAGTATAATTGATCTCATTGAATCCTTAAGAACCTTGGAAGTAGAAGCAAAACACAACAAAAAAGAGGAATGAGGAGAAAGAATACTGCTTTTAAGTCATTCACTTAAAAAAATATTATGAAATTTAAGAAGATGCTAAGAAGCAAAAATCCCAAGAATTATAAGGATTGCAAAGGATAAGTCTTGAACAAGGTAAGTAAAAGGTAAGCCTGCTTGAGGTTCACTGGGTTTATACTTTTGAACTTGAGATAGATTCAAAGCAGTACCTAATGAACTTGACATTGATTTGATTAGGTTTGCTTAGAAGTGGTTTATTTAGAAAATATTATGTTTATAATTTAAATAATACTAATATTTAAACTAAACTTGAACTATAACAAAATTTAAGTTTGCTTGAGCTCCATTGTGCTACTAATAAGCCAAGCCAAATATTAAGAAGATCTAAATCACGTTAGTAAATTAGTCATGTAGTTTGAGCACGAGTTTGGCAAATACAGAGTTAAACTCGAGTAACTCATGAGTAAGTTTAGCTTATTTATGCCATTAAATAATATTTGCTATAAGTGTAAGAAGTTAAGTTGCATCAGGTTTATTTAACTATCCACATTATAAGATAAAATGGTTCCATATGGAAGGTTATAAAATAACCTAAGTTACCTAATAGAAGAATGCGATATGGATAAAGAAGAAGCATATATGTATCTTCTAAAGGCAGAATGGCTTTTCTCATACGTTAAGGTCTCCTTATTGCTTTCCAATTTGTTGGTTTCATAATTAATAAAGCACAAGGTTTTCTTACCATAAATAATAAGACATAACTTTACAAATTGGTAGAGACAAATTGGTTACTCTATTACACTCATGATACTAATGAGAGATTCTGCAAAATGATAGCTTGACATTGGGATGATAAAAGGGCATAGCATTGGTGTTTTGACTTTCACTCTATCTTTGCTCAACGTACCCATACATCTAAATTGTCTTGGAATCCAAGTGTGGGAATGCTAAGACTTGTATAGCAAAATTCAAATTTTGACCAACTATTATAACTATGTATTATGATGTGAAGTGGGAGAGAAGGGACTTTGTGGTTAAGGTTTTGCTTTGATAAAGATCAAAATTCTACAATGCACAAAAAAGAGTTATGGGCTCATTGTGCAGAGTAAGAAAGGAAAGACTTTTATAAGAAAAATGTCTTGTTAAAAGTAGAGATTTGATATTTAAAAGTCTAAACTAAGATTCATAAGAAGCCAAAGAACAATCTAAGGTAACTTGTGGGATCATTAAAGAAACAACTTCTCGACTTCAAAAGGCAAAATATGATGTGCCTAAGACCTTAGATTGGGTCCAAGCACAATCTTAGATGCTTAGATACCAAATTATGATGTGCTGAGAACTCTTAAAGAATTAAAAGCACGATTTTTGAAAATTAAATGGATGTGAACTAATCATGGATTATATATGATGCACCAACTCCTAAATTGAACTGGGGTTTTGATTAAAATTAAGGATTCAATATGACTCTTGAATTCTAAGAACAAACCAAGTTTTTGTTTGTCCTAATCTCAAAAAAGATTGATATGAACAGTGATTCACTACAATCAATTAATATTGATTGACAAAACTAAAATAATTCAAGAAAAACAATCTCAAAAGATTGATGTGAAAAGAAAAAATGTTTCATAATGATTGAATTGATCCTAAAGTCACATGCCTGTTTATGAAAAAAGGATAATAAACTCAATAATTATGAAAAGTACACAAAGAGAACTCTCTTAATTATGAAAGATAGCTAATAGCTTTGATTGAAAATACATCATAAGTAAATAAAATAAATTAAAGTATAGGTTGAACAATCTATATTAGCAGCTATGTTGAAGCGTGAGCTAAATTCAAAAGTAGAATCTAAAATCAGAAAGAAAGTAGAACAACATTTAGAAATAGAAGCAGCCAAAATTCGAAGCTCAGCTCAAAGAAATTTTGATAAGAATCTAACCCACAACTAGATACTAAATAGAACTGGACGAGTGACATACACAAGAAACATGCAAGTTAAATGTTTCTTTGAAATGTCCTTTGGATTGATTCTAATTACCATCAAGAAGATTTGTTGAGATGAAGACAAGTACATCTGTAAGTCATAGTTTTTGAAAAGTTCCACGGACGCTAACACATCACTAACTGAAATCAATAAATTAACTTCTTTACAAAGTTCATTTTTTGAAAAGAGTTTAAATTCCATACGGACTAATCAAGGGTAGCATAGATGTGATTTTCCACGTTCATTTATTTGGTTGTAGTTGTTAATGATCAAGAAAAATGTATAATTAGATGAGGAATCTGTCTGTGATACTCTCTATACACAAAAGCATACTAGATATTAAAAAATGAAAAAAAAATTTATAGAAAATCCCTTTCATGTAAAAATTCAATAAAGTAGAAGAAGAACTATTAATGGATGTATGTTACCATGAATTGAATTACTTTCATGGTTTCTTGAATGGAGCCATCAAAGAAGAAATATAAACGAAAATCAACAAGATTTAAGATCACCAATATCAACCATTAATATAGATTGAGCAATGTTTTGTATGGTTTGAAGCAAACCATATGAGTATGAGATAAAAGGTTAAGCTTTTTTTCATAGATTAAAGTTTTAGAGCTATTGCTGAGAACCCAAAAACAAATGTACCATACTTTTCAACAGGGTTAATATCATATATGGTACTTCAACTTTGACAGAATATTCAATTGGTTAATTAAACTTTAAAATTGATCAATTTACAATATCAACTTTGAAATCAATTAATTTAGTATCTAAAAAAAAATTATGCACATCAACAGTACCTCCATCAAACTCTTTTAGGTACTCAATTGATAATTTTAAAATTTGAATACCTAATTGCATATTTTGCTAAAGTTGAGGTACTATTTATGACATTTATCCTCTTTAATATCGATTGTGGAAAAAATAAATAAATTATTGATACTAGTTTACAATGTGTATTGATGGGCTATAAGCAAAAGCTAATGATATTTTAGTACATTAAAAAATAATACACTCAAGTTATAAAAGAAATGAACATATTTAAATATTGTTTGTACTTGCATGCTACTAATTAAATCCATATAATGCACTAATCTTATTAAAATCTAAAGGCGGATAAATAGGTTAAATGGACCAACCTAGTTAGGCCCACTTTAGCTCATGGGTCAAAAGGGCAAGAAATTTTGTTTTATTTTAAAAACAAGCCAAAATTTTTTAATCATAACCCAACTCGCTTTGGTTCATAAATTAAATGGGCCAGCCCACTTCTTGACTCATTTAATCGACTTGTATATCTTCGTGGGTTGAATAGATCAAATTAACCTATTTAGGCCATTTATACTAATTGAATAAAAAGTATATAATAAAAAAAAGTTTTGCAGGGTTTTAAATATATAAATGATTAATTTCGTTATTATTATGATTACTTATATATTAAAATAAATATTTTAAAATAATTTTTTGAATATCATATTTCATTTGAAACAATAAAGATAAAATTAAAAAAAAATGTTATGCTGCATATACATCAATTTATCATTCTCTATTACAATTAGTTCAAGTATGAAAGACTCAAGAACAATATTAGATTAATAATTATTTCTTTCACTTTTTGATATCTTTTTTTTACGAGTGGGCTTGTAGGCCAACCCACTTAATCCATGTGCCAGTTTACTTTGATTGCGAGTTAAACAGACTGAGTAAAATTGACTCACTTTTAAACGAGCTGAAAAATTTTTTTCCTAACCCATTTTTAAATTGAATTAAATTAAATGAGCCGACCTGCAAATCATAACCTACTTACTTAACCTCTATTAAAATCTTTATTGAATCGAACACTTCACAAAATTCAAGTACCTAAAGAGATGAGAAACATATGTTTTTGACATTTTAATGAGTACTCTAGAACACCATTAGCTAACTTTTCGATAATATAATTTGATTCATCATCGTCTCAAATTAAGCACCATACTTAATGAAATGACCAAATGGCAAAAGGAGAGCCCACTTGTGCCCATCGTGTGCCATGTCCTCCACTAATCAACGATAAGATCGATAATTAAAGTTAATTTACTGATAAACATATTAACAAACATTGGAAAAATAAAAACATAGACCGGAAATCTTAAACACAAACTACGAAATAGACCGTTTACCAACTTGCATAGGGATAGGGCCTAGGGCACACTAGGTAACGTAAAACGAGCCAATGGGAATGCATTACAAAACCCTAGTTTACCCAAAGACATTACGTTGTCGCAGTTGTATCATGCATTAATCATAACCTACGGGTGACTTTATCAGAGATTCCATAAAATAGCATTGTCAGTGATTAATGTGTCCAAAAAAGAGGATGAAAAGATTGAAGATTCCCTGAAGCTGGAAAGTCACGAGAAGCATCGAATTATGAGATATGACCGACAAATTTTGTACGGGTTAGTAGAACTGATAAATTACAAAAGTAAAGGTCAGAATAACCAAAGCCTGGTCTCAGATATAACTAGTTTTGTGAATTTTTCTATACTTTTTATTAATATTATATATAGAAAAAAAAGGGAAATCGATGAGGTTTACAAGCAAGCAATATTTTCTAAAAAGGAAAATTCAAAATTTGTAGGACGAATTCCTAAAGAAAGAAAATTTTGATATTTTTAAAGCTTGCTATATGTTAAAAATATATATAATTTTTTTGGGTATTAGTAAATATAAAGATAATGTCACAAATAATATTAATTTGAGCAAAATATACAATTAAGTACATAAACTTTAAAAATATCAATTTAATACCTAAACTTTGAAATTGATCATTTTGATATATATAAAAAAATTAAATTAATTAATTTAACACTTAAAAGAACTTGATAAATGTACCGTTAGTATGTATAAAAAGTTATTATAAGTACTAAATTTGTTAATTTTAAAGTTTAAGTACAAATTGATAGTTTTCAAACTTTAAATATCTAATTATATATTTTGTGAAAGTGAAAATACCATAAAGTGTATAATATTACAAAAGAAAATCATTTTAATCCAACTAAAACTAGAAAATTTCCACACAAATTATGAGGGGCTTGACAAAATTTAATGACTTAGGGTTTTCAAAGGGTTTGCCGTTGTTTTTTTGCCAACAATAAAGGGAAATAAGGGTTTGTAAAACTTGGGGCTTTCTAATTTTATTTGTTTGGTTTTAGAAGTGGGGCTTCGACATAAATTTGTGTTAAAATATTGGGTAAATAGGAATTTCAATTGGATTTTTGCTCCAATGGTACAAAGGCATGTGTTTGATGACATTGCGTTTGTCATATCAATAGAGATTTGTATGATTTCTAAACATATGTGCATATATCCTGCGTATGTTGCTTTTTGCCAGCAGCCTATGGGCTTCTAAAAAGTGGGATTTACGATTCCCGGGCATCTATAGCTTGGAGGAAGTTTATTGAGTTTGGGTTATAGATAAACTTGCTATTTGGACATTGGGATTCACTTTTCGTCCTTAAGAAATCCTCAACCATGATTTCTTTTATCTTTTCCGCCGCTTCGTTATGTGCGTGACTAAATTGATATTTTGTTTTAGGAGTCAGTTGCAAATTACTTGGACTATTACTAAGATGTATATTCACTTCTTGAACTTTTAAAGTAAGTTTTTAACTTTTAAAAAAATTATATAGTGATAGTTAACATTTCTCAATGAATTTAGAGGGATAAGTCTACATATTAATAAAAGTTTAGGGATAAATCTGCATATAGGAGAAAGTTCGAAGGGATATTTTGTAACTCTCCTATTTTGTTTTTAATGAAAATATTAATGTCTTGACTGTATAAACTTTTGTACCATTTATATTGAAGAAAAAGTCACTCCTAAATTTTCTCTTTATGTACCATTCTATATTGAAGGATAAAGAGCGTAGTGTCTACAAGTCCTTGTGGATTGAAAAGTCATTCTCTCCTTTAAGCAGGCATGGTAAATGGGTCGTGCCGTGTCGTCCGCATATCAAATTTTGCATATTTTGCGTGCCGTGTGCTTTTATGTACCTGGTCCATTCGTGCTTGCGTGCCTTACTAGTTGTGCTTCGCGTGCTTTTTTTTCTCGAATTGTACCGTGCCTACCCAGTTATTCGTGTGCCGTGTTGTGTGCCTCTGTCTATGGTTTGCATGCCTTCAATCGGATCCACTTTTACAAGGTTTATTCCATTTTTTTTATTATTTTCGACTTGCAAGTTTTTTTGATGGCTTTCGGAATTTTAATTAAACTAATTATTCAAATTAATTATAAATAAATTATTGATTTTAACATTTAACATAAATAAAATTTAGGAAATCACTGAAGCAATATTTGAAACTCTATTAATAATAACATGCATTACATTGTTATTACATTAATAGTATAAAAAAAGTAATTAATTTAGTTTTTAAAAAAATGGTGCGAACGTGTTGATTGTCCACATTGTTATCCGTCTTGATCATCAGCATTACTCGAACGCTGATAATGATACGATGGTTGTGGCCATTATGGGGTTAGTGGTAGATGATGCACCAGTCGATAACCTACCTATTGAGAGAAATTATGCAAGTGGGCACTCCTGGAGTTGAGCAAGTTCCCATTTCTTTTTGGACCTTGGTTATCTGTGTTAGAGTATTCATTATGTCCTCCATATTATATGGATCGAATCTGGATTGTTACTATGTTTGAGCTTGATCCTACCACTATTCATGTTCGTGCCCATCTCCCATTTCTTCATCGTGCCATGGGAGGGGAAGGGACAAATCATCCAAGTTGAGATCAAAGCTTTATTCATTTGATCTATTTTCGTCTCTTGGTTGTGATGCACCACCGTGATCTCTAATATATTGGTTGGCTTCAGAATCATACCTAAAACCCAACTTTCTTGCTATGTCGATTCTTTGTGAATTTCGGCCTTGATTTTGATTTCTTGTAACTTGAACGGTCAAATCCCTACGATGTCAGAATGACTGTGATAAGGCGACCAAATTCAAGATGGGTGTCTTTTCTCACAAGCGATCGACGCATGTGCTATATCACAAAATAGTCCACATCTAATGCTCAATGATCCATAATTGCATCCATCAAGAAGACATCTTCAACAGAGATATTACTTGAATTCACCCATGGATATATATTGTAGCCAATCATATGATGGATTAGTCTATAAATTGGTAAGAGATCTTTTTGCTTGAGGTGTTTTACGTGATCGGGTCGACGCTAACTAGCACATATTGAGGCGTTAGCTTGATCAAATACTCGGTGGAATGCAATTGTCATATCCCAATTTTTTCACAACCTGTCAACCCTGTTATTTTGATGGAATAGACCGTTTAGATAATCTAAGATAATATAGAGAACACAACCAAACATAAAAGTAGTGATGGAGGCCCAATTTTAGTGTTCACTATCTACCCAAGGAACTATATTACCATCTTCTATGACATAATTTATAGCAGCATTTGAATAAAATATACGAAGAGGATCGACATATGTCTCGTTTGGAAGGTCCATGAGTGTAGCCAAACCAATGTGACATAAGGCGTTAGTGAAGTTGTACTACTGATTTAACTTATCCATGTCATAATTTTAACCTAGAAGTACGAGCCGAGAGTAGAACTCAGTTTTGCATCGTACTCTCTTATCCGGGGTAGGAAAATGGATATTATTATGATCATTATGTGGGTGATTGGGTGAAGAAGGTGGGGATGGTGATGGTGAAGGGGATGGGGACGAAGTAGGTGTTCTTTCCTGGTAGCGGCATCGTGAACTTAGTCGATGCTCCATTATTTATAGGAGAAGGAACTTCTAAAACAATTGGCAAATAACAAGAGCATGCAAGTAGTAAGTGTAATGGTGTGAAAATGAAAGGGGTTGAGAATCAACGTGGCCACGTCGGTTGAAGGTATATATAGAATCGACGTAGGTACGTTTTTGAAAAAAAAAATTATGGTCAACAGGGTATGCTGGCGGCATACGTAGACACGCTGGCGGCCAATGTGCCCACGTACACCATTAGTGTGGGCACGTTGGCCGCTGGTGTGCTCACATCAGCCAATTCTTTTTTAGGGCGATAGTACGCCCCCGGCTAAGGTTGCCCACATACGTTGCCGGCATACCCATGACGGCAATTTTTATTTTTTTTAAATTTAGTCGGGAACATAATGTATTAAGTGTCAGCTAGGTTCCAAGTTGTTGCTCCACCAATTTTGTAGTAAATTTAGCCGTTATCATTTCCTACTCGTTTGCTAAGGCTGTAAACGAGTCGAGTCGAGTTGAGTAATACAATACCAAGCTCGAACTCGACTCGAATAAAAAATTTGAACTCGAACTCAATCAAGCTTTGATTTTGAAGCTGAAACTCGACTTGATTTAATACTCGATATGCTCAATTACTCTTTTAAATATTGATCTACCTATAAAGAGTATTTAATACTCGATAAGACCGAACTCAACCCGCATCAATTTAATGCTCGTTTAAGCTCGTGAGAAGCTCAAACTCGAGCTCGATAACTACTCCAGTTGCTCGAACTGAAGCTCAACTCACTCACAATTGAGTCGAGTAATTGTGAGTGAGTCGAATTCGAGCTTTTGCCGAGTCGAACTCGAGAAGCTCGTAGATGTCTCGACTCACTTACAGTCTTACCGTTTATAAAATTGTAATTCAAACATCGTTAACTCTTTCTAACTGTTCTTTTAGATATCAATATGGCAGGAAACAACAACAACCAGGACAATTTTTCCAACTTCAATGATTTTGATGATTTATGGATTTTTGGAAATACTATACAGGGATACCTTCATAAATCAGATAGAGAACCCTGAATATACGGTACCTACATCATACCACTGATGCCAATACATATTTCCGGATAAGAAGTAGCTGGAGCGAGCTATTTACAAGCTCTACCAACAGTTACACACCCACCTTTCATGGCTAGTAGGAACGATGGAGGGTTTACTTTTCGATGTGTTTGATTTTTTTTTATCATTACTACATAATTATCTGTAATTATTTTCTATTTGTAGGTAGCAACTTTCTCCCCGACTAGACAATCAAACCCAACGCAGAGTAATAACGACTCTGCCATGACCAACGGTGCTTCTAGACGTTATAGGAAGATGACAACAATAGTATGAAAATATTTTATAGAAACTGAAGAATCTATATCAAGTGGTGAACCTATTAAATTTGTTGTTTGTCGAACTTGCGGCAATAGGTTGTCATCTAGGTCCCGCATTGGTACAAGACACTTAAAACGACACGTAGAAGCACACATATCAAAAGGGCATGTTGTGGTGGATGACCCCACCAATGACAATAGCTCCTGTACTGAGCGTGTCGATCCTGCAACGTGGCAATTCAATCAGCAAGATGCGCGAGACCAACTAGTGGAATAGATGGCAGCTACAAATATATCATTCCATGCAATTGGTCACGAAAAATTCGATAGTTAGAGTATGGGAGCCATGCAACCCCTATACCAACATGCAGGTTGACAAACATTAAAAAATGATATGATAAGCCTTTTTGAGAGAAGATGTGAAGCTCTAAAGGAGTTTTTGTCAAACCTCCCTTTTAGGTATAATCCTTTAAAATAATTTGTTATTCATGTAATTTTTTAAATCATACACTGATTTATGATATTTACTTTTGGTTTAAGTAATGCACTCGATTCTGCTTGTGTAGTGTCTTCCTCACCTTAGATGTGTGGAAATCTCCCATCAACGATGTACAAGCTAGCTATAGATGCGTAACGGTTCATTGGATAGATGAACAATGGTTAATCCAAAAGCGGATTATTACTTTCAAGCCGATCTAGGAGAGACACACCAGCCAAGTAATAGCAAATAACATATTAGAAGCTATCCAATCATACAATATACATACTACATTTAGTATATCATTCGACAATGCATCAAACAACACTGCTGCCATTCATAACTTGAAGCAGTCATTGAAGCTAGTGTGTGATGGAAAGTACTTTCACGTCCGATGTGTTTGCCATATTTTTAATTTGGTAGTGCAAGTAAGCCTTGCAGCTTGTGGCCTTGACTTACATATTGAGAAGATAAGATTTGCAATCAACTGTCTTCGTGTTTCACGGAGATTTAAACAGATGTATGTGGAGTTTGTTAAGGCACACCATTTAAAGGAAACAATGCTTGTACTTGATTGTGTAACTAGGTGGAATTCTATGTTTAAAATGCTTAACCAGGCATGGAAGTACAAAAGGGCTCTAACTCATTTGTACAGTACCCTACTCAATCCCTCTAATCCTACCATTGGTTTGGTAGAGAGTCGAGAATGGCAAATAATGCATACACTTATAGAGGTCTTGAAGACATTTCTTGGCTTAACACGACATTTATCTGGCTGCTACCACCCCACTAGCAATTAGGTACTTCGCTAACTAGTTAACATATCGGACTTCTTAAGTAAGTACAGTTGCGATCCTAATCTAGCTACCATTGTGTTTGCAATAGCCAGTAACTCTAGATTATTTTGTCACTCTTATCACAACCCCCCGCGTGGCCTCCCCACCCCCATCCCCCCCGAGTCCTCCATGTTGGAACAATATTAGATCCACAGTATAAGTTCCGTACGATTGAAGCACTCCTCAAAGAATTCTATAAGAATATTGGTGTGGCCAATCCTGAATCAGAGGCCGCAAGTCTTCATACTGCAACAACAAATTTTCTCAAAGACTTGTGTAGGTGTCGTGATTAAGCGAATGCACTGCCACCCTGACCACAAAGATCCAACAGTTACTCATCCTAGGGATTTTCAAAGAGAAGTAAACAAATCGCTGAGAATGTTGGGAGCAATTGTGCAACTTCCTAAGAAATCTTTAGTGACATGCTTGTGTACGAGGTCCAACAACTTGATGAGGAAGAACTGCAACCGCAACAACGAGGGGGATATGATTTCAATGTCCTCAGTTGGTGGAAGAAGAGTATACACGTGATGTTGGTGCTTTCCATATTGGTATGTGATGTTTTGGCTTCTCCAGCTTCAATAGTTTCGTCAGAGTCAACTTTCAGTTCGGGTTGACAGGTCATTGAGCCGCACCGCCACAGGCCCGTCACTATTGAAGCATATGTATGCTTAAAAGATTGATCTGATGCTATGAGTAGGAAACAAATGGACCCATACTTTTGATGGCCTAAGGACAACGACACGGGATCGGAAGTCATTGTTACCATCGGATTTGCAGCAGCAAACACAGATGGAACAATGGGCAGGACTGGAGAAGGTTCCTAGGAGGGAGGGTATATAGTTGATAACCCCTTTTTTTTCAATAAAATCGTATTCTTTTGTAGTTAAAAGAATGTTACTAATAAAATTTACTTTTCCATCGATCTCAATGCATTTATTAATTTCCTTTATTTAACAATTCATAATTATTTTAAATAAATTAATTAAGCAATTTTATCATTTAATATAAATTAATTATTATTACAACATTATTTGATAATTTTATTTTTTATTTCTTATAAAAATTTAAAGTTAATATTTAATATGTTAATAGTAATACAATTGAAATCATGTCAAAAATATATATATACTAACTATTTTATATTTTTTAAGAAGGAAAATATATTTACTTAAAATAATAAAAATAATTTAGTTAAATATAAATTATAAAAATAAATTACTATTTTTATATTATCATTTAAAAAAGGAATATAAATTAACTACTATTACAATGTTATTTGAGAATTTCATTTTTTTTTATTTCCTAAAAAATATCGAAGTTAATATGTTCATAATAATACAATTGAAATCATTGTACACAAATAAAATATACTAAATATATTATATTTTTTAAGAAGATAAATATATTTAAATAATATAATAAAAATAATTTATTTAAATACGATTTAAATTAAATTAAAAATAAATCACTTTTTTATATTATATAAAAAGGCATATAAATCAATTACTATTATAATATTATTTTATAATTTCATTTTCTTTTATTTCATAAACAATATTGAAGTTAATAACTTAATATGTTAATAGTAATACGATTGAAATTATTTTAGACAAATAAAATATAGTAAATATTTATATTTATTAAGAAGAAAAATATGTTTAAATAAAATAATTTATTTAACTACAGTTTAAAGTAAATTATAAAAATAAGTCACTAATTTTATATTATTATTTTTAAAAAGGCATATAAATCAATTGCTATTACAATTTTATTTTATAATTTCATTTTCTTTTATTTCCTAAATAATATTAAAGTTAATATGTTAATAGTAATACAATTGAAATTATTTTAAACAATTAAAATATACTAAATATATTATATTTTTTTAAGAAGACAAATTTGTTTAAATAAAATAATAAAAAATAATTTATTTAACAAAAATTTATAGTACATTAAAAAAATAAATCACTAATTTTATATTATTATTTAAAAAAGGCATATAAATCAATTACTATTACAATATTATTTCATAATTTCATTTTCCTTTATTTCCTAAACAATATTGAAGTTAATATGTTAATAGTAATATAATTGAAATTATTTTAAACAAATAAGATATACTAAATATATTATATTTTAAGAAGACAAATACATTTAATTAAAATAATATAAATAATTTATTTAAATACAATTTCAAGTAAATTAAAAAATAAATCACTATTTTTATATTACTATTAAAAAAAAGGCCCACATGCCTTGCATGCTGCACCATGCGGTGCCGGCCCACTTATTTTGCATGCCTTGCGTGTCGCGTGCTGATTCTCGCATACTTGTGCTTTTATCTTTTTCCTTCACATGTCGTGCCAAGCTCATGGCCCATATGCCAACCCATCCGTGCTGTGGTCCATTTATCATGTCTATCTTTAAGATGCAGGAAATGAAACAAAATGTTGAATTACTGATAGTATACACCTATCGATAACTTTATTGTAGTTGGTGTCATAATCGTTGGTGGGCGATGGCTCATACATATATTTGCTCAAATTTCTGATAACCGAAGATTATACATTCCCCATATAGCAACTTTCTTTTGTTTAAGTTAATTGTTGAAGAAAATGGACAGGATGAAGTTTTCGTCCAAGGGACAAGGACATAAACCTACTTCGAATTCAATATTACCATAACTAATACTATAGCTAAATATCACCTTGTCTTTTCTATGGCTGCTTGGAGCTAAATATCACCTTGTCTTTTCTATGGCTGCTTGGAGCATTACGTGTTGGTTGGAGACACAAATAATAAAGGATGGTGGTCCCAACCTTTCCTTTACCTATTGGATGTTTGCTAATGCCAAATGTACCTCAAACGTTATTGTTTCTGAACCACGGGGAAGAAACGGTAGCTCTGGCAACCATCAAGTTTATCCCATTTGGTATCGCCATGGTGGTACATGAGCTCCTCCCAGAAAGGATAACAATTCCATTATTGTGTTATAATGATGGCAATCACCGAATGACCTCCCTCGTTTTTTTGTTAACAAGTTAACTATAGTGATTATGAATAGAGATGTAATTAGGGTAGGTTTAGGATGGGTTTTGCACCAAAACCCGAACTTAATATCTGTAGAGTTTTCAAAACCTATCCCAAACTCTAAAAAGTTTTTACCCATAAACCTAAAACCTGCCCAATAGACCTTATAAGATACCTAAACTAGAAACCGAGAGAAGTATTACAATTTTGTTGAATAAATACTTACATAAAGGTTTTATATATAAGTTTAATATATATATATATATTTATTTCTCTTAGCAAGTTCAAGTTCTGAACGAGTTTTATACCTGTCCCAAAATTTGACCCAAAACCTTACAAGATTTTACTAATAATCCGAAAACTTGTCATAAACCCTATAGAATATTTATCGGATTAGACAAGTCAAGTACCCTATAAGAACCCACTCGTTTACATATCTAATTATGAACACAAAGGGGGCAAAATCGCAGCGGAATAGTGAATATCATATAGGTAGCACAAGCTACCCAGCCTAATTTATTTACACTGCTTGAGAGAAAAATGACCTACAATGAGACTAACATTATGTTTGGTTGAATGAAATAGAATCAGTATTGCAGCTTTATTTCTGCGGAATATCTATTCATTTATTTGGTTTGCGAAAAAATTTATCAAAAGAATGTCTATTTCATTTGATATGAAATAGATAAGAAATCTTTATTCCTTCCTTTTACTGGAGGAAAGACTATTTCTGACCAAAAAGTATGTTTTGTTTTAAAAATAGCCTTAACTATAAAATAAGAAATTGCTATTTATTTCTAGTATTATTCCATTACAGTGAACCAAACATACCGTAAGTGATTTGTGGAGCGAAACCTTTTTCTTAAATTTCACGTGTAAGGCATTTCATGATTGGACAATAGAGTGATAGTGTTGTTTGATGGGCTACCATAGACGTGTTTCTCTTTTTCCTTACAAAGTTAACACTGCATTTTCATGTCTATGGGAGTAGACAAAATGACAAGGAAATTAGAAGTGTTTAGAAAGAGGAAAACTAATAGCAGGAGATAAGGCTAATGTTTCGTTTTAGAAAGATGATGGTTGTATAAATATCTACATATATTACTAAAAGGCAATGAAGAGGCGTTTGAGTTGTTGACAAGGTAGGGATGAAAAATAAGGTGACTAGAATAATAAGCTCTGTGTGTCGATGTAACAAAAATATGTATGATAATGTGGAGCTATATAGATGCTACTTTACTATATAAATTATGAAATTTAGAGAATATCACGTGAAAACCAATCTTAACTATGGAACATTTTCAACAATACAGATTACATCATTTGAATTTAGAATATAGCGAATTTTAGAGCGCAAAAGAAAAAATTGAAAATTGAAAGTTATAAAATTTAGCAGTTTTTAACATAAGGATGGCATCACAACTTGTCCTTTAGGTATCAAATTTTAAGCAAACACCCATAAAAGTGAGGTTATGATAATGACATTCTCTTCAAATTTCTATATATCCTAAAAAAGAAGGAGCTCTAGATACTTATAAAGTTTAGCTCCTATTGACGTCTATTAGGTCACACTGACGATTAATGGGCAAGATAAATGCTCATGTTGATAAACCTTACATGAACCATCAAGATCATTAGAAATCATTTTAAGTATACAAGTTTTCTTGAGAAAGTTTAAGAACATACATTTCGGCCCAATCCAACAATCCCTACTCCAAACTCGCTATGTCAAATGTTTTTTAGTCATCCTAATTTTATGAACTTAACTCTTTGAACCATGTTACTCAGCTTAAAAGATCAAGCCCAAGTGAATACTTGGTATTAAAACTCATAATTTAAGTATAGTCCCTTGTGAAAACCTATAGGATTTGAGACCGGTTTTAAAAAACCCTATAAAGTATTGGGATGGGTTTAGATTTCATAAAATCCATCCCAAACCCGTCTTGATTACATTCCTAGTTAGCTCTTACCTTGTAACATATGGTCAATGCTAATAACATAATGTTAGTGTGAAATTAATATTTTGCAAATCCAACACACATTCTGTTTGTTTCATCTTTTTTCACTCATTTTGGCATCTTATTTTTATTGTTTTTAAACATATATTTGACAAGAATAGATAAAGATGAAAGACAGATATTTTTGCTCATAAACAAAATAGATTCTAATAAGATATAAATAAATTACAAATGCAGATAAGATATAGATGAAAATCAGACAATCCAAACAGATCCATAATCTAATTTGTTGCATAATAATAATAATGATGATGATGATGATGATGATGATGATGATGACCTAAAATTTGATAAAATATTTAATTAGATACCTAAAATTTGAAATTAATTAATTTAGTTCTTAAAAGAACCTTTTGTATACACTAATAATGTTTTTATCAAATTAACTAACACTATTATCTAACATGATATTTTCAACCAATATGAAAAAATTATCACTGGCATATATAAAAAGTTTTTTTAGATCTAATTATATATTTTACTAAAGTTTAAATATCAGCCGTAACATTTATTCTAATAACAATTACTGAGAAGATTTTCCATTCCTATGATGTTTGGCAAAACCCCTACAGCGTGAGAAAATTCATATTCTAACGTGAAAATTTAACTCAAATCACATAATACCAACATAAAACGAACCAGCTAATATAAAATTTCGTGTAAAATCCTGGTCAAATCGGAAGGTGGAAGTGATTTCTCGTCGATTTCATAATAAAGGGTAATCATCGTTACCATAGATCCGTTTCGCCTTGAACAGAAACAGGTAAATTGTAGTCCAATAATTTGTTCCCCTCCATTTGAGTATTGTAATTATCGAAATGTGTTGCTTTCGTTTAATTTGACTAAATATATGTCAAGCTTAAAACATAATTGGTAAAGCATTAAATCAATTATGAACCGGTTGTCGTTGTCCTACTTTGTACGATAATTTGGATTGGGACTAAATCGACGAATATTGAGGCGATATCGCGATCTCCACTCCAATTTTACGTATTTTTATAATTACCATCTTAAAATTTTAAATTATCAATTTATAAACTTAATTAGACATTTAATTACTTCTACTTGATACTAAATACATCGTATTTAATATCAAGTCATATTACCATATAATTAAAAATTCAACATTATCATTACAAGCAAAAAGAGATAAGATATAAACAATAGAAACTACACATCCAAACTGACGTATAAAATGACAATTTAAATTTTTTAAGTGTATAATTATAAAAAAGCATAAAATTAAAATGCGAACTACAACATTACTCTAACATGGGATAGGGTAGATGCAAGTACATGATTGAACCAACCCAAGTTCGATCCTCAAAACCATAGATTCACAAGTCCAACCAAGGGAGACCTAAAATTAAAATCTAAACTCTCGATTAAGGTTAAATCAAGCCTGTTTTGGAGAACTATTAATTTTCGATCCGTCGACCTGGATTTTTCATTTTTTGTTTTATTTCCTTTAATTCAATTCATATTAAACTCGAACTCGTTTAATATAAACTATCGACTAGGAATTAAAAGAAATTTAAATTTTGTAAAAACCTTAAAGAGTTGCCACCCGATTGAAATCGAGAAAAAAATTATAAGTTAGGATCAATAGGTTTGTTGATCCTAACATAACCACTTGTTTGCAAAAAAATTGATTTGAAAACCAACTTTATTAAACTAGAAATTTTTTTGTTGAAAGGCTACCCTATCAAAATCATATGGTTACCACTTGAAATTCATAAATTAAAATTTTATCCTTTTAATACTCAAAACTTTACTAATGTATAAGCTATTATATTTACAATTTGTTATTAAAGTTTACAAATCTAAATAATATTTACAATAAACAATGAATTAATTCAATATTTACAAAAATAAAATAAAATATAAGGTTTTTTTTTCATTTTTTATGTTGCTCCCGAGGAGCCCACGTACCTGCTAATCGGGATCAGATAATATGTAGCTCTTTTATAAAATCATGATGTGTTGATAATTTTCAGTGTTCTGAATTCTTTTCACTTTAAGTTCAATTTTTTTAGAAAAATGAATTTTTACGTAGGATCCTATGAATTATCAAATTATTATTTTTATTTAGAAAATAAGATTTTCTAGGTGTAAAAAAAAAAGGATTTTTTTCATATTCTTTCTTACTTTTTTTTTCACATTTTCATTATCTTTTAATATATTTATATGTATCATCATGCACACACAACATATATATATATATATATATATACACATATTAAAATGCTTACACTATACCTATATCCATTTTCAGTTTTTCTTTTTTCTTTTTGACAAAATTCATTTGTTCTCTTTTTATTTTATGTGATGATGATGATGATATATAAAAGTTGAACTTACCTGGTTTGGGTATGCGGGTTGCATCCTGGGTTTAGATCTTCAATTTCGGGTTTGTTTGAATTGGCCTTTTTCTGCAGATACAAACACTTTTTCAAATTTTTTGCTAACAAATTATTTATCAAGAAATAGATATAGATAAAAAAAAAAGTTGACAGTTCTCATCAAAAGATCAAATAGAAAAAAAAAATAGATAAAATTTAGATGCAAATCAGATATATTTACATATATCATTTTAAAAAAGATACAGATACAGATGAAAAACAGACAATCCAAACAGACCCTTCGAGTCGAATCTAGGCTGGTCGGTCGGCGAAGCCTAACGGTGGCGATTGGCAGTTCTGAGAGGTCGTGGTGGTGCCAGACAAGCTAAATAAAAGGATGGGAAAAACTCCAATGGTGGTGGATTAACTCGAAATTAGCCGCAAGCTGGTGTTTCGAGCTTCCAAAAGTGGTGGTTGGTGCAAATCGATCGGAGGCTTTAGGATGAAGAGGAAAGTTACTAACCAAAGCTTTCACTTCCCCTGGATCCTATTGTATCCTCAATTTATTCCTTTCGACTCTTATTTATAGTGTTTAGGAGTCGAAGTGGATAGGTCGTGTTCGAGAAATAAGTTAGTGGAGCGCATGCGATTTCGAGTTCTAGAATGTGTTTGGTGATCATCGGACTTAAAAAAGCTTCGAGAAGGGATATAATGAACTTCAAATAAGGATTCTAGAAGCTCATATGGTATTTTAGATCAAATTTTGAAATCCATCTCACAAGTAAAATAAGTTTTTCGCAAACTTTGAATTGAAAATCGAGCACCCAAACACAAGTTTTTGAGCTAGTTTTTTATCTAAATATATACTATCCTATATTTTTTTTGAAGATCGCTCAATCAATTTGATGAAAAAAAAGATCAAAACTAGGTTAAAAATGGGCTAAAAAATGATTGATCGCGCGGGGGCGTGTATTGCACGCGCTTGAGTGAAAAAAATTTGGAGTTGCTCTTGGTGGAGATCAAATCTAGGTTGAGTGTGTGTGTGAGAGAGAGAGAGAGACTTTATCCAACAGGTCGTTGGCCGGTGCCTCGATCATGTTGGTTACTCAAATAATATTTGATATTTTAATGACCGAACAAAAAAACTATATGATTTTTTTACATTTTTTTTAAATTAAAATTCTTTTCTTTTCCTTTTGAATTGTCTTATTTTTTATTATTTCTTATGATATATATTTTTTTTTCTTACATATATTCTACTTTTCTTTTATCTCTATTATTATTATTATTGTTGTTGTTGTTGTTGTTGTTGTTGTTGTTGTTGTTGTTGTTTTTTCTTTTTTTTCATATTATTATTTCAATAGAAAAAATGAGGTGTCTACAGCTGGCCTTCTTTGTAGCAAAGTTCGGGTAAAACATTGCCACAAAGACAAAAGGGATACCCGATTTTTCCCTTGAAAAGCACCTACCTAGAAATTGGAACTCTTAATCTACTGGGGAAAACTTGACTAAGGTAGCAATGTTCTTGTGATCTCGATCCTTAACTAGGGGAGATATGGTAATAACTTTCAGTGAAGTTACTATATCATGAAAGGTTATCCTCCTTACTTGCCTAAAGAAATGGGGGATGATTTTTCATAGGTTTTCACTTTACATTGTGATGGACCTCAGTCTTTATCCTTCTTAAAAACTCGGATAGACTTCGGTCTTTTTTTTCTTGTAGACTCAGATAAACTTCCGTCTTTTTTCTTTCTAAAGACTCGGATGTACTTCGGTCTTTTTCTTTCTAAAGACTCGGATGGACTTCAATTATTTTTCCTTATAGACTCGGATGGACTTTGGTCTTTTTTCTTTTTATAGACTCAGATAGACTTCGGTCTTTTTTTCTTTCTAAAGACTTAGATGGGCTTCGATCTTTCTTCTTTCCAAAGACTCGGATAGGCTTCGGTCTTTTTCTTTCTAAAGACCCGGATGGACTTCAATCTTTTTTTTTTAAAGACTTGGATGGATTTCGGTCTTTTTTTCTTTGTAAAGACTCAGATGGATTTCCGTCTTTTTTCTTTCTAAAGACTTGGATGGACTTCGATCTTTTTTTTCCCTAAAGACTCGAATGTACTTCGGTCTTTTTTCTTTCTAAAGACTCGAATGGACTTCGGTCTTTTTTTTCTTATAGACTTGGATGGACTTCGGTCTTTTTTCTTTTTATAGAGTACTTGTAATTTTTTTTTGGCAAAAGAGAGTCTAAAAATTCTTTTTCTTTCGCTTTTCCTAAAATAAAGTTTTGAAAAATTTTCTCTTTTTTTTATATGTAAAAAGTCCTGAAATTCTTTTTCTTTTTCTTCCTAAAAGAGATTTTCAAGCTTTTTTCTTTCTTTTTTTTTTTCTCAATTTGCTAACGAGTAAGGAATCTTATTGACTCTAAAATTGCAAATGAGGAACAGCTCTCCCTTATTGATCATTCTTTGGTGGTATCCTCCCATTTCGAGGAATAATAACCTCTAGTTTTAGGACTTTTGACTTTCTGATTTCGAGGCATATAAATTCTTATCTTTCTCATCATTCCCTTGATCTTAAATCGGATATTTTTATGCCTGATGTGTTTAGTCAAAGAAGACTTCCTCGCATTCCAAAAATTACTCCTAATTTCAAAAATGAATTGGGCTTGGCCTAGTTTCAAAAATGAATTTTATTAAGGATAATTTACTCCTAATGATCAAAAGAGCTTCCATAAAATGGTGGTGCGTGGAGTTGTAATCCTTGGGTGCGATGGAGATGAGCGAGTGTATTTAGGTTTTTCGAAGTATATCCAATTTCCTTATTTTTAGGCTCAAACACTTTGACTTAGCGTTTCTTTCCTTCTCTTTTATTTTCTTCCTCCAACTTTTCTCTTTCCTTTTTTTTTCCCTTTCTTTTTTTTCAACCTTTCTTTTCATTTCCATCACTTTTTTTTTCCACTTCAAAGGGTAGGCTTTGTGTATGAAGTTGAGGCTCTCTTTTCATTTCAAAAGGATTTAACTCATTATTAATAGAATTTTACTTTTGAATTGATGCAATTCTGGCAAGCATAAAATAGTTAATCTATTTCTTCTAATTGATGCCCCTTACCTCCGGGATGCCCCATCGTGGAATAGTTCTTGATAGGGTTGAACTTTTATAAATCACTTCTTGATAGGGTAGTTATTGGCCCGTTCTCGGTTTTACAACCCGATGACTCCTCGTGAGTCTCATGAGATGGTACTTGACTAGCAGTAAGGTCCAAATGCTGAAGTTTGTTTAACACGTATTTCATAACCCATTCTAGGGTTTCAATCCTCCCTGCCATTGCTGCAAGTCTTTGTTCTAAATTCTCATGGGCTCATTCCCTTTGGATAACTGGAATTTGATCCTTCTCTTGTGAATAACTTCTTTGATCTGAAATATCTCATGTGCTAGAACATCCATGAATTGCAATTGGATCACTTTTGAGTCAATCATGTCCTAAATTTTGTTTTTTAATTCCCAACAATCATCCGTAGCATGCCCTTGTCGACCCCTGTGCTATTCACATTGTGCGTTAAGGTTATATCTTTGTGGCTTACACCCAGGTACTAGCTCTTTAAGGTGCAACAAATGGTCCTTTTTTAGTTTATAGTAAACTTGAGATAAAGGGATAGGGATCTAAGTAAATCTTCTCCCTGATGTCTGTGTATACTTGTTGTAGTTTCCTTTACCCACTAGGTTGACTGTGACTTCTCTTACTATAGGTTCTTCAATAGCCTCTTTTTGAATTTAAAGTTGGCCAGAAATAAGGGCATCTTCAATTCTGTCCCCCCGCCTCTATTATTTCAGAAAAATTTTCTGTGGCACATTTAACAAAATAGGAGAAGAAAGGCTCCTCCAGGTATTTATGAAGGTAAATACCAAATCCTTCTCTAGAATAGATATGGCAACTATAGCTGCTAATGTTTTCTACCGTTGAGCATATTCCTTAAAGGTCTTGTCCTTCTTTTTTTTTTCATATTGCTAAGATCCCACATGGATGGAGCAACTTCAAACTTGTATTGGTTGTAAAGTGCCTTGGCCAACTTGTCCCAAGTATCAATCTCATTGAGGTTTAATTGGGTATACCAAGTTAATGCCGATCCAATGAGGCTATCCTGGAAAGTCCGAATCATTAGCCGCTCATGCTTGGTACGTTGGCTCATCTCCCTCACATAGAACTTAATGTGCAATTTAGCATCATATTTCTCAAAATCCGGCATCTTGAACTTTTTAGGTTAAGTGCCGTCTTGAATCACAGGCAGGCTTGTGATCCTAGCTTATTCAACACCGTCAGCCTTCTCAAACAAAAAGAACAGTCTTTTTTTTTTCATTTCCTCGCTTTGAGCCTCTAACCCCTCTTTTAATTCATTAGCGTTAAGCTCGGACATTTGAGGCACGTGGTGTGCTTCTTTTTCTTCAATGGGCTAACCATCGACCCTTTTTTGAATTCCAAAATGTCATTCAGATGAGGGTTGGAGGATTTTCAATAGTCCGACACTTTAAGTGAGCATTTGCATCTGTTCAGCCATCTTAAGTGTTGTTTGCTCAAGAGATTCGATTTTCTACTCAATAATTGAATTGCAAATAACGTTCTTGCACGAATGTACTTAAGGGATTAGCCAAGCCTGCTTAAAAAATAATTTCAAGTCTAGTGAAGATCCATCCTTGTTAACAAATTTTTTTTTTAAATTTTTTCTTTTTCTTTTGGCTAAGCTTTATTTCACAAATTGATATTTCATTTCAAAAGAATTTTTTTGTTTTTTTTTTTTTGAAGCTTCATTTCACAAATTGATAATTTATTAAAAAAAATTTTTGCTTTTTTTTTTTTAATTTTGTTTGTTTGGACAATATTCATTTCACAAATTAAAAAAAATTCTTTTGTTTTTTTTTAAGAAATATTTACAAACAGAGAATGACGGACTTGAGACCAAAGGAAAAGAAAACCGAAGACAAAAGGTGGATTTAATTGAACAAGACCCATAACTATGTAGAAGAGGAATTGATCTAACAGATGATTGGACTATATACAATATATAGATATTTACAAATCCACTATACATTATTTAACAACTTTTAGATACAAGTTTTGTATTTACTTTATTATAATTTAAAGAGTGTTTGCAAGTTTTTTTTTTTTTTTTTGAGAATTTATTTATTTACAAAAAAAATTAAAAAAAAGACTAATGATAGTTATATAAAAATTTTTAGATCACAATAATGTACACTATTTTACATGAATAAAAAAACTTTTATCTTTTTTATTCAGGATAATTTACAAATTTAGCATTTTTTTTATTTTTTTGAACTATACACAAATGACTATAATACTAACCAGATATGTAAAGACCCGATCCTCTAAATCCCGAGACTTAGAGTACCGAATCCCCAACCACATATAACGTTTTCACATTATATGTAAAGTTGTCCTAAAACTAACAGTTTATGAAAATTGTTTGATCAAATCACTATACTTTGTAAAGAACTTTTTAAATAAAACAAGATTGCTAACATAAGCAATCTACACATATATTTACATCAAATAAACATCGTTTAGTGCCAATACATGACACTACAAAAATTACATGTTTTCTCAAAACATGAAAATCCTAAAGGATCTTAGGGTCATTACAAAAGAAATTGGCTTCACTAACAAGCCTTCTATACATAGCTAGTCCTTGGCAAAAGTCTTCTATAAGTCCCGGGTCATCGGATCCTATTCATCCCACTCGTCCAGAAATCTTTCGAAATCGGACCCATAGCCCAAGTCATCGTAATACTCGTCTCCATTACCTGCAAAGTAGCAAAAGTGAGCTAGAGGCCCAGTACACAATAACCAATGCATAACAAGTCATCCGATTCATTAATGCATCCATAGAAAAACAAGTGGTTATCTTTATTACATTTTGATTCACAAATCAACAAGAGGGTATTCAAACCCCGGTCACACTTCGGGAATCCAGGGATCCTGAGTAACAGCAGCTGCTCAGGGGGTTGATATAAGCAGTCCGAATACTTATATCTCCTATATCTATTTCATGAAGATAATAGCTTCATCTAGGGTTTAAAAGCCGTTGCCCGACTCTACTTAAACTCAGTCCATAACATGAGCCTAGTTCACAAGTTCCCATAAACCTTGAACTAAATCATGGTATTTCCCCCTAAGTTTAAGCAAACGTTACACAGATACAATTCCCCCTATCGGCTACCCACTTAACCAAAAGAATCGCTATTGCATCATAGCGTACCATTGCATCATGGTAAAGTCATTGCATCATGACTTGGTTAAGCGCCTAGCTAACATGTCATTGCATCATGACAGGTTTGCTGCTCCTCGGACCAGATTAAACAGCGTAATAGACATCCAATTCATCCAAATGTTAAATCGAATCAATTTAGGTCAAATTAGAAATGTCTGGTCCTAGCAAACATCAGACAAGTTATTGCGTACCTGAACCGTTAGATAGAACTAGGATCTCTCGGTGATGAACTAACCGAAGAATCCTTAACTGTAATAGAAATGTCACAATAATTAATAAATCAACATTTATAAATTTCATTCTCACAAATATACATATTATATCCACATATCACAATTATCAAAGAAATTCAAATAATTGAATATACAGTCACGAATAAGCATTTAAACGTCCTAATATATCCCAAATTGCTTACCAAATACTCAATGCTCAAATAACAACTTTGGAAAATTTTTAGAAAAAGCTCTTAAAACAAAAACTCAGGGGATACGCCGGCACTCAACGCCGGCGGCGTTGAGCCGGTGTTCAATGTTCTGAAAATGTACACTGCCAACGCTGGCAGCGTTCAAAGTGTACGCCGTCAGCCTTTGTACCTACGCGGCGGCCTTGATTCCAGAAGCCAGCGTACAAGTTAGAAGAAAGAACGCCGGCTGACTTCCTAGCGAAAGCCGGCGGCGTTCAGTCGGCTTTAAGAAATTTGGTTCTGTGAACTATCAACACCGCCTCTACGCCGGCGGCGTAGAAACTCAAATTGCCGGCGTACGTTCTGAAGAACAGACGCTGGCAAATCTTAACATATAAGCCGGCGGCGTTGCAAACGGCGTTAGGAAAAACATTCTGTGGGCTTTCTACACCGCCTCTACGCCGGCGGCGTAGAATCCCCAGATGCTGGCGTACGTTTTAAAAACAAGGTTAAACGAAAATTCAAATCCCCTGTTTTTCAACTTTGCAATCTTACATCTTAATACACTTTAAAACTTTCCTCAACTACACTTCCACTTCATATACTCACTCCAACATACACTACTCAATTCTAGCAACCAAGCATGAATTCAACACAATTAAACACTTCAAATTCTACTTCCATCAATTCTAAATTCTCCTATACAAATCCTCTTAACAACTTCCCAACTCTTCATAATCATACAACAATACATGCATACTCTCCCACACTCATGTAACACTTTCTCAACTAATCCCATGCATGAACAACAATTTGATCAATCTTAAACTCAATCCATCCAATAATCCATACAACTTCTTCAAGAAAGGAAAATAATACAACACAACAACCTAAACTAAATCAATTCAAGTATATATACATACCTTGTCTTGAGAAATACTTTGATTTTCAAACTTGATATAAACCCTAACTTGAGCTTGGAAATGGAGATGGAAATGGAAAAGAAAAGAAATGGAAGAAGAAAAGGAAAAATTCGGATAAAAATTGCTGCCCTCCAAAAGTAGGTTAATTAAAATTTTGACTTTAACATATACCAAATTTACCCCTTAGTGCATATATTAACTTAGGTTGCATTTGGAGTTAATTTGAGTCCCATTTGGCTTACATTTAGGGCTAAATGCTAGCTTAATTACAAGAACTTATTAACTAGCCTTAAGTGAAATTATAGCTGATTTACAAATCTAGCTTAGCTTAACCTTTTAATGAACAAAAGACAACATTAATAATTTCATTACTCACATATTAATGCATATAAAACAAAATATTAATATCAACATATACACATACAAAATCATATATCTTAAACTACTAACACATAACCATACTCATTCAATTCAACTTCTCAAAATAAATTAATAAACACATGAGATTTGATTAAAAAATAAATCTAGGTCATTTCAAGATATTATTTACAAAGTACAATAAATTATTCACATTACATATTATACATGCAATTCACACGGATGCAGATTTAGGGGATGACAACTCATTAGTAGTGGGGCAATTTAAAAAAATGTTTATTTGAGTTACAACTTTGTTTGAAGAAAATTTAAGTGAATATATTTACATGAAAACGATTTAAAAAAAATTAATTGTAACTCTTTTTAAGGTATGCCTTACTATTATTTATTTGTCAACCTATACTTATGAACGCAATTGAGTTGGTTCTAAAGATTCCCCAGTCTAGTAGATCGTTGATCAATACTAAACCGAAGCGGAAGGTCATTTCGTGAACCAGATGGTAGAAATGCTACAGCCCTCCGATCCTACTAGCGCCTAAGGTCCTCAGACGATCTAGTTCTAATCGAATCTAGCACAAATTTTTCATAAATTCCCCCCTAAAGGTATCATAGGCCCCTATCAGAGCTATTTACAAAGTTTTCTTTTTATCTGCATCACTTAAAGGAAAAGATTGGTACAACTATTTACAAATTAATAATTATACAAGTAATATACAAAAATGAGCATATAAAGGATAAACTTTAAATTTAAGAATTTCAAGTGGCTAAGCCTCTTAAAAATAAGTGTCCTCAGTGAAGTCACCAAGCTGTCAAGTCTGGATTTTTCATTTTTGGTTTTATTGCTTTTAATTCGATTCATATTAACCAAACCCATTTAATACGAACCCTCGACTAGAAATTAAAAGAAATTCAAATTTTGTAAAAACTTGAAGGAGTCGCCACCTGATTAAAATCGAGTAACTATTTACAAGTTAGGATCAATAGGTTAGTTGATCCTTACATAGCCACTTGTCTTTAAAAAAAAAAAATGATTTGAAAACCAACTTTGTTAAACCAGAAATTTTTGGATTCGAGGGCTATCCTATTAAAACCATATGGTTATAACTTGAAATTCATAAATTAAAATTTTGTCCTTTTAATGCTCAAAATTTTACTAATGTATAAGTTATTGTATTTACAATTTGTTATTAAAGTTTACAAATCTAAACAATATTTACAATAAACAATGATTAATTCAATATTTACAAAAATAAAATAAAACGTTTTTTTATTTTTTATGTCTCAAAGATGCCAACTTACCTACTAATCGGAATTAGACAATATGTAGTTCTTTTTATAAAAATCTTGACGTGTTGGTAATTTTCAGTGTTTTAAATTCTTTTCACTTTAAGTTTATAAAAACTTTCAATTTTTTTTTAGAAATATGAATTTTTGCGTAGGATCTTATGAATTATCAAATTATTATTTTTATTTAGAAAATAAGATTTTCTAGATGCAAAAAAAAAAAAAAGGATTTTTTATATTTTTTTTTCTTACTTTTTTTTTACATTTTCATTTTCTTTTTATATATTTATATGTATTAGTATGCGCACACAACATATATATACACATATTAAAATGCTTACACTATAACTATAAATATTTTTATTTTTCTTTTTTTTTTTAACAAAATTCATTTGTTCTCATTTTTTTATGTGATGATGATGATGATGATGATGATGATGAGATGATATAAAAAAATTGAACTTATCTAGTTTAGGCACGTAGGTTGGATCTTGGGTTTGGATCGTATTTTAGGTGGGATCTAGGTCGAATCTTAGATTTCGGGTCAAATATGGGCTGGTTAGTCGTGAAGCTTAACGGCGATGATTAGGCAATTCTGAGAGGTTGTGGTGGTGTCAGACGGGCTAATTAAAAGATGGGGAAAACTCCTATGGTGATGGATTGACTCGAAATTAGCCACAAGTTGGTGTTTCGAGCTTCCAAAAGTGGTGGTCGCCAACGGTCGTTGGTGGCGATCAATCGATCGGTGGCTTTATGATGAAGAGGAAAGCTACTAACTAAAGCTTTCACTTCCCCTAAATCATACTGTATCCTCAATTTGTTCCGATTTAATCTCTATAAAGAGCAATAAAAAAAAAACGCAAACCTACCTCAAACTCGAAATTGAACTTGCTGGTGTTTTTGTATGAAATTGGTTGTTTTTCTGGGATGTGGATGATCTAATAGTGATTTTGACTCCTATATATAGTGTTTAGGAGTCGATGTGGGTAGGTTGTGTTCGAGAAATAGGTCGGTAGAGCGCGTGTGATTCCAAGTTCTAGAATGTGTTTAGTGATCACCGAGCATAAAAAAGCTTCGAGAAGGGATATAATGAACTTTAGATAAGGATTCTAGAAGCTCATAAGGTAGTTTGGATCAAATTTTGAAATCCGTCTAGCAGGCAAAATAAGTTTTTCCGTAGACTTTGAATTGAAAATCGAGCACCCAAACACAAGTTTTTGAGCTAGTTTTTTTTATCTGAATCTATACTATCCCATGTTTTTTTTAAGATCGTTCAATCAATTTGACGAAAAAAAGATAAAAAAAAAAATGGGCTAAAAAATGGCTAATCGATGGAGAAAACAGGCTGTTGGTGGGAAGCAGATGATGTGCGTGTCACACATGCACATCATATACGCGACACGCGCAGGGGTATGTATTGAACGCTACTAAGTGGAAAAAAAATTGGAGTTGCTCCTTACGGAGATCAAACCTGGGTCGAGTGTGTGTGTGTGTGTGACACTTTATCCAATAGGCCGTTAGCTATGCTTCGGTCATGTTGGTCACTCAAACAACATTTGAGTGACCTGGATCGAGTGAAAAAAAAAAAATGATTTTTTTACATTTTTTTTAAATTAAAATTCTTTTCTTTTCCTTTTAAATTATCTTATTTTTTATTATTTTTTTATGATATATATCTTTTATTTTCTTACACATAATCTACTTTTCTTTATCTCTTTTTTTATTATTATTATTGTTTTTTTTTTGCTTTTTTATATTATTATTTTGGGGGCAAAAATAGGGTATCCACACGATCCAATTTCGAACCTATTGAATCAATTACTTGTAAATTTTTTTAATATAGCTGAAAAACTAAATTTAATTTTAGATATGTAAAAATATTATATTTGAAAATAAAATCACAATTAGCTCTAAAACTTATGTCTTTAATCCAATATCTTAAAGAATCATTTAAAATATGCATTTATTTATATGTAAATACATTACTTTAGATGTGATTTTAGTAATGAGAGACTAAAAATTCTCTCAAGACAAAAACAAATCCTATTTGTTAAGATAAAAAATGTGTATTTTTTTATAAAATTTCATATAAATATAACCAAATATGCTTGAAGTATAATTATTTCTTATATTGTTAATAACAATACTACGAATACATAATAAATTTCTACTTTTCATATTATATTTTTTAAATATTTGTTCTTATTAATTTATACTTATTTTTTAAATTTCATCATTTTTTTTTCTTTCTCTTTTTATGTTTGGACTCAAAGTCCCACAGGAAAGACCTTAGACCTCATCAAGACCTTAAGACTTGCTATATCCCTTAGTAAGTCAAGAGTCACCTTGCCGAGCCGAGTCATGGGTTTGTAGTCGTCATTATCGAATTAGGTCAATTTTCAAGTTCAACTCGAGCCATACGAGACTAGTTAGACATAATATGAATTTTGTTTCTTTAATATATAATTATTTTTATTATATCTATTTTTAATGGAAAATGCTTAATGTCATAAACTTGAGCACATTTTCCCAATCAAAACTTGTTGTTAATTATTTTGTCAATAATGGCATATCATAACAATATTAACCTTTTTGTCAACCATAAGTAAGGGTTGCAAAAGAATTAAGTAGATTAGAGTTCAATTAAATTAAGTTTTTAAAGTTTTAAACCCAAATTATTTTAATATCATTTGAAATAACTTAAATTAGGCGAACTAAATTAATATATATATATATATATATTTGATTGTTCATTCTATGATTTAAATTGTTATAGTTAAGTTATGATAATTTGATTTGATGACATGATAAATCACTAATATTGAAATGTGTAAAAATTTAATTGAAAGTGTGTTGGTGTGAAATATAAATGTAGTTACATGTTGAATTGAATTATGTTATTAAATAATGTATAGTGTTGTTTTTAAAATTTAGGAGACTTTAGCTGCAATTTTTTTTTTTAGAAAGCTTAAAGCCCATCTTTAACTAGCAAACCAAGCCCACACACACATATAGCTCAAAGCCCATGTCTAAGTATCTTCCTTATCCTTTTAAAATGCCCCAAAAGTAAAAAAGGCAGCCAGAAATATCAATCTAAAATAGATCCAACCATTGTCTCTCTCTTTTTCCATCTTCTTCATCTTCTTAAATACAAACAAGCTCAAATTTCACTTCAAAATCTTTCTAAATCTTGCCCCATCGGTTTTTACACGAAGAATCAATCCAAGGAGCAAGTAGAAGTAAGCTTTAAATAAAAAAAGTGGAAAGAAAAGCTTGGTTGACTCTATTAGCCATAAAAGTAAGTAAAGATGATTTCTTATATGTCTTGTTTAATTATAGTTCTTGCTTGAGGTTAATGTTGAACAATGTTGAACATTAGTAGAACTTTGATGTTTTAGACAAGTTAATGGTTAGATAACATATAAATTAGAATGAATATGCAAATAGGCACACGTAGCTTAAGTATTTAAAGAAATGAATTTTGAGTTTATGATACATTAATATGTGTATTGATGTTGTCAGTAATAACTAAGTAGAACTTGAATTATTAGAGTAATAATAGAGTTCTACAAGCATGAATGATGGATTTATGTTTTTAGGTTAAGTTTGTTTTGTGTGTGTGTGTGATAAAAATATGTGTGCAAGTGAACTTGATGATGTTTGATATTATGATTATAGGTTAGTTTTGATATGTTTTTATAAACAAGGTTTTATTAAGGAGTTAGAAGATATAGAACTTCGAAATTTTTGAAACAAGTATCAAAAGACCAATAACTTGCTCATAACGGGTGTGTTAAATGCCGTTATTTCTTCAAAATGTTGATTTCCTAATGGTCACGGAAGTTATGAGGCCCATGATCTTCTCTATTTTTTTTTTTTAAAACATGAAGCGGCCTTGATCACAACCATTACAAAGGCCGTTATATCCTTTATGTGGTTTTCAAGCTTGATCACGGCTGTTACTAAGCTCGTGATCTCCTTTAATCTTTTGTTTCTCGAAAGGCACGACCTAGATTACGGTCGTTACGAGACTGTTATCCCATCGGATGGTTTTTGGAAAATTTTAAAAAAAGCTATTACAGGCGTATTCTTCATCACGGCCGTTATAAGGGGCATGATCTCCTAATATGAGCGTGACAAAGTAGTGAGATATACCACGGCCCAAGATCACACGTGATGGTGGCCGTGATATACATCACGGGAGTGACAGATCCTATGATATTGTTTATATAAAAAAAAAAAGAAATAATAAATAAATGAATAATATATATATGGTGGAGTGTGATATATATATAGGTACATGTATGAATATAAAATATAAAATGATTTGAATTTCATTTAAGTTTAATGAATATCTAACGACTTAATGTTTCATTACGGATTGACATGTTTTATATGAAATTTTTTCTGACAGTTCCCATACCAAGTTAGGTTTAAATACATGTCTTTATCTGATAAATCCAATTATCCAGGTATGCATAACTTGTTTATTAAATGTTAGGTTAGGCATTATCAAATTAACTCTAATTAAATATTGGCTTAAAACTTTGTTTGAACCGTTTGTGCGTGTGCTATTGAATCTGGTTCGAGGAGAAACAACACTATTAATGAGGTTAACATGGTAGATTAGGCACTTAAGCCACCCCTATCATGATGCAATGAATTTCTAAGTGGCTCAATAGTTAATCGATAAGAGGAACGATATTAGTGTAACATTTGCTTATTCTTAAGAAGAACTAATATGATTTAATTCACGTTTATAGGGACGAATGAACTAGGTGATGTTATGGATTAAGTTAAATAAAGTTGAGTAATGGCTGTGAATCCTAAATAAGATTATTAATTGTAAAGTTATGTAAAGATATAAGTATTCGGGCTGCTTATTCCAACCCCCTAAGCAGGTGCTGTTCTTGAGGACCCTAGATCCCTAAGATTGAAATCGAGTTTGAATACTTCAGTATTAAAATGTTTTACTTAAATAAAGATAAATAATTCTATTGTTTCTTGTATTGCATTAGCTTAAGAGAGCATGTCATTATGTATTTGTTTATGTTGTTGTGTACTAGGCTCCTAGTTCTCTTTTTCCTTTATAAGTTTCAATAATGATGAATACTATGATGATATGGGATATGGCATTGAATGGGAAGCATTCTTGGATAAGTAGAATGAATAGGGTGTTGGACCATTCCATTTAGTTTTCTTGGAAAAGCCAAAAAGCAAGACCTTGTTTTGATTCAATGTAATAGTATAAACTAAGGCTTTCTCAAAACCTATGCTTTATGATATTAAGCACCTAAGTTTTCTAGTACGTATATTACAAGTTTGGTTATATGACCTTTGGAAAAACCATGTATGTAGGTACATCGTATGTATTTATATAAAGTTAACTACTCTTAATTGAGTAGTTTTTGTAAAGTTTTGTATTTTAACAGATTGAGCAAACAATTTCCATAATCTCCTTTTTCGGATAACCTTATATATAATATCTTCGTATATTGTACGTGGTTGAGGACTTAATATGTAAAGTTTTAATTATATACATGTCAAGTCTTTACATCATTGATAAGTCAAGTTAAAATTATTACCAAAGTTGAAAAGCATATGTTCAAACTCGAACCCATTAATGAATTTTTAAATTCCATCTAGAGTTCAAGTTTGTTTAATTATAGACTTATGGGATTTATTTTATTATTATTTTTACAGTTGAGTAGTAATTAATTTTAAAGTTTTAATAATATATAATATTGCAATATGTATTACATAAAGAAAGATATAATTTATTGTGTGTGTGCACGCGTATATAAATGAGCTCACAAGCCTATAAATAAACTTACTTGCAACCTTAAACGAGCACTCACATTTATCTCATTTAAATAAATAAGCTTTATATAGATAAACTTGAATTTGGTTTGTTTGTCAGCTACCAAATGCATATTTCTTATCACTAATAGAATTGCAACCATGATGATTAAAATTAATTGCTTACCTAAATAATTAATATGTAAAATTTATAATAGAAAAGGATTTCATCCATCATGAAAAAACTAAAATTGTATGCTAGCCTTATCTCTTAAATTATCCTAAACAACAACATATTGGATTCAATAAAAATATAATAAAATGTCCTAAAATTAGGCGAAAGTTTTCAATTCATTACACTTCTAATCAACACATTATCAATTGCATAGAGCAATAAGTAACTGAACAATAAAAGTCAATCAATTAGTAAAACAAAGAAAAAAATAAGAATATTTAGAACATTAGAAGTTAGAAAAATTTTGAAATGTACTTATTTATAGACACACCAGAATAATTAAAACATAACATTCCAATCGAATTTTGTTTTTATAAAGGATATATTTGAATCAATATTTAACAATAATTCAATTATGTTTTATTTCAACAATATATGTATGAGTTTTTTTTAATATGTAAAACGGTTTACTTCGATTTAATTCGATTCAAACCAAACAGTTCAATTAAGATTCTAAACCAAACCACAAATCATATACCCATAACCTTTACTAGGCCAAACCACAAACCAAACTATTTTGATAAAAACCAAAATATCGATGTGATTTAGTCCAATTCATGGTTCGAACAATTTTTATGCATAATCCTATTTATAGACCTATGTAATTTATATAGTCAATAATATTTTAATACTATAACCATAATTTGAATCGTATTGAAATGATGCAAATTGTACAAGAAATCAAGCTTAACTCAAAGTGGTTCTCAACAAATTCAAACACAACTCAATTAAATTCACAACGCGATTTTTATATATAAGTTTTTCAATTAAAATATTATTAATATGCAAAGTCAACTCGAATTAAACTCAATCAAATTTTATTAAACTCGCAATTAGTTTAATTAAACATCATGAATTTAGATTAATATCATGAATAGTATCTGAACTTACACAAAATATGCAATATAATAGAAACTATTTACTCTATGAATTCAGGGGTTATTGAGTTTAATTGTGCTTTTATTTGTAAATACTCCTAAGAGTTGGTACTTAGTTTGTTTATATGTTGATTTCAAGTGACTCAAGACCTTATTAGAGAACATATCAACAAAGGATGAATAAAAATCACTACAACTTCGACATTTCTAAGTAGAATTGCATAATGAAGGCATATCATGCTCGTGAGTGAGGTTATGATATAAGAAATGAGCACTAAAGATTGGATTTAACAACATCACAACCATGAAAGAGGAGGAAAATGAAGAACCTCAAGAATCACGGTCTTAGGCATAGCCATGATAGGAGCAGTGAACCACGTGTACTTGATTAGTGATGGAATCATGACTGCAAGAATAGGAGCTATTAAGATCACAGTCTGCATCACAACCATGCTTCGTCATGAGTAAGGCAATAACATATGGATCCCGATCGTGACACTTGTCTAATTCGTAGCCATAACTATCACTGTGAGCGATACAACCGTGATCCTGATTGTATCTTGCACATCACGCTGTGAATCACTGCAGGTCCAAGCCATATAAATTTCTACCGCTATGATCACTTGTTGCAACACAGTTGTGATTAATCATTGATAGAACAAAAATTACTTATCATGACCATGAATGTGGGTATGCTTGTCATGTTTCCACCTCAAAAATTATATAACTATATTTTAAAGAGTAAAAGTGAACAGAAGTAAGGAAAAAGCACCATATCATGTCACATCCTATAGAACATATAAATACAAACACACTAGACATCATAAAGGAATCCAAACCATTATCTATCACTGAATCATTACCATAACCATTAGTTTAGTTAAGTTACATATGTTCATATTTGCTTATATTTTATCAATTATAAAAATGTATTTTTTGGAAGTTCCTGAAAGAGAAGTTGAAAACTCACTTTGTACTCATTTAAAGAAAATTTCAAACCAATTATGTCGTCAAAAAGGGGTTTAGTCATGTTTACCTTCTGTTTTCTTTCAATTATTGTATTGTTTTCTTGTTACATGATGTATGAATAGTGTATACTTTGACTTTGCAGCTCATGGCTTAATGTGCATTTGTATGATTAATCATTGAATTATCAGTTTCCTTAATTTTGACAATTGTTATTATTGAATCATGAAATTGTATTATGCACGGTATAACTTCATATTAAATTTCATTAAGATTAATTGAAAAATCATTCTTTTGAATAGATCTAGGATGTTGGAAGGAATTACTCATGATCCTAGAAGTCGGATTGTGATATTCTCTACATATACTTAATGCAAGCATATAATTTGTGAACTTAACAGTATTTTAGATTGCTATTAGCTTAGGAAGAGATTCTAGTAAATAAATTTGGGGTTAGATGTTAATGATCCTAAAAAAGATATTAACTTATTTAATGAATTTTGTGGCAATTTTAATTGCATGTTCTTAATGTACATGTTAAGCTACTGGAGAAGCAGGTCCAAGTAGTTGCATTCTACATTTAATTAAAGTAATCGTGCTAGTTATCATTATTTGTAGCCAGGTTAATGTCAAAAATAGTACCTAAATTATGTCAAAATATATAATTAGGTACCTAAACTTTAAAATTGATCAATTTAATACATAAATTTTGAAATAGATCAATTTAGCAGCTAAAATAAATTTTATGCACACCAATAATACCTCTATCAAGTACTTTCAAATACTAAATTGATCAATTTCAAAGTTTTCAAGTATTAAATTGACCAATTTAAAAATTCAGGTATCTAATTACATATTTTACTGAAATGACCCAAAGTTAATTTATAATTAATACATGTAAATTAATTGTTGCATGTGTGTATGTGTATGTGTATGTGTAGAGTGAATTGTGGTGTTTGATATAATCATATGTATTAGAAAGTATTGAGTAGATATGAGTCTATGGTAATATATTTAGGATGATAGTTTACTTATGTTATCAATTATTATGTTAATGCAAATGGTTGTTGTGGTGATTAATGTTTATTGAATTAAGTGTGTTTGAGCTAAATTCATAACTCATAAGCCTAGCAGATTTTGGCTTCATTAAACCCCAATTTAAGCCCAAATCAAAGCCTAATTAAGGCCCAAAGCCTTTCCCAAATCTGCCCCCAAAAGTCAATATTATTATGGATAAACATCAAAGCCTAATTGCATACTTTAGACAATCCAAAACAGAACAAAAGAGAAGAAATTCATAACTCCTCCGAGACCAAAAATTTCAACACCCAAACTAAGCTTTCTTGGACTCAACACACCAAGAATCCTTCCCGAAGCCTTATATATACATTAAGGTAAGTTTATTTGATGTTTAAAGTGCTTTATTTCCCTCTTAATCCATGAAATATGCATATATGGTATAATACAAGTAGTTGATATGTTAAATTCTTGTTGAGATATTGTAGAGTTGTTAGGAAAGCTTTAGAATGCTTGAGATATTGTAGATAGGCTATAGAAAGCTCTCATGTGGTTTGGAATGAGTTGAAAGAGTCGAAATGTAAAAATTTTTGTGTTTGGAAAACTGAGGAATTCTGCAACTCAAATTTGCCGTGTAAGCCACCTCATATGCCGCCGGCATACTTGCTAGTGTTAGAATTTTTATTTCTAATCTTTTCGAAATTATCTTAAACACCACCGGCGTTGAAGTCGGAATTTGCCGGCATTAGAATTCTGATTTCTGATCTTTTGAAATTTTTCTTAAACGCCGCCGGCGTAAAGACTCAATGGTTCTGTACATAATGCATACTTCTTAACACCGCCTTATATGCCACCGGCATATAATCCTACACCACCGATGTTAAGGTTTGCATTAACGGCGTTAATAGCCGGCGTAGACTTTGTAAACTTCAAATTTTCTAACTTCTTCCAACATCTTCCAATACATGATATATGACTTCTTGATCAAAGATTTGCTATATATAGATATATATATATATATATATATATATGTTATGTGATAAATTTGGATTGTTTTTGCATAAGATTCAATAATTTCCTAAAGTTCTAACCTAGTGAATATAAGATTAACTTAGGATAGTAATGTAATATAATTGATTTATGTGGAATAGAAATAGATACTCAGTTGGAGATTCCCATCGATTCTCAATTCGAACCAAGTACACAATATTTTGATTGATTGTTGCTCAGGATAGGCATATACTAATTTGACCTTAATCAAAGAGTAATGAAAGATATTGAAATTGGTTGTGCTTTACATCGTTGAATCCGGATCCGGGGCAACAACCTTGTCATGATATAGTGGCATGGTAGTTTAGGCACTTAGCCCAATCTCTTGTCATGATGCAATGACTCAAATCCATGATGCGATGGTGGTTTCTTTTATTAGCTAAGTGGGTAGCTAATAGGGTTTAAACTGTATCGATGTATTCCTACTTAGGTTGGGAAGAAATAATATATTTTAGTTCACGAGTATGGGACCGTTGAACTAATTAATGTTATAGACCGGGATAAGTGGAGTATATAAAGGAGTGTGAACCCTAAATGATGCTATTAATATTCCTCATCGGTTAGATATAGAAGATAAAATATCGGTCTATCTATATCAATCCCCTGAAATGCTGTTACTCAGGATCCCTAGAATTCCCAGCTTGAATTGGAGTTTGAATACTCCAGTGTTGTTCTACTCACTTAACTAAAGATAATGATGTTGTGGTGACTTATTGCATTACATTTAGTTAAGTGTGTGTGGCATATGTATTTGTTTGCACTAATGTGTACTGGGCCTTTGGCTCATGCTGCTATCTTGCAGGTGACTTTGATGACGAGCTCTATGACAATATAGGCTATGGGACTGACTGGGAGCACTCTATGGATGACTAGGAGAGAGAGACCTAGTATATGCTTAGGATTCCTTTTGATGTAATTTTTGTGAAGTATTTAGGCTTATTTGTTAAGCCTTATAATGTATTTTGATTTGAATCGTATTTGTAATGTAGCTGGGTTGTAAGTAAGATTTCTATGTTTATGTGATCCTTGGGAAATTGTAATGTATATATATGATGTATGTCTTGTATATAGGTGATGACCCACTACTTATGTAGTGATAATGTTTCTTAATTCAAATCATATCAATGTTATATTTGTTTGAAAAAGGCAGCCATTACAAACACTCCTTTTTAAGACGACCTTATGTATAATACTTGAATATTGTTCCTAATATTTGGGTATTATGCGTGGTCGGAAGATTTGACATACTTAATATATGGGTTAAGTGGGCCGGGTCTTTACAATTGTGGAAGGTGTTTATATTGAGCATTACTATCCGATTTTAGGTTATGAAATCGTTTAGTTAGATTCTTGCAGCAACTGAATTTAGCAGTGGAAATAAATTTTATAAAAACATTTCTATATAAAAGCATTTCAAACTTCCACTATTACAAGTGGAAAAACTTTCACTTAAACAAATCTTTACAAAAGCTTATTTACAAAACATGAGCACTAACAAGCCTTTAAATGAAAATACAAATTTATAAATAAATCCGGTCTCTATAAAACAAACAAAAGAAGAAACAAAACAACTAAACTACTCAACGCTCTTAACTCACATCATTCATCTACGATCCTTCCCGAGTCAACAGAAGCACCTAAAAACCCGAGACAACATCATCAACAGCAACAACATCATCATCATCAACAAGGAACACCATCATCATCTTCATTCTCAATATATCACCTGGAAAAAAGAACAATAACAACACTAATGAGCCGAAACTCGTACACAATAACATAATCACACACGGAATAGCATGCGAGCTTAACTAAATACAATGCATCAATCTACAAGTTATTATCTTTCCATTAAAATAAACAAATTAACAATGGAGCACTCATACTTCGAATAAGCCAATGGGAATCTGAGGGTCCTGAGTAACAGCAATAGCTCAAGGGGTTGATATAAGCAGTTAGAATACCTATATCCCCTATATCTATTCTATAAAAGTAATCTCATTTAGAGTTTGTAGCCATTACTCAACTTTACTTAACTTAGTCCACAACATGACTCTAGTTCACCCGTTCTCATAAACGTTAAACTAAACCATGGTATTTCCCTTCAACTTTAAGCAAACATTATACAGACACTACACTCTCCATCGATCACCCGCTTAACCATAAAAAAATCGCTATTGCATCATAGCATACCATTACATCATGGTAAAGTCATTGCATCATGACTAAGGTTAAAGCGCCTAACTACCGTGTCATTGCATCATGACAAGGTTGCCGCTCCTCAAATCAGATTCAACGGCGTAATAGACAACCAACACTCATCAATTATTAAGCCAAGTTTCAGTTCTTAATCCATTTTAGATGTCTATCTTAACATCCAACACGCAAGTTACTGCGTACCTTGAATATGAAATCCAAACATAGCCTCGGAAGGGATTTCTATGTTTATGTGATCCTTGGGAAATTGTAATGTATATATATAATGTATGTCTTATATATAGGTGATGACCCACTACTTATGTAGTGGTAATGTTTCTTAATTTAAATCATGTGAATGTTATATTTGTTTTAAACAGACAACCATTACAAACACCTCTTTTTAAGACGACCTTACGTATAATACTTGAATATTGTTCCTAATATTTAGGTATTATGCGTGGTCGAGAGATCTGACATACTTAATATATGGGTTAAGTGAGCCGGGTCTTTACAATTGGTATTAGAGCCTTAGTTTGTATGACTGCCTGCTTAAATGAGATTGCTAAGTATGATTTGACTGTGAGTATAATGTGATTTGCTTGGAATAAACTTAAATTGACTTGAGTGACATTGTTTCAATTATTACCTTGATTGTTTACTTGATTGATTGAATGACATTTCATTAGGATTGCATATTTGATAAAGGCCATGCACATATTGTATGTTGATCATAGATGGACAGAACTCAAAGACAAACTAGATAACAATCGGAAAGAGAAGACATGCCACCTCCTCCATCATCATCAACTGCTCAAGCTTCTATTTCATCATCTATTCCAACTTCTACTACTACTCCATCTCCTGCTTCTGCTTCTACAGCTCAAGCTCCACAACCACCTCCAATGCTCCAAATGCCTTCTTTTCCACCTATGCCACCAATGCCAAAGATGACACAAATGCCAATGGGAGATCCGAATGCTATGTGTGCGATATTCGGAGATATGTTTGCTATGATGCAACAATATCAACAAATGATGTACCAACACCAGCAACAGTTTATACAACAACATACCCTCAAGCGATGGGACATAGAGTAAATGTGCAAGGCAATGAGAGGAATGACCAAGTTAAATTACATGATTTTGTCAAGATTGTGCCAGAGTTTGATGGAACAGTTTCAGATCCTACTACTGCTGAGCATTGGGTTGAGGAACTAGAGAAAGCCATTGCAGCTAGTGAAGTTCTAGAGAATAGAAAGATTGACTTAGCGGTTTATATGCTCAAGAAAGATGCAAATAATTGGTGGAGATTGACAAGTCAAGACATGGTGAGACCGATCTCATGGTTTAGATTCAAGGAAGCTTTCTTTCTACAATATTTTCCCAACACGGTCCGAGAATAGATGATTTCAGATTGGTTGAGTCTCAGGTAAGGCAATAGAACAGTTGAAGAGTATTATGCAGAGTTTTGTAGACTGCTCAGATTTGCAGGAGGCGTATACAATGATGAAAGGATGAAAGATCAGAAGTTTCAGGATGGATTGAATATGGAAATCAAGGGAGAAGTTAAAATGTTTCAACTTTCGACCTTATCAGATGCTGTGAATAAGGCGAAGCTGGCAAAACAGATTGAGAATGAGAACAAGACCCAAAGTGATAGGCGAGCTACATTTCTAGGATTACTCCTTACAAAAAGTATGATAACTATGGCAAAGGGAAGAAACCATTTCTAGGAAAGAAATTGAATTTGGAATCTTCTATTAAGACTTCTACTCCCTTCAACACATTTGAGAAGAGATATCCTAGATGTTTCGGGCCTCATGAACAAACTCAATGTAAGTGGACTTCAGGAGCATGTTTTGCTTGTGGGAAAGTAGGGCACAAAGCTTCAAAGTGTAAGGATTCGATGCTATAACCTATTTTTGTGCCTATTGCAAACAAAAAGGACATCATGTAGCTAACTGTACAACCAAACCAAGGAACGATGGTCCTAACCCCAGGAAAGGAATGATAGCAGCTAGGATCTTTGCTTTACAACAATGTGAGAAAGCTCCATCAGTAGATACTCTAGCAGGATTGTAATAAGGCAGAGATGAGTTTTGATCTGGAGAGTAGGAAGGTTACTTATGCCTTGGAGAAGAAGAAACCTAAGAGTATGTATACAATGGAGTTATGGGAGAAGACTTCAGAAACAGTTGTAAATGGTGAAGAGCTTGATATTGTGTAGTACCTGGTGAGAGACTTTTAGATGTTTTCCCTGAAGAATTACCTGGGTTACCACCAGATAGGGAAATTGAATTTGGTATTGAAGTGATTCCGGGAACCACTCCTATATCAAAGGCTCCTTATAGAATGGCTCCTGAATTGAAAGAATTGAAGATTCAGTTGGAGGAATTGCAAAAGATTGGTTTCATACGACCTAGTATTTCCCCATGGGGTGCTCCTGTTCTCTTTGTGAAGAAGAAAGATGGAAGTCTACGATGTGTCGATTATAGGGAGTTGAATCAAGTTACAATTAAGAATAAGTATCCTTTGCCCCTATTGATGACTTGTTTGATCAATTAAAAGGAGCGACAGTCTTCTCAAAGATTGATTTGAGGTCAGGTTACTATCAACTTCGAATTAAACCAAATGTACCAAAAACGGCTTTTCGCACTCGATACGGACATTTCGAATTCTTAGTTATGCCGTTTGGTTTGACGAATGCCCTGCTGCCTTTATGGATCTTATGAATAGGGTATTCAAGGACTACTTGGATTGGTTTGTGATTGTATTTATAGATGATATCCTAGTGTATTCGAGAAGTGAAGAGGAACATGAAAAGCATTTAAGTTTGGTTCTTCAAAGGTTGAAGGAAAGGAAGTTATATGCCAAGTTTAGCAAATGTGAGTTTTGGTTGAAAGAAGTTGCATTTTAGGACATATTATCACAAAGGATGGGATATCTGTTGATCCTGAAAAGATTAAGGCAGTATTGGAATGGCCAAGACCTACCAATGTTACTGAAGTGAGAAGTTTCTTGGGTTTAGCAGGTTATTATCGAAGATTCGTTCAGGATTCTCAAAGATTGCCACTCTGTTACAAAGCTAACCCGGAAGCATATGAGATTTGAGTGGGATGATCAATGCGAGAGAAGTTTCAAGACTTGAAGAAGATTAATATCTGCACCTATCTTAGCTTTACCCGTTAATGGAAAGGAATTCACAGTCTATAGTGATGCTTCAATACAAGGTCTTGGATGTGTTCTGATGCAAGACAACCGAGTGATCGCCTATGCATCTAGACAATTGAAACTACATGAAAGAATTATCCTGCATGACTTGGAACTTAGCAGTGGTTTTAGCTTTGAAATTGTGGAGACATTATTTGTTTGGAGAAAAGTGTAAGATATTCACGAATCACAAAGTCTAAAGTATATCTTTACTCAGAAAGAATTGAATATGCGTCAAAGAAGATGGCTTGAGTTATCAAGGATTATGATGTAGAGATTCTATATCATCCGGGAAAAGCCAATGTGGTAGCCGATGCTTTGAGTAGGAAGAAACAAATGAGTATGGCGACCATGATTACGAGTCAAAAGAAATACAAGAAGATTGCGAAGATTGATATTGAAGTAACTTTGGACAAAGTGAAGTGATGATTGCAAATTTGACACTCGACCATCTCTTATGGATTTGATTAAGCAAAGACAAGAAGATCTAGAAAGTGTGAAGATAAAAAGTGCGATACGAGAAGAAGAAGAAAAGTTGAGACTTGATGAAAATGATGTCATCAGGTTTGGAAACATATATATGTACCAGAGACGGGAATTGAGAGAGAAATCTTGAAGGAAGCTCATGCAACGATATTCAATACATCCAGGAGTACGAAGATGTATAAGGATCTGAAGAAGAATTATTGGTGGAACAACATGAAGAAAGACGTCAGAATATGTATCCAAGTGTGTAACATGCCAGCAAGTAAAGATCGAACATCAAAGACCTGGTGGTGAGTTGCAACCATTATCAATTCCGGAATGGAAGTGGGATGATATAACCATGGATTTTGTGAGTGCATTCCCTAAGACCCCTGCCAAGAATGAAGTTATATGGGTTATTGTGGATAGATTGACCAAATCATCACATTTTATACCATTGAGAGTTGGGTGTTCATTGGAGAAAATGGCATGGATTTATATCCGAGAGATAGTGAGACTCCATGGTATTCCGGTATCGATTACATCAGACAGGGATACTCGCTTTGTGAGTCGCTTTTGGAAGAGTTTATGAAGCACTTGGTACGAAACTTCAGTTTAGTACGGCTTTTCATCCTCAAACTGACGAATCCGAGAGGACAATACAGATATTAGAAGATATGCTTAAGCTTGTGCCTTGGATTTTGGAAGAAATTGGATGATTATTTGCCTCTAGTCGAATTTGCTTACAATAACAGTTATCAGTCGGCAATACAAATGGCTCCGTATGAAGCATATATGGAAGAAAATGTCGATCACCTCTCCACTGGGATGAAGTAGGTGAGAAAGCTCTAATTGGTCCAGAATTGATTCAACAGGATAGACAAGATTCAACTCATTAAGCGAAGATTAAAAGTTGCACAAGACCGATACAAAAGTTATGCTGATGAGAAGAAGACCGTTGGAATTTGAAGTTGGAGATCATGTTTTTCTTAGAGTCTCTCCAACCAAAGGAATAATCAATTCGGTGTTAGAGGAAAATTGAATCCGAGATACATAGGTCCATTTGAAATCTTAAAAAGAATTGGACCTTTGGCATACCGGTTAGCATTGCCACCTAATTTGTCAGATGTACACAATGTATTCCATGTTTCACAGTTGAAGAAGTGTATATCAGATCCAGATGCTGTTATTGATACAAAACAGCCAAAAATTCGACCTGACCGTAGAGGAAAAGCCTATCAAGATTTTGGAGAGAATGGATAAAATGGTGAAGGTTCAATGGAGTAACCAATCCGAGCATGAAGCGATTTGGGAAGTTGAGAATATGATGAGATAGAAGTATCTCGAGTTATTTTAGCAGTGATCGAGGTAAGTTTCGGGGATGAAACTTTTTGAAGGAGAGAAGAGTAAAATGACCCAAAGTTAATTTATAATTAATACATGTAAATTAATTGTTGCATGTGTTTATGTGTATGTATAGAGTGAATTGTGGTGTTTGATATAATTATATGTATTAGAAAGTATTAAGTAAATATGAGTCTATGGTAATATATTTAGGATTATAGTTTACTTATATTATCAATTATTATGTTAATGCAAATGGTTTTTGTGGTGATTAATGTTTACAGAATTAAGTGTGTTTTGAGCTAAATTCATAACCCATAAGTCTAGCAGATTTTGGCTTCATTAAACCCCAATTTTGAGCCTAAATCAAAGCCCAATTAAGGCCTAAAACCTTTCCCAAATCTGCCCCTAAAAGTTAATATTATTATGGATAAACATCAAAGCCTAATTGCATTCTTTAGACAATCCAAAACAGAACAAAAGAGAAGAAATTCGTAACTCCTCTAAGACCAAAAATTTCAACACCCAAACTAAGCTTTCTTGGACTCAACACACCAAGAATCCTTCTCGAAGCCTTATATATACATTAAGGTAAGTTTATTTGATGTTTAAAATGCTTTATTCCCCTCTTAATCCATGAAATATGCATGTATGGTATAATACAAGTAATCGATATGTTAAATTCTTGTTGAGATGTTGTAGAGTTGTTAGGAAAGCTTTAGAATGCTTGAGATGTTGTAGAAGGGTTGTAGAAGGGTTGTAGAAAGCTCTCATGTGGTTTGGAATGAGTTGGAAGAGTCGAAAAGTAAAAATTTTTGTGTTTGGAAAACAGAGGAATTCTGCAACTCGAATTTGCAGTGTACGCTGCCTCGTACGCCGCCGGCGTTAGAATTTTTATTTCTAATCTTTTGAAAATTATCTTAAACGCCACCGGCGTTGAAGTCGGAATTTACCAGCATTAGAATTCTAATTTCTGATCTTTTGAAATTTTTCTTAAACGCCGCAACATTGAGGTTGAAATTACCGGCATAAAGACTCAAAGGTTCTATACATAATGCATACTTCTTAACGCCGTCTTATACGCCACCGACGTATAATCCTGCACCACCGGCGTTAAGGTTTGCATTACCGGCGATAAGGTTTGCATTACCAGCGTTAATGGCCGACGTGGACTTTGTAAATTTCAAATTTTTTAATTTCTTCCAACATCTTCCAATACATGATATATGACTTCTTGATCAAAGATTTGCTATATATATATATATATATTTATGATGACTTTAGATTGTTTTTGCCTAAGATTTAATAATTTTCCTAAAATTCTAACCTAGTGAATATAAGATTGATTTAGGATAGTAATATGATATAGTTGATTTATATGAAACAAAGATAGATACTCAGTTGGAGATTCCCATCGATTCTCAATTCGAACTAAGTACACAATATTTTGATTGATTGTTGCTTAGGATAGGCATATACCAATTTGACCTTAATCAAAGAATAATAAAAGATATTGAAATTAGTTGTGCTTTACATCATTGAATCAGGATTCGGGGAGCGACAACCTTGTCATGATGCAATGGCACGGTAGTTTAAGCACTTAGCCCAATTTTTTGTCATGATGCAATGACTTAAATCCATGATGCAATAATTCACCATGATGCAATAATTCACTATGATGCAATGATGGTTTCTTTTATTGGCTAAGTGGGTAGTTAATAGGGTTAACTGTATCGGTGTATTCTCTACTTAAGCTCAGGCGGAAATAATATATTTTAGTTCACGAGTATGGAACCATTGAACTAATTGATGTTATAGACCAGGATAAATGGAGTGTATAAAGGAGTGTGAACCCTAAATGATGCTATTAATATTCCTCATCGGTTAGATATAGGAGATAAATATATCCGGTCTATCTATATCAATCCCCTGAGCAACTGCTGTTACTCAGGATCCCCAGAATTCCCAAGCTTGAATCGGAGTTTGAATACTCCAGTGTTGTTCTACTCACTTAACTAAAGATAATGAAGTTGTAGTGATTTATTGCATTACATTTAGTTAAGTGTGCATGGCATATGTATTTGTTTGCACTATTGTGTACTGGGCCTTTGGCTCATGCTGCTATCTTGCAGGTGACTTTGATGACGAGCTCTATGACAATATGGGCTATGGGACTGACTGGGAGCACTCTATGGATGACTACGAGAGAGAGACCAAGTATATGTTTAGAATTCCTTTTGATGTAATTTTTGTGAAGTGTTTAGGCTTATTTGTTAAGCCTTATAATATATTTTGATTTGAATCGTGTTTGTAATGTAGCTGGGTTGTAAGTAAGATTTCTATGTTTATGTGATCCTTGGGAAATTATAATGTATAGATATGATGTATGTCTTGTATATAGGTGATGACCCACTATTTTTGTAGTGGTAATGTTTCTTAATTTAAATCATGTCAATGTTATATTTGTTTTAAACAGGCAGCCATTACAAACACCTCTTTTTAAGACGACCTTACATATAATACTTGAATATTGTTCCTAATATTTGGGTATTATGCGTGGTCAGAAGATTTGGCACACTTAATATACGGGTTAAGTGGGCCAGGTCTTTACATTTACTAAAACTCAGGTATTATTTATAGCATTGTCCCTTTATAGCTTGCAGGAGTTTAGTAGCATAATTGATGACATAATAATAATAATACTTGCACAATTTTCTAGTAAAGATGATAAGAAAAAGGTGACTGCTAGTACTTATCAATCATTGTGGGAGAAAACCTCGTACTTCATTCCTCTACTATGTGCAATAGGTGTTCTTGCCTAATGTTGATTGCATTTAGAAAGAGAATTATAGGTAATTAAATTATAACCATGTCATTATAGCACGTACAACAATAAAATACCTAAACTTTAAAATTAGTCGATTTAGTGCTTAAAAAAACTTAAATTGATCAACTTTTATGTTTTGACATAATTCAAAATACTCAAAAAAGCTAAGAGAGAGACCTTCAACTTTTATGTTTTGATCTTTACAAAAATCTGGATGGATAAAGGTCGAAATTCTCCTTGAAGAAACCGCACGTGCAGGTGTGGAATTCTAATTTGCTATTCGGAATAATTTCATATATTGTGTGTATTTTTCTCATCTTAACTCTAATCAAGGTGATTCATGCTAAGAAAGAAGAGAACGAGATCTACAACTTTTATGTTTTGGGTTTTGACAAATTATGAACGTATGAGTCGAAGATTGTCGTCAACTTTCCACAGTGGCCTTAGTGAACTCACCAACAGCACTGAATGAGCACTCAACTTATTGTTGAACAACATCGAGTAGCCTAACATGAACTCTATCCCAACTAATATAGTGACACATCCAAGTGACAACCAAATCGGAGGCAATCACCAAGTAGACTAACCAAGCTGCTGTTACCTCAACTAACAAACTAAGCTAACACACATACACCGAGCTATCCACAATTGACGGTAGAGAAATACCGAGCTCCAAGCCTATGGAAAGACCAAGCCAACTTCTCCTTTTGAGCTTTTTAAAAGCTTGACAACATTAAAGGATTAGATTTAGTAGTTTTCTTGAACTAAAGATTTTCAAATGACAGATTAGTCATTTAGAACTCAATCACTGATTTATCTTTCCAAATTTCAAGGAATTGATTCGTGTTGACAATTCATTTACTTTTAAGCAATTTTTTATAATGAAATCCAAACAAAATGCGTGAGTTTGTCATACTTGGTAATAAATATGTAAAAAATGCACATTTATCAATCAATTTTAAAATTTTTGAGGTACTAAATTAATCTATTTCAAAGTTTAAATACCTAATTGCATATTTTACCAAAATTTTATTTGACATTACCTATGTTCAAATAGTTCGATCCCATAAATTTATTCAACTATTGTCAAATCACTCAGAAATAACCTACACTAAATATTCTAAATTAATTTGCATATATATTTTGTTTATTGATTTCATGACTAAATTGTGATAATTTAAGTTTAAAAAAATTAATGACATGACAAAATTATTAGTACTGAAATGTGTTAAAATTTAGTTGTATGTGTTGAATTGTACTATAAGATGATATAATATTTTTTTTTTTTAGAATTAAGAGACCCAATTGCTACAAAATTTCCTTATTAATCCAAGCCCTTTTTTTTTTTTTTTTTAAATACCAAGCCCACATGAAAAGCAAGCCCATGTGCAAGCCTTCTTCTAAACTCTTCCAATGTGTTAAAAGTCAAAAAAGGGGCAAGTTTTAGGACAATTCAAAACTTTTGCAAAACATCACCCCGAAAGCAAACCTAACACAATTGACATTTCTCACCCCCTCTTCATACACAAATTCACACATCAAAACTTTCTCTAAATCTTAACACACAAGATCTTAAGTAAAGAATCAAGATAAAACATAAGTAGAAGTAAGAATAAGTTAAGAAAGTAGGAAAGTGGAGCTTAGTTAAAGATAGTAACTATACAAGTAAGTAAAATTGAATTCTTTCACACTTTGTTCAAATATAAGTTCTAATTGATGTTAATACTAAGTAGAAGTAGAATTTTTATAGTTTAGACAAACTAATGATATGTCAACATGTATATTAGAGTAGACATGCAAATATACATGTCTCTATATATGAAGCATATAGTGAAATAATGAATGTATTGATGTTAGTGGTACATAGGTAGAACTTTAGTGATTAAATTGATAATACAGCTCTAAAAAGCAAATATAATAGATTTGTGTTCTTAAGTTAAAATATTGTTGTATACATGCATGTATAGTAGATATATGTGTGTAAATGACCTTGATGATGTTTGATCTTATGGTTACAAATTAGTCTTAACATGTTTCTACAAAAAAAATAAGATCTTAGTAGCAATTTAAAGGATGTAAGACTTCAAAAATTTTGAAATAAACATCATAGGGCCAATACTTTGTTCATCACAAGCGTGTTCAAGGCTGTTATCCCTTCGAAAACAAATTTCCCCATTGATCACAGCCATGATCTGGCTTGTGATCTCCTCTATGTGTTTTTACAACTTGATACAGTCAAGATCACGGCCATTACTCGGAGCATGATCTCCTCTTATCCCTTTTTGACAAATGATACAACCTAGATCACGGCTGTGACATCAAGAATGATCTTCTCATGAGCTTTTTGTAAAATTTTAACAAAGTTATATTACAAGCATAATTCTTAACACGGCCTATATCATAGCAGTGACAGGGGGAGTGATCTCTTATCATGGGTGTGACAAGGCCATTGATTTGTAACACGACCCCTAATCACAGCTGTGATGGTGCCCATGATGACAATCATGGCCTTTGTTATAGCGTGACAAATCCCTTGGTACTATTTACAAAAAAATTATTTGAATATTAAAAATTTTAGACATGTGTTATATATATGTGTGTGTGTGTGCGCGCGCGCACAGGTATTACATCATATGATGAATTGAGTTTTATTTAAGTCTAATGAAGACTTAATGATGTAGTATCCTATTGTGAATTAATGATTATTTTATATCAAAATTATCTTCTCTAACAGATTCCCTTAATTAGTTGTGCTTAAATGCAAATCTCTTGCTAGATAATTCCATTTATTTAGGTACGCAGTAACTTGATTGTTAGATAATGGGATAGATATCTCTAAATTGACTATAATCAAAGATTGGCTTAATTGAATTGGTTATGTTTGTGTTGCTTAATGAGGTATGGGGAATGACAACCCTGCTTGAAGTTAAGCATGGTAGTTTAGGCGCTTAAACCACTCTTGTCATGATGCAATGACAATTTATAAGTAGCTCAACGGCTAATCAGTAGGAAAAACAATATCAATATAACATTTGTTTATTCTTAAAAGGAAATTATATGATTTAATTCATATTTATGGGACCAGTTGAACTAAGTGATATTATGGATTAAGTTAATAAAAGATAAGTAACAACTGTAAATGCAATATAAGATTATTATTTGTAAATTTATGTAGGAGATATAAGTATTCAGACTTTTTTTATCAACCTCCTAAGTAACTGCTATTACTCGAAACCCCCGAGTTTCCTAAAGAGTGTAATCGAAGTTTGAATATTTTAATGTTGATTTGTTTTACTCAAATAAAGAAAAATAATTTTATTGCTTCTTGCACTGCATTGGTTTAGGAATGTATGTCACTTTGTATTTATTTATATTACTATGTACTAGATCCTTAACTTACTTCTTTTTTCTACAAGTATCAATCATGACGAGTAACTGCTATTACTCGAAACCCCCAAGTTTCCTAAAGAGTGTAATCGAAGTTTGAATATTTTAATGTTGATTTGTTTTACTCAAATAAAGTAAAATAATTTTATTGCTTCTTGCACTGCATTGGATTAAAAATGTATGTCACTTTGTATTTATTTATATTACTATATTCTAGGCCCTTGACTTACTTTTTTTTTTTTCTACAAGTATCAATGATGACTAGTAACTATGATGACTTGGGATATAGTACAGCTTTAGAAAAATTTCTTGAGGAATGGGTCGACTAGAATTGCCAGACTATCTAATGTTATTTTTTGTCTTAGAAAAAGACTAAAGCAAGACTTTATTTTTCAAATGTAATGGCATATGATAAGGGCTTACTCATAAGCCTATATTTTATAATACAAAGTATTTAAGTTTACTATTATGTATGTAATAAGTAAGATTTTGTAACTTTTGAAGTACCAAACTAATGGTACTATTATTTTAATTTATGTAAAATCATCTATTCTAAAATGATTAGTAATGTTGTATTTTAGCAGATTAATCAAACATAAACATCTTCTCTTTCAGACAATTTTACGTATAATACTTACATGTATTGTGTGTAATTGGAGACTTAGTATGCCTAGTATTTAAACTAGTGCATATCAGGACCTTCCACACTCAATGAATTGAATTCATATATCAAAGGAGTCAAAGTCAAACAACTCATAAGTAGGTTTCATCCATTTACGATTTCTACTTGATGAATGCGACGATCGTTATTTGACGGACTTCAGTATTTAAATTGTCATGCATATACAAACCAATAACAAACACGCTAATGCGCCCATGTACAAAATACTGAATGAGCCATCAACACAAAATGATTTCAGTCCATACAAAGCACCAATCCTGCGAAGTCATAACGACATGCTTTCTAGTTTTAATTTGATTGGACACAATCACTGCACAAAGCTACATTTCCACACAATTCATTAAACAGCAATTTGATGCATGTAAAGTATCATGCTAAGGCCTGTGCTCAACCTAAATTCGAATACAAATGATTAAGACGAACGTATTATATTTTGTTTTGTTTTCTTATTTTCTTTCTATATATTTAGTATTGTTAAAAATATTACTTCTGTTTTTTTTTTTTTTTCCCTTCTTTTTAATAAGTACTTCTATATTCTTCAAAACACTTACACTTCGCAAAGTCATTTCCGTTAGGAAGTATTTTGCCATCACTCGTCAACTCGTTTATTCAGTAAGAATATATATAACTTCTTTCACATTATTGATATTACGTTATACAAGAAAGATAAACTGAGTGAAAAGTATAGATTTTTAACAATAATATTGTGCACAGTAGTTAATATCTAACGGATGGTACGGGATGTTAAAATAATTAAATGTGAATTTATTAATAAAAATGAGCAAAATATGATGTGACCATTATACAAGTGTATTAAAAAATAAAAGAAATGTTTGATTAATAAACAAATATTAATTCTCATTTTTGAAAAAGAAAAACAGGAGCTATGTCTATTTCATTTTTTCGGACATTTTGCTATCTTATTTTTATTATTTTTAAATAAATATTTGTAAACAAACAGATATAAATAAAAAACAAACATTTTTATTCATAAACGGATCAAATAAAAATAAGATAAAAACACAGATCAAATACAGATAAGATACAGATGAAAATTTGATAATCTAAAAAGGACCATTATTGCATTTCCAAAATTCAAATCGTGAAAAATTAATTGATAGGTGCATAACTCAAGAATTTACCCTTTTAATATAATCAGCTATTTTATTAGTGCTACATAACCACTAGTCCTCCCTAAGTAATATTTAATTTTCTTACCAAAATTCTAAATTATGAAAAGTTTACTGCATACTTAGATTAATAATATCCTTTCTTTAGGAAGAGGAAGAAGTCAATTTAATTTATTCAAGTAACTTTAATTATGTATTAATAGATATGTATAATTAATACGCAAACTCTAATGTCCATTTAAACATCCACGGACGTTGTACGGTACATCAAGACATCCTTTAATTTTTAAACGATCTTATATACAATAAATTTATTTAATTATTTATTTTAAGGGACCCTTAATAGGCTGATAATAATTAATAAACTAACGATCAATAATAATAACCTAAAAGGAAAAAGGGAAACAAGAATCCAGCGAGCATGGGAAGCCGTGCTTGTTCACCCTAGGCAGGGGACCGCAGGCGAACCACAGCCTTATCTTGCGCCAAGCAACATGCGCCCAATAAACGGCGTCAATGTTGACAATGTCTAAACTCTCAGGCCACACGTGCCAAATGTCACGACTGTTTCGACACGTAAAGCCCACTGCCCACCTCTTCCCCACCCCATTTGCCATTCAGTCATTCACCTCCCTCACGTGTTTCAGCAACCCTCGGACGCTTCCACTCGGGTGAGTCATCGGACAAGTCGAACCCCCTTTTCTTTTTTGACTTTGACCATTTTACCCCTCATTCCCAACAGTTCACTTTAATGCTCCTAACCCCGGACAGATACTAACATTAATGAATTTTAAGCGGAAGTGATCCATCCTTTATAATTATCAATATTTCGAGTGTCCCGTTGACCATTGTGTTTGGCATTGGATCGACATACCAAACACAATCAAACGATGGAATGTCCAAGTGTTATTGGGTAATTTCAATATGTTAATAGCACATTTCACAAAAAATGTGCATAACTGTATAAGAATAAGAGATCCCTTTTTGTAGTAATTTAACAAACCTACGTGGCTTTACTATGGGGAAAAAAAAAAAGGCTACGTGGTTTAATTATTAAATACAATTTAAAAAATATAAAATAAAAAGCTAAGTAGAAAGGGCTTATTTCCCGGGGAAAGGAATAATCAATTAGACAAAAAAGACCCGTCTCTCTTTCCATTAAGCACAAAAAGAAATGGGAAAAATGTATGCTCGTTTGTGATGAATAATAATTCAGATCTCCAGCATTGACTCATTACTCTGGTGAGTTCACACTTTACATGCTAAGAAATATTCCTGTTAATTTTTTATTTTACTTCATTTTATTTATTTATTATTATTTTTTTTTAATAGTTGAGTTACTTACCAAACTGTGTAGAATAAAGTGGCATTATCAGAGGAGACTTAGAGAATTTATGGGGATTTTCTGTTTCACTTATTTGTCACTTCCCACCTACTAATTACTATTATTCCTATTAAATTTCTTCAGTAGCTTAAGGTTTCTCCTATGGAAGACCCATCTGTATTATGATGTTTGAAGTTATGATTTGATTCCAATGGTGGCTTGGTACAACATTTGTTCAACCTCGTTAGGATTTGGGATTATCCTAGATTGAACTTTTCTTAACCAGTGAAATTGATTCTTCCCTCTCGGATGGTTGCATGAATTCAGGTTAACAGAGATTGCCTGAGAGGGAAGAAAAAAGCAAGAAAGAAAGAGAAATTTACCTGAGTGCTATGGAGAAGGAAGGACAGAAAGAGCTTCAAGTGGAAGGTGTTTTGATTCCGGAAACGCCGGCCAAGATGGCTCTGCCTCGAAAACAGGCGATCTGCGCGGCCATGCAAGAGGAGGCGCCAGACCAAGCAGACAGTTCGGAATCCGAAGGCTTCCCTCCTGGTTTCTTTTTTCCCCCGGGTTTTGCCCCAAGAATGGAACCTGATCAAGGAGTTCGGCGCCAGGATTCAGCCAGTATGGCAGAGACGACACAAGTTCACCGTGATGATGCAGAATTATCTAAGATATATGAGGAATTATTGGCACAACACACCCATGCCACCGCCACGGCAGGGCGTCTCATCAGTCTTTTACCCCTAGCGAATGAAGCTTCCACCACTGCGCCGCGAAACGAAGACGCAGGAATTGCGCCCATGAATACCTTCTTCTGCATATCTAGTTCCAATACTGAGGGGGACTGCTCAGTTCCCTCCTCCGCGAACTCAACAGATTCCAAGATCAATGCCTCTAACTGTTCATGGGTTAACGACAATCATTATCCCATCTGCCCTGCAGGTAAGTTCGTATTAGAAAAGCTGACACGATAATACATATGTAATTTTGCACGTGGTGCCTATATATAACATATAGACACGCGTGCAGAACATACATAATACATATGCATCACGTGTGCGAGTGTTTATATATATAGATATAGATATAGTGACGGACGTCACGGGATGCATCACGTGACTAATGTCACAAAAGTACATATTCAATTAGATCCATAAAGATCTCGCCACATAAATTATTTTTAACTATCAACAGTACAGCCCAAACCATGAATGCATATATATATATATATATATAAAATAAAACGTCACAAGATGTATCACGTGACGAATGTAGATTCATAAAAACCCCCACATAAATTATTTACATAACCATCAACGATATAGTCTAATCTATTTGAAGCGATTTTTGCATCTTAAAAAATTTTAAATGACGTAGCATTATATGAAAAAAAGCGTGCTCCTTTCAAAACTCAACCACCAAAAATGTTTGCATGCACTGTCCATGCATTACAACTCTAATTCAACCAAAGTACACCGTAGCAGTCATCTTTATAAACACAGTTGACTTGACCATGATACTTAATAATAGTTAGCGCGAAGGAACATAAGAACTGCAAATTGGAGATGCATCAAGTGAAAAAGGTTGGACGGAAGGAAGAAATACTAAGATAAAGGAGAATGCCATGATCGTAAACCAACGTTGGACTAAAAAAAGAAAAATGTTACTAGAAATCTCAGAACTAGTCAATTGATCACATGCCTATTTTAAAAGCCGCTGTGAACAGCCCTAACCACAGAAACATGATTTATTTGTTGGAATTTCACTTTCTTTGAGGATAACATGGGAATACACATGAGAAGACATGGCTGCTTTCGTAGTTATTGAGTAGAGGTACTGTTGGTTTTTTTTTTTTTTTTTTCCTAATATTGACCATTGATGGTGCGTTCTACAGATGGACAACAGAATCCTAAACTACTTGCCTATGATCTTAATCTACCAGCTCCAACAATGGAAGATGCTTTAAATGTTAACCCGAATTTTGCACCTATTACACCTGACAAGCCCCTTGGGAAAGAAACAAGAATTGCTTTGCAACCACGTGATTCAGTTGCAGACCAAGCAACTTACAAGCAAAATGGGCAAGATATTGAGGCAAACAAGGAAGCAATTGGAGGACTGAGAACCCACAGAACCAAACAGAGTAGAAATCTTCCGAATTATGCATCACTAGAGGAAAAAGACAGCATGGAGAAGGAGTACGACAGTGACACGACCATGGAAAAAACACCACAAAAGAAACCAAGAAGAAAAAAACATAGACCAAAGGTAGTAATAGAGGGAAAGCCTAAAAGAATACCAAAATCAGCTATGCCAAAAACTGCAGCTTCAAGGGACAAACAACAGGGAAAAGAAAGTACATTCGAAAGAAGGAGCTTGAAACATCACCAAATTCTCCTGTAGATATATCAAGAGACTCAATCAATATAGGAATCACAGAAAGACCCAAACGCTCATGCAGAAGGGCCTTGAATTTTAATTTTGACACAGAGGAAATGGATGAGATAAATATGTATAAGTATTTCTGTGTCTCGGAATCACAAATGCATAATCAACAAAGCGAAAGGATGGACGCCACTGTCTGCACAAGTCAAGAATGTGAAGGAAAAGCAGTAAGCAGAGGAAAAACTCATAATACAGGTGAGATGCAAAATGATTACATGTCAACCAATGGGGGATTGGAACCAAGAAACAATGCCTATTTGAAATCTGATAAAGAAAAGTCACTGAAAGAGCAAACTGATGTTTACTGTAGCAAAAGCAGCATATTGACTGAGCAAAGCTTTGATCATTGTGAGCAAGCACACAACAGCATCAATTTCAACGGGGTTCAGTACAATAGTTTGCAAGCATACATGGCATTGTCCTGGCTCAACTTTCCAGTTGAACATAAGAGAAAAAGAAGTGAAAAGGGACAGCAACCATCTAGCATTTTGAGAGCCAAGACAGTCAATAGCTGGGTAATGGAATGCAAGCAAGATGATAGCAATAAGTCCAGTGACTTCATTGGTTCATCTCCACCCAACATACCAGCTCCAGTAAATGATGGACAAACACAACCCCTGGTCAAACACAAAAACCAAGAGACTGGCTGCATTCAGAAATTTAGGCAGGCAAAGAGAGTAAAAAGAAAAAGATCCAGGGTGCCCATTCGTGCGAGGGATTTTGCTTCATTGATAAAAATCATTGAATCAATCAAGTTTTCCAGAAAAACAACAATGGAAGGTGGCCTAAAAAAACCTCGGACATGTATGGAAGCTTTGCTTGCACAGATGCACACATTATCAAGAAAGAAGCGGACTAAGAAGAGACTTTGCCTAGTTACATCAGCATATTCCAATGCAATTAAAATGCAACTGCATGGAACTTTCAATCAATCCTTGAGTATGTCAAGCCAAGATCCACTAAGAGTATATTATCTGATTTGTTATAATTTCATTAACTGACATAAAAGTGATCAAAATTTTTCTCCCTGCAGATCAACCACAGTGGAAGCACCTTCTTTCAGTGGATGCAATTACCAAACAACTAGAACATCTAGATATCAACATGGAAACCAGCAAAACAGCACTGGTACCTTATAACTTCCAGAATCAAAAGAACACCACCCTTGTTCTTTATCAGAGGGATGGACCCGTTGTGCCTTTTGAGGGTTCATTTGATCCCATGAAGAGACGACACCCACGGCCAAAAGTTGACCTTGATGAGGAGACCACACGGGTTTGGAAGCTTCTGCTAGAAAATATAAACAATGAAGGTATTGATGGAACTAATGAAGAGAAGGAAAGATGGTGGAGGGAAGAACGGGGCGTGTTTAAAGGACGAGCTGACTCCTTTATTGCCCGCATGCGCCTTGTGCAAGGTATCATCTACTAAACATATATAAGCTCCTTTTGCACCAATGTTAACTCATGTAAATGCAGGAAGTTACCTTGATGTAACAGTAAGTTTTCTATGTTTACCAAGAGGGAGTTAATTTATGTGTCATATCACCTCTCTTGATAGGCAAGGGAGGTGCAACAACCATGTTGATAACTATTTTGCATATAACAACCATTATCAACACAAAATGAATAATCATTTTCAAAAGAACAGCAGATCCAAAGTTAAGTTAGGTATTGCAACCATCCTCCAAATCATGTGCAATTTTAGAAAAGACATAGATTGTGTAGAAGATTATCCTCGAACTATCTACTAACGCATGCACCTCCTTAACTTATATTGAAAGAAAACTTGAAAACCTCTTTGTGGCCTCCCAAATACATTACAAGATCTTCTACACTCAAAACAAGACTGCCCCCCAATGTACTGACAGCTAATGCCAGCAACTGTTCCTAGAATAAGGTTGATTAATATGTTATTATTACTATATTTGTATGGCATAGGGATTGAATAGTGTTTTTCATTCTCACTAAGCATACATAATAGTATCTTGTGTACATACCCTTACTGCATTATATATGACTAAGCATGCACATTATCAAAAAATAAATCTTATACATGGTATCAGAGCTATAATAAAAAAAAAAAAGGATTAACCCTAATCAAACCTTAATGAAAAATTTAACTACCGCCGTTTATCGCCACTCTAGGAGCCACGCAAGAAGTGACCAAAGCCAAGAGAAGCACTCTTCCCCTTCAGTTGTGCCACCCTCTTCAAACACCCTGCATGACCTTTGCCTAAATTTTCTCCTCAAATCATGCACAATCTGGCCACTTATTTACCCAATTTGTTTTTGCCTAACCTCATCTCTTTACCAAATTTTTCCCCAACACCACAAATAGACAATCCCTCACTACCTTACATTGACTTCTCTACTGCTCTCAAATTTACAGTGGATCAACTAGCCTCTATCAAACAATCGTGCAGTACATTAGATCTCATTACTTATGTCTTCCATTGTCTTCCATGTAATAACAATGCTCTTGTCACCACTTTTACACATTCATCACTCCCTCCCACCTTTAAGCAAGTTTGGCAAAACTATTCAGTTATGAACAATGGCTCAAACACTATAATGAGGGCGATGCCTCGAGTCCCACACTTTTTGCTATTCACACCTAGTCTGCTCCCTCTACCTCTCAAGGTTGGGGCAATATCATGGTCGATCAAGAGCTAAGGAATGTAGTCCTCAATCTGCTTCTTTAAACCAACATAATCATTCCTGTACTTTGGAATAATGCTCCTCCTAGATCAACATCAGCATCTTTCTTCTAGCCATCACTCCTCTACTCAATGGCACTCCATGCAACCTAATTGTACTTTCAACTCCCACACATCTCCCTGGCTTACCTACAAGCCTGGCCATTCAGCTCTTCACTATTCTCATAGGTTCAACGAGTCTCATATAGACGTGCCTCAATCATTTGCTACCCTCTCTCCTCGAGAGTCTCAAAATGCCTTTTGTTATCCCAGCTCTGGCACAAAGCATTGTAACTACAATTGCAAATATACTCACTAATTTGACTCCATGTTGAATCCAATCAATGTCATAAGTAATGCTGCATCCATAATCATATCTAAAACTAATCTAGACTAATGGTGATCATTTAAAACCTAAGATTATCATACATGTCCCTCCTATCATGCACGACCTTCTCTTTATAATTAACTATTCCAATGATAATAAATATACTGTCTACTTTGATAACAAAGAACAAGATTCTCTTAGAACAACAAACTAAGCATCCTCTCTATCTTATTTAACTTTCTCTAGTCTATCTACCAAAATCTCTTCTTGTGTCCATTTTTACTAGAGAGATATAGCATTCCCAACTGGTATTACCCTCACAGTGTAGTCATTGATAAGCTTCCTTAAAGTCATCATATCCACGTCAAGTCATCCTTTACATCCTCTAGTTCATGTCATGCATTCATTTCTACATTAATCTCATCAAGGAAAAAGCCCTTTTTTATCACTCATTATAAAATATGGCAATCACAAGTTAGATCAAATCTAATATTTTACTATTATGTACTTTTTGAAAATAATTATATTGAGTAATAGTGATCTTTTCTATGCATAATAAAATGAAGTTGTGTCCAACTTTAAACATCTTGAATGTCTAGTTGAAAATATACTTTTCTAATCATATCAAAGCTTCTCATAGTCATGATGGTGGCAAATTTGTAAATTCTGCCCTACCCAACTTTCTTCATGAACATGGCGTTTATCTCCAACTCTCTTGTCCCTGTTCCCCACAGCAAAACAAGATTGGTGAATGCAAACACTATCACATCATTGAACTGGCAAATTATTCAGTTATATGCTAATCCACCACCCACATTTGAGGTGGATGCTGCACTTGCTTCAGTGTAAATTGTCAATCACTCCCCCTCTCCAGTTACATCATAAAGCTCCCTTTGAGCTCCTCCTTTATAACTCCCCAAACGACCAATTTCTACTTACTTTTTGGTGCCTATATTATCCCAACACCATATCTCATCCTCCCAATTAACTCTCATCATTTGCTGGTTTAGATATGAGTGAAGCAAAACTACTGACTTAATAACAGAGGGGTAAATGACTATGCAAGAAACCTAGGACATCTTGCTCTAACACCATATTAATAAATAAATATACATATAAGAGGTTCTTAGCCGTGAGGTTAAACTTTAAGATTAGTTAGTTGGTGCTCTAAACTTAACCATAAAGAGTTCGTTTTATTATAACTCTAAAGCCTGCACAAACTCCATAGAACCAACCAGAATACCCAAGAAACAAAACCTTCATATGTCAAGGCATCATTCAGTCTATAGGGGGGAAAATGCACAAAGGTGTACTAGTTTTGAAAAAAGAGAGAGAGAGAGAGAGAGAGAGAGACAGAAAAGAAAAGAAAAGGCTAGCCAAAAGTAAAACCCTAGAAAATTAGAAAATTAGAAAATTATTGACAAAAAAGAATGGTAATTTGTTGACACAATTAAGTTGTCGCATTTATATATGCCAGTGAGTCTAAAGTCTAAACAAAATTGACTATAATATTTTAAGATCATTCACGACTTGCTTTCCCTTGAAACTCATTAACATCTTTCATATATTGAAAAAATAAGTCACCAACAATGTTATTGTGCAGGTGATAGGCACTTTTCTCCATGGAAAGGATCAGTTGTGGATTCAGTTGTTGGTGTTTTTCTCACACAGAATGTATCAGATCATTTATCTAGGTAAATTGATCTTTCCCTAACACCGAACCTAAATCTATATATTTCAATAAAATTACCTTAGCTCTTTCTTGTTTCCCTTTCTGTAGCTCGGCATTCATGTCACTTGCAGCACGGTTTCCATATATGTCCAACCAAAATAAAGGCTCTGATGAGGGAACAAGTATAATAACCGATGAACATGAAGCACGAATTTTGGACACACGGCTCACAAAGAAATGGAGAGATGGAAAACAAGTGCAACAATTTATGACAGGGATTCTATGATAATTCATGAAATGGATCAGAATGGAATACGGGAAGTTGATTTCTGCCACAAGATTAATGAAAGTACAGCTTGCGTTGACTTGATGGATGAATCAAACTACCACAAGTTGAATTCATCCAGAAGTGTAACGGAGCAATTCTCCCACTTGTTTACTGAGAATTCCACTGTTGAGATCAAAAGTGGTGTGCAAGCAAATTATGATGTTATGTTATCTCAAAACTCAGTGGTATCATCTCAAAATTCTAATGACTCCTCGGTTCCTCAAAATGATGAAAGACTGGAATTAAGGTCACAATATTCAGAGTTAAAGGATTCAAGGTGTGAACCTTATTGCCTTGGAACAAAGCGTTTGGAAGTTCCCACTTCCTTTCTGCAGCTTCTACATATGGCTGGTAACAATGGATTAAATGGAGTCTACAATCACGAAAATGATGGTGTGTCATCTAATCAGAATTCAAGGAATGAACTTCACCATCCAGTTAACTGCAATGAGAAGAGGTCTAAAGCGGAATTTTCAGATGCAACAACAAGTGCGTCAAGTTCCATCCATGATTCAAATTTTCAGGACAACGAAAACACTAGATGCTTTTGCAAAGAAATTAACTGTTCAGAGCACCCTAACAATGGAGATCGTGGTCCAACAACACAAGATACAATTGACTTAGAGGAAATCTTTGCTGAAGCACCGAGAAGTTCCATTGCAACATTTCACTCATGGCACAGTAGTCCAGGACAAAGAGATTCCGAGAACACACAAACTGAAGCCCAAGAAACTTTTGGCAGATGTGAGTGTCATGACAGCCATAACATGCAGCAAGAATTGGATTTACAAGAACTACATGCACAAGATGAAAAAAGCATGTACAAAGTAGACATATCTGAAAGTATTAATCAAGAAGGAGCAGAAGAGTATAGGAATGATGGGGCAATCATTGATGAATCAAATGACATCAATGTGAAAACTCCCAAGACAAGGACGAAGAACAAAGAAAAGGAGAGAGAAATTGACTGGGACAATTTAAGAAAGCAGGTTGAAGCCAGTGGAAGAAGAAGAGAAAGAACACCAAATACAATGGACACGGTGGATTGGGATGCAGTCAGGTGTACAGATATAAATGAGATTGCTGAGACCATCAAGGATAGGGGAATGAACAATGTACTTGCTGGAAGAATCAAGGTACTTCTACAAAAACTTACCGCTAAAAACGGACCTTTGTACCCATACCAAAAGGTAATTTGTGTTGGTTTAAAATAACAAAGCAATATGCAGGATTTCCTCAATCGACTTGTTCGGGAACATGGAAGCATTGATCTCGAATGGCTGAGAGATGTCCCACCTGACAAAGCAAAGTAAGAACAGAATTATACAAAAAGAAGCTTGTATCATTTTTCTAACAATTTATAAGAGGTAACATATCAACTACATGCTTCACTGCACACTACAGGCAACAACTTCACTCTAAGCACTTGATACACAAAAATGCCACTCCTACATTTTTTACATATAAAACAAATTAAAAGTGTACCTGTTCCCAGAGAATATCTTCTAAGCATAAGGGGCCTGGGGTTGAAAAGCGTGGAATGTGTGCGTCTTTTGACACTTCATCACGTAGCTTTCCCTGTAAGTGAAAAGTCCATGTTCCCTTTGATTACAAAGAGGCTTCGACAGATCAAAACACTTGAAATGCATATTATGCAGGTAGACACCAATGTTGGGCGTATAGCTGTACGGCTGGGATGGGTACCCTTACAACCACTGCCTGAGTCACTTCAGTTGCATCTTCTGGAACTGTGAGTATTATCCAAGAAGAAATTACCTATAGAGATTACATGTATAAAAGACACTAACAATGCTGGTGCATGTAGGTACCCAGTGTTGGAATCTATACAAAAGTATCTCTGGCCACGTTTGTGCAAGCTTGACCAAGGAACATTGTATGATAGATTTTCATCTTGTTAGTGTATACACAACAAATTTTGCTAATGCCAAAGTATTTACACTTTTTGTGTCATATGCTCACAGGTATGAGCTACATTATCAGATGATAACATTTGGAAAGGTATGTCCAACTATGTTCAAGTGCAAATTATTTCCCTATGATTTCCAAAAGCAGCAACGTAAAACTCATGCAGGTATTCTGTACAAAAAGCAAGCCAAATTGCAATGCATGCCCCATGAGAGGAGAATGTAGACATTTTGCAAGTGCATTTGCAAGGTAAACGCAGAGACTTACAAATTGCACAAATTTTTGCAGAGAAGTTGACAGGCTTAATTAGATAAATAAAACTACCATTGAGAATCACTTAATATGCACAAGTACGAATTCATGTAAAAGCATTACTGACTTTTTTCTAAATTGTCAGATGAAGCATTTCACATCCCTTCCACACCCCACCTGTATCATAAAAATTTTTACTCTCTGCCAGCTAAAAGTGGTGCTATTCCCTGTATTTTTATTGCATGCAGTGCAAGGCTTGCCCTGCCAGGGCCAGAGGAGAAAATCTCAGCAAATACAGTTGGAAGAATAGAGAGCCAAGAATTTGCTGCGCAATTATCACTGCCTCTCCCACAAGCAACTGCAAATTCAGAGGGTCAACAGCAAGATGCCAGACCAGGATTAATTGATTGTCAACCAATTATTGAGGAGCCAGCAACCCCAGAACCAGAGAGCATTCAGACAACAGAAAATGACATAGAGGATACATGTTTCGAATATTCTGATGAAATTCCGACCATCAAACTTAACATGGAAGAATTCACAGAGAATTTACAAAACTATATGCAACAGATCTTGGACCTTGAAGAAACTGAGGTCTCAAAAGCATTGGTAGCTTTAACACCAGAAGCTGCTGCAATTCCTGTGCCTAAGCTCAAGAACGTGAGTCGACTGCGAACAGAACACCTTGTGTAAGTCTAACTTCTACATACAAGAAAGGATATTGATACATAAGAGAGCTCTCTTTTTTTTTTTTTTTCTGGTGGTTGTTGTATAGCTTTCCTAATTTTGAAGAGATACCCAATTTTCGCATCACTAACAGAAAAGAATGGAACTGATTTCATCAAAACAAAAGACCAATCACAACTAAATGAGAGGAGTGTTTTGATATAGCCAAATGGCATCTTATTTATGTTCAAGAATGCATTAACTGAATTACAATTGAAGAGTCAAACTCTCTGTCTCTTGGTAAACGCTTTCCACAATGTCATGCAGGTATGAATTACCAGAAGGTCATCCTCTTTTAAATGGGGTGAGTTTCTAGCTTCTTGGTGAAAATTGCAATCTAGAGTAATATTTTCTGAATATTTTTCCTTAAATTACAGCTAGATAACCTAGAACTGGATGACCCTAGCAAGTATCTTCTTGCCATATGGAGCCCAGGTAATTAATCAATCTGGAAAACTACCTTGGTTATGTCATCATGCATCCATAACTTGCACTTGCAGAGAACAACCAGGAATATCTGCATAAAAGACTGGCTGTCAAACTATTTTTTCATGTGCTCCACCTTGCATCCATACCAGGTGAAACAGCAAATTCCATCCAACCACCTGAAAGAAGGTGCAATTCCCAGGAACTTGGCATCCTCTGTGATGACGAATCATGCTTTGCTTGCAACATACACGAGAAGCCAATTCCCAGACAGTACGAGGGACATTCTTGGTGAGTCTGAGAAATATTTAGATATAAGCTGAACTAAAATATAGTTTATGAAATAAATAGAGAGAAAAAAAGATAAAATACTAACCTAGATAGCAATTGTGAACAGATACCATGTCGAACAGCTATGAGAGGGAGCTTTCCACTCAATGGCACATACTTTCAAGTTAACGAGGTTGAGATCATCTTCATGATATCCACTATTCATATGTAAACTAATGGTCATACTAACAGGACTATGCATCAATGCAGGTATTTGCAGATCATGAGACCAGTGTAAACCCCATTGACGTCCCCACGGCTTTATTATGGAAACTTCCTAGAAGAACTGTATATTTTGGAACCTCTATACCATCAATATTTAAAGGTAAAGATCAAAATAAGTACACCACAGTGACATAAAAATAAGAGGCATCTAAATTACGGATCATCTGTTGCAGGTTTAACAACTGAAGGTATACAACATTGTTTCTGGAGAGGTAAATGAGGAAGTCCTATTTTCTTCTTTATGTGAAAATGGCTCTTATTTACATCGTAGTTTCACACATTTAGTTTAAATGCTATAAAGACCTCGGATTCTAACAGCTGTTTTTAATGGGTAACATTTCATCAAAAAGTTGGAAAATCAGCATAGCATACCAAAAAGATTTTAATTAGTTTAAAACACAAAACATCTTCCCATAAATTGCAGTTTCTTTCCTATATGAAATTTGAATAAAAATTGCATATGTGGTTTATCAACCTATAACACCTCCCAGCATGAGCATTAGATGGTCAGAACTAAGCAAAAGTTAAGAGCAGCTTTAACAAAATATTAATAACACGGCTTTAATTAATGCTAATTAATGATAGTTTTCTCTGGTAATGCAAACCAAGAGCATTACAAATTAACGATAGCAAGTATTTACCCTCTTGAGGACGCTAAACATGATGCTAAGAAAATGGTCTTCAGTAAGATGGTTGTTCCTATGAACATTAATGAGCCTAAAAGGTAATGATGACTATCCTGATGTCATTAATAAATGCTACAAAGTAGATGCCATAAATTTGGATAATAAATTAAAGTTATAGACCTTCTGTAACCAAAAGGTAAGTAAAGAAAATAATAAGAAAGTAAAAAAGACTAAAAAGTCAAATTATCTAGTTTGATACGTTTCCAATAACCATGATGATCATCATAGAGTGATCCTTTTGTCAAGGGATGATCCTGTTACACCAACAGTCTCCAAAGAACATAAATGGCACACTTGATACAGCTGATGCATGGGAAATAGGGAGAGAACAAATAAAAAATACACCAAATTTAACTTTATTCAAGAGATTTGTCAGGAATTATAGATAGCTGTACCATATGTTTGAAAAGATTGATCGGTTCTTGGGATCTTGAGCTCTATCTTAAGTTGTGATAGAATGTGTCAATATATAGATGAAGAATCATAACATAAGAATTTCCCCCCTTTCTATACACCTAATTACCACTTTCTCCTGAAAAAGAAATTTGATCATATCTCTGCTATCATCTTTATCTGTGCTATTGACATATTTAACACTTCTATACTGCAACGATTAGCTTACCTGAGCTTTTGACATTTCAAAATATGAAAACAACTCCGTATAATTATTTGTGGCTCAACAAACAGATGGCTATTTAATATAGAAACTTTATATTCTGGCTTGACAACATTATTCTCAATTCCTACATACTATCTTATGTTCAATGAACCATAAGCATATCACGCAATAGAAACACAAATCAAATCAATGGAAGACTCCTGGTTATGCATCAAAGAAACCATAATTTAAATACAAGAAATTTACTTGTTAAGTTTAATTTCTGATGAAATGGTTTACGCAGGATATGTTTGTGTGAGGGGATTTGATAGGCAGACACGGGCACCACGTCCCTTGAAGGCCCGGCTACATTTTCCACCTAGTAAGTTGCCAAGAACGAAAGGGAAGACAGCAGAGGAGTAATTACCAGTACAACCGGTAGCCACCAGAGGCAACACTCATATCAAACACCATGTCTCGGAGATACAAGATTTGGAATTGACCGGTTTATTTCAGTTGGACAGATGCTTGACCAGGCCACATTTTGATCTGCAAACAGGAGCGAAATCCACACATTACTAAAAGAGTTGCTGTAATTACATATGCCAAAAATTTGACCCATTCTTTAGCTATCGATCCATAGCTGAACAATGTAATTCGTGGCAAAATTGCTGCTATGAATACAAAACTGTAAGTTAGGTCAAGATTGCAGCAGAAATGTAATGCATGAACAGAGGAGACATGGTCGCTGTTGTAAAAGAACTTCAAGGTCCAGCATTTATGGACTACATTCCCAAATTTAATAGGCTGGTGTCTCGGGTAATAAAGCTCGTAATAGCAAACTAACAGCATTCTTGGTTGGCATCTATGCTCATATTACTACTGGATAAGAAGTGAAATCATAAAGAGAGATGAATGGATCGTGCATGTAGCTAAGTCTTACTGAAAGCCACGATATGATAACAAATTTTATACTCCACCCAATTTTGGAATTCAAGATGATATGAGTTAAAGCCTTTAGATTAAACGGTTGTTTTGCTAATATTAACATGTTATTAGAACAAGAGGTCATAAGTTTAAATCTCTGTGCACTCATAACCTCATCAAATTAAAACTGTGTACTTGATGGACCTTAATCAAAGTCTCGGACCACAAGTGAGGAGAAGTGTTATATAATAAATATAATAGTCCATATTATATCTACAAAGTTAAGCTTTTAGATTAGATTGCTATAATGCTAAGCTTATCAATATGGAGGCAGTATAAAGCTCAAGTTTTCTGATCTTCAAAATCATGAGAATTTTTGTTATAGGATCCAATGACAAACAGGATAACTAATCCGAGAAGTTTCTAGGGGTCGTGTGAAATTAGGAGTGTTTATATGCTATGCGATATCCATATTTTACTGATAATCTCATTGAGGAGGAACATTGCATACACCATACAGCATCACATATCAATAATTACATCGATCCTTCCTAATTAAATCAGCTTGTTTCTCCTGATGTTGATATAATACTTAGATAGTAAGGAAACCAAGGAACAGAGATTAAACATGGATGAATTGAGACTGCATCAAATTATCCTAATAATCACAACAGAGTCTCAAAAGCAATTTAGACTGTATAAGCTGAGAAGTTCTTGCATATGCACCTGTTGGGTAGAAGGTATGGCGAGAAATTTCTTTTGAACCTTTATTCCAAGCATTGTGCCCTTTGCAGAAACTACATGTAAATAATGATTAAATTTGTTTAGGTAGGACTACAAGGACTCCAATTTTTCAACATGTCATGGTGACAACTAAAGTTTGAAGATGGAAAAAACATATGGATTCAATAGTCCCAGTTTCCTTGGAAATGATTATTTTTCCACTTTTATTGATATTACAAGAAATTAAGAGTCATTGAATCATGTTTTTAAGGACCACTTCCTCATTAAGCTAACTAAAAACAAATCAAATGCATCATGAAATCAACAAACATCACTTGTCTGAAACTAAATAAAATACCAGCTCGCGATTCATCCCTAAGACTTACAGGCAGTAAGAATGACTGATTCATCAAGTCAAACTTGCACAACTTGGTTTACCAGCAGATATAAAAAGACTACACAAAACTCCAGCATTTTCTTCTGCGTAAGTTTAGGAACAACCTGGTACGACATCTGTGATGAAAAAACACATCAAATCTATCATCATAACGTGTGACCAGTGCTTAAAAGCCCAACATTAATCATGTCATCATATGAGTGTCTGTACTTGAACTTCAATTATATCACTGAAATTTACCAAATATCTCGATTAGGTGATGTTGATTCAGCTTCAACTCATAAGCATATTCAATGAAATGTTAGAAATGACAGAAGTGGCTTATTTAAAGAGAATTTGGTTTGTAAAATCATTATCAATAACCACCTTTTATATGAGTTACAAAGATGCTAACCTAATTATAACTTGATACGCAACATTTACCTATACTCTATATGCACAATACATCAAGTTTTCCTGTCCTCGAATGATATTGCCATTTGTGTCCCCACAAGCCATGTGGTGTCACGTATATAGAACGTATAATGTATACAACATTCTCGTCCTTGTCCCTCATTCACTGCAATAGATGATCAGTAAGGACATGGATAAAGACATCACTAAAGGACTGGAAAACTCTATCTTCAACGATCAATCGAGATTATCAAAATAGTTATTTTAATATTCATTAAAATGAACAAGATCATACAAAATCGGTAAAATAGTAAACATGTAGAATCGTACAACTAAATTTATAGTTTTATTTAAAATTCGCACCTAAACAAATTTTGTATCCATTTTAATCAAGATAAAACAAAAGAAAATCATGAACCCATAGAAGCCTATATTTGACTTGCAATTTTAACAATCATGCAACCAGCACTAATTTTATGGCATGATTCAACTAACTAGCGATTAAAAGCTCTTGACAGAATAATAAACTCATGTTTAATAAATTCATTGTCCATAGTGGCAATCTAGTACTCAGCACAGCAGCAGCAACAAAATCGATGATCTAATAAGAGAACGCCAGTAGAGAATTTTCTCCATTTCAAATGGCATTCCACCTATTAATTTATGTGTGTGTATGTGTATAATTGTACATAGTCTACAGTTTCTATTCCATGGTTATTTTAATCTTTTCATTGAGTATTAGGGTTTTATCCATTATTTAACCCCTGTGCCACTCTCGGTAACATGATTACATTATTCAATAAAACACAAATCATTTCACTCCACACCATCCGTGTTTACTCCATTCTCACGTTGTAACATATAAAATGAAAAACCAGAGTGTAAGATACCAATCAGATATTCTTCATACATAGTAATATGTGATCGAGATCAAAAACTCGCAGAACACCAATCGGCAACAAACACGTATATGGATATACATATCCATATATATGTATGTATATACCATCGGTCCATTACGTGCTTCTACTACTGTTTTAACCTAATGCAGAGTGATGGAGCAATTCACCGGCACTTCACATAAAAGAGACACATCGAAACGAATATAAATACGATGTATGCATGAAACTCACGGCTGATGTTATTCTTATTTGGATTGGAACTGAAGGTTTTAAGGAGCGTGCGCGTACCTTTGGACGAGGAGTAAGGCCGACGAGGGATGGAGAAAGGGGGAGAGAGAGAAAGCGCGAGCGCGATATATGTTTGCCGCCAAAAAAACAGGGTAGCCGAATCGATTTATATTTCCCTCCAAATTATCAGTGGGTTGCTTGTGTGGGGTTTTGAACGGAAATACCCTATTTTTGAAAAAAAATCCCAAAATACCCAACTTTGCAAAGTTATTCCGGAAATACTCCACCAAAAACGCATTTACGGAGCGCGTTTGGAAGTCTGGCCGTCCGGCGCATGCCCCATATGCGCCTGAAGTGAAGTGTTGCTGTGCGGTGCGCGCATTCGAGTAGGAGGCAGGTTGAGCGCATCCAGCTCATGCGCCTGACGGGGCGCCTTTGCTACATGCGCCTGGAGTGGGCCGCATGTAGAGCATGCGCCTGCGGCTCGCCTGCTCGCTGGCCCCCCCTCTCACCCGCTCGCGCTTGCTCGCTCGCCTGCCCCGCTCGCTCGCTGCTGCTGCTCCTCGCTCGTGCGCGCAAGTGCTTTGTGCTCTGGGAAGTTCTCCACGCGTGCGCTACTGCGCTAGAAGTTGTGTGCTCCCACTCCGGTAGATGTAGGAAGTTGTCTCGAAGACAGTAAAATTTTTTTAAGCTCCATAAAATGGCATATAATCCCAAATACATAACAATAAAAAATCAAGTGCACCATAGACAACATCTCAGTAACAAAACTTTAAAATCATTCTAACCAAGATAGTAAGTTGGTATACAATTACAAATTTGTAAGTACGAATCAATAATAGAGGTAATTACAATCTAACTAATTCTTCTTCGATCGTCTAGTGAATGTTCTTCCAAATCTTCTAAACACAGACTCCTTCTCCTTGCCTCTATGTGGTGGATCACCCTTTGGTCGCTTGCTTCAGCAGAAGGTTCTTCGAAATCTCTAGGGGCCACTGGACTGTAGCATGCAGTGGACTGGGTCAAATGTGTTACCGCTTCTCCTTCTCCTTCTCGTAGTCGAGGTCATCTGATATATGGATACCACGCTCTCTACGTGGTGCTGGAGGTGTAGTAAATGATTCATGGAGATCGTGGCTGAATGATGGAGTGATAAATGTATTCGGATCGTACATTGAACCACCCATGACATCAAATGGGTATGACAAATCAACCGGGAATGAGCTGCCACTCGGGTGTGATATATCACCCAAGTATGTGCTACCTCTTGCAAATGTGGTCTCAGATGGAAATGTGCTACCTGTAGGGACATTAGAAGTGGTACATGCACGGGGTATTGTTGACGGTGGGTATGGAGGATGTGCTTCGTCGACCTCGACGAGCCATATCTGTCCGTCGGCGGCGTGGACGTTGTGGTTCAACATTTGCTTCGGCTCCTTCGTCTACATAAGGTGACTCGGCTTCCTCTCCCACATGTGCTCCCCCTGCGGATATAGCCCGATTTCGTTTTCGTTCTCCGCAATTCTCATTGACTCGTATGCAAGATCACGTGTGCGGTCCAAACTATTTGATCGGGTGATATCTCCCAGTGTGCATATCTGAAAAATAGCAAAATTGAATTTAGTAAATGTGCTATAAGATTATACTGAAATTAATGTTCCTGATCTCACCATATGTCCTATCAATGCGCCAGTGTGAGAGATGTATCTACGAGTGATACGCCAGTACCAATTCACATATTCAACATCGACCCCGGGTCCCTCTTCAATCTCAACCAGGTTTGCATGGCGATCTTGCCACAGAGCAACATAACTCATGTGAAGCTGCTGCCAATTTGTATCTGACTTTCCGTAGGTCAATGTCATGGAGCGCTCCATCTGTGTTAACATTGGTCGGGATGTGCTGCAAGCCTCCAAACTGTCTCGCAACTCTATCTGGGAAGTGCCACTCAATGATGGCAAAGCAAATAAGCGGCACACGAGCTGTCCATATTTGTCGCCCTGCAGAACAAAACGGAGGAAGTTTCGCCAACATGTTCTCAGGGTATGGTTCCCAATCCACCTGCATATAGGACAATAATTGTATGATGAGATATGAACAAATGTTAGACGTATGTAATGAAATGATACATGTGACGTACATACCTGGTGAGGCGCAAGGCGATCCAAGGCTTGGCGATATGCGGTGACCACATGTGTAGGATGGTGAGTCGTCATTCTGCGCATATGCCATCTACATGCAAGTGGCTGACCAGCAAGTATCAGCATTCCAGATCTAGTACGAGGAGCACACTGGGGGAATCTATCCCATCCCCACACTTGCAGAAGTATGGCCGCACCTGCTAACTCCTGTGCTCCCGATGTAGATGCACGACACAGTTGCCTATACAACCATGCCAAACACGCAGTCCCCCACGCATATTGCCCTGCATCATTCAAATCTCCCAACATACCAAGGAACATGGAGTGGACAAGGTTTCCTGATTTGTCAGCAAAAAGGAAACCCCCAATCAACTGCAATATATATGCACGAGTGTGCCTAATAATTTCTTCCTCATCTGCATTTTCAGGTATTTCATTAAACTGTTGGGAGATCCAATTGAGGTTAATTCGCCCTCCCCGTAAGTTTGTGTTCCCGGGTATAACTCCTAAAAGGTTTTGACATAGCGTTGCAATATTGAGATTGCTGCTGCCTACAAGAGGTAATCCATCGACACGTAAGCCTAATTGGACCTCCACATCCTGTAAAGTTATTGTCATCTCCCCTGTCGGCATGTGGAATGTATGTGTCTCCGATCTCCAACGCTCAACGAGTGCTGTAAGGAAGTGCCAGTCAAGCTGGATGAATGGCAGACGACTAGGTCCATAGAATCCAGCCTGTTGTAGATACGGCACTATCCGAGGATCAGGACGCGTAAGTGTCAGCTCTCGGCGCCTGACAGTCAATGTCTGAGAGGGAATCATTGGATCCGCATTTGCCTGCGAAAGCAATCAAATTAACTGTTACTAGAATTCCACAAAAATAGATTCGTTGAAACGATCAACAACATTCTACCTCAGCAATCCACACATCTTCTGAACGATGGGTCGCCTGTTTTGTCAGCACGGACGGATCTACTGGACCGGGCTCCATCTACCCTGCAAATGAGAGGTAATGAATGTTAGAAAATTACAACAATAATGCATCACAGATTGCAATAACTAACAAATGCAACATTATTCATGATCTTAACCCTGTTGGTAGGAATGGGGGCATCGTCTTCTATTGTGACCTTGGTTGTGACACACACAGGTAATCGTATCAGTGCGCCCTCTAATGTCCATCTCCATCCGAAATCGACGAGTTCGTGGTTTACCTTTCGCACGAGTCATTGTACGATCAGGCACTAGGAAGGGGAAGTTGGCTGGTGCAGGCCACTCTAACTCATCCCCAATAGGATGGAAATGGGCTTCATAGCACCGAATCTGATTCGTCCACCTATACCATGGCCCCACTAATGTTTGTGTCCAATCTCATGTGTGCAGCAGCAGCTATGGCATGTGAACATGGTATCCTGTATATTTGCCACTTGTTGCATGTACAAGTGTGCTTCCCCAGGTCGACCTTCCTCGTCCGACCTCCCCCCTTCAAGCCACCACCTACCCGACGGGCCCTGTTCGTACTTCAAACAAACCAGTATTCCTATGGAAACTAGTACCTGATGGTTCGTGGAACGTTTGCCCCATACGTCCAATTTTTCGCGAGCATATGTAGTGAAGACTTGATTGGCTTTTATTGCATCAGTGGCTTCTGCCATTCGTTTCTCCCAAAGCATTACGCAATTGTAAAAAATTTTCTAATGAGAGATGTCACGGGAAGACCCCTTGCACCTTGGATGACAAAATTGTAAGCCTCCACCATGTTCGTAGTCATGTACCCGAAACGGTAGTTGCCATCATATGCTAACGTCCATTGCTCTTAGGCAATGTGAATGATCCATCTGACTCAGTTTTGTTAAACCACTCGATTGCTTCTCATTGATGTCCTTGACCAAGTCCATGAATTTCTCAAACTTCCTTGGTTGTGCTTGAGAGGCAGCGTATGTTACCAAATTCCGCATCCTCACATTCTTATAGACTTTATTGAAATTACTGGCAACATGTCGAATACAGAACCTATGAACCGCAAATGGAGGTAACCACCCATTCGATTGCTCTTTGCATGCAGACATAATTCCTGCGCCCCTATCTGATATCAAGCATATTGTCTCCTCACCACGGTGACCAATTACATGTCGCTTCAACCGCACTAAAAACCAGCTCCATGACTCCATTGATTCTGACGGGGCTAAACAAAAAGCCAAGGGTACAATCCTATTATCGCCATCTGCCCCACATGCAATTAACAGGACGTGTTTATACTTCCCGTAAAGAAATGTTCCATCCACACATATAATAGGTCGACAATACTTGAATGCTTCCACCGAAGGACCAAATGTCCAGAATAACCACTTCAAGATTGATTTTCCAGGCTCTACAGATCTTGTCCAACCCCATTCAACCTGTGTCCCAGGATTAGTAGCTTTCATTGCATATAACAATTGTGGAAGCTCATTGTATGCATTTTCCCAGTCTCCATATACCATGGCAATTGCTCTCCTCTTCCCTTCCCATACTCTGTCGTGATATTTTGTAGCCAAATAGGGCCTCTGCATGCCCCTGGAGCGATTTCGTTTTTATATCTACATCATCCTTAACCATCGTCAAGAACTCTCTTGCAAGAACATTACAATCTATCTGAGAATGGTCTTGCCCGACCATAGGGTTAAGGCATGTGTGAGGTCCTTCTAATCTGGTGATGACGAAGAGACCCTCAAGCTTCTTCTTACAAGCACGCAGTCTCCATTTACACCCCTCATCTCGTTTCATACAATATGCTGACCATACAGTTTTGGTTGAGTCATCCACCCTAAAGTTACAGTGTTGCGTGACATGAAATTTTTTCACATGGTTAATAAGATCTGCTTTTGTGGTGAACATCATACCTTTGTTCAGATCATCTGCATTTGAAATGTTCTTGCTCATAACACTCACGCTTTCCTCAAAGTTATATACCCATCACTGCTGCCGATATTGAAAAACGGTACCTTATCCCTTACACCGCCCTCAGATGGATCATTAGTTAGAGAATTTTGTCTTGCACTGGATGGTTCTTGGGATGTGCTCATGGTCACAACTCGACATCATTGATCTGTTCGGGATTATCTTCCTCTTCACTGTCACTTTGTTCGTCTTCTATTGCATCCCCATCTTCATCCACATAATACTGACCCGATTATCATCCGTGGCTCTAGGATTTAGAATTGGCATAACTTCTTGTTCAATTCTCCTTTCAAGTTCCGTCATTCCTTCTTCGACATTTTCGGCTCATACTCTTCAAAGTTCATAGGAGAATGATGCACCATAACTTGCCGCTGAGGTGTTTGATTGCATACACCGACCCCACCTATGGGGTCAAGAAATGTGTTATGTTGGTCTTCCACATTTGGAACCAGAACTTCCTGCAATTGAGAAGGCATAAATTCGGTCTGCTCACTACACTGTCCTTGTACCTGCACATACAACTCTTGCAATAGGCCTGAACCAAGTTCCTTAGCCTGGTCAATCAAGTCTTCAACACCTTCGTCATCTACAATAGGCAGCAACATGAACGATGGCCCATTCGGCATATAATGAGGGTGCCTGTGGATAATTTGGACAGCTCCCCTAGTTGGATCTACGCCGACACTAGCACATATCTTGCTCAAAAATTGGTTAAAGTCAGCATCGGTTCTCATCCGGACCTTCTTCATGGGAGCTCGGTCATACTCTGGACCGTATTTTCCAGTCACAACATTCCCATTAGCATACACAATGAACCGAACAAAATCCCCCATTGTAAATCCTATGTACACATTATATCGAAGATTGTCAACACTTCAACACACATAAACTTTCAAAATCATCACCATTCAGCTGAGTAAACTAATAAATATAAGACATAAGATATCGTTTTTTAGTTTTTACCTTAAAAATGCGTTTTTGGGTGGTTGGCACCGTGCGCGCTGTGTGGTCGCTGGGCGGTCACTGTGCGCGCTGGGCTCGTGCTCTGTGTGCGCCTCGATGGGCGCAGGCACTGTGTGCGCTCGCTCGATGGGCGCAGGCACTGCGCGCGCTCGCCCTGCTGGATGCGCGCGCTCGCTCCTGCGCGCGCTCGCGCTCCTACGCGCAACGAGCTCTGCTCGCTTCCTCCTCCTCGCACGCTCCTCCGCTCGCTCCTGTGCTCTGCTTGCGGCAGATCTAGCAAGCAACGTTGAGATCTGCCGTGTGTAAGTATGAGTGTGAGTATGAGTGTGAGTGTGAATGTGAGTGTGAGCTGTGAGTTGTGAGCTGTGGGAAATATATATACTAACCCTAGGCGCATGGTGTGCGTGCGTTCCACTTTAGCCGCATATGGTGTATGCGCCCGACGCCACGCCACTTTTCCAACTCTGGTCAGATCTTCACGGGCATACAGGGCATGCGCCCGACCACCCAACCTTCATACGCACCCTCTAAACGCGTTTTTGGTGGGTTATTTCCATAATAACTTTGCAAAGTTGGGTATTTTGGGATTTTTTTTCAAAAAAAAGGGTATTTCCGTTCAAAACCCTGCTTGTGTGGCAGATTCGGTTAGCCGTGAGAAGCACGCGGCTCTGGCTGGCTGTAGAATTTGGCACCGTGTTCTAGGCCCCCGACCACATATTAGAAAGCACATCTATCAATTAAACATCGGTCCTTATATCAATGAAGTTGTACATTTAAAATAATTTCTACATTTATAAATACTAAAATTTTATTGGTATTTGCAGACCAACTATATTGTATATTATAGCATGTGACATTCTTTTCGATCATAATAACCATAAGTGGTGAATCTAAACACCATCTCTCATTTCCCTTTATTCAAGCCGCATTTAATATGTGAGAATTGTTTGAAATAAAATGAAATGAGTTATAAAGTGATAAATCAATTCCTATATTTAGAAGTGTACATAAAATGAAATTGAATGAAATTACTATAAAGTGTATTTGTTGTAATTGTCCTGACCAATATTATCGATCGGTAGTTTGACCCGAACATGTTAGGAGGTTAATGGTCGAACAAGGTTCAGCAACAAGTTAAAGCACAAGGCATGTTTTAATTATGAAAGACAAATACATACGGTATCGCTCAGTTAAATATATATTTATGTCAAATCTATCAATTAACTATTAAATTCATGTAAGGCATATACCTTAAAATGAGAAAAAATTATAATACACTAATTAAATTTTATAAATTTATAATACTAGTATGGATATGTATACTTAAAATTATAGTAGCTTTTTTCTCAGATCGAGTTGATCAGGTCATGGTCGAACAACTTGCTATCATGGTTGAATCAGCTAAGCCAATCCGATTTTGACGGTATTAGTCCTAACAATAAATGCATTATAATTTATATATATATATATCTAAGCATCCTAATAACTATTTGTAATTAATGAGATTGTAATTGAATTGTTATTACAATAAAGTAAACAAGCAATAAATTACTCCGTGAAGAGTGAAATATGTACATAAAAACATGATGCACATGTTTAGAATATGAATATAGAATTAAACTAATAAACACTTAAAAATAACAAAAATGTAAATAATTTGGTTTTAAGAAAAAAAAGGATTAAAAAACTATGAATTAGTGAGATACAGTTCAAATGTGTAAATAACAGACCCTCTGTACTAACGTAATTGGGTATTTTTCTAATATTTTGATTTTAAGGTTAAATTACTACTTATTCATCAGTATTTGGTCTTGTTTTTTGGGTAAGCGACAAATTTGGCATTAGTTGACATGTATGTCTTCTTTGAATACTTGTTTGATGTGTCTCTTTGAATTTATTATTATTGTTATATTATGCATGTTATAAACCTAAATTTCCACTCTTAATGCAAGATAAATGACATGGTTTATGGACCATCATACCATAGTGTTTTAAATGTGTTAGAAACGAGCATACTAGAGTGAGGTACGAGGATACTCTCTAGGTATCTTGTGATGGCATCTAGGCATTCGTAATGGATCCAATTTTGCTTGTGATGAAAATCCTTTTTTTTTTTATCTTTCATTGGGAAAAAATAGGAAAAGAAGATAGTATCGTCGTAACAACTCAAATTGTCAAACAAACTACATAAGGCTCCATAGTTTAGTCAAGAAGATAGGAAAATATTTCTTCTTGAGATTTATTTTATTTATTATGACAAATTAGTCTATGAGGTTTTGAAAACTTCCAAACTTGATTGTAAATTCAAATTTCCACTATATAGAATTACTTTGTGAATCGAAAAAAGTCTGTGAACCTTCAAAACTTGCTAAATCTTTTGTATTTGCTATAGAAAAATCATATTGATTCCAAGTTAATTAAGTAATCGGAGCTTGATTAGTATTTAGGTGTAAGATTTTAGAGGTTTATCCAATAAGTTCTTTTAAAGATTGTCTTAATGTGTGTAAAAGAAGAGGAGAATGTAATGATATGGATAAGGAAAGAGAGGAAGGGTAGGTGACAAGGCTTGTAGATGGGGTATTTAGCATCTTTTATGAGATTATTGTCACGCCCCGAAGGGTATCCTAAACGTAGCAGTCCGCCGTACACAATATTAAAGCCTAAGAACGACCACCTCAGTCACGCGAAGGCTTCCATACTATGTACAAGGCGTCTAACACATAAAGGAGACAAATCGGAATGATACATTTTATGTTGATACAATTGAGTAACAATGTAAAGGAAATACAATCCACTATACTCCAAATACAAAACACTATACTTCAAAATACAGTTCATCAAACTTCAATTACATTCATCCCAAGACTTCACTACATAAAACTATTACAAGGCAAATCGTAAAGCTTAGCCAAAAACTTCAAGCATTCTTATATCTTGGGATCCCGAAGTCATTCTCGACTTCAACCATTCGGTCCCCACTTAGCATTCTTGGAATAACCTGCTCATTTAAACAACTATTGGGGTATAAGCTACACTAGCTTAGTGAGAATTCCCTTAATTCCGTACCATAACAAACAAGTTATTAATCAATCATATGCTATGCATGAACAAACACGTGAGCAAGCAATTATGCATGGGTAACCGGAACCCACACACAGAACGGATTTACGCCCTCCGTATCTTGGGTTAGGAATGGTATTGAGTCTACACGACCGCTGCTAGTCCCCAAGCCCTGGCTCTTAGCACTCGACTCGGCTAGGCTCATCCAAGGATGCATCCACATGCGCCTTAGTACCCAGAATGAGCTCTGGCACCGGGCTCGTTATTCAAAGGCAACAACGGACCATACCGATCGACCTGCGTAGGAGTAGCATGCTACCAATGCAATATGTCCGATGCGATGCATGATCAATTTACTTTTTGCTTAGGTCAAAATATTTATACATTCTTTAGAGTGACCAGGCAATATCATACATAAATAATATGAACATGCAGTTATCCAATCAAATCGTGGTTTCGATATGCTTTAGTATTCCTTGGCATACATTCATCACAGTCTCATCATATATCCCATCCCCATTCATATCGATTTTTATCTTGTTCCTAAATTCTAATGCGACTAATTACAAGCACAATCAAGGTAACAAAACAAGGAGAAAACTCACTCGCCATTGGATCACCGGTCTTCTAGTAATAATAATCGGTGGTAGGGAATCGTCGAACTCGGGATAACCTAAAAAGGAAGAAATACTCTAATAAGTATTTCAACTCAAACTAATCCAACGACTTCATACGAACTTATCAAATTCGTAATTCGCGTCCTAAGCGGGAATTCCAACTTAAAACGGCCATAACTTGGTCATTTTAACTCGGAATCTCGCAAATTTTATATCGATTTCTATCTACTTCGGAAGAGCTTTCTAAATATGAAGTTTAAATCAAGTTTTGAAAATATCTAAGCCTCGGAAAGAGGGATCAGATCTGTACAGCGGTAACATAGATTCCGAAAATGCGGTTTTCATGAATGCACTTGAGATTCCTAAGTGTAAAATGAAACTAAATGCAATGGTAATGATTTTCCCTATCATGAATGTCATGATATGAACTCTAATGAGCCTAAGTTCTTATAGCTCTTTAGGTTTAAAGAATTTACATAAACTTTTCTTAGAAAACCATTTCATATTAATGTTTAACAAGTGAGTTTACTACACTTAGTCACACCTACATATTACAAGGATTTTCTTTTAGGAAAACTCTATTTTTTTAAAGAATTTTGACCCTCATATTAGTTATATCCTAAGGCCTTTATTTCTTAAATAAAATTTCATTTATAAACTTTTAAGTGGGTCTTTACTAGGGGTTTCCAAAAATCCGAATTTAGAAAATTCCACTTTCAAGTTGATTCCTTTGAGAAAAATATATTTTATACTCAAAACTTTAAGTATTTATTATACCTATACCCTAAGGACTTCATTTATTTAAGAAAATACCATTTTTGAAGTTGGAAAAATAGTGTTTTCTAACCCTACATCCATTATTACGAATTTTGTCTACATGACTTTTAGCTCAAAACTTCTATTGGACTTCATTTCTTGTTTCCAACATTTTCTTTAGAAAAATCTCATTTAGACTCATGAAAAATACTACCAAACATTATCTATTACCCATAGGCTTCATTTCTCTTGTAAAATATATGTTTAGAAGTTGATAAAAGTGTTTTTAACCTAGGTTTCTAAAGTCATCCGAATTTACACAAGTTCATTTCTTGAAAAGTGTTTTCCTTTTTGACTTTATTAACTCATTATCTATAGATCTATATACTAGGAAGGTTATTTACTAAGGACAAAAATATAAAGACCAACAATGCACATAAACTCAAAATAATGATGAGATCTTAAATGCCTACATGAATATGAGTAATAAAATGGTAGATCTACTATATCAAGTGCTTAAATAAGTTTTGAAAAACAAAAATACATTTTTATAGAAGATCTTTGGTTCAAAACACTTTTTGATGAAAACTCATTTGCTGGCATGAAAACTCCTTAAATGCTAGATCTACTTTGTGATGGTTTGGTATTCTTGTTTTGATATTTCATTGTCCCTACCAAAAGATCATGGGGACATTTAGTTGAAATATCCAATAATATCCTTGCCATAACAAGGATCTATGAGTAGAAGGAGTAGGAGTTTATTTACTTAGAGTAAAATAGGAGATGAATAAAAGAAAAAGAAAGTTGTGTGTGTGTGTGTGTGTGTGGGGTTTGAAGGCCACGGCATGGGGAGAAAAAGAGAGGAATGAGAGCTTCCTTTACCTTTTAGAAAGTTTGAAAATGAAAGAATGAGGAAAGAGAGAGAAAAAGTAGTATATATATGGAATGAGATTAGGTTAAATGGAGAAAGAAAAAATTGCAAATTGGAGCATGGGGGGGGGGGAACTATTCACGCCGGTTTGAGCTTGTGGGGGAAGGGACTTGGTTTTGAAATTTTTCTTTACTTGATTGATTTAACCTTGATGTAATTGTCATAACTTGTTTAGAAGGTGAAGGGACAAAAAGTAAGGAGAGAAGAGATTGATTTGAGTGATGGTAAGAGTTGAATTTGTAGAGTGTGCTAAAAGGTAATATAGGTGGTATAGGTGGTACTTTTGAATAGTAGTGAATAGTTGACAAGATAATTTAATTTTCCGGTAGTAAGGAAACACGAATAAAAAGGCTATAACTGTATTTTTCTAAGCCAGAAAATTATGAAAAATATATTTTTGAAATCCTTATTTTATTTCGATTCAATGAGTACTCATAAGCATCTTTTGAAATTCTAGTTTGGGGCACGTTTTCTATAATGGGTCTCGGGATGACCCGGAATTGAAATTTCCAAAAATCTGATCTTTTCTTGGTTTGAAAATAATCAAGAACTATACCAAAATTAATTTTGCTTATAAAAGTTTCTTATTTGGAAACCGTGGAAAAGCCGGATTTGGGTTTCTAAGCCTTTCTCACAAAGCTTGAACTAAACCGGTTTAGGGTTTCATTTTTGGTTTTCGAAGTTTACTTGAGTACTAGGAAACCCGGGGTATAATAAAAAAAAATAATAATAATATAAAATTGTGTAATGAAATAAGATGAATAGTACAAAAGACTAATCAATTATCGGTAGAAATGAAATACGATAAAAAGGTTATAATTGTAACTTTTATAACCCGAAAAATTAATAACTGATATATTTAGAAATCTCGTGGAATTACGAGTCTAACGGTACTATGGTATATTTTTGATATCGAGCCCCGGGATACGCTTTTCGAAGTCTGTATCCGAACGGGTTCAAAATAGGTCAAAAATTTACCAATCTTATGTTTTTAAATAAACTTATATTACTACGAGCTATTCTATATATTTAAACTACCTTACGGCCTCTAGAGTTAGGGGCGCTAGATTGCCGGACTTACACTATTGTATTCCGGTTAGGGTTTCCGGTTTAGACCTTTACCAAATTGGAAACTGAGATTTTCTGTTTATACAACGTATTTAGTTTGAGAACTTTATTTTAAATTTTATTTCTATAAGTATTTAATATCTCTTATTGCTTTCGAAAATCTTGAATCGAATCATTATATCCAGAGTTATATCGATAATGGTTACCGGATATGATTTTCTTGAGTTTGAGTCAAGTATCGATTTTTGAATGATTTTGGGGAAATCTTGATTTTTATAATTTGCTTTGAAAAAGGATCTTCATAGAGTTTTGTTTTCGAATTTATTTTACTTCGATTTAAGGTTTTATGAACAATTGGTTAACTTAAGGATTATTAAATTTGTTATTTCGTTTCTTGAATTCTTCTTTCTTAAGATTACGAGATTTCAATTTCTAACTCGTTCTATGATTCTTTAGAGTTTGATTCGATCGTTAGGGCTTTATTGTGATTTCCGTCTCTTAGGATTATTAGTCTGGTCGTTTGGGGAATTTCCAAAGTCTATATTTTATTATTGCCAGATAAAGTTTTCTTAATCGTGCCAAAGCCTAGTTATGGAATTGGCCTTTGGTGATCTCCTGATCCTTCAAATTGTCATGTTATGGATTAACTTGCTTTTTAGTAAATTATCATTGTGTTTTATTTTTATCCCGATTTTTATGAATTATAGACTAGGTAAGCAGTTTATCTTACGTAATGGTTTTTGGACTTAAGGACTTTTGTAGTCCTTGTTTTATTTTTAGATTTTGTCAAGACTAATGAATTCTTACTTTCGTTTGTATTTTAGGACTCGTTCAAAGTTCGGTTTTAATTTAGAGTGATTTTTAGGGTTTATTTTCGAAGTTCATAGTAGAATTATTTACTGAAATTTTCCGGGGCTTACAATCATGACACGTGGCATGATCTTAAATGCTCCTTTTTCATATGTGTGCCGGTTTGACTAGTTTTTCTTTGTGATTTTTTCTTATAAAATAATTGTATAATAAACTTTCAAATTTTAATTTATCTTATCTTAGCATATTTGAATTATTTTTGAAAATCCAAGTCTCGATTAGGGGTAAAACTAAATTTTTTTATTGCTTGAGCCCTATTGATGGTCTAATTCAAAACTTCGGCCACCCAAGCCGACCCTAATACATTAATGGACTGGGCCACCATGCATAAACCAGACCTTGATACAATACATGGCCCAGCCTCATATAGATGACCTAGAGATTCACTAGGTCGCCTCCACTTTACTCGTTGCTTGGCACAAGCAAATCGATCTTTCAGAAATGGAGTAGTAGATATGGCCCACATTTTCCACTACTATCGCCAACCGCCCACTCGTGCCACAACGATTTCAATCACCGAATTAGTTACCTACAAATATTCACCTACCTATCAAGAGAAAGGTAATGCGGCACTCGACCACTTTTCCACATCTAAACTATAATCTTATCATAACAACCTCTGACTTAAACATTGGAGTGGTAATGCAAGGCTTATACTCGATGGGCTACTAATCAAGTTTTCTATCTTGTAGGCTTTGCTTCTTTTTCATTGGCCCAAGCTTATTTTATCCTAATTTAACCTTTACTGGATTTCAGCAAGTAACAAGCCCTACTTAGACTTAAATTGAATTTAATTAATTATAACCGACTTTGATTACTTTTGATTGATAAATATTGGTGTCGTGTGCCGATGTTGACATATCTTTGTGTATGCTTATGTTTTCTTTTCTATCTCTCACTTTGCCCTTTTTTATTCCCTTAAATACTTAACTAATTTAAGCATCAAAGTAAATAAACCAAACAATATTGTGACTGTTTTTAATTTTCTTTTATCCTGCAGGGCATTAATGAGTGATTTAAGGCTTTCTTAGTTTAGTATCAAATCAATCCTCTACCAGCAAAAAGTTAAAACAAACACTTTCAAACTTAAATTAGATTTTTATATTCCTTTTGTTGATGGTCTAAACTGGAACATGGATCCCCCAACCCAAACCTAACTCGCTAATGGACTGAAGCATTCTATTATGCCTAGAACTTGACGACAAAGCTTTATGAGGCCTCGCATAGACAACCATGACCCCTGCTCAATCATCCTCACTTTACTCGTCACTCAGTCGGTTGGACTAGGCATCTAGTAGTGGAGTAGTAGGCCTACCCATGTCATTCATGAGCATTGCCACTTACGCCACTCATCTATGACCCAATGACACCTACAACCATCATGTCAACCTCTTATAAATGTCCATCTGCCATCCATGGGAATGGTAATACCGTACTTAGCCAATTACTTATACTTAATTTGTAGACTTACCATAATAACTTATGACTTAAACATCGAAATAGCCACATCAAATCCATGTCCAATGCACCACTAATTGAGTTTTTGTTTTGCAGGTTTCGCTCCATTCATACCTTGACTCAACCTCTACCGAATTTAAGCAAGTAACACCTTTCATGAAGATTTTTTATCAAGACCTCATTCATCAAAAACCCTATGTAATGGGAATTAATTCACCCTTGTAAAATAGTGAATAGCTTGAAAATCATTCACTTTAACAACCCTTCCTATAATTACATCAATCTTCCTAGCAATATCTAATAGTATTTCTTATTGACATTATAAGGGGAAACCTTTGTATTTGGATCAAAGAGTTTATGTTTGAAAATTCCACATCTTCAATTTTCTAATGTGATTTTCATTGGCGCATGATTATCAAACAACCCATTACAATTCAGGGATTCGTGTCCAAAATTCTATCCATTGACTTTTGACCACTACACATGAGGTAGATGTTATTTCTTAAACTATATATTCCTATGAATTCAAATCTATTTTGTTCACTCTAGAGGATGTTGATTACCCTATTCTTACTGTAATCTGGTTCCATATGCTAAATTTGGGACAAGGAACGTGGAATGGATACGATTCACAATGCAACCATAATTCTTTACTGTCACAGCTAGCACAGATATTCAACCTAGGCCATACGAATGGACTCATCTATTGATATGTTTTAAGCAATCCCAACTTGTGTCTTTCAAAATGTTTATTTTTAAGATTAATGATATTTTTATAATAAAATATTATATTTTATTTGCTTGGTCCAAATTGATTTACTATTTGTTCTTTCTTAAAACCAGCATAGCCGCAGTATCGTTCGCGCCATCTGCATTGGCAGGCTGAGGCTGGTGGTGTATTAAAAAATGAAAAATGTTGCAAGGAAATGCTTGGTCAAACCGTGTTGTTTTTTAGTGCTGTCCACAAAAAGTCCCAACACGAGGGGCTCCGAAATCTAACCATTTTGTTCGCTCTCATCGGCGAACTCCACTGCCTTCTTTCTTAAGTTTTCTCTGATCACAAATATCACCAGTCACTGTCACAAGGATCTTCAACAGCTGTATAGTAATACCAGTCCCACGCTCCCCGGACAGAAAGATCCTCACTGCATCGTAGAATCCAAATCCAACCTTTCTTCCCTTAATTTTTTCTTTTATTATAAAATTCATATAAAGGAAATATATGGGTGGTGGTCCTAATAATTAAATTAAAAAATAAGATAAAATACACATTTGAGATCAAGCTTTAAAAACATGTAAATTTTCTTTTCTTTTAACAACTTTTTATTATAGTTGTTAAAAAGATTTTTAGATAAATGGATTTGTATGTCAATATTGTAACACCAGTTATGCAAAATATAATTATTTTTACTTTTGCTTTTTATGCTTTTTTTCAATATTAAACAGATTCTACAAGTTATATATATATATTTATTTATTTACGTAAACGTTGACTAATTATTGCTAATAAATTATAGATAATCAGGACGCCTAGTACATAGTATTTTCTCCCAAAGAAAAAAAAAAGAGTGGGAAATTGACTTTTTTTTTAACCCATAAAAAGTAAATTTCTTACTGTATCTTTAATGAAAATACGAAGCATTTATTAAAAAGTTCAAGAAGAATAGTTAAATTAAATTATATTTTTTCTCCATATAAATACAACTATTAACTGTCACCAACGCAACTACCTGGAAATTGCCGGTCTATGTCGGTTCAAGAAATAGAACGACACACACTCTATGTCTACCCGACCCCAGTAGCATGGAAGGAAGGCACAAGTGTAACATCACCGCCTTACTGTTCATTGAAGATTTTTATCAAACATCATGTCGGCATAAATTTCAAATCCCATATAAATCCATCAAAACCCCTCCATCGGTGACCATTTCGAAAACGCATTATTGGAAAACCACAAATGAGCTCAGAAGAAAAACAGCATTGTCATCACTCCAATCCAAGTTCACCCCCAAACGCAGTAATAACTTCTACCTCCATGTACCTGTCTCCTCCTCCTCCTACTACTACTTCTTCTCCGGTTGAATTCTCTGCATTTCAACAAGTTGGGTCTTTGTTCTCCATGGAGGAAAATATTGGGCTTCCATTAGAATCCTCCTTTTCTCTACTGGACCAGTCATTGGGTTTGGATGCTTACGGGATTAAGCCCGAACTGGCTATCGAAACAACCCCGGTTTCAGCTCCACTCAGTGGTGGTGGAGAAGAAACTGATACTGGTAGTCCTCAGCCTTTGGAGTGTCTCCACAGCAATCCCGTGCCGCCATTTTTATCGAAAACTTTCGAATTGGTCGATGATCCGTCTTTGGATGCGATCATATCGTGGGGGCAGAATGGTATGAGCTTTGTTGTGTGGGATCCTATGGAGTTTGCAAGGATAGTACTTCCTCGCAACTTCAAGCACAACAATTTTTCGAGTTTTGTACGGCAGCTGAATACTTATGTGGGTATTGTTGAAGCTTTGGCCTTTGATGGCCAACTTTTTCTTTTGTCTGTATCTTTTTTTTTTCTTTTTGTATCGACTTTTGTTGTACTTTTCTTTCTTTCGTCCTTTTTTTTTAACTGTATTTTGCAGTTTTGTACCTTATGTTGCATCTTTTTACATGTATTTGTATTAGATAAAGATAAGATGTTTTTCGAACTTTTATTTGTATGTTGTAAGGGTGACTCATGTATTTTCATCCTCCGAATTGTAAATGGATTTGCATGGAAAGAAATATAAATTCTTTTTTGTAAATGCTTCCCTGTACTTGTTTTATCATTGAATAAACTTTCCATAATCCATAGTTTGTGAATGTATTGGGAAAACTTCCTGATGATAATAATATGTCTTTGAAGGTCTTCAACCTCAGGTATGATGCTTATTATAGGTTATTTTTTATTCGAAAAATTATTGGAAACTCAAGTATCCTAGGAGGAAGATTCTTTGGACTCTTTGCTGGAATCAGAATGATCTCCATTTCAGGTAGACTTTGAGGGGGTTGTAAAAGAGCTCCCTTTGCTGTAAAATTCAGTAACTTTTTGTGGAAATTGGTCTTTGTTGGGCAGTAAGGTGTCTATGAAGCCTAAACCCTCATGAATCATAAGCTGTGATGATTGTTGCATGTTTAGACCACCTTATCGAATATGTTTTGACATGTTTATTTCTATGTTTGATGTTCAGGGCTTTCGCAAGGTTGATACTGACAAATGGGAGTTTGCTCATGAAGCTTTTCGAAAAGGGAAGAAACACCTTTTAAAAAACATCCAGAGGCGTAAATCTTCTCAGGTCCAGCAGGTTAGAAGCCACCTTGTGAATCATAGAGAAACAGGGAAGTCTGGATTAGCAGCTGAGGTGGAGAAATTAAAAAAAGAGAAGAGTATGTTAATGCAAGAGGTAGTTGAACTACATCGTGAGCACTCTGGAACTGCTCATCATGCGAAAGCAGTGAATCAGAGACTCCAAGCTGCTGAGCGAAGACAGAAACATATGGTCTCTTTCTTCGCAAAACTGCTTCAGAACCCAGCTTTTGTGGCTCGTTTGAAGGACAAGAAGAAACAACGAGAACTTGGTTCTCCTAGGGCGAGGAGGAAGTTTGTCAAGCACCATCAGCATGAAGAGATCCAACAGTCACCAGATGCCTCCAGAGAAGGGCAGATAATAAAGTATATACCAGAGTGGAGGAACCTTGCTCAACCCTCTGCCTATGAAGATCCAAACCTTATCCATGTCCAAGCCCCTGATCGCCTTCCTAACTTTTTAGTCGCAGCAGATTTAGACGTAGGGGGCACATTCTTTAAAAAAGAGGATATAAGAAAAGAAGTAATTGTGGCGCCAGAGATGAGCTTACCATGGGCACACGGTTCGGCTGAGGCCGCTGTACCATTTGGGGAAGGAGGTTCGGGCTTAAAATTTGAAAATCCTCCTTTCAAGGGAAAGAGTGTTATGATCTCGGCGGAGGAGAAGGAGGATGTTGCTCCTGAATATCTTGTCTTTCCCTACAGAGCTATTGGAGAAAAGCACCTTGCCGGAATATGCATCAGGGTTTGAAGGCATTGCTAATCCAGAGGATATTTGGAGCATGAATTTTGACACAAGTGCCGGTATGTCTAGTTCTAGGGGTGATATTTGGGGAAATCTAGCTAGCTATGGTGTGCCAGATGCAGAAATAAGTGGTTATTCTGGCTTATGGGATTTAGGATCATTGCCGACCGCTGGAAGTGGAAGTTCAGAAATTGATAAGTGGTCAGCTAGTGAATCTACCCTTAAAAAGGGTGATGATCAAGCTGGTTATAGAATAGAGGATGCATCTAGGAGGAAGGACCCATAGGCTGACATTGGTGTTACAAAAAATTGCCTCATGGACCTCGGTCCATTAATTGATGCCTTGATAGTTACATATAGTGAACATTTTTATTTGGCATTCTATTTGATTGATTATCAATCTCCATTCTTATTTCTTATAAAATCTTCTGACAATTTGCTTCTTTTCCTATGTGATCAATAGTATAGCGGATGCTTCTGTGAATGCCTCCCTGAGCTTCATCTAGTCGTGTGCTCCTGTTCTTAACCTAACTTTTCCTTTTTCTAGCCATGAAAGCTGCAGGTTCGTTACCTACAAAAGGAGAACTGCTCAGTGGTCTGTTAGCTCCTGGCATTGGTTGAAATGGTATGGAAATATCTCACAGGTTTGTGGCTGAGAACTTCTGGCCGATCTTTCCCGATATTCCTTCCACACTGCTGTTTATGCCTACTGTGGCCTTGGTGTCTTAAATGCTCTAGACCTGGCTTTTCTTTTTTTTATCGTTCTTTTGATAAATAGAAATTGTTTTCATAATATCATTGCTTGCAACTGTTTACTGACTTTGACAATGGTGCAGGAGAGCCACATGGAAGTGCAGAGCTGAACGAGGACGTGGTGGGAAGACCGAAGAGCTCTTGAAGTTGCTGGATGTTAAAACAGGGTCTTGATAACCGTATGATTTTATTTGATCTAAGAGGAACATGGCTGTGAATATTTAGTATAGGGTTCTTTTAACCAATTTAGGCTGTATTTTCTGATGACGTCAAATGTGGTTCTAAATGCTCATTACTCTGCATGTGAGGAAGTTAGAAGACAACGTGTAAACATAGGTAAACATATCCAAAGAATGAGAAGATTGTGCCAGTTTTATCCAATTGACAAGGACTAGTAGAAAACAAAACCAAACATTTGAAACATGTTTGCAAAATCAAATAGACTCTCAGCGTGCTACATTTGGAATCATGAACCCAACCTAGGATTCAATTTGGACCTGCATAGATTGATGGGTTAGTGTGTCTCGGTATGTATGTTTCAAATGATCAATAGTGGTGCTTCGAGGCGGCATTTAGTGGTGATGCCAGATATCATCCATTCTTGCAAAGAAAGCTTAGTGTGCCCTGCCCTTCTTCACTTGAGGAATCCATTTCTTTTCTTGTATCGTTTATTGTGAGTGATCTCCAATTCAAATTATTCCCTATCCACGTTTGGTATGGAATATGAGATATGTAGATCTGTTGTTATGATGGTTTCGGTGACTGTGTGTTGATCTTAGTTTTCTTTCCCGAAACAAACATAGAAACAGTGAAATACCATTCGTAATGAGGCACGAGTAATCACGGGGTTTGAGGTGTGGAGAGAGCTCTGTTTACTAAATTTGTAAGGGCAATACTAATCTAAATACGTATCGTTTCCCTTACTTGATCTCGATTTAATTTCTAAGCGTTGTTAATGAACTTAACTGCTATTAGTTTATAAATTACTTGATCTCATATTCAATTTTTACTCATGTTCCGTTCAATAATAATAAGTAATTTATACAGTTGAGCTCAAACTTTATAGTGCCTTATCAGGTTTAATGGAATTAAGTTTAGATATTAATATTGCTTTGATTAGAAGAAAAAAAAATTGACAAACTGAAGGTGTGCGTGGTTCAATAGTTTGACATTGGTTTGATTTTATTTTATATCTATTTTATAAATAAATCTTACGTATTATGCATAAATATTAAATAAGATATAAATAGGATACAAAAAAATCTAAATAAATAATAGATCTTAACAAACTGAAGATGAACTTGGCCTTATGTATTGCCACTTCAAATTGAGTTCAAGTGTAATATTTTAAGTTCAACTAAGTTTGAGTTTTGAAATTTCAAGACATACTTAAACCTAGTATTATAACGTTTCAAACTTTAGCAACTTTGCCTTGCATTAATAAAGAACTACTTCATGCATTCAGCAAACTCTCTTTTGAGACTTCCAAGCATTATATATATCGTGTGGTAGCTATACACTAAAATCCTACTTCCAAATATGAAAAATAATAGCATTACGTGAAGAATGGGATATTTTCTTTTCACTGGATGGCTAAAATCTCTTATAACATTCTTATACTAAACTTATAGCTAATATCTATTACAACATTCTTATACTAAACTTATAGGTATCAAGAAATGTACATTACGAAAACTCATCTAGGATTATGCGTGTGTATCTTCTAGTTTCTCTTATCGTGTTTAATTCTTGCATCAAAACACTACCTAGTAGATGATTAAATAAATTTTTATATTTTAGCATATTCAGTTCAAATATATAGAATTGATAAACTAGGATAAAAATTTATGCATGAACTTGATTAAAATATTAAGACTTTATAAAAAGGCGATTTTACACATATTTACTCAAAAGGACCCTTAAATCATAAATGTATGAAATAGTATTGATAAAATCAAGATTTCAACAACTATAAGCATGCTTTCACTAGAAGCTCCTTGGCTGTAGATAATGAGATATTGGACATCACAGGCGATGAAGACATCATGAGTATCCTCTGCACCTGATCCCCACATACTTTTTTTCCCCTCTCGTAAGTCATACCAAAAATTGCGTGCTACATCTGATTCACTAATAGCAAAAGAATAGGAACTACAATGCAGTGAAGTATTCAACTTAATAACTCAATCAATATAGAGATAATATTATACACCAGACAGGAATCGGTACAAAGGGAACAAAACTGCTCTGCCTTGGCCAGTCCCCAGTAAGATTCAAAGAAACCTGGGGCAGGAAAGAGCACTTCAGAGTTAATTTAGTCAGAATTTTCCTTTTGTCTTTTTGATGCATGTCCACTGTCCTGGTTCAACTTAGCTTCGCGACGCTCTCTCTTCACTCCTTTTGCTTTGTTCGGTAGTTTCATGTCTCCAACCTACACCAAATAACATTTAACTCGATTAACATGCTTCCAAAGAAGCTAAGACTCCTCACATCAAAGTTAAGAAGGAAAAGACGAGTTTGGAAGATACAAAGTTACAGATTCAAGATCAGGATTTGGCTTGAAGCAATCAGTAACTTCAAAAATAATTGCATCTCACCTTCTGATCTGGAATATAAATCTTCCCAATTTTTCCTTGTATTGCATCCTTGCTAACATTTTTCTCCTATAAAAAGAATTTGGAATTAGCACAGGAATGTGATCCTATATGGTAATAAGACGCACATTGCTTAAAGCCTTGAACACAGAATCAAGCCAGCGTACCTTCTTTTTAGGCTGATCTTTGACTGTTTTCATTGCTTCTTTTCTTAGGTTATCATTAGGAAGGCGATGCCTCCGCACTACCAAATCCATTGATGGACCAACTTCCACAAGTTCCATCCTCGGAACAACAGTACCAGACTTTTTCAAACGCAATGCACAATGTGTAAAGAAGATGCGGTTTGAAGAAACAGCCGTGCAAATATAAGCACGATCAATTCCTGCAAGATTCAGATTCTCTACAACCTGAAACAATGAAAAAATTAGATTCCATGATCACAATTCTCACATGAAACGAAAAAGAATTCAATTGTTCATAGATACCTCTCCACGGAGCAAATCAAGTAAAACTTCCTTCAAATGCTTCAATTCGTCCACACTATCAAATCCTTCACCTGCAAAAACTATGAAAGGTTTTGTACCCACATGTGGAGCTAATTTTTTATCATATTGGAACGACTCCATGGGCTTAAAATTCTCAACTCCAAGCTCAACAAGATCATAAATGTGGTGATCATACATCCTCCCAATAACAAGGTTGTTTGGCCGCTTTTTTGTATGAGATCCAAACTGACAAAACAAACATTTACATTATAAATAAGAAAATTGAAAAATCCTAGTTCGGACTAGATCGAAAGAAACAATATACTCTTGAGAACAAATCATGCGGCAATACAAGCAAAAGTACCATTCACATTGTGCTTAGTTGTATCTCCCTATTAACCAGTAAATACCGCCAGGTTAATTAAATATCCACAAAAAAAAAAAAAAAAAAAAAAAAAAAAAAAAAAAAACCTTTGTCAGGTTACTTAAATGAAATACTATAGTATTTCATGAAATTGCAATCATCTAAACCATTTTAAAATTAATGTGAGATAGATACAAGCAGAAGGTTTTATTTCAAACAAACATATGTTAGATATGGACCTAAAATTATAGGAGGAACTGCCTTAATCATTTTAAATCAAACCATGCATGAGACTAATATTTGGTACATAACATAGTACTGGAAAGGGATTTTCGTGCTCTATTAAAGGCAATAAATATTGGACCAAAATTAGCATGTAGAAGCTTGGGCTTTGACAATACAGAAAAAGCAACACATGATTTTGGTTGGCTCCATAACAATCTACAATATGGACAAGTCAAGAGAACATTTCAAAAGTCAGCATGAAATGTCATCCTCCCACTAAGACATATGAAATATATTACAGTAATGAAAGATATTTAGGCATTTAATCTAAAATCTGAAAGCTAAATGACTGCTTGTCCAGAAGATCCACACGCAATGCAGCAACAAGCCAACTACAACTTCTCCATCCATGAGTTGTCTACTTTTGACAACTTTAGAACTAATCAATGGAATAGGCAACCAATGGGTGTGCCTTAGTTACATACCTCTCTAAGAATGCAGCCAGTTGTGCTGACCCTGTCTTTACCACCTATATGCATGTTCCTAACAAAGCTGTAGACAAAATGATACAATCAATTCTGTGTTCACAGTATGCATATCTCTGGTTGCTGATTGATCAGTTATGCTCCGTGTGCCTCCAGATTTGCAATTGTTCCTCACCAGGGAAACAAAGAACTTAACATAAACCCAGAATTAACACAAACTTCCTATGGCATCCGGTTCATTCCTTCGTGAACTTTTTCCCAATTTTCTTTAAACAAATGAGTTGCTCCTATTGCTAAACCATCACGAATTCGTATCTAAAAAAGCATCCTTTACCCCTAAAACATGTCTAGAAGGCATTCTTAATCTCACAACTGATAAGGGTTATATCAACAGACGCTTAGACCAACCAATGAGTAATGATAAACCAATAACTCTGTTTTGCATTGCAAGCAACCGATTTCACCGAAAGCCGCGTAAATTAGTACAAGGAACAGGGCATAAAAACTAAAGCCAAATCCCATTCCTTTCTACTTATCAACACATGTAAAACACACTCTAATATCTACATAAAACCATCAAGATTCAAGCTTTTCCATAAACATTTCACTTTCGGACATAAAAATTCAAATAAACAGTGTAGATTCAAAACAAAACATTAATGAAAGTGATTCGACTAACCACAAAGAGGCTACAATCGGTCTTGAGAGAGAAGAACTCCAAAGACGTCTCGCCGCCGCTCTCGAAAGGTCTGATATTATCATTCTTGCGCGTATATCTCACCGCACTTTCCTTCTTCAGCTGATAAATCTCGGTCAGTACTGAATTCAATACGCTGCTAGTTCTCGTACCTTGCAATACAAGCGTCTTCTTTCCTTTTTCAACCTGTGCAGAATTCGTAAAAGTTTCGCTTGAATTTCGAAAATTTTCCAATACAAACAAAGGAATGAAGAACGATTAGAGAGTGGAAAGTAGTCATTTTTACAAGTTTCGGAGCCCGTTTCTCGAGCTCGCGTTTCGCTCGCCTGTTCTTTGGGGTCTTTATCTTCAACATGATTTTTAGTAGGGTTTTTTGAGCGAGAGTGTAATCGGACAGGTTTTCGGGGGATTTTCAGGTGGAGGAAGATGAAGATCGATTATAGGGTTTAAGGTTGCGGGGCTGGGCCTAAGGGCTTTATGTTCAGCGTTTTAAGTCCATAAACCCATGTTATTACAAGCCGAAGGATACTGTATTGTGATAACCGGACCGGCTTTTATCCCAACATGCCAGGTGTCAGGATCAAAGGAGTTGAACCAGTATCAATAGAAAAGAAAAATATAAGGCATATATTTTAATTATGAAAAATAAATATATATATATATAATATATGGCATCACTTAATTAGCTTTATACTTGAATCAAATCCATCAATTAATTATTAAATTCATACAAAGTATATACCTTGAAAAGAGAATAAAGCATAATATAATAACTATATTTTACGAATTTATAATAGAGTATGAATATATATCTTAAAACTGCTTAAGTCAATTTAGATCGATGTAAATTTGGGACAAATGAGTGCATCGGCCCATTTTTATTGCCAATTCTGGTTGAAACGGGTCAAACGGTCCAGGCCAATCCCTATCCGACAATATTGATAATATATTATTCAAGAAAAGTTGTGGATTTACCAATCCATTAGAAAATTATTTACGTAAACACCAATTGTATAAAAATAATTATCTAAATACTGTGATTTTACTTTATTTATGAATGTTGCATATCTTATATGCGGCTTTTTTTCTTTTGTAAAAATAATAAAATTTTTCATTTATAGTAAATCACATATTTAACATGGGATTTTGCAATGTACTAAAATTTCAAAATCACACATTAAAAATGTGATTTTTTGTGAAAACTAAAATAGCATGTATTAAATGTGATTTTATATTGGTATTTTAGTAAGTTAAATTATCGGGACTTGCTACTTAAGGTTGGTGCAAACATATCAAAAACACTGCATTACATTAAATTGGGTTCTTATTCTTGTTATCAAGCCTTTGTGAATAAATACTATAGTTGCTCCATTTGTGCTTTTAATGTAATGGATTTTCTAGTAGGTTTAAATTGGCTCAAGCTTAATGTTCTTTATAATTAAGCCATATAGAGGCTTATTAAAGTAAATAATCTTATATAAAGGCTTTTTAAGCATATTAACTAGACAGGAAGGGTCAAAGGCAGCTAAGGTCCATTTGGATTCTTAAATTTTTATCTATAACATGTCTGTATCCTATCTGCATCCGTAACTTATCTGTATCATATTAGTACCGTATATGTTTGGCCAGTTTCTAAGTAAAATTTTCAGTTTTTTATCAGTATTTATTTCTTAGCATATATCTATTTGGAAAAGACAAAAATGCTATACTAAAATGACAAAAAGACGATGAAACAAATAGACCTTCAGGATCTTTCTTTCAAGTATATGAATCCAAACCTTTAAAAAACATTATTGCATAAGTGTGATTGTTTCTTTAAACCTATCATTGGCCCAAAGATTCAATATATGGTATCAAATAATACCAAACCTAGTGACATTAATAATTCTTCGTGTTTATCTAAACCAAGAGCTCTATGGATGAAAAATGGAGGGTTATAGGCATTTGTGAAATACGTGATGGGATTCTAACTTGCTTATAGCATGTTTACTTTATATGAATAATTGTTCATTCATTCTTGTTGTAGGTAAAGTAACTGCTACAATGTTTGCTCGAGGAGAATGAAAATTCATAATGAATTGTTTTATTTTTTACACCAAGTAAACATTGTAAGAGCTATTACAATCTTATTGAATTGGAATTTCATTTTCTCCTCATTCCATATGGTAAAATGAGAGGCCGTTAATATCAAATGATATAGACCTTAGATACATGGTTTATTAGGCAAAAAAACAATAATCATATATACAATACAAAATTAGTTTATAACTTTTAAAATGCCACGATCGAAGTGTTGTATTAATCAATGAAAACCCCTTAAGATTATGAAAGTGCCATTGTCAAATTATGATAATATATAAGGTATATAGGGGTTTTAGTTCATGTTAATAAACCGTGTTTGTAAGTTTCTTCCATGTTGAATTCCTATCAATAAAAAAAGTAGATGAGATTGAGTGAAAAGCACATATATTCAATTTACAACATAATTATTTTTATTCTTATCATAATTGAGTCGTATTTTTTTCTATAATTGTATTTATAGCTTAACCATGTACGTGTTTGTAGTGTCGTGTTATATTATTGTGATATTATAAAAGATGGAACAACATATAACACCTACCAAGATGTATTCTTACAAGGTTGTTTATAGCATTGGGGTCTGTCTGGATTGTCAATTTTCACAGGTGTCTATATCGATTTGGTATCAATATCTATTCAATTTCAGCTCAGTGTTGATTTGAAAATTGGTGTTTGGAAAGCTGTTAGTTTTAGTTCATTGTCGGCTTAATACCGTCATATGTTTTTTTTTTTTTGTTCATTTTAAAATTAACAATATATTTACTAATCATCATCTTTTTTTATTTTAACATTATTTTGAAAATTATATTAATTTTATTAAATTATATTAGAACCTTTAATAACCTTAAAGTTATAATCATCATTTCACACCATCATCATTACCAATGTAAATAGTTAAAGCTCACTAATACAATGAAGCATCAACAATGGAGTTAGAACTTATCATTAAAACTAAAACAGACAAAATACTATTCACCATGCAACGTCTACTGACCATGATATGTTACCAAACCCAAAGTTGTTGAATTACGTACAACATTCATCCATAAATCACTACTTAGTTCAAGTGCACTGCTGCCTTCTATTTCGTCTTCACTGTTGGTATGATTGGATCTATCGAAACCCTCTTGTGCGATACCACTTCTAATGTTTAAATCATTTATATTATTTAAAACAATAAAAGTATGTATAGAAGCAATAGCAACGGCTGTCTTTATTTGCTTAGTCAACTTATATGATGGCATGTTGTGGAGAATATGAAACCTATTCTTCCATGTTCCAAATGGTCGCTCTACGATATTTCTTAGCAATGAATGTATATGATTGAATAACTCATTTAGACTCTATGGCTGGCTACCGAATCAATACTCAAACCCATGATACCACTCTCATTTGTAAGGAGCTAAAAACTTCTTCTTATTTGGAAACCTCAAATCCACCAAGTAGTATTTACTCATAAAAAAAAAAAAATTCTTCATTATCACTTTCACAAACAAACTTGTGTCGTGGCTTACGAAAGTGTGTGTCGGAAAATTATCACTTACCAAGGGGTGGCACTAAAAAATTATATCTTGGATCTCCAAGTACTATTGCCAATACATTTGTATCATGGCTTTGACCATCCGTACCTACGATCATAAATATAAATCTATAACCAAAATCATAAAAAGCCAAAACATGATTCATTCGTCTTTTGGAACGTACGCTATAACATGTGATCCATCAATTGCTCCCATGTAGCCCTAGGAAAAAAACGAAGGAATGAACGTTAATTTGATGCTATACCATATTATCCCAACCTACAAAAGTTTATAATATCCTATGCTTTCACTTAATATCGCTAGCTTTCACGAAATCAAGGATCACTCGGCTGTATTATAGTATATGAGAATGCTAAAATTGCATCCAATGCTTCATTAAATTGTCGGGAAACAGCTTTCCGACGAATGCTGGAACATCTCTTGCATAACTTTTTATAGACACACCCTGATTGACTATAACTAAGAAAATCCCAAGTTTTTCCTCAGTGGACACGCCTCTGCTGTCCCAAAGATTGCGTTGTGTCAAAATCTCACATAATTAGCGAAATAATGCCAGACTCGTCCTTAACATGTTATGGCATCTTGTCAGGTTCGGGTGATAGAGGAGGTTATCAATAAATTAAGCCCCGGTTCTTGCCAAGTTGTAGCATGGATTTTTACTAAACAAGTGCCCATCTATTAGAAGATAAATTATGCTTACTGTCACAATCTCGTCATATTGATCACCTACCATCCCTTTTCCGAAAGAAGCCAAGTTCATAACACAATATTTCAAAATCATCCCTCACAAAAAAAAAAAAGAAAAAAAAATTCCACCATATCTAACCGCGTCTAACCAACAACGGATAAAAGAATACACACCACATCATAGAACAATAAAAAAACATACATGTTAGTTCTCGCTTCTCTTCGCTCTTTCCCACAAGAGAATTTTGTTCTTAACATTATTGTTTGGACAAACAAAATAAAACTCCTACATTCTTTCATCCATAAAAATGTCAATTGCATCTAAACCTATTTGGCTATTCTCTAGCACTATTGGTAAGCCCTAACGTCCTTCATAACCGTTGTGATCCTCTGAGGTTGTTTTTCATTGCTAATAGACATGCCATTGCTTGAACTCTGAGCCTGTGATGTGGCAATCAAATTACCTAAATCGTTAGTGAGATTATCCCTTGAGTAACAACGTTGTTTTATTCGTTTTTTCCTTTAACTTGTAGGCAGTTGTTTTCGTTCTGTCGACGATTCCCCTTCATGGAAAGAATACTGAATCAGGTCATCTTCAAGTAGGGAAGTATCCATCAGATCAACAAACCGTGGATCCTCATCTGAATCCCTGCTATCTTTGGTGCTATCTTCTAGGGGAGGCATGGATGAATTGGGTGCCCAAACTCTATAATTTATCCCCTTCGTGCCTTTGAACATGTCATCAAGCTTGTTTTTATATCTTGACCCCTCCACACAAAATTTGAGAATGCTATCTGATGAACAATGATTGTTATAATCTTGTCTTGATGAGAAAAATGTATTGCACAAATGCTCCTCGAATTAATTAAGCTACATTTAACAAGTAAAACTTGTTTTTGATATGTCTAAACTTTGATGTGCATATATATGTTTGTGTTTGTAGGTGTATTGTTTTTAGCAAATCATGCGGGAACAAGCTAAGTGCCACGTACTTGGTCACAGCCTTGATTAAGGGACAAATCAAGGACTCGATAACACTGATCCAAGGCATGACAAGTGGAACAAAATGAGAAAGCACAATCTTGATTACGGCCTTTGTTGAGGGATCAATTGGTCCAATTGAGGTGTAAATCCATGACGCGACGAGTATAACAAAACAAGATGCACAAACTTAGTCATGGATCATATTGAGGGCTCGACAAGTTTAATTTTAAGCCTCGACAAGCATAAACTCGATCAATGAGTAAATTAAGGTGTGACAAGTCTAGAGCAGGACAGTTTAAAAAATAGCCATTACAGACTTTTAAATTCAACTGTTTGAGATTCTTTTAAGGGAAAATGGCTATGTTTTAAAACTGCTATATATATAATGTTTTGGGTAATTTTTAAAAGAGTGAACAAAAGAGAGAGAAGAGAGTAGAACTTGACTTGCATATATTATGTAAAAATACTCTCTGTTTGTATTTTGTTTTTGCTAAGTAAATAGTATCATTGTGGGTTTAGTGAGCCAATATTGTAAGGTACTATTCGCATATTTTTGTATGAGTATTTTAGTGAAATCCTCCTGTGTTTGAAGCAATAGGCGAAGTCCTCATGTGTCGAGGCACTTGTGTGAAGCCCTCATATGTCGAGGCACTTGTCCGAAGCCCTTGTGTGAGAGGTAATGCAAAGTTATCGGTCGTGAGGCATTATGTGAAGTCCTCTATATTAAGACATTTGTGAGGTCCTTGTATTGAGGTAATGTGAAGTCCTCTGTTGGTGAGGTATTGTGTAAAGTCCTATTCGTGAGGCAATTATAGACTATGGAGACTAGTGGATGGGTCGAACTCCACATTAAATCTTGTGTAATCTTCTCATTCCCTTATATCTTTATTATTAATGTTGTAATCATGCATAAAAATGATAAAAGAGACAATGGTTGGATAAGTGAGCTTCAAATTGGTTTTAAAAATCTACCTTGTAGCTTCCACTTCCGCATATGTGTGTAAAATCAAGCCTAGTATTTTATTTTCTTAAACACTATTACGTTTGGTCCTCTTATATTCCTATATCATCAAAAAAGGGAATGATCAAACAGGATTACATAAGATCAGTTACTTAAAAAGTTGGTTATATGGTTGTTGTATTGCCACATATAATACCTTAAATATTACACGCAAAGGCTTCCTCAAAACGGTATGTTTATTGCGAACATTTGCTAGCCAGGTTTTAAATTATGAAATTCTGTAATTAGATTATCAAATAATCGAATTTATAATTGTAATATAAACTTTACAAAAACATCTTATAATCTACTCTCATGAGTAGACTAATACCCACAAAACAACTGTACAATCAAGCATCCCGTATACCTTTTAATGATGGTATATGGAGCTTTAAAAACTTTATTTACAAAACTCGAGCTCCACCAAGCCTATCAAAAGAATATTACAACCTTTAAAAATATAAATCTAGTTCTTAAAATAAAAAAAAATTAAATACATTATTCAATCTTAATTGACTTCGTTCAAACAAATCCTCCCTAACGTCGCATACTCTTAAAACAAACATTATCATCAACTTCATCATCATCAACAAGTCACCATCATCAACAAAACAATACCTGAAAAAAAGAAAAGCAATAATGAGTCGAAAACTCAGTACACAGCAATACAAACACATACGAAATAGCACACAAGCCTAGTTAAATGTGATGCAACAAACAACAAGTTATTATCTTTTGTTTAAATAAAGCAAGTACTATGAGAGCACTCACACTCCAGAACAAGCCTCTAGGAATCAAAGGGTCCTAAGGTGCAATAGCTGCCTATGGGGTTAATATAGCCAGCCCGGATACTTGTATCTCCTATATCTAACAAAAAAAGAAGAAAATAGCCACATCTAATATTCATAACAGTTACTTACTCTTTACTTGTCTTAGTTCAATCGATCTCATAAACATAAACTAAATCATGTTACTTCACCCCAAGCTTAAGTAAATGTTATGTCAATACCATTTGCTCTATTAGCTACCCGCCGAGCTACTTATAAATGTTATTGCATCGTGATGGGGGTTGTATAAGCGCTTAAACTATCGTGCCCCTACTAGGGATAAGGTTGCCGCTCCTCAGGTCGGATTCAACGGCACATGCACAAAATAACACTCATCACGTAAGTCACCTTTAAGTTCTTAATCCATTTTAAAATGCCTATCCTAATAATTATTACACGAGTTACTGCATACCTTTCATATTTGAAATCCAAACAGGGACTGGGGATATTTTAGAATCCATCTCAAAAGATAAATCGGGTATCCATATACTTGTTCATGAAATAAACTCATACAAACATTTAATTTAATTATTCATTTATATCAAACTCTTTTTATAAACCCTATTTGATCAAACACTAATTAGGAATTCCACTACGGCTACGAAGATTGCCTCGCCAAGATACGACAGTTCTTTTTTGTTTGTCAAATTATTTATTTTCTCTTTTTTTATAGTCTCTCGTTATAAAAACACCACCAAAGCATTCATATTAAAAAAATTCATTTCCTAAGTAAACACAAATTTGAAACAACATATTCCCCATGTTATTCATAGATTATCCTAACATATAAATCTATTTTAATTATTATCTATTAAGCCTATTTCACTTAATCTTAGCCATATTGATTAGAATTAATCATTTAATTAAATTACTAGGTCAAGTTGATTAAACTTAATTAATCAAATTCATTTTAGTTCATTAAAGTTTATTAAATCACCATGAACTTAGATTTATGAATTGAGTTCATTTTATAGTGAAGATTCATTTGAAGCTCAAATCTATGTTAAATCTAATTTATTATTAAACTTATTAGTTCATTTAAATCATTCTTAATTATATATTTTACTAACATATCACACTATTTATCATTTATCAATTTAATTTTATCTCCCTTTCTTATCTTTCTTTCTTTTTTCAAAAAAAAAAAAAAAAACAGGGGACATCCAAATGAGGTCGTATGGAGAGCTGTATCATTTTTAAAGGAAATTAGAAAACCATACGGGCCTGTATGATGAGTTGTTTGGGCTCATATACCCCCCACCCTCTCCATCGATATGGGTGGTTTAAACTCAAGAGGTTTTACATAAAAAGCTCAGAAAAGTGATATACCTTTTCAAATAGGTTGTTTCAGCGACTATTTGACTCACATACCCTACTCCACTACCGGCACACCCCCCCCCCCCCCCCACCACCCCCCCCCCCCCCAACACCACACACACCACACCACACCAATAATATAGGCTCGTTTCAACTCAAAGTTTTTATACAGATGAAATCCTGCGGCTTTCCTCTGTCTTTTTTTTTTTTAACTTTACTTGTTTTATCATTTCTTGTGCATCATTTTTCATCATCTAACATCTTATACTCTACATACAAACCTAGAACTATGTTCTATAACATGATTTTACAAGTTTTACTTCAAATAAATCCAAATCACGTTATCAATCATCTAACTTATACACGTATACACTAACCTATAAAACTTACATGTTCATATATCCATTATTCACCAACTTCATCGCAATTCCTACTTATATCCAACTTCAAGACACCATATACATGTAATATCAACAATGAAAATAAGAAAAACAATAACACTTATCTTTTTGGAAAACACATGTAAATTTGATATTTTTTTTCTTGTTGTTGGGCTACTCCTAACTTGACTTCATTCTTCTATCTCATATTCTTAAAGGACCTAGATTTAAATTCTATTTAAATTCCATGTGTTTATTTATTCTCTTAAGTATTGAATTGAGTGAGTATGATGAATATCATGATTATGTTATTAGTAGTCTAAAATGCATTATTTTGCATGTGTAGATTGAAATTAATATCTTTGTTTTATATGTATTAATGTGTGTGTAGTAAAATTATTAATTGTGCTTTTTGTGCATTAAGGTGTTAGTTAAGTTAGATTTATAAAATCAACTTTGGTTTTACAAGATTAGTGATGGAATTTTGTTTCTTTAATTAAGTAGCATTTATGCTCAAATATAAGCCCCAAATGAGACCCAAATTAAAGCCAAATGCATCCTAAGTTAATGTATGCATGAAGGGGTAAATTTGGAATGTGTTAAAGTCAAAATTAAGCTAATTTGAACTACTTTTTGGGGCAGCTCATTTTTATCCGAATTTTCCTTTTCTTTCTTTTTTTCTTTTCTTTTCTTTTCCATTTCCATCTCCATTTCCAATTCCAAGCCTAAACTAAGGGCAATAGCAAGCTTTAGAAATCAAGTTGTCTTCAAGGCAAAGCATTTAAATGTGAGTTGCTTTAAGTGTGGTTATGCTTTGTTTTCATTTCTTGTTGTAGTTTTTGTAAAGTATTTGATGAAATGAGTTTGATGTAATCCAAATTGTTTGTTCATGCTTGGGATGAGTTATGAACGTGTTATATGAGTGTGTGGATTTGTGCATGCATGGTTGAGGTAATATGAAGGGTTGGGAGGATAAGAAGAGGAATTGTGTAGGGAAATTTAGAATGGATTGAAGTGGAGTTTGAAGTGTTTAATTGTGTTGATTTCATGATTTGAGTTGCTAGGATTGAGTATTATAGATAGGAGTGAGTATATGAAGTTGGAAGTGTAGTTGAGAAAGATTTTGAAGTGTTTTAAGATAGAATTTTACAAAGTGGAAAAACAGGGGATTTGAATTTTCGTTTAAGCCTGTTTTTAGAACGTACGCCAGCACCTGGGAATTCAACGCCGCCGGCTTAGAGGCAGCGTTGGATTCAGAATTCTTAAGGCTAGATAAAAGCCGCCGGCTTTCGCTAGGAAAGTCAGCCGGCGTTCTTTCGTTCATATTGTACGCCGGCCGCTGGGAATCAAGGCCGCCGGCGTAAGTGTCAAAGCTGCCCGCGTATCTGAGTAAGCGGACGGCTTAGACCTCTCTGGACGTTTTTGAAATTTTGGTTTTGGATTCTACGCCGGCCCAAGGCCGCCGGCGTAGGATGCCAAGGCAGGCGGCATACCCTTGAACACTGCCAGCGTTGGCAGTGTTGATTTTCAAAGCATTGAGCACCGGCTCAAAGCCGCCGGCTTTGGCTGCCGGTCTATCCCCTGTGCTTTTGAAATTTAAAAACTTTTTCTAAAATTTTCCGAAGTTTGTTATTTGAGCAATTGAGTATTTATTAAGTGATTTAGGATACAATAGGACCTTTAAATGCTTATTTATGACATTGTATTCAATTATTTGAATTTCTTTGATTAATTGCGATATATGGATATATGTGTATAATTGTGATAATGAAATCTATAATTGTTGATTTATTGATTATTGTGTATTTCTATTACAGTTAAGGATTCTTCGGTTAGTTCATCACCGAGAGATCCTAGTTATATACTAACGGGTTCAGGTACGCAATAACTTGTTTGATGATTGCTAGGAATAGGCATTCCTAATTTGATTTAAATCGATTTGACTTAACATTTGAATGAATTGGATGTCTATTACGCTGTTTAATCTGGTCCGAGGAGCAGCAAACCTGTCATGATGCAATGACATGTTAGCTAGGCGCTTAACCAAGTCATGATGCAATGACTTTACCATGATGCAATGGTACGCTATGATGCAATAGCGTTTCTTTTTGGTTAAGTGGGTAGCCGATAGGGGGGAATAGTATCTGTGTAACGTTTGCTTAAACTTAGGGGGAAATACCATGATTTAGTTCAAAGTTTATGGGAACTTGTGAACTAGCTCATGTTATGGACTGAGTTTAAGTAGAGTCGGGCAACGGTTTTTAAACCCTAAATGAAGCTATTATCTTATGAAATAGATATAGGAGATATAAGTATTCGGACTGCTTATATCAACCCCCTGAGCAGCTGCTGTTACTCAGGATCCCTGAATTCCCGAAGTGTGACCGGGGTTTGAATACCCTCTTGTTGATTTGTGAAAGAAAATGTAATAAAGATAACCACTCGTCCTATGATGCATTACATCAACTTGATGATTTGTTTTGCATTGGTTATTGTGTACTGGGCCTCTGGCTCACTTTTGCTGCTTTGCAGGTATTGGAGACGAGTATTACGATGACTTGGGCTATGGGTCGATTTCGAGAGATTTCTGGACGAGTGGGATGAATAGGATCCGATTACCCGGGACTTTTAGAAGACTTTTTGCTAAGGATAAGCTATGTATAGAAGGCTTGTTAGTTAAGCTAATTTCTTTTTGTAATGACCTTAAGATCCTTTAGGATTCTCATGTTTTGAGAAAACATGTAATTTTTGTAGTGTCATGTATTGGCACTAAACGATGTGTAGTTAATGTAAATGTATGTATAGATTGCTTTTGTTAGCAATCTTGTTTTGTTTAAAAGTTCTTTACAAAGTTTAGTGATTTTGATCAAACAATTTTCATAAACTGTTAATTTTAGAACAACCTTACATATAATGTGAAAACGTTATATGTGGTTGGGGATTCGGTGCTCTAAGTCTCGGGATTTAGAGGAACGGGTCCTTACATATTCTAACTTTGATTTCTCTTTTAATCCTTTTGAAATTGAGATTTAATGTTAGATTTTGAGAAAAAGAAGAGGGAATAGAAGAAGAGGAGAACGAAATGATGAGGAAGAGAAAAGCAGAAAGAAAGAAAGAAAGAAAAAGGAGAGTAGGTGAAGGAAAAAAGAAAAGAAAAGGAAGGGATAAGGTTTAAAAGATTTTTAAGAATAATTACGTGTAAGACTTTAGCTTAAACCTTTCAGATCCATGTCTTTACTTCTGAAAGTGTTTGGAAAATAATTTCAAAATTTTATAGGTTAGAAATGAATAACTTATAATAATGATGTAGTCAAGGAGTTTGGTTTATATTACATTGATATTCAACTTGAGGTTAGGCCCAATAACTAATATTTTTAGGCAAGCAAATGATTTCAAAACTTGTAGGGATTTGTGAATTATAATTTAGACTAAAGCTCAAGGGTTTAGAAATTCACTAAACACTCAAACAACATGTTTAGGAGTTTAGGAATTTCAAATCCCAAACTTCAACTTAATTAATTACTAATTTAATTATGTTAACTTGTCTATTTACATCCTATAATTCATTTGATTTGTTTAATTTATCTAAACTCAATTTCTAAATTAGGTAAAGGTCTTGGGGTATTTCAGTTTTACCTATTGTGCAGCCTCCTACCATTCATCAAACGCATAGAAAGCGTGGGTGATATTGTTCCAACCTACTCCTGAGGCAACATATATGGTTAGCCGGTTCCATTTAGACCACAACTTCCTTAATGTGTCCCATTTTATACAAAACTGCTTAAGAGCAAATGATCTTCCTCCAGCTTCCTTCATTTTAATGGCAATTGCTGAAAATGTGATGGGCTTCATATGACCACTAGCATGCTTCCCCAATTAGACTTGATCTACACATAATTCAATAAAGGCAACTATGTCGCTTTCGCTCCATTTAGCCCTATCACTCATTCTTTGGACAACATTCAATTAGAACATGAATACACATAATAGAAAATAAAAGAAAGTGAAATTGGAGCATTCTACATTAGCAAATAATTAAAAAAATCTACATCTTTATAGGTCGTTTGCCATGGAAAAGACTGTAATTGAAGAATGTAGTAGAAGATAGAAACTATAACAGGCAACAAAATGTATAAACCCCAAATTTTTGGAAACGATTTAGCCTAAAAACCTTAAACCGGAAGTCAACCGGAAGTCAACCGGAACTTTAAAGTCAATAAAACCATAGTTAGACGTAATAGCTTAAGTCCAGCAATCTTGGATGAGCAACTCGGAGAAAATAAGTAAGAGTTTAGAATGTAGAATAGTGTGTAATTACCTAAGGAAGCTTAAAAAGATCAGATTAGTAAAACTGCAAATCGTTTTGAATCCGATCGGACACAGTTCTTGAAAAACGTGTTTCGGAACCCGAAATAGTAAATATTCTGAATATACCATTAGACTCGTAAAAATATAAGATTTTCAAAAATATCAGTTTTTACATTTTTCGGCAAGTAAAAATAACAGATATCGCATTTTATACGCATATTTTTTACTACGGTACTTTATAGTTATATCTACTTTACATTACATATTCATTACTATTTACACTATTCTTTTATCTCTATTTTCTTACACCTACTCTTACAAACACTATACCTATAACATTTACTTTTTACCTTTCTGTAATTTTATTTCATCTACCTTACTTATTACTTCATTAAATCAAAACAATACAAAAAATAAAACATCCTCTCTCTTCCCTCACTCATGGCTGGCGATACCCCTTCCCCTCTTCTCAATTTGTTTCAATTTTCTTTTAATTTAATCACACAAAAATCATCACAATTTCTATAAAATCTCCCTCTTCTTTATTCTTTCACACAATTACTACCCACAATATTCCTTATAAAAACTCAAAAAACTCTTCAAATTTCTTCCCAAAACTCTCTCAATAAATTCAAAACTACTTTCTACCTACAACAAAACCATAACCAATAAAACTACCAAAGTCTTCTTTAGGTAACCATTTCCTATTGTTTTTCTTCTTCTCATGTCATGTAAACTTTACATGCCATAGTGTGAGTTTCAAAGACTAAATGTTATGGAAGCTACATATGTTCATGTATTGTTTTGTTCATGTTCATGAAAATCTATTTATGTTTCTGTTATTATTGTGTTCATGTTATTGTTACTATATCTAGGTATTATTATTATATATTATATATACATATTCTTTAGAGCATATAAGCTCACTTGCATTTATTTTTTTCATGCAATGCAATTTATTTTTTATTTTATCGCGATTTATTTATTCCTTGTTATTTTAAGACCAGTCTCTAGTCTTAAACTTGTCCTCAACAAGTCAAAACAAATTTTTCTTTCTTTCATTTTATTTTTACTTCGGGACTAGTCTACTTCTTAGGCGCGGGAGCCTTAAAAAAGCTAATACTCCTAATACTTGACTTTATTATTTATGTTTTTTTTTGTTTGCTATTGTTTCTCATAAATCATGTTCATTTAAATTGTTGTCCAAATTTTTCAAGTTCTAAAAATAATTGACAAAAAGAAAGTTTTATCACTTAAGAATAAGTTTATATGAAATATAAAATCTATAATTTAACAAAAATAAAGTCATTCCTTTCAAAGTTACCAAAAGAACCCATGACAATTTTAGAAACTACTTTTGTTATGAAATGCTTTTTAAATCATTTATTATCCCACTTTGTTTTTCAAGAAAATGATTTTTGATACAAAATGATTTCTATGAAACATAACATAACAAAAACCTTAAGAGCAATAAGTAAGGATTTTCAAGTTTAGATCTTTTCAATAGTCAAAGAAAGATTGTGTAAAACATACGTAGGACTAACACAATAATTTAGAAAAGAGGAAAAAATTTATTTTTCAAAAGTCATCTAGAAAAATAATAAGTAAAAAATAAAGTGATTCTTTGAAAACAAAATAACCAAAGTATTCATTACAAGATAAATTACAAAATGAATTTCTTGTAAACTATAGTTTCCTAAACCTTTAATTAATATTGTTTTACTCAAGAAACATGAATGAACAACAAGCACTTGAGCAAAAATAAATATGAGCTATGTAGCTATAAAAAGAGGATTTTTCAACTATATAGATAACTAAGTATTTATGAAGCAAATTTTGAATGATTGAACCAAAGTTACTTTTAATTTAGAAATTCGTGGTGAATTTTATCACCACTGTTTCGGGGCCTAAATGGTTTAGTTCGATAAAAATAGTTTTAGAAATAGATAGATCTTTTCAAGTAGGTAGAAATCGATATATTATATGCGCGATTCCGAGTTAAAATGACCAAGTTATGGCCATTTTAAATTGGAACATTTCTTTATATGAACTTTAACGTTCTCATGATATTGTTTTGTCAAAATTCAAGAAAAATATCAAGAAATACCATTTTTGGTATTTTCTTTGGCTAGGTGATTCCGAAGAAGAATACTTATATCCCGAAGACTATTTCGATTGAGTGGAGTGTGTGAACGACTCATCCGTATAACAAGAATAGTCGACATGACATCGTGAGTTTATTTCCTTAAAATGCTATACTTGTTGTGCTTGTAAATTAGTTGCATTAGAATTAGGAAAAGACAAATGGATATGTATGTAAAATAATTCTTTGAAAGAATCCTAAGAATATCGAGACCGGAATTGATTTAAATGTTTGTTTTAGTATAACACTTGATTTGTATGAGATTCTTTGATCGCCTTAAATTCGATAATAATAATGTTATGATATCATAAATAAATGGATTCATGCATACCATGAAGTGAGTCACATTGCATTGGGTTATTATCCTTAGGCGAGAAGGATAGTAAGCTCAGGTCAAAAGCAACACTTGGCGGAGTATCCTAAAACGATTGCTTGGCGGCGTTAAAGAAATGCTTGGCGGAAGATCCAAAAGTAAGGCTCAATTCAAGTAGACTTCATATGCTTGGCAATATTGGTCGAAAGCATAAATCTTTTTAACTAAAACTACTTGTTTTGAGGTTACATATCACCAAACCCTGAATGGAGGGCGCAAATCCATTCAACATATAGTTCCCAAAAAATTATATGCCTTGTTTGCCCACGTGTATGTTGCATCTCATTTGATTGCTTAAACAACTTGTTTGAAATTTTATTACAATAAGTTATTTATGGAAATAATTCTCACTAAGCCGTTAGCTTATACCCACATAGATATCTTTTGCAATTCCTTATCTGTGGTTGAGGCCACGAGGACCCTACAGTCGGGTAATTTCTTTTTGGATAAGGAAATTCTAGATGAAGTTTAGTGTTAGATAAGATGTACAATATTCTTGTGATAGATCTGTGAATAAGGGAAATATCCCTAAGTTTGTAAGATCATTGAGATAAGTAAATGAATATTATGAATCCCCTTTTCTTAATATGTTATTATATATTTTTAAGCTTCATAATTCCATGTATGGTCCTCTAAATTTGCGAGAGTATGCCTTACACTTAATATCAAAGCTTTTGGGAGTGGTTAAGGTTGTCATACTTAAGCTTTAATATTGAGTGTGGCGGACTGTTACGTTTAAGGTATCCCTTAGGGTGTGATAAAATGTAATTGAAGGCACCATTTTCTAGATTCATGAATACTAAAAGTAGATCATTTTCACTTTTTATCTTAATTACTTAGCAACACATGAAGCCAATTTCTCAATCTTAATTCTCAAGTAGCTCAATTTTTGAAATACACTTCAACGTGCATTTAGACTTTTCAATCCATAATTTACCCCCGCAGTATATGTCCACAAGAAGCAAACATCCACTTAGAATGAGCTCTACCAAACTACATAGACATATGTTTCAATATGTTGTAAGATGCCACACACATACGCTCGTGGCAACTCCAACAGGCCATGACATATGTAAAGTATAGCTCCTACGAGCTACAAAAATGCATGCTCAGAGCAGCCATAGCATACGCTCCATACCACTCAAACTAGCCTCACAACCATGCCCCACACCACCCCTGCTCTCTCACCACCCCTACATGCTATAGTCAGAAACATACAGACACATACTCGACAACACTCCTTCATACGCATAAACACACACTTCACACTACTCCTTTATGCATTACACAAACACTCTTTACCACCCACCATACACGTACGCTGATATTACCAGCAATACAATGAAACATAAATACACACACCACCCAACCCTCTCATTTCACCAACACACCCAACTACCAACACAAACACCATGCACCACACACCTACATCATGCAGCAGGCACACACCTACCAGAAAAATGCCCATGAGGCAAAAAATCGAGATGAAGGTAGTGGTGCACTCACGTGAATTGGATAAGGCAAGTTATCTTCTAAGTCGACGTCAGGGTGAGCTGTCTCTGGTCATCTCTCTCTCTATAGAGGCATAGAAGCTCCCCTCCGACCCACCTTCCTTATAGGAGCTTAGAGTTCCTATTCTTCCCATGATAATTCTACTATAATAGCAATGGGGAGATAATGATCTGTAGCGATTCTTGCAAACTGTGAAGGAGCTTGAGTGGGGTTGATTATCAAAAGGAGATTCATTTTTTTTCTTCTTTTCTTTATGTATTTAACCGTTAAAGGGGCGAATTGTTGCAAGAGTGGGAATTGTAAGGGAAATGTAGGGTTTGTTTTGTAATTTTCCTATGGTCAGCTTGCTAGCTTTTTGAACTAAACATAAAGTTTTCGAGCTGATGTCTAGCTGATTCCATACTTTAGTAAAAAATGTGCTGCTAAATAGGTTACAACAACAATAATCCAAAAAAAGAGGGTTGTATAATGTATATACATGTGGTTAATATGACAAATGGTACATGAACTTCAGTAAAATATGTAATTACACACCTGAATTTTGAAATTAATCAATTTAATACTCGGACGTTGAAATTTATTAGTTTAATAACTAAAAAAACTTTTCGTGTACACTGATTGTACCTTCTCTAAGCTCTCTCACGTACTAACTTGATCAATTATAAAGTTTATATACTAAATTGATTAATTTCAAAATTTAGGTACCTAATTGTATTTGGCAAAATCCATATACCATTTCTGACATCAACTTATGTATTTATTGATGGAGAAATGAACTCTCACTTCCTTAACGGTGGCTTAGTTGATAATTTATAATGAGAAGCAGGTTCCAAACTTCACCCTGTCCACAAGTTAAATAATGGCATCAAATGTGTCCACTGGTCTTCTTCTCCTAAATAATAGAGAAGAAACGGTGACTTATTTACTTACAGAAAGAGCTCCTAACTCTTTCTCTTTTGAATTATAAGAGGATTTTAACCTATATAACAATATTAAGTATGATAGGGTCACAATGGTTGCTATAGCATCCTATCACCGGCCAACTTTTAGGCGTCTGATTGAAGTATTGATTTGGAATGTAAGAGGAACCAATGTGTAGAGAAGCAACATGAAATTCAACCAACAACATATACCATGCAACTGGATATTGTGGGAATCTTAGAGACCAAAATGGATGTAGAAATCCTTTATCATCATACGCACCATTTTGCTTCATTACTTGGCTACTTTGTCAACTGGCTTAAGAACAAAGTGGAGGGACTTTACTACTCTATAATATGGATCTTGTGTTTGTGCAAGTTGAAGCTCAATCATCGTAGGATTTACACGTCTTTATCTAGGTCGATCCTAATGAAACTCTCAGGTACTTTACGTTGGTTTATGCTAATCAAATTACATTGAGAAACTCAAACTCTGAAGTAGATTGAAATCTTATTGGCAAAAAAATAGGCAAGTCCTTTGGATTTGTAGCAAGGGATTTTAATGAAATAACGAATCCATTTGAAAATGGGGAAACTACTTTTTTAATAATTCTCATATGTTCAATTATAAGCAATTGATGTTGAATTGTGGAATGATAAACCTTGGTTTTATTAGTCCTTGTTTTACATGGTCTAATAGGAGAAATATTTCATAATTAATTTGTCCTAGATAGATGGAGCTTGGGAAAATCATGCTTAGTGCTCTATATATCTAGAGACGATGGTCTGAAATTTTGGGATAATGACATTTTGATCGTTGTCGATTAGTAATTTGAATAGTAAACAACCCTTTCAAATCAAGATGGAGTAGACCATTTAAATTCCAAATGATACAGCTAATACGTCCTGATTTTAAAAGTTTGGTTAATTTTATTTGGGATATGATAAAGTAAGGGGTTCCTTTGAGCATGCTAGTAATTTGTTTCAAGTTGAAACGAGAAAATTGTATAAGGAAATTTTTGATAACATAAATTATCAAAAGTGTAATCGTTGAAAAGAAATAACTACTACCGAAAGAAATTTATCCAACCATCCTTTGCAATCACAGCAGCTCCTTGATAGGGATAAGTTTCATAAGGATTAATTAAATAAGACATTAGATCGAGAGGGAATTATCATGATGTTGTATTAGCTAGAAGAGTTAAGAATACAATCTCTTCTTTAGTGGATTCCATTAGAAATTAGATTTATGATATGAGTCTCTTACGATAACATATAAGAAACTACTAAATGAAAAATCTTCTTTACTTCAAAATTAGATGTTGCTATTTCTAATTATATTCTAGAAGAATTGAGAGGAGGGCTCACCAGTGAAATTTTGTTAATTTTTGGAATCAAGTCGCTCAATAGGAGCTTTTATGGCTTTGCAAAGTATAGATCCTTGGAAAGTGTCAAGTAATGATGAACTCTTAGGCTTTGTTTCGTAAAGAACATTGGGCTAAGGTTGGTTCTTCTATGATCTTACTAGTTTGGTCTTTTTTTTTTTAAATGTCTAATACCTTATTCACTTAATCAACCTTCATAGTCATTATTCCTAAAAGCATAGGAGCAAATCAAATTAGTCGATTGAGGCCAATAAGTTTATGTAATGTCATTTATAAGTTTGTTACTAAAATCCTTGTATTGAGACCCATGCCTTATCTAACTTATATCTCCCATTCAGGCTACTTTCATCCCTGTCAGAATGGCTTCGGATAACACTATATTAATGATAGGGATTCTGCATGCTTTTAATAATGAGTTGAATCTGTCGATTGGATGACTATCAAAATTGATTTGCACAAAGCTTTTGGTAGTCTTGAATGAGATTTTGTGTATTGGTCACTACATTGTTTTGAATTCCCCCACAATGGATTCAATTAGTTATAAGTTGTATATCCTCTACTTCAATGGAAGTGATTCTTAATGGCTTTCCCCTCAAGGCTTCTTAACCTTATTGTGGTGTGAGGCAAGAAAATCCTCTTTCTCCTTATCTATTTGTTCTGAGTAGGAGTTTTTTTGTAGACTTATTTCTACTAAAGTTCAATTAAGTGAATGAAACCAATGCATAAAAGAGGCACTGATATATACTTCTCTTTTTTTTTTTTTTTTCCTAATGGCTTGATTTCATTCGCTGAGGCTAACATGGATTCAATTAGAACTATACTAAATATTTTGGATGTTTAGATCACGGTCTGGATTATTAGTAAATTTAGAAGAATTAATAATCTTATTTCATTGCTACTGTTTTCTATGTAACGTTTTTCTAAATTCCAAATGATTTTTGTTAGTAATTATATGATTATAATATGAATTAAACATTAAAGTTCATTCTCAAAATTTGAAAATAATTAGTTGTTCATAAAAAAATTGTAAATTTGTCTTATAGAGTTTTTAATAAGTGATACGAACGCTTAAAATATGTTGGTTATATTTTATCCAATAGATTTTGCATTTTGAAACTCTCCATAAACCTAGGCAACCCAATGTGGATTTTGAAATGAGTAAAATACTTTGTAGAGTTGTATTATTATACATAATCATGTTCATATATTTATATAGGGTTTATATCACAAATGATGTATGCATTTTGGCAAAATATACAATTAGATATTTAAACTTTAAAATTGATCAATTTACTATTTGAAAGAACTTTTCGTGCATGTTATAGTACCTTTGTCAAATAGGCTAATATCGTCATCCAACATGACATTTCTAACTAATACGAGGGGATACTATTGGCATACAAAAAAATTCTTTTAGATACTAAATTGGTCAATTTTAATATTTAGGTATCTAATTGCATATTTTGACAAAGTTTAAATATCAACCACGACAATAACCCATTTACACATATATATATATACATATATTGTGTCATGTTATTAGTCCCTCGACAAACTTTCTTGATTATTGTAAGTTACAGTCTACAGTATGCTATAAGAACTGGCAGGTCTCTTGTTGTTATGTCTTATTCAAATAATGTCAATTGCAAGTCTTACAAATGTAAAATTGGGAACACCCTTTGTTTAAAAGACAAATGTAGATGTCACGATGCCATGTAGGAAAATTTAACAAATGGTGCTTTTGGTCCTTGGATTGTAGAGATTATCACCATGCAGATTATCCAGCCTATGTGTGGTGTGAAATTTTTCAATGTTTTTGCTATTGTTAAGCAAATGCAGGGATAAAGCCTTCCGTAGTACCTCAACTTTTAAATTTTTTTGTTTCAATAACTAATTTTTGCTTATGTTCATTGCAATACTCCTACTCTTTAAATTCAATTAAAGTCCTTCTTCCGTTACTGGGACACTGACGATGTTAAAAAAATAGCTAAGATGGACTTTCTTTACTTAATTTGACTCGGTCATTTTTTTTTAAAGAACACCTTTACTATTTGATCAGTCCAAATCTAAAAAGACAAATGAAAAACTAAAGGAAACCTTAATAAAATAAAAATTACACTACACCCCTAAAATTGCAACTTTAGATTTCTTCTCAACTAGACAACAACGCCGACAATGGCAAGGGAAAATGTATTTGAAGTCTCATTGTCATCATCTGCTCCTATTCATCATTCCACATTTACACCGATTGATGTGCACTGTTTTTGTGGATTAAGATACGAGATGCAAAGGCTTAAACTGTGGAAAATTACGAAAGAAGATTTTATGGTTGTCCCTCATATCATGAGAAAATGAGTTATGGTTTCTTTTAAGTGGGTTGATTTAGCATATGGCGCATACATTGTGGCAAGAAGACAAGTAAATGTTGGAGAGTTAAATACACTGGCTATGCAATAAGAAATAGATTCTTCGAAGCAAGAGCTCGTGATTTTAAGGCAAGACATGATATCATGCACAAATGCATAACATAATGGTGGGATGTCAAAGTTTATGAAACGTGTATTGATATTTTAGGTTGCTAGTATGATGCTTATGTCTTTGATAGTTTGGGCCGTGACAAAGGAAGTTCAGCTACATAATAGGTGGTTTAGACTATAAAATGTGTAAGGATCCTTATGTTAGCAAATTTGTAAACATGCTATTGGTGGGTTTACATGACTTTGCAATGTAAAATGCCGTTGATATGAATGAAGAAAATGTTTTTTTTTTCAACTTTTCTTTTCTTTACTGCTCTGAATTCTAGGAGGATGTTGCTGCTAGTATTATTTCTTTGTTGCGCTGAATGTCTGGTAAAAGTTCAATTTTTATTGCATTGGCATTATAGTCTAATTTCTCGACATCTCATCCATTGTGCAAGAGTGTATCTCTCATATGATGCTACAACTACTTACAACATCCTCGCATTCATAGGCTATTCATTCTTATTCTCCAATAGCCTAGAAGATTTTTTTTTAATGAAAAAGACAAGCAATTTTGTTTTAAGTGACTGATGTATGCTTATATGTAGTATCAACTAATTTTTCGATCTTAGTTCAGAACTTAAATGCAAGTAAAGTTTTTCAATCATATTTAAATAAATAAGTAAAACAAACACATTCGTAAGGAACAAATACCTCGTGATCATACTGCAATGTATCTCTTTCCAACAAGTCCAGTGGCTATCTTCTCTACTCGCATCAGTGGCAAATAAGTTGCCATAACAAGAAACAAAACAATGAGCAATTTATAAATGATAAATTTTCCCCCTTATAATATTAGGAAGTGTAACATTTAGTGAAAAATCGAAACATAGGACCACATATGAGACATTAATTATAGTCATAATTCTTTTCCAACTAATTGCAATTAAAAACCTAGGTAGAAAGGCTAAAATCTTCAATTGTGATCCATATCTTTCATGTGACATTGATCACAGCATAGCTCATTTGACATTGAAAACCAAGTTGAAATACTCACTCCAACAAAGAGAAATAACCAATATGATTTCCACCATTGCCCATTGCAACAAATTTAGATCCGAAACATTGATATAAAAAATTATTTGCAGCTTAACTTTAGCAATATATTGGATCAAACAAACTTTAATAAATTATAAGATTGGAAAGCAAATAACTGCTGATAAATTCAGCGGCTATAATAATCACATCCCATATTTACTTCTAGTAATGAAAGAAACCAAAATTGAATGCATACATATTCCGTTATCAACAAAAAAAAAAAATCTCTGGTTTCAGTATGAGAATTCTTTTATCAGCAACAACCAAAATAAAATTAATGCCAATACCTAATAAGACAATAACCATATAAGTACATATGGAAATGTATTAAGCAAAGAACAACAAAATTAAAAATAGAACAGAATGCATATTTGCAAAAGTCAATCCTCCATACTATTAACAAAGACTTACATGCTCTATAAGAAGAAATGGACATTACAGCTAAAATTAAGTTAAATACATAATTAATATTCAATAGCTGGTACAATCATTACTAAGTAAAATAAAGTAGATTCATACTTAGGTATTTATTAAAACATAGGATAGCCATGAGGCTCAAAATACATGTAGATTAACCTTTCGACATGCAAAAAAAAAAAAAAAAAAAGACGTTCAATGCTTTTCCTTCAATCAAAATCCTTTGGTCCAGATCAATGGGATCACCACCACCAATCTACTTTGACTTCCCTTTTGATACCTTTAAATAACTTTTTTTAAGTGATGACATAAGCCTTGTACTTTGCCACTTGAATGGGGATTTAACTTTTTCTATAACTGTCTTTGTTTTCTTGTTCAAGTCAAGAACCAATGCCACATTATCTGACATTTGGGCAGCAATAGATGCATATATTTCACAATCAAACTCATCTAGCGCATCTTTACCAACCTATTCAGTTGCAACTATGCTGCCAAGTTGTGTGTCTCCTAATAAAGTATAAAAAATTTGCTTAACTTGAATAATGCTAGTAGAGTTCTTATTAGATAATGGAGACTAAAGAACCTACTTGGTACAAGTATTGAGAATAGGTGTTGGCATTTCATAACATCGAAATATACTTCAATCATCCTGAAATGAATAGTTCAGCTGATCATGGCTTAGTAGATTCTTAGAATTGTCCATTCCATAAGGAGAAGCATTTTCGACTTCTTTGTACATTTCCTACAACATGAGATTTGTTGTTAGCAAAAACTCTTATTCTCAACATAGAAAAACGATTATAAACTCTCCACTTTCCAAATCTTACCACTTTGCCAAACAATGGCAATTGTCCATATGTAACATTTGAATTGGTCGTGTTATTAATGTTTACTTGTTTAGGATTAAGCTTTGCATGCCTAACTTGCTATAAAGGATAGATGGAGTACAAATGAAGTAAAGTCCAATATTTAAAGTATACATACATAAAAAGAAAGTAGAAAGACATAGCAGGAACCTATTTTTGCATTGACATTTGCTCCACGCCTCTAGAAGGTAGTTTATAAGTATCACGATTATGTCTCTGTTGCTTGCAGTTGTTGCATGTCATCTTCCTTCCATATCTCATTATTCTATCTCCTCTCACATACTCAAGTGGATTCTTTCACCTTGCTTTAGGTAATCGCCCAAGTTTTTACCTTAGTGGCAATGGCTTGACCTTTGATGAAGTCATAATATACTCACTTTTCATTGATTAAATTGTGTTTAATCATTATTGATTTTATAGAAATCATGACAAAATGGTACTTATATGTGTTTATTGTGATATTTTAGATCATGAAGGACTTATACAAGCAATTGGGACAAGTTTTTAGCAAATTTAGAGAAGAAAAGCAAGTAGGTCGGCCAATTAAGCAAGTACACCACCGACCTTCATCAGAAAAGAGCTAGCCTTCATTTTTCACAAAGCAACACAACCAACGTTTAGAATTGAAATTCATCAGCCTTCACTTTCTGCAACATATACCGGTAAATTTAGGATCTATACCATCAGCGTTAAGTCAAAATTGTACATTCACATAATTGAAATCTTTAACACCAGTAACAATGTCGCGACCTTCAAGATAGATCAACATCAGCCTTCGAGTTTTGAACCAATACCGGCTCCAAACAAAGCAACACCACCAGCTTTTAGGTAGTGTAAGCCATTATGGACATTTTTGCGCTTGAACATAACCGACACTAGAAGGATTTATGTCGTCGGCATTCAAGTCGATATAGACATACACTGCCCCAACACTACCCAAATACAGCTAGTGATCTTACTTGGAAACAATCTGTCAAACAACAAACGTCGGTAACTAGACATCTATGCCGCCGGTGTTGGAGCCATCATACATTCATTGTTGCTTTTGAAAATTAATTTTCACATGAAAGGTTGGCTAATTTGAAATGTACACCACTGATGTACAAAGTGTAATTGCCAGCGTATCTCCTCTGCGACTCTTCATGTATAAATTTATCTTGTTGTTCATTCGTATGGTGGAAGAAGAAACCCTAGGCAAGAGAGATCTATCAAAATAGTGTGTGTTAATTTCAATCATGAGGCACTAAAACCCTAATGTTCTAGCAGCATTTAGAGGTGATTTTAGGGTTTTGATGCAATCAAGCAATGCTCATTAGTTGGGTTTATGGATTTGAAGACTTTGATGAATGGAATTTCTATTGAGGTGTTTTCTATCCTTGTTTTATCATGATTATTGCTTGATTGTATGATTGAGATGCCATGCTTAATCAATTTGTGAATATGAATTGATGGATTTGATGAATTGGATCATTTGACTTTATTTTGATGTTGACATTTAATTATTTGGGAATTTAACTATTGTTACTTGTAGTTTATTTGATTTGTGATTGGCCAACACAAATTAGATAGATAGGATTAGAGATACCCGATAGGAACTCAAAAATTTGTACAAGCATATATTGGGTAGTTGAAAAAAGATTTATCATAGGGATATGCAGGTTTTGACAAAACTCATGAACTCGTGCACTTCATGTGGTTACGATTACAATTTTGGGCCACTTTGTGGTGCTTGATTTGTGATTTTACTAGAGTAGTAATTTCAGTGTGAGCGGATTATTATTTACATGATAATTATAGATAAATTGCCTTGGCAGGATGATTTATGCTATAGTTGGAATTTTGCTACTACAAGAGGTGGACGAGTTCAAGTGAGTTTGGTTAAATCTCAAGGAATCAATTTTAAAAATCAACTTAAGGCATCGATCAAATTTAAATGAAAATATAAGTGCATCATTCTTGATTGTTTTTAGCATCTCCTAAACTCTAAACCTTCATTTGAGCTGCTAAAGCATTCGGTTTAAAGTGTTCAAATCCATTCATTAGTTTAGTTCTTAGTTAAATTACAATCTAATAGCTTGATTTAAAATCTGATCTTTGATAGCTTAGCTTAGGAAAAAATTCAAATACCTAGTCATTACTCATTAAATCTCTGTGGATCGACCTAGTCTCACCATTGTATTTGTTGTATACGCACCTGGTTTCTACTAGCCATTTATTTTGTGCTTATAAATGGAATTTAAAACTAAAGAGCGTGTATACAACACTCACTCAACCTTGAAGTCCAGTTTTCTTCCAGAAATTTTCTCCGCTAATTGACTTCATTAAAAAAGCATATGAATTAAATAACATTATCTTACTATAATGATCATCAAGGAAATCCTCCTGAAGGCCCCCAGTTAAGATCGATAGGCATGGATTATTCATGACTTCCTTAGGATATTAAGTGCAATTTATTGCTTAATTAGAGAATTTATTGAGAATTGGTATTTAGAGTTGTAATATATTCATTCCAAGTAACATTGGAACAAGTAAACGACAGCTATCTGCATTTAAGCGAATGATTGAGCCCATTTATAGCCATCACAGGCATTATCAAGGAATTATGAAGCTTATAGAAGGATTAAAGAACCATCACGGGTGTTGTCGAGGAGGAATTTGAGACCAACGATGATCAATGGATCCATCATGCTCGTAATCATGATGAGGATTAAAGAACCATCATAAGTGGAGTGAATGACCAGATAACCTAAAGACGACCATTAGTTCACAATAGATGTTATTAGAGTATGATGAGAAAGCGATAGATTCGAAGCAGTAGCGCCTTCAACCATGGTCGTTATGGGCTAAACAATAGCACTTAGAAACAATCAAGGGCTTGGTAACGCTCATGTTTGACAAGTAAACTAATATTTTTTTAGGGTCAGTGGCTATCATGCCCTTTTTAGTAGGTGTGATAAGTGTACTACCAAATCCATATAAATAGATTTCTTTCTCTCTCTTTTCTCATTTTTCAAACATTACTCCTGTGATCAATACCTCTCAATACACGACTACTCCCACACACATGACCGACATTCACCACGATTGTGTCCATTCAAACACACACATTCACTCAACAACTACATCACAACCTATGGTATGATTTCTACGCTCTTTATTTGTTGAATTTCAATTTCTAATGCTTAAGTAAGAAATTCCTAGGGTTTACTCCTATGAGATTTATGTTTGTGATTCTTGCTTTACTTATTAAGTGTGATTCAGATGTTGGAGTTAGACTTGAAAATACATATTATTGACATTTTGGTTGTTACTTTCATAAACCTAGTCGTTTTCCATGGAACATACGAATTAAACTTTGGGGATTTTGGAGTTTCTTGCATTTTCTTTCAGTTTAATGATGCTCCACAGTTGAACCATTGACTTGTTGAGGAATTGGATAAAATACATGTATAACTGTAGTTTTCATGTTAGAGGATTGAGGAACCAAGGGCATAATCTTGTATTTGGGATGTTCTACTTGTTCTTAATAATCATATCTATTCTAGTTAAACTAGTAGCTTAGTCTGACGATGTTGATTTGTTTAATATAACATGATCCTTTCTACTTACTTTGCTTAACGTTATTTATCATCAAGAAATTGGTATCGTTGATAGAAGTGATTATACTTAATTGGTTGAGGACTGCCTTTATATTTTGGAAGTCTATAATGCTTAGATAAAAAAAAAATTGCAAGGGATTAACATCATGGCATGATAGTGTAAAAGATGATTTTGCTGTCCATAATTGCGCCAACATTTCCCTAATGACTTCCACTTTAACTCTCTATTTGCTTATCGGCAGATGGCACAAAAGAAATCATCTGAGCCTAAAAAACCAAGCATTTAAGATTGGGGGCTTCATCTTTTCCCATCCTACAACATAGAAGTTCAAGTGGATCTTCCAATGCACCTACTGATCTTAGTGATAAGCATAGAAATAACTATCTATTATTTGTACAATGAAAAGTCATCAAGCCTAAGTTTGTGGTGGATTGGACTCGCTTAGGTGAATATGGATTAGTACCAGCTATGCGGAGATTATTGAAAGATGGAGCATGGTTAAAGTTGTTTTGTATGACGGAGAAAGCTTACAGGAAACAACTCTGCGTTGTTATCATCTTATTCGGTGAAATATGACTACATAGGGAACAAATTACTCAATGAGATTACTTTCTATGTTTTTGGTAAATACTACACCTATAGCATGGAACAATTCGTGGATATAGAGCAGAGCAGAGCAGAGTAAGAAGACCCATCATTTAGAGATCTACCTATTTCATTTCCCAGAGGTGTAACTAATAACGGGTTTTGTAGTGAGATATCAACCAGGGGCACATTTAGACCTTGCCTCTCGAAAGCATCAACTATGAGAAACAATGGTGCTCATGTGTTGCATTATATGTTAGTCAGGACGATCACTATGCGCGAAGAGAGTCTTGGAGCGGTGGCGGAGCATGATATCCTTTCTTGTACAGTGCAATTCACGATTATAGAGTGAATGTGGGAGTTTTAGTGGCATTTAGGCTTAGGCACTAAACTTTCACTAAAACCACATGTGTTACTTGGAGGTCAAGATCACTAGAACTTTGAAATTTTTGAAACTCTGGCCAAGGACAAATGCACCACCAGACATAGCATAGAATTTAAGCCATTGCCTAAGATACCATTCACTTACTAGGGAGTGAAGCAAGTTTCAGATCTTAACAATGATGTGGAGGCCTTTGGAGTAGCACCTCATCCACCTATTATCTAGTTTTTTAGTGGGTAATTTGGCAAAATTTGAGCAAGAGGTTGCTGAGATAAAAGAGAATAAGAAAAACAATTCTCACAATCTAAAGAATATAGCAGATCATATGGGAATTGTCATTCCCTATGTTTTTGGGGCTCTCCTACTAATGATGACTGTCACCAACCATCCACCTCAGCCTTTACAAGTACAGGAATATCATGCTTTAAAGCAGCAAGCACATCATGTTGCTATTGAAGAGGAGAGGACTGAGGATGAAACTAAAGGGTAGTTACAACATAGGTCAGCAAGGCAGAGATTATCCACTCAGCTGCAGATCACTCCCCCACGACAAGAAGATAGCAGCAGTTGAGATCCGAAGACGATGGTAGTGGTGACGATGATGAAGACAACACCAATGGTGGAGAGAAAACATCTAAAGATTAGGGAGATCAATATAATGTGTAGATGATGGAGGATGATGAAGACAATAACTGACCAAACTTTTCTCTGTTTTATTTTGTTTTCTTTTAAGACTATCAAATTCAAGAGCTTATATACACTGGTGTAATTATGGTGGAGACTCTCGATGGTTATTGGAATTAACTAGTATGTTTTTAATTTTTTATGTTTTTTTTTTAATTATTGCTAGCACTTAACTAGTTTTTTTGTCTTTGATGGGTGTACAACTTAATAGTAATGTGATTAATGGAGGTTTTGCACTATAAAATTATAAGGGGAGTTCTGTTTTACTCTAGTTTCTTCACTTTATTTTTCTTTCCAATTTGGTCTTTTTAACTGGTGTTGAGACATTAGGGACAATGTCTCTAAGAAGTGTGGGGAAAGGATCATGCTTGCATGTTAGCTGGAGTTTTTTGAATTAATTAGTGATAATGAATGCCTGTTAACCTTGTCTATTAATGAAAAAGTTGTTTTGGTATGGTGCTATTTTGGTTTTGATTTTAACTGAATTTTGTACAAGTGCCAGAGTAATGAATGTAATTACATTTAAGATGCTCCTAAGCGTGTAATATTTCCAAGGCTATGGTTACGATGTGAAATCATAATGGGGTAGTTTTACTCATTATTTAATTTAGAATTACGATGACTATAAGTCTAAGGTGTTCAATGATATAATCTCAAAATTTACTAATACCATTAATTAGCATGAAAAGAATATATGAACTGAATTTACCATTAGTGCAGAGTTCAAATGATACTAATCACTTGATGATCTCTACAATTTGATGGGTTTTCTTCTTTCAAAAAAAAAAATCAAAATCAAAATCAAAATCAAAGACAGAAAGAACAATAAAGGAGAGAAAGTCAGGGGTAAGTTGATGTCCATGCTTTCATTAAGGGATTTAACTTAATGTTAGTGACAGTGATTAAATTGAAATGAACAATATAAGTGAGGAAGCATCTTAATATTCCTTATGTTTACTTGTGGTTAGGTGTTTACTTCTATGTTGGAAACCTAACTTAAATAGCGAGGGATAAGGCTGACCTATCATGATTAGCCTTGGAACTCTAGATTAATGAATGAAGCACTTAAGAGCTGATGATGTAAAATCTGAAATTTCCAGCATCGTGAGAGTCGACATCATACCCACCCAGTTTTCAAATGTTTTTATCAATTTCTTGCTTATGTAACGCCCTAAATTCAATCAGGGCATTGCTGTTATGTATAATACTTAAGTGTATTATACGTTCAGGCTTCCTAAAATGATATGTTTATGTTGAACATTGCCATCCACTTTTAATTATACAATCATTTTATTTAGATTTAACAAACACTAGATTTCGTTTAGAAAACCAAACTTTTATAAAAACATAATAAAGGGTTTTACTCTTACCGGAGCAAACTAACTTTATAAGAAATAAAACTTTATAAAATCATTTTATAATCTACCCTTAAAGGTATATTAGCATTTACAAACATTTAGGCATCACCAAGCCCTTTAAAAAGAAATACTTTAAAAGATAAATCTAGCTTTTTACAAATAAACATATTCACAATAATATATATCCTCGGTCCTAACTCATTTCACTTCACCTCTTAAATCTCCATGATCACCTATAACCGAATCATCATCCTCAATAACATAAACAGCATCCTCATCATTTCATCATCATCACCAACACAATCATTATCAACAACAACAACAATAATCATCACCATCATCATTAAACAACAACACTCCACCATCAACAACATCACATTCATCCTCATCAATCATCAAAATACCTGAAAAAGGAACAACAACAACAATAATGAGCCGAAGCTTAGTACACAGTAACATAACCACACACGGAGTGATACGCGAACTTAACTAAAAGTAATGCATCAATCAGTAAATTATTATATATTTTTTAAAGTAAACAAGTCAATATTAGAGTACTCAAACTCCAAAACAATCCACGAAATGATTTTTCATCCCTGGCTCACCACCACAATAATGGAGGAGCGCGCCAATAGCTCCCGCGGGCGACTACCCCAGGATAGGAATTTAGGGATCCTAAGTAACCACAGCTACTCAGGGGGTTGATATAAGCAGCCTAGCTACTTATATCTCCAATAACATCACAAGAAAATAGCTTTATGCGGGGCTTACAACTATTATGCACACTCTACTCATTCTTATCTATAACATCATCCAGTTCGGTCATTCCCATAAACATGAACCATATCATATTACTTCTTCCCGAGCCTAAGTAGACATTACACCGATACCATTTACCTCATCGACTACCTGACGTACAACTAATGGAAGTGATTGCATCATGACAAGTGGCCTAAGCGCCTAAACTATCGTGTTCATTCAGACAAGGTGTCGTTCCTTGGACCAGATTCAATGGCGAAAGCATAGCCATCACTCATCATTTATTAATCGAGTTTAAGTTTTAATTCATTTTAAGATGCTTATCCTAACAATCATCACGCAATTTACTATGTACCTTATATTTGTAATCCAAATAAAGACTCAGATGCCATCTCAGAAAATAATCCAAAAGATTTAGAAACCAAATTCAAACATTTGTTTAACAATTTAAACTCTATAAGAAATCTAATAAAAAAAGAACCACTTATCTTAAACTTGTTTTATTACCTTATTTGATCATACACTAAATAGGAACCCCGCTATGGCTGCGAAAATCGACCCGCCAAAATACGGATAATTCTCCTTTATCCGTTAAAATATTTCTCTTTCACTTTGATTATAGTAATTTATTACAAAAGCATCACTACAACATTCATGTTCAAAATACTCATATATCTTACCAACAACACATTTGAAATAACATACTCTCCATGTTAAAACTAAGATTATCCTAGTTCATTAATTAAAGCTAATCAATATTTATTAAGTCTACATTACCTTAACTTAATCAAATTGATTAAGGTTAATCATCCAATTCAATTACTAAGCCAAAGTGATTAAACTAAATATACCTAATTCATTTTAACTCATTCAATTCCATTTAGGTCAAGCTGAACTTAAGTTAACTACATAAGTTCATTTTATACTCAAATACTATGTAAACTATAATTAATTATTAATCCACAAATTATCTTAACTCAGTCTTAATTATGCAAATTAACCAACATAACATAGCATCTATCATTATCTATTTCATTTTATTTTTATCTCTTTCTTTTTTTTTCTTTTCTTCTTTTTCTTTCTTCTTTATGAACAACACTAAGGGACAGATCATGCCCGTGATGGAGGCCATGATCGTCACTATCTTCATCACTCTCATTTTTTAGAATGTGATCTCCATCGTTTATCTAATAACGGTTGTTTTTCAGGTCGTGATGCTCGAAATGGTCCTTGTTACGCTCGTAATTAAGGAGAAAAATGTGATCAGAGGAGATCACGCTCCTTGTCACGACCGTGATTAAGCCATTACCTTCAAAAATAATTTGCTCTGAGGAGATCACGGGCCGTGTTACGGTCGTGATGGATAAGGAAATCCCTGTTACTTTTTCCTTTCACTTGTTCTTCAAATATTACTAACTTTCAAACATTGCACTTCAAATACACATCCTATTATTAGCATATGCATCTATAAACATAACTTATAACTCTTTTATATACATTTCTATATCATATTATCACAATTCATTTCATCAAACACTTAGTCTACATAACATGCTCATTTTTAAGTTTTTAACAAATATGTAATAGATCTTTGGTTAATCCAAATTATCACAAATTCTACATATATTTAACTCTAATACAACATTTACATGCATATACAATAACTAAAACAAATATAATAATGAAACTTATCTTTTTAGGCAAAACCCACTTCTTGATTGTCCCTGTCCTACTACTTCTTATTTGTTATTGAGGCTACAACTAGCTTGATCCCTACTTCAATCTTGTTTTTTCATCTCTGATTTCCTCTATTGATTTGTTGAAATTGAGATGTGTGGCTTGAATTTTGAGAAATGGGAGAAAGGGAAAGAGAAAGAAAAAGAAACGAAGGAAAGGAAGAGAGAGAAGGCAGCTAGTGGGAAAAAGAAAAAGTATTTTAAAGTAAATGTATTGGGTTTAAAACTTTCAGATCAATATCTCTAACTCTGAAAGTATTTAAGAATTAATCTAATGATTAATGGGTTAGAAATAAAGAGTTGGAGATAGGGAATTGATTTAGGAGATGAGTTTATATCAAATTGATATTTAATTTGAGCTTAGGCTCAAATATGATATTTTTAAGAAAGCAGGCGATTCCAAAATTTACGGGGATTTAGAATATGGGATGTTGGGCTAAAGTTTAGGGATTTAAGAATCCATTAAACATTTCAAACAACTTATTTGGGGTTTAAGAATTTCAAATCTCAAAATTTAACTTAATTCATTTTGCTAAATTGATTTTATTAACTTTTTCTTATCACAACTCATTATCTATTTCACTTGCTTCGTTTTAATCTATCTAAATCCAATTTCTAACTTAGGTGAAACTTTGGGATATTTTGAGCTTAAGTGTAAAGAAGTTTGGTAGGCATAGATTATTCATGATTTCCTTAGGATGTTAAGTGAAATTTAGTGCTTAACTAGAGAATTTGTTGAGAATTGGTACTCAAAGTTGTAATATATTCGTTTCGGGTAACATCAGAACAAGTAAAGGACAGTTATCCACATTTAAGCGAACGATCAAGCACATTTCTAGCCATCACAGGCGTTATCAAGGAATTATGAAGCTTATAGAAGGATTAAAGATCCATCATGGGTATTGTCAAGGAGGAATTTGAGACTAGTGATGATCATTAGATCCATCACGTCCGTGATCAAGATGAGGAAACATGAACAAAGACCATCACAGTCACCATGATAGGCGTTATGGAGAATGCAGTGGAGAATAGTGTCCTTGTAACGGGCGTTATTGGCTAGTGATTTGAAGAACTTTTATGGACAATGATGATCACACCCTCGATAACCCCTATGATGAAGGGTGTGATCGGCCTTGTTTTGTTATTTTGAAGCGTCGGATCGGTGTTTGTATGAGGGACATGCATGAAACTCTATTTAGATGAATTATGTCCGAATGGGCATCCAAGTGGGAGTATAAATAGTTTGCAACTATTGGGATAAGATAAGAAATTGATAGATAGTACTTCAATTTTGCATCGTACCCATTCGGTAGAAAAAAGTGATAGAAAGTTAAAGAAACCATGAGAGAGTGTACCGTTTTCATTTTTTTTCCAAGTGTTGCACTTACATTTTTCTAGAAGAATTCGAGAGAGACATTATGGAATCCATTGTTTGTGTTTGTGTAGACGCCTTCGTTATTGTAATCAAAATGGTGTTTTCTTCTTTCCTTTATTTTGATGTTTCATTTAGTTCGTTTACAGTTATTTTTTTGCATCTTGTTGTTATTGTTGTAGTCTATTCATGAGTAAGTAATAAGATGGGGTTTACAAAGTTACGTTAACATGAATGTGCGTAAATATGCAACTTCCCCCTGTTGATTATTGATTTCCAGCGGCTGAAACTTCAATAAAGCTGAGATAATGCGGTGCACGATACGGTCTTACAATAGATCTTGATGGAATATGTTAAGAAACAACTCAATCAAGTAGATCTAAGTCGCTAGAACAAAATACTCCTGCTAATAGAGATAATATTAGGAAATTTATTGCACATTTTATGGAACTCAAGAATGCTAATGAGAATTTAGTGCAATATTAATTGATTGTTAATTGAGAAGAAATTCTAGTAGACACAATTAATACTAGTATTGAGTAGTTCTAAGAAGGATACTCGTGATTTAAGGGTCTTTGTGGTCAATAATTGTAGGAAACGATAGGTACACTTGCTTGTAAAACCGAATAAAGGTATAAAATATAAGTTTATAAATTTTTAAGACTCGGTAAAAGATTATGGCAGAAATTGCATGACAACATAGGATTCCTGATAAATCCCAAGCTCCACAAGCACACATATGCTTTCTTATGTCGAGGATGTAAACGTCAAAGTTATGCTAAACTTCATACTCTTCCCCCCATTCCATTTTGTTATGTACCATCTTGTTACCTTCTTATTTTCGTCCAGCTTGTTGATTATTTTAGGGCCATATTTCGAAGGCCATTTCTTTACTTGATTTGATTATATGTAGATACGTTCCATCACCACCAATCTAATATCCTTAACCATGGTAATGATAGACTTCGTCCTTGCATCTATTAATCGATCATTGAATGTGTCACAAAGATTATCATCAACTATATCACACTTAAATTTGGTGTTAAAGAAGAACTTGCACTAATGCTTTACATCTGTTTTTGTCAAGGATATCCACCTTTCTTTGTTGAAATCATACAAAGGGACGCTTCTTTAAAATATGCTTTATTTGCACTATTTGCAATCACCTAAAAAAAATTTTTTTTTTAAGCGGCCCCTTGTATTTGCTCCCTTAGTTTGTGCAATGATCTGCCCCTAGATTACCAGCTCAATTGGTGATAGGCGTTGTCTTTAAGGCAAACAAAAGCCCCATGTCTTAACTTCGAACCACGATGGCTGCAACTAGGGTGGTTACGGGCATAAAGGGAATAGTACCCGATTGTGTGTGATGCCGCTAAACTCGATGGCCTGAGGGTAATCTGGAGGGGATCGTTACAATTTACATATGCGTGCCATGCACACGTTCTATGTTCTGCTTGGGGCATTAAGTTGTTTATTGCATCCAATAGGCCTTGCATTTAGAAAATTAAATGGTTTGAAAAAAACACATACCTTCAACAACAAGATAATTATTAGAGTTTGTTATGGATATTATGAATGTAGTTCTAAGCATACCTTTTGCTTATCGCTGATAATAGTCCATCCTTCGCCTCCATCATCTTGATCAATTTACAAAACCTCCATAAACCTCTCTATAAACCAATTCCAAGTATTCTTATTTTCTATCCTAACAATAGCCCACGTGAAACATTTGGCTGTTTGCATCTCAACCTATAATAGATAATATTTCACCTTTGCAAACACCCTTCAAGAAATAACCGTCAACCCCAATTGCTTTCATACAACCATTTAGAAACCTTCACTGATAGACGTAAAAACAAACATAAAATCGATAAAACATTACCCTATTAGCACCAAAGTCATTAAGTACAATCAATACGATAGTGAAGCTTGAATTTTTATTTCGAAGCTCTCATGCATAGTCCCACAACAATGAGTACTCATTCACTTCTGATCCCATAAGCTCTTGAATCACTATCAACTTAGCTTGCTTATACTGGGATGTTGTAACACCAACACCCATTTCCTTCCTCACCAAATCCTTAAAAGCATGTAACTTAACATCCGGTGCTATTTTCATAATTGACCCAAAAACTTTAGCTATCATTCCACTCTTAACCCATTTATTCTTCAAAGTAATGCCACAGGTGTGTTTTGGTACATATGTTTTTAAGTGAAAGTTCTTTGTATTCCTTTCATATGAACCATACATTAACTATGGGTAATTATCTTTCACATATTTTGCTTGTACTTGACTTTTGTTGTTTTTCACAAATATAAACTCTCTTTGTCGGCTACCAAATGTTTAATAATTGCATCCTTAATTTCATTTAGACCATAAAATTCCACTGTCACACAAAAGATAGGTTCACTAGCCTTGCTATCATAAACTGAAAATTTGTCTCCACTCCTGCTAATTTCCTCCTCATCACTTCTCTCCCCCTGTAATACATCAAAGCCATCCATGCCCCCTCCATCGCTATAATCCATTTCATCACCAACATGATAATCATCTCCCTTTGATGGGTCATCATTAGATTCATCCTCGCAAGTGACAATTGATCCACACTTATAGCCATGACTTCCTTGCTTATTTCTAATAATATATTTTTGCTTGGTTAATTTAAGAGCTTTCCAAGCTTCCATGAGCTATTCATCCGATTCCTCCTAATTATTAAGACCATCGACATAATCATCATCCTCATCTTCACTATCAATTTACTTTTGGGTTTGTAATAAAATTCTTTACCTTAAATTTTGTGAATGTGAAACTTAATGATAAAAATCACGGTTAAATATATATTTCGAAACCTTGATGATCTTATATTTATTTTAAAACTTCATTTGACAATTTATTTACAAAACATGGGTTTTAATTATTTGTAAGCATGTGACTTAACAAAAATCATGGTTCCAAATTTACTTTAAAGCTTTAAGGGTCCTATATTTATTTCAAAAAATTATTCAACACTCATTTTGCAAGACATGGTGTCGAGCCTGAATTTTTCTTTTCTGGTTTAATTTCTTTTAATCCAATCCGTATTAAACCCAAACCCATTTAATACAAACCTTCGATTAAGAATCAAAAGAAACTTAATTTTTGAAAACAATTTGGAGTTGCCACCCGATTGTAATCGAGAAAAATTATAAGTTACGATTAATGGGTTGTTTAATCCTAACTTAGCTACTAATTTATGAAAAAATTAGATTTAAAATCAACCTTTATAAACCAGAAATTTTGGATTTGGGGGTTAACCTATTAAAACCATATGGTTACCACTTAAAATTCATAATTAAAAATTTATCCTTTTAATGCTAAAAAATGAATCAAATATTATGAATTCCTAAATTTACAAATTTAATACAAATTGATGACAAGACCATTTAATATTTACAATAAATTAATTAACTCAAAATTTACAAGATAATGTGATGGAACAAAAAATATTTTTTTAGATTTATGTGGCCCTAGAGGTGCCTACGTACTCGTTAATTGGAATCAGATGTTACGTAGTTCTTTTTTATAAAACTTTAATTTGTTAGTGATCTTTAGGATTTATAACTCTTTTTATCTTTAAATTTATTAAATTTTGAGATTTTTCTTTAAAAACGGATTTTTATATGAGACCATATGAACTATCAGATCCATTTTTTTATTTTAGAAAATAGATTTTTCTAAGTCTCAAAGAGATTCTTATTTATTTATTTTAATTATATGTATTTTTGTTTTGCATTTTTATGTATTTATAAGTATTAATACATATATCTTATACATATATATTTATATACTCATACACATACTATATCTATATTTTTTTATTTTTCTCATTTCTCAAACTAATAATGATAATAATAATTACCATAACAATAATAATAAAGAATATCACATTCTATAATAATAATAATAATAATAATCTTACCTGGATCGGGTCGGAGCTGCGGAGTCAGGTCGAGTTGTGGCCGCCAGAGTGGTTATCGACGTCTTCAAGTTGCCTCTAGCTTAGATCTGGACTCTTTTTAGCAGAGATTTCTTTATGATTCCGATGTCTTGTGTTTTTTTTTTCCTATTTGTTTTGCATTTTTTCTTCTGTGTTGTCATTCTATTATCGATATGTGTTTGGTATTTATAGGCTCAATACGCTCACTTACCGTTTACTTGCTACTCACCTACTGCTCACCTATCGTTCGCTGATATACGCGCTTACCTCATCTGACAGGTCACTGACATATGCACTTACCTCATCCGGCCACTGACATATGCGCTTACATCATCTGACCAATGAGTGCTTGTGAAAAAAAAAAAAGGAGAAAAAGAGTAATTTGCTTCAATGCAGAGTCGAACCTATATCTCCCTTATACATGCTAGTGACTTATCTATACAGGCTGTTGGCCTATGCCTTGTTCTGGTTTACATATAAATTATATTTAAGGCTTCAAAAGTGGGCTCAATTAAAGAAGCTCATTTACATGAGATATTTAATTGGGTAAAAAATAATATAGTATTATATCAAGCCAAAATATATATTTAAAATTATTATTTTTTTTCTTTATTTTTCCTTATATATTTATTGTGTTGATTTTCATTTTTTTTTCTAATTTTTTTAATTTGTGGACTTAATATAATATTAATCTTTATTATAAATTAAAGCCTTAAATATGCAAAAAATGGGGTGTCTACAGCTGCCCCTCTTTGTGGTGATGTTTGATAAAAAACTTCATCACAAAGATAAAAAAAGACCCCATTTTTTGCTTTTGAAAGCTCAAGGCAAACTGAAGATAGATAATGGGCTCCTGCATTTGATCCACTAGAGATTATGACCAAATGATCAAAGTCCTTTGACCATGCTTTCTCAATGACTTGGGACGAGTGCTCTATAAGCTGGCCTGTGATCTGATGCAAATGCACTCCTTGAGCTGTCATTTGACCTAGATGTGGGCATCTCAAGCTGACAATTGGTTTGGGTAGGCTCTCCTTAAGCTGGCCTATGATTTGATCTGGAGAGGCGCTCCTTGAGCTGGCCTATGTTTTTCCTCAAACACGCTTCTTGAGCTAGCATTTGGTAATCGGTATAGATGAGGTACAGGTATGTTCCTTGAGCTGGCACTTGACTGGAAAGGCGCTTCTTGAGGTGGCCTATGTTTTGTCTCAAACGCACTCCTTGAGCCAGCATTTGGCTTGTATTTATATAGAAACTCCTAAGATTTTGTAAAGATAGGAACACCAGAGTTCCTAAGATTCTCAAATGATAACTTTAGCTCCTAACTTAGGACGACAAAAAATTATAAGAATACTATGATTCATGAAATTTTCAAAATGAAGCTCTTAACTTTTGTGGGATAGATGAAACTCTTACACTTAGAGGATGACCAAAGTTCCCAAACAAAGGAATTCGGTGGTTCCTGAAATTCTCTGAGGATAAACAAAGCTCCTGAAGATCTTAACAATCTCCATAAGATAACTAAAGTTACCAAGAGTTTCATAAGATAACCACAAGTCCTGAAAACTTTATTGTACAAATGATGGTCTTAAAGTTTTCATAAGATAGCTAGAGTTCCTGAAAGTTCTATGAGATAACTTAAGCTCTTGAAATCTTTATGGGAATGATAAGGTTCTTAAATATTTCATAAGATAGCAAAAGTTCCTTCTATAAGATAACTACAGCTCCTGAAAACTTTATGGGACAACTAACGGTCCTAAAGTTTTCATAAGATAGCTAGAGTTCCTGAGAGTGTCATAAGATAACTAAAGCTCTTGAAATCTTTATGGGAATGCTAAGGTTCCTAAAAAATTCATAAATAGCTAAAGTACTTGAAGCTGAATTGAAGGGAGGATGGCTAAATTTCCTAAGTATTGAGATTCTCTTTACTCTTCTAAAAAAATTCATCTATGAAAAATATGAGCCAAAGACTTTGAATAACTCTTTTTTTTATATATATTTTTAAGATTAATTTCAACCAAGATTGTACCCCTTTTTTTGGAAAAATGCTAACAAGTGGAAATCCTACAGGATCCAAAAGTTCTAAAAGCAGTGGGCCTGTCTTTTTTTGTCCATAATCATTTTTTCTAAAACTTGCTCTTAGTCCTTGGACCTCATTTACACCGATTAACTCCTAAAGCGCCTACTGAAAATTCTTAGAGGTTTTGGATAAATAAAAACTTCTTTGCTCCAAAAGATAACCTTCATGATTCATACAAATCCCAATACTCTAAGATTCTAAGACCTTCTTTTCAAGGAATAGGTATCTCATCATAAATTATCTAGTGAAAGAGGACTTCCTTACACTCTCATTGGCTTGTCTTCACTATTTACTTGAGTTCCGAAAATTATGGTCCATCTTGCAAATAATACATTTTTGTTAATCCGCTAGGTCTTTTCAGACTATAACGTAGGCTTTTGGTCATTAGCTTATTAATAAAGATATTATCAATTTTTTGAAAAAAAATTCTCAATTCATCCCGGGTTTACAAGTCAAGAACCCTTAAGAAAAACAAAAAATGAACTTGCCCCAACTTTAAAAGCAATTTTTTTTATGATAAATCAATTCCCATGATTTTAAAAAACTTTTAAAAGGGTATTTTGACTGTATCTGCAATCCAAGGATGTAATGGGCTTTGGATGTAAAAAAAAAAATTCAACCTTTTAGGATGTTCTATTGTGTTTGGGCTTAATATACTTAACTGACAACTGCTTTTTTTTTTTTCTTCTCTTCTTTTTTTTAAAAGGGATGATTATTTTCCATTCTCCTTCATTGGATGATTTATAGTTCAAAGTGTATAGATTTTTCTTCATTTCAAAGGAACTATCAATGAAATTAATTACTTTTGAATTTATGCAATTGGGCAAGTACATATTAGTTTATCATTTTCTTATAGTCAATGGCCCTAACCTCCAAAATTGCTCCATTATGGGGTGGTTCTTGACAGGTTTTGTTTAAAACACTTCCCTATATGGCTCAAAGTGTTTAACAAGAGATATGTGTGTTTGGGATGTTAGAATGAATGCCTAGTGTCATTCTAATGCGCGTATTAAATTCAAGATGGACCTCCTTTGAGGAATGAGTTTAGTTCCTCTCTTCAATTACCACTCAATTCTCAAGTGTTTAAAGGTTAGTGTTTGGATTTTAGCTTTCCTCTTATCATCCTTAGACATTTTAGATGATGAGATACCTTCCTTTAATTAGATGAATCTTTCAAATACTTTCAGTCATGCCCCATTTGCCCCAACCCTTTTTAGCAAAACAAAATAATTTGTGATACGTTATAGGTCACATGACCTTAAATTATTCAAATTTCATAAAATGTTTTGAAATAAAAAACACTTTAAACATGAAATAATTTCAAAAGGATATTTCTTCTTTTGCATTGCTTCATCTAACTTCACTATCAGGGAGAATTGCCATCCTTAGTTGAAGCTTCAATCTGGATCAGTCCAACATCAATTAAGTCTTGTATCTTATTCTTCAACCTCCAACAATTATTTGTGGCATGGCCTTTTTGACCCATGTGATAATTACATTGAGAATTTGGATCGGCATTCCATGATCTATAGCCTGGTTTAGGAGCTTCACAGGCTAAAATATTGGCTTCCTTCAATTGTTGAAAAGCTTGAGACAATGGGATAGGAACACGACCGAATTGTCTCTTTGAAGGACGAATGTTCTGAATTGGTTGCTGATGGGTTGTTAAGCCTTTTAAGACAATTGGTGGAGTGGGCATGATGTAACTTTATAGGTTCACCATATTGATGAGGTTTCTTTTCCTTTGATGGGTTCTATAGGCTTCTTATCACGGGCTATGAGTTTCCCTGAATTAATTGCACTCTCAATTCTGTAAACTGCCACTATTATCTCAGAGAAGTTGGCTGATGTGTGCCCTATAAGATGGGAGAAGAAATGTTCCTCCAAAACGTTGATGAAGGTGAAGGCCAAGTCTTTTTCTGGGATAGGTGAACCGTACCCTTGTAGCTAGGGTTCTCCACCGTTGGGCATACTTCTTGAAGGACTCACCATTTTGCTTATGAAGGTTACTTAAGTCCCACATGGAAGGAGAAACTTCGGTGTTGAACTTATATTGGTTGTAAAATGCCCTAGCTAGTTTATCCCGTGTGTCGATCTCAATGAGATCCAATTAAGCATACCATGTTAGGGCTGGACCAGTCAAGCTATCTTGAAATGTTTGAATCATTAATTGCTCATTTTGGACATATCTTGGCATCTTCCGAACATATAACCTGATGTGGAATTTAGGGCAGCCAGCTAGTTTATCCCGTGTGTCGATCTCAATGAGTGATTATTGGGCTTTGCTTGATCTTTTGCTGCTTTGAAGCTATTTTTGACCCTGGATCATTCACGTATGTTAGAAATACTTTTTTTAAAGATTTTTTTTATTTGTTAGAAAACTATTATATGATAACGGGTACTCGCAAAGAGGGATTGATGAATCACATCTTATAACCTAAAGTGGGAATTTGTTCACAAAGATGTTTTTTTTTTCTTGGAAATTAAAAACCAAAACCTATTTTATAAATTAACAATTTTCTCTTTTTTTGTTTTTAAAAATAATTGTAAAAAAAAATCAACAAATAGAGACTGACATTTACAGAATGATAGACTTGAGTTGAAAGGACACCCATGACAAAGAGATTATAGTGGAAAAGGACCTATAACTATCTAGAAGAGGAACTAATCTAACAGATGATCGAATTACGTACAATCTACGGATATTTACAAGTCTATTATACATTTTTTAACAACTTTTATATACAAGTTTCGCATCTACTTTATTATGATTTATATAATCTAAAGAGTATTTACAAGTTTTTTTTTTTGAGAGTTTCTTTATTTACAAAAAATGGAATTTTTTTATAATTATATTATATACAGATTTTTTATATCATAATGATATACATTATTTTACATGAGTAAAAAAAATCTTTTAACCTTTTTGAAATTTTTTTGAACTATATACAATAGATTATAAATGCTAACAACAAGCTATTATTTACAAAGTATAAAGAATTATTCACATTACATATTATATATGCAATTCACACGGATGCAAATCTAGAGGTTGGCGATTAATTATTGATGGGGCCATTCTGAGAATTTTCATTTCGGTTCCAATCTTGTTTTTTTTTTTAAATATGAGGTAAATAATTTTCAAAAGGATTTGAAACTGTAAGCCTTTAAAGTATGCCCCATTATTATTTAATCGCTTCTTATGTTCATGAATGCAATTGGGTGGGTTCTAAAGGTTTTCCGGTCTAATGGATCATGGATCAACACTAAACCAGAGCGGGAGGTCATTTCGTGAACCAGAGGATGAAAAGCCATAGCCTCCGGATCTTACTAGCGATCTCCCTACCTAAGGTCATAAGACGGCTTGGTTCTGACCGTATCTAACAAACATTTTTATGAGCTCCCCCAAAAAATCATATGCCCCTATTTTTTACAGAAGCTCATCTCTCTTTTTTTTCCCTGCATCACTTAAACAAAACATTAGTACAACTATTTACAAATTAATGGCTACACAAATACAAAAATGAGCATAAAAAGGATAAACTTTAAATTCAAATTTTTAAGTGGCTAGCCCTCTTAAAAATAAGCATCCCCAGTGGAGTCACCAAGCTGTCGAGCTTGAATTTTTCGTTTTGGTTTAATTTGTTTTAATCCGATCCGTATTAAACCCAAACCCATTCAATATGAACCATCAACTAAGAATCAAAAGAAATTTAATTTTTGAAAACAATTTGGAGTCGCCACCCGATTGGAATCGGGAAAAATTATAAGTTAAGATTAATGGGTTGTTTAATCCTAACTTAGCTACTAGTTTATGAAAAAATTGATTTAAAATCAAACTTTATAAACCCTAAATTTTGGATTCAGCGGTTAACTTATTAAAACTATATGATTACCACTTAAAATTCATAATTTAAAATTTATACTTTTAATGCTAAAAAATGAATCAAATATCGTGAATTCATAAATTTACAATTTTATATACAAATTGATGACAAGACTGATTAATATTTATAATAAATTAATCAGCTTAAAATTTACAAGATAATGTGATGGAACAAAAATTATTTTTTTAGATTTTATGTCGCCTCGAAGGTGCCTACGTACTTGCTAATCAGGATCAGACGTTACGTAGTTCTTTTTATAAAACTTTAATTTGTTAGTGATTTTTAGGATTTAGAACTCTTTTATCTTTAAATTTATTAAATTTTGAGATTTTTCTTTAAAAACCGATTTTTATATGAGACCCTATGAACTATCAGATCCATTTTTCTTATTTTAGAAAATAGATTTTTCTAAGTCTCAAAGAGATTTTTTTTAAGTTATACGTTTTTTTTTTTGCATTTTTATGTATTTATAAGTATTAATACATATATCTTATACATACATATTTATATATTCATACACATACTATATTTATATATTTTTTATTTTGCTCTTTTTTTAATAATAATAATAATAATAATAATAATATAATAATAATAATAATAATAATAATAATAATATCGCATTCTATATATACATATATAAAAGACTATAATATAATAATAATAATCATCATCATCATCTTACCTGGATTGGGGTGGAGCTATCGGAGTCGGGTTAGGTCATGGTCGCCAAAGTGACTCGCCGGAGTGGTTGTCGACGTCTTCGAGCTGCCTCTAACTTGGATCTGGATTCCTTTTCGTAGAGATTTCTTTGTGATTATGATGTCTTGTGTTTTTTTTTTCTCTCTGTCTTGTGTTTTTTCTTTTGTGTTGTCGTTCTGTTATTGATATGTGTCTGGTATTTATAGGCTCAATATGCTCACCTACCACTCACCGACATACGCGCTTACCTCATCTGACAGCTGACTGACATATGCACTTACCTTATCCAGCCACTGACATATGCGCTTACATCATCTGGCTAATGAGAGCACGTGGAAAAAAAAAAGAGAGAAAAAAGGCAATTTGCTTTCATGCAGAGTGGAACCCAGGTCTCTCTTATTCATACAGACTGTTGGCTTATGCCTTATTCTGGTTTGTACATAAATTATATTTAAGGCTTCAAAAGTGGGCTCAATTAAATAAGCTCATTTATATGGGGTATTTAATTGGGTCCAAAATAAATCTAGTATTATATCAAGCCCAATTTTTTTAAATTATTATTATTTTTTCTTTTTTTTCCTTATATATTTATTGTGATGATTTTCTTTTTTTTTTCTCTAATTTTTTTTAATTTGTGGGCTTAATATAATATTAATTTTTTTTATAAATTAAAGCCTTAAATAGGCAAAAAATGGGTGTATACGCCTGGTTTTCCTTATTTTGTCCTATTATTCGAAGTATGATTACTTTGTATTTTTCTCAAGTTTGGTTCTTACTAAAATTTAAATTTTTAGATGTTGTAGGTATGAAGCTTAACTAAAGAAAACCATGGTGTTATATTTATTTTGAATCCATTGAATATTTTATATTCACATTAATTTTTTTTCTAACTAATTAATTTACAAAACATGAGCTTCTTTATGTTTGTGGATGAAATCTATTGCAAGTGAAAACTTTCTTGAGACTATTTTAGTTTTTATTATTTAAAAGAATTATGTAAGAGACTTTCTTTAAGCTTATATTTTTCTTGAAAAGAAAGACTTGCACATATCTTATGGGTAAGTTTATAGGCAATGTTTTTATAACAAAGAATTATCAATATTTGTATTTTAGGAAAAACTCATTTGATATTTTAAAAATTTAGTTGAGTGCCTATTTTCATTCATTTATTCCTAATGACAAATTTCTTCCTAAGAGTTGATAATAAGGTTTTTAGTAGGTAATTTATAAAACGAGGAGTTATCAATATTTACATCTTTAAAAATTTCATCATGACAACATCTCCTTAATCATGCATGCATACGAGTAAAGTGTAGTGATTATGCCAAGAGCAAAAATCATTAACATAGCTTCATAGAAAAATAAGAAGATAGAAAATCAAAGTACGAAAAATATCAAGATAAAATTATGAGAATCTTAACTTATTTTAAAGGCTTCCCCCGGACTTGAATATTCTCTAGCCACCATGAAAAAAAGAAGAAGAAAAGTATAGATAAATAAAAACATGAAAATCTTAGATTTTATTAAGGCTTCCTGAGACTTGTAATAATTCCAGTCTCATAAATAAAATAAAAGCATTGGAGTTTTATATTTATGTCAAGGCTCCTAGGGATATAGAAATTCATAAGTCCTCTTTAGATAGCAAAATAATTAAGAGTAAAACAAATAAAATGGAAGCCTTGGAAATTTTAGATAAGACATTCCTGGAAATTAGATTATGACAAATCCACTTTTATTTTTGACTTCATTAAAGACAAGTCTGAGACTTAAACTAATGATAAGTCTCAAAACATATAACAAGAGCATGGAATAAATAAATTGCAAGAGATAAAATAAGTGCATGGACATAAATATTAGATAAGTGAGCTTATATGCTCAAATAGATATACATATGTACATAATTATATTTATACATATAGATAGTTAGATTATATATCATAAATATAACAACTTAAACACAATATCAACACGATCATGATACGAGCTTCATTTTTGCATTGTCATCTATAGCTTTAAGCATCATGGGGAGAGAATTTCTCTATGGAAAAATGTATGAAACTTGATAATAACATTTAACATCAACTAATGGGGCATTGGGTGGATGTTTACCTAAATAAAACTCAAAGAAATGTGTGCATGTGTTTTTTTGGAGAGGGTAGCAAGAAATCAATAAGGAAAAAGAGAGAAAATAATGAGAGAAATGAGAAAATTTGATGAGAGTTGTAAAATGTAAGACGAGGGAATAACAATAGGTATTTATAGAGAGAAATGAGAGGATTTTTGTGTGTAAAATAAATTGAAAAATAAAAGAAATTGTTGCTGCAAATAAGGGACAGTAGCTGCAACTTCCTTAAGAAGGGAAGGAAAAAAAAGGAAAAAGAAGAAAAGAAAAACAGATCTGATGTAATATAATAGATACAAGTTAAGGAATATAAATTACATGTTATGAGTTGGGTTTTATAAGAAATATATAAAAATATAGAGATGACATGGCAGCGTGAAATAGTTGCAAATAAAAGTGAATAGTAATTGTAAAATATCATATAAGTTGTCGGTAGTGATAAAATACGTGTGTATGAGTTATATCTGACGTTTTTATGATCCGAAAAATTTTTATCCGATATTTTATGAATATCTAAATATTTTTTGAGTATAATATGATTTTTGGAAAATTTTACCTTGTTTTGCGTATCGACGGTTGAATACAAAAACTGATCCTGTAAAGGTATGCAACGATTGAATTTTGAAAATATGATCTTTTTAGGATTTATACTATATATGATTCATTATTTGAGTTTATCTCATTTTTATTATTATAGGGTTTTAGGAGCGGTATTGACGGATTTAGATCTTATAGAATTTATTGTAAATCTAGGCTGGTTTTTAGGGTTCCAGTTTGAATTCTGGCTTTAAGATTTACTCGTGAAGTTATAAAATTTAGGAGTTTACACTTATAACATATATTTTTGCTTCATAAGTTCATTTTACTCTATTTTTATAATTTATTTGATCTGTATTGTCTAATCGAGCTTAGAGCTTATAGGGTTTAATGAGTGTTGACTCAATTTGACTTTTGGGTATTAGTCATAATTTTGTCTCTAAGATTTATTTATAAAATTACTAAGAATCTAGGGGTTTATAATTTTATCATCAATGGTTATATGATAATGTTATCTCGATTTGTGTGTCAACAATCGAGTGTGAAAATGATTTTGACTTAATCGATGAAATTTTGACTTGAGAAATTATTACTATACTATGGAAAAATTATTTCGTGTTATTTTATCATTAAATATTATTTGGACATACTATATTGATTTACGTGTTAGATATCAAATAGATGGTTTTTTTAGCATAGGGATTTTGAATCGAACGATTATTAGATTTTCATTTTTGTTTTTGAAGGTGCTCTCTTTCTTAAGGTTACGGAATTCCATATTAGATCTTATTTAGAATTCTAGAGTTTGGTTTTAACTTGGGTTAGTTTTAGGGTTTTAGTGTTGGTATTTAACTGTAAGATTGTTTCTAAGAGTACCGAAAATTCAGGGGCTTACAGACTCAGAATAGACCTAAGTAAAATAAGAAAGATATGACTGGCTTGTTATCTAAACTAGTAACAAATGATGAACGAGAGATCTTTCAGCGCCACATGGGAACTATTTAAAGGATGAAACTCTAGAATGGGTTGCATGGAGGCAAGGGATAACAACACGTTTAATTTCTATAAATCATACAAACATTGAAAAACGAACCCTTAGATTGTAGATAGTAATTGATTAAGAAAAACCATAAGATACTTAATCACATGATTAGAGAAATAGGTTCGAGCTAGAAATTTTGTGATAGGTTTATTTATAAAATCATGATATTTTAATAAGTTGCAATGGTAATTAAAAGTTAATAAAAAACATGAACTTTTGTAGAATTATAAAAGTAATACTTAAGAGAACATGACTAGTGAATTAGTTGACATAAGAGAAACAACATACCGTATTTGGAATAGAGTAAAATTAATCCACTTAATATTGAGAATTGGACCAATTCATATCATTTCAGCTGACCATATTTAGTGAAGATAAGGCTTTATGGTGCTTGATGTAAATACAAATTGAATAAACCTAAACAATTTTGATCCATTTTTAATTTTTTTGAATAGTATTATTAAGAGTCAAGAATGCAAATAAAGCATGCTGCTTCAATTTAATAAAGTTTAACCATAATGCAATCTTAAAAATAATTAAATGATCTATTTGTTTGTTGATAGATTACACATATAAACACTTTTTTTAATTTTGTCTGACAAATTACTTAGAAAGAATTATATATAAATAAAAAAATAATAGTTATTAAGAGATTAGATAAATCAAATATAAATAAAATATAAAATAAATTAATATATTTATTAATATTATCTAAGAAAAATATAAATGCAAATAAAAACCAAATTATCTAAATAAAACAAAACCCAGTCGAACCAAACATAACCTTATCAACCTTATCAACCTTAACTTTCTTCGAAGACTCGTAACGACAACTTGCTTTGTAATTATAAATATATAAATAAATGCACACCAAATCAAATGAAACCCTACACCACTCTACTGTCTCTATCTCTCCCGTCTCAGTTCTCAACTCTCCTACTCCCAAACTCTTACTTCTCTGTAATTTTTTTTTATTTAGTTTTTGTAAATTTTCTTCCTGCTGTACTGGTTTCAATTTTGTTGAATTGTAATTCATTCGAATCAGCTAATTTTGTTTTCATATTTCATTTTAATTGTTTTTTTGCTTTATTATGTAATGAGGAAAATAGGCTTGAGATTAGAGAATTTGATTATAATGGGATTTTTAGGTTGAAATTAGGGTTTTTGAGCTGCGCATGGAGATGGATAGTTCACGTAGACCATTCGATAGATCACGAGAATTGAATCTCAAGAAGCCTCGATTGAATGAAGATCCCACCATCACAAACCCTAACCCTAACCCTAATCCTCGTTCATTTGCCGCCATGACGAGGGCGGCTTTGAATAATCCTCTGCCGGCGCGGTATAGATTGAGAGAACCCGATACGAACAGCAATGAGTCTTCGTCACGTGGCGGTGGCGCTAGTGAAGCGTACCAGCCGCAACCGGTGGCGGCACTCCAACAGCAGCATCAGGAGCTGATTGAGAGGTATAAAAGTGCTTTATCGGAGCTGACGTTTAATTCGAAACCCATAATTACGAACCTGACGATAATTGCCGGGGAGAGTTTGCACGCTGCGAAAGGGATCGTGGCGACTATATGCACTAATATTATCGAGGTGAAAAGATCGAATTTTACCGGCTTTCCTTTATTCAATCTTGGAACTTGCTGTTGTTGCTTCGATTTTGTTCATGAATTATAGTGTTCTTGTACGAGAAAAAGGAATATATAATGTAAAAAAAAGCAAGCAAGCTTTTTTCTTTATGTTCTTTGCGTAGCTGCATGTTTTGATAAAGTATGCAAATGGGGATTGAAAAATTATTGATTTTGCATGGGTTTCTCGATCTTAATTGAGCATTTCAACTATCAATGTATGGATGAGATTTGTTTCAGTTGAGTTGGATTGGATTTAGATGACTAAGATTGGTTAAGAATCGTTGTTGTATTTGGGCTCGACTGCCTAGTGCAAATTTTAACTCCTATGTGATGGTTAGTTTGGCCAGTTGATGTGGCAATGGAATCGCATTTATATGACTGCAGATGGCATTTTGTGTTTATATTTTTCTTGTGTCGGCTCAGTTTTCTCTTTGCTATCCACGAGCAATATTATCCTTATTTCGTTATTGGTTCCGTAAGCTATGCTCTTTTATTCAGAGCCATTCTATTTGACTTGTGTATCGGGTGTTGGAAGTAGATGCTGGAGTAAAAGAAATGTTATAAAATGATTTGAATTTGGTCGAGTCCAATCATTTGGAATTTTCGTCCAGACATCCTTGTTAATGTCAGTTTTTCCATAGCAGTTAGTATGGAAGAGATGTAAACAATAACTTGTTAAAAAACATGCGCAGTTCTCATGATATCACTATCTTTTGCTTTAATTTTTATTTTTATTTTTTTTCGGTGCATGGTATCAGTATCATCAATTCTGTAGTAATGCTACTTCTCTATTCAAGTAATAAATGTGAGTATAGTTATTGCTTCATAATCAGTTGATTTCTTCAGCAATGAAGCTTTATTGCTTAGTGCTATTGTTCACTTGGAAGTGGCTTGGCTGGTTAATGCTACCTTTCTTTTCTCTTCTTCAAGTCTCTATTAGCTTATTTGTAAACTGTCAAATGTAGAATTGCCTTCAATCTATAGGAGTGCTACTCCAGATAGATTAGTTTCTGTATTTTTTTTTTTCCCATTCATTTCTTCCCCAAGTCAAGTTTGATAATGTATTCCAGTTTGCTTACATTGAATGGCTGAAGAAATTCAGAAAGTACCTATCCTGAGAAAAGTAGAAGCTGAAAGTTACTGTTTTACCATGTGAGGTTCTGCCATTGAAGCATCAATATGGATATGTCAATCAATCACATGAACAAGCTGCTGGAAAGCTGAATCATCCTCCATGGGTCCTTAAAAATACTAGATTTTTTTTTATTGGTAAAATTTAAATGTGGTACACCACACAGCCAAGCATACTTGAAGTGCATAGAGTTGGGATCAAGGAGAAAGAAAAGCAATAATTAGAGTTGCCATGTTTCTGGGGACATAAAAAAAAATGGCATATTTACTTATTGGCAACAAGCTGTCATAAATTGTATGTGGATGATTTTGATTTTTCGAATAAGTTCGCAGTATTCAATGTTTTCCAATGCTTATTAAACCATGGAAGATGACGAAAGAATGGAATCGGAATTGTAGAGAGACCTTAACTTCCATTTTTTGTTAGCTCCGGCCTTCCGATCATTTAGCGTTGAGTACTGTTTATGCCTCTATGATGCTTTGTCTGTTTGAATACTCTCATTTCTGAACTTTGCAAAGTACTATGATTATGTGTTTGCTTTTCTAGATGTATTCCATGTATTGGTAGAATCAGCAGGATGGTTTTATTTGGAGGAAAAAAAAAAAAGAACTATTTTTACTTTTTATTCAGCTTTTAGGTATCCAATGGTCACCAATACTTGCTGAACATATCTGATCATGACATTGATTTGCAGGTTCCCAGTGATCAAAAACTTCCATCCCTTTATCTTTTAGACAGTATTGTGAAGAACATTGGAAGAGATTACATAAAATACTTTGCGGCCAGACTACCTGAGGTCAGTTTTGCTCTTTGGATTTTGCTGCTGTCTTGATTCAATGTTTTTGCTCAATCTTGATCACCTTTAGGTAAAGGGGTATCTTTTTGATTGCTGCCCATTACTTTCTCCTCTATTAGGTTTTCTGCAAGGCATATAGACAGGTTGATCCATCTATACATTCCAGCATGCGTCACCTTTTTGGAACATGGAAGGGAGTCTTTCACCCTCAGACGTTACAGATGATTGAGAAAGAACTTGGCTTTGGCTCTGCTGCCGCCAATGGATCTTCAGGGCCTACATCAAGGTCTGATGCACAGTCTCAGCGCCCAGGTCATAGCATTCATGTTAATCCCAAGTACCTAGAGAGACAGCGTCTTCAGCAGTCAAGCCGGGTATGTACAATTTTAAAGTTTATTCATTCATTCATTTATTTATTTATTGAGTAATCCTCTTCATAGAACATGCTCTATACGCTTATCCATGAGCTATAAGCAACTTATAATGTAGAAATTTCTTGTCTGGGTCATAGACATGGACATATTGTCTGTTTGTGATTTTATGTTACTTGTGTCACAATCCATTCACAAGTTACATTCTGACCTTTTCATTTCTTACAACGTGGCATAATTTGGTGGGCACTTAATAAATTTTTAGTGTTTCTTCATATTTAATTTAGCTTTTCCGTATAAGCATTACAGCCTGCACTTTAACATTTTGATGGGATAATGTTAAAGCCACTACCTAAACTTTGCGTGATTTTGTATCTAATGTTTGAAATTGCTAAATGCCATGCTTAATCAAACTTTTTCGTATCACGGTTTACGCCTAAAAGTTCAACGTTTTTAAATGTGTTATCAAATTGAACTTTTACTTGTTAAATTTTACTAGTTTCTCTATCTTCAAAAAGGTGATCTGGCAAACATTATTGCTTAAAGAGTATACGTGTGCACTTGCAGGTAAGGCAGTGGCCTTGACAATTAAAAGTTTTATTTTTATCACACTTGGTAACTTAAACCTGAAATTTATTTTTGGTTCAAGCTTAGAATAGGAAATACATTCAAAGTTTAGGTACTGACTTTGACGTTCTACCTTTAAATGTCATGGCAATTCAACCTTGATATTATATTCTCTTTTATAGTTTTCGTTTAGTCTAGATGCCTATAGGTGCTTCTTTTGGCATGTCACATCACCATTCCAGAAGTTAGGTAAGTTAATTGAGGTAGACATGTTAAATACTAACTAGTAAGTGTTCAATTGAATACGACATTTAGCGATGTCTAAGATCAGTTATAAAATTGGAAAAAAGTTTGAAGTTCAAGTACTAACTGTGGCATTACATCTTCCAAGGTTGTCAAGAGAGGAATAGCTAGATTGGCCATTCAGGGTCCTATTTCTGTATTCTGAGTTGCTGTTTTGGACGGACAGATAGGGTTAACAATTTTCATAAGAAATGATTGGCGAGTGATTATTATCTCGATATGTGAGCAAGTAAACCATTATATGATGTCCTTTTTGTCTTTTATTTTTCCTTAGCTATGGATCTGGATCCATATTTTCCAGAACCATTGAAATAGAAGGGAAAGCTTTCCAATTCAGTTTTCATTGTTGCTGTTATTGTTTTGTAATATTATTGTTTAACTTAGTTCTGGTATAATAAGTCTAAACATGTGTTTAGCAGAATGGAATCAGTTGTTTGACAAACATAGGGATAGGTATGATTCGAGTTTCTGTAATATTTTTAATTGGATGATATAATTTCTACTGAATTTCTGTAAGTGGATCTTTACCCTGACATGTATTATCAGTTAAGAAATTTCCAACAAAGATCTCTGTTATGGTATTTTCTCGAGTCTCAGGAATCCAGGTTTATTTGTAATATGGACTGTACAAGAGTGATAGTTATCTTGTGTTTATTTGGACATCTTGGAATTAATCAAATAGATTGATCAGTCTATGAGAAACTTTGAATTTTAGATATCACAAGGATTCAATTATGGTTCTCTACACAATGGGGTATATCTGGGCCCTTGCCTGGGGATTTTGTGTGATGCATTTAGCAAATCACACCTCTAATTTCTTCTGCTATGGTTATTAGAATATACGAGAAGCATCACACGAATAAAGAGAACTCATGGTAATAGTAGAATATATGGGCCCATTTGACTGTATCGAGATTTCTTGGTGGGAAAGGGAACAGAAAAGCAACTACACATACGCATCTACTCCTGTATCTTTAGTTTCCATGTTGTCTAAAGGTGATTAATGTAGTTATTTTTTCTGTGCTAATTGCATTTGAAAGTACTTAATATGTTCATCATTATTTCAAAATCCTTTAAAAGTGTGTTTCCAGGAGTTCTTGTCCAAAAAAGAGAACTTGCAACTAGTATTATTGATTTGTTTTTCTGTGATTAAATTTCTTTTTTCTATTTTATAAGTATATTTTTATTGTTATTTTTCTTTCTTACTGAGATTCTCCTGTGTCACCTGGCATTGCATCAAATTTGTCTATCAATTCATTAAACCTTCAGTGTGTGAAGTCAGAATGCTTTTATGACATACTTTAGGCTTATAATCTCTTAGGTGGATGATTGCTTCTGTATATGGAAACAAAATCACAAAACAATTGATGACATCCTGTTTCTGAGTTTGCCACTGAATCATCCACAATTTTTTGCTGGAATGTTTGGCTTCTGTCCATGTTTGCTAAAACCGTGACAACAAATTCCCTAACTCGAAAAAACTGACCTTACTTTAGGTGGACAGCCAATCTGGTGTCACTGCTGTGGTTAACTGGCTTTTGTCATGCTTCTGTCAGTCGTATCTGTACTTCATTTTTGCTAGACCAGCTAGTTGTTGATTATTTTATGAGAAAATTAATGTCATGAAATATCCACAAAAAATTGAAGTTGGTTATCTCTTTAATGAAGAGATTATATAACAAGAAAGATTGCATGTGTGGAAGTTGTGGTTTGATCTTGATGGCAAATGATAAAGGTGTGGTTTTGAAGAGGTAATTGACTAGGAAATACATAGAGATTCCAAGATTATGAAATCTCATGAACCATGGCAGCTACATGGTACTGGGACAAAAGCGACAGAGAAGTTTGGTAAGCATTTTTTGGGGTCTTGTTTGTTCTGTCCTTTTTCCCTTTGCCTAACTACTTAATCATTGCTCTGTGGCTGGTAATATTTGATAGCTTTAAAACCAAAGAAGTTTTGCTTGGGGCAATGTCCATATTAAAGAAGACTCCTCTCATAACATTTTTTCTCCTCTGCTTGTGCATGCTGTACATCTTCTTGTGGGTTCTTGATTGCTGTATTCTCATAGAGTTGTAATGTCCAAAAGTCAATTTTGCTGTGGTTCTTTGCAGCAATGCCATTGCTTCTTTTTATTTTTTTTCGGTTGATTAAGGATTAAACTATCCATGGAGCATGATCTTCTTTTTCCCCCTATTTATTTATTTATTTTTTTGTGTGTTTAAGGCAAAAACAGATGATATGACTGATGCTCTGGTCACTTCCACTGAGGATGGTGAGAGGCTGGACAGGGGATCCAGTAATCCACGGGGGCAGTGGATGGATCCACCGGTGAGAGCATTGAGCTGCTATAATTATTATAATGCTCGTCTTTAGTTCAGTTATGACATTTTAAACTTTTTACAGAGCCTTCAGCGTTCCCTCAGAGATCCAGTGCTTGAACCTGAGACTGTTCAAGATGAGGACACAAGTGTATATAGGGATCATGCTTATGGTTCTGATGTTTCAAGAAACACATCGCTAGCAGCTGGAAGAACCAGCGGAATAAAGCCTTGGTATGGAGGTGGTAGTAGTGTCTCTGAACATTGTCCAGCCAAAGGAATGGTTTCTCTGTGAAGCATGGTCTTCCAAGCTTCCCTCCACCTAAATCTATAAATGTTGATGTGCATCAAAAGCCAATACCCAGCATTACAAGAAGTGGTGGTGGGATGTCCTCCAGTAGCTGGAAGAACTCTGAGGAGGAAGAGTTCATGTGGGATTCAATGGATTCTAGATCCAATGATGATTCTAGCAATATCCCCAGTATCTCACGTAGAGACCCGTGGACTCTTGGTGCTTCACAAAGACTGGTAAGCTTTAAGAATGCTGTGCTATTTTTTCTTATGTAGTTGAAATCCATTGCGGCCAGTAATTTTGACCACTTGGTTTATTGTAGATAAGTGTGAATCTTAGGCTTCCTTTTCAGAGAAACCTTGCTTTGCTGCATATAAATTTTGCACCACTAGCTCAATCTATCATATTTATACTTGTCAAACTCTTTGCATGTTGTATTTATATGTATCGAACTCTATGCATGGCAAATTCATACGTATCATACTTAGGTATGTATCATATGTGCTGTTGAATATGCTTTAGCCAAAATCAGAAGGTGAGACATTGTCCCCTTCCCTAAAAACTGTTGGTATAGGGATGCCCTCCATTTAAAGTTTTAGATTATGTTGTTCAATTTCATTATCCCCAGAAGATTATGCCAGGCAACATTTCAATCTTTAGATGGGAAGGATGGTTTAATATCGTAAACTTGCGTGGTTCTGCAGTAAGATGCTTATACTTAACAGACTAGGTAAAAGAATTTTAGGAATCAGGAAAAGCTGTTCAAAATGCATTTTGAATGAAAGACCGTTTTAGAAGGTTCCTGTATTCAATCTGTTGTTACTGCTTCTGCATTCGCGTGCACTTTGATAGAATATCCTCATCATGCGTGAGGTTTAGTTTACACCTATAGTTTAATTATACTGTTCTCCAATAAACTATTGATAATATTGCTTGCAAGATGCTAATACAATATGTTTTTCAAAGCTGTTAATACCACCATTGGATCTGAAAGTCTAATCCTTTTTTTCGCTCTCCATGGCAAGACTATTAGTACTCATATAATGGACATGTACCTGAAATTCTCAGAATGCCTTGATTTTGATTTGTAGTCTCTTAAGACCTGATAATCCTTATCTTCCAGGGAAGGAAAGATATGGTTAAGTTTTATCCAAATGATTAAACAGGAAAGTAAGAGAGATACCTGTACCAGCATGTGTCCTGTGATGCAAATGAAATTGCTATTTTTCATCGGTGTACACTGCAGATTTTGCCATGTATAGACATATTTCTGTTGCCCATATCTATTTTGTCTTGATTTCACTACCCCTGTGCAGGACCCTCCAAAAGATGCTGGAACTCTGGCTAATTTTGGTTCCTCGGAGGTTTATGGCACTGGAATTAGTGGGCCGTCAACAAGTGCAACTTCTGTGTCTAGGGTGGCAATTGGATCACAGGTAAGATCATCTTATGTTAGAAACCCTGCGTATGGGTTTCCAGGGGCTGCATCATTGGGTTCCCCAATAACTGCTGGACAGCGAAGAGCTCAGTCATTCCGGTCATCATCACCCTCTGGACACTCAATCATTGGCCAGCATTCTCCTTCACCTTCTGACAAAGCAAATGTGCATAGAGAAGTGCCAATTGAACAAGATTATCCCCAAATACAAAGTGGGGCTCGAACTGATTTGAGTCCACCTCAGTTTTCAGGAAGGTTTTCTTCTGGACCAACTGACCAGTATACCAAGGAACCTAGCGTTCATGTGGAAAAAAAGTTTCAGCTCCGGGAATTGAGCAGTTCGTCAACACTTCCTTCTCAGCCTGGACAACACCCTTCGATCCCATGCCAACTTCAATCTGATGCTGCACCCAAAGGCTCAGGGCGAACAAAGAAGCTGCTGCCTCAAGTTACTGGATCTGAAGCAACTTCAGCAGGTGATAGTTTGGCAACAGAACATTCTGGATCAACAGTAATGACTTCTAGACAACCTAGCACAGCTAGTCTGGTGGCTGCTGTAAATTCAGTGACTTCTGGCATTAAGAAACAGAATTTTTCAGGTAGTAAGCCTATTCAATCACAAACAAACGTCCAGCCTCCTTTGCCAACTGGACCACCCCCTGTGCGATCTGCCTCCTCTCAGCTCAAGGCTCCATCATTGCCTGTCTCAAGTGCTTCCCATGAGATCATGCCAATTTCTGTGGATGTATCTCAAGCAAAGATTGAACCGATTGCTGCTCATCTAAGTACTGCAGCTGAACAGAGTTCAGCTGAAAAGGGAAAAACCCCGGATCCAATATCAAATCTTCTGACCTCATTAGTTGCAAAGGGTTTGATATCCGCATCAAAGGCTGAGTTACCAACTTCTATGTCTTCACAGGTTTCTATGGAGTCACCAAAACAAGGACAGGATAGTCCTGAAAATGGCACTGGGCCACTTTCTTCAGCTGCAGATTCTGCAGCTATGCCAACAGTATCCACAACAGATGAATTATCAATTTCAGAATCCGATTCTAAAATGCCAGTCATGTCGCCTCCATTAACAACTGGAGAAATAAAAAACCTTATTGGCTTTGAAATGAGGCCGGATGTCATTAGGGAGTTTCATTCATCTGTGATCACTGAGCTCTTTGATGATTTTCCCCATCAGTGTAGTATTTGTGGTCTGCGACTAAGACTTGAGGAACGCCTCAATCGACACATGGAATGGCACTCTTCTAAAGAATCTGAATTGAATGATGTGAAAAATGCATCTAGGGGATGGTATGTAAATTTAAGTGACTGGATTGCCGGAGAGATAAGGCTTCCATTTGCATTCCAGTCTGAAGGTCTGGATGAGAAGCTTGATGATAGAATGCAGACAGATGAGCCCATGGTTCCTGTGGATGAAACTCAATGTGCATGTCTTCTATGTGGTCAGTTGTTTGATGATGTTTATGGTGTCGAAAGAGATGAGTGGATGTTCAAAGGAGCAGTTTACTTGACCATGCCACCCACTGATGACAAGAGTTTTGCCAAAAGTGAGATTGCCCATCCAGGTTTAATTGTCCATGGACATTGTCTTTCAGAAAGTTCATTGCAGGACCTTGGATTGTCCTATGATATAAAGCTGGTACATTTCTTTTCTTCATTACTGGGTACTTGCGAAGTCTCTAGATATGTGGTTCACTATTCTTAGAATGATGAAAGTATGACTTCTAGTGGCTAATGTCTCGAATTGTTCTTTATGAGAACTCTTGCATCGACTGAGATTGTGTTCAGGTTGATCGTTGATTGCCTAGAGTACCTAACTTGCTCTACTCTAGCACCTTTTAGAATACTTCAGACCATTTTTTTTTTTTTTGGGTTTGGGTGGGGGTTTTTTTTGTGTTAATTGTAATACTTAAAGACAGTCTCTTTGTACGCTATTTTTACATTCTTTGCTCGTATTATTGCAGGAACAGGATTCATAATGCTTCAGTGGCGAAAAACAAAAATGCTAATTTTCTTCAGGAGGTGTTCAGCAGATCAAGGAATTCATATTTGACATGTATTGGGTTAGACATGAATGCTCGTTTTGGCTTTTTTATCTTGTGGTGGAAATGATGCTGGTAGCACATGTAACATTTTGACGTTTGTAAAATTGATCATATGGTTCAGGGCTAGAAGAAAATAGATACAAATTGCAGTCATCTTCTTTACAATGGGCTAATGTTTCAGTCCTTTCTTGCTTTCCCCTTTACCCTGGCACCCCCCTGTCGTCTGTCCTTTTAAATTTTGTCTTGCATTTTTCTGGAGTAGGATAGAGCTTTGTACCATCATCTGCTGCAGCACATACGGAAAAGGTACCTCCAGTGAAGCCGCTTGTCTTCAGGACAGGATAAATTAGCTCACGATGATTCTCGAAATAGTCTTTGTTGTAGCTTTGATTTTTTTTTCTGTTGGATAACAGATGCTACTGCATAGATGACATACTGTACTATTGTGTAGGCTTTAAAAAGTTTAGGTCTTTGCTTCAAAGTTTATGATTTTGGTTTAAAGGTTGTAACCGAGAACTATGGCTTCTTCAGCCAGAACAACTGCAGTCCTCGGATAGAGGGGTGACTTATGATTCTGGTTTATTATTCCTGCTTACATGTACTTGAAAAGTATTATCTATATCTTTGGCGTTTCATCTGCAGATGGTGGAATTAGCTTTTGTCATCTCTTAGCATTGTGCTGTATAATTTGAAGACAAGCAAACGAGCGGCTCAACTTTGAAGTCGTGGGAGAGTGAAGGAACTTTATTTTTGGGAGCACAAACAACTGGAAGCACTTGAGAGGAGATTATGAGACTTGCCTCCGCTAGTCCTGTGAATGTACTATTTGCCATAGAATGCTGTAGGCTTGTAGCCACGTTTTCCCATTACCCACATGACTCTGACTATACTCATCAGCATTGTTTTGTATACCTATCTCACGAGTTAATGGCTTTGCTTGACCGTTGCGGTTACTAGTACTAGGAGTCCAAGGTGGGCGACTTTTTGTCGACTGCAGGTTGCAGCCTCGCAGGAACGTTTGTAATATCTCTGTACCCTTACCGAATTCTGCACGCTCTTATTGTGATATGGTTGGCCCAAAAAGAAAAAAAAAGAAAGAAAGAGAAATACACTCTCTACAGCTATACTATACACATAAGCATTGTTTTATATACGAATATCACGATTTTACAGTTTAACCTGACCACTGGTGTTGCTAGCACTGAAAGTCCCAGGTAAGTGACTTTGTCAGGTGCAAGTTGCAGGATCATTTGTAATATCTCTGTACACTTACGGGTTCTGCTCGCATTCCTTGTGAACTGGTCGAATGATACTCTCTGTGGCTGTCCTCCCTTCTTCCCCTTTCCTGATGAAAAGTTATATCTTTTTTTTCAGGCCCAAGATGAAAAGTTATATCAAGCAAGAGCAATTTAGGATAACTTCTCTTGCACTTTTTTTTTGGTGGGTTCAATATCTGTTGACTTCTGTGTGCATCTTTGTTGTATATATTTTGTATAGGGTGAAAAAAATGTCTTGATTTTATTTTTTCAAGAAGATCATAAAAATACAAATTAGAAAAAAGAAATTACAAAATTATTATCAGATGAGATAAAAAATTTGCGTTAAGTACTGCATCTAGAATATAGCTATGGTAAACTTTTAAAAATTGGTCTTGTCATATAGGTCTGAATGTGTTACATATTCACTACGTGGGAGAAAAAACTGTCATAACAATGATAATTATATAAGTATTTTTATCTAAGTTATTATATTTATATAATATTTTTTTAAAATGTGTTTTGCATATTCAATACGTGATTAAAAGAAAAAAAAACTGTTATGTGTTATAGTGATGATAATTATAAAATTATTATTATTTAATTTGTATTTACATAATATATTTTTTTAAAACGATAGTTAAATATAAAATACTCGTGTTGTATACTTTATTAGAATTAGAATGCTAGCGGGTCACTTGTTGATATTAACTACAGCACACCTTTTATATAATGGTCGGGAAAATAATTTCTATTTTCAGAACTAACATTTTGTTTAAAGTGGAATTGATTGTTTTTATATAGAGTTTAATAGATGTATAAGGTTTTTATACAAAATAGTTATTAATATATCATTTAGATAAAATTAATTATTAATTTATAGTTGTAAAATCACATTAAAAAAACAGGATATGTAATTTAAAATATAAAAGAATCGTGATTATTAATCGCAATGTGGTTTCATACGTAAAATATATATCGTGTTTTATAGTTTTGATATATACGTATATATCGCGTTTTTAAATTGAGATATACATAGATTTACTGTTTTCTCGTTATCTTGTATTATAAACGTGATTTTGATATAGTAAATTAATAACTATTTTACCTTATTTAAAGAATTAATTTTAATTAATGCCTTAAACAAAAAATTAATTCCATTTATATATATAAATATATATATACAGATCATTTGTTGATATTAACTACAGCAAACCTTCTATATAATGGGTTGGAAAAATAATTTCTATTTTCAGAATTAACATTTTGTTTAAAGTGAAACTGGTTGCTTTTGTACACACACACACACATATATTGTCTTATGTTTTCCTGGACAAATGTTAACAGATTCTTCTCCCGAAAATGCTTGGGTGAAATATTTTTGTAGAATTTGCTGCAATGGTATTAAGTTGAACTCTACGTTACGGCTGAGGGTTTTTCTTTTTTTATTTAAAGATTATAATCTATTGCTGAAAAGAAAAAAAAAATTCTTTATCTATTATGTGGTGTCAAAAAAATCAACTTTTATAGTATGATTATTATTTTATCATATTGAGTGGTTATAACTATAAGATAGAATTCGTCATAAACTAAATAAGGAAATGAAGTAAAAAAAAAATAAAATAAAGGAATAATAATAAGTCTATTTCAATAAATCATTCATCTTTCTTTCAGATCCCCCATGCGAGACCTTTTTTAAAAAAAAAAATTGAAATAATTACCAAAGACAATTCAAGACAACCTGCCCCAAGCCTCTAAACTGCAAAATTTTTACAACCTTAAGGCAACAGTAAATTTAATAATTGATGTCGGTGTTCGGATTATAAGCGCAGTTATCTAGATGGGTCATCCAGGATCGTCTGTTCCGCCCGACAAGACAACACAAGGAAAATTTCTTTCCAACATCGAAAGATTCCACAATTCAACTGCCACCATTTCGATTATCATTTGAGATTAAAGCTAAGCATTTATTCTTAAAAAAAAAAAAGAAAAGAAAAGAAAAAAAGAGCAAGAAGAAACCCAGATAAATAAGGTTTCATGCATGATGAACAAGTGTGTCCATATTTTGCAGGGACAGGATCATACAAAAACCAAGCATCCTATATAATTACATTGGAATTGGATCATTCTTCGACTAATAACAAAAAACCCTTGACATATAATAAGGTTCACATACCCTTTATCCTTCTATATATATATATATATATCTATATATTTGTTTGCTTATTTGATTATTTACTTATCTGACCACTTCAAGGCTTATTATGCTTTTGGGTGTAAATATAATCCAGATGGGCTTCTGCAATCATTCTTCTCTTGAAACACTCTTCTTCATTATACTTGTCACCATCACACTCTTCTTCAGATTCTGAACCCATCAACTGCATGTCGAACATGCTCGGTTAAGGTTTTATGTTAACATATGAAAAATACTAAAACAACCCAATAAATAAAACCCATTTCAGCAAGCCAAAAAAAATAAAAATAAACTCATAGTGATCTATTCTTACATTCGAGAAATCCACTTTGTCCTCTAAGGAACTACTCGCACGTTTGATCAAGTCAGTCCCAACTTTCTCATACCCTGAAAAAAAAAAAAAACGAAAATGGGTAAATAAGTTACTTAGATATTAGATATTCTCTATACTAATAACTTTATAAACTAGTAGTATTAATTAATGAGAGTCAATGACAAAAAAGAAAAAGAAATTTATTTATAAAATATATTTTCGAATTAGAAAAATGTTTTATTGGAGAGCTGACCTTGTATAGAGTTCTTCACTAGACGAGCAGACGAGAAGTTGCTGAGCAGAAGAAGTACAAAGAAAAGCAGAGTAATTAACTTCGGGTTTAGCTTCATTTTTTCCGTTTCTTCAGCTTTAGGTTTAAAGAGAGGAGAGGAGATGGTAGAATCTAAATATATATAATAAGATAAAGCTAAATTGTGAGACTCATTAAAAATTTTACTACTTAAATTAAATTAGCAGTTATGCTTTATAAGGCAGTTGGCGGGGTCCATTAACCATTATATAGCCGTGTTGTGTACACTAAATTATCAATTATGTTATGATAGGACAACATATGATCTACAATCATGACTCAAGACATCGTGCACTCTCATGTGTGTGATTCCTTTTTTCTAATATATATATATATATATATATTTATGGAATCTACAACACGTGTCAAAATGTTAGATATATTTTTGAATAAATTATAAACACACTTTCTGGATTATAGATAAGCATGAATAGGCTTTTTATAATTTTAAAAAAGTACCTTTATTTTTTACTAACTTTTAACATCAATACTGGGTCTATAAGTGAATGGATTTGAATAAGTGGGTCAGAGATTGAGTTGAAATTTAAAAGGTAAAATTCAACTTGAATTCAATCTAGCTTAGAATATTTTAATTTAAAACTACTTAATTTGAAGTAGTGTGGGATAAATTCTAACACTACTTGACGGTTTGATTTATCTAAAAATCATTTTATTCCGATTAAAATAATTCTAATAATCAAATTTAAATTATATTCAATTAAAATTTGAACTCGATTTGAATTAGATAGGTTCAGGGTATTTATATTGAATATTATGAATTCCTAAACTCATGATAAATTATTTAAGTAGTATGACCTTGATTTAACTCAGTTATTCTTGAGTTAAATTTGGACGAATATTGAGTTAAAGTTAGGAAATTCAATAGTTACTAGTTTAGACACTATTAATTAGCAAATACTCAAAATTAAGTTTCTAGTAATGGTTTACTAGGCACTTATAAATTTTTGAAATTTATGAAAATGTATGCTAATATATATATCTCTAAACTTTAATTTTAATGCCCTTTTAGAAAGAAAAGTAAACATTTTTTTTTATATTACCATTTACCAATATATCAAAAATTTAAAAGTTACAACTTTAACACTATGTATGGGAAGGGATAAAGAATTAGAAGGAGGTGAAAGTAAAAAAAGAATAAAGACGAAAGAAAATTAAAGGTTTTATATATTAAAAATTTGCATTTATATCACGAGTATAATTATCTTTGTATTTTAATTTTCTTCACAACTCTCTCGGAATTTTCTTTTGGGTGGCCCAAGAAAATGTTTAATTTCTTAAATCCATTCCTTTTTCTTCCGAGGAAAAGTAAAATTTTTCCTTCTAATTTATCCCTTTTATTTTCTTTTTTCAATTTTCAATATAAATATAATGCAAAAGTTCCGAGACATATATATATACGCATACACACACACATAACGAAGCTAAAATTTCAGGGAGTTTTTAATCTCTTTTTTAACTTTTAAGTACTAAAGCAATGTATGGCAAAAAAACAAAAAAAAAAAAAAGTACTAAAGTAGTGAAATGACACGCTGTCTTAAAGCCTACGCACAGAATTTTATAAATAGAGGTCGTGTCATCCACTGTTTCATAAATCAAAATATGTCTCTGCTTTTCCGCTGGCGGACGTGGACGGTGGACCATATTGCAAGGCCCCCAAACGGACTTTACTAACCACGGCATAAAGAAACTTTAAAATTTCATATGATAGATATCTGCATATATGTTATGTAACTTTTTGGGTTGTGGATTTCACATCATTTTTCAAATGAATAGATATCGAATCATTATAGATATAATATCGATAAAAAATTAATATTTTTACTTATAAATTAATCAAATTAAATCAATACTAAATTGATACTGATCTAATATAAATGAAAACGGACAATTCAAATAGTCCTATATAATTGCTCTTTCTTTTTCATCTATATTGGGTTTGTTTGAATGGTGTATTTTTTTATCTGTATCCGTATCTATATCGAAATATATATAAATATATCCGATTTGTATTTATATTTTATTTATATATGATCTTTTTTATAAGAAATGTTAATTTTTTTATTTATATTATTTTTAGATAAATAATTTATTTAAAAATTAAAAAAATGTTTGTATCTGTTAAAAAAATTAAACAAATATATCCAAAATCATAGGTAATTAATTTATAATCTTGTTTGGCTCTTGTACCTGTCAATAAAGAAAGTGAAATATAGGACAGTGTGTCTTGAAGCGTCAACAAAGTCAAACGTTTAGACTGATGTCAGTTTTTTTTTTATCTATATCTATTTCTTGATAAATAATTTATTAGAAATAAGCTCAAAAAAAGTATCTATATCTACTAAAAAAAGCCAAACAAATAGATGTTTTATTCAAAATATTATATAGATTCTTGAAAAACTTATCAAGCACAAAGTATACTGTTAGCGTGTCCTTTATGTACTGGGAACGTTATTCAAAGTGTTTTAATTTTATATTCTTGTTGAATGCGCGAATTAACCATCCAATAGCATATTTGAAGTCATGTATCCGAGTATCAGACAGTTATATCCAAATATTCGATTCTAGCGTAGCTAGCTACTAACATAAAGTATAAATATCTGTGCTTCATGGCCTTCCGAGTTAGTCATTAGCCTTATCATATGATAGAAAGTCCAACTTAAAAAATAAATAAATAAAATTATATAATAATACCAGAGAGAGAGAAATGCGGTAAGAATTTAAGGAAAGTAGACTTAATGAATCTGATTCAAAGACGTATATTATTAGTTGGACGAATTCGGAGATGCACAATGAGTTGAGTATTGGATGCCCTTGTTATCCTCTTAAACGCATAAGGAGAAACAGTAATATTTTCCATTTCCTTTCCTATTTTTCTTTTTGAATGAAAAAAAGAAAAGAAAAAAAAAATGAGAGCTGAAAAAGAAGAGCCGTTTCCATTTATCGGTACATGCAAGTATGAGATCTCCATAACTTGTATCAATTCTGAAATCTATATTTTACTATAAATAGGATATATGTTCTAGAGTACATTGTGATCCTATAAAATTTGTATAAATAACATAAACATAGAATATTAATTTATTTCTATTAATTATTTGTTAACATCAACATTATTTAGGGTTGTGGCACTTCTTTGTACTAATATTTAGTTTTTTTTTTTTCATTCCAACAATTATTCAACTTTCTTGCATTGTTTCATATTTCATAGTACTAGCTTTTTATTTCAATATTTTCTTCAATTTTTAAAGACAAGTTGTATCGATGAGGACGTATAAAATATTAATTGAAACAAAATATAAGTTGCATTATGAAGGCCGAAGACCAGAGACATGGAGGTTTTAATACTTTATATTTTGGATATTAATTATGGAGATAACATGCATTACAAAGGTGTCACTCGTCTTTTTACGTTAGGTAGTATAGAAGGGTCTCATGTTATAATATTTTACATTATAATATATGTTTTTCGATTGTAACTTCTATGTTTCAATTTTTATATTATTTTTTTTATTATCACATAAATAAATCCTTGATATCATAGAATTTGCGATATTGGGAACATTTTAAATTTTCTTTCACACTTCACTGGTAAATTTACTATAATAAATATTTGAAAATAAGTGATTTTAATTGTTATACATTCTTTTAATTTTCTTTTATGTAGGATCTTTATGTAAATCCAACTTCTAATACCGAATCTTTCAATATGATAGCAACAATCAATTAATGGTTTTGATACACACCGTTGTCCATAACCTTTTGAGTTCAAACCAAGAGAAGAAAATCTGTCTCGATTTTGTCTTAATTTTATCTTGATGATATCATTTTTAAAGTGAATAGATATCGAATCATTATAGATATAATATTGATAAAAAATTAATATTTTTACTCATAAATTGATTAAATTAAATCAATATTGAATTGATACTGATCTGGTATAAATGAAAACTGATAATCCAAACAGCCCTATATAATTGCCCTTTCTTTTTCATCTATATTGGGTTTGTTTGAATGATGTATTTTTATCTATATTCATATCTATATCGAAACGATATATGTAAATATATTCGATTTGTATTTATATTTGTTCTATTTATAAAAACTGTTATTGTTTTATTTATATTTATTTTTAGATAAATAATTTATTTAAAAAAATTAAAAAAATGTTTTTATCTGTTAAAAAAATTAAACAAATATATCCAAAATCATAGGTAATTAATTTATAATCTTGTTTGGCTCTTGTACCTGTCAATAAAGAAAGTGAAATATAGGACAGTGTGTCTTGAAGCGTCAACAAAGTCAAACGTTTAGACTGATGTCGTGGACAGCTGTTTCCCATTCCTATATTCCTTTGTCTCCCACGTCTCTCGAGTCTCATCGCAGACGACATTTATTGTGGATGCCAAGCACCCTTTCCCACTTTTCACAAATATTTATATATTCCTCATCTTTTTTGTGCTTTCCAAAGTTTTGTGCTTCCCTCCATGTTAATATTGCTGTTTTTAATGGGAAAAATCGCTCAGTTTATATCTCGTACAACCTTTAAGAGATTCTTAGGCTTTATTTAACGCGATGTAACGAGCTAAGAAGAAAAGATCCTAAAAGGAAAAAAAATGTGTAAAGATTTTAAATCCTTATACTTGTTTGGATAATGAAATAGAAAAAAAAAAAGAAAGAAAATCTTGTTTATTATAAAAGATAAAATAAAATATAAATGGTAATATATTTATATGCTTTTAAAAAATAACAAGTAATTTAAAAAAGAATGATACAAGACTAATTTAAAAGAAATTTTTTTTCTTTTTTTCTCTTTCATTCTCTTCATTTTGGAGGTAAAAAAGTAGTGGGATATGAGAAAAATATTACACTCGGTTTCCTTCCTCTTATCTTTTTCTTTCAAAATAAATAAGAAAATAAAATTTAATCTTTTTCCATTTCCTCTCCACCCTAATTATTCTTTCCTAATTCCATCATATCAAAAACCTCACTTTTTCAAAGAATTTCATTATTTTACTTCTAAAATTTTCTACATAAGGTCTTTCACATCTTTTAAAATTTTGTGAGTATCTATTTCTATATAACACTTAACAAAATAAAAGAAATTATAAAAAGCCATGAAAATTTTTTTTTTGAGACTTTTAGCAGAAAACGTAAAAAAGTTTAAAAACCTCCATCCATCCCATAAAACATTAAAAAGTGAGATTGTTCATATAGATTATTGTGCCAAAGATTGAATGAGATACTCTAACCAAAATGGCTCCAAGAAGTCGTCAACTAAAATGGGAACAGGTGCTATACGAGAATATATGCACACACACACATATACGAGCGTGGCTCATATCTTGAATCTCATAAATAGGCGCTAGAATAAAATGAAGTTAATGAAAGCCTCTAATGAGAATTTTTTTTTTAAAGTCTAGATTTTTTACTTCTAGTTTAATTTCTTTTAGTTTGATTTATATCAAACTTCGACTGATTTAATATAAATTCTTGACTAAGAATTAATTTTTTTTTTTTTGCTTTTTTAAAACATTCAGAGTCGCCATCCGACTAAGTTGGAAAAAAATTGTAGTTTGATTAATGAGCTGGTTAATCTTAGCTCAGTCATTCAGTCTAGATAAAAATTGATTTAAAACCAATTAATGAATTAGAGAATTCTGTATTCAAGGACTATCTTATTAAAATCACATGATTACCACCTTAAATTCTTTATAGATTCATTCCTTTAATATTCTAAAATCTATTAATAGTGGAAATATTTACAAAGTGGTATTAACAAGTTAAAGTTTATTATTTACCAATGTTTATAGAGTAATAGTATCCACAAATAAATAAGAACTAGATTGATATTATCACATGGGGAAAAAAGAATTTTTTTTTCCTTTTTTAAATTGTCTTGTAGGCCTATGTACCTACTATTCAGGATCAAACATCATATAATTCTTTTTAATGAAAACTTTAGTGTGTTGATTTATTTTAAGTTATGGAATATTCCACTTTGAGTTTATTAATTTTATTAACTTTATCAAAATAAAATAATTTAACAATATCAATCCTAAAGAATATCAAATTAAGTTTTATTATTATGAAAATAGATTTTCTAAGTGATAAAACATTTTGTACAATTACATCATCAAGCACAATATAACATATCATAGTGTACCCATCTTTTACTCCATAGTATAACAATTAGTAACATGTCAAATATTCGAATCAATAACAAAGATATTGTACACTTATCTATTATGCATAATTAATTAGCATATATGTTTTACTTGTTTAGTGAATGAATTTTGTTGCAATAAATTTTGGTTGTGACAGTTAGCTAAGTACTTGAATTAATGTTGTGTTATTTGAATTCTTAAAGTGAGCTCAAAATTTCTGTTGTGTGTGGAACCAAATCTAAGCCTTGTTCTCGTAAAAAGTAAAAACAAGCCTATAAGCTCCAAAGCCCTTTATGATCTAAAAAGTCAAGGCTACTTTTGTAAATATCGATAGAAAATTTACTTGTGTCATTTGCAAAAATCATAACCTAAAAACAGACCATAAACCGACTCTTTTAAAGAAGAAGAGAAAACAAGTTTTCACCATTTTGACCAAAATCTTCTTGCAAAACTGATCAAGATTTCTTCTAGTTTCATCCACAAGTTAAGCCATATAAGGTAAAGTTTTGCATGCCTTTATAATTATTTACTTACTTATTTCTTTCATGAATCCAAATTTTTGTTCAATTGGTGTCTTAGCAAGTTGTATGTAGATTGATGCACTAAATTGATCTTTAAGAATAGGTAATCTTTGGAGCTTGTGATAAATGAGTTGTGAAGTTGTCTTTAGTTGTTCTGATGGATAACTAAAGTTGAATGATTGGTGTTGCCCTGTTATTCAAAGTGAGATTGGGTTGTTAAATGGAATGAATGTTAAGTTTTTGTATGAACGATGCTGCTAAGTAAGTATAATAAGATTATTGAAACTTGTTAAAACAAAACATGATGTTTAAGTGCTAGAATCAAGCATGCTCTATTTTTTGAAGTGAAACACTAAGGGAACATAGAGTCATTGATCTAGTCGTGCATCTCATTAAATTTTAAAAAAAAAGCTACTTGAGAAGAAGCATGAGGGGAACACGATCACCCAATTCAACCGTGCTTCTCACTGTGTGTTTAATAAACAAAATTATGTGACAGCATGGTCGGAACATGGTCGCACCTATCTCACCATGTTTCTCTCTAATTCTTAAGGATTTAAGTTATTAATAATATACGGCTAGAACACGGTTAACACTATTGCATCGTGCCTCTCTTTGACTTCCGAAGCACTTGGCACATCAATGAAACACAAGAAAAACACAATTCTTTCTATTGTGTTGTGTTTCTCATTTGTTCTAACTCAAGGAGAAGTATGACTAGAACATGGAATGCCTTATCACATCGTACTTCTCTCTGAGTTAAAATCTACGAATGAAACACACTGAGAACATGATGACTTGTTTTTGTGTGTTACTCATATAAAGGAACACGGGGGAAAAACACGACTACGTATCTTCTGTCCTCTGATATTAAAAAAAATTAAAATTAAATTTAAAACTAAGAATAATGGAATGTATACATAGATACATGTATAAATACTAAATTATGTATTGATACGGAATATTATCTAAGTTTGATTTTTCATAAGGAGACTTAACATTTAATTATGACCGAATATTAAGTCTTATATGAAACGATTTCCTTGTAACAGATTCATCTTCTCAGTCAAGTGTGCTTATGATCTTTGAGATATTCCAAGTATACAGTAACTTGATTGTTGGTTGATAGATAAACATATCTAAAATTGACTATAAACAAAGATAGCCTATAAGTGTTTGAATTGTTTGTGCGTGTGCTGTTTAATCAAGTCCAAGGAGTGGCAATTCTCTTTGGTGATGCCAACATGGTAGTTAGACGCTTAGGCCACCTCATTGTTATGATGCAATGACAAATATAAGTGGCTTAGTGGATAGTTGATAGGGATAACAATATCGTATAATATTTGTTTATTCTTAAAAGAAAATAATGATTTACTCCTATTGCACTGTGCTTCTCGTCTATTTCCAACTTAAGGAAAAGCACGACTAGAACACAGTATGCCTTATCACACCGTGCTTATCTCTAAGTTAAGATCCACTAACAAAACACATTGAGAACACGATGACTTGTTTTGGTCGTGTTTCTCATATAAACGGAGCACGAGGGAAAAACACAACCATGTGTCTGCCGTGCTCTCACATTAAAAAAATAAATTTAAATTTAAAATTAAGAATAATGAATGTGTTATACATATATTTGTATAAATACTAAATTATGTATTGATATGGGATATTATCTAAGTTTGATCTTTGATATGGAGACTTAGCATTTAGTTATGATCTAATATTAATTCTTATATGAAATGATTTCCTTGTAATAGATTCATCTTCTCAATTGAGTGTGCTTATTGATCTTTTACAAGATATTTCAAGTACATAGTAACTTGATTATTAGTTGATAGGATATGCATATTTAAAATTGACCATAAACAAAGACGACCTAAAAGTATTTGAATTGTTTGTGCACATGTCGTTTAATTTGATTTGAGGAGCACCATCTTGTTTGATGATGCTAACAGCAGTTAGGCACTTAGACCACCTCATTCATGATGCAATGACAAATCTATAAATAGCTCAAAGGACAGTCGATAGAGGTAACGGTATCGGTATAATGTTACCTATTCTTAAAAGGAAATAATATGATTTAGTTTACGCTTATGGAACTGACGGAACTAAGTGATATTATAGATTAAGTTAAGTAAAGATGAGAAATTGCTGTAAACCATAGATGAAACTATTATCTTTGTAGATTTTCCTATAGGAGGAGTAGCTGCTGTTAGTCAGGGCCTCTAGTTTCTTGATGGATTGTTATCGAAGTTTGACTACTCCAATGTTTATTTGTTATACCTAATTATAGATAAATAACTTAATGGTTGTTGCATTGCATTATACTAAGAATGTATGCCACGTTGTATTTATTTGTGTTACTATATACTGGTCCTCTAGTTCACGTTTTCCTTTATTGTCCTTTATAGGTGCTAATGATGATGAGTTCTACAATGATTTGGGGTATGGAACGGATTTGAAAGAATTTCTCGAAGAATGGGATCGTTATGAACCTTGGCCATAAGATGTTTGTTTTTGAAAGATACTTTATCAAGACCTTTAAATTTTGATGTAATATCTTTGTTAAAGGCTTACTTGTAAGCCTATGGTTTGTAATACGGAGTATTAAGTTATCTCTATGTTTTGAGAAAACAAGAATTTGTAATCATTTGATGTATCAATCTGATGGTATTGTTAATGAATTCTGCATAATGACGATTACTCATGTTGAGTAGCTTTTGCAAAAGTTTTGTTTCATAGGACAGGTTTAAACAAACAATCGACATAAACTTTGACTTTACGAAAAGCCTTTCGTGTGATACTTGGGTATTATATATGTGGCTGGGAGCTGGGTATGCCTGCTCTTAGGTTTTGGATATGTCAGAATCTTACACCTTAAATGGAAGAACAACCTCACACATTTGTAGAGCGCAACTCTTCATCAATATAACCTTAATTTGATTGATTCACGAAAAATATCATCATTTTAATAAAAAACCTCCCTAGATAATATTAATCCACCATGTCAAATCAATCATTGATAAAAAAAATCTATTAAGTTGTTGATCTTAAACATTAACTAACCATAATCTTAATCTAAAATGGTTAAAACCTAAATTGGATCATTAGAAAAGAGGGAAAAACAAAATACACAGGGAATAATAATAATACCATACTTAATAACGTGCACCCAATGATCAAAATATCTAAACATAAATCCACAGACTTTCTCATTTTTGTTTGAATTGATAATCTTCTTCAAGTTTGATTATTTCTAATTAAAGACTTGTAAAAGAAAGGGTATAAATTTTAATTCATATCATCACTTACCAAACTCTACACAATTGCCCTTCTACATACCAAAACCACACATTAGTAAACTAAAGTTTATGAGTCTATGGGATCGGATTTCAGCTCTTCATAAAATAAAAAGGATTATATTAGATTTATTTTAAAAGTGGGTGAGAAAGTAAATTACTAAAAGATCAAAATATCCTCACCTTTAAAATTATTTCTTAGGTATTTAACATATACACACAGCGTTGCATCTATGTATACATAAAAAGAGTAAAAGATGATAAATGAATGAAGGAAATTAGTGAAAACAAAGAAAATGGAGAAAATGTAACTTGATCTATGGCGTTGTTATTCATCAACTTCCATTCCAGGAAAATTCATATGTGAACTGGATTATAAAAAAATGCTAACTATAAGTTACCTAATATATGATATGTGCATATCAATGTTAGATTTGGATTGGGTCAATCCAAATACAATAAAAGAGTAAAAAAATCAATGAGTAAAATTAGATTCAACAGGAAATTTAATTGCAATCGAATCAAACAAATTTTAAAGTTGGATGTTTAATCGATTCTAACCGATCGGATTTGACAACACTAATGTATACAATCATTATTCTAATAAAATGTAAAAGGGGCTACATTTTTCTATTCCATCCAAACCAATCTATGGCAAACGTGTATATCCATTTACGAAACATAGGGTGAATTTTCAAATTGATAATTACCAATTCGTAAAATAGACATAAAAATCACCAAACTTTCTGCTTTTTAGAGGCTAATCATCAAATGAGACAAAGAAAAATCAGCATCGATGTTGCTGTGCTTCGTCCATGGACGTCTGTGTCATGTTGACCGCACCATTTTCTAAGCTATAGATACAACCACACAACTTAAACCAACAACTATTCCATCTTTTAAAAAGGATGGATCAAACGTTGTTGTCCCACATCTAACCTATAATAAGAAGTAAATTATTGAATAATTTGATTGAAGGCATAGCCGTCCGACAATTATTTCAAAGGGATTGCACAATACAAGTCGTCGGTCGTCCCATGCAAAAAGCATTGGAAAAGCTTTACGTGTATGGGTCAGATTGGAGTATGGAAAAACAAAACATGGTTTCCTCATCTTAATTCGTCACATGAATGTAGTTGTCGATTTGTATCGAACTTCTGAAATGTCTATGATGGTTGCATGTATATATCACGTTGTTGGCCGACGCATATATAACTTTTAAATGGTTGGGATGTTATGTCTAAATGAGGGTTAGCGAAAAATTACTTGCTGATTGTAATTTGGATAGGTTTTACAAGGATGTTATAGATAATAAGATAGGGTATAAAAAGATGAAAATTTGCTATCTTAAACTCGCTATCTCCTTATATTCTCGTGAATAAACATATGACACGTGCTATGAAATGCTTCTTTTATTTGAAGGATTTTTTTTTTTAATTTATTTGACAAGTATCAAATATTTATTCACAAATGGTTTTTTAATGTAAACTATAATATCCTCAAATCTTTTACTGCCCGAGAACCTATAATTTATATGAGTTTCATGATATTTTAAACACTTTCATAAAAAATCTTAGCTATAATATTTAATATAATGGAATACAATATATTTAATCGAACACACATATATTCGAGGTTGAAACCCATTTTCTCATCATAGGAAGCAAAACCCTTAAACGTATTACAATCTTCGTCCCTTTACCACCCATTTTCATTTGAAATTACCATTATTAATCTTTTCATCTTAACTCAAGTTGTATGCTGGAAAATATGTGATTTGGAAGTTACCAAGTTGATCAATGTACTAGTTATACCATGCAGAAAAATCCATATATAGGTTCTTGGTCAACTTAATGGAAACACAATTTGACAAGCTCTATAAGGTAATCCGTCCAACATGATTTTTATAAGGTGCAGACTTTTGGATGGGTTTTGCATTAACTTAGAATAGGTTCTGATCTTAAATTTGGAGAACTAGTATTTAATATACGTGCACGTCTCTGACTCTACCCATTTTAGGGTTTGTTTGTTTCTTTTTTTTTTTTTGTGGTTTTGACATATTATTTTTATTGTTTTTAGATAATTATTAAAAAATAGATAAAAAAAAAATATGTATTTTTGTTTATAAACAAATTAAATAGATCATATACAAATAATTTATAGATAAGATATAGATCAAACATAGATCAAATATAAATAAGTTATAAAAATAGATCAAATATATATAAAATATAGATAAATTATAAATATAAATTATATATAAATAAAATATCAATAAAAATTAGATAATCTAAATAGAGCTTATATTCGCCTATGCTGCTTATTGTATGGACAATCGACGAATTTATGTGTACAACTTTATATGAACTTTGGATAAAATCCATAGGAATGAACCAACAAATTCAGAATGTCAAGAAAGTATTTATGGCTCTTTTCACACGAGTAGGCTATCCTTTGTGCTGAAACTCCCCTATAATTCTATGTATATAGTCCCCTATGATCTTAGGGTTTGATATATTTACAGCAGACAAGGTGGGAAACATGAAAGGCCATTCCAGATATTCCCAGCCAACTAGCAACCACAGATAGCCATCCACTGGTCATAGCTAGTCACCAATCATAATGGTAGTCAATTATTGCCCTTCCCTTAATAATCGGCCTATCAGTTTGTCGAATTAAAGCCACCGATGCAAATTAAAAGGAACCGTCTAGTCCAACCAAATTATTTGAGCTTTGTAATTTTTCATGTTAGCTTAATTCAAGCTTATTTAATAAATGAGTTGACTTGATCTCAAAATAAAACTCATTAATCTAAATGAATTGAGTTTGAATTTTTTTTAAACTCAGATGTTGACTTACAAACAAGTTTATTTAAGGCTAGTGAACATGTTTATGAATGAAAATATTATTTTATATATATAATTATTTGTATTAATATAATATATAATTATTTATATTAATATATTAATACAAATAATTATATATATAAACAAGCTTAAACTCAGACTTATTTAACTAAATGAGTCTGAACTCGAGCATGCTCGTTTAGGTTAATTAAGTTAATTGGTTCTAATAAGCCAAGTTCAGATTCGTAAATCATAAACAAGCTTAAACTCAAGCTTTTACTTTTCCTGTTTGTTAAAAGCATGATTCAACTTGAGTTCATTAATTTATTAAACGAGATGAGTTTAAATCTTCAAAAACTTAGCTCTTGGCTTAGCTCATGAATTGAGCCCTTACATCTAGATTCAATTTAACGTTGGATATAAACCATGGAGTAACATATACTCTCATAATAGTGCAAGGAATAGTAAGAAGAATTTGCATTAGACCTACGTTTCTCTATGCTTTAATTCATGGTGGGTCTTCATAGCTGGCCATTTTCAAGATGAATTGATAGAACCTAAGTTTAGGTTATTGCAGCTCTTTGCCCCAGCAAATGGTCTATTATTGCTCTTCTTCGTTCATTTTCACGTGCTATCAAGTATTGACGCATCGACGAACCAAGATCACCCATTTTAGGGATAAATGCGACCATACGAGAGAAAACAAATCGACAATAGCGGCAGGAAATAAATTGAAAAATATCGTGAAAGCAACTATTAAAGACCATATATCATATATAGAAGATCCTCACAGTCGACAAATCGCATTCAACAATTTGCAAATATATGGTAAAATAGTCAAAAGATTGCAAATATTTAAACTTCACAAAGGTAGTTTCTATGGTCCGACGATGGGACCGTTAAATTATTTATTAAATTATTAAAATAAATATAATAATATGAATATTTATTATTTTAATAATATAATTACGATTGGGTATAGATCTCAATCGTTAAATGATCAATAAGAATGATTCTATTAAATTTAATGACATCGGGATCTGAAAGAAGAAATCATCACTTTATTATCTATAAGAATATCAAATGATAAAGGTAAAAGGAAAGGTAAAGAGGAGCGCTTATTTTATTATACATGCTCCATCTAAACCGGTGTCAACCAATATGTATATTTTCTTTTTCTAGAATTTATCATCTTCATGCCATGATGCTTTGTCTTTTTTTTTTTTTTTTTGGGCCTTTTTCCTTTTATCCCGTCAACATTGGTCCAATAAACAATGCAGTAAAATCATAAGGAAACTAGAATCTAAAAATAAAGCAAAGATATTTTAGAAGGAAAGGTGTGAAATATAAGGATCCTAGAGGTCCTCTCATGTAGTGAGATCGTACAGCATTCTGGTTTTTTCATATATTATCTATGCGAATAAATTCTACATTAAAGAATCTTATCACTTAAATATGCAAGCCCTAATGGAGATCTTTTTTTCCTTTTCTCCTTTTTAATTTCTTCCAATATAAAAATTGGACCTAAAAGTGGAGTTTTATTATCACCTTTTCAGTTTTGAAAAATAATTAAAAAAGGATAAATATCACGAGGTAAAATTTGTTAATATCCAATATGTATAATCTGTTTAGAGACAAAATCGTGAAAGTCCAATACGAAATATTAGTTTAGCTCACACAGCTCAAATATATAGCAAATTAGAAAAAAGAAAAAAAAAATCCCACAAGATCACATCCGAAAACCACCAAAAAGCTATAAAAGGCCTAGTGAAGCCGGATTTCATCTTGGTGAGACCTGGAAATAAATCTCTAAATCTATCTTCTTTTAATATTAAATTAATTTATACTGTCACTTATTATTATTGGTTGAAATTACAAGAAAACTAATAACTTCGTAACAAAGTTATAAGATATTAAAAATTTAGATAATTTAAACTGTGGATTATGTTTTGATGCAACAACAAATGTTATTTGTAACGATAGTTTTATTGATTTTTTAATAAGTCATTTTTATTTATGAAATGGGTTAAATTGATATTAGTCTGCATATAACAAAATAATTTTATTGAATCTATGTACTTATTTCGGTCTAATAAAAAAATACTACAACTTACTAGGTTTGTTCATTTTTCTTTGTGATTTTTTTTAAAATTATGAATATTACACACTTGTATATATGTAAATAATGTATAAATATCAACCACATTTACCGATTTTAATTTGCTAATCATACATATAAATAATACATAATACCGATGGTTTTTTTATTTCCCCTGATTTTTCCTAGTGGGAAATGTTGAATTTTGGGGAGATATGTCAGATCATGGTTGTCGGACTTAAATTCATGAATTTCGAGATGACATTTCCCGTCTTAGAACAGAAAGATGCAGATATCACACTCGTCATCCGAGAAAGGCCAACGGAAAAAAGGTCAAGATCACTTTATTGAAATTGCAGCTGCAGCAGAGAATCTCTAGCCATCAGACTTACTACCTAATAGCAACTTTATTAAAATCGTTTATCACGGAAACCAAAACTAAATAACTCGTTCATGAGTTAGTTAATATTTTACCAGTGTTGTTTATTTTTATGAATTATTTATGAATTATTTAATTTTTTATTTTTTTTATATTTTAAATTAGTTGTATATAATTTTAGTTATAAATGATAAAAATTTATAAAATTTATATTAAATAACTTTCTAAGTAATTTACATATAAAATAATAAATTATTTAATAAAAAAAGTTTTTTAATATCAATGTAACATGTTAATAATTTTTTAAGTAATCGAAATTAAAAATAATCTGAATGAGTAATCGGTTGCTTTATTAATTCTATGCAGAGGTTTCATGACGTGTGCATGAGGAACTGATTTGCATCATATCGCAAAGAGGTTTTATAAATGACTATTCAACTACAATTTCCCATATTATTATTATTTCTGTTGTTTAGTAAGTTACTTCTTTTTATGGGGAATTTAAAATTTATTATTTTTCTTCATGGTTATTGGAAATTTCATTTCATATTTGGCCAAGTTGTTTATTTTTCTTCCGAGGATGTTTTCTTTTTGTTGTTTCCTTTCATATTACTAGTGGTTAACATTTCAATAAGCATTTACATAGGCTACTTCTGTATACAATTAAGAATTGAATGAATAAATCTAGTGACTAGACCTTTAATGGCTGTTTTGAATATTATGAATGAATTTTTTTCTAAATTGTAATTATTGAGTGAATTTTTTCTCTATCCATATTATAAATCTAAGCTAGACTGTGGTGAGTATGTTGATCGAATCTCTTGATTCTTTCAAATAACCATGAGTGATCTACAATTCATGGCGTATATGGAATTGTACTTTTATTCACAAATCAGGTCTTCTTTTATACTAGTAAATATGTTGAATATTAATTACGTCCATATTTATATTTTAATCTTTATCTCATAAAATTAAACCTCAAAAATATCAAATTTCGTAATAAATCAATAATCCCACACAAATCTCTATTATTTGGCATTAAAGCAAGATGAGTTGCTATCATTTGGTATGGAACTTAATCCTCTTTTCTATGATTAGATTTAGATTCAATTCTGTGAAGAAATTGGTGTGCTATGGAGATGGAAAATTAGATTTATACTTGAACTAAGGTTCATGAAATCGCTTGTCTTTTCTTACGATGATTTTTGCTAGAATTTCATTTGAGGGTATACTAAGGAAAAATTGGGATTAAAGATTATAAATCATCTATGTCCATATATGATTGTTTGCTACAATGACATATTCCAAGTAAATACATAAGCATAAGTAACTTTCTCTTTTGGTAATGCTCTTGAAGATACAATATTGTGTGATATTATGTCTATGCATGATTGTCACATATACTTAGAAAAGCTGTGACAGTTGACCTTAATGTGATGTATGATGTGCAAAAGAAATAGTATTCCTTCACCAATAGAAAGAAATTCCATTTAAGGACACTACTTCAAGAAACAACATAGCGTGATATAACTACGATGAACAACTGAGTTGGTAAAACAAAATCCAGTATGAGGTGATATAGAATCCACTAAACCAACAATAGAAAATCTTGAGTGTGGAGACATAGTCAAAATATAAATTGTGATGGTATTGAAAATCTTAAAATAATATGGAGATTAGTAAGGAAGTTATTAATGGGAAATCCATACCCACATGAACTAATATATGCAATTAGTATTTCAAAGAGAGAAAAGCATATTTTGCAAGTGATAAGCTATTTCTAGCAAAGTGTTGTTGAAATTAGTTGCAAATATACTAATTTCAGAAGTTTGACACATAGCATGTAATTTATGGATAGATTTTCGATTGTTAATGAAATCGAAGGGTTGGTTTGGTTTGAAATTTAAATTGGTTTCATAATATTAGTTTTTGATCCAGAAGGAACTAAGACAGATTCAAGATGAATCTTTCCAAGAAAAGGAGAATGGTGTGTGCACCAAAAATCGAATTGCATAAGACTATATAGGAGATTCATAAATGTCTATTCATCCATAGTTTTTTGTAATATTTTCGGGTGAATTACATCGAAAGGTATCAATGTTTAGGAGTAAATTCATTTGAGTTATAATGTTTTGAATGATTAAAATGAACATGTTTGTAGGGTAAGTTTATTTAAGGTATAGCCTTTTGAGTGCTTAAAAAGATATCAACGTTTGATAAATGCATCAAATAATGTATCAATAATTAATTATTGATGGAAAATTAAAGAGATTAGATGAAAATTAATCCAAACATTGATACCTCAAACGAACTTTGTAAAATGTTGATACCTCATTTGATACACTTTACTAAACGTTAATATCTATTTTTAACCACTCAAATGTTAATAACTCAAATGAATTTATCGTAAAACATTAATACGTTTTCGTGTAATTTACCTTATGATTATTTTTATTTATTTAGTCTAGTTTTTTCTCCTTTTCGAATTCAACATTTATTATTTTCCTTTCATAGTTGTTAGGGAATTTATTTCATATTAGTTTCCTTTTTTTATTTATTTGCTTAGTTTATAGGATATTTTCCCTTATTATTGCTTTCTTCTATATTACTAGTTGCTAGGATTTCAAAGAGGCTTTAAATAGATTATATGCATTGAGAATGGATTGAATTAATCTTGTTAGTAAATCTTTTATGGCTATTATGAAATTAGTGAGATGAATTTTTCCTAATTATTGAATATTAAATTAATTATTTTTTTATCCATATTGTATCTCTTATCAATTTAGCTGATTATAGTGGATATGTTGGTTGGATCTCTTGATTCTGTGCTTGTAGCTTAGGGCATCTATAAAATTATGATTTTATTCACAGACCAATTCATTTTTTATATTTATGGTCTCTATAGAATATTAATTATATTCATTTTTATTTTAATCTTTATCTCAATATATCGGTAACCCATATACATATTTCTTATTATTTGGTATTAGAGTAAGATGATCTCTATCATTTTATAAGCATAAGCTATTGTAATGGAGTAAAAGAATAAAAGCGTGACATAAATTCACCATGTCAATAACAGTAATATTTTCAATATAAGAGTGGATTTTATCTTATGTTTAAATTTTACTATTAAGTTTGTATAAGAGTTCCATATAAACCAAAGTTTCATATCTTGGAAGGAAAAAAAAAAAAAAAAAAAAAAACACTCTCTGGTCCCCCATTAAATCGGGTTGTTTGTCCAATGTCTACTTCCATGCACTTAAATAATTAGCAACTCAATTTGTCATTTTATTTTCAAAATTAAACATATATATAGTTATAATATATTAGGAATTTGGTTTTGTTGCTAAGCATAAGGTTCTTGTTAAATTAACAACTTTTAATGATTCCAATATGTTATATCTTTTACTACTTATACTTTTTCACTTACGAGTTATGACATAAGAAGCATGGAATATTATTACAACGATATTACTACATTCACTAACAGATTTCTTGATTCATTAGTCCTTCAATATTCTAAGAAGTTAACAGACTAATCCTAATTTAGCATGTTCTTAAGTCCTGTACTTCTAAATAGTTAAAGACATTTTTGGTAAATTAAAAATAGATAATATTAACATTTATGGGTAAATTTATCTAATATATGATATTTTAAGCAATTAAAAAGAGAAATCAATCTTTGATAAAGTGAGTGAAATGAGAAATTAATGTTTTGTGAAATTCATGTTAACGTTTGAATAGTTTTTTATTAGTTTTTCTTAATTTTTCTTAGTGGTTTTGTTTTGAATACATTGTTTGACTCACTTTGTGAGATATCGATTCCTATTTTTTTTAACTATTCGAAATATAGATACTTTATATAGATTTAACTTTAATGTTTATGCCTTTTAATATGATTTATCTAAAATATTTATATTTTTTTTTTTTTTTTTAAAGTCTAAAGACATAAGATATCATGTTTTACAGCGAAATGGATATTTGATGTTAATCTATTTCAATAGAACAATAATGACCATATCAATATCGGTATTAGCACCGATATAGACGCAGAATTATTTCCATGCATGGGTACGGATGTGTGTCAACTGTTAAATGAATGATGGAACCGGAGGCAAAGAGGATCTTCTAATGGATGGACAACTTTGACAAAATTGCCTGCAGTAACGTTGATGTTTTGTCTGTCTCCTTACAATTATGTGGAAATTCACGTTATTCTAGTTGTTCAGACTCGAGTGAAGAGAAAATTGGTCACATGGCTTTAAATACGATTGTTGTCGCTAACTGACCAAGTCGAAAAAATTGACTATAGGGTAAAATTTTAATAAATTGACTATATGATACTTTTTGATTTTAGAAAAGATGCTGTCACTTTGTAAAAGGAACCAATGGACCAGTGCTAAATATAGTTTTCTTTACCGAGTACATAATATATAGGTTAATGATACGAATGTTTAAATTTTTGATAAAATATAATAATCGTATTAAATTTTGAAATTAATTAATTTAGTATCTAAAAATTTTTTGCACATGCCAACAATACTTCTGTGATATTGTTTAGTATATATGAAAAGTTTTTTCAGGTATTAAATTGATTAATTTTAAAATTTAATACTAATTATATGTTTTAGTAAAATTCAGGTATCACTAGTGACATTTACCCAAATATTTTAACCAATCACCATTTTTATTTTATAGTTCTAATTTTAGTTCTCTCGAGGAAATAAAGAAAATTATGGTATATTAAACAGAATAATCTTTTCCTCTCTTTATCGAATGAAATAATCAAGATTTTGAGTTTAATATAATTTTGACAAATTATCGAAGTTAATTGGTTGATTGGGTCTATCTATCTTATGCCCGCTACTAAATTTTCAGAATAAGTAATTGAGGTGTTAGTTATAAAATCAGGAAAAATAGCATATATATCTATATATATTTGAACACGTAAACTATAGTTAGGAGAAGAAAATGCTTTCTAGAAAAAAGTTCATTATAGTATATATATTCATATATATATTTGAATTAGTAAACTATAGTTGGAAGAAGAAAATGCTTTCTAGAAAAATTTTCATTATACCTTGTGGTGCTTGAAAATTAATAAATATTTTATTTTGAGAATCCATTCATTACCTATAATTACAAAATATTTGATAAAACATTCAACCTCCACTTAATTCTTTGAAAAGAATATTAAAAGAAAATATTTAATTTTCTAAAAGAATGAATTCTCTCTAGTTTTTTCTTTTTTTTTTTCCTTTTCAATTTCCATCAGATTTCAAATCCAGTTCAGGGTATGAAAAGAATGTGAGTTTTCAGATGATAATTGAGTCTTAAAAAATGAAAATTATTATAAAATGACAAGAAACTAGATGCCAAAAAAAGATTTCTATGTTGTAGAAACTTTCCAATACAAAATGTCCATCATTAAGAAAAGTGACCCCCCAAAGAACCAAGGTCTTTCAAATATTTATTCAACTATTTTCTGGCATTCTGTTTTGTTCCATTATGGCATCACTTTCTGCACATAGATTATGACAGCATGCTTCTGAAAATATTTGATTGGTTAAGAAGAGGCCATATATTGTACAATATATATACATAATACATAAATAGTATGTGAGCCGGCACTAGATATAAAGGTTAAGGTTGGTTATTTTTATGCATTCTCAAAAGATATAAAATAGTTGTTTTGATGCCCTAAGCATGGATTAGATGCAAAACCATGGATTGCAGTGCCATGAGGTCGGAAAGATTATTTGTTTACAAAGTGTTTTTTTCTTTCCCCCCTCCCGGGTGAGGGAATACAAATTTGGTAAATTCACTTGTAGGGATAATGATACTAGTTACGATGCCATTAGAAAAAAAATGACTTGCATGATAGGTTTGTGTCTTAATTTATGAGATAATATTAAAATGTTTCTTGAACTTTTAAAAAATTCAATAAGTACCTGAAATTTCGTTTTAAACAATTTGATACCTGAAGCAAGTTTTCATCTACATTTTTCTGTTTAAATTTTGGTTTTGAACAATTTAGTACCTAAAATAAGTTTTCGTGTACATTTTTCCTATTCGAAGTAAGTTCAATTAGGTAAGAAAAATGTACGTAAAAACCTGCTTTAGGTACAAAATTATCAAACCAAACTTTGGGTATATAATTAAATTTTTTGCGGAAGTTTATGTACCATTTTGAAATTAACCCTCATTTTATTTTGGGAACTCTCTTTTTTATTTTAGAAAAAATCTAAGTTAATTTTATACTCAATGAACTTTTCGTGCCCTTAAATATTGCTCCACTCTTTTATTGTTTTTTTTTAAGTAATGAATACATGTGAGACGATGATTTAATGATGTTAAATGGAATAGTGTTGAGGGCATGTAAAGTTCAATTGAATATAAAATTGATTTTTTAAAATTCAATACCTAATTGATTTTTTTGTCAAAGTTTAGATACCAATTGGGTATCACCCATTTATTTTAATTAAATGTTAAGTTAAATTTATAAGGTCTTGAGGAGTTTTTTAATGTGATATATGCCAGTTCTAGGTTAATTTCTATAATCAACTTGTCCTTTCTTATTTTATTTATATTTAACAAAACATTAACTGCATGCTTCCGCTATATGCATTTGGCAAATGTTCTATTCAAAGCTCATACTCTTTAAGTGTATTCTTGGCTGGTGTTAAGATTAATGCAATTAAAAAGAAAAAAGATATTGAGAATTTAATAAGTGTATAAAGGGTCATGATAGTGGGATATTAATTATTACTAGTCACTTACTTTTTTTTTTTTCTTTTTTCTGGTCAAACAGTAGCCATTACTCATTACTCTCAAATTCTGCACGATAAGTGTTCTTTTGACCCCCAAGAAAGAGATTGCTACTTATTGCGACCTAAACCTAAATGACACACCATTGACAACCTATACGTGGGCTTAGTGCCTTAAACTTTGTACTCGATCAGGTAAGTTCACCGTTCATTGCCGACAATAGCTAGATTTAACATCTATTAGTTACTGGGAATAATGGTAGGCAAGTGTAAGTACTTCTAATATTTAACATTTTAATATCTTATCTTTAAAATTTAGTAAATTAATACTTGTATTTTTAAAATATGTACAATTTGATATCTTAGATAAATAATATTTGATAAATATTTATTTTGATAATAGGATAATGGTAGATACTTAAAAAAGAAAAAGGCTAAAATATAAAGATGTGATATCAAATTGCATAAAATTAAAAGTACAAATACTTAATTTGTCATTATTATATCATCAAAATAAAATTCCATCAAATAATTTTCACTAGATACTCCAAATTATACATACTTTGAAATTATAAGTACTAATATATTAAAATCTAAAAATGAAATATTAAATTGATAAAAATAAAATATAAAGACTTGACCAGTCATTACCCTATTGTAACTCTTATGGACTTTTTGATTTATCATTAATTGAATGTATGTTTATACATGGGAGACTTAATTAGGATTTAAGATAGAGCTCTCGAATCTAATTGGTCGGTTAAGTTTTTAGTAGATAGTAATAGCCCGTTCAGGTGGCATAGATAGCTATTTCTTACCTGATCATTCTATGTAAAAATGCTTCAGTTTAGGGAAATTACAATTCATAAAGAATTTTTATTACGTAAAATGATGAATAGGATTTCATATCCGCACACCCATAAATTATCCTTCAAAGATCTATTTCTAACTTTTTCTTAAATATTATTGTTGACAATATCATAAAAATAATGACATTATAGATATTTTTCCTTTTACTCTAATAATTACTTATTCTATTTTTTACACCAAATAAATATTATAATAGATATTACAATCTTATTACATTCACGTTGAATTAAAATTCAATTTTTCTTTATTCCATTTGCCAAAGTGAACTAGCCATAAAATTATTTCATTCCAATTTTTTAAATCCTAATCTCACAAAATCCGGATGTATGACATGAACGGTGAACCCCTAAACTCTGAGGAATATCGGATATCAGTTTTAAGAAATCTTGTGCCTATTCTTAAAAATAACGAATAATGTTCTAAATAATAATAATATATATATATTTTTTAATTCAATCCAAGTTGTTTAAAGCTTATTTCTTGTTGTGTGACTGCTATACTTTATGATGTTTTATATTTGTAAAATAACTAAATTGGATCATCTGATACTCCCAGATAATTTAAACAAGTGTGCCTAAATCTTATATGATAAACTGTTGGTAATAATTTGTCTGGATTGGAGTTATATTATTTTAGGCTGACGATATATTTCTCTATGAGATATATGTAATAAAAAAATATATCCATAGTAAAACTGTTGGAAATTATAAATTAATGTATGTATTATTTAAAAATTCATGGAAACAATTAACACTCTTTTAGAAAACGTATCTTAAAATTTTACATGGTAAGTTTTCATTTCAAAAGTTAGTAGAAACCTGTATTTATGAGGGATAGATATTTATAATTTCGAACTCTTGTGTTTCCATTAATCATATGTAAGCATTTATTCTAGTAAAATAAAAATTTATATTTATATATATTTTTTATTATAATGAAAGAGAGGGGATTCAAAAATCAAAAATGATTGTAAGAATGATATTAACATCATTGAATTATAAGGTTAACATGTGATTAGTAAAACTAAAATTTAAGACAACAAAAATATATCAGTAAAATCATAATTATATAGAAATTTTTTGTCACATACCGTTTAATTATCTTATCGTTATAATAAATATATCAATTGATATATAAAGTGAACAATAATACAATCGCATTGGATATAATTTTAAATTATTAAATAACCAATAAAATTGATGGTATATAAAAGAAAGGATAGCAACATTTATCCATTTTCGAGTAAACAGCCAACCACCCATTCAAGAATGTCGCTTTGATACGGCAGCTAACTAGCTAAGCAGATGTATTTATTCTTTTCTTCTCACGGGAAACAAGCAACCCATTACTTAATTGAGTAACATGTGGCAGGAGGCCCATGGATGGATCCAGAGAACTTCCATCTGATCCAACCCGAAAATCACATAATATGGGATAAATTACAACAATACTTCCGCAAAATAACAAAATTATAAGAAGGTATAGAAATTGATTATCTAAGATAATATATTCTTAGATATGACTTTCATTACAAATTTATATTTTAATTTTGTTTAAGGAACTTATTCATTTTTTTATTTTAATTAAATGTTAAGTTAATATATAAGGTCTTTAGGATTTTTTTTTTTTAATGTTTCTAGGTTTTTTTTCACCTCTTTAATTAGTTTTCTTCAAGTAGTTACTAGTACCTGTCAATTTGTTTGTGATTTTACTCCTTTAATTAATCATATAACCAAAAAAAAAAAAGCCCTTTATATAATTCAACACTCTAAGCCGCTCTCCAATGATAAGGAAAACTACAAATTAAAAACTTAATTTTTGTCTTTAGCAATTCTATAATTAGCTGGTCCTTTTATTTTATTTTTATATTTTTACAAAATCTTTAAACGTATACTTCCTCTATATACAATTGGCAGATGTTCTATTCAAAGCTCACTCTTAAGTGTATTGGGTAGAAATGAGAGTGATGCAATAAAAGGGGCAAAAAGGAAAAAGATATTGAGAATTGAATGCGTGTATAAAGGGTCTTGCTATTATCGTGGGATATTAATTATTACTAATCACTTGCTTTCTTTTGGCCAAACGGGAGCCATTACTTATCCATCCAAATGATATGTAGTCTCCATAATAAGTGCTCTTTTGACCACCAAGAAAGAGATTACTAGGTATTGCGACCTAAATGACACACTAGTGATAACCTACACGTGGGTTTAGTGCCTTAAAAATGGTACTAGTTTGGGTAAGTTCACTATTCATGGCCACCAATGCTTAGTTTTACATCTATCGTTGCCCAAGATAATGATGGGCAAGTAGTAGCTGTATTTTTAATTTTTGATAATTTAGTATCTTATCATCAAGATTATATAAATTATTACCTTTATTTTTGAAGTATGTACAACTTGATTTTTAGTTAAATAATTTTTAATGAACATTTATTTTGATAATGGAATAATAGTAGATACTTGGCAAAAAAATTAACAAAATCTAAAGATACGACATCAAACTGCCAAAAATAGAAAGTACAAGCATTAGCCTATTATTATTATTTCATCAAAATAAACGTCCGTACTATTTGGACGGTCTTTTTTTTACTTGCATCCAATTTGCATCTGTATTTTATTTGTATGTGATTTGTAAGGTCTGTTAATGAGTTAAAATATCTATTTTTCGTCTATATCAGTTTGTAACAAATAGTTTAATTGATACAGATATAAAATAAATGTCAAACCAATTTAAACCAACGACCTAAAAGCACCACAGATTGCCAAAAACTAAAAATATAAGCACTTTATTGAATCGTTACTCTTCATCTATCATTAATCAATTGTATTTGATTGGTTTCAATAGGAAGGACTTTATTGGGATTTGAAACTTAGCTCTCGAATCTAATTGGTTGGTTTAGCTTTTAGTTGATATTAAAGATTATTTCATTCCAATTTTTTAAAATTTAATCTCATAAAATCTAGGTATATGATATGCACTAAACATCTTACTGTTCTGATTGGGTCAAGACCCGACTTAGACTCGTTGGGGTGGGTCCCCATCTCAAGGACCCATAACTACCCGTGTAGATGGTGAGGTAAGACCGTTCTAACCCATCCCTTTTGAAACAACAGTTTCTTAAATTAAAATAATAAAATATAAACTTTAAATATATAAAAATGGGCTTAAGAATATAATATTCTTTAACCCATTTTCATTTAATACACTTAATGATGTACAGTTATTTATACACAAGCATATCTCTATTGAGTTAAAATATTAACAATGTGAAACGAGAGTAACTTTAAAAGCGTAAAGTTTACAAAAAAAAAAATGGAAATTACATTGTTTGGATGTGGGTTTCTTTTCTTAGTAAAACTCTATATTAAGCATGAGACATGATTTTGAATTAGGGGTGTGCAAAAAAAACGGATGAAACTGAAAAACTAAACCGAAACCGTAAAACGAATCTAAAAAGTATGGTTAACCAATCCATTGGTTTTAGTTTAGGATTACGGTTTATATTTTTTTTTATTTTCGATTTTGATTTTGGTTTTTAACCACAAAAGATGATGGTTAATGGTTAACCGTTTCAATATTTATAAATATATAATGTATATAATTTATATATACATATAATTTACTTATGTTAATATTCCTTGGATTTCGATTAAAATACTATTGTCCTATGTTTGATGGAGTTAATGTGGTAATTGATTTGGTTTAATTTTATTGATAATGATACATCCAAAGGTTTGTTTCTCCTCTTTTCCTTAATTTGATTTTTTTTTTACCTCTTGTAAATGTATAATAATTTAAAGAAAACTCTGATAAAAGCTAAATAATAAGGTTTGTTGAAATTATCAATTTGATTTGTTGAAACCATTACGTTAAATGGTTAAAAACCAAAAACCGAATAAAATAGTTAACCTTTAAGACGGTTAACCATTTATAATGGACCAGTTAAGGATCAGAATATTAAAAAACCGATCATTACGGTTAGGTTCAAAAAATAAGGTCACGAACTGGTTATTTGATCCATGAACACCTCTATTTTGAATAGTGGTTATCGCATGTGTTGTTTTCAACAACGCATTAAATAGTGTGAATAGATAATTAATACAGATTGGAGAATCCATGTATTTTATGGATCTAGCCGTATATTGCAATCTAGGGATTTGTAATATGTTTTTTGGTTTTTATGATCTATGAAAAACTAAAAAATAAAAGATATGAACAACTAATTCTTAGATATGAAGCACCAAAGAAAGAATCGAGTTAGTTGTTCTAATTAACCAATATTATGCATAATTAAAACAAACAACAAAGAATAATCTTGAGAAGAATACTCAATATTACTTAATAAACAATTGGTCACAAAGGATAACATAATGTCAAAGATGGCAAAACTTTTTCTAACATAATTCTAATGAAACTCATATACTTCTACTAGTTAGGTAAGGGCAAATTCACAACATAAAAAGTCAAACAAATAAAATAAGAAAGTAAAAATAGTCTTGAAAAACAGAGCATTGAATCACTCTGTCGATCATGGCCATGACTCGAACCATATCTCCTCGATCACAAAAGAATTCTTCAAGCAATGCTAATAACGAGTGTGACAATAGGGATCATAGGATGCGTCACGGCCATGACGTGGAGGGTGATTCTCTCTACTCTTTAATTTCTTCGTGGACAACATAAGTATTTTCCAGCTCGTCTTAAATTTCTTTTACCCAAGAACATGTACAAATTCTATCAAAATCACTTTCATTTAATGCACAGTGTAAAATATTCATTACAATTTCATTTAAATCAAGCTTTTTCCAATCATCTTCTATAAAATTAGCTTATGATTTTCCTTCAAATTTAGAAGGCCCATTTTTGACAACATTATATATCAATCTATTTTGAGCTTTTAAAACTATTTTCTTCTCATGCTTCTAATAGGGGCAATTACCCCCATTAAGAAGTGGAGATTTGTTTATAGCTTGCCTCTCAAGAAAGCCTAGTGTATTAGTTGCCATGATATTTACTCTATTTCGCAGTTAGGCATGGAAATTATAGAGATAGGCTCTGATACCAATTCAAAATACACTAGGAATACTCAACAGAGGGGATGGGGATGAATTGAGTATTTGCCCAAAAATTTGAAATAATTAATTTTGAAAACAGCAGATTAATAATAAAAGGGTTTGTAGTGGATAAATAAACAATAAAAAGAATGTATAGAATAAAAAGATAGGGATAGAGAAAAATAAAGCCACAAGATTTAACGTGGAGTTTGGTCTTTGCCTACCTTCCACGGTCTACCAATTGCCTCTTTCGAGGTCTTCACCATCACTATATTGATATCAAAGAGTTGGCTCGAAACGAGCAATATTACACCCATAGAAAATAAAATATTTCATTTTTCTCTCGAAGTGCTTTTATATGAATAGCAATAAATATGAACTAAGAACCATAGTGTATTTTCTCTTTCTTAATAATTTCCAAATATTATGTACAAGAGAACAAAAAAAAAATTTGTTTAATCATAGTTAATGAGCTCATAATTGATTTAGCACTTCATTCATCCACTTCTTCTACTTCACACGTTAGTCTTTCTGGACTTTGTACATAAATACCTTTTGAAAATCAAACACAACGTCTACAATCTCCTATGCATTAAATGTACTGCAAAGGCTTTTTTCTTCCACATCAGCTTTATCGCACCTCAAAATAGTTGTCGTGCCTTACTTGTCGCATCCAACCTTGACCTCGACAACCTTTCACACGTGCTCTTCTTCGAGCCTCAATTTTGCACTTGTCACGTCTTAAAGTTGATCATGTCGAGGCCTCGACGTGACCATCGACGCCGCTGGTTGCTTCCTTAAGCTTTATTGACCCTTATATTGAACCGGTGGAACCTCAACCATAATGCATGTCAAGCCCCAAACTTAACCTTCGACAAGTTTGTTTGTTTCTTGGGCTTATCACTCATTAGACTTAACTTGTCGAGCTTTAACCAAGCCTTAATCACTTGACTTGTTTAGGACTCGACCATCCCATCGACCCTTGTTTGTGTGTTCTTTGAGCTTGTCGAGCCTTTGGTTTTGTTGTACCTTGATCAATTGCTATGGCTTACCCTCGATAATCATTGTTCCTGCTAAACACCTACAGGAAATACCCACAAATATGCACAAAATATGCATATATGTATATTTGACTAATTAAGCTTATTTTACAACAAATAAATAGTTGATTGTGCATTAATTGTCTCATCAAAATTTATATTGAACTCTTAAGTTCAACACTTCTCAACTGCTCCTGGTGTCCACAAGAATATTTCTTAAAAGGATTCAACTCCATATGTGTTTGTGTCATAGCTTCAAGACTTATAGAAGTAATTTAACTCTCTTGCCATTTAATAACAAATAATAAGTATTGTCCCTACCATTATGATTCACATCCTAATCAAATAGCCAAGGATGTCCCAACGAGATATGAAATGCATTCATAGGTACTACACCACAAGGAACCTCATTAGTATAATGAATAGGTAAAGAGATAAGAACTAATACCTATCTAATAACATGATCAAATCCTTTGTCATTGAGCTAATGCAACCGAAATGATCGTGGATGAGCTGTAGTCAGAAGTTATATTTTCTCTATAAGTGTCGTTGCTGTAATATTAGTGCAACTACACAAATAGCCCCACTCACCAAGAACTTAATATGGAATATATTTTCTCGTTTTTCATGATCAATCGTTGGTGTCATACTCAAACTCCTCCTCACTATACCATTAAAAAGTATAGTAGCCCTTACTATTTTTTCAGGTGGCACCTCCTCTTCACTTTTCTTATCAAAATTAGAATAGGTAATCCTTTCCCTTTCACCATCACTCTTTGAAAAACTTCTACGAATAGATCACGCATTGATTCGCATATTGGATAGCCATGTGTCTATATCCAAAACATTTAAAACAGTTAATATCTCTAGTCCTTTTTCAACACTACTAAAATAAGATGATTTAGAAAATTGATTTGTCCTTTTCATCACTAGGTTTCCCATGACTAGACTCATTCTTTTCATCATCCTTATGATTACTAGTACTCTCTTTTTTATCATTTGACCAACTTTTTTTTTTTACTATTTTAGATTCAGAAGAGTTACTTGATTATTTGTGATATTTATGCTGCCTTTCAACTTTTTCCGCCATCAATATTGTTTTCTTCAAAGTGTCAATCCTTTGAAGCTCAATAAAATCAAATTTCATATTTTAATCTAGCGATAAATCTAGTAATAGATTGATCTAGAGTTCCCATAATTTGACTATGCATAGTAACAATTTTAAACTCTTGAATGTACTCTGCCACGCTCTTACTCCTTTGTTACAAAGTGTGTAACCTCATTAAAAATTCTTAGCTATAGTATTTGAGAACAAAATGTCGCTGTAACAACTCACATATTTTAGCCCAAGTAGTAATTTCACGCTCTCCATTCCTTCTCTTACTAGCTAATACATTCTTACACCAATGTGACACATAGCCTTTAAATTCAATAGCAACAAGCTTAACCCGTTGCATATCACCATAGTCATGATAATCAAAGAGCTTCTCAATTTGATACTCCCAATCAAGTATTTATCCAATTCCTGGTACCATCTAAAGATGACACTTTTGGTTTTATGGTCTCAATACTGCTTAATCCCTTCAGCCTATGCTCATCACGGTGATAATCAAAATCATCTTGATAATCTCCAACTCGAAAACCACGTACCAATTGGCGTACGTTCCCTCTACTTCTATCACCACCTCTTCTGTGGCCATCTGATACGTCATGTCCACCATGGGGTAATTAGACTCCCATATTGTTTTCTAATTCCTCTATAAGATCATGTTCATGTGTTTCATGAGTTTGAGGATTTCCCCTAACAATTTGCTTAACATTCGTTAGGATTTTGCTTTGTTGTCGCATCATTGTTTGCATCCCCTACATCATCTCCTTCATGAAATCCATAAACTCACCCATATTAATGGTGTTTTCAACCTTATTAAACTTTGTATCTCTGTTTTTATTATTAGATTTACTTGACATCTTCAACAAGAATCAAACTTGCAGCATAAAAATTCAAACCAATAAAACTTACTTCACAAGAAATCAAACCAACAAGACTTACTCATAAGCAGTCACCACTAAAGCCTTGAATCACAATTTGCAGCCTTAGGTTCTGATACTCGGATGATACAAATTGAAGAATTCCCGTATTTTATGGATTTAGTATAATATTGCAATATAGGGATTTGTAATATGTTTTTATGATCTATAAAAAACCGAAAACTAAAAGATATGAACGATCAATCATTGAATACGACATACCAAAAAAAGAATCAAAGTAGTTGTTCCGATCAACCGATATTACGCACGACTAAAAGAAACAACAAAGAATAATCTGGATAATAAATTCAATATTACTCAATAAGTAATTGATTACAAAGGACAATACAATATCAAAGATGACAAAACTTATTCTAGCATAACCCTAATGATCCTTACATACTCCTATAAGTTAGATAAAGGCAAATATGGAACATAAAAAGTCAAACAAATAAAATAGGAAAGTAAAAAAATTTAGAAACAGAGCATGAAATCATGCTATCGATCACGATTGTGACTCAGGCCATGATCTTCTTAATCACAAAAGAATTCTTCAAACAATGCTAACTACGACTATGACAATAGGGATCATGGGCTGTGTCATGGCCATGATGTAGATGGTGATCCTCTCGACTTTTCAATTTTCTCCATAGAAAACATGATCACTAGTTGGATCAAGAGAGTGATAGAGGTGGTAATCTTCGTAATAACTTGATTTTCTTACTCCGTTTCAATTACCCCCTTTAGCATGGGCATGATGTGCAATATTGATGAATTTCTCTTCAAGTAGAGTCTTTTCTCCATACTAAAACATAATATATCATGCCTATTACCTAAGTGCATCATATATTTGTGAAAATACTCTACCTCATCTTCATTCAACTCATTCATAAATATCCAATGAGTTAAGTTCATCAATCCTCCAACTCTAGTCGAAGTTATCGGTCCAAGCGAACCATGATTCCTCTCAATAATTCATGATTTCTATTCATATTTTTAAAATTAATTTTACGAATGGTGTTATTGTCTACCATTATCCTCTTGATTGAATTTGATTTTTTTTCATGAGAATGATAAAGTTATTTTTCATAAGCATTCTTACTAAGAAAATATAAAAATCAAGATAGTTGATATAAAAGAATAGCGGCCTCTTAAAATATCAAAATATACTTTGAAAATTGTCCAATATTACAAAAAATAAATATAATAAGATCTAGTTTTTACATAAAAAATTGTTTTATTAAATAAAATTTCAAAATTTAAATATAAAACATGCTTAATTATATGTTGCTCTTAACCTATATTTGGGTAATATTATTATAGATGTGCAATTATTCATACACAAGCACATTCCTATTGTGTTAAAATATTAACAATATGTGATTAAAGTAGCACTTAAAAAAGTGGAGTTTATAAAAGAAAAGCAAAAGTCCCACATTATTTAAATGTGGGATTCTTTTCTTAGTAGAACTCTATATAAAACATGTGAATGGTTTTGAATTATATTTATTATATGTGTTGTTATCTACAACACATTAAATATTGTGGATAGATAATTAATTACTTCTATTCATATGAAAATTACTTTAAACATTAATTGCTTTTACTTTTTTAATTTTTATACTATTTTGATTTCTATATTTATTTTTATTTTGATAACAAATTGAAATGACCCAGATATAAATTCTATTTAAATTCCATGTGTTTACTTAATTATCTTAAGTATTGAATTGAATGAGCATGATGATTATAATGGTTATGTTGTTAGTGGTCTAAAATGCATTATTTTGTATATATATAATGAAATTAATATTTTTGTTTTATATGTATTAATGTGTGTGTGTAATAAAATTATTAATTATGTCTTTTATACATTAAGGTGTTAGTTATGTTAGATTTATAAAATCAACCTTGATTTTCACAAGATTAGTGATAGAATTTTATTTCTTTAGTTAAGCTAGTATTTATGCTCATATAAGCCCCAAATGAGACTCAAATTCAATCCAAATGCACCCTAAGTTTATGTAGGCTTTAAGGGGCAAATTTGGAATATGTCTAAAGCTTAATTGAACTACTTTTTGGGGCGGCTTTCTTTTATTCCGAATTTTCTTTTTCTTTCTTTCTTTTTTCTCTTCTTCTTCCATTTCCATTTCCATTCCAATTCCAAGTCTAGACTAAGAGCAATAGCAAGCTTTGGAAATCAAAGTTCTCCTCAAGACAAAATAATGTATGTGAGTTGATTTAATTGTGATTATTGTTTTGTTTTTCTTTCTTGAAGTGGTTGTATGAATTTTTGGATGAAATGAGATTAGTGTTATCTAAATTGTTTATTCGTGTATTGAGATGAGTTAGGAATGAGTTTGTGAGTGTGTGAGTTGATGCATGTATTGTAGAAGTGATATGAAGTGTTGGGAGGATGTGAAGAGGATTTGTGTAGGAAAATTTAGAATGGATTGAAGTGGAATTTGAAGTATTTAAATGTGTTGATTTCTTGGGTTGAGTTGTTAAGATTGAGTAGTGTATGTAAAGGTTAGTATATGAGGTTGGAAATGTGGTTGAGGAAGGTTTTGAAGTGTTATAAGATTGAATTTTGAAGTATAAAAACAGGGGGATTTGTGTTTTATCGTTTAAGTCTGTTTTTAAAATGTACGCGGCACCTGGGAATTCAAATTTCTTAAGGCTGGCTGAACGCCGCCGGCTTTCGCTGGAAAAGTCAGCCGGCGTTCTTTCCTTCATATTGTACGCTGGCCGCGGGAATCAAGGCCGCCGGCGTATGTGTCAAAGCTGCCCGCGTGTCTGAATAAGCGGATGGCTTAGACCTCTCTGGACGTTTTGAAAATTTTTGGTTTTGGATTCTACGCCGCTCAAGGTCGCCGGCGTAGGATAAAAGGCTGACGGCGTACCCTTGAACACTGCTAGCGTTGGCAGTGTTGATTTTCAGAGTATTGAACACCAGCTCAACGCCACCGGCGTATCCCCTACACTTTTGAAATTAAAAAACTTTTTCTAAAATTTTCCAAAGTTTGTTATTTGAGCAATTAAGTATTGTTAAGTGATTTAGGATATAATAGAATGATTAAATGCTTATTTATGACTTTGTATTCTATTATTTGAACTCTTTGATTTATTTATGATATATAGAGATAATATGAGTATAATTGTGAGAGTGAAATCTATATTTATTGATTTATTGATTATTGTGATATTCCTATTTCAGTTAAGGATTCTTCGGTTAGTCTATCACCGAGAGATCCTAGTTATATATTAACGGGTTCAGGTACGCAATAACTTGTTTTGATGTTTGTTAGGAATAGGCATTCCTAATTGAACTTAACTTAACTTGGCTTAATATTTGAATGAATCGGATGTCTATTACGCTGTTTAATCTGGTCCGAGGAGCAGCAAACCTGTCATGATGCAATGACATGTTAGTTAGGCGCTTAACCAAGTCATGATGCAATGACTTTACGATGATGCAATGGTACGCTATGATGCAATAGCGATTCTTTTTTGGTTAAGTGGGTAGCCGATAGGAGGGAATAGTATCTGAGTAACGTTTGCTTAAACTTAGGGGGAAATGCCATGATTTAGTTCAAAGTTTATGGGAACTTGTGAACTAGGCTCATGTTATGGACTGAGTTTAAGTAGAGTCGGGCAACGGCTTTTAAACCCTAAATGAAGCTATTATCTTTATGGAATAGATATAGGAGATATAAGTATTTGGATTGCTTATATCAACCCCCTGAGCAGCTGCTGTTACTCAGGATCCCTGAATTCCTGAAGCGTGACCGGGGTTTGAATACTCTCTTGTTGATTTGTGAAAGAAAGTGTAATAAAGATAATCACCGCCTAATGATGCATTACATTGACTTGATGATTTGTTTTTGCATTGGTTATTGTGTACTGGGCCTCTGGCTCACTTTTGCTGCTTTGCAGGTATTGGAGACGAGTTTTATGATGATTTGGGCTATGGGTTTGATTTCGAGAGATTTCTGGATGATGTGGATGAATAGGATCCGATTATCTCGGGCTTTTGGAAGACTTTTTGCTAAGGAAAAGTTATGTATAGATGGCTTGTTAGTTAAGCCTATTTGTTGTAAAGACCTTAAGATTCCTTAGGTTTCTTTTTGATGTAAGAAAACATGTAAATTTTGTAGTGTCTTGTATTGACACTAAACCGTGTTTATATGATGTAAATTTTATAGATTGCTCTTGTCAGCAATCTTGTTTTGTTTAAAAGTTCTTTATAAAGTTATAGTGATTTTAATCAAACAATATTCATAAACTGTTAGATTTAGGATAACCTTACATATAATATGAAATTATTATATGTGGTTGGGGACTCGGTTCTTTAAGTCTCGGATTTAGAGGGTCGGGTCTTTACACAAATAATAATATCTATCTACATTTTTAAAAGCAAACCCAATTAAACTTGCCGAGTCTATGGGTATAGGACCATAACTTTGGGTTGGACTTGCCCTACTGGGAGGTCCAAGGGAAGAGTTGCTATGGTTAGATCGATTCATGTCCCCATTTAGACTTGAATCGTCGAGATGTCTACTAAAACCTTTCTTGAATTTATAGTTCCTTGAAATTTAAGTGTCTTAGGAATCATGTCTCCATTCAATGCATGATAACTGATAGCACAACACAATGTATGTCATTCTAAAACGCCGTATCTTAATTCTCTACTAATTCATTCTCATTAAGGTCATGACATGTTTCATTAGAAAGCAACAAGAGAAATTTGGCCTTGAATCTATGATTTTTATTAAACTTCTCATTACAATTGAAACAAAGACCGTTTTCCCATCGTATTTGCATTTCCTCAAGTGTCAATGGTGTTGATTGAATATTTATATATGTACTTTACTTGAATGACTTAAATCCAGTGGTTTGCTCATTCAACTTGTCCTTAATGCATTCTAGCTAACTAAATTTCATCCATAAAATCTTTTAGCCTAGAGATTTGCACTTCATGTTTGATTGCAGGTTTCATCCATGATACAAAACAACTGAATAAGAAAGATTCAACTAGTCTTACTGTTTTATTTGACAACTCCTCAAATTGGGATTGATACTGAGCCATTGAAGAAGTTTGCATCAATTTGGCTAGTTTCCCTTACATATCCTCATAACTAGATGGCCTAAAGTGCATTGGTGATGCTTTAATGATCTTAGTCCAAGAACTAAGTTGCTTATTCGAGTACCTCCACTTATACCAATTAAGTGCGTCTTCTTCCAAAGCAAAATATGCTATTGTAATTCTTTGTTCATTAGGAATATTGTGAAAAAAAAAAGAATTGATCCACTTTAAAAAGCCACCCTAAAACATCTTCACCTGAGAATTTAGGAAACTCTAATTTGATTCATTTAAGTAAATTCTCATTTTGAGTGAAATCTTTAAAAGATGATGAATCTTGATCATTATGAATGCTTTGTTGTTTATTAAAAGATTCTAAGTCGACTCCATTTTTTCAATTCTTTCACTCATCTTGCTGAAACTTTCTTGAATAGCTACTAATGCCTTCTTAATTGAATCCATATCTTCAACACTCTAAGAAAGCTAGTTGTACATGATAAGAATAGTCAAATAATGTAATAAGACTAGTCAAACAATGTAATTAATATATTCAAACAATGTAATTAATATATAGTCAAACAATGTTATTAATCTAGTGATAGGAGAGAAATTCTAAAAGTATGTACAAACAAGACATTGAAAATAGAAAAACCTTTTCGAGAAATTGTTCTTTTCTTATATCTTCTTCATGGTATCAGAGCCTTAACCTTGCTCTGTAAAAATTTCCATCATAGGTTCTTAATCCTTGCCGACCTTTTTCTTTCCTACCCAATGGCAGACGAGGACTCTCCCATTATTATTCAAAACACTCAAGAATCTTCAAATCCATTAACTATGATCACAATTTACAACTCAATCAAACTCACCCCTACAAACTATCCCTCTTGGAAAACCTAAATGGAATCGGCTATGATCTACATTGATGAAATTATAAATCTATAATAGATGCAGTAAATAGCCGTGATACTATCATTTCCTTCGATGAACTACATGAAAACTCATCAACAAAGAGGAGGCTCTTCAAAATTTTTCAAGCTCCTTTGTTTTACTAGCATCTGCATATCTCTCTAACATGCACTCCAATCAGTGGTTTGCCCGCAACCGTCCTCCTCAGTCTGTCAATGGTTCATCTCAACAATTTACTGCTGCTGCAACACATTTGACCAGACCTGCTAACACTCGGGTACACTGCTCAACCCGACCATTTCTTAGTAAATGCCAGTTGTGTCGTGCATAGGGACATGTTGTTTCATAATGCCCATTGTTTCGCCAAAAATATCCTTATGCACAACCACCACCTCAACCTACCGTACCGGCTCAATTTTACATTACACCTCCTTGGCAAGCACAAGCTCTTGTTGTTAACTCAACCTGTTCTAGTCATCCATGGTTGCTTGACAGCGGTGCATCACACCATGTCACTGCTGATCTCAATAATTTTGCTCTCACAACAGTTATGATGCACATATAAGAATTATGATTGTGATGGTTCTAGACTTCCTATTACATACTTGTTTAACATTTCTCAACACTCCCTATCACTCTTTTACACTTCTAATGTTCTATGTGTTCCCACTATGAACGGTAATCTAATCTCCATTTTCAATTTGCAAGACCAATAAACCTCTATTGAATTTTACCATATTCTTTTCATGTGAAGGACCTGTGCATGGGGGTAATATTCTAAAGGGTCAAACTAAAGGTAGTATTTATGAATGGCCAACCTCTTCCTTACTGTTACTTGCTTTCTCCAGTATCAAAACTACTTTGCCAGCATGGCATCACAAGTTTGGTCATCCATTTGTGTCAACTTTCAAGCATATTATATCTTTAGCCAATTTAGATGTTTCTGGTTCTTCGAATCTCGAGTTCTATTGTAATTCTTGTCACTATAATAAAAGTCATAAATTACCTTTTCTTCTTCTTCACTCTTCACCTTGATGTTGTTTTTACTAATGTTTCGGACGTCACTGGTTCAATCTATTGATATTTTAAATATTACATATATTTGTTGATCACTTTACAAAATACATCTGGTTATATCTCTTAAGTGAAATCTGATGTCCATGTTACTTTTTGATACAAGGTTCTTGTTGAAAAGTTCTTTAATTGTTTAATTAAAACACTCTATTCTGACAATGGAGGGGAGTATCAAGCTTTATCATCCTTCTTAACAGTCAATAGTATTTCTCATCTTACTTCCTACCTCATACATCGGAACATGATGGATACTCAGAACGTTATCATTGACACATTGTTGAAACGGGCCTCTCTCTATTATCTCATGCATCCATGCCTCTCACGTATCGATCCTTCGCTTTCACTATTGTAGCCTATCTTATAAATCATCTCCCTACTCCCACCCTTCAAAATGTGTCTCCATTTTTCAGACTCTTTGGTACTGTTCCAAACTATGATAAACTTCGTAGTTTTGGTTGTCTTTGTTATCCTTGGCTTCGTCCTTACACCACTCACAAACTTGAATCCCATTCTTTTCTGTGTGTTTTTGTTTATTACTCCTCTTTAGTTGCATATCTTTGTCTTCACATCTCTACAAATCATTTGTATACATATTGTCATGTCCGATTTGTTGAATCTATTTTCCCTTTTTCCACTTCTCATCCCTCTCTTCCTTATGCCTTCTCTTCCGTTGTGTCTGAATGGTGTTTTATCACTCTTTTCCTTATTGCCCGTTCCAGCTCTATCACATCTACCCTGCTTGAACCCATAGCTTTGTAACCCAATACGGCTGTTCAGTTTTCCTCTTCGTCTGCTATTGTTCCTCCATAATCTAGCCTCGATCCTCCTTCATCTACTGAACTTAATCCTTCTTCAAACATACACAATTTCCTACCCTCATCACCTAAAATTATTATGACTCGATCCAAACACAATATCCATAAACCAATCCAAAAGCTTAATCTCAATGTTGAACTTCATCAATGTATACTTGAACCCACCGCCATCAGTCAAGCCATGAAGGATCCTAAGTGGCGGAAAGCAATGTCCGAGGAATTTGATGCTTTCATTCGTAATGGCACATGGGAACTTATTGCTGCGCATCCTACCTAAAACTTAGTAGGGTGTATGTGGATTTTTCGCATTAAATACTTGCCTAATGGTTCTATTGATAGGTACAAAACATGCTTAGTTGCCAAAGGCTTTCATCAACAGCCTAGAGTTGATTACACTGAAACATTCAGTCCTGTCATCAAACCTACTACTATGCACCTGATTCTCAGTCTTGCAGTTAGTAATGGCTAGCACTTACGATAACTTGATGGTAATAATGCTTTTCTTCAGTGTACTCTTACAGAGGATGTGCTTATGTCTCAACCACCAGGTTTCATTGATCATGGTCATCCTCATCATGTGTGTAAACTCTGTAAAGCCATCTATGGTCTCAAACAGATGCCTTGTGCTTGGTACCATGAACTACGTCGGTTCCTTCTCGATTATGGCTTCACTAATTCAGTGGCTGAAGCTTCCTTGTTCACCTTCAATAATCATGGCATTCTCATCTATCTCTTAGTCTATGTTGATGACATCATTATCGCTAGGAATAGTAACCAAGCTGTACATAAGTTTATCTAATAACTTTCTCATTAGTTCTCTATTAAGGATCTAGGTACATTGAACTACTTTCTTGGTGTTGAAGTCATTCCTCACACTGATGGTATATTTCTAAGTCAAAGGAAATAGATTGCTAATCTTCTTCACAAAACTCATATGACTGAAGCTAAACCTGTCTCAACGCCTCTAGCTATCCATCCACCACTTACCTTAAGTGCAGGCATATCCTTAACTGATCCTGCAGAGTATTGAACTTTTGTTGGGAGTCTCCAATATCTCGCTCTTACTAATCCAAATATTGCTTACACAGTAAATAAACTTTCTCAATTTATGCATCACCCAACCATGGGTCACTGGAATGCAGTTAAACGGCTTCTTCGATATCTTTACGGCACCTTGGATTATAGTATTACACTTCATCACATTACTCTTCCTAATTTGCATGCCTTCCCTAACTACGACTGGGCTAGCAACAAGGATGATTACACCTCCACTAACGCTTGAAACAACGGATAGTTGCTCGTTCCTCCACTGGAGCTGAGTATCGTTCCGTTGCTACTACGATTGTTGAACTACGTTGGGTATGCTCCCTCCTAACCAAACTTAGTGTCAATCTTCTTCATCAACCAATGATCTATTATGATAATATTGGTACCATGAACCTCTGCTCCAATCTAGTCTTCCACTCACGCATGAAACATGTTACCGTTGACTATCATTTTATACGAGAACAAGTTCAAAATGGCTCACTTTGTATCTCCCACATCTCGTCCTCAGATCACCTCGCTGATGCACTTACAAAGCCTCTTGCTCGCTTTCAGTTCCACTCACTCAAGACCAATATTGGACTCACTCCATCGCCGTCCATCTTGCGGAGGCATGATAAGACTAGTTAAATAATGTAATTAATATAGAGTCAAACAATGTTATTAATATAGTGGTAGGAGAGATATTCTAACAGTATATATATGTGTGTATGTATGTATGTACAAACAAGACATTGAAAAAAAAAAAACCTTTTTTAGAAATTGTTCTCTTCTTATATCTTCTTCAGTAGGTGCTATAGAAGAAGCTCAACTAGACGGGAGCACCAAATATTAATAATCAAATATTAAAGCCTAGCCCAATTACTTATTTTTTTTTTCCTGTCCAAACACACTTACTTCTTAAAACCTTCAATACAAAAGCTATCTCTCACATCGGCCTCTCTTTTTCATCTCTTTCACCTCACTATGCACAAATAAGTGAAACCCTAATGTCTCTACTATCACTCTCATGTTTGTGTGTATTTTTTACCCTGGATGTTATGTTATTGATGTATGTACAATGCAAGTGACTAGCTTATGGCTATTCAAGAAGCCACCTACTCTAAATGCACAATTTCTTGGTAAGATGAGTCATAACCTTATTCTATTCATCTGTTCTCATTATTTACATGTACAGTAACCCATTGGTTACCAATTTCAATATTTATAACTATTTTCCCATTAATTATGGTGTAGATTTATTATTTTAGCTAGATCTAGTACATGTATACTATACTATGTTGTGTAATCTTGTATTCGCTTTGGCTTCTACTTACTCCTATCTTGAGTTGTAACAGTAAATGTTTTCCTTAATATAAAATTAATTAGATGTAAATATCTATCTATATGTATTTTTTTTCTTCTATACCCTACCATGTTTTTTATTTTTTTTTTATTTTTTGCAATTATGCTATACCAATCCTATCTTACTTCGTTTCATTTTCATCTAAATTTATCCTTCTTGAGATAAATATTTGAAAGGCAGTTGGTTTTGCGTTTAATAAAAAATACATTAAAAGAAAAGGAAAAATAATATATGATTAAAATTTGGAGATAAGTTCAAATAGAATACTAATTAAAAAAAATTAATGTTGCATAAAGTAGTGCAATATGATATCAACATTGTAGAAACGGGTCTAATATAGAGATTAATATATTAAGTGACTAAAAAAAGATATCAACATATTGTTTAGTATTACTAATAGATCTTAATGTGATTTTATCCAAACATCCCATCCCTCTAGTTCTTTATTATACCATCTTATATAGTGTTAATTTTTTTAACCATTTAAAATATTAGTTATTTATTTTAATATATCTCTAAATATTTATCCTTTTTTAGGTATCGTCTTTGCTTGAAAAAAAAAAAAAGGTATATCATTTGGGTTAAAATACAATTTTTTTTATAAGAATATGAGTAAGTTCTCACCAAATTGTGTTCTTTCATCTAGTATTAATTTTGGTTTCATGACATCATTAATTCATTAAAAGATACAATACCAATGTCATTCTATTGTACCTTAAACTTTACATGCAACTAGTAGCAAAAAGGAAAAAAAAAACAAAAACAAAAGTAAAAAATCTACACTTCTAGGAAAAAAATCAATAAAATACAACACTAGAAATCGTGAGTCCAAATTGCAATTATGTATCGTTGAAGGAATTGTGAGTTGTTGACGCAAGGAATATTCCAACTTATGATTCCATTGACAACATAACTACGTGCAAAATTCCTCTCTCTTTACTTTTCTCACTCAAATGCTCTCTATACAAAAACCTTATCCCAAAACCCTATCATTCTAATCCTTTGAATTAGAAATTTTTTCCCCAAATCTTACCAAATCCATACCTTTTCCATATACATCCTTTGGTTTTCACTCCATTTCATGGGAGATTCAAGTCCAAATTAGGAAAAACGCAATGACACGAGTAAGCCTTTCTTCTCTAGTTCTTCTTTGATTTCTAACTTTACTATCAATTATTGTCAGTGTAATATTACTTTGTTTATGTTCCTTGAATGTGTTTTATTATTATTGTAGTAATCTCATGCCAATGTGTTTTTTTGTAATATTTATGCATCCCTTTTGCTCGATGAAATGTCTAAACATTTAATGCATTTGTGAAAATGTCAATAGTGTAACGTCCTAAATTGAGAGTGTTATTAGCCCATCACGTGTCCTTACTAGAAAAAGAACACACTACAGCTATGATTCTACTAATCCACAATTATAATACCATATGACTTCAAAGTTTCATTTTTAAGGGTACTTTAGGGTAATTCTAAAACATTAATGTTATAATAGAAACTTCTTAACAATATGGTTGCCTTAAATCAAATGTTATCTTACAATTCGTCTTAAATAAAAAAAAAAAACGAAAAAGCTTAAAACATTAGAAACCATAAGAACTAATATTCAAACTCTAAGAGTTGTAAAAACTAATTAAGATTTCATATGGTCTTCAACTTTAACTATCTTCAACTTTAGATATCTAATAGTCAACTGGAAAATCGTCTACTATTTTCCTCCCCATAGTCCACGAATATATCATAACTAGACAGATAAAAAACCACTGGATCATCACCCGTTCCTGAAAAACAAAAGGAGTAAGCGTAAGACCGATCATGCTAAACCATAATCACATGCGCATGAGCAATCATCATGTAAATCCACACATAATATGCAGCATATACAACAATCACAATTTATTACCTTTTAATTAGCTAGGCAACCAACACAGTTTAGAACTATTGCAACTAGCCCTAAACCTGAAGTAACTCATGACTCTATGAAAACAAATAGTTATATATAAATACGTATATATTTATATATATATATTTGTGTTGGGTACTCCCCACACACCCTACGTACCGTACCCGTACCCATACCACTCCTAAACTACTAGAATAATCTCTATGTACAACTCCACTCGAGACAATGCTACACACAGATCATCACGGCACCATCCTAGTAGCATTGGTACTCCTGATCTACTAAAGCTAACTGACAAACAATTTTAAAGCCATATAATATTAAATTCTTTTACAGATACTAAGCCTACATTCACAAACAACAACCAAAGTAAGGACATATCTGATATAACGTTTGGAACGATTAACCTAACTTCACCAAAGACACCTGAACACAAGCAAATACTCGTCAAAACTTGTTTTCACAAGGTAAACGCACTACTAAAGTCATCTAAACTCTTAAACTAACAAGAACTACAACTATCCTAGGTTTAAACACACCTTCCTTCTTTGATTGCATAACAACATAATCTTTAATAAAGAAACTTAGGGTTTCTCTAAAACTTCTCCAAAAGCTTGACTCCCTTCAATACTAATAAGAAAACTCAGAAAAGATAACTCTTTTAGATCGCTAAAGGATTGAAAACAAGCAAACTTACCTAATACTTTAATTTTTGTTCTTCCTTGAAGCAAGTTATAGACTTATGTGAGGTTTTATTGTTTCAAAAGCATATGCTAGGTAATGAGAAGTAAGGCAAGGTTAAAGGGCTATATATATTGCTATTACATGGAAAACCTTACAAAAAAGAAATCAATCATGCATCATAAGTTGTTAATAAAGGCTGGCGATGTAAAACAAAAACTAGCAGGCTAGTTAGATTAATGTTGGCGGCTTATAACTTGAAAGAAAAAATTGAAGTAATGCAAGCCGGCTCCAACACTGGCAGCATATAGTCCAAGGCTAGTGACCTAAGGGAAACCTAATGCTGCATCCTCTTGTCCTTCTTTGACGACTCCCTCTTATTCAAAGATGTCTGCTATTTAATAATATATTATTATTCATATGAAGGTAGACCATAAAACCCTCTTAGATAACAATATATGACAAAATTGCCCTTCGCTATGATTTATTAATTTATACATTACAAGTAGATATTGTATATACTTGCTAGAAGTAAGCATGCAATGGGTTTGAAATTTATACGTACTAAGAATGGTGAATTAGATACTAGAGATATTTGTTTCCTTTAGTTTATCATTTGAGATGATTAATACATGAGTTTGAAGTCTTTTCTTATTGAATTGGCTAAAATGGATTTATAGCAGTTTGTTGATTGGGCCTTGCCGATAGGGCTGCAAACGAGCTAAGCTATTTGCAAGCTACTTGAGCTCGGCTAGTTTCAGGCCTGGCTCGGCTCGATTCGTTTAGCTAAAGAAGCCGAGCTCGAGCTCCGTCTCAGGTTAGTTTAGCTAAACGAGCCGAGCCTGAGCTTGTCCTCAAGCTCGCGAGTCGGCTCGTGAACAGGCTCGTTATGGGCCAGAGAATAAAGCTCGAGAACAGGTTCGTTAAGAGCTCGCGAGCCAAGCACGTGAACCGTTCGTTTAATATATATATAATATTGATATTATATTATTAATATATATTAATGTAATATTATATAAAATTATTTATATTAATTTATTATTATAAATATGATTAAAAAATAATTATATAAGCTAAACGAGCTGAGCTCAAGCTCGTTTAATGAAATAAGCCGAGTTCGAGCTTGAAAAAGCTTAACAGGCTCAGGCCTAAGCCTACATACTCCAGGCTCGTTAAAAGCCAGACTCGGCTTGAGTCCGTTAAAAAATAAACGAGCCGAGCCCGAGCCTGCAAAAGCTTGGCTCGTTTGCACTCCTACTTGCCGATGTAAAGTTCATAGGCAATAGGTGGAAATGAGGGAGGTTAGAATTGCACTATTTGCTTATAGAAATATCGTGGAAGGGGATGGTGCGATGAGATATGATAGATAGACTATGACGGTCTTTAATGTTTTGCAAGACATAGACTATGACCAACTTGTGTCAATTATATGCAACAAGTTGGATGTAAATATAAATATACACCGTGTTGAGTTTCTTTTTATAGGCTAGAAAATGGTGATTGTTCCGCTTTGTTTTACTGCATTCTTTAAGGATGATGTTGAGGTGTGTGAAGTGTTTGCATCTTCCTATGAGCATGGTGCACTGCCGATGTATGTTAAAATATATGAGAATGATAATTGAAATGAGAATGGGCACATGCTACACAGGAGAGCATTTTAAGTTTGATATAATATTTTTTTAGCCTTATAATAGTGCATTTGTTAAGATCAGTATCAAAACTAACAAACCCTTTGTTGATTGGGAATATTTGGCCATTATTAATTGGGTCCACCACTAGCCCAAGGAATTAGTTAGCCCATGAGAAGCCCTCTAGGAACTTCGACTTAAAAGGCTCTGAGTCAAAAAGGACCTCGACCTTTACCTCAGCCTTCCCCGCAAGGGCCTCAATCACATAATGACCTTAACCTAATCCTCGTATCCTCGAGGACCGAGGTCTTACATGACCTTAGACGCAACTCCTCACTTGGAAGCCCATGGTAATGTGGTCTAAATGGCTGCGACATCACGCTTGGAGGCTTATGGCGACTTGTTTGACACTCTCATTTTCCTAGGGGAAAAAACACCATCCCGACCCTCCCTCCCCCATGCTTTATGTTGTTACCTACCTTGGGTGTAGGTCAGCTAATAGATTTGAGAACCATCATGTGGAATGTAAATATTCTATGGGCCTCCATTCTATTATGATCACTATTTATAAATGGACCCATAAACCAAAAGGTATGGTAAGAGAATGATCCAATATGCACTCTACATTACTTTGATTCTTTTATCTTAAGAACCTATAGCTAACTTAAGTATTAGAGTGATGCGTTGGATCACACTCTAATACTCCACTAACCGTTATCTGTATTTGTAGGTTCACGGTACTCTCGCATCCAGCTCTATCAATGGATCAATACCTACAACACCCTCAATTTGCAAAGACCGCTTTCTCCTTTTTCTTCTCCACTTCACTCATCATTCTAACTTCTCCTCCTAAATTCTAATGTCCCCCATTGCCACTTAGACTCACTTTGACAATATGTTATGAAGCACCGTTGATACTAGACACTTCTTCTTCTTCTGTTTTTTTTTTTTTTGGCCAATGTCGATAGTAGACACTAAAAACACTAATTGCCATTATATTTCAGGTATCTTGGTCAAAGATATTGGCTATACTAAACTTGTGATTTGAATTTGGGCCTAAATGTTTGCCCTTTCTCGAATAATCTTCTATTGTGCATGTGCATGCCATTTCAAGAAGAAAACATATGATGTACACTTGGACAACTTAAGTGAGACACACAAATTTCAAGAGCCCATTTTAAATAAACTCCCGGCATGAACATCATATTCCTTATTTAAAATACCTGATTCAGGGTGCACTTTTGGACATTTTCAAAAGAAACTCGTCATGCATATAATCTTTAATGAGTGTTAAAAGCTGCTCAACCACCATATCAATTGTTGAAGACATAGGCGACTTTATGGTGTTTTATTGTTGTAAATTAATGTCATCTACAAGTTGCTGCTTTCCATTGTAAGAAAGGGAAAGCTGTCTGACCTAGATTAATCTAGTCAAAACCTTGCATTAAATGCTTTGTTTTTTCTTTTCTATCTTATCTTCTTTTTCTTTATTCACAAGTCAAACCTTCTCGAGATGCATCAGAAGTCCTTATTTATTTTTCCGACAGCTGTCACTATAAAAAAATTAGGTTTTAAAAACAAAAATTCTCTCCCTAAATGCAAATTTTCATCCCAAAAACCATTGTCGTAAATTTTATTTGTAAAATTATAACTATATTTTTCAATTTTCATTACAAAACTTCAGTCTCTAAAAGCTTATTTTCTTGTAGTATGTGTAAATATTTTGATATTTAATTAGGAAGAAGTTTAGATGGCGTTAACAAATAAAAAAAAAAAATGGGAAATTATAGAGCGCAGGTCCAATGACATTTTGGTAAATAACAAATGGATAAGTTTAACGATTTTACATTAGACGGAAATATTTGAAACATTTCTTAACGCAGTCTAACTCCAATACTCTCACAAAAATATACAAGTTTTCACAGCTGCGTAAAGGAGAAAAAAAAAGTAGTTATTATTATTATTATCATTTGGTGCATTAGCATCGTTTTCATTTCCATTAATTTCGTGTCTTAAACTTTTTTGAATTACTACAACGTGGTGTCTCCATTATGACTATGAGAATTATTCTGGCCGAGCTTGGAAACCCATTGAACCCTGAACCCATCAAAACTTGAATAGTCAAATAGCCTGTAAGATATATATTACACTCCATACAACCTGATTTCAAGCTTTTGGAACCTTAACTATGGGGTTGGGAGGAAAGTATAAGTTAATACCTAGTTTAAGATCTGCCAGGCACATGTATCTTGTAACTAATTACTGGTATCATATTTGATGGAATTTGCAAATTGACAAGATAAGTTGGGTATTCATAAAATATCTATGCATGATAATTGCAAGTACACCTCCTTAAACTATCCAATGACCATGAATAAACTTTCTAAACTTTAAAAGAGCGACTCCAATTTACATAACTTCAAAGAAAAGGCAAAAAAAAAAAAATGCAAATAACCTGTGGTATATCGTTGGTAAAGATTTCAACCTATTAGCATATTTGCATTATCAAGTAATTTACATTTTAAAGCAATATTGACTCATGATTTTGGTCTATACATAATAATTTTATTTAAAAATACTACAAAAGGTGAAAAAAAATTCACATATTTTATGAATTTAATCGTGTGACCTAGGTGTGTGAAGGGAACTGCAACCTAAGTTACAACTTGGTCTATACTTGCAAAGGGTGATGACTCGGGTTAGTCATTTTTCATTAAGTAATCTTATTAGCGATCAAGTGAATATGTGTTTTATGTGAGTACCATCATGTGGGTCAAACTAATCATTCGCGAGTGGCTTGGTGAACTTCATTGCATGAGTGAAGGGGGTTATTAGATGTTTAAGTGGTTCAATGGGTCAAGTGATTTCATCAGGTGATTTGATGGTTGGATCGTTTGGTTATTCAAATTGGTTCAATGGTCAAGGTATTTTAATGCTCACATGGATCCTTATGCTTTCACCAAGTGGCTAGGTTGAGGTAAATTAGAGATCCAATGAGCAAGGGATAGAAATGAACTAATAAATGAAATATTTGAAAAAAATGAGTAAACGATACATTGTGGTAGCTAATGCGCAAAACAATAGGTAAAATACCACATTTATCCCGAAACTAACAACATTGACATTCATTATGTCATTGAATATGGCTGTTTTTGAAGATAACGCAAGACAAGCAAATCGTATGCAAGGGCTTAGATGGTTTGTCAATTAGGTGAGCATTAAAATGAGTTCCCTAATGGTTGAAGAGGCCTCTTCATGAGCCTAGAGCTAGAGGTTTTTGAGTTTGTTTGACTCATGGGCCTTTTGTTTTATGGTTTTTTTTTTTAAATTTTTGTGGCTTTTATGACATATCTCATAAGTCATAGCTTGCTTATTTAGTTATTTAAAGCACTTTCATTACAATTAGTATTACCTAAATTGTTGTAGTTGGCTTGTTCAAATGCCACTAGAGAACCATTTAGGTAGATAGATACACCCATACAACAAGATTGCTAAATAATGATATTGCTCTCAACTACAAAGAAAAATCCCTATAAGGTAGAGTATAACTGAATCAAAATTTGCTCTTCTGAGAATATTGCCTCTATCCTATCTTGACGAATAAATACTTGTCGCATTTTTATAAAATAATAATAACTGTTTATTTTATTTTAAAATATTTTTATTTTTTAATTTATTTAACACATGGTAATTATTTATTTACTATGACAGGATAGACATCGTTTCTAAGACAATAAATATTTATTGGACAATAATCTTACTAACTCTGTAAAAAAACTAACTTGATGTAAGTGTGAAATATAATATAATAAGTAGGGTTGTTGGTTTTTTTTTTGGAAATCCTCAGTCGCCTACATAGGACTTCATTCCTATATTAAATAAATGAGAAGTGGTTCCTTCTGTGTAATGTTGACCAACAACAACATGTTGGTGGATACACATTGACGAAAATAATATAAATATCAGAAATATAAATAAATGTTTTTCAGAACTTTTGTTAATAAATTAAAACAAAAACTTCACCCATTTTTATATGCTTATATTTGAAAATATGTAAATAATATGGAAAAGTATCAAAATTTATTGTTCGGTCCTCATCAAATTTCCTAATAACATCTATTAAGGTAAAAACATATACATATTATCATTAGTGGAATGGTCAAGTTATTTCAGTCAAAAATCCTCTACAAGTGAGCTCTTACATGGAAAATATAATTAAATCCCAAACCAATCTTAATCATGCTTTTCGTGCATGAAGTATATTATGATACTTTCGGTGGACCGACATCACCTAGGTTTAATGCAAGACCGGTTGCTTCCCACTTAAATATATATATTTTTAACTTTATATAGTTGCTATCCATCTTATAAAACTTTCTTTAATTGGTTAGTTATTTGATGGTTTAAATTAATGGCTAATTGTAATTGGATACTTAATATACCATTAATATATTCATTTTAGGATAATATTATGGTTTACATCTCAATTTTACATCCTTTTATCATTGTGCATCTAAATTGTCAATTTGTGTATCTGATTAGATGTTTAGTTGCTATTGTTTACTTCCTTGTCTCTTTCTACTTCGTATTGATAATATGGATTTTTAATTACGTTGTAACATGACTTGACATTGGTATATAATATAAAATAAAATATTACTGGTGTCATATTATAATTTGTCATTTATGACCTTAGAGATAAAAGTAGTAAATATAAAGAAACAAGATACAAATGACAACAACTAAATATTTAATTAGATTTATAACTTAATAATTTAAACTTATATATATAATTGTAGAAATGTATGAAATTAAGATATAAACCACCACACTATTCCATTTATTTTTTATGTAAATCTCATTGAAGGTTACAAATTGTCATTAAATATTCACACTTATAATAAGTTAGAAAAATATCGTTATTTGTATATACATATATTATTCCATCTACGTACATATATAAAAATCCCTATGCACATTACTCCAACACACACCTATGCACTAATCTCACAATCAATCATGGAATGCAACCTAATCTTCCATTTTATAATTTTTCAAATCGTATCGTGTTCGTACTTTCTTCAAACTACCACCGCTGCTGCCGCCGTGGGAGAGCTTGCGAAAGGCTTCTCCGCCACCCCAACTTCTTCCTCGGCCACAACGTTTCAGCCTCTCCTCACAGACACCACTGGCAACTTCTCCATGGGCTTCCTGCGCCTGAACGAATCCCAACTTGCCCTAGCAGTCGTCCACGTGGCATCCACCGAGCCACTGTGGCTAGCGAATCCAGACCATCCAGCTAGTTGGTCGGACCACACGAGGATTTCCTTCAATGGTAGTCTCGTTATATCTGATTCTGCAACGAGGGTATATTGGTCAAGTGGAACTGATGGAGATAAAATCGTCCTCCTCAACACCTCAAACCTTCAAATCCAGAAGCGAAACGACGCCGGGTCAAACCCAACGATCTTATGGCAGAGCTTTGACTTTCCCTGTAATATCCTCGTGGAGAATCAAAATTTCAGTTCTTCCATGTCACTTGTGTCTAGCAATGGACAATACGTCATGCGTCTAGGTAACAACTTCTTCGGATTATACGCTAAATTCAGTCAAAGCATAGAGCAACTTTATTACAAGCACACTGCATTACAAGCCAAAGCTCGAATTTACGAAGACGGTGGACCGATTTACGCACGAGTCAACTCGGTGGGATACATAGGAATGTACCAGAACAGTACAGCACCCGTAGACGTTGAGGCTTTCAACACTTTTGAGAGACCGATCGATACTTTTCTTTTCATCCGGATCGAACCGGATGGGAATTTAAAAGGGTATTATTGGAATGACACGAATTGGATTCTGGGTTATCAAGCGATTAAGGAAAAGTGTGAGCTTCCTAGCTCGTGCGGCTCGTACGGTTTGTGCACAACTGGGGTCGGTTGTTCGTGTTTGAACAATCGAACAGAGTCCCGGTCCGGTCCATGTTTGGTTCCGGGGACCGGTGACTTTTGTGGGGATAAACCTGACCCGAATGATGACTACTGGGTGTTGAGAAGAACCGGCGTTGATTTGCCCTATAAGGAGCAAATGAGTTATATTACGATGTCGTCCTTGGAGAATTGTGAAAGTTACTGTGCAAATAATTGTACGTGTTGGGGGTCCGTTTATAATAACGGGTCACAATATTGTTACATTTTGGATTACCCGATCCAATCGTTGGTGAAAGTGGGTGATGAGAGTAGAACTGGGTACTTCAAGGTTAGGGCTCATGAAGGAAAGGGTTATAGGATTGGTTTCGGGCTTGGGATATTGATGTGGGTTGCGATCGGATTAGTGATTGTTGGGATAATCGGGTTTGCGGGTTATCGGGTTTGGAGGAAGAGGAGAGGAGTTGAGGGGCATTTGTGTACGGAAAATGGAGCAGCGTCTGGTCCGTATAAGGATCTTGCATCGGCAAGTTTTAGGTCAATTGAGATGGCCAACAGATGATATATGCTTATTGAAAGTTTGAACATTGCTTAGATATTTATTTAAACTGAATTTTTTTTTTTTTTAAAAACTAGTAGCATCGAAATTGATTAGATGAAAATTTGTTATTAAAAAAATGCTGTCCCCTTTTTATTTCTATGAATTTACACTTGTTAGGTGGTACATATTTAATCGCAGAAATACCAATGAGACACCAATTTTGAGCATTGACAAATTTTCATCCAATTGATCTAACTCGTTTTTTTATCAGTTTTAACATTTGCAATTCGTGAGAAGAAAATGGACAATCCGATGTGATATGATTTGAGCTGCCCTTTTTTATTCATAGTTGATTGCAATCTTTCAATAGACTTTTTGCTGATTGAATATTGGAGAAAAAAGTGGGATTTAATAACAAAGTGGTCGGATTGAAGTGGCGCAGATTGAGTTAAAAAACGAAGTGTTTGACGTAAGGGATGACATATTTTGGGGCAATTTGTCTAGAAGTAGTGATATATTTGTCCAATGCCCCCACGACCACTAGGTTGTCCTAATCTTTGTGGCTTGGGGAATTTTCAAAAGCTTGATCTTTTTGGCCATGGTGGACCGAGTTGCTACTAAACAATTCCTAGAAGATGATATCGGATCATGGGCACATGATACAAAGAGTCAACTTTTCTTTTGTTTGTATTAAAGATTGTTTTACTAAAAAGTGGTAACCCCATGTAAATTATTATAAAATCTTAATAGATAAAATCATTTCTAATCATGATGTTAGTTTTCGTTTCTTATTTGCTTTAAATAGATATATATGTGGAATATAATTTATTTTCATTTGGATGAAGGAATGATGTTTCTATTTGTCAACAAATAAATATTTATCATATGTTAAATATATTTAAAAAATAAAAGAATATAAATAAAATAAACAATTATTATCACTTTAAAAATACGAAAGGAAAATTTCCATTCCACCATGATCTGATGCTTTTATTTGGGAAATTTTGATAATGCAAGTGCAATGAATATTCTACTCGGCGCGAAGTTCGCAAGCAGGAGCGAGGAATCGTGTGATTTCTGTTCTGTCCATCGTCTATGGAGAGCATGAGCGTTATGCCACAGGCAGTAGTTAAGTTCTCAATATATAAATTTAGAAAAATTATTATACATCCTACATCACCTTTACTCGTAAGTTCGGTGAAACACATATTTACAAACTTAAAAAATAATAAGAAAAGAAAAACCTATAAATATAAATTAAATAATTTTAATTATCAAATTAACAATGCTAAATTACATGTAAAGAATATAATTCATGATTAACAAAACAATTTATTAAGAAGATGCGATTCAGTAAAAGCTATACGACACTTAATCTTACTAAATCATATTTCCAAAGTGCTATTCACTAATATTTAAAGTGAATTTTATATACGAGGTACAATTCACCAATATTTATACATGAATCATATTTATTAAGTGTGATTCATAATTGTACATAGATGTGATTCATGTGTAATATTTATAAATTGCTAAATAACGTTTAGTAGATATGATTTAGGGTTGATGATTTAGTAGTTTTTATCTACTTTGTATTTGTATAATTTTTATTTGTAATTGGCAATCATACAATTTCTTACATTTATAAAAAAGTTAACGTTATATAAGATGGTATTAATAAGGTATCATGTAAATATGTCATATTGGCATTCATTTGTAATAGTGAAAAAAAGAGTTATATTTATTAGGGATAAGAAGTAATCCTGTCGTATAGGATACCCACCTAGATTCTGCTTGACAGATAAGTTTCAGTTCAAAATTTTTGGATACTATTCCCACAGAGTAGCATAGGTATGAGCTTTCCATACCTTGTACGGTTATACCTACCTTAGAACCCGAATTCTACTAAATATAAGGTACATGTTCTAAGGTATCCTATACCCACTCTATAAAAATAAGATAAAATAATATTAAGTTATTAACATTAAAATAATATTATTTATTTCTCCTAATTTTTTTTTTAACATAAATATTATTTAAGGATAAAGCCCCTTTTACTACTTCAACTTTGGTCAAGTGGACAATGAATGAGTAAGGTAGTGCGACGAGGCATAAAAATTTGGCTAGGTATTAAATTGATCTTCTTGAAAGTTTAGATATCTAATTATCCACTTAGCTAAAATTCAGGTATTTTTTCCCTAATTATTTAAGGTCGTGATACTTCTTTGTTGTTTTGACAACTTAGTTTGTAATAATGCTACAATCTTTTAATTAGTGTTAATGGCTTAACCTAAAAATATTTATATATTATCCAAGAATAATTATTCTAAAGCACAAATCTTTTAATGAATTTTTGGTAAATATAATTATTCTTTTACATTTATGTTATTTTCCTTTTGTTTTTCCTTTAATTAAAGAAAGTTACATATTTCAACTTTTACACATAAATAAATTCCCCATATTACAGAACTTGTAATATTAAGAAATTTCTTTTTAAATTACTTTCAACTGGCTGTTTATTGTAAATATATGAGAATAAGGTAATTTTACATATTATATGAAATTGTATATATCACAATAAGCTTAAAATTTAAGAAAGAACAAGAAATTAGAGGTTTTATTAAAAAAAAAAAAAAGGTTACATATTCCATATGATACCTTGTACGCTATAAAATACCCTATAAATTTTATAGGGTACAAGGTATAGGATATATGGTGGGTGCGAAATGCTACTAGGTAGGTTGTAGGTAGAAGAATTGATACCCTATACCTTACATGGTAGGTTACGGGTAAGGTTTTATACTCTATCCACCCTATACCCACTTACCTCTATTATTTATATTTTTCATCACTTAAAACGTTAATTTGCTATTTACTTTATGTTATACAAGTGGTCGATGCATCAATGATGTATGTGTTAGGAAAAAAAGTTCATATTTAAATATGCAATGAATTCATACTTTATAGCTGTAAAGAGAAGTAAGAAAGAAAGCATATAGAAATTTATTGAAAAAAGTTTTAAATTAGCAAATAATACCTCTTATCATATTAAAATTATATACAATTTAAGAAAATTATATATTTTTAATTTTTAATTATGGAGGGAGAGATTATTGTTTTAAAAAAGTTGTTATAGAGAGTGGTTACTAATTAAAAAAATTTACAGTTTTCTTTACAGTTAAATAATACATATAATAAGAATTTAAGGTACTAAAGACAACAAACCCCTCTTTTCTTTTTTACTTTAATAATAATATAGATAATATCAATATTTATTTAGAACTTAAACTCATTGACTCTCTATTTGAATTTACCCTAAAGTTTAATTATGTTGGTATCAAATTATATATTTTTAATCTCGTATTTAAATTCATCCAAAATGTCGATCCATTTTGTCTAGTTGATTTTGTATCCTCAAAATTAATGAATCTTGGACAGATCGTATTGTTGTATATAGAAGGTTTATCTTACTTTCCACGATGAAAGTAATTATTAAAAAAAATTTACTATAAGAAAATTAGGTCTTAGAGATAAAAATTTTATCTCTAAACATAAATTTTTGTCGCAAAAATCAACTAGTTTTATTTATAGAAATATAACTTGTTTTATCCATTTTCTATCGCATAATTTCTATCATTAAAGCCTAGTTTTCTTATAGCGATATATATTTACAAAATCGGGTATAAAACATAAAAATCTTTTATAAATATAAAACACACTATAATTATGATAATATATAGATTTTTAATTAATAATTTTAATATTAATTTAATAAGATATATGGCTATGTGATTGCATGGTCCGACAGCCCTCCCCAATAGATGAATTGATAAACTTAACCTAATTTTTTCATGGTGGGGTGGGACATTACCGGCTTACCATCTAAAGGTAATAAAACTAAAACCATGTTAACTTATCCATGTAATGGGAACATAATAAGAGAACAGTTGTGCAACAACAATAGATGATAGATAAAAACTTTATAGTCTAGCAGTATCACCTTTGATCATTCATATGACAAGTACCATATTCGAATATTCATTCTTGGTTGTAATGATGAAAATAAAAGAATATGAACACGAAAAAAAAAAAACTAAAAATAATACATAAAGGGAAGGTATATGAAAATGAGAAACAGGTACAAAATCCTTTTCAAACTGTGTCCTGAATTATCCAACTACATTTCATTAATGTTAGTTGACATCTATGATATATCGGCACTTCTTTTAATGATCTTATGAAGTGTTTGAAATTGGAGACGTCAAAACTAGGGATGCAACTGGGGCGGGTCATTATAGGGTACCCGCCCCGCCCGAACCGTTAAAAACCCTATAGGGTCTGACCCTATAGGGTCACGGGACGGGTTTGAAAAATTACTTGCTGACCCTATAGGGTTTCGGGGCGGGTTCGGGTCACAAAAAAAACCCGATGGGTAACCCGAACCCGTCATAATATAAATAATTTAAAAAATTAAATTTGAAATTTAAAATTCACAATTATGTAATATTTTTCTTCATGGACTTCTGTTCAGATAGATTTTTGAAAACGATGCATCCACTATGATTCCTTGTGTTTGTTTTCCGTAGCACATGGAATACGAAAAGATGCAAAATCAACTTTCCCTGATAAGTTTGTACCTATGGACGTGCAGTTTCCCTATTTTCTCTCATGGATTCATCGCATTTTCTCGTAGGTTCCACATTTTAATATCTTTTTTCCGCACTATATTCCCAATAACCGATTCCTCCAATTTCCTGAAATGTATAATTAGATGGGTTGTTCAATTCAAAATTATTTGTATTTCGATCTATTTGTGTGCTAGCTTTTTTTTTCTCGTAATTTTCACCTGGTTACTGAACCAGAGTTTAAAGTAATTTATAAAATTTATTTTATTTGATTTCGTAACAAGTTTATCAGTTGAACATCTTCTTTGGGTTCACTAAACTAAGTAATTGATTAATAGTGCTCAGTGATGATAGTATTTGCTTTAACCACACTGAAGAGTGACGAGAGAGATATTCGGCATCGATCATCGGGTTAGAGGAAGCATCGTTTTACTGGAAGTGTTTCGGTGGTGCGTGATGACTCTATTCTCTGTTTGGAGATTAGACGAGCACGCTGTCAGGCAGTGAAAGTGAGGATTTTTAAGTTAAATTTTGATAGAATGCTATAAGCATTATTCAAACTATTAGGTCTTCTTTTTTTTTTTTTCCTGGTTTTACATTTACAGTTGTTGATAAATGTATCCAAATTTTCATCTAAATTTTGAAATTTATAATCTTATACCAATTATGATTTTGATTCACCAAAAATTATTAATCATTAGAAAGATATTGTGACAAATATTTATTTGTAACTTGTTGAAATGTGAGGTAGATAATAAATTTAAATTAGAGTATAGAAAATTAAGCGGGTCGCGGGGGGGGCGGGTCAGGGTCAAAACCCTATAGGGGCGGGTTTGGGAATTCAATAGAAAACCCTGTAGGGTCGCGAGACGGGTTTGGAAAACCCTATTGGGAAGCGGGGTGGGTTCGGGTTTTATATGACCCGTCCCAAACCCGCCCCGGTTGCATCCCTAGTCAAAACACACGACATACACGCATATATGATACGGTGGCACTTCTACCTCTTTTCTTCCTTTTTTTCTTTTTTCTTTTTAAATAATTACTTTATATCAAATATAGTTTACATGTTAATATTGTCTATAAATATTTAAGTGAATCTGTTAATTACTCTTATATATGAAATGATGGGTATTTCGTTATATAATATACATACAATAGTGTAAAGTAGGAATAAGATTTTTTTTTTTCCTCCTGAACTGTATAAAAACTATGTCATGTTCATATTTTTATAAATGCTGGTGTATTATGTTTGCTTATATATTATGATTGGTATGCCTGAATGAATTTGAATTAAAATTGCGATTCTAAATTTTACTTCAATTTTCATATAAACGTTTTTAAAAGTCATAATTGTAGTTCATTGGAATTGACAATTCCACTATTAATGAAACTTGATTTTGCCTGAACCTAGTGTGAATAATATCAATTGTTCAGATTGCCATCATATCTTAGTATAGATATTTATTATCAACATTTATTACTCTTGGTTTTTTTGATAAAGTATATTATAAGTATTTTATTTTATTCCGTTCCAATTCCATTGACGGACCTAAATTAAGGAATAAAATTTTTATTCTATGATTATTTTATTCTATTTCATTTCATTCATTCTAATCAATTCCACTCTAAAATGATTTATGTGTATCAAACATAATAATACGATTATAAAAAATTAGTTGGGTAGAGAAATTATAATTATTGAACCCAACTAGAATTTATTTTCGAAACTTAGGTTTAATCAAATTTTAGAATTTTGGGTTTGAATCAGACTTGAACTAACATTGATAAAACTTAAGTCTAACCTGATTATACTCGTTTAGACTTGGTTAGAATATATATTATTCTAATTAAAACTAATAACATCCAAATTCTACTTGAATTCCATTAATATTTAAACTCGATTCAAGTCTAGTTAGACTTTTGAATTAGTCAAAGTAAACACTATAATGTTTCGATTCAACTTATTAAATGATTCAAGCAAATCAAACTATATATCAACTCAGACTATTTATGAATGGAAGTTGATTAAATCTTCAATCCATGTCCAATCTCACGAAAATTTAACTCATCTATGTCTCCTATGTGCCCAAGTTAATTGTATACATCCGGTCACCTCATCAGTCGTTTCTACTAGCACAAGTGTCTAATTACTTGCATATGAATTTATGTATTTGTTTATATATTTAAATTAATATTATTAAAAGAAGAAATCAGATTTAATTAATGCTTCTTGTCTTTAAAGTCAAAACGTGAGGACGTGGTCACGCTTTATATGCAATGCATAAAAGGAGTAAAAAAAAAAAAAAAAAACACAGTTGACTCAAGTTTTTAGGTTTTGAAATTATAATGTAGATATTCAAGAAGTCTCAATCCGAGGGATAATAAAGAGTAGCACATGTTGGCCTTTAAATTATGGTACATGGTTGGGTGGAGCAGCCTTTGACTTGCAATATTAGCATTAATGTGTGTTACGTTTAGAGATTTTGGGAAGAAATTAAAGCAAGGACATGATAGCACTAGCGCATCATTATGACAAAAGCACATGATATGATAATACTCATGAAAAATATAATATATTATATTATATAACATGTCGACAGGTTAAAACTTAAAACACTTCTATATAGCATAACCAAGAACAAAAGGATTAGTTTTCTCTCTATTTTTTTTTTCTCTTTTTTTAAGATAATTCACTTTTCCATAATAGATATATAGTGTAATTACATGAACATTTTGAACTAATGATGTGTTTGGATTAGGAGAAATCAGCGAATGATTGAGGGAATCTATGGAAATGGATGAAAATTGGATGTTTAAAAAGTTGTAGAAATGGATTGTAAGGAACGAAAATTAGTGAAAAAAAAGATTTCACGTTTTTTTCTCTTTAAAGTTGGATAGAAACCTTGGAAATGTATAGAAGAGCTGAGTAGTTACTTACAAAACATACTCTTAATTAAACTTAAATCCTTTTTCTAGATTCTAGGAATTTTACTCAAATTATTATTTTTTTTCAACCCATTTCCTTTTATTTCCCTCCTATATCCAAATATAAAATATGTATATCTATATATATATATATATATATATTTCTATTAATTTCCGATCTTCTAATTTTCTTTCTACAACTTACCCTCCCTTCCCACTTTGGTAAAGATTTGCCAAACACGGTGTAAATATCATACACCTTATGGATCTCATATAGAAGCCTCCATGTATCATAAATGTTCTCCACATAATATCAATTTGTATGTATACCTAACTTCTAGATTGGATGAACCAAGTGATGATGACCACTTTTTTTTTTTTTTTTCCTTCCTTCCTCGTCGGATGCATTCGTCTGCGCGTTATTGTTTTACTTTTATGCTTTTTCTAGAATTCAAGTGCCATCAATAATCACTTATTTAGATAGTTGACAGGGCTCTTCCTATTGTTGATCAAACACGTCCACATCAATTTTAGGATCAACTTTCTCCCTCTCTCTTTCTGTCTCTCTCTATTGTAATAAATATTTTAGCTACATCATGACTCCATATGGTCCATTATCGCTTATAGTCAATAACATTAAAGCCCTATACCATACGTATACAAGATCCTTTTTGACTTCAAACTTACTTTTATTATGATATATCACAACAGTCATTTACGCGTAAAGGGTATCCTCTGATTACTATGGGCTGGAAGATAGCAGCGTTGCCTCTAGCCAACAGAATGCAATTTGCATGGCTGGTTGCCCGGTTTGATCTCTTTTTCTGCTCAAATCACCCGGAGCCAATGAAATATGAGCGGCTTTGATGGGGAATCGACTCTTTGCTAGGGTTTGTTATTATAAATGGCAATGGCATAGTATAAAGTAATGTTGTCAAAACTAGACTGGTTCGGCTAGTTTAATCCAGTTCAACCAGAACTGGCTATAAAAACGAGTTAATCCATGATATTAGCTCGTATTTTGGTTGAAAGACCTGGCTAGATCGATTGGAATGTACTTAAAAAAAATACTAAACAATTTGTTTAAATCCAATTCCTTATAATCATACAAATCAAACGCTACTCATTTTCACATGATCCGACGGCTAACCTCCATCTATACATGATCTATAATTTTGTCTAGGTGAAATGCTAACTCGACGTCCTAATAAAAGATATGGAAGGAGCTTATTCTTGTAACCTTTATTTCTCCACCATGTGAATTCCCATTGAGGGTTAGGAGATTGATCCATAGTTTCTTCTTAGAGCTAAAATTTTCGGCACAATTACTTTAGCCTCCTAATCCCAACCATGGTTAATTGTTTCTCAAACAGCACAATAACACATATACAAGCTTAGAACCATTAGAAGTATGATTATAGAAGAATTAGGATTAACGTGATTGTAACATATAATGAATATTTGTTATTTTTATTCAATTTTGTGAATTTTGGGTTTTTTTATAAATTTGACATAAAATAGGACACGGATTTTATTTATACAATAAGACTTAAAGAGCTGTCTTAAACCATTATAATAAGTTAAGTTGTCACTATGAGTAGATATATATGTCATGCTTTATGAAATTAGATGAATTACACATTAAGTCTTGAATTTTATTAACCATAAAGTTCTTATCAAATTCTCGATATTTAACTATACGTACTAAATATCATAATCAATTGAAAGACTAGATGCTAGCTAGTGTTATCGCTTATGTTTAACTTTCATCATACCACATGGAATTTCAACGATTCTTAGCTCAACAGATTATTAACCTAAAATTAGAAAAAGAAAATAACACATGTACTAAGATTGAGGGAACTTATGGAAATGGATGAAAATTGGATGTTTAAAAAATTTAGAAATGGATTGTAAGGAACGAAAATTAGTGGAAAAAAGATTCCCTGTTTTTTTCTCTTTAAAGCTGGATAGAAACCTTGAAAATGTACAGAGGAGCTAGTAATTACTAACAAAAATACTGTTAATTAAACTTAAATCCTTTTTCTAGATTCTAGGCATTTTACTCAAATTATTATTTTTTTTTCAACCCATTTCCTTTATTTCCCTCCTATATCCAGATATAAAATATGTATATATATATATATATATATTTCTATTAATTTCCTATCTTCTTATTTTCTCCCTTCCCACTCTGGCAAAGATTTGCCAAACACAGTGTAAATATCATACACCTTGTGGATCTTATATAGAAGCATACATGCATCATAAATGTTCTCCTCATGGTATAAATTTGTATGTATACCTAACTTCTAGAATGGATGACCCAAGTGATGATGGCCACATTTTTTTTCCTTCCTCGTCGGATGCATTCATCTGCGCGTTATTGTTTTACTTTTATGCTTTTCTAGATTTAAGTGCCATCAATAATCACTTATTTAGATAGTTGACAGGGCTCTTCCTATTGTTGATCAAAGACGTCCACATCAATTTTAGGATCAACTTTCCTCCCCCCCCTCTCTCTCTCTATTGTAATAAATATTTTAGCTACATCACGACTCCATATGGTCCATTATCGCTTATAGTCAATAACGTTAAATGTTAAATTATTTTAACATTAATGGCCCATGTGACTTATGGTATGACTCTAATATGAAAGGTTCAATATGATGGTCATTTGGGCATAATGGTAATTTTGAGTCATAGGGTTTCAAATCCCTCCACTCTCCTTATTTATATATGACAGTTAAAAGAAAAGTATCGTGACTTTTCATTACAGAATAATTTTTCATTCTCCACCATCAAAAGAGAAACAGAAAAGAGAAAGGTAGAGTGGGAGAAAATCACCAAGACAAAATCGAAACAGATTTTCTTCTCTTGATTGGAATTCAAAATCATGGACAACGGTATGTATCAAAACCATTATAATTTTGATTGTTTCTATCATGTTTAGAAGATCCTGATTTGGAAATTAGTTTTACATGAAGATTTGTTTTTTTGTAAAATCTAAGAATTTCTAACAATTGGTATCAGAGCGGTATGGAAAACCTATTCAATTTAATTTTCCGAAATGTTCCTACATTTGCATTAACGAATTATTGCTTTTCATGTTTTCCGTTTCGGAATTTACCAGGATATCATGTAATGTTCATGTTTTCCGTTTCGGAAAACAATAATATTTCATAAAACATGAATGAAGGAACATATGTTTCCGTAATATAAATGTTCCATGAAATATTCCTGATTTCCGAAAATGAAATATAGACAACGGGATTTAACATGACGTGATTTTGAATCCTGGAATTGGATTTGACCGGAATTGGAAGTGTACGAGTACGAACATTTAACAGAACGTTGAATTATGTGTTCCTATTTCCAAACATAGTTTGGTCTGTGTATGCTTCACGAACATGGAAAATAAAAACAAATATCTGCAAATATATATATATATATATGCTATATTTCTGATATTTTCCGCATTAACGATAGTTTATTGATATTTGTTAATTTGAATGATCTTAATGATTGAAAAGTTTGATGTTTGTTGAGATTATGTTAGTGTAAATGAAATGTCAAAAGCTTGTTAGTCACCAAAGTGGCCTAGCTTGGAAGGATTTAAATATTTAATTGTGAATTTCAATTGTTCATCTTCTTTAGATGCTAATAAAATGATATAAAAGTTTGAAATGAACAATTGTAATCATTAATCATAAGGCTAGGAGATCATCCAAAGATGGATCATTGCTTATAATTAATGATACTAAAAGAGATTCATTGATATACTGGGTGAATATGGCTGTATATCCAAAGATAACATACATATTGACTTAAGTATGATTGATTGATCTATCAAAGTATATTTATCTAAGCATCATTATTGATTAAAGTTATGCATTAAGGTATCACCCAAAGGTGACCTTAAATACATAGTTAAAGTTTATCATTTGTTTGAATCCATTTAAGTTTACTCAAAGCATTAATATGTATATTTGGATTACATTTACAGCTTCTAGTAATTTGTTCGCTTTGGGCAATGGAATGATCAAGTTCAATGGGCTAAACTATGCGGAATGGTCAAACAGATCCAATTTCAACTGGGCATTTTGGATTTGGACCTAGCAATTATTTCTGATGAAAAGCCTGCAGCCATTACTGAGACTAGTACTGAGTCAGACAAGTCTCTTTATGAGACTTGGGAACGGTCTAATAGGCTGAGTTTGAACTTGATGCGAATGACGATAGCTGAAAATGTCAAGCCATCGATGCCTAAGACGGAAAATGCAAGGGAATTTATAATGAGAATTAAGGAATACTCTCAATCAGATATAGCTGACAAATCTATTGTAGGGAGCCTAATGAGTGAGCTAACGACCAAGAAATTTGATTGGTCACAGCCCATTCATGATCATGTGACATGCATGGCTAATCTAGCAGCAAAACTGAAGTTAATGGGTATGGATGTGAGTGAATCTTTTTTGGTTCAATTCATCATCAATTCGCTTCCTCCTGAGTTTGGTCAGTTCCAGGTGAATTACAACACCATTAAGGAAAAATGGAACCTTCAGGAAATAAAGGCCATGTTGGTTCAGGAAGAAGGGAGATTAAAGAAGATGAAGGATCACTCTGTTCATCTCACTGTTCATAATGATGCTGGTAGCAGTAAGTCTAAACCAGGCAAGAAGGGTAAGAAGAAGGACAAAGCCTCTATGAAAGTTGGTGGAGGTCAAATCTATAAGGATCAGAAGTGTTTTTTCTGCAAGAAAAACGGGTCACTTCAAGAAAGATTGTCTAAAAAGAAAGGGATTCCTTTCAATCCAGCCCATAAGAGAACTGAACAGTTTCTTTATATGGGAAACAGAATGAAGGCACGAATAGAAGGAATTGGGATGTACAAATTGATTTTGGATACTAGGTGTCACCTGGATCTAGAAAAGTGTCTCTATGTTCCTGAATGTGCTAGAAATTTAGTTTCTGTTGCAAAGTTGGATGAAGTAGGTTTTAACTTTAAGATTAGAAATGGTGTATTTTCATTGTATAGACATTTGTACTATTATGGATCTGGTACTTTAGTTGATAATTTATATCGTTTTAATCTTGATGTTATGTATGCTGAATCTTTGTTTCTTGTTGAGCATAGTATAGGTAACAAACGTAATGCACACAATAATTTTTTTGCTTTCTTATGGCATCAAAGATTAGGTCATATATCCAAAGAAAGGGTAATGAGGTTGGTGAAAGGTGAAATCTTGCCTCAATTGGATTTTACTGACTAGGATATATGTGTTGATTGCATAAAAGGTAAGCAAAACTAGACATATATCGAAGAATCCAACCACAAGAAGTAATGAAGTCCTTGAATTGATACACACTGATATTTGTGGTCCTTTTGACATTCCAACATGGGGTGGTGAAAAGTATTTCATCACATTTATTGATGACTACCCATATTGTTACTTATATCTACTGCATGAAAAGTCATATTCAGTTGACATCCTAGAGGTGTTTATTAATGAAGTTGAAAGGCAGTTAGATAGAAAGGTGAAAGTAGTGAGATCAGACAGAGGTGGTGAATATTATGGTAAATTCAATGAAAGTGGACAATGTCCTGGTCCATTTGCAAAATTCCTTGAAAGTCGAGGTATATGTGTACAGTATACAATACTGGTACACCACAACAAAATGGTGTGGTTGAAAGGCTGAATCGTACACTTATGGATATGGTTAGGAGTATGTTAAGTTATAGAACTGTACCTTTATCCTTATGGATGCATGCATTAAAAACTGTTGCATATCTGCTGAACAGGGTTCCTAGTAAGGCAGTCTCTAAGACTCCTTATGAATTATGGACAGGTAGGAAACCTAGTTTAAGGCACCTTCATGTTTGGGGCTGTCCAGCGAAAAAAAGGATATATAATCCACATGAAAGAAAGCTTGATGCAAGAACCATTAGTGGTTACTTCATTGGCTATCTGAAAAATCAAAAGGGTACAGATTTTATTGTCCTAACCACAGTACAAGAATAGTTGAGTCTGGTATTGCTCGGTTCATTGAAAATGGTCAATTTAGTGGGAGTGGGGAATCACGAAAGGTGGATATTAGAGAATTTCAAGAAGAGACCCTACACCCAGTGTTTCTACTCAGGTTGTTGTTCCTTTTGTTGCATCACAGTCAAGCAACAAGCTGAAACGACAAGTTGATGTTCAAAACCACAAAGTGAACATATTAGAGGTGAACCAAGCAACAATGTGCAAGTCACAAATGAGCAAGGGACACCACAAGAAATGGCATTACGGAGGTCTATGAGACAGAAAAGACCAGCTATATCGAATGACTATGTGGTTTACTCACTTGAACACGAATCTGACTTAAGCATTGATAAAGATCCAGTCTCATTTAGACAAGCCATGGAATGTAGTGATTCTGAAAAGTGGTTCAATGCCATGAAGGAAGAGATGAAATCAATGGATGTAAATAAAGTCTGGGAGCTAGTAGAGTTGCCTGAAGGATCAAAACGAGTTGGCTGTAAATGGGTCTTTAAGACTAAGCGAGACTCAAACGCAACATCGAAAGATACAAGGCCAGACTTGTTGCTAAAGGTTACACTCAGAAAGATGGCATTGACTATAAAGAGACCTTCTCTCCAGTTTCTAAGAAGGACTCCTTAAGAATTATTATGGCTTTGGTGGCTCATTATGATTTAGAGCTTCACCAAATGGATGTAAAAACGCCTTTTTGAATGGTGACTTAGAAGAGGAAGTTTATATGGACCAACCTGAAGGTTTCATAACCACAGGACAAGAAAATTTGGTGTGTAAGTTAAAGAAGTCGATATATGGATTAAAACAAGCTTCCCGACAATGGTATATTAAGTTCAATAATACCATTACATCATACGGTTTTGTAGAGAACACCGTTGATCGGTGTATCTATATGAAGGTCAGTGGGAGCAAGTTTATTATATTGGTCTTATATGTCGATGATATCCTTTTGGCTACTAATGACATGGGTTTGTTACATGATGTAAAGAAATTTCTCTCTGAAACTTTTGAAATGAAAGATATGGGCGAGGCATCCTATGTGATAGGAATAGAGATATTTCGCAATAGATCACAAGGATTGTTAGGATTGTCTCAGAAAAGCTATATCAATAAAGTATTAGAGAGATTTAGAATGGAAAATTGCTCTGCAGGAATAGTTCCAATTCAGAAAGGGGACAAGTTCAGTGAATTGCAATGTCCAAAGAATGATTTGGAACGAAAATCAATGGAATCCATTCCCTATGCATCACTGGTTGGAAGCTTGATGTATGCTCAGACATGCACTCGGCCAGATATTAGTTTCGCTGTAGGAATGTTAGGCCGATATCAAAGTAATCCTGGAATAGATCATTGGAAAGCTGCAAAGAAAGTACTTAGGTACTTACAAGGCACCAAGGATTATATGCTTACTTATAAAAGGTCAAGTCATCTTGAAGTAGTGGGCTATTCGGATTCAGATTATGCTGGATGTGTAGACTCGAGGAAATCTACATTTGGTTACATGTTTCTGTTGGCTGGAGGAGCAGTTTCATGGAAGAGTGGGAAGCAGTCTGTCATTGCTACTTCCACTATGGAGGCTGAATTTGTGGCATGCTTTGAGGCCACTATTCATGCATTGTGGTTGCGGAATTTTATCTTAAGGCTTGATTTAGTCGACAGTATAGATAAGCCGTTAAGAATTTATTGTGATAATTCTGCAGCTGTTTTCTTCTCTAAGAATGATAGGTATTCTAAGGGTGCGAAACACATGGATTTGAAATACTTATCTGTTAAGGAAGAAGTGCAAAACCAAAGAGTGTCAATTGAGCATATTAGTACTGAACTGATGATAGCGGACCCGTTAACTAAAGGTTTGCCACCGAAAACGTTTACTGGACATGTTGAACGGATGGGCATTTTAGACAGGTCCTCACAGATTTGATGGTTAATGTATAAATATATATACATATGGTTGTACTGCTCGTATTATTATGACACTTATGAATTCAGTTAAAGTTATGGTTTTGCTTGCTCTTTTGTTATCTACATCAGGTTGTATACAGTTATTGTTTATGAGATAACTAGTAGCATATTTGGAAATGACAATTTAAAGTTTTAATGTTCCTCGGTTAAGTTATTATGAATTATAATGATCATGTGATACATGGAAGGAATCATGTCATTAAAAGATGTGTGACCGCCATGATCCAACCATTTTAATTCAATTGAGAATTCTGATTTGATGAACTCTAAATATGGTGCACTCTTATTGGTTATTGATTCATCATGTCGTAACATGGGCCAAGTGGGAGATTGTTAAATTATTTTAACATTAATGGCCCATGTGACTTATGGTATGACTCTAATATGAAAGGTTCAATATGATGGTCATTTGGGCATAATGGTAATTTTGAGTCATAGGGTTTCAAATCCCTCCACTCTCCTTATTTATATATGACAGTTAAAAGAAAAGTATCGTGACTTTTCATTACAGAATAATTTTTTATTCTCCACCATCAAAAGAGAAACAGAAAAGAGAAAGGTAGAGTGGGAGAAAATCACCAAGACAAAATCGAAACAGATTTTCTTCTCTTGATTGGAATTCAAAATCATGGACAACGGTATGTATCAAAACCATTATAATTTTGATTGTTTCTATCATGTTTAGAATATCCTGATTTGGAAATTAGTTTTACATGAAGATTTTTTTTTGTAAAATCTAAGAATTTCTAACATTAAAGCCCTATATTATACGTATACAATATCCTTTTTGACTTCAAACCTTACTGTCTCCATGATAGTCATTTACGCGTATAGGGTATCCTCTAATTACTATGGGCTAGAAGATAGCAGCGTTGCCTTTAGCCAACAGAATGCAATTTGCATGGTTGGTCGCCCGGTTCGGTCTCTTTTTCTGCTCAAATTACCTGGGAAGCGATTGAAATATGAGTGGCTTTGATGGGAAAACGACTCTTTGCTAGGGTTTGGTAATTATAAATGGTAATGGCAAACTATAAAGAAATGTTGTCAAAACTGCATTGATCCAGCTAGTTTGATCTAATTCAATCAAAACCAGCCTAGTTAGTCCATGACATTAGCTCTTATTTTGGTTAAACTAACCAAACCTAGATAAACTGGTTGACCGACCAGTTCGATCCAAATGCTCTTAAAAGAAATACTAAATTTCTTGTAATCATACAATTCAAACACTAGCTAAGACTTTAAGATCTACTCATTTTCACATGATCTGATGGCTAACCTCCATGTATACATGACTTATAATTTTGTCTAGGTGAAACGCTAACCCGACGTCCTAATAAAAGATATGGAAGGAGCTTATTCCTTGTAACCTTTATTTCTCCACCATGTGAATTCCCATTGAAGGTTAGAAGATTGATCCATAGTTTCTTCTTAGAGCTAAAATTTTCGGCACAATTACTTTAGACTCCCTAATCCCAACCATGGTTAATGGTTTCTCAAACAGTACAATAACACAAATACAAACTTAGAACAATTAGAAGTATGATTATAGAAGGAATTAGGATTAACGTGATTGTAACATATAATGAATATTTGTTATTTTTATTCAATTTTGTGAATTTGACTTAAAATAGGACATGGATTTTATTTACACAATAAGACACAAAGAGCTGTCTTAAACTGTTATAATAACTGAAGTTGTCACTATGAATAGATCTATGTTATGCTTTATGAAATTAGATGAATTATGTATTAAGTCTTGAATATTATTAACCATATATATAAAAGTTTTTATCAAATTCTCAATATTTAACTATATATACTAAATATCATAATCAATTGAAAGACTAGATGCTAGCTAATGTTATCACTCATGTTTAACTTTCATCATATCACATATATCTCAATGATTCTTAGCTCAACAGATTATTAACCTAAAAATACAAAAAGAAAATAACACATGTACTAAGATAAGGAAAAAAATACATATATATCCAAAACATAAATAAATAATTTCAACTAAAATATCACCATCATCACCACCCTTTCAATATTATATCATTCCATCATCCTTATATTACTATGATCATCATCGGTACCACTACGACCACTACCATCGCTACCATTACACCCATTGTTATTAATGCCATCAATACAAAATCTATTATCATCACCCTACAACTCTATCTCCCTAACCATACCAATGCTACCATCTTGTTCACTTTTATCGCCATCCCCATATCCATCATTACCATTCAAGTAAAATATATCAGGATGTATCAATGTTTAGGGACAAGTTCGTTTAAGTCAACAATGTTTTGAATGACTACAAAAAGGAATAAGTGTTTTGTAAAGTGAGTTAAATGAGATATCAATATTTCATAAAGTTTGTTTGACGTATTAACGTTTGGATTAGTTTTTAGTAGATTTTTTAAATTTTTGTTAATTGTCAAATTGATACCTTATTTAGATCACTTTGCATTTTTTTAACTACTTAAATTATTCATACATTAAGTTAATTTATCACTAAATGTTGGTTCATCTTTTTAATTACTCGAAATATTAATATCTTAAATAAATTTACCATCTAATGTTAATACATTTCGATGTAATTTATCCATGATCATTGTTACCGTACAAGTACCATCCATTGAATTGAAGTAAGAAACAAAGATAGAGTAAAAAAATCACAATACAATCTATATAACCTAGTACTTAGATGAGGAAAATTATACTCCAACTAGAATCAAATCCAACTATAAATGTACTAAGACTCCCTAATTTAGAATTGTAGGCTAAAACCAAGTAAAGACTTTACCAAGAAATTAAGTTAAAATTACTTTAGTAATAATTATTGGAAGTATTAATAAAAAAAACAGTAGCTTACCGATGAGCTGCGTTGTTCTAAATATGACGCTCTTGTTTTGTCTGAAAATACTTATTCTCATAGGGATGAACTTAGGACTTTACTAGAGGGGAAATGAGTTACAAATTTTAATTTGTGGATACAATGAAATTATAAAAACTAACAATTTTAAAAGAAGATTAAAAACCATATAAGACAAATTAAAAAAAAAAAAATCCTGAAGTTAGGAATCGGCCATGCGGATTCATCCGTTTTACCAACTGAATGCGGCCTTTTCTTTCTTTGTTGGATCAAAATAGAGCCCGTGCTGCATGGACAATTAGAAGGATGACCCATGGTTGGGCTCAATTTGCTAGGGCTTAGACCCCAGAGAGATCCTTCCTTTATGATCGACTAAAATGGTCTAATTGCTAAATTTCGAAAGTCGTCATTTTCATTTACTTTTGGGGTACCTTTATAATCTTAACAATATTTAAATTGAAAATGAAGGCCTTAGGCTTAGGATATATCCATACGGTATGAAAAAAATTTTAGGTATGGACAATAATTTTGCTGCCTATGGCTCAATAAATAGATAAAATATGGGTTTTTATAATCTATTTATTTTGTAATTATAGTTTACATCTGTTTGAATGATCTATTTTTCATCTATATCTGGTCTGTTTGATTAATGTTATATATATATATATATATATAATTTTCCTTTCCATCAATACAGATATATCTGCCTAATAATTATTGCCTAATTGCATATTAGTCAAACCACGAAACATATCTTTTCATATATTAATTCAAGGACGGCTGTCGTTAGTGATGCATCATCGTTTCACAATCGTGACGAAAACCAAAAATGGATTATGTATGAAGTCAGAGAATACCTTTCCGGTTTGAGCTGTCTGGAAAGTTGAAAACCTTCATCGTACGTCATAATGGGCAAGGGTCCATTGTCGTATTCGTATGTATTTTAACAAGGCAAGTAGGCAATACAGAGCAAGAAAAGAATATCTTAGTTGTCTTTCATGAAATTAGTTAACGTATCTAATGTATCTTGTCCTGTGAGTTTACAATAATATAAGGAAAATAATGTTCATAGTTGCCTATGAACAAAAAAAACAAGACATTATATTAATTTTAATGTAATTGATATTTGCTATCCTGCCCTTCCTATCTTAACTATATTCTTACCAATCATGTATATATATTTATATAATGGAAAATATTTTCATTATATATTTAAAATAGAAGATTAAGGGTCTTTTTGGATTGTCATTTTTTATCAGTATCAGTTCGGTATCGGTTTGGTATCAGTTTAGTATCAGTATCGGTTCAATATTAATTCAGTTTGGTCAATTTATAAGTAAAACTGTGAGTTTGTCATCGGTATCATATCAATAACGGTTCAGTATTAGTTCAATATCTGTTTGACACCAAAACGACGTCAAAATGATACTAAAACGAAAAACCAAAATATCTATATATTTTTATGCATCAACTATTTTGTAAAAAGGTAAATGTAAAATTTGGTGTCTAAACTTTGTATAAAATTTTAATTTGGTACCTCAACTTTGAATTATTCAATCAAACTTCTATGGTTATTTTTATTACGGTCTTAACATTAAATACCTTGCTTGCTATGGTGAAAGATATAAGATATAATTCAATTTTCACTGCTTGTCCTAAGACAGTTTAGCACTGGTAAAGCTAAGAAATAGAGCAAACAATGTTTGTAAAATTAGTAAAAATAATCATAAAAAGTTTGTTTATATATTAAATTGATCACTTCAAAGTTCATATTTGATGTTTTCTCCTTGTAAAATATATAATCAATCCTGAAAATCTATTTTGTTTTTTCTATTGGTGTTAGCTACTCTCTTGTAAACTTGCCAATGGAAGCATTAAAAAAACCTCTTAGACTATTCTTTCCTGCTATGTGGGTGCAGGAACTTCTTTCAACTTTTGGCTGCATGTGGATGTATAATGCCTTGTGTTTTCAGCCAAATGATTTTGGGTTCCTGCCCTTCCTTTTTTATACAAAAGCTGCCAAAAGGATCTATAAAGAAGGCTAGAAGCCTTTTCATTCTATTTATTGTTATCGTTAGGAGTGATCGATACAAAAGAAGCTTTCTATAGATACTTTGCTTAGATATATAAGCAACATCGAGTGGACTTTCGAAATAAAGAATTATTATAAGAATCAGTTTGGTAAAGTTTCCTCTTCATATATTCGGTCCTTTTGAAGTTTCCTCCTATTATATTCATTAATTTTTTTATCATTAACATGCAGCCCGCCGGTCCTTTTGATATATATTTATATATCTATATATATATATATTTGAAGTTTAAATAAATAAAAACCCTTTGTGTAATGTGAAAATTAATAGCAAAAGTATGTGTGTATATATATTTAGCCATTACAATGGAAAGAGGGAAGCAAACTTGCTTCATCTTATCTGAAATATTAGAGATAATATCATCACCTATAAAAGAAATATGAAATGAAAGCCACTCCTCTATTTAAGATGTCCTAATATGTAAAAAAATTTAAAATAACTAAAGATAATTTTGAAAACGTAAAGCATTTATTCTTGATTTAATTCACGACAAGAACTTATTTATGCATGCATATGTATGGCTTAGTTGTTCTCTTCCAATTCAAAAAAGGAAATTTTTATAATAGAAAACTAATGTGCTAGTTATCAACTAATGTATTTTCTTAATAAAGATTGATACACTTTCTTTTTACAACCCAAAATAAAGAAAATAATAATTGCAGAAATTGTTAATACATTGACTAAATACTAATCAAATTATCAAAATTTTTATTTCTTAGCCAACGCATGCGAAAGCAATGTCGGAATAAAAAAGGGCTAATAATGTTGTCAAAAGATCAAAAGGACGAACCGTCCAAAAAGAAGCTTAATGATTAGAAGTCCCACCTAAAGGTACCTCATAACATTGGCTCTGTCGTTGAATTTGAATTCATACATAACTATTTCTCGTGGAATGATTCGAATTATTATCGAAGAGGAAATTACAAGAGCAAAACCATAGTAGGAAGAAAATATATTGAACGATGCTCCATCATTTTAGGCATACTTTTTTGCATTGTTTTACATAGAATCAACAAGGATCAAGGAATCTTTATCGCCATTCGTAAGAAGTGCCTAAACTTGTTACACACACATATATGATCTAAACATCAGTTGTTATTTATTAAGGTTAATTACAAAAATATGATTTGTGTTTTGATCAAATTGCAAACACATGACTTCTATTTTTTTTTTTAACAAATATGTGATTCGAGACTCGTTCAAAAGTATTAATATTATTTAATAATTTTAGAATGGCCAATATCGATATATTATTGGTAATAAAAATTAATTTTATTTAGTAATATTTTTTATTAAATTAATTTTTTAGACCAATAAACTCTAATGCATATTCCTCTTATAGTAATTAATTATAATGATACATTTGTATGAAATTTGGATCACTTATTTGTTAAAAAAATTAACACAAATCATTTGTTTACAAATCAGTCATGTCATATTTTTATAATTAATCCTATTTATTATTAGGGCAATTGTTATATTTGATACCTAACCTTTTCTTATTTTTACAGTTAACTACCTCAAGTTTAACAATATTAATTTGGTATGTGAGCTTTACCCATTATTATAACCAACTATTCGAACTTCGATTGAATTTGTTACTAGCTACCTAATCTTTGTTTAATTTTTTTATTAGCTATCTCACTTAATCGCTTGGGTACCATAAATAAGAGCCAAAAGTTTGTAGGCAGTAATTTAATACTTTTAAATTTTAGATAATTAACTACATAAATATATCAAATGTGACATGACCCTATTATTATTATTAGTAGAGTTCTATAAAATAGCTAAGATGGTGGCATATAAGTGCCAAATCAATAATTTTAATACCTCTACCAATTACACGGAGGGATTGCGATCTGTGACCAGCTAAATCAATAGGGCACTTTTAATATAGGGATTAGGCACCAATATAATGACTTTTACAAATCAATGAAAAATGAGAATTTAATCCTATATTCAAAACAAGGAAATCTCCTAAAATTATGGAAAGAGAAATGAATTTTCCTAAGATACTTTGTGCATTGCGTGGACATATATGCTTTATTTTCACTACAAGCTTTCTGTAATATCTCTTTTATTTGGGTCTTTGATTTAGTTCTCGATCACATCATACCCTCTCTTTATCTTCTTGTTGTTCTTGAAATGTTCTAATAACAGAGGTCCTCGTTGGACGAGATATGAGATCCACCAAGTAAAATTATTGTCAAATATACACCTAACAAGCAATACATATTACAGAATATAAATTAATGCAATAAAGAAAAACTCATCATATACAACTTTCCACTAAGGTGTGATTGGATTGTTTGATTTTTTATCTGTATCCAATTTATATATGTATATTATCTATATCCGATCTGGATTTGTATCTTATCTACATCTGATGTGCATCTATATCTTATCTGTAGCTGATCTGTATCTAGTCTGCTTGATATATTTATAAATAAAAATATCTATTTTTCATCAGTATTCGTTTCTTGATGAACATTTTATTTGAAAATGATAAAAATAAGATGTTAAAACTACCATAATAAGATGAACAAAATAGACCTTAACTATTCTTAATAAAGGTAGGGGGCAGCAATCCAGGCCAAAAACTACTAAAAATATCCAAATCATCTTATCATGATTTTCTCGCTTGTATCAACCATCACTATACAAACTTGAAACTCACACAAGAACTATATTTTAGTTGAGAAGTTTATTGTGAATTTTTCAACTGCTAATATTTACCAAAAGCTTCATCGGCTATCCTCATACATAGTTCCATCCCATTCCACAATTGTATCTTGTTGAAAACTTCAAAATAAATTCCCAATCCACCTCAACTTCAAATCCATTATATTGATGATCCACTTAAATACATGTCAATAGCGTTGATACCTAATTGCAAGCCATTTGACTCACATTTGGCAATGAAATACCCAATCCATAACTCACATATCTTGAGGAATAACCTAAATCCATGCTAGCCGCAACAGCAATAGATTCCTTTAGGGCCAAACAAGAACTAGGTCCATTCTCTAACCTTACACGGAGAACTACCAAAAATAAGGTAGAACTTGTCCTCAATTGCTTGCCAATAATTAACTTTCAAAATTCTTTTTCTCGATGGCTCCTAAACCTAAAGATACAAACTTATAGAAATATATATATATATGATTATTTCGAATATAAAATTATTTTAGGCCTAATTTGAATTGATTTAAGGACATTAAGTAGAATAATTAAGACAAGGATCAAGTATAAACATTAAGATTTGAACAAGGAGACATGAAGCAAACGAAATAGTACTGGGATGAAGTTGGTATTTAATTTAGGGGAAATTCTATGGCCCGTGATTAATTTTGACAAAACCTGTCATGTCACTGTTTAAACTCACACCATATCCAACCTTGATCGAATCACTAAAATAGTTAATATTTCAATTATAATATTTATTTTAACAATTAGATGATTAATTAAATGGTTCCTTCATCGGGATTGTAGAAGCTCCCTTAATTTATAGATGTAGAATGGTTCATGTGATTTGATAATTAGTTCCAAATAAGATGCCAAAAGCCTTTTCCATATACTTTAAAGCCTTATCTTACAATATCAATTAACTTCTATTCATCTCATATAAAACTTTGGTTTTATGGTTTATTTAATGTTTTCTTAATCCCTATACCAAGAAATATATCATCAAAACTGTCTATAAATGCTAAGTTTTCTTTAAATTTACAAATCTTCGAGTTGGCTGAATTGCTTTTAAATTTTGGTTGAATTTCACAATTGCGACTCCAAATTAACATAATTTTTTGCTATTGTTTGGTTAAGAAATTCGTTCATACTTTCTTGTTTGGATCTCAATTGGTATGCATAGGTGTGATTCGAGTTGATTTTGTGGTATGCTTGCGGTAGTTTCTAATTTAAATTCTTCTTTAAATTACAATCACAGCACACTCGGAATTATAATATCGATATTGTGTAAAAACAGAATGAAGATCAAGTTATGCTTCCTAATTTGGAATTGCCTTGACACAGAAGCAGTCTCCTCTTTTTTTTTTTTTTTTTCCTAATTTTCCACAGCAAGTATTTTTTTACTAAATTGAGGTCTCAGCTCAAGATGGGTTTAGATTTCACCATCTTATGGTCCATAATTAGTAGGGATAATATTATATTTGGTACCTGATTAACTAATTAATAAATTAACTATTTAAAATTTAAAATTACTAAATTTAGTAGTTGATCAAGCAAATCAACATCAGTTATGTTACTTATGATAACTCTATCTAAAACTATTTGCGTGGTTGGATTTTTTTTTTTTTCCTGAACTATAAACTCTCTTATTTTTAACTTTTTATCAAAATTATTATATTTCTCGAATAATTAACTTAATTAAGATCCAATCCCCACTTATATAATCTTGCGTCCGTCCGTATCCGCAACGGACCGAATATACCAGCATCCACTTGATTCTGTGAAGTTCAAGGAGTCTATTTCACATATTACTTTGCAGGAGCATTTTTCTTTGGCAAACCGAAGACCAAGCCGCAGTGCAAGGGCTTCTACTGCTTCAACACCACCAGCATCTTTTAAATTTTTTTTTCTCCAAACTACCAAACGAGACAATACTCATAATTAATATCATTTATGTTTTTTTTGCATTAGCTAACTTCCTAAGCTACTATCTACTTGAACTTCCAATTACAAATTAAGTTAATTACCGTTTGATGACCCGAGGTCATTTCGGACTAATCTTTTCAAAACCCAAACTCTTAAATAAAAGAAATATAAAATAGAAACTGTAAATGAAAAGCTAGGTAAAAGAATGAATAAATAATTATAAGCCCTTATAGAGTATCATATATGAACATGGTCTCAAGAGATTGTGAGGTGCCAAGGAACTAAAATTGATAATTTTCTTTTGCCATTCTCAAGCATTCGTACAAGGCCATATAAGGAAAAAAGAAAAAGGAAAATTTCTTAATTTAGCACATTGATATAGACATTTGCAGAGTGATTACCGGCTAATTATGATCTAATCATCCATTAAAAGGAAAAAAACAAAGAGAGAGACAAATGGTACCCCTTGGTCTCAAGGAAACTGCGACAATTATGAAGATTTCTTCAACCAATTTTCGAAAATATTGAGGTTCGTTGTATAAAGGCAATTACATAACAAATCAAATATTATGATTAGGGATAAGTAATAGATTTTGTGTCCGACCTTAAAAGCAAACGAACAATAATGATTGGGTGGAACTTGAAGGTCTTATTAGATTATCTAAAGAAGATATTTTTATGCATAAATTTAAGGGTAAATGTCACAATTGGTACCTGAAGTGTCAATTTATTACTTATGAACTTTTTGAATCCATTTATATTACTTGAATAAAGTAATTAATTGCAAAAATGAGTAAAGTTTAGATAGTTGGTTGCAAATTTTGACAAACTCTAGGTAATTAATTGTAAAAGTATGTAAAATTTGATAAAATTTGGATAGTTATTGTAAAAATATGTAAAATTTAGGTAGTATATTGATACTTTTAAATTTCAAGTAGTAATTATGTAATTTGATAAAATTTAGGTACCAAATATGTTACACTCACCCTGAATTCAAATGGAGAATATGTGCTATAAAATATGCAGGTGAATGGAAGGCTTATTAAATTTCACATGTGCGTCGACATTGTATATTTACGACTTCGATTTCCATTGTTAACTTAAGAACCGTGTCATAAATAATTATGGAAAATTCTTAGATAACCGCACAAAACACCATAATAATAATAATAATAATAATAATAAGGGTTAATATAACAAGTGTCAAATGGTATCTAAACTTTAATAAACTATGTAATTAGATATCTAAATTTTAGAATCGATCAATTTAGCATTTAAAATAATGTTTTGTGTATTCCGATAGTATTTCTTTTAAATTAGCTAATACCGTCATCCTACATTATGTTTTTTTTTATCAATGTGATGAAGATACTATTGATATATATGTTAAATTGATCAATTTTAAAATTTAATTAATGCAACGACGACGATGATAATAATAATAATAAGTTACCTCGTTGGTATTATTAATCTAAGGATGTTCCTGTTATCCTGTACTTACGAGGGACCGTCTTGATACACGAAGTAAATGCAGCCGCTTGAAGTAACTCCAAAGCATACTTGAATGTGCGGGATCAACATCAATGGAGTTATTGCCATTTAATCTTTCTGACATGAACTTTTAGGTTTTGTCCTTCGTACAGGTAGGACCATTTTGTTCTGACATGCAGACGTCGATGGATGTAAATTTTGTTTCACGTCTCTTCGATTTTACTTCATCCCCCAAAACCCCGTTCTGAATCCCCATCTCTCTTCAATAATTTAGCCGTGCTGTTCAACTTTTTCGTACGTAGCTCATGGATGTTACGTGCAAGACATAAATAAGTTCTAGTGTCTTAAGGTTTAAGGTAACATGCATATACTTCCTCGTGCGTGCTTTCCTTAGGATTGAATTATTCTTGATTTTCTATGGAATGGACTGATAATAATAAGTTTCATATGAGTTTTACATCTTCATGAAGAAGTTGTAATTAAGTGGGTTGATGCTATGATGGTTGTGAAAGCACTATGCCATAGTATTAGCACTCAACCATGATGATAATCACATATGTAAGGGGGATATTATAACTTAGGTTCAATAACCCTAAGGACCAAGAAGCAGAGAAGGGATTCATTTTCCCCCAAACATGAAGAAAAAGAAAACGAAAAGCCACAAAATTTTCCTAAATTAATGAGATTTAAAATTTATAATGACCGGAAATGAATAACCTAGATTATGAAAAGATACAGTAATTCAGATTTACAGTTGTAAATCACAAAACATACAAATAAAAACTAGACAAGTAAAACTGAGAAAATATGAAACACGAGATTCAATATTGAAAACTTCAAAAGAGATGAAGTGAAAAATATGAGAAAAGCAATAAACAATCACTAGTATAATATTGTGATACGATGATTTTTATGGTCTTTTCTAAAGTAATTGATGAGGCCCTTAAGATTAACATTGCTCCCTCAAACTTAACTTTTTCCAAATGATATTCAAACAAATATTTGTTAAGAAACAAGTATTAATAAAAAACTGATAGTTTTACTCATAAACTAACTAAAAGATACAATACTGATATAATACATATATAATACAGATAAGTTACGGATGCAAATCAGATATAGATACGATATAGATAAAAATGGGACAATCGAAACAGACCCGTAAAATTATAACAAAATAACAATCTCAAGCACCATTGATCATTTAGTGGTTGATTATGGACATAGGTGGTTAACTAATGCTCCTTTAACTATCAATCACTAACCTATCAACTAGGCTCCCTAGTAGAGAATCGTTGCTCAATGGTAACTAACCATTTTCCATCAAACAATGCTCCAATTATGCCTTTTGATAATTTCTTTATACCTATATTAAAAGAAAAAAGCCTAAGATTTGTATAAATTTAATAGGGTGGATACAGATCGATTTGGTTCGATTTTTCCTAAAACCAAACCAAACCATAATTTACGGATTGGTTTTTTTCTATCCCAAACTTAATCATTCCAAACCATTAAGTAACGGTTTGGTTCGGATTATAAATTTTTTGAACCATTAAATAACGGTTTGGTTTGGTTTGGATTACAATTTAAATTAAAATTCTAACTAAAAATTTTCGTTGTTCTAGTGTTTTTATATTTGTGTAGATTCTTAAATATTTATATCATTTTACAAAGTTGATATTATAAACCATGATAAAATACTTTATAAATTCATCATACTTTTAATCTATAGTTCTCTATAAAATCAATTATCCACAATAAAATACAATCAGTAACCATACATAGTAAGTCATAATTTATGATTTTTAATATAACCATCATGTCAATTATCTACCAATAATTTAGCTAAAATAAAAAATCATCTATCAACAAAATTCATCAATGAATAAAATGACCAGTTGACAAAATATATTAAACAATTAATACATAATAAAATTTTATAACTGAATAAATAAATTTCATATTTTACAAAGTTAAAAGCTATTAAAAAAAACAATAGTTTATCACCAACATAAAATGACATATCATGAGCTTAAAAAATTTTTTAAAAAGAACAAGTTGATTTTAATTAATATTCACCAAATAATAAATATTAAATGAAATCATATAAATATATAGTAAAATATTATTATTTTTCTAAAACGGTTTGGTTTGGTTTTACGGATTGATTTGGTTTATCTTCTAAACCAAATCATAAATTTACGGATTGGTTCGGATTTGAAAATTTTCAAATTAAACCATGAAAAAAAAAACCATATTTTCGGTTTGGATTGGTTCTGTTATGGACTAGTTTGGTACGATTGGTTTTTTTGCCGCCTCTAAAATTTAAGGCACTGGCTCAATAAATCTCTACCTTATATTAGATTTGCAAATCAACACATGTACATAAGCTTTAGCTTTACCTACATTCAACTAATTTCACCAACCTTTACCTAAATGGGGTCATTTGTTTACTTTTAAAATGATCATACCTAGCTATGAACATTAGCTCTAGTAGTATTGCTTCACATATTAGCAACCAGCATAGCTATCAAATCACCAAGTAATTCTTAAACCTTTAGGATCCAATTTCCTATAGACCCTATATAGAGTCACAAAGTATTTTTTAGACCTCTAAAATGTTGACTTTCTTATGATATCTAGGATCTACCTTTCTTTTCATTGTATTTCTCAGAACTCTAAGACACTAGTTTCCTTTAACTTATTTACCCACAGACTCACTCCATGTAAACACTCGAGTAAAGAAAAATAGACTCCTTTGTTGCACAACGAAACAGTTAAATGTTTTCCTCAAGCAACTGCATTGACATGAAAATCCATCATCTAGGATTAACATCTACATAGATTACTAGGAATCAGCAGTCTCTAAATGTAGGAATAAGCTATAAACCCTAAACTACTTTTGCAACCGGTACACATCTACATCGGATTTCACTGTACATTATTACCAACACAATCAATTTATAAAGCAATCTAACAATCCTAATGCTTTCCTCACATTTGAATGGTGTGGACCCACTAACAGGCATTTAATTATCAAAATGATCTACACTAACAATTTTCAATGCTTACCATTACCAATCTACACAAAACAACACACATTAGAGCACAACCACATGAACAATTCCTTACTCTTTTTTTTTTTTAAACAACAATTCATTAGTCTTATCATCCTACATTTACACTGGTTCTACCTTAATGTGGCTCTTCTGCTTAAACTAACAATAGACCATAGGCATTTAAACTCCCCACTAGAACAGCTACAAATATTATATTTGCATCGACCTTTGCGAATTAAATTGCATACAAATATACTACCTTTGAATCATAATGTGGTTTGATGGTCCTTGCTCATTAGATGCCTCCAGAAGCCATGGTTCGGCAATACAAAAGAACACATCTAGATTATATCAAATCTTCTACTTTATTCTTTGGTAGTGTTACTAGCATAATGTGGTGCTTTCACTCGGCAAGAAACTAAAACACCACTTTCACAACTATTACTACTTCAAAATCCTACTTGATACGAAATAAATCTATCTTCATCAAATTCCCCATTGTTACACTTCACTCTTCAATCCAAAGATCATAAACCTTATGTCATCGAGTGGCTCAAATAACTATTAGCTTTTATTACATGCCAACACGCAAGGTACAATAAATCTTCCCATTCAGCTTCAAACTCTAGTTATCATGGATCCAACCTTACTCTGCAAATCTTAGAAAGAAAAGTAGAAAAGAGTGTGTGGCAAATGGTAATAAGGAAATCCAAAAAAAAAAAAAAAGGGGTGAAAACCCATTAATAAGAAATGATCCGCTAGTGTGATAGCATGACAAAAGCGATGCTCCCACAGTAGCATCCATTGGGATCTAAATAGCTCTTTCAAACTCAATTCCGCACTTAAAGCATACATATATCAAATAGCATTTAGCGGTTGATTTTGGACTTGGGCAACTCACAAATTCCGAGATTCCTTTTTTTTTTTTTTCTAGTATTAAATTAAAATTCTCGTAAGTGTTATTATTATGTTTAAGTTCATGAGTTTATAGAGTGATGGTTATAGTTCTTGTTGGCTTTGATATATTTGAATTTTTATGTGATCATCAATTAAAAAGCTAAATACATGAATACATTTATATTTTTTATTCCAAGTAAAAAAAAAAATAGTGTTTTATTTTTGATAAATATTCGTGTCGTGTGCCGATGTTGAGATATCTTTGTGTATGCTTATGTTTCTTTTCTATTCTTTAATTTACTAAAGAAATAAAATTTTCGTATGCTTCCTTCATGTATGCTTCAACAGTAGATAAGAAAGTATATGCATCTTTAATAGGGGTGAAAAATGTCATGCAATTACACCCAGTGATACCCTTTTCAATTGGATAGATTTCAAGTGTATATTTAAGAATTCAAGATAGGTTTTGGAATAATTTTTTTCGTTTTCTATAGGATAGAATGTGGATGTGATATTAACATATTCTGTGCCATTATAAAACCTATATTTTAAGATACACGGGATACGAGTTTTATGGATCCTTTACCTCTCCTATAAGAATCATTAACTAATAGTAATAATAATTCAAATTAATATTATATTTCTACTTCTGATTTTACCAAAAAGGGGGAAAAAAACAAACCGCTATAATTTAAGTCAATCATTCGGATAAAAACGCTAAAGTAATTGCTGGTTCATTTGTTTTACTCTTTTTCACTCATTTGTACCTTTTTTTTGTTAATTATTATTTGCTCTTTTACTACATTTCATCGGATATTATATTTGTAGATTTTCTGATTTGGTCTCAAAAATTTTAAGCAAATTGACTAAACTATCTAATAGAATGTAAAAGTCTACACATAAGTCCAAGTTTGAATTTTTTGACCAACCCGTTATCTTATCACTTTCATTTCATAATGTGATTTTTGTCCATAATATGCCATACTTTGTTATATGAGGTAAATTTTATAATGTCGCTTATGGAGCCCTCCATACTTTTCCATCCAACATAATGTTATGAAAACGTTAACAATTTGTCCCAAATTTACAATAGAATTTCAGTATTATAAAAATATAATACAAAAATTTACAAGCTTTAAATGGTATTCCATATTTCTAGGTTTTATAGAGTATAGTTTTACAAAATACATTTTTCAATAATTAATACTTATAGAATAGGGCATCATATGATCTCATATTATCCACTTTGCATACCCATATCCGAATTAATAAAAAAAAGCTGTTGATGCAAAGGTGCACCCTTCATTTCCGATAGGGTATTTATCTTTTCACCTTTAGTTGAGGATTTCCATTTCCTTTATCTAGAAAGGTATAGCGAGAACGTTTGTTTTTTGCCCTTTTAATTGATGAAGCTCATCAATAATGGCTCCATGGATATGAAAACAGGAAAAAGAGGGAAGTTCAAGTTACACTAAAAGATGAAAGGAACTTTAACATGGTTGTCGTGTTTAGATGCGTGGGAGTAGGTGAGACTAAAGTAAGTTTTTAATTTGTGGGCCATGGATCACTATCGCAAATTCATGACCATCGCCATCATCCCAACCCTATAATGTTATCTATTCATAATCCATACTTCATTGTGTCCCAAATTAAAAGGCTAAGAGTCACTTCCTACAAGTGACACCATGTTAATCCATTCTCATTAATTTGAAAAGAAGAAAAAAAAAAAAAAGGAATTTCAACTGTTTGGATTGTCAAATTTTTATCTGTATCAGATTTGTATCAGTTTGGTTTGATCAGTTTGTAAATAAAACTATCGGTTTTTCATCGATATCATATATGTATCGATTTATTTTGAAAGCAATACCAAAATGATCCCCAAAATAACGATTTGAGCTCGGTTTGATATTTAATTGAATTCCATTTTGATATGGTGGCTAGACGAAGTGGGCTCTATTTAATGGTTTATCAACCACGTTCGAGTCTCCAACTGGGCAAGCTAGCAAGGATTGTTGAGGACTTCATTGTCACATTATTTAAAATGGCTTAAGGACATATTTGGTAGTTGTATTTTATTAATTTGTCTAATTAATTACAAAAAATTTAAAATATTAATTTATTATCAATAAATTTTCAAGTTCATTTACAATACTAAATTAGATGGTAAATTAAAAAAAACAAAGTAATATTCAGGTAGCTATTTGAAAACATTCGGATAGATATGAGTAAAACTTAAGTATCAATTTACATTTTTAAGTTTTGTGTAGTTTATTGTAAAAACAAGCAAAATTTAAGATACCAATTATACAATTACCCATCTTGACCATCACACAGGGGTGTGATTACTGATAAATGACCAATGTTGGTCGGATAGGAATGAGATTAGCTAGATCAATATATCGAACGGTTTCGTTGGTTTTGAGAAATATAATGACCTTTTAATAATAATAATAATAATAATAATAATAATAATAATAAGAAATTAAAAGGAAAAAAATGCAAATAACCTCTTTAAACTCTATTCTCGGTGAAATGCACCACAAACATTCAAATATTATAAATTAACCCATGAACATTTATTAGTTTACAAATAACTCTCAAAAGTTTAAAAATTAATATACCTCATCTAAACTTTGGCTACAGAAAACACTCATCAAACTTATTAAAGGGTACTTTAATATCCCATAAACTTTCATCTTGGTGTGATTTTAGTAAATTAAAAAACAAATGTTTTTAATGTTATTAATTTACCAAAGTTTACAGGAATTGTTTGTAATTTTCCCCAAATATAAAGTTTAAATCTCATATAAATAAAGTTCAAGGTCGGTTAAATAAATCTATGAAATGTATACTTGTATATTTGGCAACAGATGCTGCATTAAATTCTGACTGTCCCTCATCTGGGTGTAATTACAAGTTTGTCTTATTCTTTATGGAAGAAGAAGATGACTAGTTATAATTTAAGCCTATAATGGCAAGTTTATAAGTAGATGACTAGTTTTTTCTTTTCTTTTTTTTTTTGTATAAAATAATTCACTAAAAAAAGATTGACAAATCATAAGTCGGATATGGTTTTAATCCATTCTTTATACTAATAATTACATTATAAATTTATAATCTTATTCATTCTAAAAAATAATATAACAATAAATAAAATTTGAATATATAAAGGAATAACGAAAAAACTGCAATTAACTGCTAGGAAAATTTGCACCATCTAATTTTCTGGACTTCGATTATAGCCAATGCATGACTCCACCTTTTGTCACACTCATTAATCATCATCAATTGGATGAGCAATCATGGGTGGGAAAAAAATCAACCAAATCAGATCAGTCCACAATCACCCCAAGCCAATTAAAAATATGACTTCTTTTTTTTTTTTTTTTAACAAATTGGATAATGAAAAAAATTTCTAGTTTGAACCAATACATAAATTTATGGTTCGTTTGGATGGACAAACCAAATCAATCCATAAAATCGAATCAAATTATTTTAGAAAAGTATAATAATATTTCACTTGTAACTATAAATTTTTTTTATGATGATTTATTAAAGATTTTATATGTTCCTATGATTTCATTATAATATTTATTATTTGATGAATATTGATTAATATTAACTTATTCCTTCTTAAAATTAGTTTTTAGGTTCATGATATATGCTTTTTCATTGGTGATAGTGTTATATATATAATAGTTTTATCTTTGTGGAGTATGAAATTTGTTTATTTAATAATAATTTTTATTACGTATAAATTATTCAAATGTATTTTGTCAGCGAATCACTTTTATTTGTGGATGACATTTGTTGATAGATATTTTTTATTTCGATCAAATTTGTTGGTAGATAATTAACTTAATGGTTTTGTCCAATATCATAGATTATAGCTTGCCATATATGAGTAAGTGAATGTGTATTATTGGAAGATAACTGATTATAAATTAAACAATTTTATGGAAGATTATAGATTATGAGTATGATAGATTTATATAATATTTTGTTGTGATTTGTAATATAAACATTATAAAGTAATTTAAATATATGAATATCCATACAAATGTAAATAATTAGAAAAAATACTTTTAATTAGGATTGTGATTTAATTCGTAATCCGAATAGAAATAAACCATTATTGAATGGTATAGAAAATTTCTAATCTGAAGTAGATCGTTATTTAATGGTTTAGTTTGGAATGAAATAAAATCAAATCATAAATTATGGTTTAATTTGATTTTTGATAAAAGTTGAACCAAATCGATCTATGCTCACATCTAATTTGCCATAGATTTTTTTTTTCCCACTATTTTTGGTTTAACAAACCGGATCCTTATCCTACTTTATTGTTTAGAGGAAATACTTATGTATTCATTTCGAAAAACTACACCATAATAAGTAATATATAATAATATAATATTATAATATGAAATCTAGAAGAAATTTTTGTTCCTTCCAATCATCATTGCTTTTGCTTTATCCAATAAAATGCAACTTAACTTTGAACAAGCCCTTAATAAAATAAAAATAATACTGAATATATATTATTTATATATAAATTTTCTTTCATTTTGGCGAATCAAATAAAACATGTTACTAGACTTGTGAAACCTTAATCGGCAGGTCATAGTTGTAGAAGGAAAATTTAATGGTTTTGTAGCAGTTCTAATGAGATTGACTTTGTCTATCATTAATATTTTTTTATATTATTTTTTTATAACTAATTTAATAATAATTTTAATAACCATATTAGACTATAGAAGTTTTGGAGCTAGAATTAGAAATGCATAGCTCATGCCGACCAATTGTCTGCATATAGGGACCGTTTCAAGTTTATAGTTAGGGAAGGCTAGGGAGAAAAAACAAAGTAAAATATATAAAAAAAAGAAGGAAAAGGAAAATAATGATTATCATAATTTGTTTAATCTCGGCAACGGAACAGATCAGGTCAAACCCCATATTTTATTACCTCATTCATTTTCTATGAACTGGCACGATATAAGAAACCAACAAAAGGAGTTTTAGTCTTCCCCATTTTTATTTTCCATTGAACCAAAACCCCAACATAGCAGAGCTTTAATTTAGTTCATAAACTTTGAAATAGTCAATTTAATATACAATCAAGTATCTTATGATTATTCTTACAATTTTACTAATATTATATGTTTGGTTTTCTAACATGAATTAAAAATAATTTATCGGTGTTAGATATTATTTAGAGAAATTATAAAAATTCAATGATATGATATCATGATGTCCTTTCTAAGTCAGCAAATAGAGTTAAACATAGTAAAAATAGCCATAAAAAGTTTGATCAAATATTAAATTAACTACTTTCAAATTTAGGTATTAAGTTGAACTTTCTTATAAAGTTGAAGTACAAAAATTTGATATTTAACCTTATTTATATATTGTCCCCTTATACCATGGTTATAGATCGTGTGTAAATAAATCAATGTAAACATCAACTATTAAAATTCTAAATATTTATTCAAATTTAATTTGATTGATATTAAATGTCATTAATCTTTAAATTTAATTGAATTCAAATCAAGTTTGAATGTTATCAATTTCAAGTCAAATGAAAATATTGATATTAATTTATTTAATATATATATCCAGGAAATTAATACAATAGGAATTTGAATTGAATAGTAAAATGAACAACTCTAGTTGCTGTGGGAACCTTGTGTTAATTCCTTTCCAATTACTGCACTTGAAATCTTGTAAGTTGTAATGACCCCACACATGGATATACGTACAATAGAGTTATAGAGAAAACACCCACCCACCCCCCATCTTCCCCCCAAAAGTCCTTTCTTTTGTCACCTTCATTTTCTTCTTCCTCAGGAAAAGCATACTGAAACCTTCTCGATTTCTTCTTCTTCCTTCAAAATGGTTTCATATAAAACCTTACAATAGTAGACATAAAATCATTGTTCTAGGATCCTTATGTTTCATTAATTTCCTAGAAATGAGGAGCATAGCGACATGTTACAACGATCATGCCATTAGAATATCAGATTCCTATTGTTCTGGCCCTTCAAATCGCTCCTATCTTACACCAACTTTAGCCCCTCCGTCGTCGTCGTCTTCGTCTTCTTCTTCTTCCTTATCATCCCCAAAGGAGGTCACATCCATATACAAAACAACACTATCCACACACAAACAACTTGTCATAACATTAACTTGGTCAAAACTCATCATGGGTCATGGCCTGACTCTTAGTGTCAATGACAAAACCACCAACTATCTCAATTCCAATCCTCAAAGTTTGAAGAAACCAAAAGGGACAACAACTTTCCAAGCTTGCAATTCAAAGATTGATGTCTTCTGGGATCTCACCGCAGCATTTTTCGACCAGGCGCCGGAACCGGTAAATGGATACTACGTTGTGGTGATAGCCGATTCGGAAATTGTCCTAGTCCTAGGAGACAAGGATGAGGAAACGGAAGTGGAGAAATTGAGAAATGGATCCCCACATGTGCAGCTCACATTGGTTTCCAGGATCGAGCAGTTTTCAGGGAATGCCCGTGCAACTTATTCCACCAAGGCTAGATTTGCTAGCACGGGTGTGTGTCACGACATTATGATTAGGTGTGGCACGGAAGAGGGGGGATCGTCCAAAAATCCGGTGCTATTGGTTTTTGTGGATGACAAGCGGATTTTTGAAGTGAAGAGATTAAGGTGGAATTTTAGGGGGAATCGAACAATCTTTGTGGATGAATTGGTGGTGGACATGATGTGGGATGTTCACGATTGGTTTTTTAATCCTAAGTATGGTTGTGCTGTTTTCTTGTTTAGGACAAGGAGTGGATTGGAAAGTAGGTTGTGGTTGGAAGAGAAGAATTTGGAGCAGAATGGGGAGGCAAAGGGTGAGTTTTCTTTGTTGATTTGTGCTTGTAATGATCATAGTTAGTTTCTTAAGATTATCTATATTGAGTCTTTTTTATAATTTTTCTGGGATTTTAAGGATTTGGGATAGTCCTATTTAAGTTTGAGATTAGTAATAAGGATAGATATATAATCTTCCTATTACAGGACATATATATACACATGATTGTAATTTGTAAATGTCAAGACTGATTCATCAGTTACAAGTTTCGACCATTTAAGTCTTTCTACAGCTCTTGCCCTTTATGTGCCTCCCGTCTTGATTTAAATATCAAGGTGATGATGGATCTTAATAGAATTATAGCTGTAAATAAGCCGAAATCTCTTTAATTTTGTTCATTTAAATGAGTTTCTAAGCTAATATTATGTATATGTAATCATGGTAGCTTTTTTTGGCAAAATTATTTCCCTCTTCCTTTCCCTTTGAACCTTCAGCTTTTGAGTGTTTAATCGAAGCTCATATTCAGGTTTAGTTTTGATAAAATAAATGACTTTCCAAACCAAGCTTCAATTTCATATCTCCTAGTAAATTTGAGCTCGAGTTTATAATTATTAGGTTTGTAAACAAATATAATTCGATTTTCCATCATAAGGGTAAGTAAAAATAATAATCTAATAGTTGAAAATAGTGATAAATCCATCATGAAAATATGTATGTGGAAATAAAGAAATAATTTGATGTTGAGGATTTGAACCGATAGTGTATTTCTTTGGAACTTTTTGAGACTATTATGCTAATCGGAAGACAGATACACAACGGAAAGGTTTTCGAAAAAATGAAAACCATCAATTTTGTTTGGATGATGGGAAATTCTATAGTTTCGTAGTCAATTTTGATAGAATCGGTTCTATTATTATGCATTGGCTTACACCATATTAAACCGTGATCAATTATCTAAAATAGTTAGTATTCCAATTATAATATTTATTTTAATGATTAAATAATTAACGATCCGTTAACAGACTGTTGAAATGCCTTGTGAAAAACATGTGTCATCAATGTGGTGTAATAATGCAATTCATTAGATGTCTTGCACCGCTGAATGCTGGACAAAAAAATCTTTCTCATAAACTCAGCGGATTCATTTAAATTATAAATAAGTAAGTTAAGTCGAATCGTCACACTGATGAATTAGATGTTGAACACAGCCTAAATTCGATTAAATCTATAATTTAAAACCCCAACTCAACTTGACATAATATTAAATAAACATGAGCTTAATAAGATTAAATTTATTTAAATTCAATATATATATATGAAGATTTTTTGTTCGAATTAAAATAAGATCCAAATTTGACTTACACTATATCAATATTTAGATCCAACTCAAAATCGATAAAATCACAAGCCAATTAAGTTAAACATTATAAAATTTGAATTCAACCTAAAAACTACTTGAATAACTCAACCTAGATCAAGACCCGAACTAAAACCTCGAACTCAATTCGATTATTATTAACACAATAAATTTAAATAGATATCGAGTTATATTTGAATAATCGATATTTGATAAATAGTAGGTCGACTGCTTTGATTAGACAGTTGCTGTTGAATGGCAAATGAGACTTTAACCGTATGGCACATTGCTGTAATTTGTTTTTCTTGTCAAATGCAAGAGATTCATAATGACACGAGAAAGGAGGAAGCATCTTTCCATGAATACAATCATCTTTATGGTTGCAGTATACAACTATTTTATGGGGTCCATTAAAATCAAAATCATTTCGATGGATTAGATGAGGGTCATAAAGTCGCATCTCCATCAGTGAGGTGAGGTTAGTCCATCTCCATCATTTCTAGTTCTCCAGATTTAGAAGACAAAAATCTAAATGGAAAAGTTTTAAATTGGGTAACTTGGTGATACCTATAGCGAAAGTGATTTAGGTTTACGAATGCTGTCAAATCTGGATCGTGATTGATCCCGAAATAGAAATAGATTAAGCGTCAAGAAGAAATATAAATAGTGTTGCTAATTGGATAATTTTTATGTTTAGAGGAGGATGTGTCCCTTTGATTGATGGATCTCCATCCCATCTTCACTCCGAAAGCTATTGTTTCGTGATTTGTCTTCTCGTACTGATTTAACTTGTAATATCCCCGACAACAGATAATTCTATGAATAAAGTGATTTTTCGTTTGGTCAAAAAATAAGAGCCAAGAAGAATGAAATTAGGATCATTAAAAGTGTCAAAATATAATTAACATGATATTTGTATTTTTTTCCTTTACTTTATACATGTCACATATACTTATCACATGTTCCATTTAACAGAATATTAAACGGAACATAATGTTTGAAATTATAAGTCGATTAATTATAAAAAAAAGTTAATATAAGTTACTATTCTATATTTTAATCTTAAAATTATATATTTTTTTTTTAATTAACACACGTTATAATTGTTATTGGGAGAAGAAAGAATCGAGCTCGGCTATCTCGTTAAGAGATTAAGAATTTTTAACATTTGAGCTTTTATTTTTGTTGGGTCTTGGTTTTTATTTTAGTAAATTAGTGTATTTTATTATTAAGTATAGCACATTTTGATTTGACTCGAGAAATCTTATCAACTCTTTCCCAACTCTCCGCTAAAGAAGTGCCAAAATAAAAATGTCCGATTTGATGTAGGACAGGATTGATTGGCTCAACTCTGGTCTAATCACACTGACTTTTGTGTCCCAGTATGCTTTTGGATCCGTTGGATACTGAGTTTTTCATCACTATTTATATCTATATCAAAGTAATACGTGTAAATATATTTAATTTATATTTATATTTTATTTATATTTAATTTATTTGATATTTTAATAAAAACGATCAATTAATTTTCATTCACGTCTATTTTTTGATAAATAATTTATTTAAAAAAAATATTTTTAAAAATTATCTATATCTATAATTTATGAACAAACAAATAATTCCAAAACAAAAAAAAACTAATATTATTAATTCTTTAAAAATTATAAAAATACATTTAAATAAAAATAATTCTAATATTAAACAAGTTAAACTCGTTTATTAAATAGATGAGTACCTAAGTAGTTGACCTTGAAACTCGGCCGAGACAACTAGACGGAACTCCAGCGGCATAGCAGAACAGCACAAAATACAATCCAAAACATAAAAGTATTCAATTTAGGGAAACAATACATTCATCTTAATTACAAGGAAGAATAAATAAATAAAAGAAAGAACAGCTTTTACATTCAACATGCAATTATATTGAGTCATTATTATTACCAACAAACCAGATGTAATGGAAAGCCGTTTCAGAGAGGAAGTTGAGAGTCCAACAAGAGCTGAATCATCAAGAGAAGCTAATTTAGAGTGTAAGTTTGACGGTTCATCGTTCAACAGCCGGAGAATTCCGGCGGCGGCAAAATTAAGTACCGGTGATGGCTTGGTAACGTTGACTTGGACTCCTTGGTGTTCCAGCCGAGACAAACCGAGTATGTTTTTGAGGAGATGTTTTGTGGAGGAAAGCACCATTGGCATCTTTTTGCTTCTCTCCACCGTTTTTACGATTATGGAAGGAAATTCTTCCTAACAAAGACAGCACAGTTATGGAGAGCGTAAGAGTGTTTATATTTAGGGTCTATTTGGATTGTCTGTTTTTCATCTGTATCTCTATCTTTTTTAAAATGATATATGTAAATATATCCGATTTGCATCTAAATTTTATCTATATTTGTTCTATTTGATCTTTTGATGAGAACTATCAACTTTTTTTTTATCTATATCTATTTCTTGATAAATAATTTGTTAGAAAAAAGTTTGAAAAAGTGTCTGTATCTGTCGAAAAAAAAAACCAAAACAAACAGACCCTTAGTTTAGTTTCTCATACCGAATGTTGGGGTTTGGCGTTGGTGTCATCGTTGTTGGTATTCTGTGTCGGCCAAACCTCGTCTCTTCAATTCAATTGACGATGTGAATTACTTATATACTTATCTGTTCTATGATCTAGATAAGTCCAACTTATCTAAAATTAAAATTATTATATTTATGATGGTATTTTTATAATTAATTTCCTTTCCCCTTTTATCATACAGAATTGATGAAATCTGTATTTATAGAGAAGGTTGAGTATGAATAGGAAAATACTGGTGTGTGGCTGTGGGTATATGATAATATTACTAATTAGTAGGAAGGAGTAATCATAATCTAAGAATTTTAACAGTTATAAGCTTGCTTTTTTTCCCCTTTAATGATTGGAGTTCCATTACCACTAATCTCTTATTAAATCCAATGTTAATTTAGATTCTTTCTCATAAAAAACTGACTTCTATTAAGTGTTAACCATTCTCTCAGGGTTTACAAGCACTATCTATAAGAGAAGGTCGAAAATCTAAAAGCACTAACTTTTGAAAAGAGGATGATGGATTAATCAACTAGTCATGATATTAATTTTGATCCAAGAGGATCATATTCCATGAAGAAAATTAAATGGGATCTCATGTATATTTTGGTGTCTTTCTTTTTTATTTATTTATTTTTTTTTTCTAGACTCAAGTGTATTTTGGTTATACTGGAGAAATTAGAATTTTTTTTTTTTAGTTGTCTTCAAAAAATTGAATTTATAGAAACCATTTGTTATTTTGTTTTAATTTAATTCTAAGGAATTGGAGAATTTAAAACCATATTTTTTTTTATTCTCACTAGTATTTTCTATTAAAAAATTATAAATAGAGGTTATTGAAATCATATTCCTTGAATATAAGCAGATGAGCTGCGGAATATGAAATGAAAATTTTAACAATTATAAATTAAACAGAAATCTTAAGAATAAAGATTGAGAGTATCCAATTCCGGAATACGAATAATCAAGTGCTAAATTCCATTACCTCGTATGGCAGGGGTAATTAATTCGCATTTTATAGAGCCGCTCTAATTAAATTCCTAAAATCATTCAAAGAACTGACCGAGATTATTTTTTGGCACAAACTAACCGAGATTATTTGATGGACCCAAATGGGTAGAGTAGCATTTGGATTTTTATCCAGTTCGTATGGAACAAGACAAGGTAAACCAAATGGGCTGGAGAGAAAAGGGCAAACAAACAATTGGGCCCAAAGTCAAGAAGCTGGGCCAAGAGAAAAGGAATGGAAGATTCCAAAAAGTATGCTGCTTTGGATCCATGTGTGAATTTGTTGAATACATGGCATTCTGGGTCTAAAAGTAAAGTGGGCTGGAGTTTATAATTAAGCCCACTGGAGAACATATGAGGGCAGCAAATAGTAAAGAAGAGTTGGGCTCGTCTCAAAAAATAAAATGATAACAACAATAATATTAGAAAATTCTACGGTTCCGTGGTAGTTATAGCCAATGTAATCAAAATTGGACTGAAGTTTGACCCGGATATACTAGGAGGTCAGGGGTCAACCAGAGGTTGAATCGAGTCACAAAAAAGTAAAAATATAAAGTATAATTTAATTATAATAGATAAATATATATAACATCACTTAATTATATCTATATTTGAATCGAATTTATCAATTAGTTATTAAATAAGCAAGATCTAATGATTATATTTTATAAATTCATAATATTGTATGATTACATATTTAAATTTCTAGTATTTTTTTTTTCTTTTGGTTAGGGTTAACCAGTCTGGGTTGCCTAGTTCAACCCGATTTGACCGTTGGGGTCAATTGGGTCAATCTAGGTCAATGCAAATCTAGGTGAATTGAGTGGAACAGTCCATCTTTATGGCCAGTTCTGATTGAACTGGTTTGAATCAGCCAGGCCGGGCAGGTTCGGGTCTAACAACATTAGTTACAACGAGACTGATCTCATCATATTAATAAACGATCTAGATATTTTCTATCAATGATCAAGCCCCTTAAATTTTTTTATATTTATTTTTTTTATAATCAATACCGTAGAAGTTCCCTTAACAAGAACAATGGTGTCTTTACCGTTTCACTTACAAAACCTATTCACAAAATACAGGAACAAGCCCAGCAGAAGAGTATATGAAGGAGGGTAGTATGAATACATCTTTTAGATTACAAGCTACTTGTTTTATCTTAAAATAAATAAGGAAATATTACTCTCGTTTCCTGCTACTTCTTTGCCCAACATCGGAGGGTTTGTAATTTTTCAAATTAATGACTAAAACATAAAGCTAAACTTATATCTATTACAAAGAGAAACTATAGTAGTTATAAATGTGAAATTGGCTCAAGTAACACCAGCATGAACCCAAAAGGTTAAGGATGTAAACAAAATAAAAAACTACTCGCTGCAATCAAATGCAAACTAGATGTATATGTACCACGGTATTTAATATTGAATTAGATATGGGTTGTTGACAAGTAACAATATTATGGAAGAGAATAAAAATATTTTTTAGCACGTTTACTGAGATTTATGTGAGAATCAAAGAGTAATAGCAGTCACTCAATAATATAATTAATACTTCAAGAGCTTAAGAATATTATAAGACCAATTATAGTAGTTCGCTAATAAAATCAAATATTGGGATGGGCCATCTTTTACCATCCAAAACAAGGCATTTATCAGTTCTATGCTTAGGATAGTAGCTCTACCCAACCAAACAAAAGGGTTTCTACACTTCAGATGGCCTTTTTTTTAGTTTAAGAAAAATTCTATTTAAAACTAAAAAAAGCAAATAGTGTATCATTTTACTCATGATTTGATAAACTTGTTTTAAATAGTAACATAATTGTTCATTTTCCTTATCTCTAACCACCAATTAAACCTAAATAGAATCATGTAGAATTTTTATGTTAAACTTATAATACTCTATAAGATCCTACAGCTCGAAAAAGTTTTATAAAATCACAAATTTATAGAATTATAAAAATAGAATTACGATTTTGATAACCAGACAAACAAAATCTGGCACATTTTATGAAATTCCCGCAATTACCGGTCCATAGAAAAACCTCATTCATCAATCAATGCAGTCCCATGAGAATTCTATTTAACAGAACCACAAAACTCCAAATCCTAAGCAACACTCATCAAATCAAACCCGATCTTCTCCTTCTACACACAGAACCTTAAAACTTTGCAATAATTAACATGTTTGCACTTCCTCACTCTTAATTCGATAATTAACTTTGCGATAATTACCTTGGAATGAAGAGATGCCGTGAGGTCTATGTGAGAAGAGAAAGAGTGCTTTTAGTTCCAAGGAAAAAATGAATACGAAAAGGTAGAAAGATGAGAAGTGATGGCATGCAAATTCCATCATTTTATCATCTATTTTAATAGGTTCGTCTTATTTAGCGGTTTGGATCTATATTAACTGTGATCATACCAAAGGGATGGGGAAATTAACATATTGACTTTTTTTTTAATTAATATTATATATATATATATATATATGTATGTGTAAAGAAGCATCTTTCACGGAAAAATTAAACGTAGAATTTTTGTTGGCTTATCTTCGTCATGATACGTCAACAATGCACTCTAAGCAAAAGCGAAAATAAAAAATTGAACTGCGCATGCACTTGGACAGGCCATGCACATGCCATGAATTTTATCCTTTTTAATCGATAAAAATTTTTAATAAGTTTCAACCCTTTGAAAGTTCTGTTTACTTGGATAAACTTTTATATATTAAATTGCCAGCAGGTTGGTTGTTTGGTTAGACATTGGATCTGTGAGGTAACATAAATGGAAGAATATGTTTGATAGTTCTTAGGGAATCTATATGTCAAAAGGTATGATATGAGGCCGGCCTATAATTGCAATTGGCATGGATGTGAAATGTTGACTTGTAAGTAGAGGCCGGGGGTTGGTGGTTTGCCGGGAGCAGGTTATGTGTTGGTGTAACTGAACTTTTGTTAAGTATGATGTTTCCTATGTCATAGGGTTCACCCGTCAGTTTTGTGTATTAGAAAGATGGAGAGAGAGGGAGAGGTCAAATAAACTATTTCTTTATATCTTCCATGCCACGTTTAAGATTAGTTATGGTTCTAGTCTCTAGAGAGGAAACAGGTGCTAATCCAATTCAAGCTATACATAAACTTGTATAATGCATAAGTTGAAAGTATAAGATGAGTCAAACTGAATTTACGCCTACCTTATTTATTGTTTTGCTTTTTATTAGATTCAATTAAGGTGGGAGGATAAGTTATAGAATACTGCTTATATCCTATCTGATAAGGCCTAAGACTATTTATTGAATCAAATCAAGCTAAATTGAACCAAACCGAACAAAATCGAACCGAATCGTAAAATGTGATTCTTTTATATTTTGGTTTGGTTTGCAATTCGGTTTACAAAAAAGTCTACACGGTTACGGTTGGTTCAATGAGTCGAACTGAACCAAATCATTTGAGCTTGAACTGAACTGTTTCGCATTAAAAGAAATAAAAAAGGAGCCATTTTATTTATTTATAACTCTTAAGTATTAGGATTATACATGACATTTTACTCTAATATCACATATGTATGTAGTATGTTAGAATAGAGTTGAAACTAAATCATAATTCTAAATTCTAATACTATTCTTATGTTTAGAAGCATCTTTGAAAAGGTATTGAGTAAGAATTTAATTTATAGATTTATTAGTAGAAACTATGATTCCATTCAAATTTATGAAATATAAATTACATTTTTAACCACATTAATGTTATTTATAAATATAAATATTGTATATATATATTTCATATTATATATTTTATATAATACATTGTTAAATATATTATATATTTAATAATATTAAACAAGCAATCTTTTTATTCATATCAAAAGTTTCCCAGTATTTTTTTCTATTTTATTAATTTTTAATTCTTCCTAAAACTGGCAGACATGCATCAAATTGGAATAAAGTGATATAATTGATTTTAGAGCATGCACAATCATTTAATTAGTACAACGGAAGTTTAAATACGTTATAAGCAAAGAATATTATAAATAATCATGGAATTAATGTAAAAGAATGATTTTCTTTAGTTAGTATTATAGATTTATTAAAAATAGATGTTACTTTAAATTTACATTTAAAATTATTTTTTGAACGAGATAATAATATCATATTTGAAATTATTAAATATAAGACCTGATATAATGATAAATAACTTTAAGTCTTGCATTAGGTTTCTTAATCTAAACATCGTTTTTTTCCCTTAGGAACTCAAATGACTATTAATATTATTTAGGGATAAAGCACTGTTGATGCTTGAACTTTGATGAAATGGACAATTAAATATTTGAACTTTCAAGAAGACCAATTTCATATATAGCCAAACTTTTCATACCCCTTTTTCACTATCTCATCTAATTATTGCTGGACACGTATCCATTACTTTAACAAACAATAAAAGAGTGATGTAATGAAAAGAGGCACAAAAAATTTGGTTAGATATGAAATTGGTCTTCTTAAAAGTTTCAGTATCTAATTGTCCGCTTGGCCAAAGTTCAGGTATCAAAAGAGAATTTTTATTTATTAGAACTAAATACTTTTAAAAGTGTTTCAAATTGAAACAAACCAAATCAAACCGCATTTAAATTGGTTTAGCTCAAAACCCCAAATCATTAAAAGCGATTTAGTTCATTAAGGGTTTGAACCGAATTGCTTCAAATTGCAGTTCGGTAAACAGTTCGGTTCGACCCTTGAACCGAACCAAACCGAACCATGCACACCCCTATGATAAGGTATAAGATATTAAATTTCTTATCCACAACTTATCTTATAACACATTATACTTTTCTTATACCTACCTTGTGGAACCTATAGACTTTCTTTTTATGAAATCTCTATATTTTTTTCCTTTTTTTCATAAACTTCAAATTTACTATCTTCGATATGGTTTAATGCAATTTGTAAAACTATTTAAGTTTCATATATTCACTATAAACAACATGTGGAGATAAATTTAAAAAGTAATTTATTAATATCACGATTATGCAAAACATAGAATTTGTTTATACTTAAAAGTTAAAACCTACAAAATACGTGTGGAATTAGTTTATGTGATATTAAATAAAATCGTATAACTTGCCACAAGTTCAAAAGTTTAAAACTTTGAAACTACTTTTATATTAATTGGTTTTAGAAGATAAACAATATGTTTGTATAATTTAGGAGTTCAAGTATATGCATATCTCACAGTTCTTCTAAAATAAAAATAACAAGTTATTCTATGATAAAAAATTCTAGAATGTAGTCCACAAATAATAATCTTAAATAAAAGTAATCGCAAAATAAAAAATAGAGTATTATTTTTTTTTATATATCAACATTATGATATAATATTTAATAGGATAAACATAGGATATCTTGCAACTTATAACCCCTATATTAGAATATAAGTTCTAAGGTAAGAATAGGTATAAACACCTTATACATATATCTTATCTTATGAAGGCAAGCTCTAGGAAATTTGTACTCATATTTAAAAGTGCACCAGAATATACTCACCCACCCTGCCTCGGGGGGGGAGGGGGGGGGGGAGGCGGCGCGGATGGTGGTGGGGGTGAATTACGTATGTCAATTATATTTATCAAATTTATGAACCATAATGCAATTGAGAAAATTTAACATTAATGACAATAGCAATGGCAATAATGACGTGCTAGAAATTAAAAAAAGATAGGAAAAGAAAATTTAAGTCTAAATGTTATGTTGAGTTTAGACCACCCCTAGTTTCCACGGACACAACACACATCCAATCAAGGACATCACCCATTTTCATTAATCACAAAGCACAAATGCTCATAAGAAGCTACACAAGTATCACAACACTCAAAGTTATAGTAATCTCACAATTATAATACTTGTTTACGGATAATAAATACAAACAAAAGAGCACTACTTTGATTTCTATCTTAAGAAGTTTTGCAAATAAATGAACTAAAGACAAGAGAAATGAAGGAGGATTAATGAACTTTTAGGTTTGCAAATAATGACTTAAAATCTTCCTTCAATATGTAAAAATTTGTGTATAAATATACTTCAATAAGTCAAACTGTAACGCCTTAAACTAAGACATTACAACCCGCCATGTGTCCCTCTTTTAAAAGAGACACGCAAAGGCTCTAAATCTAAATTCCACAAAATGTAAACATATAAAATTCTCCATGAACTCACAATTAAGAATACTCCAAAATGTACAAAACCTGTAAAAACATGTAATTTATAACTTTCAAATATCTCCTATAATGTCAACTAAACCCGAGTTAGCAAAACTAAAGCCAACAATAATCTAGAAAAGATCTAACTTCCAACTAAAATCATATAATCCTTTTTAATAAACTATGACATAAAAACCAATACTTCAAATCCTCAAAAAGATAAATAATCAAAATATTGTTTCAAAAATTTTCAAAAACTTAAGAAATCATTTTCATAGGTCCTATATAACATCTTATTCCTCTGCAGGGTAGTCAATTCCACTATCGCTATCCCCATGATCAAAATACAAGTCATAACCAGACAGGTCGTAAATAATATCTCCATCATTTGTACCTGAAAAAGAAAGGAATGAGCGAAAACGCTCAGTATGTCAATCCACAAACAAAATGCAAATGCATAAACAACATGTATATATTAGTGCAACTAACTAAATGCAAACAACATGATTATTATCTTCATTACGCCTGTAAAACAACACAGTCCAGAATTATAGATCTCTGAACCATACTTGGAGTTACTTAGTCTCCTGAAAAACAACCAAATATCGAAAATAAATAATTATATACATATATTGGTGAATGGGTACTCTCCAAACACCTACGGCCATGCTGCCAATAAACCTATATCTACCGGAATCATCTCCAAATGCAACTCTACTAGGGACAACGATACACATGGATTATTAGGGTGCCCTATTAGTATCACCGTCTACCAGGTCTTTACTGGTCAAAGGCAAAGACACCCAGAAAAACAAATTAAACTAAATAGAATTAAGTTCATTTACATATCTGTTCCTATAAGCAACGATTAGAAAACTAAACCTACAAGCAAATACAGCAAATAAGGAAAGGTCGTACCTTTCCCAATTCCAGGAACAATCTCTCCAAATCCACAAATTCTTAAAAACAATAAGAAATCTCTAAATCTCCTAAATATAGTATATAACAAGAACAAAATATAAATCATCACATCAAAACCCTAATTATCCAATTCTCCAAAATTATCCAAAACCGTAATCTCTCAAGAAATCACAACTGCAAAATCTCTTCGATCAATTCCCCAGAAAACCTAAATCTCCACAAAACCCTAATTGCATAAATCCAGAAAGAACAGTAAATCACTAAATGAAATCATTCTTCATTAAACTTAAGGATTAACGGAATAAAAATTACCTTAGATTTCTTTAGAATCCAAAGTCAGATTTCTCCAACTAAAAATCAGATCATAACCCAAAAAATCACAACTTCTCCAAAACCCTAGATTGGAAAATCCATAAGACGAACAGGCACGATTCATCTAATATATATCTTTACATATCAAATTTGTGATACAAGAATGATAATACTTACTCAATTCAATTTAGAATCTTCAATTGATTCTCCAAAGGATCAGGAGTTGATGAAACTAGGCTTTCTCCAAAGAACTCCTTCAAAATCTAAGAATAAACTTGAGGAAACGAAACGATATACGAAGAATCTTGATAGATAAAGTCGAGATTACTGACACTTGATCCAAATTTGATTTCCCTTGATCTTGTTCTTAAAAACACTCAAAAACTCTCAAATCTCTCTCTGGTTGAAGGAAGGAGGATACAAATAAAAAGCATGAACCCTAGGATTTCTTATATAGGAAACACTTTGGACAGGAAAAGCTGGCTCCAAAGCCAGCGGCTTAAGTACAAAAGTCAACGGCCTTTGGTCGACCTTTACCATTCTGTACAAAATGCTCCAAGAGATTTAAGATGGCGTCTTATACATGTAGGCCGGTGGCCTTTACTTGAAAGATGGCGGCCTAAGTGTCAGCTTAAGTCATTTCATCCATTCTTTCACCTACGACTTTCCCGGGGTCATATCTATTTGTTCAAGGATAAAAATACCCTTTAGAATAACTTGGAGTTACATTTTTACCCTTCTTTATGATTTATTTACTTGTATTTTACACAAACTATCATTGATGAAAGTCTTCCAAAAATGTCCCATATTTAATGTAGTAACGGTTAGTTGTAGCCGTACCAGCTTACCAATACGCCTCTTGCAAGTATAATCACATATAAAACACATAAAGTTGTTCCTTATTTATTAGTTTCCTTTATATTTTCCTTTTGATCCAATGTTTGCTCGACTTATCAATAAGTGTAGTTTATTTGATTAAATGAAGCATGATGTGTTTAGTGTATTGACTTATATAATTTTTTTCTCATAAAATCTAACTTGTAACCACAACCTAAACCTCCTTCATTAGCAGGAACATCCAATGGCATCATAACCACTACAAAACACGACCACCTTAACTCCACTGCGATCTTCAATATCACACCCAGGATATGTATTGACCCATAACTTCGCTTTTGAACTATCACAATGCCAAACACTATAAATCTAGAAGGACTCAAACACACATACCACCATTTACACTAAAACGTAACACCAGAGTCAAACCAACCACAACCGAACACCAACTTCCACAACCCATCGATGTTCACCAAATGCCAAATAAACTAGAAAGGGTTAGATTAAGGTTGAACAATGTTTATGTCTTCAAATGTGGACTAGCACTCAAATAATAGGTTGGATTAGAGTTTGTTCTAGGTCAAAGTTGAGTCTAAAAGAAATGGGTTCTTTATCTATTGCTCTCTTGACTTGGTTTGAAGAATAATAGACGATAATGGGTGGTTTGGTATTCTAGGTTCGGTTTTTGGCCAAAGGAGGTAGAGGTGGGTGTCATGTTGATTTTGCTAGAGCAAGTTAATAGTGGTGATTTGTAGAGTGTAGTTAATGTGTTAAAGTTGTATGTGGTGGTTTACAGAGATGTTGAGGGTCATCGCAAGCAGTTGGTGTGTTGGTGGTTATTAGTTTAAGCTCAATTAAGGGTATTGGTAGACAGGTTTAGCATTTGGAAATGGTGTGGTTGTGGATCTGCTGTAGGTTTGGGCATGTGGAGTGTCGTAGATGATGTTAGCTTTTGGATGGTGGTGTTAATTGTGTTTGATGTTGTTGTCTTAGTATTTGGTGTGGAGTAGCGGTTCATGTGTATGCGTTTGATGTAGGTCAAGTTCGTGGAGTAATCATAGTTTTATCTTAGGTTGGTGAGAGTAGTAGGTGTGTCTTTATTTGGTTTTAAGCTAGTATTTGAAAGTGGTGGTTATTAGACTTTTATTTGGTTTTGTTCTTTTCAACTGCAGTTTTTTTTTTTCCTCTTTGTTTTGGGTTGGGGGGGGGGGGGGGGGGGGGGGGGGGGGGGGGGAAGTAAAATAAACAAAAAGAAAAAGAAAACAATATGTTAACTAGAGAAAGAAAATATTTTTTTAATAGTGATTCTTATCTACGTTAGCATCTTAGTAGAAAATTGGCTGGATTCCAACCAAAGGTATAATGGATGCAACATTTAAAGGTTTATATATTTTTGTAGGTAAAAATTTTGTTTAGTTACAATTCCATTATATTTAAAAAGTTTAGGTATTGATAATAAAGCTCACTCAGAATTTAACTATATAGTCAATATAAAGTAAATAATTGCAATTTTTTTTCCTCAAGAAGAAGTCATACCTTTAATTGAATTTTGTTAGGTTACAAACATACAAGCTTATGTGTCATAATTAATGGGTAAATTGTGATTATATCTTCTTATATTTCTTTATTTTTTTCTTAAGCCTTTTGTCTTTAAAATTGATCATTTAGACTCTAAATCCTTAAAAAAAAAAAAAATTGTTCTTCTAGATTTATTATTGTTTTGTTTGTGCATAGAATAATAAAGAAATACTAAATACAAATGTTTTATTACTTGTTAAAGAGCAAAATAACAAGCTTAAAGGTGTTTTTCGAATATTTAGGAATCATACACCCAATGTCAAAGTTATAAAATTGGGTTTTTTTAGGATAAATTATGTTTAAAATATAGTATATCAATTTATATAACTATATTAACTTATATATATACTACAATATTAAGTTTGTAATATCATATAGAAGGGTATTTTGGTACTTTTATAAGTTATTTAGCACTTATTGCTTAAAAATAGGAACCTTATTTATTACCATGAAATTGTTACTCTATTATACCTTTATTCCTTTTAGGTAACCAACTTGCAATGGTGTGTGTTTTCTATCATTTTACACTATAAATGGGATTTTTAAAAACTAATTTTCATATCAATCAATAGTGATATATTTTTTCCCTTAATTACTCTTTTCATAGTCCCACTAATATAAAAAATGTAACACTCAAACAATATGCATCTTCCATGATTTTTTTCAAAAGTAATTTAATTAAGAGATAATGTCAAAAATGATATCTGAAGTTTCATAAAAAGTTCAATCAAGTATCTGAAGTTTTGTTTTAAATAATTTGGTATCTAAAGTAAGTTTTCGCACACATTTTTCCTATCTGAAGCAAATTCAATTAGGTAGGAAAAATATAAATGAAAACTTGCTTCATGTATCAAGTTGATCAAAATCAAATCTCAGGTCTTTTTGCGAAACTTTATATACCGTTTGTGACATTAACCTTTTAATGAATAAATAATTCTCATTTCTTAATTTATTTTTCTATCTTTTAAACACATACAATGCGACTATACAATCCATGACTGCATAATTTCAACAATCATTCAAACACTATATAAACATCGAAGTATTCTAAAATAAAAAATTAATAGCACATCCTAAACTCGCAACCCATGCATACCTAGTGATCTTTCGCTTTTCATTGGTTAGAGGAAGAATTAGGGTTGTTTATTAAACCGAACTGGTTCGAACTACAAAATGTAGTTGTTTTATATTTTGGTTTAGTTTGAGCCTCGGTTTAGGAATAGTTTAAACGATTACGGTTTGGTTCAAGGAGTCGAATAGAACTAAACAGTCGCTTTACATTAAAAGAAATAGAAAAATGTTGCTTTTATTATAAAAATATTGTAGACCACATTTATTATACAACATTTAAATACATAAAATATATTGCTTTTGTCATCATATAATATTGAAAACATGATTAAATTAAATCTAATGTTGGTATTAGAATATAACAAAAAACAAAAAACATTAATTTTTATAGCAAACATGACTTGAACAAAACTTAATAAAAAGTGTTAAAATCCGTAACTAGTTTAGTAGACATAAAAGGAAAAAAAAACATCATAAGGAGGCAAAAAAGATGATAGCCCATTCATGTCTTCTTTTCTCTTCTTTTCCTTTTAATAATATTTTTATTTATTTTTTAAAATTATAATATAGATTATCGGATATTTATCGGGTTTGTTATATGATTCAAACTAGACCCTATGACCCTATAGGATTTTTACGGCATATCAAAATCCAACCTTAAAATCCTATAGGATTTTTAATAGGTCGAAAACCCTATTATGGCTAACCTGGTTACATTCTTACTCATTCAAAAGTTTCTCAGTATCTTTTTCTATTTTATTAATTTTAAAATCTTCCTAAAACTTGTGGACATGCATCAAAATAAAATAAAATGGTATAATTGACTTTAGAACATGCACAATCATTTTAATTGGTATAATGAAATTTAAATATGTTATAGAAAAGAATATTATAAATAAATATGGAATTAATGTACAAGAAAGATTTTTTTAATTATTATTATAGATTTATTAAAAGTATATGTTACTTTAAATTTACATTGAAAAATAATTTAAAAACGGGATAATATGTATATATAAAATTATTATATACATGTTGGGCCAAAAAAAGAAAATATTAAATATATGACTTGATATTATGATAAGTAATTTTAATTATTGTTTTAAACATTTTTTTTTCTCAAGAGCTCAAATGACTATTAATATTATTTATTAAAACTAAAAGCTTTTAAAAATGATTGGAATTGAATCAAATTAAACTTTGTTTAAAGCGATTTGATTTAAAATCTTGAATAATTATAAATGATTTGATTTATTAAGGGTTTAAATAAAATAATTTCAAATATGGTTTGCTTCGGTTTGACGTCTGGATTGAACTAAATCGAATCCGGAGCACCCCTAGGGAGAATGGGAAAACCTAAAAAGGGGTGCGTGGAAAGTGCAGGTTGAAATGAAAACCGATAGCTGAATCCACTGGCAATGGCGGGAAGGGCGGGCCTCGGTATTAACGTTCCAGAATTTTGACCCACAGGATCGTCTGTTACCGTTGGGTGTCGTGTCGGCTTTGGAGTTCTGGATTCGCCATATGATATAATTCCTAGTTTTGCTGGATTTCTAATCAAACCCCTTTGAAATTTCCAATTCCAGCCCACCTAAACGACCGCATCTTGTTTTTGAATTTTGGAGAAAGAAGCTTCTCGAACTTCCATTAATTTGAGCAACCATTCCATTCTTTCGATTCCAATCCATTTCATTTTTGAACGATTCTTGTATACCAAACGTGACATTAGAAGTTGTAGGCTCTGTATCCTCGTCATCCTTTAAAAATAAATGTCATTTCTAATCCTATGTTAAAATCTATTATAAGTAATCTGATTATATCTAAGGATATCATTATAATTTTGGCCAAACAGTACAATTTTTCATATTTAAAATTCATTTCTCTTTATAAATTTAAATAAAAGAAAATAAATAATTATAATGGAATAATTAACAAACTGATATTTTATTGAGGGCTTAAAACTGAATAATGCATGTTTTGATATCTAAAAGTAAAATCCCTATTAAAATTCTGAGGTACCTATGATGTCTTGTCGTAAATGGAGCAAATTTGACAATTTTATCCCTAGCGATCTGTTATTGATAAAATAGTCATATACGATTCACCTAACATTCAGGCCACCATTTAATTTAACCATAAGTAAACCCCAACAAAGCCCACCAACCTCAGAAACTAGACTTACCAACTAGAAGGAAAATTTTTCTTTTTGAAAAAAAAAAAAAGCATAAGCATGAAAATGGTATGTTAGATGGGAAAAAAAAAAAAAAAAAAAGGAAAGAGAGAAAGAGAAAAGCTATCAAAGATTCTTAATATATAATTTTATAAATTTCTTTTTTTTTTCAAATTTATTTTGCATCAAATATTTTACATAAAAGTATATAAAATTTAATATTTGAATTATATATATTATACAAATATTATAATAAATAATATATAAAAATAATTTTTTATAAATATTGTTAACAAAATTATTATATCATTATCTTTGCATGTTTTATCTTAATATTTTATCTACTGTTGTCTAAAATCTCAAATTTTTTTAACCCTTCCATTCAAATTCAAAACCCCACATTTCTTAAATTTAAAAAGAAAAATTTTTAATTTTGATAAATTTAATCTTTATGGCATGTAAAGTTTGCACAATCTTTTTTACTCATTTTCTTTTCTTACTTCTTTGCATTATTATTTTATATTACATCATCCGGTTATATATATATATAATATATTATTTTATTCACTTAACTATTTCCAATAAGAAAAAAAAAATTAAAGTATTAACTTAAACAGTAAAAAAATAATTTGGGAAATAAAATTAAAAATAAAAAGAAAATAATGTTGACGTATGACTTGAACAAAAAGTCAGTCTAATGTCGCACGTGATAAGACAACGCCGAGGATACACAACATATCACGCCTCTCTCTCTCTCTCTCTCTCTCTCTCCCCCTTTCTCTCTCTTCTTGAAATATAAGGAGAAAGAACACAGCCCTCGTCTCCATCTTCCTGCTCCTGTATTGTATTGTATTCTCTCTTAAATCCTTTCTCTCTCTATCCCTTTTCTGTCTCGCACACCTACTCAAACATAAACAATGTCTTGCTTCAGGGGCAAATACGCCGGTTGGTTCTCTTTTTAACTCTTCCATCTTCTTTCTCTTTCTCAGTGATAGATATAAGTTGTGTTTGTCTGTTTGTTTGTTTGTTTGTTTGTTTGTTTTTTTTGGGGTGACTGGTATGTTTGTTTGATTTGACCCAGATCTTAATCTTAATTCATTCGACCTTTATGTTTATGTGTTTGTTTAATGCTAGATCTATGTGTTTACTGCTTCTATGATTGGATGATTCGTTCATTTATTAAACCTTAAACCTTAAATCTTATAGGGTTTAATAAAATTTCGGATCTGAACTTGCCATATAGGAGAAAGCATCTGATCTTAGAATGTTAGTCGATTTTAGTGTACCAAAATTTGATGTTTCATGCACCATGTTGGAAATTTTTCATCTTTAAGGTTTATGTTGATGCGATCTAATCTTTTGTGATTAGATCTCGATTTTTTTTTTTGAATGGTTCGTTGATCTCTTCAATAGAAAGGATTTAAAGACTTGGTTTTTGATGATCCGAATTTAAAATGAATAGATCAGGCTTTCGGAAATATATTCACAACCTTTTGGTTTGACCAATGGTTTAGTTCCCAATTAAAGGGGCATGTAGGTTTGATTAAATTTCATCGTTCTTCGACTAAAATTATCATAGAATGCATATTATGGAGACATGAATGTGGGGCTGGCAACTCTTGACAGGACACGTAAGAACACGATACGATTTCTAATAACAGTTACAGCAACGAATCACAGAAACCAACACAACTTGAAATATGAATATAATGGCATGAGGTGACATGATTATAAATTTTGTTGTATAATCCCTGCATGAAGGGGTTTTTGTTTTTTTTTTTTTTTTATTTTTTTTTATTTTTTATTTTTTATTTTTTATTTTTTGGGCCTTTCATGTGGGTTGATTTGTATTGATTCATGAAATAGGAATATTCATAGATAATTTCCACGCAAGTTAATCTGTGGTATTCCAGTGTGAGTTCGAAATTAAATTCGTTGTGTTATAGTTTGCAGATGTTGTGCTTGCTTTAGTAATTTGCATGTGTATTATACTTTTTTGCTAATGAATGCTTAAGCCAATACCATATGTGGCCAACACAACCAGGAGATTCATCCTTGATATGCAACTCTAATTAAAACCTTTGAAGAGGATTTGTTAAATTTTGGATTTTAAAATTTGGATGGTTGTATGTTTATGTAAGTTTGGATGGTCTAGCTGAATTGTGTAAATACTGCTGGATCGGGTTCTCATTCCGTCAATAATGTTGAAACCCTGTCAACCAAATGTATTGAACTGTTGTGTGCAGAGAGGTCTGTGCCTTTTCCACTCTAAATTATACCGGGAGAAGTGTCTATGTTGCAGTTTCAGCAGTTGATCTTTCTATTGATTGATTTTACTGACTCTTGGTGCGCTGTATATTTTGTTAAATGGCTTTTATACCGCAATTAATTTTGAAAATATTCTATCTTGCAGATGAGCTCATTGCCAATGCCGCCTACATTGGCACCCCTGGAAAGGGTATTCTTGCTGCTGATGAATCAACTGGAACTATCGGCAAGCGTCTCTCCAGCATCAACGTAGAAAATGTTGAAACCAACAGGCGTGCTCTCCGTGAGCTTCTCTTCTGCACTCCTGGTGCCCTTCAATACCTTAGTGGAGTCATCCTCTTTGAGGAAACTCTCTACCAGAAGACTGCTGATGGTTAGTTTTATTGTTTATTTGCTATGATTTTTTTTATTAAGTTAATTGTGTTTTTTTAATAACATAAGTAGGTTGCAAATTGATTATCATGTATACTTCAGTCATTTGATCGTTAAATGTCATTGTTGTTGGTTTTTGTTTTTCAGGAAAACCTTTCGTCGATGTCTTGAAGGAAGGTGGAGTCCTTCCTGGTATTAAGGTTGACAAGGGTACCGTTGAGCTTGCTGGAACCAATGGTGAGACAACTACTCAAGGTCTTGATGGTCTTGCACAACGATGCCAGAAGTACTATGAAGCTGGTGCTCGATTTGCCAAATGGCGTGCCGTGCTTAAGATTGGGCCAAACGAGCCATCACAGTTGGCTATCAATGAAAATGCTAATGGCCTTGCACGATATGCCATCATCTGCCAAGAGAATGGTTTGGTTCCCATCGTTGAGCCTGAGATCTTAGTCGATGGTCCTCACAGCATTGACAAGTGTGCTGAAGTCACCGAGCGTGTACTTGCTGCATGCTACAAGGCTTTGAATGACCACCATGTTCTACTCGAGGGAACCTTGTTGAAGCCTAACATGGTTACCCCTGGATCTGATGCTCCAAAGGTTGCACCAGAGGTGATTGCAGAATACACCGTCCGTGCCCTCCAACGCACTGTACCCTCTGCAGTTCCTGCCATCGTGTTTCTATCTGGTGGACAGAGTGAGGAGGAGGCCACTCTCAACCTCAACGCAATGAACAAGCTTAAGGGCAAGAAGCCATGGTCTCTCTCTTTCTCCTTTGGACGTGCTCTTCAGCAGAGCACCTTGAAGGCTTGGGCTGGAAAGGAAGAACATGTTGCCAAGGCTCGGGGTGCATTCCTCACAAGGTGCAAGGCCAACTCTGAGGCAACTCTTGGAACCTACAAGGGCGATGCCCAGCTTGGTGAAGGTGCTTCAGAAAGTCTGCATGTTAAGGACTACAAGTACTGAAGACATTATAGGGTTGCGGCAAATTTTGCATTTTTATTTGGAGGAGGTGGAAAGGGGTTCCTTGGTTTTTTCAGTCTTTAGTGATCTCTGGTAGATTAACAATAAGCATTTTGAGCTTTGCGGATTGCGCAAGGGAAAAAAAAAAAAAAGACCTTCTTTTTCTGTTTGTTTTTGTTTATTTGGTGTTGATGGAGAGTATTTTCAGACATTCATCGAAAAATGGATATTTTCAATTGACAAAGCAATGTCACTGATGGATTTTTATGATCCCATTTCTTGTGTGTAAGGCTACTCTGCGTTTTTATTTGGGTACCTTTTACGTTACCATGGATTTTAGTTATGAATTTGGCAGCCTCCTTGAGTGCTCTTCTATCAGTTGGAAGGTAAGATCGTTCATATGATTAAACCTTGATTGTGCTTGTAAGTTGCAAACTAAAGCTTTGTTTTATGCAGTGTTGTTAGACCAAGTTGACGTGTTCGCTTGAACCTGCGAATCGGGTTAATTTTCGAGCCGGTTTGATAACATTGTTTTTACAAAGATGCCTTCTTATGGTTGTGGCTATATGTTTGTTCTGTCCGGTTCTGCATTTCTAGGCGGAGCTGTGAATTATACTTCTATCTAATGGGATCAGTCACGTTTTCTCCGTTCGTCGTTTATTTTGCTTAATGAAATATGGTCCTCATGTAAGAAGAACACGGTTTATTGATTTTTAATCTTAGTTAGAATATTTTAGAGAGAAAAAGTTCAATCGGATTATTTATGTTTTGGAGTAAGAGAGGACTGTTAAAGCGAACCGAACGCGTCAGCACTGTTCCAGCTAAGGTCATCCATGGCTCGTGACTCTCTTACTGTTCCAGCTAATGTCCTCCATGGCTCGTGACTCTCTTTCCACAGGCTATGTATCTTCACTATCAGGGTCTTTTTCTTCTTTTTTTTGGCCAGACACCATCAGGGTTTGAGCTGGACATTTGAGGGTGCGAGATGTGGATAATAAAATATGTAAATAAATCAGCAGAACAGAAGGAATGAAATGACAAGCGAGATGCTCCCACGAAGAATCAAATTCACCCAAACCCTAGTCTACATATGGAAAGGCCGCAATAAAATATTACGCAAAACACCAAGAAAATACCACACGGCAGGCAGTTCAAAGGCAAGTGGACGATACTGGAAGTATACCTGTAAAGAAGAAGAGATAACCTGTAAAGAAGAAGAAATCAAATCCACAGATATCACATTTTATCTTGTAATAATGGACATGACACAAAGCATATTTGAATAGTAAGGCATCAGATCTGTATCGGTTTAGTACCGATTCGGTATTAGTCAATATCGGTTTGATTTAGTCAGTTTATAGTAAATTTAGTTTTTTTATCGCATCATATCTATATCGATTCGGTATCATTTATTATCTGTTTAGTATATGTTTGGCATCAAAACGATATAAAATGACACCAGAATGACTATCCAAACAAGTTGTAGGCTCTATAGTTGGTTGGCAAGTGTTAATGAATTGTTTCGGTTTAGATTGTTTGTCAAAAAAGATTTAGATGAAAAATAAATATTTTTATTTATAAACAAATTTAAATACCAAATATAATGATATAGATGCAGATCAGATATAAATATAGATGAAAAATCTAATAATCCAAACAGACTCTAAACGTGGATGCAGCACACATGCAAGGAGGCTATGTAGCAAAGGGATAACGAAGGTGAATGGATCATAGGCCTTATAAAACGAATTCAGGCGGTGGATCGCCTAATGCGAAAATAGGAATTCAAAAATAAAAAATGGAGGACTCCAAAAGTGCCATCTAAATGCTTACTGCGAATTCAAACATAATCTATAAATATTACCATGCATGTTTGTTTTGCAAGGCAAGCTTCCAATTGTTTAATAAAGTGAGCATCACATCCATCCCACGGGGCATGAACAAGATGGCGGATTTCTTTGGCAAGAAGTACCGATGCCATGGAAAGGAGAAAGCACTACTGCTATGGATAAAATCTACGTTAGAATTATACATCGAATTTCTCTAATAAATACGAAGTATAGAATTATAGGATTTTTCTGTTTTATGATTTTTCATGGGTTTTCAATAGTTAAATGTAATAAAATAAATAATGTGAACAATTCATTTTTTCGAATATGAAACACTAAAAAAAAAATTGAATAACAAATCAATTGTTATTTATTAATCACATAGGTAACTTTAGTAGTTATTATAGTGCCTAGGTATGTTTTTATGTTGGCTAATATAATTTGGTAAATTCCTTGATGTTATTATTTAGGTTAATTTGCAATAGATACTTTGAATCAATTTATAGGTAGATGATAGTGGAAGACATAATATTGATACTCTTTGCACCGTCTCTATGAGGATTTGACCTATACATATAAATGCTATGTGTTGATAGGTGCACTTGCTTAGGATGAGGTGTGAATTAAATTAATGGATTCAATGGAAGATTTTTGTTATACTTGATTGATTGTATTGAATATGCACACATGAATTCACAATTGTGAGGCGAGTGAGGGGTGTTAACCCCTAGATTACCTTATAAGTAAACCTTAGAATCAATAACGGAATCGGAACTCTAAAGTTAAACCAAGTCGACTCTAAACCCTAGACTCAATAAGACATATTCTAAAAGTCTAAAATATTAGATGAGCAACGAAAATAGTATGAAACCAAACTGTAAGTCAAGTATAAAGTATATACCCTAAAATAGTAAGTTTTTCTAAAACATTAATCGTCCCGAGACTTTACAATATCTGTTTTGTATTTGATCACGAACAAGCAAATCAAGACAAAATATTTGACAAACAATTAATACTAAATAATATTAAGATATCCATATAATATTACATAAAATTTTATCGGCTCATAAAAACATCAGTTATAGTAACATATACATATATTTTATTTTCTACCGATAACAGTTAGTCTTTTTCACTATTTATTACCAGTCATTTTGTCACTATTTGTCCCCACTTTCTTACACCTATTCTTACATACCCATAACCTACTCTTACATCTATCTAATCCATCATATTTTATATCACTTTTCATAATCTTTTCTTCTTTTCTTTTCTGTCTTTTTTTTCCTTCTTCTTCTTCTTCTCTCTTCCCTCTTCATGGTACCCATCTCTATTTTCTCTTTAAATTATTTTTCCTACTTTAATTCACTAATTTTCCTCTACAAATACCCATACATTTCTCACTTTACATTTACACACTCTCTCCAAAAACTCTCTCAAACTTTCCTCTCTCTCTTTCCCTCTCAAACCGTCCCTCCTCGTCTCTCTCTCTCCTCTACCCCCATCATACACATTTTCTTTAGGTAAACATCATCCTATATCTCCTAAACTATTGTTATATTGACAAGCATATGTCTGTACATGATTTTCCATGAAAATTTCCCCATGAGGCATGAATAGGGAATGGAAATACAAGACACAATGTTCAATATTATGTTACCTTCACGATTATATTCGCTTTATCTTATGCGATATGATTTAACTTTCTATATATATGTAAATAGACATATGAATATATTTATGATCTTTAGAGTATATTGCTCCCTAATCTAACTTTTATTTCATGCAAATTATCCATTTATTTATTTGCTCATAAGACTAGTTAATTCTAGTCTTGGACTAATCTATATTCAAGTTTGAAGGAGATTGGAATATTTCATGTCTTGAGGAGTCTTGTCTAATATCTCAGACTCCAACTCTTTTTATTTCATTTTGTCTCGTTCTTTTTTATTTATTTTATATGGTGACTGGAATATTTCAATTCCGAGGAACCTTATAATGAGCTAAGGCTTTTATGTTTTATTTCATCTTCACATTTTGTTATTATTTGCCTTGTCAACTTTTTATTTAACATTTTCAATATTTTAAGTTTAGTTTACATGCATATACATGAAATTGTTGTGATATTGTTATAACGCCAAAAAAATTTTTAACCCCATGTATTATAATCTTTGTTATGAAAATATTTTTCTTTCAAAATTCACTTTCACTACATGGAAGGAATCCTTCACTAAAGGAGAAAATTTAAAAGAAACTAAATTATTTCTAAAAAATGAAGAGACATAGACATGAAATTTAGGAATTTTTACAACTTAAAATTCTTTCTTGGAATTACACAAAAGTCATGTTTATGAACTAAGTTCTCCAGCGATGTTGTTTACAAAAATCCTTAGGAAGACCAAATCATTCAAGGAGATGAGATAAGCATAAGAACATCATTTTTTGAGTCGGAACACCTATTTGAAAAATCCTAAATAATAAGATTTACTACAAGATTTCAAATGAAATTTCCCATAAGAGTTAAGCTCCCTGCCTTGGTTTCAAAGTCTATTTAGTAAGAATTTCTATTTAAACAACATCACTAGGGTCATGCATGTATTATGAAACTATTATTATTGATTAATGATTTCAAGTAATGTGTAATCAATATAATATTTATATAAGGTAAAATTGTAAAAGTAGTGGAAATCAATTTTGGAACAATATTGGCGAATTTGTACAGGATATAAAGAAATAAATTATATGTCCTTAAAATAACCTTAAAAATGGATAGGACATTTGAAGTAGGTAAAATTGACTGCTCATATGTGAAAATCGAAGTTAAAATGATTAATTATAACTGTTTTAAATTAGAAACTTAGTAATTGAGAATTTTACCAAGAAATAGTTTACTAGAGTAAAACTTTAGATAAGTTTAGTATGGAATACTCATTCCGAATGTTTCTTTACTCAGGTGACAAAGATACGAATGTCCCCTTTCCAGAAGATTATTTGGACTAGGAGTCTTCACCATGGCCGAGTTAATTTTTCTCGATACTTTACGTATTCTTATATGTGCTTGTAAAATAGAGCACTATAGAGTAAAGATAAAACGAAATTGCATGTGGGTTATTATGGAATTATACTTGTGTTTCACTATGTTGGTGAATGAATGTTAAGTATATCAAAACTTGAATTGTTAATTAATACTCTTATTCCTTTATTATGTTGTTATGTGTGCAATTATCTTGACGGTGACTTCTAAACGAATATTTAATATGTTGGAAGTGAAATAATAAATTGGTCATACATGGCATGTTGTTGAGTCAGATATCATGTCAATACTACTCCTATGTGTGGGACCGAAAAAGATAAGATACCTAGCTCTAGCATGAGAAACTAAGTCGTTCGAGGAATAGGCCTCATGAAGGAGTCGTACGTGATCAACTGCTTTGGCATGAAGCCCAGGGACGAGTAGTGGCAGTCGGTTGGAACCCTATTTATTGTCAGAAATTCTATTGGTAGAATAGACACTTTTAAAGCATTCCTTAACTCTTGATATAAAGAGCGTAAATCCATTTTATATAGTTTCCAGTTAATCATATGTATTTATTTAATCATATAAATGGTGCATCTCATATGTTTGATTAACAAACTCATTTGTTATTTGTTGTGAGTACATGATGTGGGAATTTATCTCACTAAGCGAGTTATGCTTATACCCTATAGATTTTTATTGGAGAAAGAATACATGTGGCTCTATGCTAGAGGAATCTTCCCTCAGGTACTTTGGCATTTTGTGTTAGGGAGTCTTTGATAGAAGTTTACTAGAAGATCTAAGGAGTAGACTTCTATAAAAATCTCTTTATATAGCAATAGTAGTTTAAAATAGATGTGCTTACTTTTAGAAAGACTTGGTGTTATGTAATACTTAAGATTTGAGGGGTATTGCCCTATGAAATTTGTAAGGCTTTAATCCTTTAAGGTTGTGCAATTATGTTTATAAATTCTTATATACTATTATATTACTATCTCCTTAAATTGCATTACCCATTGATGTCTCTTACTATCATGAAAGTATGCCTTGCGCAAAATATTGAAGCTTATGCATGGCTAAGGTAGTTTTTCAAAACTTTAATATTGTGTATGGCGGATTACCACGTTTATGGTATCCCGGGTTGTGACAAGGGAGTTGTGTTAGCCTTGGGAAGACTTCTTCTACACTTTATCTCTTCACCTCGCATTTATGTTATTAACCAAACTCTCTTAGATTAAGGTATGGTGACGCTTTAATTCTCTCTCCCTACCATTAATGTTAATATTATTTTTCTAATTCATGGAACTCTCTATAGACTTAAGCATCAGAGTACATACATTAAGGCTACTCTCAATGTCATTTAACTCATGATTGTTACATGTGCATGCTGAAATTACACCATACCAAGGGAAGATTTGCTAAATCTAACCTTAAAGCAATAGAGAAGAATCATACACTAATAATTGGGATTTTTTAGGGCCCTGATTGATTTGTTTTGCTTTAATCATACGACGGTACCTCATTGTTTGCTTCCCTTTGAAAAATAAGAATATGATAAATTGACCTTGTTAGCCTAAAATGCACAATCTATTATTTATCAAAATTTCGATTTCAAGTAACAATAGAAAAAATTCACTAATTGTGAATTCTTAGTGAATCGAATCAACTAATTTTTACTCTATGATTATTTACTGTTACCTCAATACCTATTTCCCCTAAAAAAAAGGATTTTTATATCAAGGTGATCGTGGAATCCCAAAATCCATTACACATCGCTTGTCAACATTACTTAGCTCAGATTGGATGTTTTTTATTTGGAACTATCTAATAACACATCACCAGTTGTTCTCTTTTAAAAAAATATAATTTTCAAAAGAGGACCATCGAAAACCCAAAATTATGATTTTTGACCCATTAAAATTGAAAAAAAAAGTTGAAATATAAGGTAAAAAATTAGCTAATTCATCGATTTTATTTTGTAATCATCTTATAAAAAAAAAAAAAAGAATTTCACAAATGATTGCAAAATGAAAAAAAGATCACAATCTATAACCTATCAAATAAATATTTTTTAATGAAAAAATGAAGAGAAAAAAAAAAAAACCCTATCACAACACTTAATGTTCACCATTAAAAAATAGAAAATCTCCACCTAAAAATTCTTTATTTATGGTCTACTGGAATTGGCTAGCAAAGATTGGAAAAATTACTACTTGTAAATTTCTAGGAAGTAAGATTGACTTAATACTTATTTAGGATTATATGTTGACACCTCAATAATTATTGAAAACATGAAAACGTATAACAGAACACTCGGCCAGAAGAGGTGGGGGGGAGGGGGGTGGGTGGTTGGTGTTGGGAAGAGAATTTAGTATTTGTCTTAAATAATGCCATAGATCAAAATTAACTTTAATAGTAGTGGATAATATAATAACATATTATAATATGAAATATAAAAGAGATAAGGATAGGAAATTTGAGTCCAGATTTAACGTGGAGTTCGACCTACTTCCTACTCTCCATGATCCACCAATGCCTCCAATCGAGGACTTCACAATCACTTTATTGATCACCACAAATACACGTTTAAGCTGAGTAATACACTACTTTTACAACACTTAGGAAATAAATTATTTTCTTTCTCTCTCTAAATGTTTTTATCTCTCTTTCCATAAATTTAAAAGTTAATGAATAAGAGGATAATAAAATTAATGATTTGTTTGTTTGCTTTACGCAAATAAAAGCTCTTTTTCACTTTCGCACTTCTCTTCTTATTTGAATATCCAAAGAATAGAGTATTTATAGCCTTTAAAAATTCAAATATTCATTAGAGATAACATCTTTAAGTCGTCAAGCATTAAATACTCTTCAACAGCTCTTTTTGCCATATCAGCTCATTCAATTAAATTGTCGTACCCTAATGCTTGTCACGCTATAGAGTGTTACACCTTTATTATAGCTCTCGACCAAGTCTTTGCTTATATAGTCTCCATCGAGTCTTGAATTGAAACTTGTCGCACCTTAAACTTGCCATGCCCTACCTTCATTGCATCTTTGTTTTGACCTTTTACCAAAGCCGTATATGTTTGAGCTTATCGAGTGTTGGTTTTGAGCTTATCGTGCCTTAACTATTTAATATGCTAAGCCCTTGACTGACCCTCGACCAAGACTTTGCATTTTTGAATTTGTCAAGCTTTAGACTTTAAGCTTGTCGCACCTTAAGGAGTAGACTTATCGAGCCATCGACTAATGACTTCATTTTTGGAAGCCTAGGGCTGCAAACGAGCCGAGTTATTCGCGAGCTACTCGAGCTTAAGCTTGATTAGTAAATGAGCAGAGCCAGAGCCCAATTAGTAAAGGAGCTGAGCCTAAGCCTAAAATAAAGATCGTTTATCTAATTGGGCTTGGGCTTGGGCTTGGTCTTGGCTTAGGCTTAGGCTTGAGCTTTGATTTACGGCCGTAAGCCAACTCATGAACAAGCTTATTTAGGTTTGTGAACAAAGTCATGACTAGGCTATTAATAAGCTCGTTAGCAGATATGTGAATTTTTTTATGCATGATATATTATCTATAACTATATAATAAAAACAATAAAAACTAATTTCTATTTAATAATTATGTATATATATCATAGCAACACACACACACACACACACACACACACACACACACATATATATATATATATATATATTAGGTTTTAAAAAAATGGGAAACAGGCTATCTAAATGAGTTGAGCTCGAACTTCAATTTGAGACTCGATAAAAAGCTTGGCTTGACTTGAGCTTGTTTCATAAATGAGTCAAGCTTGAGCTTAGACTTAAGCTTGTTTAACTAAACGAGGCAAAATCGAGCCTCAATTTTAGGCTCATTAAAAAGCTTGACTCGAGATTACTAAATTTTAAACAAGCTACGCCTAAACCTTTAAAAGCTCTGCTCAGCTTGTTTGCATCCCTAGTTGTCCCTTAGTGAATAATGCAGTTGAACCTCGACTTAACCCTTGTCTCAGGCTATTTATCACTAATTTGTTCCTATTAAAAAACCTACACAATCTCCACAAAAACACACAACATACACATATATATTCTAGCATATTATTCGTCATATTGTTTGATTTATTAAGTGTAGTTTACCATAATTAAATAGTTAATTTTGCATTATATTGTTTTATCAAAATTCACATTGAACATACAAGTTCAACAATTATTCTTCTTTAAAATAAGAAGAAGAAAAAGAAAAAAAGGAATTTGTCAGGGTGACTTATAAGTCCAAAATCTATAATTTAACTTATTAAAATTAACGATTCCTAGCAAAGTTTGATAAAATAGATGTTGAGCTCAAATAGTATATATTTAATTTAAATGTTGAGTTTTGGCTTATTATTAGCCAATCATTGGATTATTTAGATATTAACACATCATTACTAGTATAACAAACACATATTTTGTTGAGAGTATGTATGCCATGTTCTCATTTAGAGTTCCCATATGTACGCTATGTTAACTCTTTCAGGATCTTTTCCCTTAAGAACCTCTTTATTTTATTTGAGGATTTTTATTTTTGAGTTCCCATATGCTATTTAAGATTTTAAATATTGTTTGTTTATTTTTAGGTAAATTTCATAGTAAAATATTAACATTTAGGAGTAACTGCAATCAAGATTTCAACGTTTTGAGTTATAAAAAGATAAATTAATATTTCACAAAATGAGCTAAAAAAGATACCCATTGAGAAAAATTGAGGAAGATTAGTGAAAAAAAAAATCTAAATGTTGATACATTAAATAAACTTTACAAAACATTGATACCTATGTGACTCACTTTTTGAAATGTTGATTATTCTTTTTTATTCTATTGGCATGTTAATATCTTAAATAAACTTATCCTTAAACATTGATGTCATTTTATTGTAATTTACCCTTTATTTTTATTGGCTTACCGTCCCAATATTTATTAACAATTTAGAAAAACTATATAACTTTTTAGATTAATTCATAACTGATATAAGATTTTATAATGAAAAAAAAACTAGTTATAATGGTGAAAAACCTTAAAAGGTAAAATTCTTAGCAGACGTCTATTACATCTATATGTATTACTATTATAAAGGCTATACGGATTAATTCGACTAATGAAATTCAACATATGGTTTTTTTAACCACTTCCTTTATATTAAGTAATAGATTTTAGTATTATTAAACCCATCTTTTCCCTTTTTTCTCCACTTTTCTCTCCTACAATAGACAATTACTTAATTTTTGAAATAATAAAAAGCAACGGACTGTTACTTAGTTTTCAAAAACTAATTTATTAAAACTTTTTTTTTATAATTTATGTACCTAATTCTTACATCACACACATAGCAGATATTATTTAATAGTATTAAATTTTTTTGCAATCAATGTTTCGTGCATTTAGTATTATTTTACTTATGCACGAATCATCATAGGATGGGAGGTTCACACTCCTAAAGTGCATGTGTGGCGCTCGACCATCGCTTAAATTATCATTTGTTGTTGTTCTGGATGGACAACTAGCCTTTTTTTCTTCATCTACCTAGGTTTGGTTCGAGCCCATTAATTCCGTTAAGAGCGTTCTCTTGGCTTAGCTACATTACTCCATAAGTTTAGGAGGCTAAACTATTCCAACTGGTTTCGGCTTGCCATGGCCTCATCAAGTGATGGGAATCAAGCCATTTCAACTACAGGGTCTATTACTCGTGCTCGAGCTAAAGGTTTACAGAATCTCACTTCTAGAGTATTGAGTGGTCACTTAGAACTAGATGAAGATGAGAGCCTTCAAGCCTATTAGATTCAATCTGATTTTGGGTTCCATTTGAAGAGTGTGTGTGTGTTAACCAATGAAGCAATGAAAGCTTTAGCAGATTTCTCGCAGGAGACATATACCGGCTCAATACCACAAGTGCTTGGATTTTATGCCGTTGGCATTGATGGAAAGCTGCTGACCTTTGACTGGCTTTTGAACAACGACAAATTCAAAATTTTTAAGGCCAGCCTCTACACTGCCAGCCTTCGTCTTCTATACCGCCAGCGTATCCTCATAAGCCGCAGGCGTATAGCCAACGTTCAGTGTGCACAGAATGAAGAATTTTAACATCGACAGCTACATCGCTAATGTATAATTTCTAGTTGCCGATGTTATTTTATGAAACTGTTTTACTTTCTTTTCTCTTTTGGTTTTCCTTTGCCTTAGTTTACATAGAGTTTTGTTCCTATGAAGCAAGGGAGTTTTTTTAGACACTTTTGATACATCAAGATTGAGTCTTTTCTCAATTTTCCATACTCTTATCAATCCTTGGATTATGGCGAGTGATGGCTTTGTATTGTAGTGTGTAATATCAACAGCATTTTGCTGGGACTATTCTTTAGCTGGTGAGTTATATCTAGTAAGAGTCTAGTGTTTGTTATCTTATTTGTTCAATTTATTATCTTAATTGTTCGATTGTGAGAATTGAATGGAGATTCGTGAATCTTGGTTCTTGAAATCGATTTATCTGTGAAATCTTTATCATAGGTACATCATCAAGGAAGCGACATCAACTCTTGATCAGTTTGTTCACGAGAGGCAAAAACTGCTTTAAAACTTAAACCACACCGTGAACAAACCACTATGCTAATTCCACTCCCTACACTACATGCCAAAGTTGAAAGTCCCCACAAAGTCCTCAGCTCTCGAATCATGACATTCTCCACCACTTAAATTCATGACTTCTTCATCATGAGGAAAAACAGCTGTTACCACTACCTACTCTTAAAGAACAACCATACTCCACACTTGTTGTCAACTCACCCAAAAATGTTCCACAATGAATTTGGGCTTCCGTAGGCTTCATCTCACCTTCACCCATTCTTCCATCTTCCGAGATCACCTCTTTGTTAGGTTGCCTAATAGTAGAGTTTGAGCACAAATTCTTGCTTCAACACCAACTGCAACATAGCTACCCTTTGGATACCATAGCTACACGCTAGTGGGTTTAGAGATTTCAAGTATGATTTTGCAGTGGAATTTTTTTTTGGAAACAAAATCCCTAAAAGTCAATGGGATCCATATGGTTCATTAAACCAAAGAAGGATTAAGGTTTCACCTTTTTTGAATCTTAGTCGTGTTGATGATGCAAATTTGTAGGTGTTGCGGCCTCATGAGCCTCCTCTATGGTATCCACACAAATGACACGATCAAAAGGAACCTTCATGTGCTAGCACTTTAGAACGATTCCATATATGTATTGGAAAACTCACAAGAACTGTCATTTTTTATTTACCAAAGTGTGCAGATTTTCTCTACGGCTCAAATGAGACAGCAAGTATTGTTAACCCTAGACAAAAGCTAATATGTTTTATTTATACTAATGACCATACCCTTCATGAATAAGGTCATTAGGATCTCTTAATCTAATCAGAGTTTCCTTTTTTTTAAACCTTATAAATTATTATTATTTATTATTCTTAACGAATTATGGTTAAAAAAAAATTAATAATTCTCTCGCTGGACTTATTTCTCATGATGCTTTTGGTTCATTCTATGTGTGTGACCAGTAGGTTCACTTAATGTTGGTCATAGACCCAAAAACTCTTTTTGATCCACAAGATAGAAGTGACCTCTACCAATACGTTTTGTTTGTCCATATTCAGTGAAGATCGATGATTCGACTTTATTTAATGCATAACTTATGTTATAATTATTTTATCGCATGATATTTAGATTGAACATAAAGCATATATAGTACCACCTTATATTGTTTAACCTTATCATTTCTTAGTCTCCAAGCAGATTGATAAGACAAATGGCATTGATCATACTATCAATTTATTTGAACATGGCCATTTATTTCTCAATTTCACTTACCGAGAGGCCTAAAGATATCTCTTTCATAATGAAAGGGAAAAATCCTATCTTGATTACTCATCTTCCTCTACATGATTCATACCATGTTCAATCGCAATCTTTATAATTATCAGATTAAAGATAATATTTGATTAAGTTGAGTCATAATGTTCCTCATGTTGGAATCCATTGTGACTTTAGGTTTAAAGATATAATAACATTTTTATTATGAGAATCACTTATGACATTAATGCATGTAGTGATCTAATAGTGGATCGGTTCGGCACTTAGCTTTCTAATATGTACCTATAAGTTTGATTTATATCTCCATATAAATAAACATCCTTGATTATTAATCAAACCTTATACTAGATTTAATTCATTTTCTTTCCTTCAATAATGTGTATCTTGGGATATTTTAGAATAATTATATGATTATTCAAGGACATTATTATAAAGTAAACATGTAAAAAATATAATACTAAAAGCCTCTTTGTTAATAAAAAGTAAGAATGACAATATCCAATGATTGACCTAGGACACAATCACTAACACCTGCTTAGTAATAATGTACTCCTTTTGGTGGTCGTTTTGCTTGAGCTTCACCCACACAAGCCCCATTGACAACAATAACTACCTACTCCCTAAGCACTCTAGGTAGCATTTAAGTGGTATGATGGAGTTGGGAAATTTAGCTTTGATACCAACTATCATGGGATGGGAGGTTCACCCTTCCTAAAATACTGGTGCGACCCTCGATCATCCATCCTATTATCATTTGCTGTTAATTTGGATAACAAGCAAACCTTCTCTACCCTGATTTACCTAACTCTGTTTTGGGCTTATCAATTCTATTAGGAATGCCCTCTTAGCTTAGCCATAGTCCTCCATAAGTTTGGGAGGCTCAACTGGTTTCGACTTACCATAGGATAAAGGTATCAACTCCTGACCAGTTTGCTCATGGGAAGCTAAACCAGTCTTCAGAGTTAACTTACACCAAGAACAAATCACTTTATTGATGCCACTCACAACACTACATGTCCAAGTTGAACATCCTTACCAAGTCCTCAGCTCTTGAACCGTGACATTCTCTCCTCTACTTAAATTCATGATGCCTTCTTCATGAGGCAAATTTGTTGCTACCACAACCCACTTCTCAACAACAATCCTACTCCACATCCATTGTCAACATACCTAAGATCATCCTATTAGGACTTTGGGCTTCCACCCATTCCTCCATCCTCTAAGATCACCTCATGTTGAGTTATCCAATAGTAGGGTTTGAGCATAAATTCTTACTTCAGTCCCAAATCGTTACACAACTACCCTTTGATAACGATATCTTCTCTTTGATGGCCAGTTCACTTGAGCTTTATCTATATGAGTTGAATTGATAACAAGATTTAGGAAAATTCTTGTCTCCACAACTTGCAACGTAGTTACCCACTTTGTAATGATGTCCTCCATTTGGTGGCTGCTCTGCTTGTGGCTGCTCTGCTTGTGCTTTACCCACATAAGCTGCATCGATGATTAGAACCACCTACTTTTAAGCACTTTAGGTAGCATTTAAGTGGTATGATGGAGCTGAGAACTTTAGATCAGGTACCAATTGTTACAAGACGGGAGGTTTTTACCCCTCTTAAAGTACCTATGCGGTCCTCAACTATCCCTCATATCATTGTTTATTATTGTTCTAGATGGTAGGCTAGCATTCTCTTCCTTGATTTACCTAGGTCTATTCCGAGCCCATCAATCCCATTAAGAGAGCCCTCTCGGCTTAGCCACAGTCCTCCATAAGTTTAGGAGATTCAACTAGAGGTGGGAAAATGGGCCGGATTATTTTGGCCCGCTTTTAAACGGGCCAAAATTTCTCGGCTAGGGCCGTGGCCAAATGGAAAATTTTTTATTTTATTTTTATTTTTTATGTTAATTTATGTAAAAATTAGAGTATTTAAATATTTTAAGGTTTTATATATATTAAAAATTAATTTTGTTACCATTTTGATTACTTATAAATGAAAACAAGTTTTTAAATAATTTATTAGATATCATATTACGTTTAAATCAATAAATATATACTTAAAAAAATATTATAATACTTATGATTCATGTATTAATCTATTTTCTTTCATAATATATCCTATATAATCATAAATATGTTATTGTATTATTCTTTTTATTACATTTTTCCTCTCTTTTTTTTTTTTTTTTCTCTCCTGGCCCACGGGTCAGCCTAGGCCTGTCATGGGCTAGCTTGTGGGCTAAACGGGCTGGGCTAATTTGGCTCGCATTTTAACAGGCCAAAAAAATTGGCCACAACCCTTATGCCCAGCTTTAGACTCAATTGTTCCAAGTGGTTTCGACCTACCATGGCCTCATCAAGAGAGTGGCATTAACCTTAATTAGTTTGCTCATTTGAGGTTAAACCCCCTTCACAGTTAACCCACACTACGAACAAACCAGCCTGTTGAAGCCATTCACAACACTACATGCTTAAGGTGAACATCCCTACCAAATCATCAGCTCTCGAATCATGACATGAATAGCAAGTGCAACGTACGAGTATATATGTGTGAGTATGTGTCTATGCGCTTTGATAGAGATACCAGCTACTTATTTAATGGAATCGATCTATTAACCTTGATCTAAAGATGCAAAAACTTGAAGAATCGCATAGCACACTTGCTTCAAATGAAATGACATGTTTCAGCCAAAGTGCCACTTCCCTTAAGAAAATTCTAGTCCTATAGCAATTATAAGTTATAACGGGACTTGTCTCATCATATCATTAAAACGTTTGGATCTATTCTAATCGTGATCAAAACTCTTAAATTTTTTTATATTGATTTTTTATAATTAATTTAATTATGATAATAGTAGTGGTAAGGTACTCTACACGTTTCCCTTTCCCTATAATTTTCATTTCAAGGAAGCACTTCATCCAAAAGGGACTTGGCTTGATGGGCGGGGATTTTAGTCACTTTCACCTCACAGGACAAGGTAACAGGGCATTATACGAGCATAGGTTTTACTTTTTAGTGTCCTGTTGCTATTATCCAGCTGAGCTTGTTTTCCAAAACTTATAATTATATAAAGACCTTAAGCCAATCAATTCTACATCTAAAAGTGAATTAACTTAATAATTAGGGATCTATACAACGCATCCCACCATCAGTCTAGCTCAGAGAGAAAGGCAAACCCCCCATAGATTAACTATTCTCCACATGAATTACACTACTAACAACTATACACAAACAGCTATTCCATAAAATAGAATGGGCGAACAAATCTCCCGAGTCAACCGGCAAATAAGTGCATATGAAGAATCTATAACCATCACCGTAATATTTGACATATACCCCCACAAGAAACGCACGAGCACGAAATGAATTCGATGAGTAATGGAAAAGTATCAATGTTTTATGAAAAAACAGTAATAATGGTGCATTATTTGTATAAAACTATTTCCATATTACAATTTTATCGATTTTTTATACGTAAGTGGTTAATTATTGTAGTATTGCTGCCCATTGAAGTCTTTCTCAACGAGTACAGCCCAGCATCCCCGCCCACAAAAGTATCCAAGACAAGACACCACTATTGCTGTGATCCAATCTCTTCGAGAAGACTAATAAAAGCATTAAAAACTTAATAACACGGGGTAAATAACCTAATTAATCTTTTACTTATTACGTCAAGTTCGCCATTTTTGTGCTGCGGAAAAACGCATTCCAACCATGAATTGCACAAAAGCCCTGCCTTACACCTCGATGCTTGGCGTACTGCAGTTCATCCACAACTGGTCTGCACCTTTTACACTTACGAAATCACCCGAAAATCGCCGTATAAAACACCTAATGGCTTCTCCGATCATCACCTCCAATCCCAATTTCAACCATTTTGCCCAGCTTCTTGTACCAGTACTCAAATATAACCATGTCTTCTTCAAACAAAAACTCAGCAGCATCCAGTTCCAGCACGGGACGCCACCCTTCTTACAAGGGAATCCGCCGCCGAAGCAATGGAAAATGGGTGTCGGAAATCCGAGAACCTAGGAAACCTACTAGGATATGGCTTGGAAGCTTCCCTACACCCGAAATGGCGGCGGTTGCTTATGATGTGGCTGCACTTGCCCTAAAAGGTCCGAATGCGGAGCTCAACTTCCCTAGTTGGGCTTCTTCGTTGCCTGTTCCTGCTTCCACATCCCCTCAGGATATCCAGGAGGCTGCAGCTAGGGCAGCCTCCGCGGCTGGCGCTGCTGGGGATGCCTTGCTTCAGAATAATAATTCAGGGGCAGCTGCCGGAGAGGTGCCGGCCTCCGGTTCGGAGGGTGGTGGCTATCGTTGTGGTGATGAGGGGATGCCTAGCGATATTGCAAACATGGCACTTCTTAGCCCTCCTCGTATGGATGAGTTCGGATACGATAATAATAATCATTATGATAATGCTTATACGGATGATAATCCTTCTTGGGGATACCAGAACTTTTGGAGGTACCCTTAATGCATCAAAGCATAATAATAATTAATAATTACTAATAACAATAATAACATGTATCCAAATATAATTATTAATATAAAAAGACAATAATATGGGATGTGTATATGAATAAATGGGGAGGATAATATATATATTTCAGAATGGAAATCCTATGACTGGTGGACGAGGTCGATAATCAAGGTTATGCTTTGTAAAGTTTACACATATGTGCTTACTGTGTAAATAATAAGATATGTTAGTGACAAAGTCCATAGAGTTATGTAATTTTAATTTCATGTGTTATAATAATATTTCTATTTTGAGAAAATGTACTTTAAATTTTATATAGTATGTTAGTGGATTGAGAATACATGGACAATGGTTGGCTCAATGCATGGTTTCCTTGGAGAATCTTGAAAAAGGGAATGGGATGAGTAGCATATCATATATATCATTTTTTTTCCCACAATTGCAACACATCTATGGTGAATTTTTAATTGTCATAATTATAGATTTTAAAAGAAAAATCTATAGGAAAAAAAAGATCCTATCTAGTTATTACCTATTATCCTTTAGTCGAGCTTTTCCTAGAAGAAGGAAAATGCTTTTTAGAATCGGGTAAAGACTTTAGTACTTTACTTATTAAAGTATTACTCGTTGATGGGAATATAAAGTTTGTAACATAAGATTTGAATCTCTCAAATTACAGGTTAATAGTTTAAATTGTTTATGTTCTTAAAATACCTTATGATATTAGTATCATACTATTTATTTTTCTTATAATTTTAATCATTAATTACACAAGCAATTAAAAACCTTTGGACCAAGTTCATATTCCGTACAAATAAAAGTTGGTGAAGAGGTAATAATACTCCACTTTGGGCCACGGCCACTCCTTAAAAGGAATTAGGGCATAGTACATGACAAGCCACTCTTTTCCAAATCAAGGCTTGAATAAAGATTAAAAATATTGACGTGGAAATCAATAAGGCAACTTGTAGAAATTAGTCAATGAGAATTATTAGATGCTTTGAACGTTAAAGGCATCTCCGGTTCCTTATGGTGGGGGGAAATGTCAAAACCTAAACTTCGACAAGGATTCCTTTGGAGAACTTCTACTTTAAAATCATTGCTTTCTCTTGTGTGGAGGTTGTTGGGAAAGGTCAGCATGGGTGGGAAGCGCCATGTCAATTGCGATGTGCAATTTGACCTGCGTCAATCTTTGTGACGCTCATCCTAATAATTTTAACATTATAAGTGAAATATCAAATTATTACAAATGACATTTTATTTTGAGTATTTTTATCGATGAGCTCTTTCAGATGCTCCGGGTTTGTTTGTTTCATATTTTTTTGGTTATTTTAACATCTTATTTTTATCATTTTTAAACATATATTTGCCAATAAACAAATACAGATAAAAACAGATATTTTTACCCATAAACTGATCAAATAGATTATACACAAATAAGATATAGATAGTATACAAATAAAAATCAAACAATTCAAACAAATTTTAAGTGTTCTTTACTTCATTCATGAGATTCCTTTCACTACTAATTTGAAAGTGTTAATTTACTATCTTAATTTTTCCTATAAGTGAATCAAGTACTTTAAGTTTGCCAAATTTTGCTATTGTGTCTCGGAAGTTTAACTCATTTTACAATTAACTATCTCATTTAGGTATTACAATTGAAATAAAAAAGTTTGTAGGTTATAAATTGACAATTTATAACTTCAAAGAATATTAATTTTACAAATCAATAAAGTTCAGTTACCACATTGTTCCTTCATATCAATCGCAAGATCTATAGAACAAAAATTACTCAATAATAACATTAAAATGGAAGAAAAGAAAATTTTACAAAGGCACGCTCTTTCTAAATTTTTTGCTATAGTAGCTGTTTTTGTATAGTGGGGCTATTGTAGCTAGTTGATCATGTACAACAAGCATGCCGATCGACTAGAGAGGAGTCCTAAACTAATGGCATGCTTAAAATGTTGTACAAAGAGGCAAGGAGGGACAAATAAATCTAGTTTCTTGAGTGCGAGAGTGTGACAAAAGATCAAATTAAATAGATTTATTGTTCTTCGCAAAGTAGTTGCCAAGCTAATTACCAAAAATAACTTTCTATAGGAAGAGCTAGTCTTCTCGATCCTACCACTAGCCTAAAAGATCAGTTTTTGCCATTAAATTGGGCTCCAAGCTAATTACCAAAAATAACTTTCTATAGGTTCTTATGTTGAAACCTTATTTTTGATATTTATAAGCTCCTCGACATTATTTTTTACATTAAACACTGCTAACAAAGTTGCTTTAATAAATCTTTCTGTATGGACATATGTTGTCATACAACAAATTGGTTGCATAATGGGATTTGTTTTAACTTACCTTTTTCAATAAGCTTGAAAGGGTTATAAGCTTTCTCTAAGGATACTAAATGTAACGAGCTTCTATGCTTTTGTCAATGAAACAATCCAGTCAATTATTGAAATATTAAAATAAATATAGTAATTAATATATTAATATTTTAGTGATGCAATCATGATTAAATCAATTATTAACCTAAGATGATACATGGGTCAGATTGGCCTAAATCATTTATAAGCATTCAAAATTTCAAGAAAGGCAAGCCCAATTCTTGGCTAAATGGACAAGTATTCAACCATGAAAAGAGCAGATTTGATGTTTAAGCCTGCTAGATCTCAAAGCGTCATTTGTTTCTTCTTCTTCTTCTTCTTAATATTATATTTTGTATTTTGTGTCCCATGTCCACGTGCCCTACGCTGGTTATCTCTTCTCCATAATGTACGTTGTGCACGGTGCACTATTACTGGTTTTTTCTAGTTGATATACTTGATTCATGGGCATATCCAGGATTTTTGTTAAATCTCAAAAAATTAATATAGCGATGCATTGGAGACGTAAAATGGGATTCATTTAATAGCAAATTGAATTGAAAAGTTGAAGGAAATTAAATTAAAATGAACTAGCTAATGTTAGCCATATAATTATACGTTGAAATTGAGCAAACATATAAACAATTAAATGCAAATGATGCATCTTTAAGCTATGAAGGATGATTTTCTTTGATGAGTTTGCATTTTGTGAAGATTTTGACATGTCTACAAGATAATTATGACCAAAATATGATCAATTACTGTTGATTTGGATGAACTTGTACAATCAATTTAAGATGCAATTTTTTTTTTTTATAGATTTTAATCTTCTTAATCTATTTTGGCGATGGATTTGTATAAATATGAGTTTAGGGTCCTTCTAAACATCCACAACAAGCAATTCATCACCAAATCACACTTAAATCACTTTATTTCTCTCTAATTCTCAAACCGAGCTCCCTCTCTCTTTTGCTCCTTGTTTTCTCTGAAGCAAAGAAAAGCATAGTCTTAACATGCACTAACTTAAGGCTTGTGGCTAAGCAGTTCTCATGCTAGTCAAACCTTAGTAATATATTTTCTTAGTTTCTCCTAGTTTAAATATAATTTAATAATTTCTTTTATTACTTTTCAATATAATTTATTGAATAATTTTATCAATAAATATTGACCTAAACTATATTGAACTAAATTATCATAACTAATAAGGGAAATGTACAATAATTATTAGTGCGCTAGTTGGAGTATTTTGCACTAGCAAGAGTATAAAGTCAGGCATAGAATGCCCGCAAGGACTTGCACGATGGTTCAGTCCTAGCTTGCGTTGGCTTAAAGCTAGCAACTAACCGATTCTCAAGCTAGTCGACTAACCTTAGAAAATTGTGTTTTTGCTCATTTTAAAATATATTTTGATAAATTATTTTTTGTTTCTCAATGAAATTTTTCGACTAAGTTTATATAAACTAAATTATCATCATTTCCAAGTTAAGATTTCTAATTTAAGGTGAAGACACATGGCAAGTAAATAAAACATATAATAACTATTGGTAAACATCATATAAGAGTTCTTAAAGTATTGAAATACTTATTATATTAGATTATAGGTCTATAACTTTGGTTATGAGTCATAGCGACGTTCTAGCTACACTATTTCCTTAGTTGTTACTTGTATTTGTTTAGGATAGAACCTAAATTGGTCTAATCACTATTTGAGTTTAATTATTCATATGTTGCGTGTGCTTGGCTAAGGTTAATGAACCAAGAGTATTAGTGATGCTAACGTGATATCTTGACAATCCTTGTGTGATGCTACCCCTACGTAGAAGCACTTAAAATGATTTAGGTATTAGATGTTGTTGACTCACTAATAAAGCTACCAAGAGTATTAGTGATGCTAACGTGATATCTTGATAATCCTTGTGTGATGCTACCTCTATGTGGAGTAGCACTTGAAAATGATTTAGGTACTAGATTTCGTTGACTCACAAATAAAGCTATGCAAGTGGCTAAGTAGTCTAACATAACCCGTCCCACCACGTACACATTCTCCCCCTTCCCACTCTTCCACCCCCCCCCCCCCCCCCCCCCCCCCCCTCCTAAAAAAAAAAGAAGGAAAAAACAGCTTTTAACTAACGTGTTATGTGGGTCAACCCACATTATAAAGTGGGTAAATATTTTTGGCTTGTCTCGTCCCGCGTAGTTTTGGTGGGTTTTACAGGCTAACCCACTAACCTGCTAGGATTTATTCTTTTTTTTTTTTCAAAATTCTTAATATGACAATGTAATCACATATAAATAATGAAAAGCCATTTATTATGGGTGCACTATATGCATATATAGATATGGATGTGATAAGTGTAATTTAATCTTTAATCGAGAAGTGAATTTAGTTTGTAATTGATGTATTTTGATAGCTAATTTTAAGGATTTGACGCTTAATTTGATTTTAGGAGTTTGAAAGTATACTTGGGCTAAAGGAAAGGATTTAAACAAGTATGATCAAGATTGAGAAGGAATTGAAAAAAAAAGAGATTTGAAAAACAAAAGAAGAATACAGGAAATCATATATTTCGTGTATCTAATCGAAGAAAATCCACAGTGAAAAGAAGAAATTGTGTTTATTTTGTGAAGGTCAGAGAGTTATATGATCAAATACAAGTTTCGCGTTTATCCTGTGTTTTTTTGGGAATTGTTGAAGAGAGAGGTCAGAGAGGTCCACGGTTGATTACTTGTGGCCATACACTAGTCGTGTTCCTGTTTGAGTAGAATGTTAATTGAGGATATATAGAGAAACATGGAGGAATCCATGTGGTCATGTATAAGTCGTGAAGTTTAGATATTATGTGAAACGTATCCAACTTTTTGGATTTCTTTTAAGATAGACTCATATATGAGATTTCAAGATTGACTAGGACTCTTAGATATACAAATAGGTTTTTGGAAAGAGATTATGCACACTTGGATAATTTTCAGTTTTTCTGCTTTCTAAGGTTTCTAGAGAGAGATAGATTAAGTCAAGAGAGAGAGAAGATTGCAAAATCACAGCTTTGAGGGGTTTTCATTCTCTATTATGATGTTCGTATTGTTTATCTCTATTGTGCTTAGTAGTTATATCATGGAAGAGTAGAGAGAATAGTCTAGATACTAAAGAACCTTAGGGATTATTATGCAAACAGGGATTTATTGTTATTCAATGGAGTTATTAATTTTCTTAATTCTAATTATGTGTACTTGATTGTTCTTGAATTGATAATTTTAGAGTATTGATTCATGTTTGCTTTTATAGTAATTAATCGAAAGATGCCTATTATAAATAGAAATGGTACAATTAGAAAAATTTGATTGTAACCTTAGAAATAGGATGATATAAATCTTCCATATTAGATTAAATTAAAAGTTTAGTTAATGTAGAATTTATAGATGATTAATGCAATTCTTGAATTGATATTAGTTAGGAAGAAATTTCAACAAATAACTTCAAGAGTTAGGAGTTGGTAATCTTGAAGGAGGTATCAATTTAATATAGGAATTCTACGGATTAAGAAATTAATACTTAACATTGAATTATCTTTAAAGGTTGAGCATAGTAATTCTTAGTGGTGATTTAATATCTAGATGATTTTAATGATCTTGTGATTGATATCTAATTAACTTAAATTGTGATTGTGTTAAATTTAATAATTAGATTATAGCAGGAATAAGACTAGTAATAGCATCGGTAATTAAATATATTGACTTGATTATTAAGTTAGATAGTAGAGAGAGAAGTAATTACTAGTACTTCAAGATCCCTGTTGGAATGATACTTGTGCTTATTAGGTATTCCATTATTCAATAGATATACTTGCTTAATAAGTGATCATAGGATAGTTTATTAGTATAGATTTTATTGAATGATTACATCATCATAAATACGACACTTGTGTATATTGATTTGATTGTGCTTTTAACGAGTTTTGAAGCCATCTAATCATGAGACTCGTTATAAGATATTTTAGGTAGTGAATTTTTTGGAGTGTTGCATTTGCTTTCTAAACAATAAAAAGGACATAAGGCAAAATTATAGTTTGCAATCAAGCTTAAGGTGTGATGGAAATATTATAGTTAAGGCATACCTCATTCTACCAAATTAAAAGCATCTTACCTCTTAAGCAACAAGCATAACAAGAATGATGAGTGTCTAATGTAAGATCTTTTATTTCATAGGCAATTCCTTAGAAAAATAGATAAAGTGATAATTGTAGCAGCAATTAGTAAGCATTACAATAACGATGAGTGTTTTTGTGAACTAAGTTTCCATGACCTTACGCTACTACTACCATATCATGGAAAATTTTGTGTTGGATCTATCTTTTTTTACTTCATTCTTGCAAGGTGTCATATTGTTGGAAAGATAGGTATTTTGTTTTAAAAATCACCTCCCCACCGCCAAAAAAAAAAAAAAAAAAGTAAAAGCAACATACATACATATATCTATTTACTATTACTAGATTTTTGTTTATTACTTTTAAATTTTCATGAGTTTGCTCATATTTTAAAAGGGAAAAAATCGCAGGTTCAAGGTTTAATCCATCTGCAAGCTGGTTTGCTCGCATTAGCGGCAGGTAATGCAAGATGGGTGAGAATAGGCCGCATAGTGAAGGGGGATGAAATTTTTTGGCCAACGCACTTTACACGGCTCTACTTATAAACTCGTGCATGTGTGTATGTGTGCGCGCATGTGTGGGCGCACGTGCGTGCGTGTGTGTGAGTGAGGAATATTGAGTAATTTCTTTATCGATTGTTTGACTTAAATCAAGAAAATAACTAAATGATTGTTGCACCATTAACTATAAAATGCATGTGTGTTTGAATCATCTACGTTCATGTGCATGTACATGTGAGTGTGGTATTAACATACTATGTTCCACTATACTGTTTTATCATTTTTAAGTTTAGATGATGCTACTATAGTTTTTAATTTATCAAATATGACATAGTAGTAGACTACATAAAGGACGATAGTGCAAATGACTCTTAGCTTATTATTAACTATAGTAATGTGATTTATGGAGATACAGAGACTCATATTATTATTATTATTATTATTATTATTATTATTATATGTTCTTTGATGTGCCACTATCTTGTTAGATGGACTTACTAAGTCATCTCTAATGTAATATGTTTCTAATGATATCATGTTAGATAGTTGTATGTTGACTAAGGTGTGATTTACACTATTTTTTGTATTTGTAGTAATTATGATTACAATTGTGAATTTTAATAGGTTCAAATCTTACGCACGTATATGTAACATGAATACGCGACAAATTAAAAATGTCATAACTTTACGGCATAACAAAATTCTACTATGGAGAAGAATCAAGGTCAAATCGTTTTTAGCCTTGTGCCTTCAAGGTAATCCACAATTGCTTAGGAATGGAATTCCATCTATTAAGAGGCCTAAAGATAAGATAATGCATGGTCAAGTGAACCAATTGTGATCAACTGGGCACCTAATATGCTTAACTACCATACAATGATTGCATAAGTTTCCCAAACATATTTCCCTAACATTTTAAATTTAGGATACGGTTTCTATTTACTTAGCTTGTTAGTTTCTATTATTCTTATGATGATGATGTTAAGATTTCTAAGTTATATCCTCGGCCTATGATTAGGGTTTTTATGTATTTGATTAAATACTTAGTTTATCTTATTTACTAAATTTATTAACAATTGATGTTGTAGATCTCATTTATTATTTAATATTGAGGATTTATCTATTCTTTGAGTTCTTGTCAATGTTATATAAATATATATTGCTAGCCAAATGGATTAGATTATTAGGAATTTGTTGGGGATATGTGACCCAAATTCATGTACATAGCCAGCTCTTGGTCTTACACCGACGACCTATATCGATTATATCGTTGTCTTTAAAGTTTTTCTTCTGTGATTGTTCAAAGCTAGCTTAACGTTACCAACCTTTGATTCTACGCTGCTGGCCTAGATCATGTGCCCCACTGGCTTTTGAAGACAGCGTTAAAGATCTGCATTATGTGAATTGTCAATGTTGGCTCCAAGCCGCTGGTATCGGGTATGCCGCCAATGTTGGAGACATAAGCTACTGGCCTTTGGCCGGCGTAGGAGCAAAATTTGTGACTTTTCATATTTTGACTCTTGATTCAGCCTATACGACAAATCTATGTGTTTATTTGTTGTTTTTAGGGTTTATGAGAGTTTTTTATCTGAGAGATCACTTGTACACATATCCTTTGTAATTCCTTCTTCAACATTAGTGGATTTCGATTTCTCCTCTGCCCATGGTTTTTCCTGTAAGGGTTTCCACATAAAATCTTGTGTGTTCTTTACTTTTCTTATTCTTATTTTTCCATTATTTTTGTTATTTGTTAGATCCAATTATAATAAGTGGTATAAGATCTTAGGGTTTTGGGTTTTTTGTGTTTCTTATACAATGGCAACAGTAAAGTCGATATTCCTTTATTAGTTTGGAGTACAAGATTTTCTCTATGGTAGGTTAATATGTGAGTGGTGTTAGCATAGATGCATCTGGTTGATGCGTTGTTAGGGTTTGACAAGATGCTTGCGTCTTGGTCATCAAAAGAAAAATTGCGTAAGGAAAAAGCCCTCTCACAGATTCATCTCCATTTATCAAATCATATTTTATAGGATATGTTGAAGGAGAAGACAACTGCTGAGTCATGGTTAAAAATTAGAACAATTGTGTATGATGAAAAGTTTGACTATTAAATCACATTTAAAGCAGCGATTATACTCACAGAAGTTGACTGAAGGTGGGTCTTTAGAAGATCACTTGACCGTTTTTATAGAAATTATTTCCGATTTGGAAACTTTAGAGGTTCAATATGATGAAGAGGATTTGGCTTTAATTTTGTTGTGTTTGCTACCTCCTTCATATTCGAATTTTAGAGATAGAATCTTGTATAGTCATGATTCTCTTACCATGAAAGGTGTATGATGCTTTGGCATCTTTTGAGAAGATTAAACACTTAGTAATTGGATTCAAGCCTAAAGCAGAGGGTCTTGTTTCTCATAATAAGAGTCAAGAACGCAATTCTGGTAATTCAAGTGGAAGGTCAAAGTCTTCAAATAGAGATAAGGTCTGCAAGTATTGCAGGAAGAAAGGACACATTAAATCAAAATGCTATAAGTTACAGAATAAAATAAGAGAGCTACTGAAAATCAGAAGGAGAAACAACTAGAGAAGTAAGGTGAAGCTGATGTTACTAAAGACCATAGTACCAGTGATCTTCTCGTTGGTTCTAATGATGATCCTTAGACCAGTGAGGAGTGGACTTTAGACTCTGGTTGTACTTTTTATATGTGTCCCAATTGGGATTTATTTTCAACATATGAAAGGGTTTCTAAAGGTGTTGTCTTTTTAGGAAACAATTCTTATTGCCGAGTTGCAGGCATTAGAACCATAAAGATCAAGATGTTTGATGGTGTTATGAAGACACTTAGAGATGTAAGACATGTGCCTAATTTGAAGAGAAATTTGATTTCTATAAGTACTCTTGATACTAAAGGATACAAATGCACTGGTGAAGGTGGAGTTCTAAATATTAGCAAATGATCTCTTATGGTGATGAAAGGGATGAAAAAGGCTGCTAAATTATATGTTTTGTAGAGTTTAGTGATTACAGGTGATGCATCCATCACTTCTTCTTCTTTGTCAAATGAGGATGCTACTAGACTTTAACATATGCATCTAGGGCATATGAGTGAAGCCGATATGGCTGAATCGAGTAGAAGAGGACTTATTGATGGGCAAGACATCAGTAAGTTGAAGTTTTATGAACACTGTGTGTTTAGGAAGCAAAAAAGAGTCAAATTCACCACAGGTAGTCACAATGCTAAAGGTATTCTAGATTACATCCATTTTGATCTATGGGGACCATCTAGAGTGCCTTCAAGTAGAGGTGTTGTTTACATGTTGACCATTATTGATGATTTCTCCATAAGAAGATGGGTATTTTTCTTGAAGCAGAAGAATGATGTTTTGAGCACATTCAAAGAGTAGAAGACGATGATTGAGAAACAAACTGGAAAGTAGGTAAAGCGTCTTTGCATGGATAATGGCCTTAAATTCTGTTCTAATGATTTTAATGTTTTCTGTAAGCTAGAAGAAATTGTGGGGCATCTTACATTTCCTAGTACACTTCGACAAAACAGAGTAGTAGAATGAATGAACGGACCATTATGGAGAAAGTCAGGCGTATTCTGTCTAATGCTCAATTACCGAAGTCATTCTGGGCTGAAGTAGTATCTACATCATGTTATTTGATCAACAGGTCTCCATCTACAACTATTGAGAAAAAGACTCTATTAAAGGTGTGGTCTGGTACTCCTATTGATTATTCAGAGTTGAAAGTTTTTAGCTGTCCTGCATATGCTCATGTAGATAATGGGAAGCTTAAGCCTCGATCTCTAAAGTGTAAATTCCTTGGTTTTAAATCTAGTGTCAAGGGATATAAATTGTGGTGTCTTAATATAGAAAAGTCATTGTCAATGGGGAAGTGATTTTTAATGAAGCATCTACGTTATTTGACTTATCTTCTACAACTTCATCTGATAAAGTACAACAGAAATCAAGCATACAGGTGGGGTTTCAGATCGATTCAGGGTCTACATCAGAGTTTACATCTCAGCCTATATCACAAACACAAGATAGTTTTGTCTCTACACCACTACAGAATTAGTATTTCATTGCTAGAAATAGACCTAAAAGAGAAGTTAGGCCTCCTCAGAGATATGTAAAGGCAGATCTTATAGCTTATGCTCTTAATGAAGCGAAGGGGATTGATTATAATTAGGATCCATCCACTTACTCAAAGTTGTAACCTGTGATGAATCTGGTAAGTGGATGATTGTAATGCAGAAGGAGATGAAATCCCTTTATAAAAATGACACTTGGGATTTAGTGAAGCTTCCTAAAGGAAGAAGACTGTTCGGTGTAAATGGGTATTCAAGAGAAAAGAAGGAACACTAGGAGTTGAAGAACCCAGATACAAGACAAGATTTGTTGCAAAGGGCTATAATCAAATTTCAGGTATTGAATTCACTTATGTGTTTTCTCCTGTTGTGAAATATAGCTCTATTAGAGTATTACTTAATATTGTAGCTTTACAATCTTGAGCTTGAACAGTTGGATGTGAAAACCGCTTTCTTGTATGGAAAGCTTGATGAAGACATTTACATGCAACAGCAAAGGACTTTGTGGTCTTAGGAAAGGAGGATTATGTTTGCATGTTGAAGAAATCACTTTATGGCTTGAGGCAATCACCCAAGTAGTGGTATAAGAGGTTGGACGCATTCATTACTTCTCATGATTTCAGAAGAAGTAATTTTGATAGTTGTGTGTATTTCAAGAAATGTGTAGATGGGTCTTTTGTTTATCTACTCTTATATGTAGATGACATGTTGATTGATCATCTTATGGGGTTTGTGGAAGAGGAGAAGAATGTTTATTGAATATATTAAAGATTAGATTTTGTTGATTTTGCTCCTAAATTTATGGCAAGGTGGAGATTATTCAAGATATGTGACCCAAATTCATGCACACAGTGAGCTTTTGGTCTTACATTGGCGGCCTATATCTATTACACTACCGGCCTTTAAGTCAGCTTTAAAGTTTTTGGTTCATTGATTGTTCAAAGCTAGCTCAACGCCTCCTGCCTTTGATCCTACGCTATCGACCTAGACTCTGTGCCTTGTCGGCTTTTGAAGACAGCATTAAAAATATGCATTCTATGAATTGTGAACGTCGGCTCTATGTTGCCAGCCTTTATTGGGTACGCCACTGACGTTGGAGACATAAGCCACCGGCCTTTGGCCGACGTAAGAGCAAAATTTGTGACTTTTTAGATTTTGACTCTTGATTTGGCCTACACAACAAATATATGTGTTTATTTGTTGTTTTGAGGGTTTATGAAAGTTTTTGATCTAAGATATCACTTGTACACATATCCTCTGTAATTTCTTCTTCAACACTAGTGGATTTTGCTCTCTCCTCTACCCGTGGTTTTTCTCACAAGGGTTTCCACGCAAAATCTTGTGTGTTCTTTACTTTTCTTGTTCTTGTTTTTCCATTACTTTCGTTATTTGTTAGATCTGATTATAACATATCATTATTTCTTTTACTACTTATGATCATTTCAATGGCTATACATAATATCAACTCGTGATCCAATCTAATAGGGTTTTTTTTTCTTGATATTAGTATGTAATATCTAATGCTGATTTTGTCCATATCTCCTCTTATTGGTTTCACAAACCTTAAAAACAGATATAGATATCCCTTTTCTTATATATGAACTCTAAAAATCACAAAATTATATAGTTGTTTTTACACCAAGTTGAATCTATATCACTCATTATCAAAGCAAGCCTTTCTTGCTTCTACCACTTTCTTCTTTTCTCTTAGATTTGCATTTTCCATCATTAACTTGGTATAACGTTGGAATCAAGAGTATAGCAGAAAGAAACATCGTCCCATCTCTCTAACAATTAAAGTTTATTTTGTCAAATTGATCTTGGTTGACCAATTCGTTATTCATATATTTCTCAAAATAGTATTAGTTTCATTTACCTCCTCAAAAAGAGTGCTTAATCTCTCTAAAAAAATTTAGGAATTAGTTACCAAAAGGAAGGGAAAAAGAGAATTTGCAAAGTACATATAACCATGTAGAAGGCTTAAAGGCATGACTAAGGCGTTGTCCTTCGAGAGATTTATGCCTTCAGTACATGTACCCAGAATAACTGCTTGTTTGCTTTATTATAATAACAATTCCATTATAATATTATTCCTCATAAAGAGTTATTACTGCATTTAATTGATCATAATAGTTAATTCATAAGAAAATCCCTATTACAAAAAATATCAAATAACCGTTCTTATCCTATGAATGACAATGCAATACTTTAATTATCTTTTTCCCAATATACTTTCATTTAAATGAAAATGTTTAGATGGTCTTATCCATTCAACAAAGTGAATGAGCGATAAGTTTCTCTTTAGGAATCTAATGACGGTACTCCTTATGATACAAATAAGTCTAGAAAATTTGAATAACAATTTAAAACCCACTCTAGCTTCAATAAGAAGCCATCCTCCTCCACATGATGTCCATTTAAGTCCCTATCTCTTCTATAATTCATCTAGCTCAATTTCCGTTATAAACTTAATGCAAACTAATTTTATCTATGTTGGAAAAACAAGCTAATATTCCAGTCACCAAATCTACTATAATTTTATAGATTTATATAGTGAATTATTGTATTTAAAAATCACATTAAGTTTAATTTCCATTTAAGGTTGGAGGGGTCATAAACGGTTCTACTTAAAATTCAATCTCCTCAAACATATTTCTCTCTAAATGTAATTTAATGGCACAATATATCACTACAATTATATCTATAATAGCTATTGAGAAAAAATAATAAAATGAAGAACACTAGAACATACACTACCAACGTTTTATTTCCCTAAGAGAATAAATTTGAAATATTACAAAAGATAGAAAAAAGAGATTTATTTAGGAAGGGGTAAGCTACAAATTTTTTGGATGATCAACTAAAGAAGGAGAAGGGATCCTTTCATTACTTAGAAAATCCCCATCATCTACTAAACTTTCCATGTGGGACAAATCTTTATATACTTCCTCTTATCCATCACTTTCTTTTTTTTGGTGGTGGGATGAGCCATAATTCTTCAACAATCTGCACATCCCCAAACTAGTGCTTATATTATGTATAATTAGCTCAATTAACTCTTTAATTAGCAATCTGTACAACAGTAATTAGATGAGCAGGAACACATGATATTGATGTATATGTATAATTATGCGAGGTTCACGATTGGAGGGATGATGGTGAAGGGGTGGTGAGGTATTGGGTAAAAAGTGATAGTGGGGTTGAAATGTTGAATTTCTTCTTATGATATGATGAGGTTGCTTCTGTGACATGCATTGATGTTTGCAGCGACGTTTGGGGGGTGTGCGCGTTTGCCGCCAACTTCATGGTACAGCCATAATTGGACGCAGCCTTAAGGCTGAGCTGTGTTTTGCTTTACAATTGCAGAAGGTGGGACTGGGTATAATTCATGTAAAATTTGAAATTACTTGATATGGCTATTATGGTTGCTTCAAATTATGCCAAAATAATTTGTGTGGATTTAGATATTTTACCAACCTGCGAACTTGAATCAAACTTTCAATGATATTAGTTAATGACCTTATGGTCTAGCGACATCTTTACTGATCTTTTATCCAAGAGGTCCAGGTTCGATTCCCTCTTCTCATTATAATGATTAAAAAAAAATTTATCAATAATATTATAATCTAGTGACATTATCACCAATCTCTCAAGTAAAATGTACCTAATTCAAATCCTCAATCTTTATTGTAAGTTTGTAATGAAAAAAGTAAAAAAAAATTGAGTACTAGTAATACAGAAGATACAACAATATTCATCAACAGAAACAATCCTGTGCAACAGGTTAGAAGCTAGTTTTCGCCCTAGTAAACCTCGGCACATTTGCTTTGGTGAGCTCATTTCTTTCCGTCTTCCTCGATCAACTCCCTTAATATACTATTATATATATAATCTATAAGAATGAAAATAAAATCATGATAATGTTATAAAAACATTTTTAAAAATTAAACAATCTTAATTATTAATTTGTAAATTAAGAGAAATCTAGATTAAAAAAATTAGAGCATCTAAATACGATATAGACAATTTGTCCCAAAGATTAACTAGTAGAATTTATGTCATAGAGAAGGGAAACAAAAGGTTAAAAAGAGAAATTTTTATATATATATTCGAAACAACACTCGACAACATATTATTAAATCTTCCAAAAACATGAGAATGCATGTGTTTCGAAACAATTTCTTGGCTTTTCGATTAATTTTCCAAGATATTTTTCATCATTCCTTTTTCCTTGTCTTTTACTTTTTTGGTTTTTTTTCCCCATTTCTTCTTAGTTTTTTCTCATTCGTAAAAAGATTCAATTGTGTGGTGTGGAATTTAGATTACTTTATAACTATAAACTTCATTTTTTAATAGTTTCCATTTTGTCTGGACAAAAAAAAGAAAAAAACACTTGTTTCCATTTTGAAAATTCGCAGTTTAGGACATGGGCCATAAAATCAACCAAGACAATGAAATAATTCATTGAATGTGGAGTCCACATAATCAAATTGGAAACTGACTTAATCATGGAATAATGGGCCAATGAATTGACCTGGGACACCTCGTGAGCCGTAGTACAAGATTCTTTCTAATAATAATTATTATTATATTAATAATAATTCTATAGCCGAAGTCTTTGCCCCGAAACTCTTCTTCTTGTACTTATTATAGTATAATTTAACTTTTTTTTTTGTTTTTTTAAACTTTGCCTTAAATATGCTTAGTAGTACAAGATTCAAGAACACACGCAAGTCAGCATTTCGTAGGAAATTCTTGTGTTTCTTAGAAGGGATAATTTAAAAATTGTTACAGGAAAAGGTGTCATTGATAATATTGCATTCATTATTGTTATATTTACTAAGCAATGTAATTAATATAGTGGTAGATGAAATATAATAACAGTCGCGTAAATAGTATATATATATATATCCATGTATGTATGTACAAACAAATATATAGAAAAAGAAATATTTTATAATTATCTTTCTTAACATGGTATCGGGTGGTATCTATACACTAGATACATAAGTGCCAAGTTCTGTTGCCTGCTCAAGTATCCTAACACCTTTTGAAGCTCACTGCCGTCTTGGACACCTCACTTTATCTTTGCTAAAAAAACTTTATTCTCAATTTAATCATGTTTCCATCTTAGATTGTGAATCCTGTCATTTTGTAAAGCATCATTGCTTGTCTAGTTTGCCTAGAATCAATAAAAGAGCTACTTAGCCCTTAGAATTAGTTTATTCATATGTATGGGGACTATGTCTAGTTGTGTCTCAGACTAGTTTTAGATATTTTATTACTTTTGTAGATGACTATTTTCGTATGACTTGGCTTTTCTCTTATGAAAAATTGTTCAGAAGTGTTTCTCATTTTTCTACTTTTTGTGCTGAAATAAAAACACATTTCAATGTCTTAGTGCACACATTAAGAAGTGATAACGCCAATGGAATATTTCTCTCACTCATTTCAGACATTCATGGTCCAAAATGATATTCTTCATCAATCTTTTTGTGTAGACACACCTTCTCAAAATGGAGTGGCTGAAAGAAAAAATGGACATCTTCTTGAGACTGCAAGAGCACTTTTATTTCATATGCATATTCCTAAATAGTTTTGGGTTGATGCAATCTCGATTGCATGTTTTTTGATTAATCGTCTCCTTTCATTTGTTCTTTAAGGAGAAACTCCTTATAAAATGTTGTTTCCTACAAAGCCATTATTTCCTATTGAACCTAGGATATTTGGTAGTACTTGTTTTGTTCGTGATATTCGTCCATAAGTCACTAAACTTGATCCTACATCTCTTAAATGTATCTTTTTAGGATATTCTCAGGCTCATAAGGGATACTGGTGTTTCTATCTTCATCTTGATAAGTATCTTGTGTCAATTAATGTTTCTTTTGCACAAAACACTCCATTCTTTTCATCTACTGAAACCTCAAAATAGGACGAAGTGGACGATACACTACTATATCAAATTTCCGATAAGTGTTTAGGTACTATACCACTATCGACACGATCATTGCCGCCACCTTCACGGTCACCAGTTCAACATGTGTACTCCCAACGAAGAGATCCTCCAGCTTCATGTCCTACACTAATCTGTTCTTCTTCAATAGATCCAACCTCAAGTGACCTTGATCTTCCTATAGCTCTTCGCAAAGACAAAAGACAATGTACTTATCCTATCTCCTTATTTGTGTCATATGACCATCAATCATCTTTATCATATTCCTTTGTTGCCTCCCTTGATCATGTATCCACTCCTCATACTCTTCACGAGTCCTTATCTCATCCTGGCTGGTATACTACAATGATAGATGAAATGAATGGCTTAGATACTAATGGTACTTCGGATTTGGTAAGCTTGCCTGCAGGTAAAAGACTATTGGTTGCAAATGGTTTTTGTAGTTCAAGTCAATCCAGATGGATCTCTTGTTCGTCTTGTGGCCAACGTTTATGCTCAAACCAATGGTGTAGACTACTCTGACACTTTTTCTCTAATAGCTAAATTAACATCTATCCGACTATTTATCTCTATAGCAGCTACTTATGATTGGTCTCTACACTAGTTGGACATCAAAAATGCCTTTTTATATGGGGATCTTCAGAAGGAGGTCTATATGGAGCAACCATCTAGGTTTGTTCCTTAGGGGGAGAAAGGAAAGTTTGTCGCCTTCATAAATCTTTATATGGGTTAAAGCAAAGTCCTCATACATGGTTTGGGAAATTTAGTCAAGCAATTGGAAGTTCGGGATGATAAAAAATAAGTTTGACCACTCGGTGTTCTATAGAAATTCTTCGTGTGGGATTATTCTTTTTATTGTTTATGTAGATGATATAATTATTACTGGAAATGATGAAAAATATACTCTTTAAAAGAATCTCTTCATAGCCAATTTTAGACAAAAGATTTAGGGTTGTTGAAGTATTTTCTAGGTGTTGAAGTGACGAGAAACAAGAAGGGTATTTTTCTTGTCTTGAAGGAAGTATGTACTTGATCTATTATCTGAAACGGGAAAGTTAGGGGCAAAACCATGTAACACCCCAATGACACCTAATCTGCAACTCACTAAAGATGGAGAGTTATTCGAAAATCCGGAAAGATACATGAGGTTGGTTAGGAAGTTAAATTACCACATAGTAATTCGTCCTGATATTGTGTATTCTGTCAATGTTGTGAGTCAATTCATGTCTTCTCTAACAATTCATCATTGGACTGTTGTAGAACAGATCTTGTCCTATTGAAAAGTGCTCCTAGAAGGGGTATCCTATATCAAACATGATCATTCTTGTATAGAATACTTTTCAGATGCTGATTGGGCTAGTTCCAGGAAGATAGAAAATCTATTACGGGGTATTTCGTTTTCTTGAGAGGAAATTTGATTTCATGGAAGAGTAAGAAGCAAAATGTTGTATCGAGATCTAGTACGGAATCAGAATATAGAGCTATGGCTTAATCTACATGTGAGGTGATGTGGATATACCAAATTCTGGTAGAGATTGGATTTAAAGTTCCCTTGCCAGCAAAATTGTGGTGTGATAATCAAACTGCTCTTCATATTGCATCTAATCCGGTATTCCATAAAAGAACCAAACATATTGAGAATGATTGACACTTTATTGGTGAAAAGACACAACAAAACTTAATCTTCACAAGCCATGTAAAGACTGCAAAACAACTTGAAGGCCTTTTCATAAAAGTATTGAATGGGAGTCGAGTTAGTTATTTATGTAAAAAGATGGGCATGATAAATATCTATGCCTTAGCTTGAGGTAGAGTGTTATAAGAAAAGGTGTTGTAGATAATATTGTATTCATTACTGTTATATTTACTAGGCAATATAATTAATATAGTGGTAGGTAAGGTATACCAACAGTTATGCAAATAGTGTATATACATCTCTATGTATGTACAAACAAATATGTAGAAAAAGAAATGTTTTACAATTATCTTCTCTTAACAAAAATACTTCTTAAACTTTATTTTTTTTTTATAATCTTATAATCTTGAAAATGTAAGTTTAAACAATAAGAGGCGTGATGATAAAATTAACAACAAAGAATTTAGTTTGATCTAACATTTAGAAATTTATAAATCCAAGCATACAAACAAAAAATGAAAAATAGTAAATGTTTGTTAATTAACCTGCTTGGTGGTGGGTGTCGAATCCAACAAACAAATGTAGCCTACTCTCAAATTACAAATAATTTGTATATAGTGATGAATAGGTCGTGTCCACAGAGATTGGTTATATTGTTTCTATTCAAAGATCAAGTAGAGAGAAAGAATTGGGGGGAGTTTATGAAATTTAATAGCAATGAATAATCTATTTAAGACAAACAAAGACAAATCAATTGGGGTAATCAAGATTAGGGTTTTCTAACTAAGGGTAACCTAACAATTCAATTCATAAGATTGATCATTGATGCATGGATCATAGTTCTTCACCTAAATAAATTGATTATGGTTATCAACAAGTTCTAATAACCTATCTCTCCATACAGAATCGATAACTAAAATAGGCTCGTTAGTTATTCCTCTTTTTAACCAAATAATCCTAAACAAGCTCTTAGGGTTTAATTTGATAAAAGCAATAAGAATAAGAGAGACTATCAATTCAGATCAATAAATCAATAGCTTAATCTATTTAAATCCGATCATATGCTTCCATAACACAATCAATCATCTATTATATAATCAACTATGTTATCTTGTCACTAATCACTAGAACAATTGAACAATTACGGATCCAATTATCTAATTGACAATATATTGCTTGCTAATTGAAAGAATAGATCTAGGTTCATATCAATTGAACAAATCAATAATAACAATTATTGTAGAAAGCATATGAATATTCAAGAAAAGAACATAATAAATAAATCAGTTAGATCTCACAATCTTTAATGAATCGAAGTTGCAGCAATTCCCTTAGCTAGATGGGATGTTTAGCTCCTCATCCTTCAAAAGAATCTCTCTAAACTTCTAATTGAATATGGAATAATTGATGCACTAACCCAACCCTAATAGTTCATTTATAGACAAATACTAAGAGGGAATTTCGCACAAGAAGTGGGCTGGCGTGATCTCTGAAGTTGGATGGCGGCTCAAAATTTATTTGAGCAATACCCCATGTGCGCCGGCAAGTGCGCCAGCGTCTCACATCCACAGGTGGCCAGCGCACTTTCCTCCTCACGTCCAGAACCATCTGGGCTGGATGCTCAGATTTTTGCACCGCCAGCTCACTTCATAGATGATGTAATTTGATGTTTTCATCCCCTAAACTCGTCATGTTGATCTTTGATTTCCATTCCGTTGAGTTATTTGACTATTGAGGACTTCAACTCCATTCTATAATTCAAGCTTTGCTCAAATCTTGTCATAATCGCCTTTAATTGCTTCATAATTCGTCGAATCCTGAAATAAGACATTTAAATACACTTAAGTATCATTTCAGTGTGATTTCTATAAAATCAATAACCAATTTATCAAGTTTAGGCCCGTAATTATTAAGTATAATTCATCTTAACAAAATCCCCCACACTTGAACCTTTGCTTGTCCTCAAGCAAAACCAATATCTCCAAATTGAGAAATCTTTTGTTGGAGTGTGCTTCTTTCAAAATTCAAATTCAAGATCTCTTTTCTTTATTTTTCTTTCAAGACTTGTGATTTTCAGTGCTTACCGCTCAAACCAAACTGAGGACTTGTAATTAGAGTACTAAAATAAAAATTCAGTAGTTAATCTAAACAAAACAAACTTGAACTACATATTTAACCAAAGATCATTCTACTCAAGAGTAAATACTCAGTCCGTAGGAAAAATACCCATTTAGACTTCACTGGACATCTAACCGACACATACTCTTACCAACACAGAATAAAGCATGTGATATCAGTTCTTTCCCTAGATTTTTTTTTTGTTTATTATAAGTCTTATTCCGTTTGATTGCTTCAACATTCATTTTTCATTCTTTTTTTTTTTTCATTCAATCAAGCATTAAGAGCCTTCAGAGATGAATCTCTTTTCTTCTCTAAATTTTTCTTTCAAAGCACTTTTCACCTTTTAGCCTTTCCTCCTTTATCATTATAGTAAGTTCATTGAGTCGGCACATCCCGGGCTCATCACCCAAGTGACCAGGTTTTGAAGGGACCCCTACGGACTCTTCCTCACTCTAACATTCAAGTTTGGATACTCATAACTCGATTGTTTGAGTTAGAGGAGTATAGGCTTATGCTTGTTTCTACTTTTGAATGGAACAACAAACTCAAGACTTTTTTTATCAAAGATCACTAAGAAAAAGACTTCCTTTATCTCTTTTACTAAGTGTTAAAAAAATTCTTTAATAAGAACTTATAAAAGTATATATAAGTTAGCTTTCTTCCTAGAAGTAAACCTGTTTATTTTTCACTTAAGGACTCGACTTACTTTCAAACTTCCAAATCTAAAGCCAAATACATAGTAAATCTGTTCCTTAAAGATTTCACTACTCAATTTTAACTAAGTAATCAAATCACAACAGTATAGGTGAGTAAAGCACTTTCACAAGTCAATATTTTTTTTTTAACACAAATTCCAGATTTCAATGAAATTTTTTAAAAAAAATTAGGCCTTAAATGCCCTATATTACTTAAGAACAAACATTCAAGAATTTAAAGTGTGGCACTTTCATATCCAGATGTCTTGTATATATCATAAATCCAAAAATCAGACATCAATCACAAGATGAAATATTCCAATTCATATTTTATCCCTCCCCCACACTTATAATAAACAGTGTCCTCACTGTTTCTAATCAGCACAAAGTGAGAGAAAAATAAAAAGAAATAGGAATAACGGTACTTCCCCGGTTTCTCTTTTGAAGCTCCTTTGAAGTTCTTTGTCCTTTAAAGCTCATGAGAGAGATTTTCTTCTTCAATTCAAGATCTAAGACCTACAAAACCAAACAAATAAAAGAAATAAAACACATAAAAACAAAAACATTAGTAACAAAAACCATGGGTTGCCTCCCATGAAGCGCTTCTTTATAGTCCTTAGCTGGACTATTCCAACTCATTTTCTTATGGAGGCTCAAAGATATAGGATTCCCAATTCTCAAACATAGGATATCCTTCATTTAAATTCTTCTCATGATTCACCCTAGCGATCTCTCCATCTAATGCTCAATAGCTGATCGAAAAATATGTCGCTAGTGTCTCTTTTATGCACATCCTCCTTTAGATTCAACTTATCATCTCCAATCTTCTCCAAACTTGTCCAGTGTCAACTAATTTTCTCCAAGTCCATCCACTTTTGATTCATCAACTAGGCTCTCTTCTTCCACTTCCACAACCTGATTGTCATTCTTAGAGATAGCAAAAATATTAGAAATATTTGAATTAATTTTCTTTTCACTATCTACCGAGAATCTAATGATCTCCCCATCAAATTCCATAGTCATAACCCCTTCATTAACATCAATTTTGGTTTTAGATGTTTTCATAAATGGTCTCCCAAGCAAAAGTGTAGGTGATTTTGAATACATCTCCTCACCCATATCAATTACATAAAAGTCAGCGGGAAACACTAATCCATTGACTTGTACCAAAACATCTTCCAAAATACCTGATGGATATATATTAGATCTATCTGCAAGTTGCAAGATTACTCTTGTTCTTTCAAAGATCCAATATTCAACTTTCATATATAGATAAGGGCATGATATTAACTGAAGCTCCTAGGTCACACATACAATTTTCAATCTTAACTTGATCTATTGTACAAGGAATAGAAAACGTACCAGGGTCCTTGCACTTTGGTGGTAGCTTCTTCTGAAGAACAGCAGAAATATTCTCACCCATATAAACCATCTCATTTCCTCTAAGCTTCTTCTTGTTTGTGCAAAGATCTTTCAGAAACTTAGCATATCGAGGTATTTTCTTAATCACATCCAATAAAGGAATATTCACCTCGACTTTCCTAAAAGTCTCCAAGATTTGCTTCTCTTCATCCAATTTCTTGGATTGATTCAACTTAGAAGGGAATGGGGGTATACGCTTGTAGATCAGGGGTAAAGATTTTTCTACTTGTTTTTCTTCCATGTGAGGACTCTCTTTTTCACTTTCCTTGGAGTTGGTCTCAATTACCTTCCTACTTGAGTCTTGCAATTCCTTTCCAAATCTCAAGGAAATTGCACTCACATTTTCTCTATGATTCACAGTGTTAGAAGGCAACTTACCTTGCTGTTCAATCTTACCTACTGAAGTGGCAAGTTGGCTCATTTGATTCTCCAGATTCTTGATATTTGTTTCGTCTCATCCTGAAATTGTTTTGTGTTAACAGCTAAGGATTTAACAATTTCCTCTAGAGACATACCTGAACTTGAGGAAGGGTTGTGGTGCTGGGTTCTGTGGCCTTGTCTGAATTGTTGATAGTTCTGTGATGTAGGCCCATAGCTAAGGTTAGGATGATCCCTCCATCCAGGGTTATAAGTATTTGAATAGGGATCATACTTCCTTTGTGGTTGACCAGGAAATCCTCCTATTGCATTGGCCTCTTCATGATTGTCCTCAGAAAGCGTAGGACACATATTAGTTGCATGATTAAGAGCGGCACATATCCCGCAGGCCTTCACCTGTTGATTATTTCCAAGAGCTAATTGCTGTACAAGAGAGGTTAAGTTAGAAATCTGATTTTCTATACGAGAAACACTTACCTCATTAACCCTTCTTGTTGATGAATCATGCATGTACCCAAATTGTTGGGAGTTCGCAGCCATAAGAGATATTAATTCCCTAGCTTAACTAGGGGTCTTATCTACTATCGCTCCTCCACTGGCTGCAACCATCATTTTTCTTTATATGGGAATCAATCCTTCATAAAAGTATTGGATCAAGAGCTGTTCAGAAACCCCATGTTGTGGACGGCTGGCACAAAGTTGTTTAAATCTTTCCCAATATTCATGGAGATTTTCGGTATCCTTCTGTTTGATCCCACAGATCTCTCGTCTAATACTAGCAGCTCTAGTAGCTGGGAAAAATTTATCCAGAAACGCTCTTACCATATCTGTCCATGTATTGATAGATCCTGGTGGTAAATAGAAAAGCCAATCCTTGGCTCTATCCCTAAGGGAGAACGGAAAAGCTCTCAATTTAACCTGTTCTTCTGGAACTCCTTGAGGCCTCATGCCTGAGCATACTATATGAAACTCTTTCAAATGTTTGTGAGGGTCCTCATTCTCCAACCCATGGAAGGCAGGTAATAATGTATCAAACCTGACTTCAATTCGAAAGGAACGTTCAATTCAGGATATTGTATACACAGGGGCTGTTGATTCACTTATGGGGCATCTAGTTGCCTCAAAGTTCTATCCTGATTGGCCATAACTTGTTGCTTGTTATCCTCTCCTTCGGATTCACTGGATGTATCAGCAAATTCCAGCGTTTGATGCAGTCCAGGAGATGATGAAGATGAAATTGCGTCTTTAGCACGCAGTTTTGCTTCCTTGCGCAATTCCTTGACTGTATTCTCGATCTCTTTGGGTCTGTTTGTTTTGGCTTTTTTCCGGCAGATACAGACACTTTTTCAAACTTTTTTCTAATAAATTATTTATCAAAAAATAAATATAGATAAAAAAAAGTTGACAGTTCTCATCAAAAGATCAAATAGAACAAATATAGATAAAATTTAGATGCAAATCGGATATATTTACACATATCATTTAAAAAAGATACAGATACAGATGAAAAACAGACAATCCAAACAAACCCTTTATCGAATTCAAGTTCACCTGTATGAGAAGAACGAGTCATAAAGAAAATAGAAACAAATTTTTGACACCAATCCCCGGCAACGGTGCCAAAATTTGGTGGGTGTCGAATCCAACAAACAAATGTAGCCTACTCTCAAATTACAAATAATTTGTATATAGTGATGAATAGGGTCGTGTCCACAGAGATTGGTTATATTGTTTCTATTCAAAGATCAAGTAGAGAGAAAGAATTGGGGGGAGTTTATGAAATTTAATAGCAATGAATAATCTATTTAAGACAAACAAAGACAAATCAATTGGGGTAATCAAGATTAGGGTTTTCTAACTAAGGGTAACCTAACAATTCAATTCATAAGATTGATCATTGATGCATGGATCATAGTTCTTCACCTAAATAAATTGATTATGGTTATCAACAAGTTCTAATAACCTATCTCTCCATACAGAATCGATAACTAAAATAGGCTCTTTAGTTATTCCTCTTTTTAACCAAATAATCCTAAACAAGCTCTTAGGGTTTAATTTGATAAAAGCAATAAGAATAAGAGAGACTATCAATTCAGATCAATAAATCAATAGCTTAATCTCTTTAAATCCGATCATATGCTTCCATAACACAATCAATCATCTATTATATAATCAACTATGTTATCTTGTCACTAATCACTAGAACAATTGAACAATTACGGATCCAATTATCTAATTGACAATATATTGCTTGCTAATTGAAAGAATAGATCTAGGTTCATATCAATTGAACAAATCAATAATAACAATTATTGTAGAAAGCATATGAATATTCAAGAAAAGAACATAATAAATAAATCAGTTAGATCTCACAATCTTTAATGAATCGAAGTTGCATCAATTCCCCTTAGCTAGATGGGATGTTTAGCTCCTCATCCTTCAAAAGAATCTCTCTAAACTTCTAATTGAATATGGAATAATTGATGCACTAACCCAACCCTAATAGTTCATTTATAGACAAATACTAAGAGGGAATTTTGCACAAGAAGTGGGCTGGCGTGATCTCTGAAGTTGGATGGCGGCTCAAAATTTATTTGAGCAATACCCCATGTGCACCGGCAAGTGCGCCGGCAGCTCACATCCACAGGTGGCGGGCGCACTTTCCTCCTCATGTCCAGAACCATCTGGGCTGGATGCTCAGATTTTTGCACCGCCAGCTCACTTCACAGATGATGTAATTTGATGTTTTCATCCCCTAAACTCGTCGTGTTGATCTTTGATTTCCATTTCGTTGAGTTATTTGACTATTGAGGACTTCAACTCCATTCTATAATTCAAGCTTTGCTCAAATAAGACATTTAAATACACTTAAGTACCATTTCAGTGTGATTTCTATAAAATCAATAACCAATTTATCAAGTTTAGGCCCGTAATTATTAAGTATAATTCATCTTAACACTTGGCAACAGTCAATTAGTGAGGAATGTTGGTGTGACCAAATAAGTTCAAATAGAACTTGATTGAAATGTTGACTAGGGAAGCAAGTGGTGAAGAGAGAGCCCCAAGTGGGGGAAAAAAAAAAACAACCCCTTGGGGTTTTGCAGCCAGGACAACAAGTAGAAAAAGGAATAAATGTCATTTTAGTATTGTTCAAATTATATATATAAATATATATATATATTAGGTTATTTGTTGCTAGGTATAATAAATGATACTATTTTAAAAATATTGTGATCAATAAAGGTAAGGAAAAAAATTAAAAAAAAGAGAAAAAGAAAAAGTTTTGGAGTTTCGGTATGATTTGCAAAGCTCCATCAACGATAAGGAAGTATTAAATACGTGGCTTTCCTTTCATCTAGTTATTTTTAGAAGTCAGTTCTTTTTTTTTTTTTTTTTTTTTTAGGAACCAAAATAAACAATGATAAAGAAAGAGTTATTTTCTCACCATAGCTTTTTTGGATGGATATGAAAAAAACTATACTTTATAAATTGAGAGTTTTGTTTCTTTTATCTTCTCTTTATTTATTGTGAGAGTTTTCTACACAAGTGAGGACATACTGAAAGGTATTTGGGTCAATTTGGGCTTTGGGATTTGAGTGAAGTGTGATAATATTTGTACTTGTCATGTTTTCTATAGAATGTATATATGATGGTTTCCTTTGCATGTAGATTTCGGCTTTAAGCTGAATCACTTTTGTATCTATATTTTCGATTTATATACTCTAATCCTTAACAAACTAGTATCAGAGCTGCTATGCTGTTCTAGGAACTCCTTGAAACAAAAATGGCAATGAAATTTGATATTCAATAGTTCGATGGACGCATTAACTTTAGCATGTGGAAGGTTCGTATGCTGATTGTTTTGACGCAATAAAATTTAAAAATAGCACTTTTTGGAAAAGATAACAAACCTACTACAATGAAGGATTCTAAATGGGATGAGATCGATGATAGAGCTCTTTCCACCATTCATTTATGCATTACAGATGATGTATTACAAGAAGTTCTTTTCGAGACAGCAGTAACAACATTGTAGACTAAGTTGAAATCGTTTTACATGAAGAAGATGGTGGCGAATCATCTTGGTATATTACAATGCCTATATACACTATGCATGGATGAAAGGACGTCTATTAGATCATATATTTCCGAATTTACTTCACTCATCATGGAATTGAAAAATATATATATATATAAGACATTCTTAAGTGAGCAACGAGCAATGATGTTACTTTGTTCTTTACCTCCCTCTTACAACCATTTGCAAGAAACACTAATATATGGGTGTAAACGTTTGGATATTGATGAGGTCAAATCCTCTCTTTTAAGTCGTGAGAAGATGGAGCATGATAATAATGGACGTGGCGATTTTGCAATCGACTTGTTTATTAGAGGAAGATCAAAGAAGCTTGGCTTTAATAATTTTAGAAGAGTCAAGACTAAGTCTAAATCTAGATATCGTAAAAGAAGATGTCGACACTGCAAGAAAGAAGGGCACTGGAAAGCAAAATGCCCGAAGCTTAAAGAAAAGAATGATGCAAGTTCAAATAGAGCTATAAGTGTTGTTGAAGGTGCTGACAATGTTCTTTCTGTATCACAGAGTCTATTTGGTGATGCATGGATCATTGATTCGAGTTGCTTTTACCATGTATGTCTAAACCGAGAATGGCTTACGACACATCAATCTGTTGATGGTAGTGTTGTCCTTATGGGAAACAACATGTCTTGTAACGTTGTTGGCATTGGAACTGTTAGAATCAAGATGCATGATGGAGTTGTTAGAACCCTGATTGATGTTCAACACATTCTAGACTTGAAGAAAAATATAATTTCTTTAAGAACTCTTGATTCTTAAGGGTGTAAGTATTATGCTGAAGGTAGAGTCCTTAAAGTTTCAAAAATGCTCTAATAATAGGAAATTTGGTTAATGGTCTCTAGTTGCCTTATGGCACTACGATTCTTAGATCTGCAGCCATATCATCTTATCCTGATATTGTTTTGGATGCTACTCGCTTGTGGCATATGTGTTTAAGGCATATGATTGAAGCCAGAATGTCTATTTTGAGTGAGCGTAGCTTATTAAGTGATATTAAAATAGGGAACTTGACTTTTATGAACATTGTGTCTATGGGAAGAAGACTAGAGTCAAGTTTTGCACTGCTATTCACATGACTAAGAGCACAGTTGACTATATTCACTCTAATTTACGAGGCCAGCGGCTGTCAATTCATAAAGTGGTGCTAGGTACTTGTTAACTTTCATTGATGATTTTTCAATAAAATTTTAGGTATATTTTCTTAAGCACAAGAATGATGTTTTCCCCACTTTTAAGAAGTGGAAAGTACTTATCGAAAATGAAACTGGCAAGAAAATCAAGCGTCTTTGAACAAATAATGGTTTAGAGTTTTGTGAGAGACAATTTAATGAGTTTCATGAGAATGAAGGTATTGTTGGACACTATATTGTATGAAAAACACCACAGCAAATTGTTGTAGCAGAACGTATGAATAGAACTCTTCTAGAAAGAGCCTGTTGTATGCTCTCTAATGCTAGATTATCTAAGGAAATTTAGGCTGAAGCTGTTAATATGGCTTGTTATCTAGTAAATCAATCTCCATCAACTACAATTGAGTCAAAAATTCCTATTGAGGTATGGTCTAGTTCTCCAGTTAATTATTTTGATTTAAGAGTTTTTGGGTGTCTTGCATATGCTCATAAGAGTGATGGTAAACTTAACCAAAGGGCACAAAAATGCATATTTCTCGGTTATGCATCTGGAGTAAAAGGCTATAGATTATGGTGTACTAAAACTAAGCCATGAAAATTCTTAATTAGTAGAAATGTTAAATTCAATGATTTATCCATGCCTCATTTGACAAAGGAGCTTATCAATACAGAGCAGGAGCATAGTAGCAAGAAGGTGGAGCTCAAATTTGAGAAACCAAAGTACATAAACACACTTTAGATCGGTATATTCATGATCAAAACGAAGAAGAACAAGAAGAGCAAAAGGAGATTTCACAAGAGCTACAACAATATAGCTTAGCAAGACACGATGGAAAGAGACAAATAAGGCCACCTAAAAGATATGCTAATGCAAATATAGCTTCATTTGCATTATTTGTTGCACAAGAAATAGAAACTCATGATCCTTCATGATGAGGCTATAACAAGTGATGATTCTTCACATTAGATATTTGCTATGAATAAAGGATTAGAGTCCCTTTACAAGAATCAAACTTAGGAACTATTGAAGCTTCCTCAAGGACAAAAGATCATTGATTGCAAATGGGTTTTAAAGAAGAAGGAAGGGTCACTTGGTGTTGAAGCGACTCATTATAAAGCTCGCTTAGATGCAAAACGTTTTAATTAAAGAGAAGGAATAGACTTTAATGAAATATTCTCTCCTATTGTGAAACATAGCTCCATTCGAGTGTTACTTGTCATGGTTGCACTGTTTGCTCTAGAGCTTGAACAGCTCGATGTTAAGATAGCCTTTCTTCATGGTGAACTTGAATTAAAAATTTATGTGTAGCAGCCACAATGTTTTATAGTTGAGAGCAAGAAGACCATGTTTGTCTATTAAAGAAGTCACTATATGATTTGAAGTAGTCTCCTCACTAGTGGTATAAACAATTTTACACTTTTATGTTGAGTCATGGCTACTTAAGAAGTGATTATGATAGTTGTGTATACCATAAGAAAATCTCATATGGTTAGTTTGTATATTTATTACTTTATGTTAATGATATGCTCATCGATTATAAAGGTATGTTTGAAATCAGCAAGTTAAAGACTCATCTAAGTGAATTTGAAATGAAGGATTTAGGTGGTGCTAAGAAAATTTTATGGATGGAAATTCAGAGATTGATGTATATGGCAAATTATATTTGTCTCACAAGAAGTACTCCATTAGGAGCTCATTTCAAACTATCAGCCAAAATGTCACACGGTCAATTGAAGAGGAGGAACAAATGTCATGTGTTCCTTATGCTAGTGCAGTTGGAAGCATTATATATGCTATGGTTTGCATAGGTCCAGATATTTGACATGCTATAAGTATTGTTAGTAGATATACGGGGTATCCTAGCAAGATGCATTGGCAAGCTGTGAAATGGATACTTCGATATCTTTGAGGTACTACAAATGTCGGCTTGGTCTATGAAAAGAGTAATATTACTAGAGATAATATTATTAGTTATGTTGACTCTAATTATGCTGGAGACATTGATAAGAGAAAATCTTTGATGGCTTCATGCTTTGGGGTAGTGCAATTAGTTAGAAAGCAACTTTACAATCCACTATTGCATTATTAACCACATAAGGTAAATACATGGCAATAGCAAAAGCAATAAAAGAATCTATCTGGCTTAGAAGTTTGGTAAGCAATTTGGGTTTGAAACAAGATACTACAACAGTGTACTATGATAGCTAGAGTGCCATACAATTGACCAAAAATCAAATGTATCATGAAAAGACCAAACATATTGATGTCAAATATCATTTTATAAGGGAGATCATTTCTTAAGGTATTACTTTAGTGAAAAAGGTTGGTACATCTGATAATCCAGCTGATATGATGACGAAGTCAATTCCAACACCTAAGTTCAACTACTGCATGGATATAATTGTGTTTGTACTATGAATCATCCATAGTTGACATTGTGATAAAAAAAGCCATAGAAAATTCGTGCACAAAAGAAAGACAAAGCTAAGGTGGAGATTTGTTAAATATGTGGCTTTCCTTTCTTCTAGTTATTTTTGGAAAGTGAATGCTTCTTTATTTTAGGAACCAAAATAAACAATGATAAAGAAAGAGTTGTTTTGGATGGATAAGAAAGAAAACTACACTCTATAAATTGAGAGATTTTTATTTTTAGTATGTATCATCCTATCAAAAGCATTTTTTAGAGAAGTTTTGTTTCTTTTATCTTCTTTTTGTTTATTGTGGGAGTTTTATATATGAAGAAATATTGAAAGGTATTTTGGTGTATTTTGGCTTTGGGATCTGAATGAAGTCCGATAATTTTTATATTTTGTCAAATTTCCTATAGAATGTATATATGACGATTTCTTTTTTATGTAGATGCCGATTATCAGCTAAACCACTTTTATGTCTATACTTCCGTTTTATATTCTGTAATCCTTAACAGGAAGGATATCATTTTGTAATTTCCTCATGTAGAAATGGTCGCTAATGTGAATTAAAAATCGACATCTACTTGTACGTAAGGCCTCCACATCGTCGGGAATTTGTTTTCTTGGCTCATTTCCACAAGAGGCGTTCAACAGCATGAATAAAGAGTGATACTTCTATCTAAGTACACTCTTTGGATTTCTTTCAAACAACTTTTATAACCAAAACCTTGATTTTATGATATATTATTATAGACATCCGAAGAGACAGTTACTAGGAACTTTTAGCACTAATGATGGTGAAAAGCAAAAAATCCAAACTAATATCCAGTTTTAATAATTAATAATAACATAAAATCGTTCATAGAAAGCAGATAAAATAATTTTCATTTTTAGCAAGTTAAAATGATATTGCTAAGGGTGAATGTCACACTTAATATCTCAATTTTATCAATTTGTGTAATTAACTACCTAAAGTATTAATTTATTACCTAAAATTTTCCCACTTTTGCATTTAACCAAAAGAACTTTTCAATTAGCTATATAAATTTTACTTAATTTTTTAATTAGCTATCTCATTTAAGTACTATAAATGAATTTAAAAAGTTATTAGATAACAAATTAATACTTTTAAATTTCAGGTAGTTAATTATCCATTTTAGTAAAATTCAAATACCAAATATGACATTTACCATATCGCTAACTCCTAACATTAGTAGTCTCGCGTAACTTCAATATTCTTCTATCACTTGTTGCTAAAAGAAAAAACGCTAATCTAATGTCAAAGCTGTACTAATAGTTGATAATCAAGAAGCTTTAATTATACAAAACGTATGAGAAAAAGGTCAGAGAAAAGGCTTTCTACAAGAGGGACCCAACCTAAGTTGCGAGATCATAATTTAGGAGGATAATCGTCATAAGATCTCTATGCTAAAGAAACTAATAATTCTTGAGACATTCCTCTCAACCAATGTTCCAATTGGCAACTCAATTTCCTTAGCTGTCTCTCCCACTTGGTCCTGATTTCTCCCACTCTTTAATCTCTCTTCTGAAATCTTCTTCCACCATCATGTCAATGGTGTTACTGTCCACTTCCTTCCATGCTTCCAATCTCTTGCATACCTTCTCCTCACCAATGTTTCTCCTTCGCGAATTCTCTGATCATCACCTTCTTCTTTAATCAAATCCGCTACTAATCTCACCATGCCATTGGGATTTTATTCAATGATAGTGGCTTGAGTTAAGGATCTCTTTAACTAATCTGTCCATGTTATTAGTTTCGTGTTTTTCAACTTCCTCTTCAATCAAACCGATATTGTCATCCTCTTCATCTTCCAGCATTCTTTTCTCAAGCTCAACAGGGTCAAGTTCTGCCAACTTCTCGAATCTGGAAAGCTTCCGCAATAGATTCTCTTTGGCTCCTGAAAATTTCAAACGAACAGATTCACATGAGAAGCTGGAAATTATGTCGTTTAGTAAGCAACGATAGATGGACACGATTTATTGCGACTGAATTTATTTAAGTTTTCTTCCCATCTGATTAGAAATTTCAAAAGGCATGCTATAGAGCAGATAACTGCACGTTTGGTCTAAGCACATTAAAAGCAAATGAGAACAACAAGAACAAACAAACTCTTCTCAGAATGGTGGGTCTTAGAAAAATTATGAAAGCAGAGGAGACCAAATAATTTCCTGGCCAAAAACAAGTTGCTGCCAATATGTCTTCATCCTCGTAAATCATTTTTTAAAGTAACTACCATCCATATTTTAAGAATATAATTACTGAATATGTGTATGTTATATGTGACATATATTAGCCACTGAAACCTTTCTTTAGTGCCAAAATTCAAAAAACCAAGCTGTTTAATTGTTACGAGTTGATGTCATCCCGATTCAATAATGAGATTGCCAGCAAAATTAATTTGCATTACTAGCAAATGAAAAGGGTATGAATGTTTTGAACCTTAATATATGGCATTGGCCAAACCTAATGTAAAAGATTTCATGGGAACGCCTACCACTTAATCGGGCATACACGACCATAACTAAGAGGACAGTCCTTTCCTTAGACAGGTGAAGCCAATTTTACTACAGCCTTTTTTCACATACGTATGAGTTCTAAAGTATTATTGCTGTAGGTTGATCATCGTCCACTTAGCCAAGACAATCTATTTGTGGTTCCCACACAGATACTCTCGCTCAAAATCAACTCAATCACTAGAAAATGACCTTTCAATTCTTTCGAAAAGAACAATTCAATTGTGAAAGCTGATTATTACTTGCGTACAGGGGTTTCGAAAACGACCACACAACCAACATAGTAACCACATACGGTACGACGTTGGACTGTTCATGTGTGGTCATGTCTCCTGGTAGGTAAATATGGGTAGGTTTGGATTGTCATCTTCGTTTGTGTTGATCTGTACTTAGTTTGATATGTTTAATTTTTATTTTTTATCTATATCTATTTTTAACAAATAATATGCTTGAAAACGACATAATAAGATACCAAAATAACTTGAAAACGACCAACAAGGGATACCTAATATTGGTACTTACTTTGAACAATTGCGTAACTTGTTTTGTAGTTGAATCCATCCACGGACCCACTCTATCGTCCCGGCCATTGTCCGCCTCTTCGTCGTCGTCCTCGAATGGGGTTCTAACACGGACACTGGACTGAATTGCTCCTCCTCTTCTTGTTCTACTTGTAATTTCTTCAATGTTTCAAGGTCATCATTGGACATATCCTGAAAATTTTGTTGCAAATTTCCTATTACATTTTTTTTATTTGTAACCCATAATGCAGAAATGATTAATTTAAATAGTTTGACATCTTCTTAGATTTTTTATTAGATATATTAGTGTTTTCATCTAAAAGTTTAAGCTAATAAATTGGATACGGGTTGAAATACTCTTTCATGTATTGTCCTTGTTAGGGAATAGCATGGGGTTGACTGTTCTCGACAGTTGGAAAATTAAAAAACAAATAAATTAGAGTAGTTTTAAGTAGCTAAAATGGTGTGTTGGATGTTCATAAGGATCAAACGAGAAAAGACAAGGACATAGTTGTCTGTTTTCTGAGAATTTTATATGAAGACAAGAAGACTTTTAATGGCAGAGACGTGGATCATAAATGGGGTTATGCACATGGGGAAGAACCCAAAGAATTGGCATCTTCTTCCCTAGTATATATCCATTATACGCCCAATATTTGCAAGCAAGTCATAAAATAAATAAGTAAATAAATACAAAATCATCACTTGTAATATACACAAGCAGACGACGCACTCGCGATGCTATGCAAATAAAACAACTCAACATATAAATTAAATAGATATATTGTTTTGATAGATTGAAAGAGGGCAATCTTAATTAGTCCTAAAAATTAGAGAATTAAGTACAAATCATAATTATAATTGTATTTTCCACCGGTAACTTTTTCGTGTTGGATAACTACCATGCAGTTATAATATTAAAAACATTTACACTAAAAGTATTTATACTAAAAGCACCAACTAGATCGGTATATAAAAATACTTGCTTAGGCCAAAAAAGGAAAAAACTATGTCTATTCAACCCTTATTTAATTCTATTAAAACCCTATTTAATTTCATAATTTTAGGAATAAAAAAAAATATTTTGCGCACATATACTAGAAAAAGGAAAAGATTATGGCTATTCAACCCATATTTAATTTTATTAAAACCCTATTTAATTTCATAATTTCAAAGACACAAAAAATATTTCATGCCCATATATTAAAAACATTATTTTAAAAATATTTACACTAAAGACACAAAAGCAGGTGCTTTTGTTTTAATAATATAGATTTTGATAATTTATTTCACCATCTAACTTTTAAAATTTTATTATATTAAATTTGATGATTATTTTAGTAGAGAATAAAAAATATTTGCTGAGCATAATAGGCCATATCAAAATGAGTAGCACACAAATACTACTATGTTGGGAAAAAAAAAATAATGAAAGTGTTTCTACTTTGCAATTTGAATAAATTAGTTTCTGAGCTTTTAAATTTTGCATTTTTGATATCTTTATTTTTATTTTTTTTACTCAAATTGGTATCTTTAGAAATACAAAAAATACAAAGTTCGAAAGTTCATATGGTATCTCTATTTTTTTCCTAATATGTTTAAAACAAACAGTAAATGAATCTTTTCGACGTGTTAAACCTCCACTTGCTCGCATTTTTCATTTTTTTTTTTTTTGGTAAATGAAAGATTCAAACATGTCATGTGGACCATGAGGGACCTATTATAAGTTTGAAAATTTTACCATTAGAACATGCATATTAATTGTCTCCACCAAATATAAACTTCTATATATAGGTGGTGATTTGGTGAATATAATTAACTTAACAAGTACATTAACGTTGATTACTAAGAATTGACCGCTTGTATATTCGATGCCTATGGCTCTCCATTCAAAATGTCAAAAACAAAAAAATATTTCCCTGGTACCAAAGTACCGTCTAGGTCTTCACTTTGGAAATTGCACAAGTCAAATTGTTGCTGTAGCTAGGTCAGTCCTTGGAGCCAATCCAGGACTCTAGGCTTTGTTTTTTGTTTTTTTTTTAATATAATTATATATCTCGTCAATATATAAAGACCCCTCTCCTTTATTTCTTTTTAAGTTTTTTTAACAATCCCCTTTATTTTTACATAATAACTTAATCTATAAACCCATAGTAAGAATTCTGGATCTGAATGTTCTAATAAACATCGAAGGAACCGAAAAAAGTGTTTTATCTTTATGTAATTATCACGGAAAAGAGAAAGATAGATTTAAAAATGTGTACAAACTAGATTTTAAAGTTTAAACAACCGGAAAAAAAAAATAGAAAAAGTTAGCTAGCATGTAGGTGCAGCCTCGTTAATTAAAAGGTGAGTCCCTCCCACTTAATTATAATATTATTATCTATTTGAAAAGAAATTAAATTAAAAATTTGAAACTATAGTGCAATCAATAATAGTATCTCAAAATATCAATCTTTTAAACTTTTATATGTAAAAAGCTGTCGGTGGCCCACTGTCCACTTACTTTCACTCCAAAAAGAGCTATAGCATTGAATTTATGTACATATATATAATAATTATGTTATTTTGGCCAAAAAAATAATAATTATGTTGTTATTTGCAAATACACATGCGTATCTGTGCACAATTGTACATGAATGTTTTTAATATTTCTACTCCCAGTTATATAACAAAATTTAAAATTTACATACTTAGATACAAAAATAAGTTTTAATATGTAATTATCGCATAATATGCCAATTACATTAGACTATAATGTGATTTTCTCAGTTTAAGTACCAGGTTTCCAATATATATATCACAAAATATATTTATTAATAAATAAATCAAACCAATTTACAAGCTATTTAAGTTAACCTTACCCCTATATTCAAATTTTATTCCAATGTCCAAGAGCAAGATTAAGCTAAGTTACCCATATAACTTTATGATTTAGTTGGCTCAATTATATAATAAGCTCCATCTAATTTTACCTATACATATTTATATCTAGTTTAATCATAACTAAATTTACTTTGTACTTCAATATAAATTTAATTAAAAAAGTGTAAAAAAAATTTAAATAACAAAACTAATCAAATTTAGTCGAAATGAGTACTTGTTAAATAGTACTTCAGATCAAATTTCAGTTTCAAATTTTATAATGAATTAAATCCAAGTCAATGAGCTTACATTCTTATTTCTAAGTTCTAACCACCAAAACAAGTATATTTGTATAAATAATTATTATTGTTAAAAAATTAAAAATAAGCACGACACCCTTTACACCAACAGACAACAATTTGACATGACATGATTAAAAAAAAAAAAATCAACTGCAAAGCAGAAGAAGACAAACCTTGTGGCGACTGGGCGATGCAAACTCCGGCGTTCCGGCACCGGAGGACGAGGACGATGGACTTCCCTCAAGAACAAACCGGAAAGGACTTCCACAAAACTCGTTGTCACTACATAAACGAATCTCCTCTTCTGTATCCAAACACAGAATGGGCCTACTAGAAACATGACTCTCTTCAGTCCAAACACCACTAGTACTAGTCCTACTGCTGCTAGAATTACAAGGACAAACTTGAGCTTTTTCCTCCAAAGAAGCTACATGATGATTGTGGTGGTGATGAAAGGAATCTCCATTCTGGGTCTTGGTCCGATTCGTTAATCGTTTTAATAAAGACCCGAATATCCCGTGCTTCGTGTTTTTAGCCTGTGATCTTGCCGCGGAGTTTTTATGGATCCTGAGAGCTGCTTCGAGGAGCAGAGCTGACGTTTTTGCAGGGATGTGGAGGAAGATTGAGTTGGGAGTGTTTTTATTACATGGGCTTTTAGATGGAGACGGGAAGTTGGTGCAGTAATAAAGCGGTGATCTTGTGGGATGATGATGATCAGGTGATGAGTCATGGTATGAGGAGAAGAAACAAGCGTTTTTGGAGAACTTAGCAGCGAAGTTGGATTTGCGAGAGACGATGGGTCTTCGTTTCTTGAGCTGCAGGAGCTGTGTCTTTGGAGCTGGGTTTAGTGTTTTGATCAGTTGGTTTCGTTTGTTTGCAATGTAGGTTTCGAGGAGGAATGGCTCTTGATCTTCTTTGAGTAATTCATGCAAATGTTTTGGTTGCAGCTGCGGTTGTGATTGCGCCATCATAACCGAGAGTAAGATGGAAAAGAGAAGATGAGAAGGAAAAAGAAAAGAGAGAAAAGGTGTTGGGTTTTTTTTTTGCAGTTTTTAAGGAATTGATGGAGTTGAAGAGGTTTCAACTTTGAGGCTCAAAAGGAGATGTTGAAGGCGACACAATTGGCTTTCAATATTTAAAAGTAAGAGGGTAGAGAGAATTTGAGTGTACAGACAAAATCCCAATCAAACACGCTGACTTATAATCTAATATGTAAACACATTGGAAATATTTGCCTGGAAAATATGTAATTAGATTTTTAAATTTTAAAATTAATTAAATATAGTAATTGGATTATATATTCTATTAATTTAGTAGATGAAAAAAATTTTTAGGTGTACTAACCAGCATCATGAAAATACTACTTGTATCCATGAAAGATTTTTTAGATTCTAAATTAATAAATTTAAAAGATAATGTATTAAATTTTACGCAGTGTAAAACGTAAACAAACAAGATTTGTAATAAAATACAAACTTTATGAGAAAAAAGTTTGAATTAGATTTTTAAAGTATATCAAATGTTCTGATTAACCTAAAGGCCTATATATACTATTACATGAGGAATTCTAAAATACAAGATCTAAAAAAAGAAAACAATAAATATAATAAATACAAATATATAATGTAACCGATAATTAACATTAGAAATAAAAATTGGCGACCTCTAATTAATATAGGCGGTTTTAGAAAGCTGGTGGTGTACGTCGGTATTCGTTGTCCACATAAAAATTGATCAATTTTAAAGTTTGGATACTTAATTGCATGTTTTGTCAAAGTTTAATGCCATTCCCAATATTAACTCTAATCTAATTGTATCAATATCCATTCTTCTTAATAATAAAATGAAACGATTTGGAATTCTACCTTTTTGTTTTAATAGGAAAAGAAAAAAGAAATAATTATGTATAGAAAAGATTTAACTTAGGTAATTTTAAGTATTAATACATTTATTGAAATATATATTATAAAAGTAAAGCATATATATATATATATATATATATGTTCAACCAATTAGTTTTTTACACCATATAACAGTATACAAAAGATTTTATTATGTCAACGAGACTATCTATTCAATTATTTGATCACTAAACTAAATATAGTTGTAAATATTTCAATGGTATACTTATCGCTGTATATCAATTTAAATTTTTAAATAGGTTACTATTTTATATAGTCTTTATTTAATTTTATATATGTTCAGTACTAAAAGAAATTTATACGTATTAAGAAACCGGAAAGTGCTGTTTTTTCACTCGAGCTGAGAGGGGAAGAGTGGGTGGAGGGAAGGAATTAGGAGGCTTCCGGATTCAAATCTAAAAGGGGAGGTGGGAAAATCGAGACCAGGTGCAGAAGATGAAACAAGATTATAATTATAAAATAATGGCCAACGGGAGCAGAAGTGTAGGGAGTTGTATTGTACACTGTAGACAAAGCTATGAAACAAGACGATCTGGTCTAGGCCTAGAGTACAGACACATGATATCCTGTGTGTTTGCCAAGGCTATCTCACTGTCTCATGCCATGTTTTACTTTTACTATGTTGATTTTTACAATTTAGATTGATGTTAAATTAAAAGGGAAAAAGAAAAAAACAAGAAAAAAACTATTTAAGGTATGGGTAAAATGTATTGGAAGTTTTAAAGTTTTATGTATATTTAGAATGAAGTCTAAAAGTTTTAGAAGTACCACTTTAGTACTAAATGTTTTAAAAGGTATTTTTTTTTTAATACCCTTTTTAAGGACATAGATACTTTTTCATATAAGTAGTGCTTTAGTTCAAAAAGACAAGGCAACATATAAATATAAAATTCTCCCCCTTCTTTTAGAAATCTTTATGTTTCTATGAATGTTTGATGTTTAATATTGATCTATTTCAATTTAAAATGTCATGATTATATGGTATTTGGTTCAAATATGATATGGTTCAATAGGAACTTTTACTATTTTGTCAACGGAACTATTCAGCCAACCATCTAATCGTTAAAATAAATATAATAATTAAAATATTAAGTATGTTAGTAATTCAATCACGATTGGGTATGATGTGAGTCGTTGAATATAGTCAATGAGACCGGTCTTGTAAAATATTATGACGGGACCACAGAATTTCCAATGGTTCAATTTATGCATGATGTTTGCTTATATTGTGTTATTTAACTATTATAATGGGAACAAGGGAAAAAAAAACAAAAAAATCTATAGATAAAAACTTTTAGAAAACAATTCCACACTGAACATTGTAACTTAAAATAAGTCACAATTTCAATAAAGAACCTGTACTTTTCTTTTCCTATTCTCCATTAATGAACTTACAAGCTCCCATACCAAAATAAATAATAAAAAACCAAAAAATTCTAAAATTACAGACCTCAAAGAAATAAAAGACCCAGTTTCAAGCTTTAAACAATGTTTTTCAAGATTGAAATGATCTCGACTGAGCTAGCATTAGTCTTCGAAATAATGTAATGTGTTATATAACTCCTCTAAAATTAAAATTTATGCTTGCCTAAGCTGCCACCAAAACTTATGTATTTATGTTTTTCAAGATTGAAATGATCTTGACTGAGCTAGTATTAGTCTTCGAAATAATGTAATGTTATATAACTCCTCTAAAATTAAAATTATGCTTGTCTAAGCTGCTACCAAAACTTACGTATTTTTTATTTATTTTTAGAAAATTGTTTGCTCGACTAGTTCATATAATCAAGACCAATTTCATTCACATAAGATATTTACACAATTAGATGGTGGTTCAAATCTCATATCTTTATTTTTTTGGAAAAAAATTCAAAAGTAGCACATTTTGCCATATTTTTATTTGAACAAAAACATAAATAAAAAGGCCACTAAATGAAAATCTACTTTTGTAGATATATTTAAGCATTTTGGTCCATAATAGAAATAGTATATATGTACTTATTGAGAATGTCCACTCTTATGTTCTTTTTCAATTAGATAATAAGTGAACATCAAAATTGAACAAAAAGAAAAAATAAAGATTAAAAAAAAAAAGAGGAATAGATCCACATATGTCAACAGCTGGTAAATACAGCTAAACCTTAATCAACCAAAATGCTAAGGTAACATGCGTCAAATCAATTCCTATTTTTTCCATACTGTCCCCACTCTATCGAATTAATTTATCAATCTTGATGGTGTAGTGTCATTTTCGGCATTTATTGCATTATCCTTTTCATTTGAATAATAAATACACATATTCAGTAGCTGGAAAAAGGAAAAACACATATGTAGCTGAAAAGAGAGCTTATATTATTGTATAAATATATTTCTTAATTGTGAATAGGCGCCTTTTTTTTTTTCTAATCTTAAATCATAAAAATAAAATTTTAGATACATAAATATATAATTAGTTTTTTATGTGATTATGTTTCTTTTGGTTTTATTTATTCAATTTTTAATTTTAGTTTTTAAAATTATGTTAGACTCGGGTAGCTCACAGCATATGGTTAAACACGCGGGTCGGAATGGGTTATTTGACCCGACTTATAAAAGCCTCACTTTCAACTGAAACCCTAATTGTTTCTCTTCAGATAAGTCTTCTATGATCTCTCTCTCTCGTCTTTTCTTTTTGAAACCCTAATCTATTATTTTTCAAACCCTAACTCTATGTGTTTGATTTGCAGGTTTGTAACTACGAAGGATAATGAGACTGATTCGAGTTAGTCTCCAACTCCAAACATTAAGTATTTTTCTGTAAGCAGGGGAAGGCTTCCCTTTTCTGCAAAACTTGTATTTATACTTGTATGTTTCGTACAACTGTCCATACATGCAATCTGTTTCCTAGCTGTTATCTGGAGCTGTAATATGTCTATACTATACATGCAATCTGTTGCCTATCTGTAAGAACTTAGCTGTTTAACAGCTAGATCTAGTTCTAATGTAACTAATTAGTGGATATAATCCTTCATCCACTCTGGTTGCTTTCTGATTCTGCTGGAAATTCTGTTATTCGTAACAGATTGCTCCTTTTCTTGAAAAATAACCTTGTCCTCAAGGTTATAAGTGGAATAGATTTGGGAAAATTGGTCCCAATCTTCCCAGGAAGTGTCTTCAGGAGGTAGACCTCTCCACTGGACCAAAACTTGCTTGGTTGGTCGGTTGTTTTTGAAAATGACCCTAGTCTGGAGTAGAACCAACGGTTGAATTAGCGGTTGGTTATTCAATGCCTCTGTAGGTAACTCCAATGAGTGCTCTGAAACTCCTTGTGCTTTTTTAAGTAAGGAAACATGAAATACATCATGTATCTTCGAATAAGCTGGTAACTGCAACTGATAAGCACATGACCCTATCCTTTTAACAACTGGAAATGGTCCATAGTATCTTTTGGAAAGTTTGTGAAATTTTCCTAAAGATACAGAGATTTGTCTATAAGGTTGGAGTTTGACAAATACCAGATCTCCTGGTGCAAACTCTAAATGAGTTCGCTGTTTATCAGCAAAAAATTTCATTCTCTCCTGAGCTTTGGTTAGATTGGCTTTAAGTGAACTCAATAGATTGTCCCTGTCCAACAGCTCTTGTTCAACTGCATCCAATTTAGAAGCACCCCTTCATGGAATGATGTATTGTAGGCATATTCTGCCCAAGGTAAAAAGAGACCCATTTACTTGGGCAATCCATTGTATAGCACCTTAAATACTGTTGCAATGTTCTGTTCATTACTTCAGTCTGACCATCACTTTGGGGATGATAGGCACTGGTTGTAAGTAACTTTGTCCCACTCAAGGAAAACAATTCTTTCCAGAAATGGCTCATAAAGATAGCATCCCGTCAGTAAGAATGGAACGAGGAAATCCATGTAGTTTAATAACCATGTGTAGAAATAAAGATGCTACCTTGGTTGCAGTGTAGTGTTTCCAGAGCTCCTAAATGACAGTATTTAGAAAGTCGATCCACTACTACTAAATTGTTGTAAAACCTTGAGATTTGGGAAGTAAGTAACAAAATCCATACTTACATCTTCCCAAATTTGTTCTGGAATAGGTAATGGACTTAGTAATCCTGCTGGGTGGCGAGTAGAATATTTTGACTTGTTGACAAACTGTACAAGTCCTGACAAATTTTTCTACCATGGCACGCATGCCCTCCCAAAAAAATTCTGAAGACAATCTTTTGAATGTCTTCAAATATCCAAAATGCCCTGAGGAAGGGGAGAACATGAAATTCTGTCAGTAGTTGAGGAATTATAATGGACTGAGGCACCAAAAATAGTCGGTTATGCAAATATAATTAAATCATTCCTCCAAGTCAGATTATATTTGATGGTTTCCCTTCCTTCATGGCAGATATGATTTCAAAAAATTCCTTTAAGGAGTTGTATTCATCTCTCAGGTCTGAATAAAGGAAAATTTGGGCTCTGACCAAGCAAAATAAGTCCCTTCCTCTGAGTATTGTCTGGACAAGCATCTGCTGACTTGATTGTCCACTCCTGCTTTGTACATGATAGTAAATCATAGCCCATCAACTTTGATAATACTTCTGTTGCCTCTGGAGAGTCTGGATTTCTTGAGTAAGAATTTCCTTAAGACTGCGATGGTCAGTCTTTATGATGAAATGAGATCCCAAAATATATTGTCTCCATTTTCTCACAGCTTCTACGATTGCATAAAGTTCTCGTACATAAGCTGAAGCTTTTCTCAAATGAAGAGGTTTCTTGCTGAAGAAAGCCACTGGATGGTTCTTCTGTAACAATACAGCTCCAATTCCTGAACCCGAGGCATCAGTTTCAATAATGAAAGGCTCCTGGAAATTTGGCAATGCCAAAATGGGAGCTGAGACTAAGGCATGTTTAAGCTTATCAAATGCCTCTGTGGCCTCTGTGTTCCACTTAAAAGCATCTTTTTGCAATAAGTCTGTGAGAGGACTAGCAATTGATGCATAGTTGCGAATAAATCTTCGATAATAGCCAGATAATCCCAAAAAGGCCCTGAGTTGTTTAACAGAAATTGGAGTTGGCCACTTAGTCACAGCTTCAATCTTCTTGACTTCTGGTTGTACTCCTTGTTGAGATACAATATGTCCTAAATATTCAATACATGATTCTCCAAAGGAACATTTGGAATGCTTAAGATAAAAAGCATTATCTAGCAAAATTTGTAAAACCTGACCCAAATGTTCAATATGATCAGTCATAGTTCTACTGTAAACTAAAATATCATCAAAAAAAACTATGACAAATTTTCGAAGGAAGGACCTGAATATTTTGTTCATGATGCTCTGAAATGTAGCTGGAGCATTGCTGAGTCCAAAAGGCATTACAAGAAATTCATAATGCCCTTCATGTGTCCGAAAAGCAGTTTTCTCAATATCGTGGGGATGCATCCTGATCTGATGATATCCTGCACGTAAGTCCAATTTGGAAAATACTGAAGCACCATATAATTCGTCTAGTAACTCATCAATGGTAGGAATTGGAAATTGGTCCTTAATAGTGACATGATTCAAGGCACGATAATCCACACAGAATCTCCAAGTGCCGTCTTTCTTCTTCACCAATAGTACTGGAGAAGAATAAGGACTGGTGCTATGCTGGATGATTCCTTGTTGCAACATCTCTGTAACTTGCTTCTCAATTTCAGTTTTCTGAAAATGAGGATATCGATAAGCTCTGACATTTACTGGGCCTTTTCCATCTGGAATATGAATTTGATGTTGAATATCTCGAAGTGGGGGCAATGATGAAGGTGCTTCGAACACGTGAGAGAATCTGCCCAATAAAGATTGTAAGTCTTTATTGTTGGTGGTAGTCTCAGATGTGTTATCACAAACCTCCTGAGCCAAGAATTGGAAACAAGAAGCCACCTCGTCCTTTTTCAATAATCGATGAAATTGCTGGTGTGAAATCTGTTCTACTAACCCCTTTTGCCCCTGCAATGTTACTATCAATCCTTGATACATAAACTGCATGGTTAATTGACCATAATCAATAGTGACTGGTCCCAAAGATTGTAACCATTGAACCCCCAAAACTATGTCAGCGCCCTGTATAGGCAAAACATAAAAGTCATCAGAAAAACAAAATCCTTGAATGTTAAAATCAACAGACTGACATTTTCCTTGACTGTGCATTTTAGTGCCATCCCCAATGAGGACATTAAACTGAGGGGCTGAAGAAACCGTTAAATGGAGTTGCTTAACAACTCTACTCTGCACAAAATTGTGTGTGCTGCCTGAGTCAACCAAAATGCCCACTGTTTTATTATTAATAACCCCTTGAAATCTCAATGTACGAGGTAGGGTTGAACCAGTTAGAGCATGGTAACTGATAGTACAGTCATCACAATGATCAGAATGATCTGCAACAGAAAGATCATTTGTATCATTATCCATGTGGGTAAATTCATCTCCCTCATCATCTGTGACTAACAGAAGGAATTTGGCTTTGCATTTATGATTGCGATGATATTTTTCATCGCAATTATAGCACAAACCCTGTTCTCTGCGAGCATTTATTTCAGCTTGAGTCAACTTTTTAAAATGAATAGTGGGTTTAGATGATGATCCAGAAGTCTGAGTGAGAGGAGGAGAGACTGCAGACTTTGCAAATTGCAAAGTATTATTTCCTGAAGAAACATATTTGGGAACAGGAAACTGTTTTGAAGAGAATTGAGTGTCTGTAAATTTTGACTCATACATTTTGGCTAACCAAATTGCATGAGAAATAGAAGAAGGTCGGGCAATTTGAATTTCTCTTCGAATAAACGGTTTTAAACCCGAAACAAAACAACTTAATAAGAAAGTGTCTGATAAACCCACTACTCGAGTTGAAAGATTTTCAAACTCAGATTGATATTCATCCACAGACCCCTTCTGAATCAATTTAGATAAAGTCCCTTGAACATCATATTCAGAAGGACCAAATCTGGTTTCCAAGGATTTTAAAAACAGGGGCCAAGTTGATATTTGGTGATTTTGTTCCATCCATTGGAACCATTTAAGTGCTTTCCCTTCTAAGGCAAAGGAAGCAATCACCAATCGTTGGCCTTCAGGAACATTATGAAAATTGAAAAATTTTTGTGTTTTAAAAATCCATCCCAGGGGATCCTCCCCATCGAACTTGGGAATTTCCAATTTCAAACCTTTCAATAAATTTTCATTTAGAGTATTGTCGGAAAAGGATGAAGTGGGAGCATCAGGAGTAGGATGAGATGCAACCGGATTGGCGATATTGTCAACTGAGTCAATCTTGCTATGCAAAGATTGTAAGGACGTAGACAGTGTTTGCATATTCTCATGCATCTTTGCATTTGTTAGCATCTGTTCCTGAAAGCTATCTTGCATGACCTTAACTGATTCCGCAATAGAAAAAACCAAGGACTGCAACTTAGCAACATCGTCTTGTGTCCGAGTGGCCATCTGTATTGAGTAACGACGAGGGCACCAATGTTAGACTCGGGTAGCTCAGCTATGGTTAAACACGCGGGTCGGAATGGATTATTTGACCCGACTTATAAAAGCCTCACTTTCAACTGAAACCCTAATTGTTTCTCTTCAGATAAGTCTTCTCTGATCTCTCTCTCTCGTCTTTTCTTTTGAAACCCTAACCTATTATTTTCAAACCCTAACTCTATGTGTTTGATTGCAGGTTTGTAACTACGAAGGATAATGAGACTGATTCGAGTTAGTCTCCAACTCCAAACATTAAGTATTTTTCTGTAAGCAGGGGAAGTTCCCTTTTCTGCAAAACTTGTATTTATACTTGTATGTTTCGTACAACTGTCCATACATGCAATCTGTTTCCTAGCTGTTATCTGTGAGCTGTAATATGTCTATACTATACATGCAATCTGTTGCCTATCTGTAAGAACTTAGCTGTTTAACAGCTAGATCTAGTTCTAATGTAACTAATTAGTGGATATAATCCTTCATCCACTCTGGTTGCTTTCTGATTCTGCTGGAAATTCTGTTATTCGTAACAAATTATTTTGTTCAAGAGCAAAATATATAATTAGGTAGGATTTAGGAACATTTTATTTAAAGATTTAATAGTTTGAATGTTCAATTTTAAGGACAAAGGAGGAAAATACTAAGGAAATCAAATTGCAATTTATTTTACTTTTTATTGATTATACAAGTGGTTCGAATTCATCAATCATGAATGTCGGAGATACTAGTTTAAATAAACTAAATTTTAAACACATCTATAAAGGGAGACAAATTTTTCTCTTTTCTTTTAATAACTAACATTACTGACATAATTAACATTATCCTTTTCTCTTTTTCCATATTACAAACATAACTTTTTTTATTGAAACAATTGAAATACCAGTATATATATAATTGATAAATAAAAAAAATTAAATGCAGATCTAAAAATTCAATGAAAAAAATAGATAGACATTCTAATTAAAGATGGGTAATATTGCTCCTATATAAACTCATGCGTACATTCACCAAATGAAACTCAATATTTTAGTTGAGAAAGATTTCATACTTTGATGAAGAGTTATTACAATGTTTAATTGAACATAATTGTAATTTCTTAATGAATCCCTATTATATATAAAACATTAAATAGACATTATGTATTCAATCTAAAAATGATGATATAATTATAAAATCATTTCTTTTTCAAAAAAACTCTCATTTAAATAAAATATAAACAAATAAAAATCCTACAATAGCTTTATTTCACTCTCAGTAGCAGTAATTTCGTTACAAGTTTATTCATTCAACGAAGTAAATGGATGTAAAATAAAAGTAAATGAGAAAAACCTTAATCTAAAATCAAGATTCCAATATGACTTTTATTAATAAAGGAATAGCTCCTAAATTTTACATTTCAATCTAGAGGTCCTCTTGTTGTACTAATTGTGCTGTGAAAATAATGATTATACTAATATAATGACCATCATCCAAACATTGTATTAGAATAAAAACCTTGATGGTGAGTCACTCGTAATTTATGTTAGTAGGTCAGGTTTATTCTTATATTAATTATCCCCAATCCGTGTTAGTACCAAAGTATATAAGATTGATAATATATTTCAAGCATAACTAAGTTTTTATGTTGTGTTTCGTGTTGTATCTAGGGCTTTTTTTCTATGATCGTGTTTCTAACCTTGTTGTGTCATATGTCATGTTATCATATATGTATAAAATTGTCAATACTAACCTCTAAATAAATATTTTAAACAAGCATGGTCCAGAAATTAATTTTCTTCTCACCATCATATGAATTTGACCAAGTCATCCCTTCATTAACGACCAGTTACCACCTTAGTCCATAAGGTTACGGCACAATCACAAACTTACAAAGTAAAAAAAGGTAATTCCACTAGTGCTTCTTCCTGAAATATTACTGGTAAAAGTTGATAGAAAATAGTAAGATATCACTGTTACATCGATTACATATCGTACTAGAGGTACTCTTTTTAAGGCAAGCTTTTACAGTGTCCATTTTTTGAATCTGGACACTGTTTTTGTTAATTTTGTAAAGAAACGTGCAGTCATTACTGAGATACAGTTTTACAGCTGGACACGTTATGCGTTTAAAGGCCCACGCAGGACGCAGAAACAACCAAAGAGGTAAGGATTAGGGTTTTCATTTAACTTCGGATGATTTCCTACATAAACGTGACCAATTATATATAAAAATATCATTAAAAAAAAGTACGTCAGAGGAAAATTCGTACTTTATTATTGTAAATATAGAGAGTACAAGATTATCTCCTAAATTTTGTATTCTAAACTTTAGGAAGAAAATAAAAATTATAAAAAAAAAATCTCTTTTCAATCACAATGTTATCACCTGATTTGTTCATAAAGTTGTATGAATCTTATTGTACAAGAATAAAATTGGATAATTTTTAAAAATACATTAATCATAACGATCGAAAAGGGGTTAATTACAAAAATATAACATGTGTTTTGTCCAATTTGCAAACACATGACTTGAGTTTTTTTTTTTTTTTTTGAAAATAGATGATCCGGGTTTTATATAAAAGTATCAATATTATTTAATAATTTTATAATGATACATGTTAATATTTTATTGGTCATAAAAATTAATTTTTTTACATTTTTTTCAATTTTCTCATTTTAAAAAACTAGTTTTTAATATTTAATTTATTTACTAATATTTTATTAAATTAATTTTTTTAGATAAATAAGACTCTGACATATATTCCTTTAATAATAATTAATTATAATTATACTTTTGTATGAAACTCAAGTCACTTATTTATCAAAAAAATTAACATAAATCATATTTTTATAATTAACCACAAACAAAAAAACCAAGATTTCACGATAAGAAGATAAATTCTTGATCATTGAACGTAGCACTAGAAAACAAGGATATATAGATGAGTTTCCAAAAGCTTACTAACCACCTGTTGTGTCCTAAGCTAAAGTAACACAAGATTCCCTAATTATTTAACCCATGTCAAATATATAGTAATTTGAATGATGAGGCCAGAGCAAATAAAAGATAGGAGTTTTAATTGATATTGACAAAAGATGAGGGGGTTGGAACAAAAGTGAAAAAGTGCCATTTGTATAATGTTATGGGTATGATTTAAGATATTCTAGATGGTTTTAAGATTTAAAATCTCTAATCTATCTTAAAATCTAGGTTACAAGGTGTTGTGTATTAATAGGCACGTAAATATAAGGGAATATCTTATGGTTTCATTACTATTCAATAGCTCGCATCATATACAATCATAATCTAATTACTAAAATAGTTAATATTTAATTTTTATTATATTTATTTTAACGGTTAGATGATTGATTGAATGGTTTCGTTAACGGGACCGTAGAAACTCCCAAATACAAGATGACTGTTTCAAATATAATGTGAGGCTCTAATATCTTTGCTTTGATAGATATAATTGTGTAACAAATGGAACAAATCTCATTGAAAATACTGATGCTTGCTCGATCACAATAATTGAACCATATGCTTTGTGGAGTGAACTAAATCTAATATTATGTTGAGAATGTAAATCCACTTTAAAAAGTCTAACTTATAAAGTAGGCGATTTATATAGATGTATAAATATCAAATTGATTTATTGAAGAGACAATATAAACGCCTTTCATGACAGTGTAGTGATTTGTAAAATGTAATTTGAATGATTGAAGATTAAGTGGTAGTTGAATAGCTCCTAATTGATAGTTTTTATGGAAAGAGATTATGGGCATGGTGAATAAGAACTTGGTTGGTGTTGCTTGATTTTAGCAAGGTTTAGATCATGATCTTAAGATACACTCTTGTATACCTATGGATAACTCATGTTTTAACAATGAATAGGGTTAGTAATTGCTTACATGAAACAATAATAAAGCAAAGTACATGATTATAAAAAGAAAATATGATACTCAAGATCGGACAAGATATGAAAGATATAAGCCAACTTTTTGTGATCTTTATTTAGTTTCACAGATTTTTTGGAGTGGACATGAATATGATACAAAAGAAAGAATATAAAAGCCATATTGCTAACTATAATTGCTCTTAAGACAAGGTTGAGAGATATAAGACTATTAAGACCCAAAATGGATGCTTAAAAGTTGGATTTGTTTTCCTCAATTTATTAAATTAATGGTTGGGATTCTCTTAATTCTAAACACTTCTTATGAAATTATTATTATGTCATGTTTTTTTCATATAATCTCAACTATTGATTACAAGTGATAGCATCATATAAGTATAAATTATGAAAAATCTAAGAAAATAAATAGAGAGGATCTTCGTATCTTACTATAATCAATCTATATAATCTGATTATGAGCTTATGAATGGCCATCTTCATTAATTATGAAATCAATACTTTAAAATGATGTGTTTTAATCAAAAGTTAGCAAACATACCAAGAGATATAATTTTATAGTACCTATTAAGGTCCTCATATTACACATAAGGGGTTGTTTACATTGTTAGATTTTTATCGAATCTGTAATGTATATCATATATATCGTATCTGTTCGGTCTGTTTATGAATAAAATTGTTAGTTTTTTATTAGTATTTATTTTTTGATAAATACATGTTTAAAAACGATAAATAAAATTATGATACCAAAATAACTAAAATATGACGAAACATATAGATCTATATAATAATAATATAATACCAAGTATTCCCTTGAGATGGAAGCATAGCATTGGCCAAATGTGAAGGTGAAAAATAAAGAAAAGAAAAAACCTTTACTCAGTTTTTTGTCGTTTTGTGCCATCAATGGGTACAGGAGACATGCTGGGTTGGCTAGAATTAAAAATCAGGTAAATTACAATAACATATTGTCTTGTTAAGGCACCCCGCAAAAACATGGAAGCACGTATTCCCTAAAGCATCCTATGTAAAATGTAACATAAACAAGCTCGGACGAACCACGACAGCTTGGAAGTTTCGTTCAATTTTTAGCAAAAATTTTATATTATAACTGCGAATCAAACAACAAAAGTATTGTTAAATTTTTTTTTAAACTTTCAGAAACGAACAAACCGTTGATTTTTATAATATTGTTATACTGTATATCTATCAGTTTAAATCCAAATATACTAATGCAAAGTAAATTTGTTAGTTTCGTACTAGATAATTGAAATTGCAGACGCGTGCTGGTCCTTTTTTCGCACTTTTGCTTTATCGAACATAAAAAATATTTGGAAAAATGGCAGTGCGTAATTCCTCGATTTTGTCTTTTCAGCACGTGAGAATCACTTTCTAGATTGGATAATATATATAGAGCTCCGCCAAAATGCTTTTCCCAAAATTACACGAGAGCGAGGAAAAATTATTTTGGCCAAATTCAATTTGAGCATTAAATATTATTAAAAGTGGTATAAAGAAAAAAATTTTCATTGTCCTATCTATGGTATTGTCTGGACTGATTAGATGAAACTGTAATATGTGCTTTATGTTTTCTTTAGTTTCGCTCATTTTGAAAATGTTTCAAATAATTTGTGACTTGGTTTGAGAAGATTGAATCAAATTGAACTATTTATGAAAAAGGCTTAATGATGATTCTTGAACTTCAAAAAAAAAAATGCAAACAGGTACTTGAACTTTAAAATCGATTAATTAAGTATTAAATTTTAGAATTAAATAATTTAATACCAAAAAGAACTTTTCGTATATATCAATAGTACATTTATCAAGTTTTTTTAGATATTAAATTAATTAATTAAATAATATTTTAGGTATTAAATTGATTAATTTCAAAATGTATGTATCTAATTACATATTCTGTCAAAATTTAAGTATCATTTGTGATTTACGCCTATTGCACAATCTAATTTCGTTAGTGGAAATGGATTCTACAAACACAGAAAAAGGGCGTTGGGGGGTTGCCCGACGCAACCACTCTGATACTTAAGTTTTTTTAGGTATTAAATTAATTAATTTAACAGTCTTTTAAGTATTAAATTGATTAATTTCAAAGTTCATTTACATATTGCATTTTACCAAAATTTAAGTCATTTATGATATTATTCCTATTACACAAGTTAATTTTGCTGGTAGAGATGGATCCTGGAAACACAAAAAAAAAGGGTCAAAGGGATGTCAGGGGTTTACCTAGTGCGACCATTGCAATATTTAAGTCAGTATGTAGGTGAAATATGATGTATCTATGGAAAGATAAGAAAAACTTCTTTTCCTTCGTCCTCCCCTTTTTTCTAAAGAGAAAGAGGGGTATTTATAGTGTTTACGGTTATACTAAGATGGACTTATTCTCAACAACTGACGTACATGGGCATGGGGTGTGACCAAAGTACTTGCCTTGCTTGGAGATCATGACGTAGTAGAGCCAAGCTCGCTGGGTAGCTGTGATCGAGCTTGGCTAACCTTTTCAAGGTGAGAGTTCCTGGAAAGATCTTATGCGCTTCCCTTAATGGGACCTTGGGTCTTTTCGAGAGGTCAGGGTGTCGTAGGTAGTAGGCTCTCTTTTGGGCCCATTAGTGTTCTTGAGACTCGAGGCCCAAAAGACCGAGTAGGCCAATGATTACATTCCGCTGCCAACAATCCCTATGAAAAAATAAGTTACTTCTTTTTCTTGTTTTAAATCCTCTGGACATTTCAATTTAAACCTTTTATTTATTTATTTTTATCTCTCATCTCACCTTCAGTTTTAGGCCGCATAGTGCTCTCCATCCTTTGCTACGGTCTCTGATTTCTCAAGTAATTCATGCACTTTCACTATTATTAAAGTAAATTATCAACGTGATATAATTTCATGTGGCTTAAATTCCTATAAATTGCTCTTTAATTTGAATATTAATATTTAATCTAAGACTCCAATGACGTTTGGTAATAACAATTTAGAGTGAGGTGTTGATAAAAGTGGTTAAAATCAAATCAAACCAAATATAATTGCATTTACAACAATTTCATTCAAAATCCCAAATTATTAAAAGTTTTTGGTTCATTAAAAGTCTATACTAAATGTTGTATGGTCCGACTCAATTTTTATGGTTCTAAAACCAAACGAAATTAAAATATGATGACCCTATTGATGTGGCATGTTAAATGCTAAAATGGATGCTAATGTGATGCATTCAATTGAGTTATGGAAGTGGCATCTATCAAGTTATGATAGTAGTGTAATCGTGCTATTAAAAACACATGTCATTGTTTGGTTTCAAGCCTTAACTTCATTCCCCGATCATCATGTTTATGGTTATTGTGGGATAAAAATGGATTATATATATTAATATATTATAAGATAATTTTCTAAACATAAAATGTTAAATAGGTATAAATTAAATGTATAACTCATATAAATAAAATAGAGATAATGTGTAGACAAAAGAAAGTCCAAAGATAGCTTTAATTGATTATTTATTTATTTATCTATTTATTTTTACAAACTATTATTACAACTACTGAAAAAGGAAAATACAGCAAAAAGTCAGGGATGATGTCGAAACTGGTGTCTCAACTTAATTTTTAATAATTTAGTGTGGGTCTCAAAAGCTCGCTTAAGCCCATTAATAAATTTCAACTTAGCTTACCCAACTAATAAGTCCACAGATCTTTAATATTACAATTTCAATAAAGATTTGTTAAATTATCCACCATAAACATGAATGCTTGCTAAAGATTTAGCGGTGTGAGATAAAGAAAAAAAGCTTAGGCTTATCCACAATTAGCATATAAGTTGCCGTGATTTTCAAAACACTCATCCAATTTCGTCCAAAACACATCCAAGACCATGCATGCCTCATCTAATTTCATCGTGCAATCACTCTATTCTCTTTCTCTCTCTAGCTCATCAACCAGTGATAACCATAAACCTTATCCAACTCCAATGCGGGAAAGTAATCATTGGATTCTCTCTCTCTCTCTCTCTCTCTAGCTCAATCTGTTTCTAGGTTTGGCATGTCGGGGATTGCTCTCTTTTTTATATTCTTGAATTAGAGCATGGTGGCTTGTGGCAGCTTGTTTGTTGTATTGAGAATTGGATTATAATTCCTTAAGCATCAAATACCATTGTTTGGTAATGAAAATAATGGAGATGGTATGAAGCATCAAGGATATTGAGGAGGATGATGGAATTAATGATTAGACTCTCTATAGATAATTATACAACTTTGATCATAAATTCCCTAGTTTGTACATGTTTTTCTTGTTGAAGTAGATGTCTATATGCTTGGGTCAGAAATACACAAGGCTAGCTTGCATGTTGGACTCTACAAAATACAAATTGAATATTATGAGTACTATATGCCATAGTTCAAACTCTATTATTTGTCTAGGATTATTTCAATGATAAGGTAGAGAAGGGTCGACGGAGAGATAGTGGTGGACTTTAGGGGCATTGAAGCGGAGGAAGTTGAAGGCCATGGTGGCACATTGCAAGGTTGGATATTGTGTTTTTAGGGAAAAATTAGTCGGGTTTTTTTTCTTTTTACTTTTTTTTACATATTTGGGGGAAAGATGATGGTTAATTTGAGATCTTTTATTACTTTTATCTAAGAGAGAGAAAGAGAGAGAGTTTGAAAAAGGAAGAAAGAAGAAGAAGAACAGTTATGAGAGGAAGGAATTTTTATTTGTCCCACATTGATAATTATATTCTCTAAGCTTTGTATGTATTATACAAGTAAAAAGCCTTTAATTGAAGTAATGAAAAATTTAGGATAAGGATGGGCCTTATAGGATTGGCTGAAATTCCTTTTATTAAAAAAAATAATAATAATGATATTAGATGTAATAATTATAAGAAGTACAAATGTTAGTTAAAAATATAAAACAATATTATAATAAAAATTAATAGAAAATATAAATTTGTCATATGAATTCGACATTAACTCTAAAAATATAACAAGAAATACGATTAATTCTCTTTTTTAAATATTGACATGGGGTTATGTAATTTTTTCCATTCCTACTGAATAATGTTGTTTTTAATAATCTTGGATATATTATATGCATACAAGGTAAATTGGAAATATGAAAAAGGGCGTCGACAAAAGCCAAATGCACGTATCCATCGACTTTTTTATACGGAGAAGGCAACAAAAAGCGCAACTATCAATATGAATTTGTTAAAAACATACCATAAAGAGGCCAAGTCGGTTAATTTACCTTACTTTACCTTTTTCATTTATTTATTTATTTTTTATTTTTTTTGCCGCGGGTACTATTATTGCCATTTTACTATAATTTTTCACCTATGTTGTCCTATTCTACGATTAAAATAATCTCGTTTACAAAATTAGTTTCGATAAACACGATGGGACGATACAATTTTCATTAGGTTAATGAGTGGGAACAAAATGTAATTTCATTTTTCAGGATCCTTATCAAAATTTTTATACTTTTTAGCTCTTATCAACATAATTGACTTTATACAAAATTAAATGCAAACACACTCCGCCGACCCAAATAATCATCCTAAAATTTAGCTTAAATTTATTACTAGCCCTGCGATTCTGTTTTTTCTTTTTTTTTTTTATAATTATTATGATTATTATTTTAATAAATGGAGAAAACGTAGCTATGCAGTGCCTAGCTTGTTAGTACTAGTACCATGTGCTTAGTCTCTGGTAATAAGGGTCTGCTGAGTTATTAATTTATAAATATTATATCTCAACCAGGATCTTAATCTGTATGTTTGACCAGAAAGCGGTTTTAGTAAATCCATAGGATGGAGGTGAGCATCGTCTCTCGATTTACTTTAGTTGATTTGCTGTGGTAAAAAAGATGAAAATTTGAGGGATATTAAGGTTATGCTTGGATTGTTCAATTTTTAACCCTATTTTATATATATTTGTTTTATATTTATATCTTATTGTTTAATTTTTTTATAAGTAGAAATATCCATTTTTTATCTGTATTTGTTTCTTAATAAATATTTATTTCAAAACGATAAAAATCAAATACCAAACAGATAAAAAAAAAAAAACAATCAAACCCTAAAATATGTGTTTCAATTTTGGTTTAGCTAGATTCTAGAATAAGCTAAAACCGAACCATATAGTTTACGGTTCTCTTTAAAATTAAACCGTATTAAACCGATTCACTTTAGTTTTGGCTTTGGCACGAATCGCATTTGTTTATTCTATTTTCCTTTTTCCATTTCTTTTGCAGTTATACCTTTGTGTATGCCATCTCTGTTTGTATTTAAATTGAATTTTTGTCCTATTAATAATGTTTAATTATTATTGAAAAATAGTGCTATGAATAATTTAGATCATATGCTAGTAAAAGTAAAATAATTTAATAAAAGTAAAATCAATGATATAGAATGTAAAATTGATATTCTTCCAAACAATAAGTAAAAAATTATTTAAAAAATTCAATTCAACTTACTTTAAAGTTATTTTAATTTGCATAAGATTCAGGTCTTGTCCAGGCACGAAACATGAGCTACGGAACAAAGTTTTGGGAGCTGAGCTAAACCACATTAGACAGTTTAAAAACAAAATGAATACATATATTAAACCTCGATAAAATAATACTATTGAAACAAATAAAAGATATTATTTCGTAGAGATTATTTATTAATCGATAAATAAATAGTTTATTAATTTATCGATAAATGAATATTTACTAATTTACATAAAAAATTTATATTCTTTACACATTTTATTCCAAATATGATATACAACTTATTAATAAAACTAAAAATTATTATGGACAAAATGCATATAGAATATATATATATATATATATATAATTTCAAAATTCATAATGCACAAATATAAAACAAAATAATAAATTTTATAACACAAAAAATTATAAAGTTGTGATAAATTTTGAAAATTATAACAAATAGGTACATAAGAAAAAATATTTTTTTTAAAGTTAATACTTTGGAAGATAAAGAGTTATAAAAGAGTTTTATATGAAAATTTTTATGTATTTGGTGAATTATTAATTTATATTTTCATTGGGCTTTAAGAATTTTTTATAAATTATTATCTTATGCATTTAATAAGATTATTAATTTAGTACGTTGTTGGTCTAAGAAATTATTATCCAATCAAAATTATTAATTTATCAAATATTCATTTATCGAGATTTAATTATATTGAATAAAAAACCATATTTTGTGGCCCTCTTGACTCAAATCAATTAAGCCCCTAGGCAATAAATAGAAAAATAAATAAAGTAACGACCATGAGGGAAGGAAAAAGATTAAAATAGAAAATGAAATATAGCTTAGTTAGAGTATAATATTACCTTTATACAACTATACATATGTTCTATCGGGAAGAAAGATGTGATACCACACAATTTTATAAAGTAAAACCATAATTTAGTTTTAATATTTAAATGTTTTTCGATTTGCTTTTATAATGTTTTATTTTATTTTTTTTTTTTTTGTATTTGAGTTATTATAATTTTTAATTCTTATGAAAGATGACTAATGTCAAGTTTGTTAAAAATTTTGCCATCCTCCTATATAAGTATTAGTTTTGTATAGGTTCACATAAAGGGTAAGCGAATACATAGTAAGTAAGATGAAGTATTACCCATATCAATCCTATACTAAATCAGGTATTTGAGACTTACTCATACCACTTTATACTTACCATAACCTTACAGGTTTTACAGGGTACAAAGTTGTAAAACCCCTCAAATATAAGGTAGTGAAACTTTAATCATCGATGTATCTTTTGGTGCAACGACTTAGAGTTTATTAGAAGTCCAAAATTAAGCATGTTTTATGGAGAATGCTCCATGATAGCTGATATCCTTTGAAGCAACTACCACTAAGAATAAAACCATGTGGCATTTCATCAAAGTGGATAATACCTCAATGAGCAAAGTTTCGGGTCGTTATAAGTGGTATCAAAGTAGTTTCTTAAGCTTATATGAAACACCTCTAGTATCATCTCTACCTAGTATGGTTTTGGAACTATGTGACGAAATTGATGAAGATTTCGGTTCTATAACAAGAAAAAAATGTGATACCTCTCAAAATATAAGGTGGCAAATCTCCAACCATCGATATGTCTTTTGGTGTAATGGCTTAAAGTTAATCAGAACTCTACAGTTAAGTGTGCTTAATTAAGAGCACTCCTAAGATAGGTGACATCTTGAAATGTGGTCGACATCAAGGGCAAAATCATGCAACATTTTGCCAAAATAGACAATATCTTGATAGGGCAAAGTTTTAGACTGTTGCAAAGGTATCCTATGGAACCTTTTTTTTGTTTTTTTTAAATATTAATATTATTGTAATATATATATATATATATATATATATATAACAAGAAGAAAATGTGATACCTCTCAAAATATAAGGTGGCAAATCTCTAACCATCGATACATCTTTTGGTGTAATGGCTTGAAGTTAATCAGAACTCCACAGTTAAGTATGCTTAATTAAGAGCACTCCTAAGATAGGTGACATCTTGAAATGTGGTCGACATCAAGGGCAAAATCATGCAACATTTTGCCAAAATAGACAATATCTTGATAGGGCAAAGTTTTAGACTGTTGCAAAGGTATCCTATGGAACCTTTTTTTTTTTTTTTTTAATATTAATATTATTGTAATTATATATATATATATATATAGTTTTATGTAACATGAATAATTACCTCATTTTCAAATATTTACTATAGCAAAATTACCCATACGGTGTGGAAAGAAATTTAAAAGTAGTTTCTTACTATCACATATTCCATAATATCCAAAATTCATTTGTGTGACGGTAGAAAACGTAATATAAAAGTTAAAGCATATAAGTTACAATTGAAAACATATATTATAATGTAAAACAATATTACTTGGAAATACTTCCATACTAACTAGCTTGAAAAGCTAACCAATACTTTTATGATGTAACAAGTCTTTACAATTAATATCCAAAATGTAAAGCATTAACATACCCATGTCTTCGATCTTCATTCTTCATAATGCAACTTATCTTTTTTCTTTAGCTAATATTTAATATTGTCTTCATCAATAGAACTTGTATCTACAAAAAGAAGAAAGTAATAAAATAAAAAGTTAGCTATGTAGAATATGAAATAATGCAACAAAGCTGAAAAATTAGTACAAGGAAAGAAAAACAAATAATAATACAAAAAAGGGTTATTGTCTTAAATAATATTAATATTAACAAAAAATAGTATAAATAAATATTATTATTTTATTGTTGATATTATTTTATACAATTTTGTAGGTGAGTATAATGTACCAGAACCTGTATCTTATGTATAGTAGAGCATAGGTTCTAGGTAGGTTAACGTATCAAGATCTCATATCTATACCTTACTATGTGAGAGCAAGTTTCAAAAATTCTAAACCTAAAACCTATCCACTAACTTTTAATACCTATTTGGAACCTACCCGATTGTACATAATCTAGGTAGATAATATATACAATAGGGTTACTTGCTCATCCCTAAGTTCACAATATATTTTTAATAGGGCTAATGACAAAAATGGTGCATGAACTTTCGTAAAATATTTATTAGGTACTTGAAGTTTTATTTTGAATAATTTAGTACCTAAATAAAGTTTTTATGGACTTTTTTCACACATGAAATTTGGTTTTAATAATTTTAGTACCTAAACAAGGTTTTCACGGACTTTTTTCATACTTGAATATACCTTAAGCAAGTTTAATCTAGTATGTAAAAAGTTCACGAAAACTTTGTTTATATCTAAAATTGTCAAAACCAAACTTTAGGTTAGAAAAATGTATACAAAAACTTGGTTCAAGTAGTAAATTGTTCAAAACCAAATTTTAGGTACCTAATTGAATTTTTTTGTAAAGTTTTTGTGTCATTTTTAACGTAATTCCTTTTTAATATTATCATTGAACAAATTAAATTAGATATTATATAATATATAATAAGAAAATACAAAATTTAATTGATAAAAAAAGAAAATGACAAAAACTTTGAATACCTTAAGCCCTCCTAAGGCTGGCAAGTGGAGAGTGGGTGGGCAAGGTTTGTGGTAGGGAAGTGGGAGAGATGAGAATTTCGACAAGTTCTAGGTAGCTATCTTCTAACCTTGGGATGATCGGTAAATATCAATATTAAATGGTAGATAGGATCTAATATCATGAATGAATTATGTGATCTATTTGTATTGGTAGGTATTGTATAACATAGCCTGGATTGGGTGATGATCAACCACTTCTGTATATATATATATATATATATATATATATATATATATATATATAAAAGAAGAAAGTAAGAAAGTCCAAATTGAGTTGGTTCATACACAATTTTGACCCAATTGGAAAAAAATAAAAAATTAGAATTGTTCTTTCTTTCTTTTCCTTTTGTTTTATCATTCTTTTCCTTTTGACATTAATGGGTGTTGGGTGATGATCTACCACGGAAAGACCCACCAACATGGGTGGATGGATCATATTGTATATCCAATTTGTGTTGATTGATTGCCTTTTTTTTTTTTTTTTTTTTTTCCACTGGATGAAATGTTTAAGGGACTGATAGAAGGTTTCTTTACTTTTTTTTCCTATAAAAATTGAAATGGTAATGACATCAATTGAAAATTAAAATACAAAATATTCAAGTGGAAATATAGATTAAGTTTGGAAGTTTAAAGTTTAACAGTTACTTTTTTCTTAATAATAAATTGATTATAGTAAGTTAACCCAAAATCTCGTCTCATGTTATTCTCTCCTTTACAGGAAGAAACAGCACAAATAGTTATATAATGTCAAACATATTAAAAGATTCACATAAGTCGGTGAAGAAGTGTGGATAATGATCTGGACAGGATAGAGACGAATCTAACCAAGCAAGAATTGGACCAGATAATTTTAAAGTGACTAAGGCAAATAAATGTTCTGCAATGTTCCAAGTGAATTTCAGATGGATACTGCTCGGATATGCAGATGTCAGGCGCTCATTGATGAAATTTGGAGTATTATCCATTTAATGAAATTATTCAACTAAGTGTAGCCATAGTTTTATAACTTAGTAATGCTTCTTCTGATTTCTCAAGTAAAATACATCATATTTGAATCCTCATCCCATTGGAATTGCTAAAAAATATAAAAGAAAAGGACAAGCTACTATATATCCAAATGAAGCAAGGGGGTTGACTTTCTGCATGTCAATGTGTAATTGAAACTAAGACCCTGCTTGTTTTGAGGAAAAGTATTTATTAATAAAAATAGTTTTTTCTTGAGATTTTTTTAGAAAAATAGCATGTTTTCAAATGTTTGGCTAATTTTATGAAAATTCTTTTCCTTTGTTTATAGTTTCAAAATAACTCATATATTTCAAGTATTAAAAATAAAAAAGTTGTTAGAAAGGATATGACAAACAACAGCAAAAAAACGTAAAATAAAGCATACATAAGATTTACGTGGAAAACCTAAACTGGAAAAACCACGGGCAGAAGAGAGCAATTCACTAATATTAAAGAAGGAGTACAAGATGATGTGTGTACAAAGATCTGATATGATCTTATTTCAAAACTCAACTCATTACCCTAACAAAACAACACACACACACACACATATGTTGAGTACGCCAGCTCAAAGGCCAATAGCTCCAAGGGCATTATTGTTTATCCAACGCTAGCTCAAGGTCGGCAGCTTAATGGAGTAGGTCGGCGATGAACATAAGATAGCTAGTGGCATTAGAACCGACCTTGCAAAAACATTGCTCTTAGAAATTAATTCAAGGATTCAAGGCCAGCCCAAAGCACAAGGTGTACAATTCAAAGCTGGCGACTTTGACAAAATTCTGGTCATGTATCCAACAATTTGTACATTGACACGAATTCAAGAGCAAAAAACAAAACAAACTCCAATCTTCAACATTAAAAAAAAAACAAAACAAACATTCCTCTCCTCTTTCACAAACCCCTAAAGGGTATAAATCAACAATGAACAGTAACCAAGTCTACATAATGCTCAAACTTAACTATAGGAAGTGTTTTATACATCATATTAGCAGGATTATCTTGATTATTGACTTTGCTCACAGTAATATCACCACAAGCAATAATATCACGAGCAAAGTGATACTTGATACCAATGTGCTTTGTCCTCTCATGAAATATCTGATCATTGGTCAGACAAATTGCAATTTGGCTGTCACAATAGACTATAGCAGTCTTCAAGTCATCACTGAGTTCACCAAATAATCCCTGCAACGAAATAACTTCTCTAAAAGCTTCTATAATAGCCATATATTGAGTTTCAATAATGCATAGAGCAACTGTACCTTGCAAGTGGCTTTCCAACTGATAGCACAACCACCAAGAGTAAAAATATACCCTGTGGGATATCTTCTCTTTATGTAAATCTCCAGTAAAATCAGAGTCAATAAATTCAATAATTTCATCTCTAGTTCTACCAAATTGTAGACAAATATTAGTAGTATGTCTTAAGTACCTGAAAATCCACTAAACTTCTTTCTAGTATTCCTTTCCAGGATTTGCTATATATCAACTGACAACACTCATAGCATATGACAAATCTGGATGTATACAGACCATAACATACATAAGAGATCCTACAGCACTAGAATATGGAACCCTTAACATATAGTCAAGCTCATCATCTAATTGTGGAGACAAAGCAGATAAAAGTTTAAAATGAGCTGCTAAAGGAGTATTGACAGGCTTAGCACTCATCATATTAAACCTGCAAAGGTACCCTTTTTGACTTAGATGCAACGTACCTGCTTTTCTATCTCTTAAAATTTTCATCCCAACTATCTTCTTTACTGCTCCCAAGTCTTTCATATCAAACTGTTTACTTAACTGAATTTTAACATTTTTAATCTCTCCTTTATTCTTGGCTTCTATCAACATGTCATCAACGTACAAAATTAAATCTAAAAATGACCAATCACTACATTTCTTAAAATGGATGCAGCTATTAAAATTGCTTCTCCGGAAATCATGAGAACTCGTAAATGAGTCAAACCTCTTGTACCATTGTCTGGGTGACTGCTTCTAGCTATAAAGCAACTTCCTTAACATGCAAACATGGTCCTCCTTTCTGGAGACCACAAAGCCATTTGGATGTTGCATGTAGATATCTTCTTCAAGCTCTCCATGTAAGAAAGTTGTCTTCACATCTAACTATTCAAGCTCAAGATCTTGCATAGCTACAATACCAAGTAAGGCTCAAATTGACCTGTGTTTTACAACATGAGAAAACACATCAGTAAAATCAATACCCAGTACCTGATTATAGCCTTTTGCAACAAGTCTCACTTTGTATTTAGGTTCTTCAACTTCTTATGTTCCTTCTTTCTTCTTGAATACCCATTTATACCAAACAGTCTTTTTCCCTTTAGAAAGTTTCACTAAATCTCATGTGCTATTCTTATGAAAGGATTCCATCTCCTCTTGCATAGCAATCATCGACTTACCACAATCATCACAACTAACAGCCTTAAGTAAGTAGATGCTCAATATTAGAATCAATATCTTCTATTACATTCAATACATAAGCAACAACATCTGTCTCTGCATATCTTTGAGGAGGCCTAACTTCTCTCCTAGGTCTATCCTTTAATAATAGAATACTGCAGCAATGGCGGTGTAGAAACAGGCTAAGAAGTACACTTTAGTTTAGAACCTGAATCAATCTCAAACTCTACTTGTATGCTTAAGTTCTGCTAGACTTTTATCATGTGAAGTGTTAGAAAATAAGTCATGTAACATAGTTGTTTCATCAAAAATGATTTCTCTACTAATAATGGCTTTCTTCAATTTATGACACCACATCTTATATCCCTTAACACCAGGCTTAAAACCAAGGATTATACATTTCAGAGATCTAGGCTCAAGTTTCTCATTATCAACATGAGCATATTCAGGATATCCAAAAATCTTCAATTTACAATAATTAGCAAGGGTACCAGACCACATCTCTTATGGAGTCTTCTTCTCAATAGCAGTTGATGGAGAACTGTTAATAAAAAAACATGTTGTAGAAGTTGCTTCAGCCCAAAATGACTTCGGTAATTGATTATTAGAAAGCGTACATTTAAATTTCTCCATAATAGTTTTATTCATCTGTTCTGCTATCTTGTTTTGTTGAGGTGTACCGGGAACTGTTAAATCCCTCACAATTCCCTCTAACTTGCACAAATTGTTAAAATCATTAGAACAGAACTCTAAATCATTATTAGTGCGAAGATGCTTTACTTGTTTCCTTGTTTGTTTCTCAATCATCGTCTTCCACTTCTTAAATGTAGGTAAAATATCACTTCTGTTTGAGTGAAAATACCTAAACTCTTCTGAAGAAATCATCAATAATAGTCAGCATGTAAATAGTACCTCCACTAGAAGGTACTCTAGACGGCTCCTAAAAATCATAATGGATGTAATCATGTGTCCCCTTTGTATTATGAGTACTTGTGGTGAATCTGACTCTCTTTTGCATCCCAAAAACTCAGTATTCACAAAATTTTGTTTGTTGATGCCGTGCCCATCAAAAGTCTCTCGACTCAATTAAGCCATATTGGCTTCACTCATATGTCGTAAATGTATATGCTAAAGTCTAGTAGCATCTTCATCTGACAAAAAGGAAGAAGTGACGGTTGTATCACTACAATAGTAGAACCCTGCAAAACATAAAAATTAGCATTCTCTTTTTGTTCCTTCATCACTACTAGAGATCTCTTACAAATCTTCAGAACTCTACCTTCACTAGTGTATGTGCACCCTTTAGAATCAAGAGTACTCAAAGAAATCAAATTTCTTTTCAAGTCAAAGACATGTCTCACATCACTAATAGTCCTGACAATACCATCAAATATTTTAATTTCAATGGTACCAATACCTGCAACCCTATAAGAAGCATTATTGCCTAATAGGACAACACCTTTGGATACCTTTTCGTACATTGAAAACTAGTCTCGATTGGGACCCATATAAAAAGTACAACCATAATCAAGAATCCACTCCTCACTTGTCTGAGGATCATCATTAGAAGCAACAAGAAGTTCTTTATCATTCTGATCTTCAGCTACATCAACTTCACCTGGTTTTTTTTTATTGTTTCCCCTTTTGATTTTAAGTAACTCTCTTGTTTTTGTTCTACAATTTATAACATTCAGATTTCTTGTGTCCGTTCTTCTTGCGATACTTGCATATCTTATCCCTATTTGCTGATTGATCTTCCTATTGAATTACTACCAGATTTGAGTTCTTGACTCTTACTACGAGTAACCAGACCCTTTGCTTGAGTCTTTGGTCCAATCATTAAATATTTATCTTCTCAAAAGACCCTAAAGCATGATAAACTTCATCCATGGTAAAAGAATCACGACTATATATAATAATGTTTCTAAAAGTCGAATAAAAGGAGGTCACGAACACAATAAAATTAAAACTAAATCCTCTTCACCAGACTTAACCTCTAAAGTTTTCAAATTAGAAACAATTTCTTTAAAGATTGTTAAGTGATCTTCTCGAGACCCACCTTTAGTTAAACTATGTGAATATAGTCAGTGCTTTAAATGCAATTTGCTAGCCACACTTTTAATCATACACAATTGCTTCAATTTTAATCATAACCCACCAGTTATCTTCTAATCTAACACATCCTGCAATATCTAATTTGATAAATGAAGATGAATATGAGAAAGAGCTTTTCGATCCTTACATGGTTTTTCTTCCGGTGACATTGACAAAAGCATCTTCTCAAACCCTAACAGCGCATCATCCAATCCATCTTCGCAAGAATCGTTATCATCTTGACCTACTATAGTGAAAATTTTGTGTTGTGGTCCAACAATGGAATATCATATTTCAAGATGGCTATTGTAGAGAAAACAAAACCAAACAGTTGACTCTGATACCCGTTTGTTCGAAATGGATATGACAAACAATGGCAAAAAAACATAAATTAAAGCACACATAAGATTTACGTGAAAACTCTAGACGAGAAAAACCATAGGCAAAGGAGAGGAATTCATTAAATTGAAGAAGCAGTATAAGAGGACGTGTGTACAAAGATCCGATCCGATCTAATTTTAAAACTCAACTCGTTACCCTAAGAAAACAACACACACACACACACACACATGTATGTTGCATAAGCCGGCTCAAAGGGCAGCAGCTTAAAGGGCATTTTTTTTATCCAACGCCGGCTCAAGGCCGGTGGCTTAAAGAAGTAGTCCGGCGGCGAATAAGATAGGTCGTTGGCTTTAGAGCCAGCCTTGTGAAAACATCGCTCTCAAAAATTAATTCAAGTATTCAAGGTCTGCCTAAGGTCGATTGTGTACAATTCAAAGCTAGCGGCTTTGACAAAATTTGAGTCACACATCTAACAAAGATTACATATATTATAATGAGAAATAAATCTACTTAAAAGAAAAGTATTTAAAAAATTAATAATAAATATTTTTGGATAGTAATAATTGGTAGATGGACTTGTAAATTGATAGAAAAATGACTTACATATTTATATTTTATAAGTCATTTAAAAAAAAAAAAGCTATTAAAATTCTTTGTTTTTCAAAATAAGGGAAAATATTTTTCATTACTCGTCCTTTTTTTTAAACAAAACACAACAAAACTAAAAGACCTAGGTTTGGAAAAAGAAGCTAGGCGGGAAAATACTTTAATGGCAACTTTGGCTCGCTACATCGAATTACGCTGAAATAATATATTGAATGGATAATGAATGGTTATTAAAATGATACACCAAAAATGATCTTAAAGGAAAACAAAATTATATTATACAGTGTACTTTAGCTTTAATTATATTTTAGTCTCTATACTTTAATTTTGATGTACTTAATATTTATTTATTAACTAATTCATTAAAAATTGATATTTTACTTTTCTCAATTGATATATTATTTTAAAACTTAAATGAAAGTTAGTATTAATCCATTGAAAATTAATCACAGATATTTATTTGATACTATTTTAGAAATAAAAATTATTTACATGCAACAATTTCGATTGAATAATTTTTTGCACATAATCTTCAATTTTGATAAAATCTTATATTACTAGAATGCTCTTAACATCAATTTTATTTGAAAATGAGATCTTACTATGTAGTCTAAGATTACACGGATTAGGTAAAATTTTAAAATGGTTATTATAGATGCGGGGTCCTTGCTGATAATGGTCACGCATGTGTCGCGTGGATTTTGCGCCTGACATGTGACTGCGATGTGTTGCTGAGGAGATAACACTTGACGACGGGATGGTTTGAAGAGAATGACAAGAGAGGAGGAACAGGCAATCTCAGTGTTTCAAATGCACAAGTGACAGATAAGGGAGCTTGAGTAGACGTCGCACATCAAGGTTACAATTCTTGAGTAGTTGGAGTAGAAATCACTTGAGTTGGCTTATTGATCTTCCTGAATAAAGCCTCTTCTATAGAATGTTGTTTTTCTTCTCTCTTCAAAAGTTGGAAAGGAGAAGGAATAACTGAGTATTTATAGGTACTTGGCATGGATAACTACCATCAGATCATCTCAATGATTGATGGATAAGATGGAGTAAGCTCAATTCATAGTTATCCTGAATGAGCTCCTCATGGGTTAAGGCCAATAGTCATCGCCTATGTGCATGAGTCTGCCTAAGAAAGGTTGGATACAACAGACCAGTCCAACAATCCTTATTCCAAGTCTACCATGCCAAATCTCCTCAAGCCATCCCAATAGTTGAACTAGACTCATTAGGCCATGTTACCTAGCCCATGAGTCAAGTCCAAATAAATAAATAATATTTATATTTATATTTTTAAAGCCCATTACAGCTATAATGTGCAAACCATATGTCATTTGCCTTATAACATGAATTGCTAAATTTGTTGACTAATATACTTTTGTATATTATAACATTTTTCTCTTGATTTTTTTTTAAATGTCTACTAAAACTCTTGTGAGATTATTAACGAAGTTCTCCATTGATCTAGAATTAGAGATTTATATTGACTGGCTTATGTGTCTATATCAAGAGATGACTTTTTTAACAATTTCACGGGGATTTATATTGCGACACACTTTTTGAGAGAAGTATGCTACCAACCATGCTTAAGATTAGACTCTTCCAACTTGTCAACTTATTTTGTTATCTCTTGATAGTAATTGGGCTTTATATTTTTTCACTTGTCAAACCTAGTGTTCTAAGTACTTTCCTAAGGAGTCAGCTTATTCCAGACATATGATTTTTTTGATCTCATCCAAGCTATCTATCTTAACATTTGTTTGAATTAGATTTTTTATTTGGTTTGATTTGTCTTGACAAATTCTTAAACACACTAAGAGCATTATGAATAGCTTAGGCTGGTTTTGTTGTGGCCTTAGAGACTATATTAAGATCATCAACGGAAAAATAAGTGGGTAAATTCACATTGAATTCCTCAATTTTTTACTAGTTCTTGTTGTTTTTCGGTTACTAAATGTCCAATTAGATGACTAAAAATTCCCACCCCTATAATAATAAAGCAATAGGGGTAGACTACATGTCTTGTCTAATCGCTTTACGAGGCATGATCTATAGGTGAGGGTATAGCATTGATCAAAACTCCTCTAGTGATGGTGGTAACACATGACATTATGGGTCTATTTCGATGATCTTTCTCATTTATATGTGTATTTGTTGAAATGTTATGTATAAATAATATTCGATTCATATCTATAATTTATTTATATTTGATCCAATTTTTTTTTATTCATATATATTTCTTGATAAATAATTTATTAAAAAAATTTAAAAAAAATCTGTATCTCTTGGGAAAAAAAAAAAAAAAAACTAGCCAAACAAACCCAAATGCTTTCTCTGAAATCTAATTTTTATAAACATCATTTCAATTTGCCTTCGTCTTTTGTTACTACTATGCAGAAGTTCGTACAATAGGATGATGTATCAATTACCTTACGATATGGAATGAAGCTCGCTCGGAAAGGATTTATAAAATCTTGTAAGAAAGGTTGGATCCTCTTAGCAAAATCTTTTGACAACATTTTGTAAACTGCGGTACAATGGCCTATTAAGCGATATTGTGAAATTTTTGTTGGCTTTATTGATTTAGGGATCAAGACTAACAGAGTCAAAATTAATTAATTTTTGTCATGATTGATTTCCTCTTAAGGCATTATCTGATAAGAAAGATAACTAAATTTCCTACGGTGTCCCAATGTTTCTTAGAGAAAACAATATGTAAACCATCTCGTTCAGGGGATTTCCGTGATGCCATCCTGTTGAGGGCAAATACAATCTCACTATCTATCACATCTTTTCTCAATATAGCTGCTTTTGATTGTTAAATAGGCCTCCTCCAAGAACTTAGGCAGATAGTTTTGTAGTTTTTAACATTCTCTTTGTTAAGACTTATTTAAGGATGAAAATATGTGGTGATATGAAAACCCACAATAATAGCTAAAGGTTCTGGCATTTCGAATTTGAACTTGAACTTGTTGCTCAACTCAAGCATACAATCATTCAATATTCTTAACAAGTGACTTGTTAAAATTTAAATCTTAAACAAATTTGGACACTCTTAATCAGATTTAAAGTTGATTCACACAAAATGTCAAAGGAGCTTTACTTTTTAAGAGTGTTATCAGACTAATGTGAGATGAACTTTGAATCATACCCACGAAATCTTCTCACAATCCTTAAACATTGACATAGGTAGATGATTTTGGACTCAAACAATTCCACCAAAGTTTTATCTAAAAAGCTCTATAATAATGTTGATTATGTTCTTTAATGACTAAAACTTTAGAACTATAAATGAGCTGAGCCGAGCCCATCTTCTGAAAACTCATGCTTGGGGTCATTTAATAAATTAACAACTCAAGTCAAATCGCAATTTTAATCAGTTTGAAAATATAACCCCGTGCCTGAAACCCTTAAGGATTTGCGAACCCATATTCGACTTGTGAGGCTTCTTTACGTAAATAATTATATATAATTATATTTATAATATTATATTGAATTTTTTTTCCCCTTAGTTGTTGAATAAACAGTGAAAGGTGGATTTTATATCCTGGAATCACATCTCTTTATTTCCACCACTGATATGTGTTTCATGTCTCATTTAAAATATGCAAAAGGTGGACGGTACCTAAATGTAATGTGTATTAATTATTATCGTACATACCAAACATGATTCCTTTGTACCGTGGGAAGTAGGATAAGGCATGCATAAACAGACAACTTCATAAAAAATGCTCGATAAAAACTAAGCCAAGTGCAGTGCATGTGCCAAAACGAATATAAAGTTGATTACCCTAATTAGAATGTGTAGATAAAATGACCTACGGAGAAAATTATTTAATTAGAGTGAATATAATACGTGAATCATTTGATATTAATTATTATTCGGTGTGAATAGATCTAATCTTTATTTATAAAAGTACTTGTTTTTTCACACAAATATCTTTTTTATTTTCGTCATTATAATAGAAGAGGACGAAGTCAAACCTAGAATCTCTCACCTGAGAGATTCGGAAGATATCATTTAGCTACAATGTTATTGGCACTTTTTACATTGATATCAAATTATTATTTGTTTGTATTATTATTAATATCACTTTTAATGATTTTTTAATTAATTTTTTTCTTTAGCATGATACAAGGTTAATTACCTTATATTTCTTAATTAATTTTGGATTGTCGCAGCCAAAGAAGAAAAATTGTAGGATGCATCTTCTTTTATTCTAGGAAAACCAAACTAATTATTCCATCTTTTTTTTCTCCTCTTCTTGTTTGGTTGGAAGGGATCAAAGTAATATGGCATAATTCCAACAATCACACATTATGTCTCGTACATTATTCATTTAACTGTACGTTATATCAAATAAAAAATAAATAACTTTTTTGGGTTTTCTTTGGGTGCTCTCAATGATAGATGGGTACGGAGAATGATTATTTAAATATTATTGGATGAAAGTGGTGCCAATAATTGGTTAGCCGTGCTAATATAACATATCCTATGCCATTTAATTGAGAGAGCTAAACAAAGCATAGTGTTCTATTGCCATGAGTCCTAATAAGCTATCTTGAAGCAGTTTTCCACTAGTTTTACATTATTGATATAGTGATGCTTTATGGTAGGATTCAATTCATAGTTTGACATACAATATAATAAGTTACTTATACATGTTTGAGGCAATAAATAAAGTATAAATTTTTTTGGGTTAGTATGTCATTTGTTATATACAAGTACTAGATTAGAATAGTGACTTTAACAATTATATATATATATATATTATGTATATTTATTTAACTATATTTTCTTAATTTATTACCATCTGACATTGTTCGGTTACTGCCACAACCATCATCGTTGTAACACCAATATTATACCACCATTGTTATAGACCCCTTACGAATGGTGAAGCACCGTGGTGGCAATGGGATGCTTTGCTCCACTGAAAGTGGTAAACAAATGCAAATGAAATGGGTGTAGAATTCATGAATTGTTTGGATCATCAAACATCCAAATGGACCTAATTTTTAGTCCTGCAAATGGATAATCATTTTTGTACGGATCATAACTTATAACAACTGAGTTACAAAATCCTTAATATATGAAAGAACATTGATTTGAGTTTACTAGAACCACATCATTTGGCGTATTTCTCAAGGTAAAATTTAGTCGTTATAATAGTGTCTTGGCCCATTAAAGCTTTTTTGCCAGCTAATTCTTATTTTTTATATTTTTATGTCGTTTCCTTGTTGTACTTAGGGTTGATAGGCTTATAAAAACTCATGTAATAATCATTATCTCTTCTACATTTGTCTTCATCTTTTTACATTGCATCACAATGATGATAACAGAGTGGTAAATATGCATCAATTGCAATAGTTATGACATTAGTGGTGGTCGTTGTGGAGTTGGGGCACTTGTGGGAGTGATATAATGTAATTATAGTATTGATAGTGATGATATATGAAGCTCTTGAGGTTTAATGATGGTGGTAAAGCTGGTACACAGTGATTCCAATAATATGAGTGGTGGTGCTAGTAAGTGGCACTTGTGAGAGTGATATAATGTAATTATAGTATTGATAGTGATGATATATGAAGCTCTTGAGGTTTAATGATGGTGGTAAAGCTGGTACACAGTGATTCCAATAGTATGAGTGGTGGTGCTAGTACAATAATGGAAATAATAGGGTGAAAATAACATTGATTTGATGCTAGGTTGTATTGATGATGGTAGAGACACAAGTGGTATTAATAGTGTTGATCGCAACAATAGTAGCGATGGTGGTAGATTCTAATAATGGTGGCCATGATGATAATGATGGTGGCAATAATTAAAAATAAGTATTATTTTAGGGTTTTAATTGTTATATGTCTATTTTATCTAAAAATGTTGCGAACCAAATGCTTCCTATAAATATTACTTTGAGGAGTAAGTTCTCTTATAGGTACAATTTACATAGGTGGACTACATGGATCATGATAAATTGCAATTACACCACACTTCTAGAATTGGTAAATTGGCACATGATCCATCAACCCAAACGTGAAAAGATATGATTATAAGTGGGTTTGTCTAAAAAATAAATCAAACTAAATACAATTAATAAATAGTTTAAACTCGTTTGGAGCTATTTATAAATATGTCCAATTGAGGTTTAGCACTAAAACTCATTTATAGATGAACCAACATTTTTAGTACTCGGTTATTAAGATTTTTTTTTTTTTAAATCTCAGCCTATGTTCTAACCTAATTAATGTGACTCAAAACCCCACACATTGATCTAGGTTTCACAAAGAATAATTATAAATCAATCTATGTCAAATTGAGTCCGAAGATGGACGAGTTTTGTTGGAAAGTTGCAGCTGAGTGCTGCTGATGCAAGAAAAGAATGATCCAAACAACTCTAAAATGATTTGAACAATTTATTTTGGAGAACTGCACAAGTGCTAATCCAGTGTAAGTAGTTAAGAAAAGATGTCTAGGTGATCTGGATGCATGATTCCACGCGGAGAAAGTAATTAGGACAAATAATTTTAATGTAGTCTTTTTCCATAATTCCATTCTCCTCTTTTAGCTTTATGGAATTTGTTGGCTTGTCAGCTCTGGACCCTTCAAAATCTGTCGTTCCATGGACTTGGCCTTTTTTCGCTTGTTTTTTTTTTTTATTCTTTTTTTTCGTTGATTTGATGTGAGAATAGTTATTATGCTTATATCTATGTATTTATACTATTAAGCGAATCCACTCCATTTGTACCAAAAAATAAAAGATTAAAATTTGATAGTTATTTTTTGTATTTATCTTATTAGATAATTACCCATCTCTATCTCCTCCCTTAACAAACCCTTTTCAATAATGTTACTCTACTCTCTCTCACTATTTTTTTCTCTTTTTACACACGCAGCACGGCACGTTATCTACTAATATATAGATATATATTTTGTCGATTATGCGGATATGATATTCGACAATGCTAGCATGACTAGTATATAGGAGTGACATGTTGGTTTAACTATTATCTATAATACTATAGTGAATAGTAGGGTGGATAGATATAGGTAGGCAAAGTATGAAATACCATATGTATTCTACCTTGTAAGGTACATGATATTAAATTTTGTACTCGGATTCTATCTTATGACAGCGTATTCCCATTCTATATTGTGTACCATGTAAAACATATGAGGTGCGCCGTAGAATTTGTAGATTTTTTAAAATAACATCTCTATGTTTTTTTTTTCTTTTTTTCCTTTAATTTATCAAACTTATAATTTTTAAATGGTTTCATGCAATATATAACACTATTGTAATTTCATATATTTAATATAAAAAAATGTAAAAAGAAATTAAAAAAATAATTTGTTAATATCACAAGTTTTGCGATATGCAGAATCTGTTTATACGTGAAAATTTAGACCTAAAACAAATACTTATGGAATTTGTTCATGTGATATAAAACAATACTATAAAACTTATAGCAAATTTCAAAATTAAAAACTTTACAGTTATTTCAATATTAATTGGTCTTATGTTGTGTTTGGCAATTTTGTAAAGGTGGAAAGTTGTAGAAATGAGCAGAAAGAAAAGAGTAGAAAAGGAAATTAGTGAAAATGAAAATGTATGGAATATTTATTTTGTGTTTGGTAATTTATGAAGGAAAAAAAAAGAATTAAAGTTAATATTTAACTAAATTGCCCCTTATATCTTATTTCTGTTCTTCCTTTATCAAAAAGAGAATGAGAAATTTATAGCACCGTTCAACATTTCCCTTGCTTTCTGTTTGAGTTTGGGAGAAGGGAAAGGGGCCAAAGTGGAAAGAATTCCGTCCACTTCTCTAGCTTTCATTCGACTTCTATACTGCGAAACACAACATTATAAGATAGCAATATCTATATATAATTTGGGAGTTCAAGTATGTGCATACAACCATAATTCTTCTAGAATAAAAATAGTAGCTCATTCTAATATAAAATTGTACAAATCTTTCTATAATAAAAATTTCTAAAAGGTAGACTATAAATAATAATTTCAAATAAAAGTGTTTGTTAAATAAAAAAATGGAATATTTTTATTTAATTCTTATATTTAACATTATTTTATAATATTTAACAGGATAAATACATGAAACATAAAACATGTACTTTCTATATTGCAATACAAGTTTTAGGATGGGTATAGGATATGGAGGCCTAATACTTGGAGCATATCTCATGAGTATAAGTTTCAAAAAATTTGTACCTCTATACCTTATCCTATGTGATCCTTAATACCCATAGAAACCTTACCCAGTCGAATAAGGTACATATGGGTATCTTGTATGATGGGGATACCCTCTCCCTCCTATTGAATAGATTGTTCTATCTCTCAAATAATTTTAGTCGGGTAAATTTAAAAATAATATATAGATATAAAATATTATAAATTATTATTTGTGATGGTTGTTGCATTTGTTTGTTCAACTTTTAATGATGCACTTATTCTTATTAGATGGATGTTAAAAATAAAATAATAACCGTAATTGATATAATATATTTATAAGCATAATTCTAGTTAGTATAACAACTAACTTTTAAGTTTAAATTTGAAATTGAAATGTCATTCAAAATTTAGATAGTGAAAACAAGATTACTGCGATTAATAGTTCCTTGTTATGTTTTGTTACTAGGTCAAATTTATAAATGATAATGCCTTATAAGCTATATATTGAAGGGGAAAAAAATCACAATATAATTCTATGCCCTAAAGAGACACAAAATCAAAATATGTCTATGTGCAATGTGCAAAACTTAAAACAAACGTGGACCGAAAATGTGAAATAGTGGCAATTCTCCTAGCCACGTGAACACACATAATGCCAAAACAGAAGTCACAGATTTGCCATATTTTGGCACATGTTGGCAACCAAACATAGTATCTACGTGGCAAAAATTTGTCGGATGGATGTCCGGATCCTGTCATTTTTTATATGGACCGTTGCCCTTTGTATATAGGGTAGTACCTTCCCTAGGGTTTACTGAGTGGAGCCTTTGGTACATAGGATTCTATTCATGCATTGCATTGTTTGTCGGTCTTCAGAGTCTCATCTCATTAATAAGCGGTGAAGGATATGGTACGTAATATAAAACAAAACATTGATACATGGATTTATTAAGATTGGATAACTATGAATCATGATTGAATAATTATGACTTTATATTACAAATTAATACTCTAGTTTGATATAGTTATTGAAGATAACATGGTTGGCTTTAAATCCAATTTTCTAGAACGTAGAGAGCGGAAAACAAGTTTAAATGTTTCTTGTCCTATATCACTTTGGAATTTATAGTAAAAAAATATATAGGATGTAAGCTCTAGAGTGCGTCATACATGCTTTGTAAATAGTAGTAGTAGTGGCAATAACACTAGATACTATATTGTTACTTTCAAATTTTAAATTATACTAGAAAAAAAAAAATATATATATATATATATACAGATAGCATAAATCAATGATTAATATTGAGGTAGAATTTACAAATATTTAAGTGAGAACTTAAAAGGTAAAATAGTATGCTTTAGTGAAGTGAATGTATGCACTTTGTAAAGGGGTATTCAATTATCAGAATTACATCGAATATTAATTTGGATTTGACTCTCTCGTTTAAAATGAAAGACCCAAAGACTTAAGCCACTTTATGGGAAATGATTATAGAAGAATTGATATGGTGAGCTTAGATCATAGTCTAAGAAGTTGGTCAACCCAACTTTAATTTTTCTTAATAAGGTTCATCCACCACGATGAAAGCTTTTACTGGGCTTAGGCTCATAAGGAAACCTAGTTTGATATCTATTATGAAGGGAACTCATCTTGACTATCAATCATCCACCTAATCTAAGGGACAATATTAATGGTAAAGCTTTCTCTAAATACCCATATGTCATATTTGGTATGCAAGAATCGTTTCCAATGGAATGGATTGTAATGGAATGAGTTCCAGAATGATAAATCCATTCTTATGTTTGGATGGTTATATGGAATTGAATGAAATGGAATGACTATAAAGTATATTTGTTAAAATTATCCCTAGTAATAAATACAAATAAATATGTGATAGGATAAAAGGTAATTACACTTTACACAATTAATGAAGCTGGAATAGAATTGCTATTTCGCTTTTGAGAAGGCAGAATCGAATTCTTCTTTGAAGCCAGTATCGTCAATTTCAAGAAGTCGTGATTCTGGCTCTAAAGATGCATCCAAACATAAGAAATGGATAGAAAGCGGAAATTGTGATTTCATTTCGGGTCCATTCCAGCATACTAAACATAACAATAGTCCCTCTTCATTTGAAAAATTACAATTCTAAAAAGTCGTCATTGTGCTGCTGGATTTTCGATTCAATTTTACTTTACTAATTCTAGCGAGATTTAACACTTTACAGCTCTCTCATATGTCACATAGGCATTTAAGTCAATAAAGATAGCATATGCCTCCTTTTTACTCACTTCTCTCCTAATCATTCTCTTACTTGCAATTTCTCCAAAGCTACATATAGCGTGGTAGTCATGCAACTCGCATGAGATTATTTATAATTTATTTATGCTTAAAGCAATCATATTTTAAACTAATCATATAATTTGATTTAGTAACTTTTTTTTCTATATTTGTGTTATGAAAATGGACATGAATTATTGATAGACATCATATATAGATATATTTTATGATTTGTTTTTGTCAACAGTAAAACTTATACAGATATTAACTCTATATTGTAATTAATAATAATTTTTCAATTGATATATACAATATCTTATGAAATGCATCAAATACACTTAATTATCATTCAAATGATTTTTTTTTCTTCATGAAGTTTTAAAAAATATCATAATGAATTCATTAACAAAATTTTCATAAATTTATAAGACATAATATAGCTATAATAGCAAGCAAGTATAAATAAATAATTCTACAATTAACTTCATTAAATTTTGGTCCCCTTACTAGTACAAACATACGTCCATCCCTGGCTACATGTAATGTGGTAGTTGTGCAACTTGCATGAGATTATTTTAACCGAATTCTTGCACTTGCTTTACTTGTAGATGCCTATTGAATCTTATATATGAAAATATTGCAAAATTTAAATTGCTAAAAAAATTACCTTGAAATGCAACATTAAATAAATATAACTGAAAAATTAATAAGTTTCGTTACCTCATATCCTTTAGAACCTCTTCTCGCAACATGAATATGTGGACTCCACATGACCTCGATCCGTTGTGCGACTTCTCCATTTCGTTGCTCCTTGCCACTATTTCCTTATACAAGAGAAGTTCCAAAATTGATTTGGGACATGAAAATTAGCAATATTGCTACTTAGATCTAGGTTTGGCACCTTATTTTATGTGATTTTCTCTTATTAAGGTTTGTGTGACTTGGATGAGATGGGTTCAACATGCCATTTAGGAGGTCACGGTTTTGACTGATTGGTTTGGGGTTCACTTGGCATCTTCTTCTCCCATGATAACCTAAGCTAGGTTTTTGTTTTCTTTTTTTTTTTTTTTTTTGTTTTTAACAAGTTAATGTCTTATTTTGCATGATGAGTTGGATTTTCATAAAATGAGCAATAATTCATTTTTTAAATTCATTACTGTCACATGTTCAAATCTTACTAACTCAAAAGTCAGGTTAGTAAACAAAACTGAGTCACATACACATGGTGGTTTAAGTGTACATGAAAATATATATTGGGTATTAATTTGAAGGTTTTATACTTGGATAATTAATTCCACATTTTTCCTATTTTTATTGCAACTATATGAAGTAATAATTATTATTTATTGATTACATTCTAAGGATGCAAAAGGTCAAACTCTTATATGGTATCGACCCACTGAACCCAATATATATTCAACAAAGTAATATCCCATAAGGTTTAGGTTGAGTATTGGGTAGAATATTACAATTTTATAGGGCTTTGGTTTGGCTTCTGGGACAAAATTATTACCTACACATGTTAAGTTGTACTTATTTTGTTATTTCACATTTAGAAATGTATAATTTAAACATTATTTCCTCTATAATATATGTATATATTTATAAGACTAAACTTAAATATTATGACTTTACACTGTAGGTATAAGAAACCGATTGAATTGTAAATTAACCTGGACTGATCCAACAGAAATTTTGGTTTTTTTTTTTAAATAGTTTAGTTTTTGGTTCAATGTGATGACGAGTAAATGGTTTGTGTTTGGTTTAATACCTTGAGCCAAACCAAACTATTTAACAAATAAAAAAAAAACTCAAACATATCATTTTCTTTTAATTATTTTTATTAATTTTTTTTTAGATATAGATTTCATGAGAGTAGAATTAGATTTGTCATGTCATATTTCGATTATTGTGGTGTAACTACAAACAAGTTATTTTTAGATTTTAGCTTCTAAACATTCTTTTTTTTTTTTTCCATCTTACCAGTTAATTCACTTCCATTACCCAGTTAGTTATTGCTTTATGCAATTTATAATGTGTTGATTATAAACACAACAAATTGAAATATTTGCCTTATAATGGGATAACATATTCTAATTTTATTGAGCTATATATCGTTAACTTTCAATATTATTATTTATATATGTATTAGTGATAAGAAATTTTTAATTAAAGCCTCTCAATAGAAAGTATTTCTATATTTCTATTTTAAGAATTAAAATGGTTCAAAATGCAAACCAAATAGTTTTTTTCTTTTGTTTGAAAAACTTAGGAGCTGATCCATATAGTTATATTCGAAGTTAAAAGTAAAACCAATTTGTTATATGTAGTTTGATTTAGGAACGAACCAGACCAAACTGAACTATGAATACCCCTACTTCATACATGCAGTATATTATAAAGTATTAGTTAGAAAACCCTTGGCTTCAAGTCTATTTACAAGTCTATCGTTGATGCTCACTCTAGTAAAAGCTTCGATATCAATGCCTCACGTAGACCATACTAGATATTGTCATGCTCCAAACTAATTTATCAATGGACCATCTTTTATTCCAGACCATCTTTCAGTTATTTAGCAAGAAAAAGCCTTAGCTCAGCAAGAAAATATAATGAATTGATTGAAAGAATTGTGTTTGTTAATAACAAATAGTTGTGCAAGAGAACATGAATATTATTACTTACTATTTCAATTATTATTGGAAGTTTGTACTAATGAAAATGCCTCTTGATTATAAGATTTTCTAAGTTTTAATCATGGGAGGATTTCATGGACATTGAAAAAGAACCAATAAGGTTTGGAGCATATTTTGAAACACCTAAAAAGGTATTGGGTCAGGTTTTGATTTTTGTGAAATTGATTTCATATTTGCCCATAATTGCTTGTATTTCTATTCTCTTTATTTTTTTTCTATCCTATCCTGCCCCATTTGTCATGACAAAAACTACTAATGTATAATTTTTATGGAGTTTGATTTCTAACTTGTTACTCTATGTAGTATGTGCTAAATTTAAATCCCACCTCATTCTTATCTCTTCAATAGGAATCCTTCAATATATGGCTATCCCCACTTATATTTATAGATTTTTTAAAAGAAATTTAAAAGATGAAATTACTTTCCAATCACTTTGAAAATCTTGAAACACTAGTAATCCAAGATATGGTAGGACAAATCAAATACTTTGAAAATTAGACATATCTTGGAGATTGTACATAAGATAGCCATACCATATACGAATCAAATCTCCAAATTTATCCAAAATGCAATAAGGATACCTAATTCTATATACAAGATGTTTTATCTATCTTGCAATTTGAGTAACCCCTAGGTGAACATTACAAGATAAGTTGGTATTGTAACATAGAAGTTCTACTTTTGTCTACATCATTAATAAAAGCATATCAATACAGTAATAATGAGACCAGTATCTTCTCCTCTCTCTTTCTTTTGTTCCCCCACCCCCCTCCCCCTTCTCCTTTTGAGAGGAAATATCTACAAAATCTTGATGCATGTCAGCTTGAATGAAAATAATGTATTTCTCTAGTTCAATTTTGGAATTAGTTGAATCCATAATTCAGTCAGCTTAGTTCAAAATCATCTAATCACGCTCAATTTTAAACTTCTATTTTGTTTGAATTTAAGTCCTTACAAGAATTAAGTCAAATGAAATTCCAAATCAGTTCTAAAAATGGGCCTAATCAAATTTCAGTCAAGTACAGGCTGAGAAACTAAAGTCCGACTCAATTGAGTATGGCCATACAGAATTGCGTTAAGAGTAAAATGGGCAGAACTAAGATCAAGAGGCCAGTATTTTGGATTTATGATGACTTTGTATGAGAGAGTGTGCATTGTTAATGGGCTGATTTAAGTGAGCCCAGGAATGACGGTGTTCGGAAAAACCCAATGTATAGTAGGGCTGGGTTTGTGGGTTTACTTCTTTCATCTTGAAGCCCAATAAAATGGGCCCATGTTCATGGATACTGACCATAAGGGGAAAAAGACGTTACTCGATATATATATATATATATATATATATATCCGAATTCCGATAGACATCCCATGAAAATAAAAATGATGGCTCTACAATTGAGAAAAACTTGAAATTGATGTAATTTCAAAAATTTATAAAAATAGTCGATATAATTCACTTTTAACTAGCTGTCACCATCCCAAACTTGACTGCCATTAAGAAAATTATTTCGTTTCAAATTGCTAGTCCTGCATGATGGTGAAAATTTATTTTTATTTTAAAATTTATTAATCATAGCCCAACTAACTTTTATAATCCTCTTGAGAAAAAAATACTTTTTCGGAACCGAAGGGACAAAAATTAAGTATTAAAAAGATATTAATAAACCGATAGATGATCCCAAAAATCGCATGCTAATGATATGGCTATCATGGATACATATCCATATATATATATATATTTTTTCAAAGTGCTTTCATTATTTTTGGTGGAAATTATTTTCCCATGAAAAATATTTTCTAGAAGAAGTCGGCTTACTTATTACTTCTCTATTAAGGATTGTAGCACTAAACTATTGCTCCCCTTAATTATGGACATATCTTAAAAAAAAAAAATCCTTTTTTCTGTTCCTTTCTTATACACATACAGAAGGAAATTTATTGTTTAAATATTGATAGATATTTATCTTTTTGTTTGATAGAAAGTTTTTAATCTGGATTATTTCTATCATTTTACCATCAAATCATTTGTCATATATCTATTTCAACAAATTTGATAAATACAAAAGACTGTGCAATCCAAATTTTGGATTATCAATAGTTTTTGAATAAGTTTACAAAACTGAATTAAACTTTACAAAACTAAAGTTTGACTCAATAAATAATTTGAGTAGTTGGTGTTCGAGTTTGATTGAACAACGGAACCAAATTTGTGTATTTTGTAAGTAGGATTGTCACAATTATATGCTATGTCAACCACAAACAAGAAAGTGCACCACATATAATATACCTCTACTTAATTGTGTTTAAGCTAAGATGTTATACAAATATTACTTTTACTCTATCGTCCCTTAAACTAAGATGTTTAGCGGTTCGAGGAGAAATGGATTTGGCATCTAGGGACGGTCTTATTATCCTTAAATTATCACATGAAATTGCTACTAACATTACACTAATGATTTCATCGTACTTTCGCAGTTTCACTTTGAATCATATTCTGAGTATGGCAGAAGGAAGTGTAAAAATAAAGCACCAGATAAGAATAAGATGCTTTCAGCTTTTAAAGAAAGCATATATTAAAAAAAGATCTACTTTATTCAAGGCTTCTTGCTTTCAAGAAAACTGTGTTCTTCACTCCATGTTTGAGTATCTGAAATTTATAGAGTTCAAATTCATAATAAGGGATAAAGATCTTAGTAGCTTAAAAAAGGAGATCAACTTTATTAAAAGTAGTATAAATAAAAGATGCTCTCTACATATTTTTAATGTCATACTTTAAATGCTAATATCTAACTGAGTTATAATAACATTACAATATTATCATTTGTTTGCTCCATTTTTAATAAAAATCACTGTCACTTTATGCTATCAAAACTTGTTATCCTTTAGCTTCTACGGTCTCGGTCATCTAACCATTAAAATATATATAATATTCAAAATATTAATTATTTTAGTAGTGTGATTATTATTGGGTATAATTTGAGTCATAAAATAATTAACAAAATCATAGAATTTTCCCCTATGTAAATATTATTAAAAAAATTACGCCTCTTATGTAATTTTCCCCTCAAGTTGATCAAACCACTCTTTTTTTTTTTTTTTAATAATAATGGTATCGAAACCATACTATGATGTTCATTTTAACTATACTTATATCCTATAAGTAAAAAGACATTTTGTTGGACCTATTGGATAGCTAATTTAGTATCGTTTTGACATCATTTTCAAATCGAACAGATATCAAATTGATATGATATGATATATACCGATAAAAAATCAATATTTTTAATCATAAACTGACCACACTGAACCGATATCAAATCGATACTGATCCGATACAAATCCGACTTAGATCGAAATCGCACAATCCAAACTAACATGGATCAAATGTGAGACTTAAGACAAACGACTTGATCATGCTACGTACATTGATATAAAGCACGAGGTCCCAATCCGATCTTGTAAACAGCAGTCACGGAGCTGAAGGGTTGAATCATTGAAAGTCTTAGGCGGGTTGTTGCTTTGTTGGACTCAACGGTTCTCGAACCACGACACCGGGATATTATACATGCATATATATTTTAAAATTTGGTGATTTATACTTTCACTCAAGTATATAATCTAGGGAAAATATGGGAACATTCAACTGTAATTAGAGTATTGAAAAATTTTTTGCATTTATTTTTATAATAAATTTAATAATAAAAGTATTGACTGGATGGTCCATATTCCCATAAACTAGCTAAATTCAGCCAACATTTGATAAAATTGAAAATGATTTATTTTTATACATACATAATTCTACACCCAATTTATAGTATGATACTAGCAACGTGAGGTAAAAACGAAATTAAACAATAGTGAACTTCTTTTAATTTTTTTTTCCCAATGCTTAAGATGTTTTTTTTTTATGACTCATTAAGGATATGCTCTTATCACGGTTTCGAGGCCGTACCTAAGGCTGCAAATAAATTTAACTACTTGCTAGCTACTCAGCTCAACTTTTTTAAACCTAATTCAGCTCAACATTAGGGCTAAGCTTTTCATATGCCCACAAAAAGACTTGTTAAGGGCTTTTAATGTATTAATATAATATTATTAATATTATATATAATTATTTATATTAATCTAATGTTATAAATATAATTATATATATAATTATCTATATGTAAATGAGCCGAGCTCATGCTCACGAATCATTAATAGAATTGAGTTCAAACCTATACATTTTAGGCTTATTTAAAACCTAATTTAGATCAAATTTATTACCTTATTAACAAGTTAAGTCCAAACCTTTCGGCACGGCTTGTGTACACCCCTAATGCACGTGACGAATCCATCCACGAGTAATGGTCTTGTCTGGGTCCTCCGGTGGGTTGGGTCTAACATCGATTTCATGTTTGATAGAACATAGTAAATGACGACATTCAAACAAAGATAAATTACCTAACTCCGTTGTCTTTAGCAAAGACATGTTGACCTCTAATATGGTACCTTTTTAAGAGAGTGATTAGAAACCAGACCCATAGAGTGATATTTTATCCTCCATAAGATGACCGCCAATAATGCTTTGTTAATTTCAAGGCATCCCAACACGTGCTTTTATACCTTCAAAGTAATTTCTGGGGTAAGTAAACTAATGAGTTGTCTAATATTCACGCCCAAAGTGAGTTAATTAGTTTGTTTCAAATTAAGTTGTTTAAATTTCTAATAAAATCTAATCAAATTCTTTTTATTTAGAAGGACTTATTTAAATCTAAAACAGATAAGGCTATTATAGTCCAATAATGTGAATACTTGATTAGACTGAATCAGATTCCCTCTTCCTAATTGAATATGTATGCAAAAAGGAAAAAATAAAATTAAGTTTATGTTATCACTATGTAATATCTTATCGGTATATTTTTTACCATAGGAGATTAAAAGAAAGAAAAGCTTCAATTAATGTAATAAAAATGGAAGATTTAAAATTTTGAATAACCCATTCAAAATATAAAGGTTTTAAGCAATCTAATTACAATAGGAAAAAAAATATATAACTCCATTAAAAATGCATGAAACTAGATTTGATCACGATTCAGGTTTGTTGGAGTTTATGATCCGATTTCTGTAACCAACTCCCGTAGCTAAATGTTAATGAATGAATATTTGACCATATATTTATTATTCATTCATTATACATTTAACGGTCATAGTTCAAGCCTTTATTACTCATTAATTACAGATTTAAATGTCATAATTAGGCTGTTATGTCAGTTATCCTTATACATACATATATATATATATGTGTTGTTTCTAGGGTTTTTTAATATACTTCAAACACATCACAAACACAAATTTTTTATTGAGAGATCTAAAAGATTAGAGTTGTAAATTTCTCAATTCTTGTACTCCTACTTTGATATAGTGTGATTCCTCTCTCGTCTCTGCCCGTGGTTTTTTCCGAAAAAGTTTCCACGTAAAATCTGTGTGTTCTTTAGTTTATGCTTGCTATTATCATTTTTCGATTGTGCATTTGTTTATAACAAGGTTTGAGTTCAGACCCAACCACACCAATTAGTCAATTTTAAAACTAGTTAGAAAACTATAGGACCCCAATTATTGGTTGGTAAACTGGCTTTGTTACAAGTAAAACCATAAACTAGCTTTGTTACAAGTAAAACCGTAAAATAGCTTTGTTACAAGTAAAACCAATAGCTTCAAGATATACGCTTAATAAAAAAATTTAAAAAGAAAAATAGAGAATTTAAAAAAATATTTAACATATATTTTTTACAATTTAAACTATTTTATGAGAATAATAGAAATTTCTTATTTATTCACAGTATATAATGTGCTATTAACTTATCATTAATAGCACAACAAATAAACATAACTTAAAAATATGTTGGGTTTGATTTTAAAAGCTCCTGTCAATAGCCAAATTGATTACTATAACAATATGGGCCTATTTTTTATCTCCTTTTTTTTTTTACTTTTAAAGTATTCTATAATCTCACATCATTAATACTATATAAAGTATATTATAAAATATGTTTTCACATAGTATGAAAATAAAAAAAAAAAAAGAGCTAAAAACTGTAATATTTTTAAATCTAATTATTATTTTGAGTTTGAAATTTATATTATTTAAAAATAAAGTTTATTTATTTTTTAAATATAAGTAAAACAAAAAATCTAGCAATTTTATGATTCAAAACAGGACAAAAATGTAGTTTCATAAAACCAAACCGGACCGAACCGAACGCTCTTATATTTTGAGCTCTTATCCATCAATTTTAAGACGCAAAAAATAATAGTCATGGCTCTGATTCGGTCCAATTCTAGAGCCGTGCCAGTTAGTGGTGTTTCACGGTTCGGTTAACCGATCCGTGGTCCTATTTTTTTATCCTAACCATAATAATCGGATTTTCAATATCCTGATCCTAAACCGATCCATTATGAACGGTTAACCGCCTTAATGGTTAACCGTTTCTTTGGGTTAATTTTTTCGGTTTTCGGTTTTTAACCGTTTAGCATAATGGTTATGCAAATTTTGTAGTTAATCATATTTTTCAATATGTCCATAAAAAAATTAGAGTATTTTTTTGTATAATTATATTAAAAACTATAAATTAAGAATATAAGACATGTAAAATAGTTGTTAATATATATAGGTTCTATTAATATAATCATCATAATAGCTTTTTACTCATACGTTCTTATTAACCTTGATCAATTGAGCTCAACACAAAATCTCAATCAAACGCCACCATTCCAATTTTCAAACATATATGCATTTGTTTTTTTTTATATGAATCATTCATTTTAACATAATTCATATTGATAATACTATAAAAATAATCATATGGGTATATTATAAATTATATATATTTATAATTACGGATCGGTTAACCGAATCCATTGGTTTCTAGAATCTAAAAAGCGAAACCGAAATCGAAAACCGATAAAATTAAAAATGCTAATCCTAAACCGAAACCGATAGATTGGTTAACCATTTTTTTCGAATTGATGTTTCGATTTCGATTCGATTATCCTAAATATTTGATTTTTTTTGCACACCTTTAGTGCCAGTGTCACGGAACCATTTTAGGGAAGTTTTGTCAATGATACGTGGCACCTATTGAAATAATTTCTCAGTACTCAGGTTGGTGACAAGGCTCTGGTACGAAAAGGATAGCTAAGGCCGTTGGGTCAACTAACGTGAACGCAGAGTCAAATAATTTCTTAACATTTCCTTCATTTCGTAGTTATAATCGGAAGCCGTGAAACCTTTTCCTGGCTAGTGTTTTAAATATTATATTTTCCTTTGACTTAATGATACAAATAAATCAAATTATTCGTGTTACAAGAATCATGTAATTAAAATTTTATATAGACTCATATAGTTTGCCAAGAGTTTAAGCTTAAGCTACTTAACTAACAAATCCAATTAAACGCAAATTTTATAATATTTCACTCTCTAACTCGTCGATCTAATAAGTCAAATATATATTAGTTGAATTCGAGTTTAAATATTAATATTGCTAGAAAGATATTTTTTAAATAAATTAACTTTAAGCGAGATTAATTGGGGTGAGTTTGAGTTTGTTGAATGACAGTTTATGTTAAGTTAAAATTCAAAATTTTCAACTTGATTGATCTTGTATTTTTTTTCCCCGGTAATGTGATCAATTTTGTTAAACTTGAATTTATAAGACGTATTTTGAATTGAGTCGAGTTTGACTCACTCAACTTATTTACAGCTTTAAGTCAACTTGATTAATGACTAAAATTCAACTATTGGGTTTGATCACACCAAACAATTTATTGTATATTTTTTTATAAAGACTATTATTTAGTTATATATAAAAATTTATAATATATATAAACGACGGTAGTGGTCATTCTGTTAAAATTACACAATAAATAGAATATAAAAGCAAAGACAAAAATAATTATGAAAAGACCAAACAAATTGAAAGACAAGCTCGTATCAAATATAAGTATTATTAATTTAGATCAACTTCATATTAGTGTAATTAAATGCTTATACTTGTTGACATGAGGATATATCTATGTGGCGTGACCTTAATATAAGATACTCAAACATCAAGCTCAAATATTTTGAAATCCCTATAAATTCTTGTTATAAGGATTGAATATAGGTGTTGGAATTATCAAATCATAAATCACCGAATCGTACATATATTATACGTGTGGAATTAGGGCACGTATATATAATTAAAGTTTAATACAGAAGTATACCTAAATCCATAAAATAGAAGACACATAGAATTCCTTTTAAGTTGGATGATTTGATCTTCTAAGTTTATTCGAAGCCATTAAGATTTTCACTCTCTCTCCCTTTTCTCTTTGATGATGGGATGTTAGAAGAGTAGTGTATGATACATGTGATTTGGGGACCATGACGATATGTTTATATCAGTCCATGTTTATTATTTTTTATTCTGCCCATAATAAAATACGAAACAATATATCCAATTTCTAGATATAATATATCTTACTCAATATATGTAATGCATTTAAAGTCCATGACTTTATTATATCATTTTATTTGAACTTTATATATTATCATAGTCTTTCTGCACAATTAATTTAATTCACACATTTAAGCCTACAAAATTGGTTTATTAATAATAAACCTAACAATCTCCCACTTGGACAATGTAATTGTGTATAAACTATAAACCATATGAATACTCAAAATTTTGCTATAATTATTGAATGCATCCCAAAAACCATCCGGTCTAATAATCATATCAATATAAGACCAAAGTGAGCTTCATCACATATGCCATAACTAACTCTTCAATGATCACATACATCGCTATAATTTAATGACATGGATCAAGTATCGATTATAACACGGAAATTACATGTAATGTGATCCCTTGTTCCTCAATGAACCTGAATTCTCGTTGGTTAATTTACACTTTAAGCCTCGTATACAAGAGCGCAAAGATTCATTATATGAGGCATTACTATCTACCACATATAGATTATCATTATAGGATAGAGAGCTAGTCTCAACTTGTTTTGAATCATAAAAGTGTCTAAATTTCCCAACTTGTTTTGAAGCATAGAAGTATCTAAATTAGCTATTACCAAATGAATAAGTATAACCTAATTTGTCCAATGTGGCAATAAAAATCAAATTTTGTTTGAAAGATGGTACAACAAAAATCTCTTTTAGATCCAAATAACAACCAATTGTCAATAACAATCTAAAATGTCATATTGCCTCAATCTCAAAAGATCCGCCATTACTAATAGCATTTGGCAACTCAAGCAACCCTATATGGACACACTGATGTGAGTAAATGCACTTGAATTTATCCAGCATGTGTGTCCACTATCTAGGTACCGAAGTCTAATTAAACTCTGAACAAACAAAATTAAGAAGCGTATCCTTCCTTGGTACATAACTTCTCCTTGAAACCCTTGGTACCACTAAAGAAACAATCATCATGATCCAGTTCCTCATATTGTTTCTTTGCAATCTTTATTGCAACATCCTTATCTTCACATCTTATTGAGACATAATTTGCTAAGAAAACATTGGATTTGATTTTTTCATTCTTAGCAAACCTTTTTCCTCAAGATCCTGAAGGCATTTCTTATTTATCCCAATTTTGTCAACAATAATAATATTGGCAGGGATAATTGAAGTAGCATTAGTAACTGAATAGAAAACATAAGAAGTAGAAACAAAATTGTACTAACGTTCAAACTAAAAACTATAATTTATAATTCAAATAATGACACAACATTGAAATTTAGTCTTTGGACAAAAACATCAATTTGTATGTGGTACTTTTGTTGTAATGATCAAATATTGGCAATAAATTTCGTCAAATGATTAGTCTTTCTTTGGAAAGGCTTATGATTTACATGGAAAGGTAACGGCATACTTGACACATATTTATCACTACAAGTATGTTTTAATTTCAACCAAATAATAATCCTCCTTTGCACTTACAATTATCCATATGAAATTCAATCACACAAAACATCTTGATATTTCAAATGATATTTAATCTACATAAAAAAGGTTACTTTGATAACATATTGTTTTAATTTATTAACTAAAATATCAATTGTCAAGATCACATGTCTATCATCCGATCAAATGATAACCTTTCTTTGAATTGGTTATTATTTGCATTGATGAAATATCTTAAATTTTTTTATTTATCAAGAAACATTATATGGAAAATTACTTCCATAATATTTATTGGTAAGACCAAAACATTCTTATATGAATATCATTCATTATATATATATATATATATATATCTCACTCGTTGGATATGATCACAGGCCTTAGCCACGCTAATGATTACTTCCCAGACAAGAAGAATCGAGATTTGAGGCAAACACATGCATCACATTCCTGACAAGCAGGAACACGTACATTGAAGATGCGATTAATACATCAAAGAAAAGACCCTTAACCAGTGCCGGAATAAACACATTAACGAATGTAGATGCAATATTCCACTGAATCCATTCAATTCAAGAACCATAATTGGACAGTAAGGCAGTGGCTTAGTTTACAAGTTACAAACATGGACAGTAACGAAAGCAAAAGACGAAGAGGACAGGTGAATTGCTCTTTATGTCACCACTTTGACAAAATTTCCCATGTATACAGTATCTGAGTTTACATATGTGATATTTCATGGGCTCTTAAAAAAACAGAAAAAAAAGAAAAATAAAAACATTGTCGCAATGAATTCCTGAGATACTTCTTTAAGCCACTAATGTCTTTGAGAGGAAGGAAAAGCCACAAACAAATCAAAATAACAATTAACAACAATAATTTTATGGCTTTAATTTCACACATGACAGTTATGATTGTATTTGTTGAAATTTATAAAATCATAAATCCTTAAATCATACATAGATAGCATATGTGAAATTATGGCACACATATATAATTAAAGTTTAGTAGGAAAACGTACCTAAATCCATGATGTGGTGGATACACGAATTTTCATTTGATTTAGATGGTTTGATTTTCTAAGTCTATACATTAGCTTTTAGGAGATTTTCTCTCTCTCCCTCTTCTTTCTAATGAAGAGACGTTAGAAGAATAATGTGTGATAAGTATGATTTGGGACCATGATCATATATATTTATATAAGTCCATATTTATTATTTCTTATTTCACTCAACATAATATAGAAAATAATGTATATGGTATATATTACAAATTTAAAGTCCATAAATTTTTATTCGATTACTTTATTTAAACTTTATATATTATGATAGCTTTACTTTACAATTAATTTAATTCAGACAAATAAGTTCACAAAATTAGTTTATTAAAAACATAGGCTCCTCTTTATCTTCAAAAATTTTCCATGAGAAACATAATGCACTTTAGCCAGCTATTACCATGATATTGAAAACCTCGGAACCAGTTTGTTTTTTCCCCTTGAAAAAATATTTTTACACACAGTTGTTGCTAATGTACAGAGCTTCATGAAAATACGAGCCTCGGTATTCAAATTGAAATAACACTTGTATCCAAACTCAATTTGAGCTCAATCAATATTAAAACTTAATTCAAGTTCAATTTGAGCCGTAAGCTATTCAAACTAAATATAGTGAAGCTCAGATCCATAAATTATTCAAATAGTTGAGTTGAGTCATTCAATTAAATTCGAGTATTTATTGAACTAAACTTTAAGCAGCTCATGAATAAATTAACTTGTTTATACACATTATTTTCAATAAAATGCAGAAGGTTGCATCCTCCCACTCTAAAAGGACAGTAGATGGAGGGGAAAGGAAAAAGGGAAAAAGAGAGAAAATAATAAAAAGGCCAATCATAACTGTGGCTCCTTTGTAGAGAATCCTGGCGTTATAACGTGGGATGGGGTAGCGTAATAGCGGTGCTTCTACAGGCTGATGATTACTTTTTGTCACAATGGCGATTCGATGGAAATGGAATGGAGTAGCCATCAATGCGTATGTAGAAACCTCAAATTTAGGATGTGGAAATACAATGATTGAACACTCCTCACCGACACTAAAAGCAATGGAAAAGAAGAGGATTTCAAGATTGAAAAGCGTTCCAAATATCTAGAACAATACAGATATCTACAAATATAAATTAATGATAGTAAAAAAGTTCAGATTACTTACTAGAATTTTGAAATAATAAGGCTATTAAATCATATAAAATCTTCCAAAATTAAACTATGATTTTGTATAATAACTATATGATAATTAATATATTTTGTCATGAGAGACAAGGTTTGATTTGACTAATTTAGACATTAAGCTAATTTTTTTTTTTTTTTTTTTACTAAAATAATACAAATGATCTTATGCAACAAATACCTTCAAACACATACACACATATATGGAAGAATTGCATTGAAAGTAATCAACCTTTGAAAGTAAATTCAATTAGGATTTAGGAATCAACCTTTTAATGCCACATTGTGTAAATAAGAGATCAACATTTAAGTGATTAAGAAACAATATGTTTTTAATATTACAAGTGAATATTAATGTAACTTAGCTCAAATATATCACATCAATGTATTTTATAATAGCATACAAATAATATCTTATTTGCACAACTTGATATAGTATTGATCAATTTTTTTTATTATTTAAGGTATTAATCATATATTCAAATTTATCTTCAAATATTGATATCCTCTACATATATATGTAATTGACTATATGAATTTACTTGATATGAGAGATTAAATAAGTGACGAAAACTCCATGGTAATGTTTAGTTTTCGATACAATATAAGATAAAAATAATAATATGATATAGTACAAGGAAAATATATAGCACACTAGTATTATGTGGTCAACTGAGACAACTTTTCACCTTAGTTGGCCAAAAAAGGTGAGCCATTTCGCCTCAACAATCCATCTCTTTTGTTTTGCCACCTTTAGCACAAATGAGGCAAGACTCAGCCTCTTATTAGGACAAACAATCAAGTGTTGCCGCTTTATCCTAATTAGTATGAGACTCGCCTTATATATCTTGTCTTTGAATTTGAAAATAAGAGAGCTGAGTCTCATCTCTTTCCAATACCTTAATAATAATTTTTTTTTCCAACGTTAGAAGTTTTTTTAGCCATTTTTGGTACGCTTATTATGTAGAATACACATTTTCATTTTTATTATTTTTTTTTATTATGTATAAGTGCTACACTAGAGTAGAGATTTTGATAGTTATAAAATTTATGTTTTTGTGTATTTATTTTTTTGGGAAAAGGAAAAAAATATTAGTGTTTTTAAAAAATTTACAAATTTACCATTGGGATCAAAATAATCTCGATTTTAGGCAACTTGACCTCCTCTCTTCAAGAGACGAGGTCACCTTGGTAGATACCTCGTCTCTTCAAGAGAGGAGGTCTACGAGACTAAAACGTCATCAGATCTCCTTCTTCCCCATTCCCTCTTCTTCCTTCTCGCCGTACTTCTCTAAACCCTAAGCCCCAAATTGAAAATCCTAACCTCAATCCCCAATTTGTTGTTGATTCAGTGGAATTAGCTCCATCAACTTGTATTTTTTAGATCAGTTAGTGTTGAGAAAGAAGCAATTTGTGGGAGAGGAGTGGCATAGGCGCAAGAACAAAGAACAACGACGAACGTCGGCTATTTGTGGTATGAATCCGTAATTTTTGAAATTTTTGTTAAATTATTGATACTACATTATTTAATATTCGTTGTATGTGTTGTGGGGATATTGGATGTTGTAAGATTGTGAATTTTTGCAATTTTTTTTAATTATCGATGTTAAATTGTCGAATATTAGTTGTGTGAAATGTGCGCATATTTGTTGTTGTACACAAAGTTCAATTAAAGTGATACAATAAAGTATAATTTATTAAAAAATTTTATAATTTATAATTGAGTAGAAATCAGTAATTCATAACAAATCAGTAAGTCATAACAAAAATCAACATTTAAAATTACAATTTATGAGAAATTAGTAATTTCAATTTTATATGAATTAGATTATAAATTAGTAATAGAAATCAACATTTAAAATTTTATGTGAAAGGAGAAATGAATTTTATATAAAGTCATACAAATAAAGTAGATTAAAAATTAGCAATATTAATTTTATGGTTAAAAATAAAGCCATATCATTCACTTCTTTTGCTGATTTTGTTAATACACCATATCAATATATTATTAGAAAAACAAGTTATATATAGCAGCATTAGAAGTTATGTTAAATAAAAAAAGGAGTTCAATTCATAACTACGAAGTTGCAAATTTCATAAATTCACATTTTCTTTTTATATTATTTGTTTTTTTTTTTATTTTGATAGTTATAAAATTTATGTTTTAGTGTATTTATTTTTTTGCGATATTTCTCTATTTCTGTCATCATATTAACACTACTGCCCATTGTGGCCCCGTCACTGCTGCTGCACTACCACCACAATAATTCAAAAAGCACTCGGTTTTCTGCTAGCCACTTGGAGTATCTTTAGCGACTATAACAATTATGACAATGGTGATGACAGTAAAACTGCGTTGATCATGCATTTGATATAATAGAGGTAGCATTATGGTGTCTAAGGTTCGAGATGGTACCTTTGGTGGCGAAGGTGGTACGATGGTTGTGGTATGAGCAGCCAGCAAGCGTGATGGTAATAATGTGATAATATTGGTAGCTAAGATAGGGAGTAGTCATAATAACGATATTAGTGATGGTAATGGTAGTGGTAACAATAATGGTAAAGCGGTGATTGAAAAAAATTTATAGCTAGAATATTAGGAAAAAGTTTGATTTTATTTTATCTTATGATTTTTCTGTATATATATATATATATATATATATATATACCAATATCATAACACCAAATTTATGGAAAGAAAATCTTGAAATTCGGTTAGAATTAACCAAAAAAAAAAAACCTAAAACCAATTTTATTTTTAAAACCAAATATAATACAATTCCCATTTTCCATCTATACCTCAAAAAGCTGCTATGACCGTATAATAATGTTTAGGTGTAGATACAATTCCTAGTTTTCTTTGTTTAGTGTGCTAAAATAGTGTTTTAATTGATTTCTGAAAAATGGAATAGAATATAGTTATTTCTTTTCTATAGTCCTTATAACTTTACGTTTGGTCAGTAAAATAATTATTTCATCGAAACACTATTACAACAAAATGAAGAATTGTTATTTCTTTACAAGACCAATAGAATAACTTTTTTGTTTTTCCAAAATAAATTTGTATCCATTATGAAATCTTAAAACAACTATGAACAATACTTATTATTTCTCTATTATCTTTCATAAACATTATAGTTCTACTCTACTTTATTATATTCCACAAACCAAACATGTTAAATTAATTAGACATCTTAGGTATGGTTCCATACTCGAACCACCGATTCACAGGTCCAATTTCGATGGAATCATAACTGTACTTGTGAAGGTTAGGTCAATTCCCCATTCTTGGGAACCAACGAGTCTCACGAATCAGTTCTGGTTTTATTGGAATCGCAGACTGGTGTTTTTCTTTTCCTGCAAATCCTACCAAGCAATCAGAAAACTATTAGCTCTTTTAAAGCTCCTCTTGCTTGTTATTTTGTTGATGAACTAGCTCTTCTTCACACAATAGAATATTTAGAAAACCCACTTAGCCTAGTTTTGTGTCAACCAAAAACATGCGATATGTGGTCATGGACACTGGAGTCTTAAATGTATTATTGCTTGTGGATACTCAAATCAAGATAATTATCCAAGTTCCACATAGAAGGAGAATGGCATTAGGATCCAGATTTAGTCTATTTCTATTTTTATGTTAAACATTTGTCTAGATTTTAGAGCCTTGGGCAAAAGTGAAAGTAAACTTGACCATTAGAGCTGGGTAAGTAGGTTAAATGGGCCAACCGGCCCGGCCCATGCGGGCTAGTGGGTTAAACGGGCCAGCTCACTAACTTGACTCATTTAAAATTTAACAAAAGAACAATATTATACTAATAGTCTTATAATTTAACATCATCTCTCATGATTTTTCAAGTGAAAAATACTAATATTGGATACTCCATTCCAACGAAAAAATATATATTACATTTGCTTGGGTTGAAGACTTGTTCACTAGACCATGAGAACTTGCTTGGAAATTTGACTTGCTAGGCCTATTCTACTGCTTGGTCTCATTACTTGATGCATGGATTTACGGAATGGCTGGCATGAACTTTTCATTTTATGGGCTGGGCGGCTTCTTCTACTCTTCTTTTTTTGACCGACTTCTTCTGCTCTTCAATTGGTGGATTTCGATGTTGCTTGTTTATTTTCTTACTTTTCATCTTATGGACGTGGTTATTCTAGTTGTTGGTGTGGTGTGGTGCTTGTGAGCTGTCGTGTCTCTCCACAAACCACAGTCCACTGTACTCTCTAGGTTTCAACTTTCAAATTTAAGTTTAAAACCTATTTTAATCTAAAAAAAAAAAAAGTAGGCCAACCCGGCCTGTTGCGGGTTAACCCGCTTTAACCCATAGGTTAAACAGGCTGAGTTTTTTTAGCCCGCTTTTAAACGGGTTGAAAAAATCAACCCTAACCCATTTTAAAAGTAGGTTAAACGAGCCAACCCACTGGTTATGGCCCATTTGTCCAGCTCTATTGACCATTATAAGTTATAACTGTTGTCAAATGATGTCAAATTTTATTTTGGTAACTAGCTAGTGTTTTTGTAACTTTTGTATTGGTATAGAGTTGTTATCACTATCTTGCTCTTAGTGGTTGTACATAATCTTCTTATCTATTTAATATACGTTGATTTACCAAAAGCAAATGAGCAATGTTTCCTAGTTTCAGTTGTCAAGCAACCTATATCCTTCTGTGTAGGGGATACTTCTCTTCTATTTTTTCATATGAATTATCAATTACATGTGCGCTCTACAAACATGAATTAATTACTCATGAGAAAATAACTATAAGATTGTCAATTTATAGGAGTATAATTTTACTTTTGTGAAACTTTTGTTGGTTTTTCTAAAAATTGATCCAACTGTGATTATTTTGTCTGTCGTCTTTCAAAGTTTATAGGAGTGAATGTAGTATTTGCCTGCACATGCTTCTTTTGCTTACAATACGAAAATGTGTAGCCACAACATTGCTCCAATGTTGTTGATTCTTGGCAACTATTCCTTAATGCCCAAGACTTCTGCTATACATTAGTTGGTCAATGTTACTCTATTAAAGGTAGGTAGGTTTGTTATTATTAACTTTTTTAATATAGGCGGGTATGACCCATTGGATCTTCGGGTGCACTAATGAGCTCGAGGCATTACCTTCCTAGATCACCAGATCTAGTGATTCTATTTGCGGGTTTGAACTGCCTCTCATGAGTCAATTTTTGGTTTGGAAACCGATATAGGTGGGTCATGTTGGTTCTTGAGTAAATCTCGATCCGTGATGATGTCTATACTAAATAAGCTCAATATTCATCATCGTATTCTTTCCGTGTGATTTAGCGAAATATTAACTTTCCTCCACCTTATAATTAAGTCTGTGTGTTGAATTACACATGTTTTTCTATGAAAGGGTACTTAGGAAAAAAAGTTAATAATAAACTAAATCATGGTTAAAGGGTTTCCTATTATAAATGATTTATTTTTATATAAAAGAGGGCTTAACATTTTTTAAACTTCCTATATATACTGTTTCTATTATATATATATATATTATGTAGAGTAAGTAAGAGACCAATATCTTTTATTTACTTTGATGGAAGATTTGACAATTGAATGCTTTGAGATTGTGAGAAAATTAGTATTATTATCATACTAATATTAATTGATTTGATCTTATCAATAGCGTTGCTAATAACCTTGTAATCTAGTGGCATCTTGTTTAGTAGGATTACTAAGTTCAATTCCCATTTCTCTGTTGTAATAGTAAAGAAAAAAATCTTATCGATAGCATGTATCATTGTTCTTTTAAAGGTCTCCTCTTAAATTTTGTATATCTTGTTTTTTTTCTCTGTTCACTTATTGTATCTCTTATATTAGTGCATCTTGTCATCAACAACATAACATCCAGATCCTATCCTGACATAAATGTTACATTTTATGAGTGGGAGGGACCAATATTCATGCTTCCGGAAATAGGCATCCCATTAATATCCTACCAACTAAATTCTTTAACATCTAAGCGAATGGAACAAAAATTTTGAAGTTAGTGGTGGATATACTGGATCGAAGGACATCGTACCAATGTAAAGGGCTGTGTTAACGAGGAGCTATTGTATAATTTAGCTATTTTAGGTAATATTTGATTGCATAATTTTTTATGGTTTTAAACTTAATAAAATTATTATATCGTGTTTAGTATACAAAATGTATTAAAATTGGATAAAACTCATAGTATGGTATTAAATAAAACCTAAATTTTTTTGTCTCTTGTAATTGTATAAAAAAATTAAGGTTGGATAAGAAAAATTCTTAATAAGAACCATGCCAGTATCATACATACCAAATATAGTAGTACGAGAATTATATTATCCAATATTTTTTATATCGTGCTATCCAATTCTCTTTCTTGTACACGACTCTCACGACCAAACGCTATTTTAGAGTTGATATGGAATGAAATTTCGAAATAAATAGCAAAAATATAAGAACAAAGGGATATAATATCAATGAAAATCGAGATCAACTAAATGCTACCCTAGTTAGCTAGCAAGTCGATCCAACCAAAGGCCATGAACTATTGTTCGGCAGATGACCGATGCCCTTTATTAGTTGATCCAAATTAAATGTGGAAGTGAAAGATATGATTGTTCTTATTATTATTATTATTATTGGATTGTTAGATTTTTATCTGTATTATATCTGTATCTAGTTTGCATCTATAAATTATCTATATCATATCTTTTAGGGGTGGGCAAAAAAACCGATTGAACCGCAAACCGAGCCGAACCAAATTGAACCAGAAATTCGGTTATTTTGTGATTCGGTTCAGTTCGTAGTTTGGTTTATATATGAAGGTTTAGTTCGCAATCCCGAACCAAACCGCACCGCTTGTTAATAAAAAAAAACACTATTAAGTATTTTAGGATAAAAATAGCATTAAAAAAGTTAGTTTTCAAGTGATAAAAACAAGAAAGATCATTCTATTGAAAAGGTTTATGATTCATTTCATGAAAGTTTAAAATTTCACATGTCTTTTCTCAAAATAAGGCCTAATTTTTACTTTTTCCTTCATACAAAGCAATGAGAACAGAGAGTGCAAGTTAGCTGAACACCGTGATTAATGAGTGAAGTTTATACAAATCCACATACGGCAAAGGTTAGACCTTTAATTATTTTGATGTGTTATAGTTCTTTCACTTTCAATCTTTTAATTATTTAAAAAAAAAAATCCATTACGAATCCATCCATTATGATGAATAATATTAATTTTCATCCAATTTAGTTTTAATTAACTGTATTTATTGGTTGATGCAAAAACGTTTTGATAAAACCATTAATACTGTTTGCAAGCACAAACAAAATGATCTTAACCACCTCAAAATTTCATATACTATGTTTATAAAACCAGAACAATGTTGTATCGTTTTCCACAAGAAATGGGAAAAAAAAAAAAGGAAACCCCACAAGGGATCCGAAAAAAAAAGTGAAAACTTAAAACAACATTAGACTAATTTATCAAATTAAGGTTTTGGTGGATATACGATTGTGCTGATTCAAAAAATTTTAATCAGTAAATTGTATGATGTAGCTAAGAATCAACATGAAGAGAACTAAAATTAAATTGGTATACGGTTTGAACCATGTACTGAACCATTTTTTTAGGTTTGAAAAATTAGCGAACTAAATGTATAGATATGTTTGATTTTATAAAAGTAACCGAATTATAATTTTAGGTTAGGTTCAGTTTAGGGTGTGAACCGGCCGAACCATATCGCACCCACTCCTAATATCTGTACCATATCTATTTAGTTAGTTTATAAATAAAACTATCAGTTTTACATCGGTATCTATTTTTTTTTTATAAATATCTATTTGAAAATGATAAAACATAAGATGTCAAAATGAGTAGAATATGATGAAACCAATAAATCCACATTTGAATGCAACTATCATTCCCATGTAGTTCGGAGGGTCACATTAAAAGCATGAAGTTCTTCAACTCTCTTTTCAGTCCTTTCCTTCTCATCTCATCTTGCACCTGTCGCCACCATTACTGCAATAGCATGTGGTTTATTCTTTACACTACTTAGCAAGGACTTTGAATCATTTATGGAGTTAGTTGGAGTTGTACTTGCAACTCCGTTGTATTCCATATACAGGGGAATTTTTCTTTTCTTTAATAGATATTTGACTTCAACGAGTTGTTTCTAACCTGGATGCTTCTCCATAGTCATCGATAATTTATACTTAAAACCTATATATTTGGAAAGGTCACCTTAAAATAAACAATGAAACATAAATAAATGATATAAAATAAAACAAATAAATGCATTCAATTTTAAATCGTTTAGATACTATCAATCTGTTTACTTCAGACTATTGGCGTTATGGCCTAGTGGCATCTCTTCTAGTCTCTCGTTTGAGAAGACTTAGGTTCAAATCCTCCTCCACTGTTGTAATTGGCATAAATTAAAAAAAAAAAAATCTATTTACTTGAGATAAACAACTATTCGTTTCCTTCTCATTATACGTAAAATTGCTATTACATGTTTAGTTGAGGATGATAACAATTCATATTATATAAAATGATGAATAACAATTCATTTTCACACTCATTGTCATAACTAGGGGTGGGCACAGATCGTTTGGTTGGTTTTTTTTTCTAAAACCAAACAACAAACCATAATTTACGGTTTAATTTTTTTCCATCCCAAACAAACCTTAAGTAACGGTTTGGTTCGGATTATAAATTTTTTAAACCATTAAATAACGGTTTGGTCGGTTTGGATTACGGTTTAAATCAAAATTCTAACTAAAAATTTTCTTATTCTAGTTTTTTACATTTGTGTAGATTCTTAAATATTTATATCATTTTACAAAGTTGATATTATAAACCACGATAAAATACTTTATAAATTCATCATATTTTTAATCTATAGTTCTCTATAAAATTAATTATCCACCAATAAAATATATTCACTAACCAATACATAGTAAGTCATAATATAATTTTTAATATAACCATCATGTCAATTATCTACAATAATTTAGTTAAAATAAAAAATCATCTATCAATAAAATTCATCAATGAATAAAATGACAGCTGACAAAATATATTAAACAATTAATATAAATGAAAGTTTATAACTGAATAAATAAATTTCATATTTACAAAGTTAAAATCTATTAAAAAAAAAAATAGTTCATCATCAACAAAAAATTATATATCATGAGCTTAAAAAAAATTTAGAAAAGGACAATTGATTTTAATTAATATTCACTAAATAATAAATATCAAATGAAATCATATAAACATATAGTAAATATTATTATATTTTTCTAAAACGGTTTGGTTCGGTTTTATAGATTGATTTGGTTTACCTTCCAAACCAAACCATAAATTTACGAATTGGTTCGGATTTGAAAATTTCAAATCAAACATGGAAAAAAAGCATATTTTCTGTTTGGATTGTTTCGATTACAGATTGGTTTATTCAGTCGGTTTTTTTACACCCCTAGTCATAACTATGTTATAATACCTCTAAGTTGAAAATAACACCTATATACAATTATTCTCTCTCTATAATAAATTCAAATAGTATTATAAATATTTTATTTTTTACTCAAATAATTACTTTTTTTTTTTTCTACTAAGTGAACATTGTAAAATTTATTATAATTCTATTATATTTTTATTGAATTTAAATATATTTTTCTTTTCATATGATGAAGTGGACTAGCCTTTTATATGTGTAATCATATTTTCAACATTCGTTGACAACATAAGCCCTCTAAAGGGTTGAGCATGGCCGACCGATTTGCCATTAACCGAAATGCGGTAGGACACTATACTTATATATTCATATTCCTATTCCGATCAAGTCTCATCAAAAGATCAATTCTCCATTATCTAAAATGATTGGCATCCGTGACATCTTAGCCCAATCATTCGTGTTTTATTGTTACTAAATATTCTTCCTAGGTAAATCCGAACGTATGAGTTGACAGAATTACACTGATGTAATTAACCCCCTAGGCTGTTCTTGAGTTGAATTTTACGAGGGCGAGGATGCTCTATATCTTAATTCTTACCTTTTACATTCCCCCTTTAAAGCCTTTTTTACACCACCCGATCATCAACCCTTATACCCTTTTTTAACGAGAAGATGTCCTATAAAAGCACTTGCTTATTATAAATTTATAAAAATAGGTAAAAATTTATTAGTTTAGAAATTTTAATTAGTACATAAAACTAAATATATTTTATAATAACCAAGAAGCTTCATATTATAGATTAATCCATAAAATCATTGGTAGTTTTATGAATAACTATGGAAGCATATTTGATACCAGATAATGAATCCGGAATGAAATCGTAATTTCGAATTTCATTCAATTCTCATATTTTGATGCATTTTTAAAAACTGAAATCGCGATTTATTGAAAACAACGTTTCCAATTCCATTCCGGCTTCATTTATTATATGTAGCTAATTACTTTTTATTCTCCTATATATTTATATGGACAATGTTCACTACTGGGGATATTTTTGACATTTACACTTATAAGAATGAGGAAGCATAGAATTTTCTCCAAGGATGAATTTATTACTCCAAAACCAATTTCATTCCAATCCATTCTCCATTCCATTCCAAATTATTCTTGCATAATAAACGTGACACATAACTCTAGATAAAATTGCTAAGATTTTTTGTTCCACAATTATTTTTCTCTCTCTTTTTTTTTTTTAATCAAATTATTAAATTTAGGTATATTAAAAGGAGTAAAGATTTAGTCATCCATATTTACATATCTTTCTATTGGAGTGTTCAGCCTTTTTTCTCTTTGAGTTTGAGCCCTTGATATGGTATACGTGTCAGCTTCAAATTGTTCAAAATTTTATAAAATAATAATAAACCGATTTAATTACATAACATATAAAACTCAATATGAAATATAAAAAATTACAATATAATAATAATTGCACAATTGAGAAAAAGGAAAAGATAAGAAGAGAATTGAAATAACGGAAATTTTAACAGTGTAAATGAATATCCTATTCTTATAAATTTTTAAAAAACATTGAGCATTGAATTTAAAAAAAAAGTGGCAAAAAAAAAAAAGAATTTTAAAAAAAAAAAAAAAAGAATTGAAATATAAAAATTGCTAAAACGTTAGAAATTAAAAAATATGCTTTTCTATAAAAGGCATGTTTAAAACCTCTTATGAAGATCACTTAAAATATTCACCTTTGAATTCATACCGTGTCAACAATTATAGTATGTCAAAGCCGATATAAAATAAGATGTTATTCTTTTTTATGGGTATACGTATGGTGACTGTATCATATCTGTATTATATTAATATTTGATCTGTTTGATCGATTTATAAATAAAACTATATATTTGTCATCGATATTCGTTTTAACAAACAATCTATTTTAAAACGATAAAAAGATGAAATCAATAGCCTTTTAGCTTAGTAGCATCTCATCCTTAAGGTACCAAGTTCGATTCCCTGCATTAACGTGGTGTATTGGTTTTATGTAACTACGTTGTAATAGGCTCTGTAGCCTACTAAATAAAAACGATAAAAAGATGACGTCTAGACGATAGAAAAATAACAAAACAAATAACCCATTACTCTATTATTACTAATATATATATAGACACATACATATATAATTTCTTTCCTTTGGAGTTTTTACATACTATTATCACTTTAAATTCTTGGGGAGAACGCAAAAAGGCACTACCCAAAATACCTTGACCTGCGACGGACGGACCATGATTAATTATACGATTTGCTTTGGATCACCTCGCAATATAAATATTAACAGTTTGCTCAGAAGAAACAAGAAGAAATTGCACCATTTCCAATAGATCCCCACTTTGAAAAAATAAAAAAATATATATATATTTTTAATAATTCTTTGCCCCTCAAGCCAGCTTTACATGATTCTAGCTTAGATGGAGCAAAGGCAACGAGATCTATGAGAATCTGTCCTCTTGTCTTGGCTTCAACGATAAAAGGTTTCACCGGCGGACCCAAACGTTAAAAAGCAAAACATATTTTATTGCATCAAATTTGCGCACATAGTGAATTCAAATCAAATTATTCAAATCCAATCCTTGTACCGTCGGGTCAAATGAGAACAGCACTAATATTAAAACCTCCACAATATCGATATATTTAAATTTTTACTTTTAGACCAATAGATTGTAATAATAATTATATAAATGGTAAGTCAACCTATGATTCAATAAATTTAAAAATGTATGTATTAACCTTTAATAAGAAGTAAGTTTTAGTAAGCTTACAATTCTTTACCATTCCACAGACTCAATGTGCTCGATTTTTCATCAGTATCCATATCTATTTATACTTTATTTATATCTAATCTATATTTGGTATGTTTGATATATTTATAAATAAAAATGTTTGTTTTTCACATGCCATCAGAAACCTGCTCCATGATAGAATTACTAGGTTTTGACAAAATGGATCTAAAGGAGATCTGCCTCGCCAGGACATCTATTCAACAGAGAACATAAAAACACAAGAACTCCACACAATAGAAATTGAAAAAAAAAATGGAGAGAAAAAGAAAGAAACACAAATATACAAGACATTGAATCTGGAGTTACACATATTAAGCCGAAAAAAGAGAGAGTAAAAGGGTTTGGGGGGGAGGGAGAAGAAGAGAACACAGAACAAAATGCAGAATTTTAGACATAATTGGTAATGCAAAGCTGTTTTTTCTGGGCATTTCCCATCCTAAATTAGTAAAATATTCATGTTCACCAAGACCCATTAAAAGTACCCCCTAAACAAAAGAAGATCAAAGACACTTGAAAATGAAAATTACAAACAAACCCCTGAAACACAACATGAAAAAACAGTAAATAGATATATATATATCTCTCTCTCTCTCTCTCGCACTAATTTTACATACACATCACAAGAACCCTAACCAAGTTAACACGAATCAAATCAGACACCTAGTTTTTATTATCATTATTAATTATCATTATCATCATCTTTTTATTGTATTGTCTCTACGCTCTTGCTCAGCTCCTCCAGCTTCTTCATCCTTAACTTCTCACTTTCAGCCACCAGCTGACAAACACCGAAAAGAAAAAAAAAAAGAATCAAAGAGCTTCTTTATTAAAAATCAAAGAACACCTATATCTTTACCATTATTTTGATTTGGGAAAAATATTTTTTAAAAAATACTAAAAAGAAAAGAAGGAAAAAAAAAAAACATTATTTCTAAATTAACTACGATATGCAAATTCAAGTCATTAAACGTCATAGAGAAAAATATTAATTACTACCATTGTATGAGTTTCGTACAAAACACCATGTTTTAGATTTATTCATTTCATTGAATTACTATATAGTGCAGGTTTTTTATTTATTTTCCTGATCATAAAGCACTAGAACCGTTTAAGTTTTGTAATTTTTCCATATTTTGATCATAATTTAAGCATTTGAGATCTAAATCTAATTCATTCAAAACTTAACTCAGCGTTATATTAACAAAAATAAAGGTTTTTTTTTCCTCTGTTATTTAGATGAAATACCAAATCAATGTAAATCATTCATGTAATCTAAATTTTACAAAATTAAATAACTAGAATTACCAGAAATGAAAGTGGAACTTACAACTAACCTCCATTAATTTGTTGACGAGCTGTACTTTTTCCTTATTCTTCTCATTGAATACCTCAAGGGCTTCTTTGTACTCTTTCTCCTATTAAAATTACATTATAATCAAATAATTTCAATGGTAAAAAACCAGGACTCCCATAAAACCGTCCAGTCAATTTTGATTGATAATTAAAAAATGCAATTCAATTAGATAATTGCCAGAACGATTGATAAACCCGAAAAATATATATTAGAAAAAATACATACTAGAAAGTAAAATTCGCAGTAGTGACAAATTACCTTCTTCTGACAAGTGTATCCGAGAGGTTTTAATTCTTTGTTGACTGCATCAATCTTCTTTCTGACTAAAGCCACTTCCTTTCTCATTGGATCTGATAGTGTTTCAAGTTCCTGAACAAACCCAGATTTCAATTTTTTTTTTTTATTATAAAATTATTATTCCAAATTTTAATTATTTTTGGCCTAATTTTAAGCATATATTTAAAAACAAAAAAAATTCAAGCACAGATAAAAAAAACAAAGCAATAACAAACAGACATATTTTTAAGAAAATATTCACTTTTTTTTTGGGCCAAAAATAAAGAATTTTTTGAAGTAACATTTTTTATTAAACTAAGGAAAAAAAAAATAAATCTTATTACTGTAACTCCTTCAGAGGAACTCAGTGGGTCAATTTCCTTTTTTTTTATTTACTTTAAAAATTTTTAGACTGAGTCAATGAAAAGAGAGTTGAACACAAACTCACCTCACGAATCATGGCCAAACGTTTAGTCTCCTCCTCAACACGGCCGAGTTGAGAAAGAACCCTCTCTTTAACCTCCATCTTCTTCCTCTCGATCTCTTCTTCCTTAGCCTTGAACGTGGAAAGAGCGGATCTCGACATCTCCTCGTCCTCCGTCGACGACATGTTGCTACTGAAACTCAAACTCCCAGACAGATGCTGATGCAGCTGCTGTCTCACCGGCGCCCCTTGCTGTGCTTGTTCCACAGTAGTACTACTCTCCATTATTATAAAAAATTCTTCCTTTTCTAAAAGGGTATGTAAATCTCCTTGGTTTCTGGTTTATTTATTACTCTTTTTTTTCTTGCAGTGTATATTTCTTGGGTTGGGTCGGGGGCAAGATGATGTGTGAAGTGAAGACTTTGAGAAGTTGAAGTTTCAAGTTTAGGTGTTGTTTGTGTGTTTTTTGGGTTTGGGTTGTGGGGGAGATTCTTGTAAGAGAGAGAAAGAACAGGCTGGCTGAGTGGGGGTTGTAGAAAAAGTTTTGTAAGGTATTGCAAGACTAGACATAGATAGGAGGGCCAAGCTAACTTATCTTTCATTCATTCATTCATTGTTTGTGGAGTCCATAATAATAATAATAATAATAATAATACAATGAAAGGACAAAACTTTGGAATTATCAAAATAGGCACTAATGAATAACAACATGGTTTTAAAAAATAAAATAAAATGGAATGGGTAATATGGTAGAGTAAATGAGTAATATACACTCACGTTTAAATATAATAACTTAAAAATTTTAAGTTGGGTCTTAAATTTTTATAATTAATCTTAAAATTTTGTATTTGGACAATTTATCTAACTTCATCCTATTAAATTTATTTGAATTCGATTTATAATATTTTTTATTTTAATAATAATATCTAACTACAGTTTGGAGTACATTAATATTTAAATTTGATTTGAATCCAAGACTAATATGAGGTTTGTTAGTTGAAAAAAGTTTTATAATTTATTTGAAAATATAATTATTTTATTTTTTAACTGCAGTGTTTTTATGCAGTTAAAGAATAAGCACGAGCACATATCTATCATTTTCTTTTTTTTCTTTTTATTATTATTTTTTTTTATGTTGGCTATGGCATATTTTGATTTAAATGCTAGATGTAACTGATGGGATTCTCCTCGTCCTAATGGAATATTAATGGAATGAAGCAAATGAAAGTACAGCTTATTTTAAAGGATCCGTGACTATCATCAACTCCGATGATCCGCGCTTTCAAACGTAATGGTATTTTCAAATGGTTTTATCTAGTTAATATTGCTAATAGCTTATAATCTCCTATGATGAATATTAGTTTTATAATAAAATAAACTACATTCTATTCCCACCCCCTATATACTATAATATTGTTGATGGGAAACGTTAAGTAAAAAAACAAAATCCAATAATAATCCTTAATGGAGAGTATTGTAAATATTGCATTTAGTAAACATATCCAATATATAAGATGGAAAGTTTATTGTTTCAATGGTGCTTATAACCTCTTTCATATTAAAATGATTTCATTGAGTACCATGTTTGTTGCAAGTAACGAGTTTCAAGCAGTGATATGTGCTAGAGCACGATGGGTCAAAAAACATAATATACAATTTGTAATATGCTGAGAATTGTTAACGTGGTCAATCAGATATTTAAGTTAGCAAGTGGGTTTGATAGGAATTTAAGTAATGAATAGCTTAAATGAAAGTAGTTAAGATTAAGACCTCGTTTGTTTGAAGATAAATATTTTTAAAAAATAATTTTTTTTCTCTTTTGTTTGTTAAGTAGAAAAGAACACTTTAAGTAGAAAATATTTTTCTTTTAAGGAAAAATAATTTTCACTAAAGAGTAAATCACATTCATTTTAAGAAAAACGACTTACTCTTTTCAAAACAGAATGTCATTTTTCGAATTAACCTTTGCAAGTATTCAAACTCTAGTAGTGCGATATTGATTTTTTTTTTCATAATTAACCAATAAATTATATTTTAAACATGAAAATAATTTAATGAAAAAAATAAATAAAAATCATTAAAAAATTATAAGTATAAACAGATGATTTATAAATAAATAATATATATTTTATACTTTTACCTTTAAATAAAATTATTTGGCATAATATACTTATATAGTAACATGCTAATAATAAATTATTTGCATATAACAATATGCTACATAGTATTGGTTAGTCAAATACGGGAAAATTTTTTCGATATATTTTGTAAATGCAACCAAATACATGAAAACATATTATTTTCAAGAAAACATTTTTATGTAAAACACTTTTCCAAATACAAGACATTTTCCTTAAAATAAATGTGGCCTAAGTTGGGTAAGATGCCTGCAGCATTGAAGATAAGCGCCTATTTAGATTTTGGTCATATCATAACTGATGTCCTACAAAGTTTACTTTTCATACGCCTAAGCCCATATGCGAGTAAATGCTTTGTAAACCTGAGGTGGTGATCCTGCATTGAGGTGGTGGTGGCTGAACTTGTACTTGTTCCCCATGGAGATCAAAGTGGAGAGTGTCGTCATGGGCCTTCAAGTGTGGCATTGCGATAAAAACTACAAGAGGTCAAGTCCTTGCAAAACCGAGACCCTTGTGAAGCCTGAGGATGACGCTGGGGCCCTTATGGAGCTTGAGGCTGGGGCATAAGTCTTTGTTAGGTCAAGGCACTCGTGGAGCTTTAAGCGAGAGTATCTAGTAAAACTCTTCATGGGCTTGCCAGCCCATTAGGTCAATAATGGGTCTGATAGTCTATAGCGAAATATTACCTTTCAACAATTTTAATAAAAAATTTTACATTTTCTAATGTTATCATGCATTTAAAGTAATACATTTACAGGCTAAGTATTTTCTCTTTTAAAAATTTTACCAAGTGAATTGTATCTCTAATCATTATTAGAGAAAATACAAATAACTCGATATGCTCTTATTTCAATAAGGACATATTGCAAAACTTCTAAAGTATACTTGAACACTTTTTAAATTTTCATAAATTAGCAAATAACTTTCTAATGGTGCAAACAAACCTTGTAAACAATGACATAAGTGTGGAAATACTCTTTCTTTCATTTTTTTTTTTTTCAAAACAAAATTACTCTTTCAAACTTATCATCAAAGTTTATAGTAATGCTCCTTAAACTCTTTAACTAGACTGTATATTTTTTTTAACTGGAAAAGTAAACATTTATGGGTTCTAACACACATTTTAAAAGTTCAAGAATATAATATGTCCATGTTCGAGGTTAAAATATTTGCAACTTTTATATCATTAATTTTCCAACTGAAATAAATCTATGTTCCTATTTTTAGGCAGCCCTCTTTTTTTCTTCTTCTCGTTATTTAACATTGAAAGACTTGAAATTGTATCGAAATGAGTTGATAAATTTTCCAACTTACGATGCAAGTAGCACAAGTGAATAACGTCCATTTTATTTTATTTTAAAGTATGTAATAAACACATAATAAACCTTATCTTATAAACGTTAAGTATATGTCTATTAGTATTAGCTATATGGAAATATTAACTTTGCCACTTTTCATCAATAATGATTAGTGCAAACATTTTGTATTGATTTCCACATCTGGATATATAAGGAGAACAGAGAGTTTGAAACCAAATTTGATGGGGACCAAAAAAAAAGAAAAGAAGGTTTTGGAATATAGAAAATTAAAAAGATGGATTATAATTAGGTATTGACAAAAAAATAATGATTATTATGAAATATATGCACTTTACGGAAAGTAGGCCAACTCAATTGCCATAAAACGATGGGGGGAAAAAATGGTTGGAGCTGGATTTCTCCCCTTTGCCCCTTAAGGTATTTAGTATTTACCAATGAAAATAAATAAATAAAAATTTGTCTATTCTGTAGTTAGTAACGACTTAGTTTTCATTGCTTCTATTTATATCTAATACAGTTCATCAGTCAATGTATAACCTTAGCTTTTTAGTAAAAAATTGAGAGAACTATGAATTTAATAATCAATAGATGCTTTCAGTTGCTAGCGTTATTTCTTTAATTTAAGGAAATCATTTTAAATTTTCATAAAGTTTCACATTTTTAATAATTTCTAAGATAAATGTCCATATCATCAGATATTATAGTTAGTAGAATTATTATTATCTTATGATTCTATCAGCAAAACTATTTAACTACGAAAATACTTTTCATATTAACCTGTAATATAATTAGGGTGTCAAGTTGGAAAATTATTAGTGTGGCGATCAAAATTTAGGATTCGGCTGTATTGCGGTAGGTTTTATTAAATTATGACAAATATATCATAATAAGTTTATTCAAACTTCAATTATAATAGATTGGGTAATTACAATAAATTTTATCAAATTATGATAAATTGCTTTATATACGAATCAATCCTTATTTTAAATTGTGTAATAGCAACTTATCCTAACCGTTGAAATAGAAAAGCTGCTTCTTATGCTGGTGCAGGAGGGCCACGTTTTTGTTTTCCGCTGTCAGAAGGATGATGATATGGAACCTGGACACCTGGACTAGCCACTGTAAAATTGACTTCCACCACCTTCCACAGAAACCTCATCCACATGGGGTGGTGAGTGATGACTGACAGAAGTAATCCATTTCCATTTCTAAAATATATATTATTATGGTCAAATACACATACTCATGTATATATAAATATAGATATCCAATTATATAGTGTAAACTTACTTTTTTTTTTTTTAACAAACAAAATATTACACCATGATTTTTTTTATTATTGTAATCAAAGTATATTTATATACATATTTGTTGACATCAAAATGGATCATGTATCTCTCACCACTGATCAACCCATTAGTTATATGAACCGATCCATTGAGCTTAGGTTTGACTCACATTGACAGGGTCCAAAGCCTCATTAGAATTCTTTCCCTTTAGCTAGAGTATCGATTACCCATTATTGCATTAAACGCGTTTGATCCGAGTCACTCTGCATGATTCTTTACTCAGCTCAGTATGGTCAAACGTGGATTAATGGACTCATTCTATGTCCATACTAATCATCATTAAACCTCATTCGCCCATGACCTCACGACATGCTCGATCGTTAAACATCTATCTACTATAAGTATCCTTTCCTACTTTACAAGAGAGATAATGTCACCTAGACTCTCTCTTTCATACTTATTATTCACCCTTATGCCACACGCTTACAGACTTAAATATCGAGGGGTTATGTTGGCATAGCCCCAATACACTACTAACCATTTCCTATTTTGAGGCCTAACATACATAGAAACACACGTGAATCCAATCTAATGATCATCCTTCCTGCTCTATCGGGTTTAAACTAATAAGTATTATTTTTAATATTTAACGTATTTATGTATGTGTGTGTTGAATTTTTAAATAAAAATAATAATTTTGACCTATGAAAACCGGTAGTTCCAAGAATTGGAAATCAATCTTGCTTCCATGGGCCCGGTTACACCAATGAAAACCATGACTTGCTAGTTCGATTTGGCTCTTGATCCAATCTAATTATTGGTGTCTATGTCTTGTTATAATTTCTCCTTTACATTTTTGTTATACATGTGGTATACATGGTTAATAATTATAAACTTTTCAATCTGGGTTCATGATTGAAATAGTATGAGCTTTTATCTATGCTTTATTCTATAAATATAATTTCATAAATTTTGAAACTACAATCTATCTTATACCATGTAGGAAATATTGTGCAAATTTTTCAACATGTAGGATACAATAGTAAATTTATGAATTTTTTTATTACATTGTAGTAATATAAGGTTATTAAATATGTTATCTAATAAGCTACCATTTTTTTAATGTAATCGTAACTAATGTATTCATCAACTTAGGAATCTCCAACGATTCAATCACATGTTGCTGACAAAGGCATAAATTTATAAAGCTCATAATAATAACTCCACATAATTTATGACAAAATTTTATTAGAAAATTGTAATCGATGATATGGCCTAAGTTCACTTGTGTTCAAAATAAATAAAAGCACCAAATTTGTTATAACAAATTTACATATAGTTAATTTAAAGTATGTTTTGAGTTAAAAAATTATATTTAATTATATTTAATATTATTAATTAAGAACTTTCTAGCCACCATTATAACTGAGTACATGGGTTTCACGATAGATCTAAGATATGTAAATATAAAAATACTATATTCTACTTCTATATTCCATGATATGAGAAATGATTGGAAACCTTTAAAGTAAAACCTGTCTTATAATTTTCAATGTATTCTCGAAACCTACCTTACCATATAAGAAAGAGCAGAATTCAATATCCGGCCGGATTAATCTTCTAAGTCAGCATATATGTGTGTTTGTTTATATATATATATATATATATATATATGATGTCGTCATTATTTTAATAAGAAAAATATCAAAAGCATCGTCACGTCACCCATGGGCGGGGTTGGTGCAATGTATCCACTACAATGCTTTTTAGCCCTGATTCAAGGATTTCAACACGTTGGATTATATCGACATATAACGTCTCTGATAGATGGTGTATATTAAATAAATTGCTATATTAAATGTTTGGTATAAATTATAATAATAGAAGAATTGTTGTTCTCTTATTAACTCATAATTATAATTGCTTGAAATGAAATCCCAACTGCAAGTCAAACAATTATTTTTTCCTTCGGAAAAATGAATTTCAGATATAGTGAATTATAATAAAAATATTTTAGATTTCATGTTTTTTCTTGGATTATATATGACCATTTTATACGTGTGTGACTTTTGACCAACTTTTTTAAGGGTTTTAAAAATCATATTTATTCGTGATTAATAATTTAGATGAGGTTGTGGCAAAAAAAAAAAAAAAAATCAAAATGAGGTTATGATAGAGGTAAATCAAATTTCACAGGTTATGATATTTGATAAAATTCATGTTTTTTTTTATTGTCTTTTGGTATCATTTTAAAGTGAATCGATACAGAACTTATATGGATATGATACCGATAAAAAACCGATAATTTTACTCATAAACCGATCAAACTGTATAAATACGATCCGATACAGATAAAAATTTGATAATATTTGTTACTCTGATTATTAAGGATGGATTTTAATTTTTTAATTTTTTATTTGTGTTCTCTCTTTCTCAAATTTTATCATATATCTCCAACAAACATGTTAAAAGATGAAGAAAGAAAGATAAGGTTAGGTACTATTGTATCACACTCTTTCAACAATAGAAGATCAAAAAACCTTTTTTTAACACTAAAGGATGAATTGGGAAATTGGTGTGTTTTAAACAATGCGAAGTCCAGAATCTTGCCCTGAACCATTTTATGAGTGTCTTGTGTGGAGAGGAAATTAAAAGTCAAGAAGTCCTCGTCGAGAAAAGTAGCAATATGGTCCATCGGGCCTTGGAAAATTAGCAGGAAAAAAAATGACCATACCTTTTTTTTTTTTTCCCGTAAAAAATGCTAGGATTTTTATGGAACTTCAATGTTTCCATGGAAAAATGATGTGATGTGATGTGATTAGGTTTGCAAGAAAAAGATCTAGCCATCGCAAGAAGTCTAAACTAAAGCAATCCTTAGAGAGCTCAATCCTGTAGCAACTATTTTGACAACCCAAATGCAGATAGGAAACTTCTACGGTATATGAAAAATTAAATAGACTATAATAAAAAATAAGTATAAAAAATTTTAGGGTTAAAAAAGATTTGAACCGTTCATTAATATGACGGGATCAATCCATTATAATCGCCAAAGAATTGTAAAATTTTTCATGATCAATTTAGAATTTTTCTGCATGTTTTACTTACTTGAGTAACTCCATTAATATCAGTAGTTGACATAAACACAAGAACAAAACATATGAAGACATGTAGCACTAGATTTATAAAAAGCAATTTAAGATTCAAGACATTAAATGGTAAAAAGTAAATCTAAATAGAAAAAAAAAAAAAAAAAAAAGACAATTCAAACATAGATCAGAGTTAAGTTAAAAACCAATAGCAAAACCATTGGAGGGAAATAAAAAGAGAAAGAGGGGAAAAATCTTAATTGAAGTGAATATTAGGAATCCTCATTTTTCCCTTGAATTGTTGCAAGAGGAACAAAGAAAGGGAAAAAAATACGAGAGAACAAATAGAGGTAAGACAAACATTAATATATAAACCCAAATCTCAAGCCATAATTTATAGGGCTAAAGTCACAAATATTACCTCAATTTTACCTCAATCTTCAATTAGCTACCCAAACATATATTCAGTCAATTTACTACCTAGGTTGACTTTTCGTGGTAAAAAAGTCCCGCTTGTCATAACTCTCTACTTTCGTTAAATGACATGCCATGTGGATTTTTCATTTGTAAATTAAAAAAAAAAATTAACTTAGCCATAATTAAGTTGAAGGAAAGACAAAATTGTAGTGTAAGAACATAAAACCCTAAAAAGTTAGATTACACTCTACGACTTGGTGAAGTGGAAGCGATGGAAGTGAGATGAAGGCAATAGCCAAACCCTTATCGACAAGTTTTGAAATATGAACAGTGAAACACTAATCAACAAAGCCTGCTAAGGAAGAAGAAGTTTTTTGGTAAGACCATAATGGTAAAGAAGATAAAGTAATCCACAACCCTGGCTATAGCGTAACATGCTCATTTGTTGGTTACACTTTATTGCATTTATGTTTCTTTTTTCAAATATAATGGGAATAATTTGTTGGAGTTGGCATAATCATGATTCCCTCATTGTTAGTTTGTTAGGCATGTGGAGAAGTGATCGTTTTTGTGTTAATTCTTCAGGTTGTCGAGGATGGTAAAGTTTTAAAATTCGTTGTCATACTTGGTTCATCGCTAGGAAGAAATGTCTCAAGTTTTACGGTGTATACAATCAAATTTTCCTTTTTCACTTTTCAAATATAAGGTTGCAATCGACCCTTTCTCTCTCCCCTTTTTTAAAGTTAAAAGTAATCTTCTGTCTTCATTATTAGAAGTATACACCTAAATTAAGTTTCATTTTTTCCCATCATAAATGATATTTTGTTCCATTAATACATGTGGCATGTCATTTAGGTGGGCCTAGGACACGTAGCAAGCAACTATTGGCTTTACATGTCAATTGTGCTTATGGAGGGAATGGAGTTATGACAGACAATGCTTTTTACCATGAAAAATAGCTATGGGTAGTAAATTGACTTAATATAAGTTTAAGTAGCTAATTAAAGATTTAGGTAAATTTGAGGTCGTGTTTGAAACATTATCTCTAATTTATAAACATTAATCATTATTAAATCCTTAATCATGTGATGGAAGTCATCTAACAAGCCCAAGGCTTCTATAAATTTTTAATCAAACAATGACAACAAATTATCTTATGCAATTGTAGACTCGCCTAGGGTTAAGATTTCACAATAGAGTTTCACTATAGCAAAAATGACTTTGGTTAAGGTTTTGATAGTGGTTAAGGTTTTATTATGTATTTACTTGGGGTTGAGATCACATGGAATAAGGTTTCGATATGGTTAGTGTTTTATTGAGAAGAGAAGAGATAATAAAACTAAGGTTTTATCAAGCCCACATCTCTCCCTCTCTCTTTATCTCTTGTGAGTTCTTCTCTTTCTTCACAAACTACATTGATTTTCATTTTTCTCCTTTCACTCCTACTAGAGTTGTTTTGTTTCATGCAATTTTCTCCACTCAACTAAGGTTGCAAATAAGATTACTCCTTTTTATTTGAATGATTTTTAGTATTATTTTGGATTTTAAGTTGATTATTTCATGTTTTTATGCCAGCAAACAACTAAATAAAGTTAGTAGTGGTAGTACAAATGGTCACGAGATAGTTTAATTAAATAATAAATAAACCATCTAAATATTCACATATTAAAATGAATAATTGAGTAAAGTTCATATAGTAAATTTGATGTTTTTAATGTTATATTTTGACCCTTTATGAAAGAATGTACAATTTTTGCGTTATGTTACATGATTATATGTCTTGGTAAGGTGATTAGAGCTACAACTCATAATTTTTTGGCATACAACAATTTTTTTTTTTTTTACCTAAATTGGGAATCGATAATGGGGTATCTTGATAGAAAATGAATTCTCTTAAGTTTTATCAATTTTCAAATTAATAATTGATTTTTTTTTAATTTTTCTTGGGAAATCATTTTCTTCCTTATAATCTCGACTATTATATGCCATACTCTAAGTGGAAAAATTGATAGAAATTGAGAGAATGAAAATGGATAACATCTTGATTTGTATACTCGCAGTCCCTTATAATGTATTCGCTTAGGAGAATTTAATAGCTATATTTCCTTTATTGTTATGAAATAATTATTACCAAATTTACATGTATTTCAAATGAAAGTTGTTTCATCATGAATCTCTATTTTTCTTCGGCCAAAAAAAAAAAAACCGCTATTTTTCATTATACTGAATGATGATTCCTTCCTGAACCCTTAAAGATAGCATTATACACCTCGTAAAGAGCAATTCTTTTTTCCAATATAGCCCCATCAATATTATATCAATACCAAAATTTTGTTTCCTCAATTGATTGTTATCGATTATCATAATGCTACAAGTATATAATTGAATCAAGCGATTAAGCTCATCATGTCGCAATAGTTTTAGTTGCATAATTATCTTTCCACAGGTATAACCAAGTAATTATAATTTTGTTATAGTAATTATATCATCATAATGGTATAAGTATACTCACTAATTATAGCAAAAATGTTGCAGTTATATGATTGTAATTTTAGATGTACAAACATATAATTACAGTCATGATACATTGATAATCATCGTAGTATCTTTTTCATTTATGTGGACATTTTTTTTTTCAAATCATTCTCAATAAAATTATAAAATTATTATTCTAATCAACCAAATGAAATAATAATCATTTGGATTGAGACTGCAAATGAGTCAAATTGAAATAACAGTATTACAAAGAAGGTAATCTTCGAACTTGATTGTATGAACAATTTTAAAATTAAGTTGAATCAAAGTGGTAACGCATAAGTCCGTTCAACATAACTACAATTAAAGTCATTTCATCTACTATTATCATTAAAATAAAATGATATTTAAATATAACTAACTTTTAAACTTTAAGACTCATGGGCTTATCAAGTAGGGTCTTATAAAATTCAAAATATACTATTCAAGTAAAACTCATGCTAAATTCGAATAACTTAAAAGGTCTCATTTACACTCTTAATAAATTTATTTTTTTATCAAACGTCCAATTTGTTGTTAGGGCATTCTTATACCATTCCAGCCACATTTTATCTAGTTAAAGGAAAGCATGCTAAGATTTACCATCGAACATTAATTTATCTCATAAATTTATACTTGTACCGTGCGTGTCTATCCGCTAAAGAGGAAAAAGCGTAGATCTTTGGGTCGGAGTGACTTATGAAATGAATAGAAAAAGGCTGCTTGTGCCTAAAAAGTAAAATGCCATCCCATGCCAAATGGCGAAATAAAAGCCGCGATGGCAAGCAAAGTATCCGAACGCAAATAGCTTTTTTAGGACCTTTTTGTATGATAAGACACATATACCGCCCACAACCATCAAAAGACTAATTACCTGCATTCATATTATTGATTTACTCCTTTAAAAGTTTCCCAACACTTGTTTAACATATTTATTAAAGAAAATGTTCGGTTTTAATCCACTTCTCTATTGCATAAAATACATATTCTATTTATTACAAATATTATTTATCTTGATAGGTATGTTTTACAAGTGCCGTGAAAACCCTCATTTTTAACAAATGAAAAGGTCCTTCAAATTTTTAAGGACCATTTTAGTTTTTCTTTTCATATTTAACTCAAAAGAAAAAGAAAAAAAATATAAAATATATAATCTGTATTTTGGCACTTTTACTAATAAGTAATATGAGTTTTGATTTTTAACAAATATATGATTTGTGTTTTAATATTTTAACAAACAAGTAACCTAGGTTTTATTTTTGACAAATTCATTTCTACTTTTATGAAAAAAAAAGTGACAAGAATTTTGTTTTTTGATAAATATATTACTTGTACATGTTTACATGTCTCTTATCTATCATTAAGACAAAGTAAAAAAAAATACATGTAATTTATTTATCAAAAATAAAACACATATCATTTTTTTTATAAAAGTACTAAACACAAGCTATACATTTGTAAAAAAATAAAACCTAAGTTACTTATTTGTTAAAATATCAAAACGCAGGTAATATATTTGTCAAAAATTGAAACTTGTATCACTTGTTTATAAAAGTACCAAAACACGAGTCATATTTTTGTAAGTTTCCCAAATAAAAATTAACTAAAATTCAATTGCATTTATTTGTACATAATAGATATGGGCATAGAGCGGGTCCAACCTACGATTTGACATGATCCAGCACCACTGAGCATGACCTATAATCCCACCCAATCGTACAAGTCATATCCATCCAATAACCCGACATATTATTAGATTCGACCAGGTCATCACAATATTAAGGGAAAAAAAAGAGGAAAACGGAAAAAAAGTAAATAAAAAATATAAATAAAAATAATATTTAAATTGTTTTTCATGTGAATGATGAAAATTTATTACTATTTATGATTTTTAATATACTATTATTAATAATAAAAATAATAAATATACTGAAAAGTTAGCTTGATTGATTTATATAGACCTTTAACCAATTGATGAAAATCTTGTATATTCACACCATGGGACTTCTTTTTCTTTGTGATTTTTTTTTTTTTTTGTGTCTAGTGTTTTTTATAGTTTTATATTGCTAAGTTTACAACAAAAAGTATATGTGCCTGTGTATAGACTAATTAATTTTTAAATTTTTAAATTTTATTTTTATTTATTAATTTTTTATTTTATATATTATTACAATTTTATTAATAATATATTTATTGAAAAAAAAGTTTAGGCGGTATAATAGGCGATGAACTAGCCCATAAACCTGGAGGCGGCCTGAAACCGGCACTGGCATTATCTAGGATACGGCGCGTGTGTACCAACAGAGTGAAGATAAAGATAAATTAATTACCATTATTGAGTCAAAAGATGTCCTATTTAAAAATGATCGATAAATCACTTGATAATAAGACAATACTTTTATTAGCCTTTTAGGTAATTTGCGGGGTGGGTGGGGGACCATGGCAGCGTTACACCGGATCAAAATACTAGAAAAAGAAAGAGAAAAACAAAAATAAAAATAAAAATAATAAAAGGAAAAAAAAAAAATAAAAACACATAAACATAAGCAACCTTAACAATTCAAGGGTAGTGATCATACTCCAAATCTATGATGGACCTAGGAATCTCTCTTGTGGGACCATCTGGCGGCTTAGGGTGGGTAATCTGTAAACTCTGAACCCATTAGCATCATTTGGCATGCTTCAAGGGCTCTTCATTTCTGTAACTTCAAGTGATTGATACTCCATAAAAGTATATTTTAATACTTGCTTTAGGCACAAGAATGCATAGGTTTCCTGGCATTATATGCATGATCAAGCATTTAAACAAGTTAGAAAAATTAGCAAACTATAGAGTATTTTCACTTTTGATGTGTCCACTATAATTAGGAGAACATTTGAGATAATCAAACATTATTTTAAATTTGTTCTTGGTCTTGAGTATTTATAGAGATAACATTTACCAGTATAGAGGAAGTTTATTTGGATTGTCCGATTCTTATCTGTATCTTATTTGTATTCAATCTATATCTGATTATTTGATCTGTTGTGAGTAAAGATTTCTGTTTTTCATCTGTATCTATTTCTTAACATATAATCTTTGAAAAATAACAAAAATAGGATGTCAAAATAACTAAATAAGATGGACCAAATAGACTATAAAATGATTTATTAGATTTTTGACCTTAAGCTAAATAACAAACTTTACTCCTTAAACTAGCGATAGGGTTTAAGAAATCAAGTCCACAAACATAAATGACTTAGAGAGATTTGATATCCAGGTTGGGGATTAGGGTTGTTAACTAACCAATCCATGCATGAGCTTATTTACTTAGGAAAACTTTATGGTTTCAGGAGCCTATGGAATGATCAATTTAGAGATGACTTATTGACTAGTAAAATTAATGCAATCAAGCATAACCATTGATGTTCAAACTCTGTAAACACTTAGTTCTTATGATCCATTCTCTACATGCATGTATATAGTTATCAAGACTGAGGTGTGAGCTAATGATTTAACAATCTAGTCGTTTCAACTTCTCTATTTTGGTTGGCAGATTCAAAATGGCTTCCTTCTTCTCTTTTCACCTATCATCAATTTTGAAGTGGCTGTTTTCTTAGAAATGGCTACATAGTAGCCTCGATATTTTGATGATAGATGTATTTGTTGTACTCCTAGTGAACACCTTAAAATTTCGACAAACACGAAATACCATGATTATTTTTGTGCTCGGTATGGTCATTTCATGAGCAACCATGTATAAATTGGATTAGATTCCTGCGGACAAGCAAGGCCATTACTTCATAAGGGTTCTCATATGGGAAGGCTAAAACTTATTAGTACATGGATTAGAATTTCCTAAAGTCGAAACTTTCTAAGTTAGGTTGTTGTTTTTTCAGAAGAAGAAACATTTATCATTCGGGTATTGTTACTTTACAAGCACGAAACACAGCCAAAATAACCCAAAATCCTAACTATATTAAATATTTGTGTAAATTTCATAAGAAAAAAACAGATAAGTTATATTTTGTCAAAGTATTATTGATTTGATGGGTATTATATGCTATATGTAATATATATATGGTGTGTGATTACTAATAATATTTTAACACATGACCATAAGATAGTAGTTATTTTAAAAACTGCTTATTACTCTATCATATCTTAAAATGTAAGTGGCAGTTATACACCACATATACATAGACGTGATGTGTAGTATACATTGACTAATTTTCCTAATAATGAACAAGTCCACTTTAGAAAATTTTAATGAAATGATAGGCACCATAATTAAGGGATTTCTAATATAATTGTTTCAATGAGTGGAGACTAGATACCAGAACACTAAAGAATAAAAGCTGAAATATAGAAGTGAAAGAGTATATGGGGATTGATGCTAGATATTGGCGGATGGTGTAATCTCACACTTTAGACAAGCACTATAATTTACATATTCTCCTAAAATTTATTTTAGTTTTATTATTAACAGAATATATCACAAAAGATAGCTATACAAAAAGTTACAAGTACGATGAAATGAATCACACAATAAAAAGATTATTATTTTATAATTTTATTCATGGTAAATTGCAAATAGATCATATTGTACTTGTTTTATGTGCACTTACGTATTTATTTTTTTAATCTGAGTACTCAAACACTTAAATATTGAATAATATATATGTTTTTAGATTGCAAAGAAGGAGGAGTATTTATATATAAATTGAATGTTTTTAAACCCTAAGTGGCTTTTAATCCTTAGAGCAAGATCTGATAGCATAATTTCATTCTATGTATAGATTTTAGATCTCATTTTTTTATCAATTCCAATGATTGAGGCACAGCATGAGCCTTGACAGTATATGTTGAGTAATTTTTATGACCAATGGATAAGATGTATCAATGATTTAACGTACACAACTCTTTAAGCTTATGTATATGTGACTTGTTACTGAGTCAACTCAAAACCTTCAATATTGAAGCTAGAAGATAAATCTCAATTTTAAAAAAGAAAAAGAGAAAAAATGAAAATAAAAGAAAGAGCAAAACTTGACCATTTTTGTGTATTTTTTTTTTTTAATACAATAAAATTGTACATCAACCTAATCGACAACTTAAGAAAATTAATGTGGAGATACTCCTGGATTCTCCGAAGAATGGTTGAGATTCTCAACAAGAACGTTGTCTTCCTCCAACGGCAAAATCATCGGAGGAAAGTGCCATTGTCCTCTCTCTTGAAAGCTACTTCTAGGGTATTCTGTATAGCTGCATCAGTCGGAAAATGTGACCACCAGATGGACCATTTCTTGGGGCTTTGGCCTCTTGCGCTCTGGACAATTGGCGTAAGCTGTAAGCATGTCCATGCTGGCTAGAAAAATACAAGACAGTAAGTCAGGGCATGAAGCAAAAGAGAATAGCTGTATCCTCAAGTAGAATCCGCAATTATTGTGGAAAAGTAACGACTCAAAAGGTGACGGATCCAAGACGATAATTTCCATATTTAAAAAAAAAAAAACCTTATATTATGATTTATTATATATAATTAATGGTTGTAATTAAATCAATTGGACTAACGTGTAGTAACCAAAAGTTAAAAGGGCATAAAATGTGACATTGATGACCTATAAGTGATGGAAGCAATAAAAAGGAGGTCAATCTTGATATTTATATTAATTAAGATTATATAGAAACAATTTTCATTTAAAATTTTTTTCATTCAAACAAATGTTGTTGAATGCCTCTGCTATGTTCAAGATTTGAAAATCAATCTTTTGTGCATAATATGACTCTTTGCCCAAAGTACACACTGCTTTCTTTATAGAGTAATATTAGATAAAATTTAGATTAGACCACTAAAGTTTATCATCTAATTATCCTAATGCTTATATAGAAATTAAGTGCAATGAAGATTTCAAGGGTAGATGGAATAACCTATATTTTAATTGTTCTCTACTCTTTTTTTATCAACTTTTAAGCGAGCTTCTATATTCCCATTGACGGAACTGTCCGATTAACTATTTTAATGATTTGATCACTGTTTGATATAGTGTAAGCCAATATATAGTGACAGGACCATAAAATTTCCAAAACTTTTAATCTTTTAGAGCAAAGATTTGGCAAGAAAGTTACATCTTATATTCCTATTAAAGTTTCTTCAATTGAAAATGAGAAGGAGCATCTACATATACATTCACTGTTCTTTAGTCCCACCTATCCTTCGTTTGATTGGCTTTTCATCTTCTAGAGCTAGGTTTGGTAGACAACGACATTCTAT